>OV883995.1:10000-1312500 GCA_930367275.1 Bombus pratorum | reverse complement strand
CTTAACATTTATAGACGACTACAGTAAGTGCGCATTGATTTATACTTTGAAATCAAAAGATGAAGTGTGCAATTGTTTCCTTAATTATATAAACAAAGTTGAAAATCTTACTGGTAAGAAGATAATGCTGAGAAATGTTAAGTTGGTATGATCACTGGCTACTACAAGCTAAGTTGGTACGACTTCTAACGACGCTCTTTTGTCTTAGGAGTCGACCACGTTGTTTTATTGACTAAGAGATTCCTGTGTGGTAAGACGTGTTGTATAAGACTGAAATATATTGGAGAAAACGAATCTGAGTCAATCGTTAATTAATAAACCCAAAACCATATTAAATAACAGATAAAGAGATTAAGATGCGATAATGGAAAAGAATATATGAACAAAAACATGTACAATCGAATTAGAGAAAAGGGAATTGTCGTAGAACCATGCCCACCTTATGTTCACGAGTTAAATGGAACAGCTGAGCGCTAGAATAGAACAATCATGAATTCCGCTGGATGCTTATTACATGATTCAAAGCTGAATATTAAACATTGGCCGGAAATAGTTAGAGCCTATATATAGGAAATAATAGAGAATATTTCATTTATGTGAATGTAGTTAGCGCAGACAGTCCACAAACCTATGAAGAAGCTTTAAGTGGAGATGACAGCGGTTCGACAGAAATGAATAGTTTAATCAAAAATAAGACCTGGCAATTAGTAGAGAAACCAAAAGACAAAAAAGTATTAGACTTGAAATGGGTATATACGAATAAATCTGATAATCGTAAGAAAGCGCGACTAGTTGTTCGAGGCTTCCAACAAAAGGAAGTACTGGAAGATTATTCTCTCCAGTGGAAAAAATGCAAACGTTGAAGTTATTACTATCTTAATGTTGTCAATATGGTTTGACGATTATGCAAATGGATATAGAAACAACATTCCTAAACGGAACTATAAAATCGGAAGTATTTGTAAAACAACCTATAGGTTACGACGATAAAAACGGGAAAGTATGTATTTTATCAAAAGCGTTATATGGATTGCGTGAAAGTTCAAGAGCTTGGTATGAATGTTTCGACGAGTATATCAAAAAATTAGGATTTCAAAGAAGTAAGAGTGATTATTGTCTGTATATGAAGTATGAGAGCGATGATGTTATATATTTAATTCTATTCGTAGACGACTTACTAATATGTGGAAAAAATAAAAGAAAAATCGATGAAATTAAAAACAAATTGTCAATCAAATTTGCGATGAAGGACTTAGGTGAAGTAAAGACTTACTTAGGAATAAACATTGAATACGATAATAAGAAGTGTGAGATGAAATTAGATCAAAGTAGTTATATAGAGTCATTAGCGAAACAATATAATACAGGAAATAGTAAACTATATTTTACACCAATGGAACGAAACTTAAGTTTAGAATCCGCACAATCAGCCTCAAACGATATAAGATATAGAAATCTCATAGGAGCTTTATTATATATCAGTACTGGAACAAGATTAGACGTTAGCTATAGTATAAACCATTTAAGTCGATTTCAAAACAGTTACAACGAGACCCACTATAAATATGCATTGAGAATTTTGATTGCTGAAGTTATTGATTGTTTTGTTGACGCTGATTGGGCTGGAGACAAAGTAGATAGAAAATCCACTACGGAATTTATCATAAGATTTTTCGAAAACGCAATTTACTGGAAATCGAGAAAGCAAAGTTGCGTGACAAAATCATCAACATCCACCGAGTATGTAGCTTTATCGGAAGCTGTGAGCGATATTGAATTTGTAAGAAAATTGTTGAAAGATTTCAAAATAATGATCGAGACACCAATAAAAATTTACGAATATAATTCTGGAGCGATTGCGATATCAAAATTTGGGAACTTGACAAAAAATTCTAAGTACATTGAAGTTCACTTCCATTTTGTGAATGAAAGTTACGAAAATAAAGAAATTGACATTATAAAAGTAGATTCAGAAAATAATGTAGCTGATATTTTAACGAAGGCACCAGGGAGAAACAAATTTGAAAATTTTAGATTACTTTTAAGAATGGTTTGATTTCTTATAAAAGGAAATGAATATGCAGCACAAAAAATTAAGGAGGTGTGTTGAGATATGTATAATTTTCTGTGCTGGACTGGATTAAATGCGTAGTAGAGATACTTGTATGTGAATATCAGTGTATGGAAGTATGTGTGCGCGCGACGTCTCAAAGACAAAGGAATGTAAACTGTTCAGTCGGTTAACAGTCGGGTATAGAAGAAAGTGCTGAGACGCGTGCAAGTGTGTATCGATGAATATATAAGAAATCGTCCATGAAATAAATATATTACTATTTCAATGTTAATCCTCAGTATACGTTTAGCGTTCCTATAACATTATTTCGGCTTCAAAGATTCACAATTCTGAACAATTTTTTACAACATACGTTGTTTCAACGCTCGTATGTTTCGACGCAGACATATTTATATATGTATAAATATCAATTTTATATTCTACAAGCCTAGGAAAATTAATAACAGATAATAATAACACAAATGGTAAACATAATCAGTATACTAAATATTAACATATTAATGAAAATCATTTGTAATTCAATATTTCCATTTCTATAAAATAAAATATGTAAATGAAATTTAATTGTAAAATAATCACATTCGTATAAACTCATTACTCTACAACGGAGCAATTAAATACTATATTGATAACAATAATAAGCAAGATTGCATCGATGCTAAACATTCTGCATTACTTTAGTATTTTTAATCCATGTATTATTATTGAGCCATAATATATAAAGCATAGACGCAAGAGATCATAGCGCGTTGGCCAAAGTAATCTTACAATTGACAGATATATTGTACAAAGTTTTATGTACCATGGTGGACATTTCGTCTAATTCAACAATTAAATTTAATTTCTATTACAAATGACAAGTTTGCGTCACAACGGCCAAAGAAGCAAATCTTACTTTGTCATATTAAAACAGTTAAAGAAAGTGGTACATAAACATTAGCTTAATATGTTACATTAACCAAGATTTATAGAAACAAAATATATTATTCAATCCGGTCAAAGTTCTCTTATCGAATGATGTTTCAAAAGGTACTTACGTCCATTTTGTTGTCCAGTTTTATATCCACGGAGATTGCATCAACGGGGCGTACGTAAACTAACACTCGAGCTATTTGCTTTATGAAATTATTATTATTATTAGACAAACTGCTCGCCTGTGCACAAAGAAAATCTATGATTAGTGAGTAGTAGACTTTAATAATATGCTCAAAGAACAACTCGCGTTTTCCTTAAAATATGTCATAACTGCACGCTAACAATAGCAACTTGTAAATAAATATAGAAATTATGTGAAATACAGTTATCAAATATATTTAACAAAACTGTAATTATTTGATAAAAAGTCGCGAAATCAATGAAAAGCAGAAGACAATGGAAGATATTTCAGGTTAACGTGTCATACATGATCTTAAAAGTTGTTTACACTCACTTATTATTCACTTATTATTCACTTGCAGCCAGAACATGTTTTCCTTTGTTAATAGTTCGCGTCAAGATAGAATGTAAATTTTTTTTATACACATATAAACATGCACAGAGAGAGAAAATACCGTTCAAACTCGGACACCACCATGAGCAGTACTGTGGGCATTAAAATGGCAACCCCCACTAGTAGCAAACATGCCGCTCAATTCAGACAGATTCACGTGGGTACAGCGCATGCGTGTTACTGAGTAGATGTTCTGACTAACTTCACGTTATGTTCAATATAATTTTCTTGTTCACGTTTCTATATAAACTCACGTTATATATGTATGTATATCTGTGTATCTAAGAAGCAACATCAACACACGTCAATGAATATCTGATTATTCCTGAATCATAAGTATTATAAGTATCGCATTCGTATACACAGGTATACACAGGTATACACAGGACACAGTTAAAAATCTCTTTATTAAAATCAATAGTACATTAAAGTATGACATTCGAAGAATATTGTATAAAATATTCACGGAGAAAAGTAGAATTGCGGTGCCCCTCATAACTTGGCGCTGGATCATCTGAAGTCAAAAAGTTAAAGTTCATTCGTTATATAACAGCTTTCCGCAGGTAACACTGAGGGGTTTTTTTCCAGATTGTAATTTTTCACTTTTTTGGAACACTGTGAAGGGAAAAACGCGATTTTGTGCGAAAATTTGCGGCTAATTTATTATTGTAAAATAAAAATAATGAACAAATTTGAAAAAGCTCTGCAGCGTTACCTTGTAAATTATATACAGAAATAGTGTTCAAAATTTCAGAAGGATCGGTCTCGTAGTTTTGAAGTTATGAGGGGCACTGACTTTGAAAACGTGAGTTGTGGGGAAAACGCTTTAAAGTTTTGAACGCTAAAAAATCTGGTATAAAACGTTCATAAGCGAATTTATTCCTGCTCTGCTTGGCTTATACGTATGGAGTCAGTTAATCGCGCCCAGTCATGAGCACTTGATCTACTACTGATTCCTATGTCTTGCATGAAGGTTAGTAAAGCAAAAGAACCTTCATTGAAGACACTGGCTGCCACATAAGCTGCAATTTCAACGATGACAGAGACGGAACATTTGTAATCTGTTTACAGCATTCGCACGACACTTTGATGTTAAATCCAAGGCCTTCTTTCTTAGTCGAATGAAAATTTACTTTTCCATCACATTTCACACACTTCACTAGCAATTGTTGAAAAGACTAATAAAAAAATCAATTATCCTATAATGTTCGTTTTTACGTTTTTGCGGAGGTACAATTTTTCTAGGTCGATATAATCTCGAACCTGCTGATTGTCAATCAGATCTTGTAATTTGTTTAGGCATTTTAGTAATAATTTAACACAAAACTTAATGAAAACGGAGCCAAAATGATGCGAAAATAGGAACGCACGCGTACGCCTGCTCGATAGAACATTTACTGCCACACTAAATTTTATACTCTACACTGACAAAATATACAGTACAGGTATAAGGAGGTTTGTACTTAAGTCGACGATGGCTAATTCAAACGAAGAATCGTTACTCGCCCTAAATTCTAATGTTAACCCGACATATATAATAACATTAAATTATACTGTATACATGTATATATTTTATTTTACCCACCAAGTGATACAATAATGAACAGAAACTAATTATTCTTGCGTAGTCTTTATATGCAATTTTTCTAAATGATGCAGAAATATTTCGATATTTTTTTCCATCACTCGACAAACTACATTCTCTATTCCCAACTGCTTTCGAGTATGCTCTATCCATCCTTATTTCTATAATTCCAGTAGTCACTGCCAACACGTGTTCATATTAGTACCACGCTGTACTTTCAACCTGAACGATTCCCTTAAAAACGTCCATGCCAGGAAAGGACAAGCCCAAGGACTTGTCCCGGACGAAGAGCAAACAGACCAGGAAAACATCTTTCTGCATCCTAAGCGAGTTCTGAATAGAGGCCATTGTCTTAGGAAATCTCTTTGAATCGTTGGCTGGATCGTGTTATTTTATATTTTCGAACAAATCGTCGAACAAATTTCGATCGTCTCGATGCCAATAGAAACAGCCACGCTGATGGCAATTAAATCGGGCCGAGGCGTAAACTTGCAGTTTCCTTGAATTACAATGGATAGAAATCGCCTCTGGAGGGAAATGAAAATTTTAAACGAGATAGTGATAAGAATGAACGAAAGCATGAATTGCTTTCCGGACAGAAGTGGCAGTTTCGGTGTTCTACGGCGCTTCTCGTCGCGAGTATCCTTCTAGACTTCGGAAATATTTTTATTCTTGGGTCACTATTATTTAACACGTTGACGCCGGTGTCACGTAAAATTTATGATAAAAAAGGAGAAACTGAACAATAACTTAACTTGACGGTGCTTTTATAATTTTGTAGGCTTTTTTATTCACGAAAATTATTAAGTATAATATTACAATGAAGTAGCAAAGTTAAAATAGTTGTTCAAATCACGGCCAAAAAAATATATAAAACGATAATAAAACCAATCTGGGCGTACGGAATACCGCTATGGGGAACAGCAGCAATGAGCCATATAACCAAAATAGAGACAATGCAAGCCAAAATACTAAAAACAATAGTAAACGCGCCATGGTACGTTAGAAACGAAGACATTAGGAAAGACCTGGGAATACCGACGGTCAAGGAGGAAATTAACAGATATGCAATAAGGTATAGAGAAAGAATAGCAACACACCCGAACCGGCTGGCAGCGGAAACGGTCAACACAACAGGTATAGAAAGAAGGCTAAAAAGGAAGCACCCAACAGACCTCACAAAGGACACAACCTAACAAACACGATGATGGTACCCCACTGGGGGCAACCACCCACATGATATATTATCACACCGCTATAAAATTTTACCAAATGTCCTATAGGACAAATTGTAAAATCTAAATAATAAATAAAAAAAAAAAAAAGAGTTGAATTTATCGTGGTCGTGTGAAGTTCGTTGTGTTGTTGTGTCGTAGAATTAGTGAGAAACGAATACGCGAAACGCGGTATTATATTCGATTTCGTGTGAGTGCAACGATATTGTATTTATCATACTGTTTTCTATAAACTTATAATATAACATTCCTACATGTATATATTAAAAAATAAGACGTTTATTTCTAAAGTAATAAAAACTGATTCTTCCGAAGAAGAATACTTCCCCATTCCTAGCAACATGCATCTCTTCTTTCCCATTCCTTAATGACGTTCTGTAATAAATAAAAAGCCCGAATGATCACCTTTTGACATCATTCAATTGACTGAATTACCAAGTTAAAAAAATATCATTTTTTCATATTTCTTATTATATCATTATGACACGACTTTAGTCGGATTATCTAGATTCGTACTGTTACGCCGTGCGACCCTCAACCTAGACCAGGCCATACACCGCGGGCCAGACGGACCCCAGATGTCCGCTCATCCTTACGGCGTACCCTTAATACACCTCGGGCCCCACCATAAACCGAGTCTTACTAGCTTGCAGAAACCTTTAATCCTGCAAGTATTTTCCGCTTATAGCTGGTACTTAAGACAGTCCTAGGTCTATTGCACGTTCTTACCAATTACGGGGAAGGCAGGTAGTTATCTAACGGAAAAGCTGGGTTTTCCCAGAAACAATGTTGCCCATGAGTCACGTTGGTAGGAGGCTTCTTCCTCCTATCTTCATTCCTAACGTTGGTCATAACCAATCGGCATCGCGGATTGTTACCCTCACTTTGCCGACGAAAAGTGTGAGCAACGAATCCACGTGCTTCATTCAAAGGGCACATCCTTACCGAGCTTTCCTCCGTAATCACAGAAGAACGAACGTCACTTCTTCTACACCGCTAGAAAAGTCAACTTCTCCTACGGCATCCGGAAAGTCACCTACTTCTCTCATGGATCAGGAGAGTCATCTCTACTTCTTCTACGCAGCCAAGTCTGGTCAAGTCTAGTCTACAAGCAACATCAAGTCTCCAAGCAATATCAAGTCTCCAAGCAACATCAAGTCTCCAAGCAACATCAAGTCTCCAAGCAACATCAAGTCTCCAAGCAACATCAAGTCTCCAAGCAACATCAAGTCTCCAAGCAACATCAAGTCTCCAAGCAACATCAAGTCTCCAAGCAACATCAAGTCTCCAAGCAACATCAAGTCTCCAAGCAACATCAAGTCTCCAAGCAACATCAAGTCTTCAAGCAACATCAAGTCTTCAAGCAACATCAAGTCTTCAAGCAACATCAAGTCTTCAAGCAACATCAAGTCAGTCAAGTCTACAACACGAACAGAGTCTCAGGTCGATCTCATTCGTAGTCCAATCATATCAAGCATTCATTTGTATTACACCGAATTTGTTGAATTTTATAAGTATACAGTAACCTGTTAACAGCAGCGTTATATTCAATTAAACTACCCTTATTATCCCAAAAGAAATAAGGGATCGCTCGATTCGTGGCGTCGATTAATCAATCGTAACGGGAACTTACGACTCCCGTTGGCGTGCTTCTTCGAGATCGCGTCTCCCCGCGAACGTGCGAATTTACACGTACGGTAAAATTCTTGGGGTCTGAGAACCTGAACTACCAGTATTCGCGAGCAACGGTCATAAAAGTTTGCCGAAATGCTCAAGAACACGTTCGCACATAGTACTCTTGAACACATGACCAGCCCTTGGGGAACGACGTTATCAATAACAGACACAATAACCTGTATGGACGTTACACTACGTTCCAGGTAATCCAGAACAATCGAGATCTATATAAATAGGATCGATGAAGATTGGATCAACAATAAAACTAAATATAAAGCTCGGGTGTTTCTCGCCCGGGCATTCCATTATCGCGTGTTCGCTACCGTAACAGTTCGTCTGCGTTTGCTCGTTCGAAAGTTGACAAATCTTGAACAAGTGCTAGACTGGTGAAATTAGTCGTGATGCTTTTACAATTTATCGATTTATCAGTTCATCAATTACGATTTTTCAATTTGCAATCCGTAGGAAAGGGATAACATGCTCGATATTCTAGTTTGTAGCTGTAGATAAATAAAACATATATATTTTCTATACATCATCTATATTGCACACCTCATTGAACATATAGAAAATCGCTAGTAGAACATAGATTATGAGAATATATTTAATTCATAAATACGTTGTGAAAATTATAGAGGAAAATATAAATAGTATGTGAGCCGGAGGTAACAAAATTATATGAAACATTATTCAATATGTATTGTAGAACGAATATATTATTCGGTATTTATAATATTTCATGTTTTAGTTCCCTTGTAAGATATTTATTATATTTCGATTATATATTTAGTTTTCGAATATCTTTCTGCTAAATTATATTATTTTCCCAGAACTTCATAATTGAATTTAATCTTACTGCTTGAAATGATTGACTTCCTTTTGTGAAAACACTCCTGACTAAATCTATCCGAACACTTTCCGTAATACTCAGATCTGATAAATATGCGAAACAAATCAGGGTTTGAATATTTTCAGAAAGATAATAGTTTCAGTAAATTTAAGTGTATCGAACATTATCACGTTGAAAGGATCTCTCCGTTCAATGCGACTAACATGCTTTTCTTATTTTCCTTATATTAAACTGATATATCTATGACTGTTTACAGCACTATATCATTACCAATTCTATTCACTGCTTAAATTAATTAAATTAAATTTTTTTCTGAAAATTCTGAAATTTCTGAAAAATAAACAATGTTTAATCTAACAATGGAGAAGTCATGACACAAGTTCATATATGTTCCTGCTTCGAATTTATATCACAGGAAGTTCCTCCTTTCTGAAGTTAAGATCAAGATAAGTATCTGTTCTTCTGTCTGTTCTAATGGAAATAAGTGATCGATGAAATCGTATGCAACGAAATATAATACGGTCAAATACACCAGAATCTGTTACAATATTCTTCAAGGACGGTATAGTTAATCGTCACCCAACCTAACCCCCTCTCCTCTTGTACCGGCAGTTACCAACCACCCTGTATATAATTTATAAAATATATGTAACATTTCCGCTTGGAGTCCTTAACATGCATTATGATGTAGTCTGCATCAAATGTAGTGTCAGATTGCACTATAACGAATAATAATATTACTTGAAAAAATGGAAAATGCAAGTGACCAATATAAAAAAGTAGGATGTCTCTTGTTTAAAGCAACTGTTTTCTAAATATATCAGGACACTTGCGCTACTTTCATCAGTATTTATAATCTACCATGGAATAATAACGGCAACATTTGATTGGTTATGGTAAGAAGTAGAGAACTAAGAGAACTATAGATATTGAGGATCTGTCAGCGAAGAAAAAAAAGATATTCCTTGTCTGCAATGCCTGGAAAATTTAAGCTCTCGAAAATGGGAGTCAGAAAAATGTTTCTTTCTATAATTTAATTTGTAGTTTGAGGAATTTCGGTTTGGTTCGGAGCGAGGGTAACACGCGGACGGAGAGCTCTGTGGAAAAAGGGAAGTATGAAAGGAAAAAGGAAAAGAAAGCATAGAGTGACACGCAGAAGGGAAAATAAAGGGTGAGCATACGAGGAGAAAGTAAAAGAAAAGCGAAAAAGAAGAGAAGAATGAGAGAGATACAAATAAGAAAAACTAGGAAAGAAGAGGCTAGAAAGTCAGAAGCGCGGCGAAAGATGTAAGGTAGGGAAACGACAGATGGCGACAAAGAGAGGAAGACCAAGGAACACGGGTAAAGCGGGAGATAAGGCAGATTTCGAAATCTGCACTGGACAAATACAGCTTGGCAGAAAAAGAGACACCAACCAGGGAGAAAGGAATGGAGGTAATGATGGAAAAATGGAGAAAATGGAAGGAGGATTCGAGGCAATGATAAAGGAAATAAAAGGTGTATTCGAAAAGCAAGTGGAGGAGATGAAGAGGGAAATGAAGGAGGAAAGGGAAAGAAGGGAAAGAGAGAGAGCCAGAGAGAAAGATAAGTGGGAAGGGAAAAAAAAGAATTATTGGGCAGAATCAGAAGAATCGAGAAGGAGCAGAACAGGGCAGAGAGAGAGAGAGAGAGAGAGAGAGAGAGAGAGAGAGAGAGAGAGAGAAAAGAAGGAACATAGTAAACAAAGGATTGGACTGGAACGAAGGAAGGAATGAAGAGAGAGTAAAGGAGTTCATAAGAGCAAAAATGAGAATAGGGGCAAAAGTAGAAAGAATATATATGTCGGAGATGAAAGGAAAGCCGAAGCCTTTCCTTGAAAATTTTGGGAACATCCTCTAGTACCCTAGCCTAGATTTTATTATAGCTGTAGTTGTTTAAGATTTGTGATAAGCGAGATTGGGTTCGAGGTGACAATCGGTCGCCGAACGTAGCCACGGTCACGGGATGGACGTTTTGTCTAACGGAGGCCTGGAGTGGTTGTATGGGTTTTCCGAGAAACGTGGTTGTGGCGGCATGCGGCCTCAGGAGCGGGCCTAGCCACGTGTGATGTTGCCTCGGAGGTGCCGATACAATGGGACATACATTGTATTAATAATCAAACTCCAGGCAGAAACTGCCTAGCAACGGCGTTTGGAACCTTCTCGATGCTTCCAAACGAGTATAGAAAACAAAATGCAATCGTACAGCGAGAAAATCTCCACGAGGCTGGCATTCGTGCGATTGCCTTGGAGTGTGACACATCGAGCATTTTCAACAATCGCATTTGCGCCTAAGATTAGTTTCGCTTAGTAAGGAGTTATCCCGGTGGCCGTGGATTCGTTTGAACCCAAAACATTGCTAATAGTGTTCATTAAACTTATTATTCGTAAATCATACTTATTCATTAAATTTACTATTCGTTAAATTTATTATTCATTAGACCTATCATCTGTTAAACTTATTATTCGTACAATTTATTATTCACTAACTTTATCATCCGTCAAACTTATTATTTATTAAACTTATTATTTGTTAAGCTTTGAGATAGTCTTGTATATACGTGAAAATATAACCTCGGCTTTGTGAAACAATGGCTAATTCACGTGAAGAGTTGTTACAAAATCCCAACCATAACCCGACATATATATACATATACATACATATACATTCATGCATATACATACATGCATATACATACATACATACATACACATATACATATACATATAATTGTAAATTACTATAATAACGGACCCAAGAAAGTAAGAATAAAAAAAAAGAAAAACTAAAATAACAACTAAATTGAAAACGTAACAGTAGCAATTAAAATATTTTTTTGGTGGCAGCGGTGGGATGCGCTCCACAGAGGATTAAAGTTCTTACGGTTATTGACAAAGTATAATAGAGAATATGGCAACTCCATTAGAATCATTGAACGAAGACATGCTCTTGACATTGTCAGAAAAACTAAGAGCATGTGACGCAAATTTTCGAGTAATAGCCGACATGAGTACAAAAATCAATGAATTACAAGACGACATGCGTTCACGCGCGACAAAAAAGGAAATCGAGACACCCGTATCACCGCCGATAATTCCCCAGGTGACAATACCGACAGACGGTAGCCCCCAACCAATTAAGTTAAAAGACGCGATCGAGTCAGTACCAATATTCGACGGACATCGACCCTCAGTATTTCAATTTTTAAGAGCAGGCGAGCGCGCATGAAACATAATTCCGCGGCATCAGGAGCCTCAATTGGTAAAATTATTAATGAATAAGCTCGCGGGCACGTGTTCCTCGCCGTAGAGGGGAGTCAGCTAAACAGTTTGGACGATTTCGGGAACAAATTAAAGGATATGTTTGGCCCAAAGAAATCTCTTAATGAATACAAGGGAGAGTTAGGAACGATATTCCAACAACCCGGGGAAGATATACTAGATTACATGGATCGCGTTAGAAATCTTAGGCTAGCAATAATGGACGGAGAAAGAAGCGATTACGGCATAATATCCCAGGACATCCAAGATACAATAGATTGGGAAACAAGGGAGGCTTTCGTCAAAGGGCTCCCAAACGAGGTGTTTTTACGAGTGAAGGTAGCGGGATACCACACCTTAGAAGACGCATATCGCCAAGCCGTCAAGGCAACGCAAGAAGTAAAACAAATGAACGATAGAGCGCGATTCCAACGACCAATGTTCCCGAATAATTACAAGCGTGACAATGTACGTCCCTGGAACACTAATGACAATACCAGAAATAACCGCCAGGATCGGAGGTCTATACCTCCATCGCAGAATTATCCAAACGCTCCCAGACAAAATACTATAACGTGTAATTATCGTAAGAAACCTGGGCATCTAGTAAAAGATTGTTACAAATTTAAAGCTCGAGTGGATGCCGGAATAATCATACCCTATGCTTCGGGACAGTCGGGAAACCGAACACGCCCTTCAGGAGTATGGGGCGAGCCTCGAAGGAACGAATTTTCGAATCGCCCAAGAGTACAAGCGGTAACAAGGAGGCCAACGCCTACGGTAACAAACAGAACAAGGACAGCTACCCCCGTGAAATCGATTCCACGACGTGTAACGAGAAACAGAGCGAACGTAAGGCCGACTGTAAAGTCAAAGGAACAACCACTAAATACTGTGGGGGAACCATCCCACAGCCATGCGGACATACAAGCGAAGAATCAGTAATTTCAAAGTCAAAAGGAAAAATCAGTACGAAAGGAACCGACGAAGGAAAATCCCCAGCAGCCGGACTCAGATTCGGAAGACGACCTCTCCGGATTATTTCAGTAAAATTAAACGATTCTCTAACAACCCCAACTGCACGAATAGTTTCCCCAGATCTAAAAACCAAGACTAGTTTACTATTAGACTCTGGATCAGAAATCAACATAATCAAAAAACCTGCTTTATCCGATTCAGCTATCATCGACGAAAAGAAGCAAATTGAGGTTCGAGGAATTACGGCAACGAGCATGGTCTCCCTAGGGCAGACAGTAATACAGGTTGCGGGCCATCAAGTTATTTTTCACGTAGTCGATGACTCATTGCTGATCGATCAAGACGGAATCTTAGGATCCGAATTTTTCGCAGGGTGCAGGGCTCGTTTAGATTACGAGAAAAAACACATCAAGTGGGGAAATATTTATATTCCCTTCGATACTAAGGACAAAATAATCATACCGAAACGAAGTTCAATAATATGCTCGATTAACATCGCAAATCCAGAGATAAAAGAGGGATTTATCCCCAGAATAGAGCCAATCAAGGGAATCTATTTTGGTAATGCAGTTGTGAGGAACCATAAAGGAAAAGGTTACATGAAAATAATAAATACTACCTCAAGAAATTATGAATTTACAACACCAACAATGGTAATCAAAGAATTTGAAAATTTTACCCCGCTTCCTAGACAGCGTGTAATACGATTTTAAAATCAAAGGAAAGTAGATTTGACAAAATAATTGGATTACTACGACTGGAACACTTAAACAAGGAAGAAAGGGAAAATGTCGAAAAGTTGATTCGTAATAATCAAGATAGATTCCATATTCCAGGAGATACGCTGGAAGCGACTGAAATTCTGGAACACAGGATAATTACCACGGATAACATACCAATTAACACTAAACAGTATCGTTATCCACCAGTACACCGTGAGGAGATAAATCGACAAATACAAGAACTTCTAGACACAGATGTCGTGGAACCATCGATATCCCCATACAATTCTCCGCTATGGATTGTACCGAAGAAACCCGATTCGCAAGGAAACAGACGTTGGAGATTAGTTATCGATTACAGAAAACTGAATGATAAAACGATCGGTGATGCTTTTCCACTGCCCACCATCACAGAAATATTGGATCAATTAGGAAGTGCAAAATATTTTTCTACGTTCGACTTGGCATCAGGTTTTCACCAGATCCGTATGTCACAGGAGAATGCCCACAAGACTGCATTTTCTACACCCTACGGACACTTCCAATTCAAAAGAATGCCCTTTGGATTAAAAAATGTTCCAGCAACATTTCAACGTTTGATGAACTCAGTGTTATCTGGACTACAAGGAATAGAACTATTCGTCTATCTGGACGATATAGTAATTTATTCGAGGTCTCTTCAAGAACATGAGAGTAAATTTAATAAATTAATGGAAAGACTAAGGAAAGCTAAATTATGATTACAGCACGATAAGTGCGAGTTTTTACGACACGAAGTAAATTATTTACGACATATAATTAGTGAAGAAGGCGTAAAACCCGACCCAAAGAAAATCGAAGCCGTATCAAAATTCCCACGACCCAAAAAGGTAAAAAATATTAAACAGTTTTTAGGACTAGCAGGATACTACAGAAGATTCATACCCGATTTCTCCAAAGTCGCAAAACCATTGACGCAATTATTAAAGAAAGATACTGTTACGCCATGCGGCTTACCATAGGCCATATTCTTAATCGTCGATCATGGCACTGTAATGTCGCAGACGGATCGGCGCGTCTGCCCGGCAAATAAACATTGTAGTAGCAAGCGTATGGTTCATTAAGCAGGGCGACTTCCAGAAACGTCGACTCGTGGCCGTTATTTTACCTCGCGTAAAAGAATGTGGCGTGATCCGAACGTAGTGGGGGGTCGTCTTCCAGAAAAGACGAAAAAGATCGAAGGGCGATCGTAACTTTTCGAGGACTCGAACCGTCAACACATCTCATACGTCGCGCATCGCTTAGCAATCAAAACGCAGTTACAGTTTGTTCCAATTATATCTCTCTAGTTGATAAGTTGTTGAAATAAACATTAATTTATTTGTGTTAAATCTGTGCAATTTCATTGAACTACCCTTATTATCACAATAGAAATAAGGGGATCGATCAGTTCGTGGCGTCGATTATTTAATCGTAACGGGATCTTACAATTCTCGTTGACGCGCTATCTCGCGATCGCGTCTCTCCGCGAACGATCGAAACAGATACTCTCTTCAAATGGACAGAAAATCAAGAAAACGCATTCGATAACTTAAAAACAGCGCTAATGACAAAACCCATTCTACAATATCCAGATTTTTCTAAACCTTTTAACCTTACTACAGACGCATCAGGTTATGCAATAAGCGGCGTACTGAGTCAGGGGCCAATCGGAAAGGATTTACCAATCGCATATGCCTCGAGACTATTAAATTTCGCCGAACAAAATTACTCCACTATAGAAAAGGAGTGTTTGGCAATCGCAATATACGGAAGAAAATTTACTATTGTAATCGATCATAAACCTTTAGTGTGGAAGCATTCTATCAAGGACCCTACTTCGAGAATTTGGAAATGGAAATTAAAATTGTCGGACTTCGAATTTGATATTATATACAAAGAAGGCAGGGCAAACGCAAACGCGGACGCATTGTCTAGAAACCCTCCGGAGATCTGCCTACCAATCAGAAAGAGAGAAGGAGATTCACCGATCCAGTATCCTGCCCCAAAACGATTCGAATTAGATACCTCAACTGAAGACTCTCCCATATTCCAGGCTGAACCACGTGTCTTACCTCAATCCCATGAGTCTACAAAACAAGGAAAAGTTTTTAGCCGAAAGCATTTTACCACAGAAGAAACCCCCGTAAAATATTTTGATCAAGCATTAGCTGAACTCGATGCGAACACAGGCGAAGAAATATCCAACCAAGAAAAGGAGGACACTGATACAAGAAGCGAAGAGGAACCCTCCACCGCAATCCCAGAACTAGCACAACAACGAGAAAGGGACACGAGACTTACTATACTCGCGGAACTAAAAATTTCGGAAACTCGAGATTCGATCACGAGAGTAAACGATCATAAAATAATATTCGTAGATATATATGGCACTCCGATAGATAAAGGAGCCTTAGAGATGAAGGCGACAGGGCAATTGCCCCGTTACGAAAGTTTAATGTTAGAAAGAGCAAGATTGAATCACGATTCCAAGAAATACATCGTATCCCTACCAATAAAGGAAAATCGAAATATTTCAATAACACCAGAAAATTTATTAAATTCGTTAAGATCCTTATTGGACGTAGTAAGCGAAAAACAATTACCTTCCTTCAGCATTAGCAAAGGAAATTTAGAAGAAATACCCTGGCAACACATAATCGGGAAATTAAAGGAGGTTTTCATAGAAAAAACAATAACTATTACCATTTGTACCGGGGAAGTAATTACACCACCAGTGGAAATACGAAGCAATATAATACGGGAAAAACACGAGTCATCTGTAGCAGGACACAAAGGAATAACAAAAACCTATTTAAGAATACGACAACACTACTATTGGGAACACATGAAAAAGGAAATTCAAGATTACGTAAGGACATGTAAATAGTGCCAATTGAAGAAACTCACAAGGATAAAAACAAAGCAACCAATGGTACTTACAGACACACCAGGTAAAGCATTCGACAAAATTAGTATGGATATCGTTGGTCCATTGCCAAAAACTCAAAAAGGAAATGAATATATACTAACTATCCAATATTTATTGACAAAGTACTCGATCGGGATTCCCATAGGAGGAATCTCTTCAGCGGCGATAGCGGACATTTTTGTAAAACGATTTATTTATCGATTCGGGTCGCCGAGAGCTATTCTCGCTGATCAAGGAGCGAACTTTACATCCTCATCAATGAAGAAAGTAGCAAAGAGATTCCGGATTACGTATCTCGATGACATAGTAATTTATTCAAGATCTCCTCACGGACACGAAATTAAATTTAACGAGTTAATGGAAATACTAAAGGAAGCCAAATTGCGATTGCAACCCGATAAATGCGAGTTCCTACGACACGAAGTTATTTGGGACACAATCAGTGAAGATGGAATAAAACACGATCCACAGAAGATCGAAGCCGTATCGAAATTTCCACGACCAAGGAAAGCGAAAAATATCAAACAGTTTTTGGGACTAGCGGGATACTACAGAAGATTCATACCCGATTTCTCCAAAATTGCAAAACCATTAACACAACTATTGAACAAAGACATCCCTTTTAAACGGTCGGAGAATCAAGAAAATGCATTCCACAATTTAAAAACAGCGCTAATGACAAAACCTATTCTGCAATATCCGGATTATTCCAAACCCTTTAACCTTACGACAGACGCCTCAGGTTATGCAATAAGCGGCGTAAACAGGATAATCAAGAAGTTATCTCTCGAATAATTGTTTCAAACGAAATTTATAAGTGTTAACTACGAAGATTGCCCAAGCGAAATAAGTGGCAAAGTTCTGTAGCGGCACGCGAGCAGGACAATTCAAATCCTGCTGTTGTTTTGCTTCGGAGTATCAAGACCGTCAGGTCACAAGTATTGTAAGGAGTAATGAACTCCGAGCAAAACAATGTCGCCGCTACTTACAACCGTCAAACGCAGTCGAGTTCAAATTTTCCGGCTGTCCCCTGACCAGTATAAATAAACAGACGCAATCACGAGCGACTGAGTTCATCGAACAGAGTCGAAGCATTTTGACGCATAAACAGGCATCGCAGTGATCTACGAAGTTTCTCCGAGTGTTTAACGGGTATTTATTCCGTGACTTAAAATTGTACCAGCGGACTCGCAATTTGTCCGTAATTAATTATTCAATTGAAAATATATTTAACGGATTGCGACGGCAATAATTTGTTTTCGTTATTTCGCTACACCAGAAACAGACCTATCCTCCACAGTTCGATTAACCGCCGAATTGTATAATAGAACACGATTGACTCCGCATACATTTAAGGTGAGAATTTTAAAGTTTGTATATTCTCTTCTCTGATAACTTCGCAGTTGTACGATATTTGAAATCGGAATAAAAGTATCCGTCGGCAGTTACAATCAACGAACAAGAATATCAAGCACACGATTAACGCGGATTTTGCCCACGACATTTTGGATTCACAACGACCGTTCTCTGCATTAACTAGTGATCTGACGCAGCCGAAACGTTGCGCTGATTACGGTGTTTTCAATCATAGAAAACACCTATAGTCTTCGTGTTTCTCTTCCCACTGTTAGCACATATTGCGCATCTTTGGGCGAGAGGGACGAAGATCTGCTTTGCACGGCCTCCTCGGGGGCGATGGCCTCCCCTAGCGACAAATTAATCGGTTAGCTCGATCAAGAGGATGCAAGGAGTGCACCGTTATTAATTCGAGAGAGACCCCGGGGACACTTCTACTAAACGTCAGGATGACCACCGTGGAGTTTTAGTCGGTAAGAGACCGACACTGTTCTGCTTCTGCCGTAGAGGTGGTGTGTCCATGAGGATTTCTTCACGTAAAAAAAAAAAAGAAAAAAAAGAAAACAAGCGGACTGCACTGAGTGCGTCGTCGTCCCACGACATCCCGACATAAAAATCATGCCGAATTCTCCAGCATGTGTTTTAGGCAGTGCAAATTTATTCATTGGAAATGACTCTTTTAATGAGTATCTGGTGAGAGAATCGAATAGGTATCATTATCAAGTCGTAGATAAATACAAGATTACATCAAAAACAAAGAAATGAATAGAAATGAAGAAATCTTTAGGCCTAGCAGTTCTAATGAGACAAGTAAAAATGAATGCTCTCTACGACTATTGGTCAACTGATCCAAGTATGGGAACTCCATTCTTCTCGCAAGTAATAAGCAGAAACAGATTTTTACAAATAACGCAGAGCTGGCATTTTTGCAACAACGAGAGCATTCCTCTTAATTCGAATAAGCTTGTAAAAGTTCAGCCTGTCATTGATTATTTCAGAAAAAAGTTTAACGAAGTATTTAAACCATGTCAACAATTGTATTTGGATGAGTGTATGATTCTCTAGAGGAGCAGATTTTCGATTAAAACATATAATCCTGCAAAAATTACAAAATATTGAATACTTGTAAGAGTGCGATGTGAAGCTCTTACAGGATGCTCTTACGTATGCAACTTTTACGTGTATACTGCCGAAAGAAGAAAATTAGAAGACACAGTTTTAACGGTTACTGAACCTTATAAGAACATATGGCAACATATTTATCACGATAACTACTATAACAATGTCGATATGGATAAAACACTTCTGAAAAACAAATTGTGAGTGTGTGAAACAATTAAAAAATATAAAGGTCTAACTCAATCACTGCAAACATTTTCAGTTAACCTAAGGACCCGCTACAAATCTTAGGATTTATTTAGCTAAGGTCCTCGAAAGGGACAAATAGTCTTTATCCCAATAGTCTCTAAATCTACCACCTACTACGAGAAGATACTGGAATTCTGCTTTCCTCACGTACGACGCTTCCTACTAGCATCTTTCTCTCAAGGGTGGTTAGCATCCTTTCCCAACCACCAACTCAAAATTTAGCCAATTAACAACGACGTCCACTTCCCTCCCTTTCCGAACCAACGCTTAGACACACCCCATCATAGTTTTTCCTATGCAGCGTCATCGTGACGGAAAGTCAGTCGCGAGACGCCTGTCCGAATTGATAGTTGGTAGTTGGCAGTAATCACTGATCCGAGTTGCTCGACATCTCAAGTAATCATCGTCCGAACTCATAGCGCATATCGAATTGTATCTACCCGAGTTCGAACTTGTAATCGCGAACCGCGAACCGAAATTAATAACCGCGAACCGAAATTAATAACCGCGAACCGAAATTAATAACCGCGAACCGAAATTAATAACCGCGAGTTTTACGCCAACTATACTCACCGAATATATTTTGTTAATCAATATTTATTGTTGTTAAACATATTCGAGTGTTCCTTCAATACCTATCACCCCCATCACCTCAGAAGGCGGGGATGATCACCACTACGAGGGTACGAAAGGAGATGCTCCCGGGGCCCCAACGGGAATGATTATGAGCCATAGAATGAGAATATGTATAAAAAATTTCCTGCAAAAAGTGATAATTTCGTGGATAGAAGATTGTGGATCAAAGCAAAACGACGAAGAAATATCTAGTACAAGAAACACTTATGAGCTGACAAGGAGATCATCCAGATTAGATCACCCAGAAAGACTATCAAATTTCGGAAAACAAACTTATAAATATAGTGTTTAGTCGTCGGAGTAAAAATCCTCCAAAAGCAATGTAGAATTTGCACAATTAAAAAAGAAAAGAAGTAGAATATGTTTTGTCTGTAAATTTTGCAATGTTCCATTACATAGAAGCGATTGTTTTGAACGATATCACACTTTTAAAAAAATATTAAATTAATATTTGCTTGAAGAAAATCATTGTATGGATTATGGAATATTATATAAATATTAATCTAAAAACGATTCTAATAGATCAAATAAATATCAATATAAATATTATAAGTAGTTTCGCCAAATTTGAGTTATCATTTCTATAAGTATGAGAAAAAGCGCGTATATTCCCGCACGATATCCTAGAGTCTAAACAGAGCTGGCGTCAACGATGTATCTGCGACCAAGTGAGAGGTAGACTACGTAGGATTTTCAACCGCTACTGGTCGGTAAAATGATACGATAGTACAACAAGTGTATAAAGTGAAACCGTGAATGTATGTGTGTGTATGTGTGTGTGAATAACGATAAGGTGAAGCGAATAATATGCATAGTGTATCTTTTCTTTCTTTTGTGAAGAAAGGTTTTATTTTTCATTCTTTTGGTCTCTTCCCTCTCGTTTCTTTTTTCTTTTCTTCTCTCCAGCGTCACATGAAGCGCACGAATGACCAAGTCTTTCCACGGTTCTCTCTCGGTTCGCTATATTTTGCGAATGAAATTGTACTTCAAATCCACTATATCCAAACGTCATCCCCTTTCCTTTCCTATTCCTCTACATATATTTTAAATAACCCAGAGCGGTTGGAGCCTATATCGAATCGATAAAGTTTGGACCCACGTAAAAACAAGTATAAAGTTCAGGAGTTTGTCGTTTGGGTATTCAATTGTGTGTTCACTATCGTTACTACTCGCACTCCGCACTCGTAGTACAAATCGACAAATTTTTACAATTTGTTAATTTATCAACCACAGTTGATCATTTTACAATCCACAGGAAAATGATAACATGCTCGATATTCTAGTTTGTGTTTGAAGATACATAAAAAATATATATTTATACACTTCCTATACTACATATCTCATTGAGCATGTGAAAACTCGCTAGTAGAACCTAGGTTATGAAAATACATCTAATTCATAAATATATTATGAAAATTATGTGAAGAAATATAAATAGAGGATAAATTTGAGATAACAAAATGATAGCACGCGCCATACAAAATATATTTTAGAAAAAATAAATGATTTCTTATACTTTTTTTACTTATATTTTTTACTTATATTTTTACTTCCCTTGTAAAATATCTATTATATTTCGATGTACTCAGTTTTTTAATATTTTCATGTTAAATTGTATTATTCTTTCAGAGCTATATAATTTTGCTCTTTCACGATTCGAAGTTTCCTTCCACGAAACGATTTCCTTCAACGAAAACCATGTCATGCTTTGAAATACAACTTTTCAAAACATTTAATGTAAAAATAGGGAGGTCATGATCCATGCTGATATATACATATTTTCCCATTTGGAGTTAACATCGCAAAAAGTTTTTTCTTGCTTAAATTTAATTTACGATAAGTATCTTCTGTTTGTTCTTCAGTCATAATTACGGAAATAAGTGGTCGAAGAGGTAGTGTGCATCGAAATATAATATAATATGCTCAAATATACTAGAACTGCTAAAATATTCAACAAGGGCGGTGGTATAGGCAATCGTCACAGATGACTAGCAACCGTGTTATCGTAAGTAGCTTGTTTTTTTCTTGTTCCTTATTTTGAGATTCAGCTTCCGTTTCTTATATTCATCAACTCTTTGTATTCTCCTTATTTCCCCTTCCTTTTTTACCCATTTAGGCGCTCATTTCTTCACCCGCGAACAGAGTATGTAGCTGATTTTCATCGAACAAGCTTGTCGAACGTCTCACCACTTTACAGATACTTGCACATAACTTTAATACGCATCTTCATTCGTCACTTACTCATTGAATGGGTTTGAGAGACAGCGATTCTGACGTGTTTTCCTTCGAGCATTATCATCTTGGGAGTGTTCCTATTAGAATATATATGTTTCGTAGCGGTAATAAATACACCGAGTTCGATGGACTTTCTTCATACGGAGTAAAGTTTCTGATGCCTAGATTTACTACTATAAACCAATGCTTCATTTGATTAAGTAGTTTCAGAAAACAGTCTGAGTTTAATTTGATAGGACCGTCATTTTAAAGATATCTTCTAGATACGCGGAACAGCGTACTATATATTTAGTATAGTTTAAAATGATGTCTTATAGAATTCTCAAATCCGAGTCGAAATTGTATTCGTGAGCAGTTGCAATTTTCATACGGGCATGTATGTATGTTTTCACTTAAAGCCTTTTTGACTATGTGGCATCAGAATTTTCTTTGCACGTTGTCTATTTACAGTCTTGAGTGCAGTGAGACCATATTTGAAGCTCTCGAAAAATTAGTAAATAAAATTATTGCTAAACAGATCGAGAGAAAAGGAGCGTTAGATACTCCTCTTATTAAATTATCAGACGTTAAAAGTTGTTTACTTTTCATTTTTACTATTTATATTATTTCTAAAATAATACTAACATTGACAATAAAATTCGATTGGGTTCGACATCTGCGCTTTAGTGACAAATAGTTGTTACGCAATACATTTGTTCAGTTGAGATGTACTGTTGAATTTCACTATAGAAATTGTATTATAATTTATAGCGTAACTATGGATAGATTTCAATGGTAAGAAGATCATTTTGTACAAGTACAAGCATATGCCTGTACTTAAAGTGATGAATCTTTATGCACTTGTTCAGCAACTGGCCGAATAACGCAAACTGATATACATCTACAGAAATTGTATAATAAACAACTCACTTCTCGATAAATGTGCGAACATGTTTAAGATGTTCGAATTTCGAATATTTTTCAGATATTCATCCACTTATGTGAAGAACGATTTTCCGCATGAGTCATCTGATTATTTTATTTTTTTTTTTTCGAATTCTGTACATTGTGTGTATTCTGTACATTCTCTGTGAACGCTTTCAGCCCTTCCGGCTTCGTCGTTTCCACGATTAGGCCGGTGTCGCTTATTTTTTTAACTGCTGTGACTTGTATTCCCCCTTTACGGGGGTTTACTAGCGTGAAAGGCGCGTCGCGCGCTTCTCCGCTGATTCTTACTTCACCATCCTCAACTTCCGAGCGGATTATAACCACATTTCTCGGTGGTTTTACCGCCATTTGTCCACTTTATTGCTGGCCATCTTCACTTTTTTCGCGTACGAGAGCTGTTTTGGCTCGGCCTTCGTTGCTTTCTTAACGGCCGTTTTAAGCCGCTTGCTGGCTTCCAGCGACTTACTCACAGTGCTTAATATCGCAGTTTCCTTATTCTTAGCTTTTAGCTTGTTCTAGCCTTCCGGCTGGATAACAGTTGTGGAGCAGGAGCTTCTCCACGAGTCCTGTCATATCCTTAAAGTAACGCATTATCGTTGCGGTTTGGCCTTGTTAACTTTGTTGTTCGGCTCGTGGCAGAATGGCAAGACCGATCCTCTTTGCCATATCGCTAGCTTGTTCCCTTATGTCGGGTATTGGCCGCGATTCTTCTTTAGTGTCCTCCTTCTCTTCATCAGACCGCTTCTTGATTTCTGGGCTGTTTTGCTTTTTCGGTGTAGCTCTTATTCTAGCTTTTTCAGTGTAGCTTATGTAGCTAGGATTTTTGGGGGTTGACCCCTCTACCCCTTTTTCAGGCTTTTGCGTTTTCAAGGGTTGCAAAACCATCCTTGCATTCGTGGCGGGTGGCGTCTGCCCACGTGAAGACATCTGGATTACTTTCGTGGCGTACTATTTGTACACACGGACAGTGTACGAAGCGACGCGAGCACAACCTATCTGCATGCCGTCATCTTGGATAAACGCATGCTGTCAGGAGACCTTTAAAATATGTCCAAGGATGTTGGCCGATGTAATTGTTAACAATGACTTGGCTTATTTAGAACCACGCAAGCAACCGCCAGAGGCAAGGGAGGTGAAGAGGTTCTACAAGGATTTCTGGGGTAGAACTGGACCTCCAAATCCCATAATCCCAGGAAGTAGAGCTTCGGAGTTGTCATTATGTGAGTATTTTCTTGTCTCACATGATCTAATAAACCAACACTTCTTTCAACTTTTTTTTAAGAAACTGTTTTAAATCGTGCAACATTTTCGATCGATTGCGATATCTCTCACAATTGCATAGTTTTATTTGTGAATATTACGCAAGTAAATATTTCGTTTTTTCGTTCAAACAAACTGCAACGTGATATTATTTTATATCACTGTTGCTTGATCACATTGCACAATTTTTATGCCAAGAGAAACATGCTAAAATTCTACATGTAATTTCTTTAGAGACGGTTGTACATTCAAATAATACAAATATATTCGTCTATAAAGTGATGAAAATTTCCATAATTAGGAGGTTGGTGTATGCTGCGTTTTATATCGCGCAGGAATAATTAACTCCATTTCTTCCAATGACGTTATTACAGAAATTCATACTAACCACATGGTCATCTGATTTAAGTGCACGAACGAAGAATCCATCCGTTATTATTTTTTTCCTTCTATATATCTATAAGTATCATTTCTCCACTACCCAACATGTGCATATTCTATACGTATCGTGCGCATCTTCTTTCTGTTTCCGTCTCAAAGTTCGCAACGCAAGTATATCATTTCTAATCTTTCCACTTTTCTTCTTCTTTTCTTTTATCTCGATAATCGTTTAGTACTGCATGATTCTTAGGAACTTCATGGATACTCTACAATGTCGTCCATCTAACGCATTGAAGTCAAATTATTTTCCATCACTAAATACATCCTTTCTTCGATACTTCCTACACTGCATACGTACTTTCGTAATTTCTATAGTTTTTCTCTACGGCGAGAGGCGAGTAATATCCAGTGTTTCAGTGTTTGATGTTTCAAATGTTTACATCGTTGCAAAAAACGTTGATCGTTTAATAAAAGATCGTTTAATAAGACCTACTATTTTGGCATATCCTTTTTCGTTGATACCAGCGATTGCTCTCTGCTCACCCTTGTGTTATATTTTACAGACCTTTCTAAGGATTATGTTACAATGTTTCAATATCTATTAATGAATTTAGTAATTTTTAGGACGTTACAGTTATTTGTAATGTATATATAGTCTTACTTTGATTGACTAATTGGTTTACTTGCAAAATTTAGTGAGAAGTAAAAGAATAAAATATTGTGTAGAGCTATACGCTATCATTTTGCTTTCAAAACACCTTAATAGTAATCAATAAAAAAATATGACAAGATTCTATTTAGATTTCCTTCTACAACTTTCATATCTTTTCTGCATGTATATAATTTATAAAATATAACATTTAAAAAATATAAACTCGTCAAACATATAATATTGAGAATGTTCTCATTTCTCCTTCTACTGTATATCAAACGTAGTGTCAAATTATACTACAATCAATAAAAATATAGCAGCAGAAATGGAAAATGTAAATAACCCATGGGAGAAAGCAGGGTAACTCTTGTGAAGACAGCACAACTCCCATGAACTATTGTCGCAATCATAATTAACTAGAAGTGGTTAGAATGAAATAATTACGTAACTGTAACGCTGACCGTATGTCATGCCAACAATGGGAGCCGAGGCAGTAAAACTCGATAGCGACACATATACCCGAACGGCAACACGTGCTTGCGTAGCGATTACGAGAAACCGACGGCCAGTAGATGAAAGAAGGCCACATGCAGTCGAATGAAATCAAATATTAAAAACAGGGCCTAGGCTAATTAAGATTCTCTTAACATGTTCACTACCAGCGTCACACTGTTATGACGCGTCGATTTTCATTCAGAGGTAAGAATCATAGATATGCGAAGACAGTCAATTTTTGTTATCTCTGCATAAACAAATGAATTCTGCCGTGAACTTGGCAAATATGGTTGAAAAGGCTCAAATCTATAACCAGCGCGTGTGATCTGAGATTATATTATATCGTTAAAAAAATTTATTACGACGAAGTATTAGTCTCCCCGTGAGTTCTCTAATACTACCCAGTTTTGCAATTGCAAAAATACATAACAGATATGTAAGTAGTCTAGAATATATATTATTATAATATAATACATAACCGTCATAAATTAGTAAGTAAATTTTCATATCCAGGATACCCCTAATGAAAAACAAACGAATATTATATGATAATTTGAGCGATGAAAGCAGGAAATATGATGGAGGCATCACAGGTTCATTGGAAATTAGTATTGGGTTGCTCGGAAAATTCGTTCCGATTTACATTTCGATTCGATATATATTTGTTGAATTATATAAGTGCCATTTCGTTCCACAACCTTTCTTCATCTTTCACGCAACTTAAATATTCCATCCGTCCAGAACTTCTAGCATTTCTGGCGAAAAACTTTTCAATATGAGATAAAAAAAAGTAATGGTTCTCTTGATGAAGATTGTGATAATTCTCATAATAGTTATTTGGAGAGAAGCAAACATTGATCCGTTTTACGTAATTTTACCGGAAAGGAAGGACTAAAAGTAAATCTTCCAAGAAATGCTTCGGTACTAAATGCATTTTGTTTAATATTTGACGATAATCACTCTTCCATTAGCAAAAACAATGCCTCAACATCGGTATGAGATTCGGACAATGGATTCGATTTCGGGATACGTCTACATCACTGAAGCACGACTCAGAAAAATTGACGG
Source organism: Bombus pratorum (assembly GCA_930367275.1). Taxonomy (NCBI): domain Eukaryota; kingdom Metazoa; phylum Arthropoda; class Insecta; order Hymenoptera; family Apidae; genus Bombus; species Bombus pratorum. The sequence goes on along the minus strand of OV883995.1, from coordinate 1,285,284 downwards.
ATATCAACCGCTTCAATTATTTGACATCGACATTAGCGAGTCCAGCAGCACGCGCCATTGAATCGGGTCCCTGAGCTTGAACTGCTGACACATTCAGGTAGTTGTGCCATTTCAAGTGCACGTGACATCCATTGACAACCCCGCGACCTCTCTATTCTAAAGTGTAATACCCTATGGTGGGGTTCATACTCCTCTGGTTTTCAGAACCGACTCGTGAATGGCCGCCTCCGAGCCACGATCCAAATATTAGAGAAGAGAATATACGTCCGTTTACAACCGTATAGTCTCGCGGTATCCATTTTACCCTAAAATGCTTCGGGTAACTGAATATTGTTTGCGCTTCATTATGAACACGCATATAAAGGATTTCGCGAGGTCAATCAAAGAGCATGGTCGTTGTCCTTCTTCCTCCGCGACAGAGATCAAGCAAACCGAAAAAAACAATAACTAGACACGCGTAGCAAATAAATTTCCGTGAAGACATCCAACGGGCTATGAAACGCAAACCATTTAAATTATGAACTCCTATCCTAGCTTCGTTGAACCCATTTACTGACAGAGATGGAATTAATGCTTAATTTAAATTTTTAATGTTTTGAGAAAACTCGTAGAAATTTAGTAATCTTCAACTATGTGATATTTTTCAAAACAACGAGATACGTGTAACGCAACTCGACATTTTTTACACTCCCAAGTTGTTTCACTACGTTTCTTATCTTTGTACATACTTTACAAAATCTTGTTGGATTTTTTTCAATGGCGTGAAATCTATATGTTTCTTATTATCAATTTTGGATTTTTTCTTTATATTTAATTACCAATTATTATTGAAGGAATGTGCAAATTAAGTTAAGTAAGTTAAAAAGCTTAGAAAGCTACGTGAAATAGATCAAAAATTGGATATTTTTAATTTATTTGCAATTATTTATTTTTTTAACCCCTAAGAATGGTATCAAATACCCGGGTACTGTTTTGGTAAATAGTTAGTGGTCAACCAGTCGCAGCGACTAACATACGAATATTGCGCCGTTTGTATTGATGGTTCTCTTGGAGAGTGCGCCGCAGTCAAAAGGTTAATCCACGATAAAGCCGCTTAAGGAAGGCAAAAAGAACAGTATCGTTTCATTGTGTGATAAAGGTTTGTCATTGCGGCAAATTACAGAGAAATCAAAAGTTGCGAGAATAAAAAAGATTACTACTATTGGTAGTGCAATTTCTTCAAGAAATAGTAGACCATGACTTATTTCAGATAGAACGCCACGTGAAATTACACAACGTACTTTTTCTGAGAGTGACAAGACGCTAAAGACCGCTATTCAAGAAGCTAGAGTAAGTGCTAGTAAATGAACCATTCGTCGCTCTTTAAAGAAAATTGGTTTAAAAGCGAAAGAAGAGAAATGTAAATCAGCTCTTTCAGATAAAAATATTAAATTACAAAAAACATTTGTCGATAGGTACAAAGAATAGACGACAGAAGATTGATAAAAAGTTATATGGTCTGACGGAACAAAAATCTTTGAAAATATTTGAGTCTGGCGGGAAGTGCTGGTATTGGACTTGGTCCGAAAATAATGATCGAACAAATGGTATAAGACAAATTATGAAGTTTGAGGGTGGTTCAATTATGTGTTGGGGCTAGTTTACTCGCAAGGGTGTGGGCCCCTTAGTTCGAATCGGGGAGCATTGTTTAAGCATTTTATAAAATAATTCACCTTCTGTTGTTAATTCTATTGGATCTGACGAACGAAGTAATATTTGAACAAGACAAGGACCCCAAGCAGACTGCACAGGTAGTAAAAACTTGGTTAGAAAATCAAAAATTTTCTGGAATGAAGTGGCCGCCACAAAGTATCTGAACATTGTTCCACGTCCCTATCTTTGTGTATCTATCATATTAATGAAAATAAGCTGTTACGGCTTGTTCATCAGATTCGTCTTAGAATTACTATTACCTAATCCTTACCGATGAATTCAAAAATTAGTCGTATTATCACCTTGTATATGTGGAGAAGATTAGTATAACGGATGTTTGATCGAGAGATTTATTAAAACTTATTGCTGTGTTGTTGAACTGTCGAATATATTTAAAATGATAAAGAAGTTAACAGGTTATATTCGCTAAGTCGCTCGTACAGTTTATAAATCACGAAATAAGATTGTTAATTGATATTTGATAGATCCTCGCTAGATATGCGTCGATAACTCGATAGATAACTCGTTGATTCTGTGTCGATACTGTCTCGCACGCGATCACGTCTGTTTATTTATACTGGTCGGGGGAGAGTCGGAAAATTCAAACTCGTCTTTCTTCGACGGTTGCATGTAGCGGCGACATAGTTTTGCCCGGAGTTTATTTGTCGTTATGTTTCATGCGTCGCGGCTGTGTCAATGCCCCGAAGCAAAACAACAACATGAGTCGCTCTCGATTCGCGTCGTCCTTTGACTCATGTGCCGCTACATATGTAAAACTAGTGGAGTGTGTTTTGTGTTAATATAAATGAAAACTGTATGCAGATATAAACATACAATTCATTATTGTTTTTTATAGTCTATTATGTATAATTTAGTTCGAATTATATTATTACGGTACTGGTTGTTTAGAAAAATAAAAACGTGTACGCTTACAAAGTATAATATTACTCCAATTTTGTCTTCATTTACCTAAGACTGAATGGTAACCAACATGTATCGGTAAACGGTAACTGGTACTTTTGGACACAGAATAGAAGAAGCGCGGTCGCGCCACTCGGCACTCAAACGTTTATACCTCACTTCCGTATTATTGTGAACTTGGCTGACTATCTCGTGCAAAAGTGATTCAAAGGGAGCTCGAAATCAAACAAGAGATATCAGCCTTTCTCGAAGAAAATCGTCATGAAGATGCACATTTCTGGACAAACGATAATTTTATTGTTAAACTTGCCTACTTGGTTGAAATTTTTGGAAAATTGAGCGGTTTGAATAAATCAATGCAGGATTCACAAATGCATCCACTTGTTCCAAAAGATAGGATGGTAAGAGCTTTGATTAGAAAGTTGAAGTTATGGAAAGTTTATCGAATGCGATGGACAATTTGCACACTATACGACAATATTTTAAAAGAAGAGTCTAGTTTTGTTCATAAGAAAACGGAAGTCATATTGAAAACTTACTATAATTTACTGTACTTTCTGCGAACAATCGCGGTCAGGACAATCGCGGTGTCTGTGCAATTTTGCTATGTACATTCGGGGTCGGGACAATCGCGGTGTGGGGACAATCGCGGTGTGTGAACTATGTATAAATATCAGCAATACGTGTTTTTATTTATGAAATATAGAAGCGAAAGATTGAAAGCAACATTAATCGTCTCTATTCGTAAATTTCATAGGCCGGTTTTCGATATGCCATTACGGATTTCCGTAAGTTGCTTTAATATTCAATCTATGATTTCTCTTGCAAAACGTTGCAGAGCCATTTACGTCTCTGAATATCATAGTCCTCTACGACTCGTACGAGATAAGCTGCCGGCCATATGTCGTTTACTTTGAGGATCACTGTGCGTCCCACAGCTCGACCGATACTTGGTAGCCAAATCTTAAATTGCAATATTCAAACATAGAAGAAATTATTCAATACCTTAAAAATGAATATCTCGAGAGCTAGTGATTATACTGCGCGTCACTCAGCTTTTTTTCACACAGACGTGCTCAGCATTTAAGGTTTGGTCATCGAAATTAATTACACATGCTCGTATACGCCTTTACCCTGTCGCTTTCGGTATTTCGGGTGAAAATTTGTGGAGCCTAAAAGTTAAGATAATTTCTGTTCTTCTTAATTTTTTAAAGTTTATTTTTGTGACTGTACATATGTGACAATAAACAGAAGTTTCGATCACGTCCAGTTTCGTCTTCGTATCATGCCCTTTTCATGTCGTACTCTCCTTTCTAACTCTCGCTTAATGCACCAACGATATGTTTTGAATATTAATGTTTCTTCGAGACGGGTCTCCGGTCTGTGCGTACAATAAAATCGAGTCTTCTAGATCTCTGCGACACGACAATCGAGTACGCGTCATCATGACCGACATTATCGCACAACAAGGCGTCGTCTTGTTACATCGCATTTCGCGCATGTACGAGAATTTCAAAAAGCTGGTTTCCGCCAAGACCATTCTAGGTACGGTGCGTGTCAAGCTGGAAACTCTAGAATCGAGATCCTCTGAGCAATAGCATATGATCCTTCCTAGTCATCTCCGTCCAAGAAAGTAATGAAGTATAATTATTTCGTGAAAGACCATTTTTCGATAGCCGATGAAGTCTAACTGGAGAAAAAGGGTCGTTTTTTGGATCTTTTCTGAAGCTTCGAGAAGACCGATGCGCACGTCTTTTAGAAGCCGGTCATCGCAAATGACTCTGGCACATGCATCCGTATCGTTCCTTATCAGTACACAATCTTCAGTATTCGAATCGTTCACTTGGCGAGAGTGACGTAGATACGGAGTGTACTCGCTCCAGAGTAACTAGACCCACTGAAAACACGTTAGACAAAAAAGCGAAGAAAGGGGAGAAAAGGATAGACCTTCGAACGGATTATACGTTGGAGGAGGTACTGATTATCCCGATAACTAGAAAGGGCAATGTGAAGGAGGTGGACCCGTTCAAGCCGGGTTGGAGACTGGCATAGAGTCTAGTTCGAAAAATTAAAATGGGACACGAGAACGAAATGGACGTTGACTCGCCGGCTGAGCTAACCAACCAGACTTACCTTACCTTACTCTATACACAGAAAGAAATACGAAATACTTAACGACAAAGGTATCAACGCAAAGTTACCCTGTTAGAAAACTGAGGGACGTTAGTGGGAAATGGAAAGAGTATGCGAAGGAGGTATCCTCCATCTCGGAAGAAGAAGATAATACGGCAATAAACCCAATGGACAATTAAGGGCTTGATTAAAATTTTGGAAGCTGTTATGTTAAATACAGCAAAGACTATGAAGAAAATAGAAATCTTAGTCAACATATTATCGCTATTATCGGTGATTCTCAATATTTCTATAAGAAAAAAATGACCATGTTTTAGATATGTTATTTTTTTCAGCGACAAGATGTGGCTCCATCTAGATAGGCATATCAACTCGTAGAATAGCCGAACATATACTACTAGCAATCTTGGAGAAATTTGGGAGATACCAATGCATACGACTAAGAATGGTGTATGGTGCGCTATATTGCGGAAACGAACAATTGAAGGTGCACGAAAGATGTTGCTAATGTTGCAGACTCGGATAGCCACGTCTGACAAACATCCTGCATACCACAGCCATCGGAGTAGTAACAAGATAATAACAGGATAGCCACGTCTAATAGGCATCCGATGATAATCCCTCCAGAGGGACCAAGCTTTACCATATATAAACCTTCCCAAATCGACACATACAGTGTCACCGGTGAAATTCGAGCAGCCTTATGATAAACCAAAATTCCGAGCGCCTTATCACGTGTGACCGTCCGGCCACCATCCGTTCTCAGCCGCCTGGGTGGCATTCGGTCACTCTAGCCGTTCTCCGAAATATATGACAAGTACGAGCAAAGCCTTCTCCCACTCCGACGAATAAAACAATATAAATACATCCTTCATCATCATCCAGTCAGTCTGTAACAATTCTCAACTAGCCCAAGTATCATAAGTGTATTATCGCGAACCAAAAATCATACTGTACAAATTCAGTGGAAAATAAAAGAAATCGATCTCCTATTCGAAAATTGCCAAGTTTCTTGTTTTAACTTAATTTTTACGCTACAACAGCGTGGTCAACGATGATGGAAGAATTTTTTGGCGACAGAAACATTTCAAATGGTAGTCTGGCCTATACGATTGATATACCGATTTAACATCTCCGAATTTCTTTCTCTGTGGAATGTTAGAGACTGATGAGTACAAATCGAAACCGCTGAGGAGAATATCGAAAGGCGAGTGTCACAAATAAGTGAAGAGATATTATTACGCGTCTTTAGAAACATGTTACGAAGAAATAATAAATGTACTGAATATCAAGGCGGGCATATTTAACAATATTTGTAATTATTTTTATGCATATTAATTGTAAGTAATCGATCCTTATCAGGGCCACCAAATTACGCAATTAACCATTATCGAGAACGTCAAACTTTAAAACAACGAAATTTTCGGCTCTCTCGTTAAGTACCGAAAGAACTGAGTTACAGTTAAAGGTACGCGAAATTACATTAGAGAAATTAATGCAACGTTCAAACGACAATTGATAGTCCCAACGAAATAAACGTGGCTCAGAGAGTCGAAAATTTGTCTTTCTCAAATTTTAAGCGGATACGAGTTATCCCCACTATTTCGCGGAACTGATCACTGCAAACAATTTCCAGTGTTTTCTTTGTCTGCTCCAGCGATAACGCAATTACTCAAACGTTCACTCGCGCTATTGGTAGTTTTAGTCTATACGTTACGGCGCGTGCTCAGCGCGGGACGTGACACTATCACAAACGCTATCACACTTTGAGAAAATTATATGCTATTATTATATTATATTATATTATATTATATTATATTATATTATATTATATTATATTATATTATATTATATTATATTATATTATATACTTTTTATCTTTCTTAAAATTCTTTTTAAGAAGGAAAAATGATTTGAAACAAGAAAAAAAGAAACTTTCAATCAGTTTCCTTCGCTTAGATCGCAGTGTAAAAATAAAGATGAAAATTTGGGCAAATTAGGATTACATCAACGTGGATTTTAGCAACAGGTTTGGGAACCATGCAGGATCTCAAACCTACTACAGAATTTATCATCAATACTTTTGCGACATAAATTCCTGAAGTTGGATTTCTAATATCTTTTTTGGAATTTTGTAAATTTCTACCACAATAAAATATCCAAAATTAAAGCTAGTGGTTTGTTGAATGACTTGACATATCTCATAGCTGATGTATCCTTATATTCTAGAATGAAGCTGATAAAAAAATAAACAGTGTTCGATGTTACAGCGGATTGCAAAGACAATACAATGAACGAGCTTACCTTGTTGTCGTGAATTGAAATGTTGCTCGCCACCCGTGTGTCTCTGATTTGACGTGTAAGACAGACATTTCCTTGCGGAAGTTGACCCTCTATAGTTGTTGGCGTGTGGCTCGTCGCTAAAGGTTGCTGCGATGTTGATGATGATGTGATCACGTTGCGGCACTGTATGATTTACTGCTGTATCACTGTGTTCACTTGATCGTCCAATGCGCGTGATCCGGCTCGAAGGACCAACTGTTACGACCGTTCGCGAAGAGACGCGTGAGCGAGAGGCGTAAATTCTCGCTACGATTATGATAATCGACGCCGCGAATTAGTCGTTCCCCCTGTTTCGATTAAGAAAAAAAGAAGTGGTTAGAACCAGTTTAACACTGAATTAACAGGGTTAATATAAACTTGTACATTTAACAAGACTTAATATTATAATGAGCACGTCACAAATTATTTAATGACAAATACAATTAGTTTGTTACAGTAATTCGATCCGACTTTATGATATTTCTCGATGTATTCGTTAGACTAAGCGCGACTTTGATTTTATTCGTCCGAACCTCTCGATGCATTCCGTTTGAATCCTCATTTGCCACTGACTGCCCCTCCATTTTGTCCTTTGTCTTCTCTGGGAGACGACCCCCACTACGCTCGGATCACGCCACCGTTCGCGCCTATGATCACGTATACCACCCCTTCTTTCTGCAGATAAAATAACGCACCGAAGGCGAATAGATGATCCTAGAACTCGCTGCTTGACGACAACTATGCGTTTATCGCTACTTTGTGTACATCTCCACGGTCATGTAAGACGATCTGTCTGCGACGGTTAGGAGAACACGGCCTATAGTAAGCCTTGGGGCGTAATAAACGGAGAGGAATAGAATAATCTACAGGATTATCAACGGTGAAGTATATAAATGTACTAACGACTCAGGAAACATAACTGAAGTGAGTTGCTTAGATATGAAAGTATTGCTAATAACTAAAAGAATAACAGTATAAGTTAGATTAGCAGAGAGACAAAAGTGGTTGTGAAGTGAGAGTCTAGGAAACAGGATAAAATATAAAGCAAATAAAAATGGAATATGCAATACGTTCTATCCAAGAAGATTGGATACCAGCTAATGCATAATAAAAGAATGTCTGCAATATTCGGAATTAAGAACAAAATTCTTAAAATAAACAACCACCATCTTTATGAACAGAGGAAATTGATTATTGAGACTAAAGAATTTTATTAAGAAACAACATGACGCTCGGAGCATAATAACTGAAATCATAATAACCTGAGCACAACTCAAAAACTTAGCTACGACCCTTTTGTAATAACTAACAAACAAACATTTCTAACTTAATTAATTATAAACAAGCTACAAATAATTTCAAGTGAAATATGAATAAGCTTAATAACAAAATTAAATAAATAGAATTTTTCTTATTTAAATGCGACAGTTCGTAGTACAAAACAAATTTTGTTCAGGAATAAAGTTTTCTGAAAATTACCAGCGAAAATCTTTGCAAAAATTTCCCCGAGGATATTGTAGCCTATGAGATAAATGAAATAAAGATACAAAAGCCAACTGATATTAAAAGGAGAATGATTATTTTACAAGATAATATGAAACTGTGCAAGGGATTACATACGTAACATATTGTCCCGATGTACACATATCTGCGAAGCGACTTACTACCCTGTATATTCCAGAAACTTCTTGGTTTGCCCCAGCCTTAGCAATTTCAAACTATCTTATTAAAATTAAGAATTTTCCGCATTAAATCGAATGCACTTCTCTAGTGGGTACCAAACAGTATATATATGTGTCAGGTTTACATTAGAATTAGGGTTAGGGGCGTGAAACGAATCTTCAATGAATGAATAATCAAACAGCTAAAAAATTCTACCAAATGTTCAAACTGGACAAATAGTGAATGTAAAGAATTAAATAAAAAAAAATATTTACTAGAAACCGAGAAATTAAGAGCTAAAAGAATGGAGGACTAATCGCTATGAACAAAGAAATTACTTGCCAAGAATTGAGGAACTGATCGCCAAGAACCAAGGAATTAATCACCAAGAACTGAGGAACTAATCGCACAGAACTGAGGAGTTAACTACTCTGAACAAAGGAATTATCTACGTCTCTTCTATGTCGCTACGCTTATTTATAATTAGCGTCTACCGTGGAGGGGTCGTCATGTGGCGTGTTATTCCGTGGGGGTTGTGAGGCTCGAATTTGGTTTCTATACAAATTGTTAAATTTTATTTGAATCTCAAATTGAAACGTTCACTCGCGCTATTGGTAGTTTTAGTCTATACGTTACGGCGCGTGCGCAGCGCGGGACGTGACACTATCACAAACGCTATCACACTTTGAGAAAATTATATTCTATTATTATATTATATTATATTATATTATATTATATATTTTTTATCTTCCTTAAAATTCTTTTTAAGAAGGAAAAATGATTTGAAACAAGAAAAAAAGAAACTTTCAATCATTTTTTTCCTTCGCTTAGATCGCAGTGTAAAAATAAAGATGAAAATTTGGGCAAATTAGGATTACATCAACGTGGATTTTAGCAACAGGTTTGGGAACCATGCAGGATCTCAAACCTACTACAGAATTTATCATCAATACTTTTGCGACATAAATTCCTGAAGTTGGATTTCTAATATCTTTTTTGGAATTTTGTAAATTTCTACCAGAAAAAATATCCAAAATTAAAGCTAGTGGTTTGTTGAATGACTTGACATATATCATAGCTGATGTATCCTTATATTCTAGAATGAAGCTGATAAAAAAATAAACAGTGTTCGATGTTACAGCGGATTGCAAAGACAATACAATGAACGAGCTTACCTTGTTGTCGTCGTGAATTGAAATGTTGCTCGCCACCCGTGTGTGTCTGATTTGACGTGTAAGACATTTCCTTGCGAAAGTTGACCCTCTATAGTTGTTGGCGCGTGGCTCGTCGCTAACGGTTGCTGCGATGCTGATGATGATGTGATCACGTGGCGGCACTGTATGATTTACTGCTGTGATCCGGCTCGAAGGACCAAATGTTACGACCGTTCGCGAAGAGACGCGTGAGCGAGAGGCGTAAATTCTCGCTACGATTATGATAATCGACGCCGCGAATTAGTCGTTCCCCCTGTTTCGATTAAGAAAAAAAGAAGTGGTTAGAACCAGTTTAACACTGAATTAACAGGGTTAATATAAACTTGTACATTTAACAAGACTTAATATTATAATGAGCACGTCACAAATTATTTAATGACAAATACAATTAGTTTGTTACAGTAATTCGATCCGACTTTATGATATTTCTCGATGTATTCGTTAGACTAAGCGCGACTTTGATTTTATTCGTCCGAACCTCTCGATGCATTCCGTTTGAATCCTCATTTGCCACTGACTGCCTCTCCATTTTGTCCTTTGTCTTCTCTGGGAGACGACCCCCACTACGCTCGGATCACGCCACCGTTCGCGCCTATGATCACGTATACCACCCCTTCTTTCTGCAGAGAAAATAACGCACCGAAGGCGAATAGATGTTCCTAGAACTCGCTGCTTGACGACAACTACGCGTTTATCGCTATTTTGTGTATATCTCCACGGTCATGTAAGACGATCTGTCCGCGACGGTTAGGAACACGGCCTATAGTAAGCCTTGGGGCGTAATAAACGGAGAGCAATAGAATAATCTACAGGATTATCAACGGTGAAGTATATAAATGTACTAACGACTCAGGAAACATAACTGAAGTGAGTTGCTTAGATATGAAAGTATTGCTAATAACTAAAAGAATAATAGTATAAGTTAGATTAGCAGAGAGACAAAAGTGGTTGTGAAGTGAGAGTCTAGGAAACAGGATAAAATATAAAGCAAATAAAAATGGAATATGCAATACGTTCTATCCAAGAAGATTGGATACCCGCTAATGCATAATAAAAGAATGTCTGCAATATTCGGAATTAAGAACAAAATTCTTAAAATAAACAACCACCATCTTTATGAACAGAGGAAATTGATTATTGAGACTAAAGAATTTTATTAAGAAACAACATGACGCTCAGAGCATAATAACTGAAATTATAATAACCTGAGCACGACTCAAAAACTTAGCTACGACCCTTTTGTAATAACTAACAAACAAACATGTCTAGCTTAACTAATTATAAACAAGCTACAAATAATTTCAAGTGAAATATGAATAAGCTTAATAACAAAATTAAATAAATAGAATTTTTCTTATTTAAATGCGACAGTTCGTAGTACAAAACAAATTTTGTTCAGGAATAAAGTTTTCTGAAAATTACCAGCGAAAATCTTTGCAAAAATTTCCCCGAGGATATTGTAGCCTATGAGATAAATGAAATAAAGATACAAAAGCCAACTGATATTAAAAGGAGAATGATTATTTTACAAGATAATATGAAACTGTGCAAGGGATTACATACGTAACATATTGTCCCGATGTACACATATCTGCGAAGCGACTTACTACCCTGTATATTCCAGAAACTTCTTGGTTTGCCCCAGCCTTAGCAATTTCAAACTATCTTATTAAAATTAAGAATTTTCCGCATTAAATCGAATGCACTTCTCTAGTGGGTACCAAACAGTATATATATGTGTCAGGTTTACATTAGAATTAGGGTTAGGGGCGTGAAACGAATCTTCAATGAATGAATAATCAAACAGCTAAAAAATTCTACCAAATGTTCAAACTGGACAAATAGTGAATGTAAAGAATTAAATAAAAAAAAATATTTACTAGAAACCGAGAAATTAAGAGCTAAAAGAATGGAGGGCTAATCGCTACGAACAAAGAAATTACTTGCCAAGAATTGAGGAACTGATCGCCAAGAACCAAGGAATTAATCACCAAGAACTGAGGAACTAATCGCACAGAACTGAGGAGTTAACTACTCTGAACAAAGGAATTATCTACGTCTCTTCTATGTCGCTACGCTTATTTATAATTAGCGTCTACCGTGGAGGGGTCGTCATGTGGCGTGTTATTCCGTGGGGGTTGTGAGGCTCGAATTTGGTTTCTATACAAATTGTTAAATTTTATTTGAATCTCAAATTGAAACGTTCACTCGCGCTATTGGTAGTTTTAGTCTATACGTTACGGCGCGTGCGCAGCGCGGGACGTGACACTATCACAAACGCTATCACACTTTGAGAATATATTATATTATATTATATTATATTATATATTTTTTATCTTCCTTAAAATTCTTTTTAAGAAGGAAAAATGATTTGAAACAAGAAAAAAAGAAACTTTCAATCATTTTTTTCCTTCGCTTAGATCGCAGTGTAAAAATAAAGATGAAAATTTGGGCAAATTAGGATTACATCAACGTGGATTTTAGCAACAGGTTTGGGAACCATGCAGGATCTCAAACCTACTACAGAATTTATCATCAATACTTTTGCGACATAAATTCCTGAAGTTGGATTTCTAATATCTTTTTTGGAATTTTGTAAATTTCTACCAGAAAAAATATCCAAAATTAAAGCTAGTGGTTTGTTGAATGACTTGACATATATCATAGCTGATGTATCCTTATATTCTAGAATGAAGCTGATAAAAAAATAAACAGTGTTCGATGTTACAGCGGATTGCAAAGACAATACAATGAACGAGCTTACCTTGTTGTCGTCGTGAATTGAAATGTTGCTCGCCACCCGTGTGTGTCTGATTTGACGTGTAAGACATTTCCTTGCGAAAGTTGACCCTCTATAGTTGTTGGCGCGTGGCTCGTCGCTAACGGTTGCTGCGATGCTGATGATGATGTGATCACGTGGCGGCACTGTATGATTTACTGCTGTGATCCGGCTCGAAGGACCAAATGTTACGACCGTTCGCGAAGAGACGCGTGAGCGAGAGGCGTAAATTCTCGCTACGATTATGATAATCGACGCCGCGAATTAGTCGTTCCCCCTGTTTCGATTAAGAAAAAAAGAAGTGGTTAGAACCAGTTTAACACTGAATTAACAGGGTTAATATAAACTTGTACATTTAACAAGACTTAATATTATAATGAGCACGTCACAAATTATTTAATGACAAATACAATTAGTTTGTTACAGTAATTCGATCCGACTTTATGATATTTCTCGATGTATTCGTTAGACTAAGCGCGACTTTGATTTTATTCGTCCGAACCTCTCGATGCATTCCGTTTGAATCCTCATTTGCCACTGACTGCCTCTCCATTTTGTCCTTTGTCTTCTCTGGGAGACGACCCCCACTACGCTCGGATCACGCCACCGTTCGCGCCTATGATCACGTATACCACCCCTTCTTTCTGCAGAGAAAATAACGCACCGAAGGCGAATAGATGTTCCTAGAACTCGCTGCTTGACGACAACTACGCGTTTATCGCTATTTTGTGTATATCTCCACGGTCATGTAAGACGATCTGTCCGCGACGGTTAGGAACACGGCCTATAGTAAGCCTTGGGGCGTAATAAACGGAGAGCAATAGAATAATCTACAGGATTATCAACGGTGAAGTATATAAATGTACTAACGACTCAGGAAACATAACTGAAGTGAGTTGCTTAGATATGAAAGTATTGCTAATAACTAAAAGAATAATAGTATAAGTTAGATTAGCAGAGAGACAAAAGTGGTTGTGAAGTGAGAGTCTAGGAAACAGGATAAAATATAAAGCAAATAAAAATGGAATATGCAATACGTTCTATCCAAGAAGATTGGATACCCGCTAATGCATAATAAAAGAATGTCTGCAATATTCGGAATTAAGAACAAAATTCTTAAAATAAACAACCACCATCTTTATGAACAGAGGAAATTGATTATTGAGACTAAAGAATTTTATTAAGAAACAACATGACGCTCAGAGCATAATAACTGAAATTATAATAACCTGAGCACGACTCAAAAACTTAGCTACGACCCTTTTGTAATAACTAACAAACAAACATGTCTAGCTTAACTAATTATAAACAAGCTACAAATAATTTCAAGTGAAATATGAATAAGCTTAATAACAAAATTAAATAAATAGAATTTTTCTTATTTAAATGCGACAGTTCGTAGTACAAAACAAATTTTGTTCAGGAATAAAGTTTTCTGAAAATTACCAGCGAAAATCTTTGCAAAAATTTCCCCGAGGATATTGTAGCCTATGAGATAAATGAAATAAAGATACAAAAGCCAACTGATATTAAAAGGAGAATGATTATTTTACAAGATAATATGAAACTGTGCAAGGGATTACATACGTAACATATTGTCCCGATGTACACATATCTGCGAAGCGACTTACTACCCTGTATATTCCAGAAACTTCTTGGTTTGCCCCAGCCTTAGCAATTTCAAACTATCTTATTAAAATTAAGAATTTTCCGCATTAAATCGAATGCACTTCTCTAGTGGGTACCAAACAGTATATATATGTGTCAGGTTTACATTAGAATTAGGGTTAGGGGCGTGAAACGAATCTTCAATGAATGAATAATCAAACAGCTAAAAAATTCTACCAAATGTTCAAACTGGACAAATAGTGAATGTAAAGAATTAAATAAAAAAAAATATTTACTAGAAACCGAGAAATTAAGAGCTAAAAGAATGGAGGGCTAATCGCTACGAACAAAGAAATTACTTGCCAAGAATTGAGGAACTGATCGCCAAGAACCAAGGAATTAATCACCAAGAACTGAGGAACTAATCGCACAGAACTGAGGAGTTAACTACTCTGAACAAAGGAATTATCTACGTCTCTTCTATGTCGCTACGCTTATTTATAATTAGCGTCTACCGTGGAGGGGTCGTCATGTGGCGTGTTATTCCGTGGGGGTTGTGAGGCTCGAATTTGGTTTCTATACAAATTGTTAAATTTTATTTGAATCTCAAATTGAAACGTTCACTCGCGCTATTGGTAGTTTTAGTCTATACGTTACGGCGCGTGCGCAGCGCGGGACGTGACACTATCACAAACGCTATCACACTTTGAGAAAATTATATTCTATTATTATATTATATTATATTATATTATATTATATATTTTTTATCTTCCTTAAAATTCTTTTTAAGAAGGAAAAATGATTTGAAACAAGAAAAAAAGAAACTTTCAATCATTTTTTTCCTTCGCTTAGATCGCAGTGTAAAAATAAAGATGAAAATTTGGGCAAATTAGGATTACATCAACGTGGATTTTAGCAACAGGTTTGGGAACCATGCAGGATCTCAAACCTACTACAGAATTTATCATCAATACTTTTGCGACATAAATTCCTGAAGTTGGATTTCTAATATCTTTTTTGGAATTTTGTAAATTTCTACCAGAAAAAATATCCAAAATTAAAGCTAGTGGTTTGTTGAATGACTTGACATATATCATAGCTGATGTATCCTTATATTCTAGAATGAAGCTGATAAAAAAATAAACAGTGTTCGATGTTACAGCGGATTGCAAAGACAATACAATGAACGAGCTTACCTTGTTGTCGTCGTGAATTGAAATGTTGCTCGCCACCCGTGTGTGTCTGATTTGACGTGTAAGACATTTCCTTGCGAAAGTTGACCCTCTATAGTTGTTGGCGCGTGGCTCGTCGCTAACGGTTGCTGCGATGCTGATGATGATGTGATCACGTGGCGGCACTGTATGATTTACTGCTGTGATCCGGCTCGAAGGACCAAATGTTACGACCGTTCGCGAAGAGACGCGTGAGCGAGAGGCGTAAATTCTCGCTACGATTATGATAATCGACGCCGCGAATTAGTCGTTCCCCCTGTTTCGATTAAGAAAAAAAGAAGTGGTTAGAACCAGTTTAACACTGAATTAACAGGGTTAATATAAACTTGTACATTTAACAAGACTTAATATTATAATGAGCACGTCACAAATTATTTAATGACAAATACAATTAGTTTGTTACAGTAATTCGATCCGACTTTATGATATTTCTCGATGTATTCGTTAGACTAAGCGCGACTTTGATTTTATTCGTCCGAACCTCTCGATGCATTCCGTTTGAATCCTCATTTGCCACTGACTGCCCCTCCATTTTGTCCTTTGTCTTCTCTGGGAGACGACCCCCACTACGCTCGGATCACGCCACCGTTCGCGCCTATGATCACGTATACCACCCCTTCTTTCTGCAGAGAAAATAACGCACCGAAGGCGAATAGATGTTCCTAGAACTCGCTGCTTGACGACAACTACGCGTTTATCGCTATTTTGTGTATATCTCCACGGTCATGTAAGACGATCTGTCCGCGACGGTTAGGAACACGGCCTATAGTAAGCCTTGGGGCGTAATAAACGGAGAGCAATAGAATAATCTACAGGATTATCAACGGTGAAGTATATAAATGTACTAACGACTCAGGAAACATAACTGAAGTGAGTTGCTTAGATATGAAAGTATTGCTAATAACTAAAAGAATAACAGTATAAGTTAGATTAGCAGAGAGACAAAAGTGGTTGTGAAGTGAGAGTCTAGGAAACAGGATAAAATATAAAGCAAATAAAAATGGAATATGCAATACGTTCTATCCAAGAAGATTGGATACCCGCTAATGCATAATAAAAGAATGTCTGCAATATTCGGAATTAAGAACAAAATTCTTAAAATAAACAACCACCATCTTTATGAACAGAGGAAATTGATTATTGAGACTAAAGAATTTTATTAAGAAACAACATGACGCTCAGAGCATAATAACTGAAATTATAATAACCTGAGCACGACTCAAAAACTTAGCTACGACCCTTTTGTAATAACTAACAAACAAACATGTCTAGCTTAACTAATTATAAACAAGCTACAAATAATTTCAAGTGAAATATGAATAAGCTTAATAACAAAATTAAATAAATAGAATTTTTCTTATTTAAATGCGACAGTTCGTAGTACAAAACAAATTTTGTTCAGGAATAAAGTTTTCTGAAAATTACCAGCGAAAATCTTTGCAAAAATTTCCCCGAGGATATTGTAGCCTATGAGATAAATGAAATAAAGATACAAAAGCCAACTGATATTAAAAGGAGAATGATTATTTTACAAGATAATATGAAACTGTGCAAGGGATTACATACGTAACATATTGTCCCGATGTACACATATCTGCGAAGCGACTTACTACCCTGTATATTCCAGAAACTTCTTGGTTTGCCCCAGCCTTAGCAATTTCAAACTATCTTATTAAAATTAAGAATTTTCCGCATTAAATCGAATGCACTTCTCTAGTGGGTACCAAACAGTATATATATGTGTCAGGTTTACATTAGAATTAGGGTTAGGGGCGTGAAACGAATCTTCAATGAATGAATAATCAAACAGCTAAAAAATTCTACCAAATGTTCAAACTGGACAAATAGTGAATGTAAAGAATTAAATAAAAAAAAATATTTACTAGAAACCGAGAAATTAAGAGCTAAAAGAATGGAGGGCTAATCGCTACGAACAAAGAAATTACTTGCCAAGAATTGAGGAACTGATCGCCAAGAACCAAGGAATTAATCACCAAGAACTGAGGAACTAATCACACAGAACTGAGGAGTTAACTACTCTGAACAAAGGAATTATCTACGTCTCTTCTATGTCGCTACGCTTATTTATAATTAGCGTCTACCGTGGAGGGGTCGTCATGTGGCGTGTTATTCCGTGGGGGTTGTGAGGCTCGAATTTGGTTTCTATACAAATTGTTAAATTTTATTTGAATCTCAAATTGAGACGTTCACTCGCGCTATTGGTAGTTTTAGTCTATACGTTACGGCGCGTGCTCAGCGCGGGACGTGACACTATCACAAACGCTATCACACTTTGAGAAAATTATATTCTATTATTATATTATATTATATTATATTATATTATATTATATTATATTATATTATATTATATTATATTATATTATATTATATTATATTATATATTTTTTATCTTCCTTAAAATTATTTTTAAGGAGGAAAAATGATTTGAAACAAGAAAAAAAGAAACTTTCAATCATTCTTTTCCTTCGCTTAGATCGCAGTGTAAAAATAAAGATGAAAATTTGGGCAAATTAGGATTACATCAACGTGGATTTTAGCAACAGGTTTGGGAACCATGCAGGATCTCAAACCTACTACAGAATTTATCATCAATACTTTTGCGACATAAATTCCTGAAGTTGGATTTCTAATATCTTTTTTGGAATTTTGTAAATTTCTACCAGAAAAAATATCCAAAATTAAAGCTAGTGGTTTGTTGAATGACTTGACATATATCATAGCTGATGTATCCTTATATTCTAGAATGAAGCTGATAAAAAAATAAACAGTGTTCGATGTTACAGCGGATTGCAAAGACAATACAATGAACGAGCTTACCTTGTTGTCGTCGTGAATTGAAATGTTGCTCGCCACCCGTGTGTCTCTGATTTGACGTGTAAGACAGACATTTCCTTGCGGAAGTTGACCCTCTATAGTTGTTGGCGTGTGGCTCGTCGCTAACGGTTGCTGGGATGTTGATGATGATGTGATCACGTTGCGGCACTGTATGATTTACTGCTGTATCACTGTGTTCACTTGATCGTCCAATGCGCGTGATCCGGCTCGAAGGACCGACTGTTACGACCGTTCGCGAAGAGACGCGTGAGCGAGAGGCGTAAATTCTCGCTACGATTATGATAATCGACGCCGCGAATTAGTCGTTCCCCTTGTTTCGATTAAGAAAAAAAGAAGTGGTTAGAACCAGTTTAACACTGAATTAACAGGGTTAATATAAACTTGTATATTTAACAAGACTTAATATTATAATGAGCGGATACGAGTTATCCCCACTATTTCGCGGAACTGATCACTGCAAACAGTTTCCAGTGTTTTCTTTGTCTGCTCCAGCGATAACGCAATTACTCATAAATTGCCAAAATAAGAAAAACGAAGTTTTCATATTTTTTATTTCATTGTTATAAAACGATTTAATTGGATTTTTGAGAATCTTACGATCAAAATGATATTGGACGATAGCTAAACTCTCGAAATGCGCAACGTTCGGTCAATTGCGCAGAAGACGATGCCTAAGTCCGACACACACCTCTTTGAAGTTAAAATGAATGTTGATACTAAATCCGTCTAATTAGAGATACCTTTGGTTTCTTATGCTAACTAAGCTAAACACTAAGCTAAACAACTTCCGTTATTTGCTGACTAGTCCAAATGGATCCAGACACTGGTTAAATTCTATTTCTTTTGACTTTATTTGTCTAGATATAAAATCTAGTAAGGTATCTCGTTGTATCTCAATTGCTTCTATTTCTTACATTCTTTTGTATTGTTTCTTTTTCTTACATTCACCGTATTCACAAAACAACGATCCAAAGACAAGTAACAGCGGTCAGTTTGTGAAAAGTGTTCGTTAACAAATCTTAAATAATTACAACGAAACGAAATTGTTCAATACCGTAAAATTGAAAATTACCGAACTAAGTAGGAAAAAGGCCACAATGTTTGTAGAAAAACTGAATAATTGTATTACAATTCACCAATATCTGTGGCAGTCTAGCGCGATTTTCAATTTAACAAAATTACATCGTAATTATATTTCAGGTATGCATGAACCAAAATACTAATCATAAACAGAAATTTGCTATATGTAGCGAAAAACCGTGTTACATCGCGTGAGATAAACCGTACGTCATCATCTCGTTGTCAAACTTCGGCGCCTCTACACGAGATGTCTGAGGGAGGGAGTCTACCCTCGCCTACGCCACGGGCGTGGCGGACGGCGAGGCTGGTCTTGCTCCGTAAAGACATTGCCGTCGGCATACCGGCCGATTTTTAAATTTTGGGCGATTCGTACGAGAAAGAAATTATCCAATTATTAAAGACCAAGCAATTCACCATACGCAATCCCTTGCTGTATTAGTGCGGAAAAAGAATAGAAAATGCATCTCTGCGTCATCTACAGGGAATTAAATAAGATCACCGTGAAAGACAATTTTCCGGCGCCTCTTGTCAACGACTGCTTGAATCAGTTGCGTAGTAAAAACTATTTCACTAAACTTAATTTAAAGAATGGTTTTCATCACGTGAGGGTTTCAAAATCACCTATTAAATATACATCTTTTGTACAGTTCGCATACCTGAAAATGCCTTTAGAAGAGCTTACTAACGCACCGCGTGTTTTTCAATAATATATTAATTTTGTATTTACCAATCTCGGTAAAAAGAATAAAGTCGTATAATACTTGGATGATATTTTAGTCGCTACAGAAACGATTGAAAAACATATTTTGATTTTTTGAATGTTTAAAGAAATTTTTCATTTAGCTGTATAGAACGATTTACAATTCCATTTAGACGGATTTTCTTTTTTATACCGCGAAGTTACATATTTTGGCTACCTAATTTTAACGAATCTAGTATTCGTTCCAGTCGAGACGGCATTGAATCTGTCCGAGACTATCCAATGCCACGAACGGCGAAAGACGTACTGCTGCATTTTGTGAACCTCGCAAGCTATTTTAGGCATTTTATTCCAAATTTTTCTATTTTAGCGAAATTCCTATATGAATTATTAAGAAACTGTGCGAATTTCCAGTTTGACGCGAAAGAAAATACGACCTTTACGTGTTTAAAAAGGTAAATTAGCTGATGAACCGATTTTGGTTATCTATTCCCACGATTTTAAAACAGAGTTGCATTGTGATGCCATCGCAAGTGATTTCGGCGCGGTATTAATTAAAAAACAAACGGACGGTTTCTATCGACCTATATTTTATTTTAGTAAACGAACCACTATCGTAGAGTCAAAATATTGCAGCTTCGAGCTGGAACATTTAGCCGTTATTCATGCCATTAAGAGGTTCCATATTTATATTTATGGGATTCATTTTAAGATCGTTACCCATTGCGATAGTTTGCGGCTCACGTTAAGCAAACAAATAGT
Source organism: Bombus pratorum (assembly GCA_930367275.1). Classification (NCBI taxonomy): domain Eukaryota; kingdom Metazoa; phylum Arthropoda; class Insecta; order Hymenoptera; family Apidae; genus Bombus; species Bombus pratorum. The sequence goes on along the minus strand of OV883995.1, from coordinate 1,264,323 downwards.
CAACCCACGCATTGCGCGATGGGTGATCTTACAAAATTGTATGTGAAAATGTCACATGTTGACGCATTAAGCCATTGCTGCAGTGTCCTTATCTTAGAACCAAACTCAAACAAATTGTTAAATCAGGAAATCCAACAGACAATTTTTGTTAAATACCTGGAGTTACATCTGGATCATAAGTTGTAACTGGAAGAAACACATACAAGAAAAAACTAAACACGTACATCTAATCAGAAAATCCATGTAGCTCGTAGCAAGAACAGTGAGGGAAGTCAGAGAAGGATGCCCGTTGAGCCCGACGTTATTCAGCATCTACGTGGCGGGGCTGGAAGAAGAATTAAGGAAAGGACAAGTCGGGGGCGGGGGCATAGTGGTAGGAGAAAGGAAGGTATGGTCATTGACATATGCAGACGATATTGTGCTGATGACTGATAGAGAGGAGGAGCTAAAGGAAATGCTAAAGAGATTCGAAAAATTTTTAAAGGAAACCGAATTGGAACTGAACACGAAAAAGGACAAGAGTGTAGTTTTCGAAAAAGAGAAAGAACAAGAGGAGACAAAGAAAATGGAAATGGGGAGAGCGAGAATTAGAAGAAGTGGACGAGATAAGATACCTTTTTTTTTTTAAATATATTTAACGTGGAGGAATTCCGCACGGACGCCAGGCCGCTGCTTTTGGGGAAAGCGGCGTGGTAGTGTCGGACTCCAACCGACTAAAACCTCCACGATAACCGTCCCCGGCTGCGATCGAGAGAGGCCCGGGAACCGCTGTGAGCGTCGCAACCGGGGCCTCCCCAGCGCGCCTAATACCACCGCTGATGGGGCGGTGTGTGACCATTGTCACACCGCGCCTCGTCGCCGGAGCCGCCGTGCCAGGCAGCCCGGTTCCCCTACCGGACTGCTTGGCGGCCCAGCGCGTTTCGCCAACGCCACACGGAGTTCCCAGGCGATCACCCACCCCCATATCCAAGTACTATCCGTGCCCGGCGCTGCTTAACTTTCGTGATCTGACGGGAACGAGTGCACTCAGCGCGGCCAGGGCGTTGGCGAGATAAGATACCTAGGGTACATACTACTGAAAAACGGCAGTGATGAGAAACATATACGAGACAGGAAAAAGAGAGCAACAATAGCAATGAAGAAAACATGGAGCGTGGAAGAAAGAATTTCCAAACAGGACTTATAAGAGGAGAATGAAGATGTTTGGAACACTGGCAGAGAACGTGGCGCTGTTTGGAGCAGAGGTATGGGGCTGGAACATGGAAGAAAGGCTGGATAGAATACAAAGAAGATATGTGAAATGGATCTTAGGTTTGGATATGGCAACACCGAATTATATATTGATAGAAGAATGTAAGGTAACAGAAATCAAAGAAAAAGCATTAGGAAGAGCAGCAAGGTATGAAGGGAAAGCCATAGAGTCAAAAAAGGAACTAGTAAAGGAGTGCATAAAGGAAAGAGAGAGAAACTGGGGAAATGGCCAAGAAGGGAAAAGAGCAAGAAAGAGAAAGAAGGGACTAGAAGAGATCAGAAATGGAGGGACACAGATGGAAGCAAGAGAAGAGCAAGAAAAGATGACAGTAGACCAAATTATAGAAGAAAGGAGAAAGAGAGAAGCAGAAGAGAGAGAGGGTGGGGGGGGGGGAGGATAAGGGAAGCTAAAAATCTACACCCATAAATGTGAAGCAATCTCGTTCAGTCCATATATTTTAAAAACTTCAAAAGCAAAGTACGACGTGAGAATAAATTCAAAAATATTCTTCCATACAACAGAAAATATCAACGGAAAGATCTCCGATGCAAACGAAGTTAGATGCTTCGGAGTCCATCTAAACTTCAGGCTAAATCACACCGACAACATAAAGACACAGTTATAGAAAGCAGATAAATTCTTCTTATACCTCATAAGACTATCTTACTCGAAAGATTCGCACAGATCAATAAAACTTCACTGCTACAAAACACTAATTAGACCAACCATTCTAATATGTATGGTCGTTAAATCTGTTTCAACGTAAGTGTCAACACCACGGAAAAATTAAGAATCATTGAAAGAAAATACATCACAGCATGTTTAGGAATATATAGATTGCCAGAATCGAAATTTACCAAATATAGCAAATCACAAACTATACGAAGAGCCCAAATTAATCCACATCGACTCTTCATTCTTAAATTAGTCAGACCACTGGGGTCAAAGATATAGAAAATAATCATAAACTTCATCATCGACCACGATCTATAGTCAAACCCGTTATACCATAAACACGTTCAAAAAACAGGTTATTTCCCCCGGAACCCTTCACCTGCTTAGATAGCGTAAAATTAATCCAAAACAATAATAACTTAGCATTAATCTATCACTACAGTAGAAATGCAATAATAAAAAATACTGTACGATAGCGACATAGACCACAAGGATAGCAATATGAGACTTATTGTATAAATTGTCAACCGTAGATTTAAGTGAGACACTCAAAGACAATAAAGATAAATATTAGTGGCTAACCACCGTAGAGGATTAAATTATAGCAATAAGAGAACCGTATGTTTAGTTAGTAAATGAACCAAAGATTGTAAGCAAAGACCACAAAAGAACAATGCAAATGTCACGTAAACTTGAGGGTTGGATGATGAAATAAAATAACTGAGTCGTAACACAACTATTAACTTTGTTTTCATTAACCTCTATTATGAATTCAGCAATCACAATGGAATACACACTGAATTAACACACATTACGACTAAAAGATCAAGGGAGAACAATATATTACTCCCAATTTACATAATTCAATTATCCCCCGATAGCAATATAAGTAACCTGTTAAAAATTAACCATTTTAACTACTTCTGGATAAAATGGGAAAAAATAATAAAAAAAGAATGATGACATAACTCAATGCCACAAATGCCAACGACTAGGTCACACAGCACAAAACTGTAACCTAAACTACCGCTGTGTTATGTGCACTGAGCCCCATGGTCCAGGCGACTGCAAAATAAGAAAAGAAAACGCAGTAACCAAAGACAAAATATTCTGCGTTAACTGCAAAAACTACGGACACCCCGCGTCATACAAGGGTTGCCCCAAACTCGTAGAGCTGCGTAAAAAGTTAGCCGATAAAATAAAAGAAGACAAAGAAACAAAGATAAAACGAATTGCCCAAATAAGTCGTGAATACGTCCCAGAACTAAAGTTCTCTGACGTAGTGAAACAACAAACAAAATTAAATCAAATAATCGAAAACACATCAGAAATAACAAACTTAGATCCGCGCTCAAGCCAAAGCTCAATTACAACCGATAACACCCCCCAACTAAACATTATAAACGTTATCGAAGACTTTAAAAAAAGTATTCTCCAAGAGTTAAAAGAACAACAAATGCAATTAAATGAAATAAAAAAAAACACTATCAACGCACGAAGAAGAGTAAATGATAATTAACTTACTGAGTAAATGATAATTAAATGCATATCAATAAGTAAATCTAACATCACAAATATATCAGTAAAAGTTTAATTTTGGAAAAGTTAGAAATAAAAAAGTTTTACTTTTGATTCAGCATTTAGATACATTGTCTCCGCGCTAACTGCCACTGGATAATATTACACCACTCGATCGCGGGGGGCCGTCGAGTTTCGTGTGTTCTTGTGTTTTCTTCCAGTTTTTTGTTTATTCTATTGTTTATTTGTCTTTGTCATTGTACATTTTATTGGCACAAGTAAACACATGGTAGAAAAAAGGTTGCTATATTACAAAAACAAGCACTTGATATTCAATCAATTTCAATTCTTTAAACACTTTCCGACCAAACGGGTATAACGTCACATATACTTTGCATATTTACTGCATAGACCTCCGCAGTTTATTTAATTTTTTATAATCATTGTAACAAAAGTTAGTGTTATAATTTCATTTTATTGCATCATAAGTCAAGTTTTTGTGTGTGCAATAAAATATTGTTATACTACTATCACCAGGAACGATGCGTAAAAGTACACTTACAAGAAAAAATAAAAATTTATCTCACAGTTATACTTAAATGTGGCATAAAAAGTAATATCTGAAAGAAAATTTCAGAAACATTGATTTCCAGAACTATTTCATTACTTTCCACATACAGTTGTCAATATCCACAGTTGGCTGAATCCCACATATAGAGTGTAATAAAAGAAAAACAAGACAATACGATAAAATGTTGTAAGAAACAAGAAATTCTGACAGTGGAATAAATAAAAAAACAGAAAAAGATAAAACAGATAATAGGAAACTACAACGGAACAAAAAAAGCTCAAGAAAGTAGACAGTTACAACTAAAATGAAAATGAAAATTAGAAAAACACATCATAAACAGCAAAATGGCAACAAAAGACAAAGAATAAATAACAACAAGTATAAACAAAGGAAATATAGTTGCGAACACAGGGAATAAAGGCATGAAATTTGAAATCCTGAAAAAGATAGATATATTTAGGCTATAAATGAGAAATATGAAAGACAAATTAAAGAAGATAAGAAAGGCAAATAATATATTTAGTCACACCTAATACAAGATGTTAAGCTAGAGAAAAATAACAGGAGATAAGGAAACAAAATGCATAGAAAAAAGAAGAAAACTTGAAAGTACAAGATAAGATAGATGAACTCAAAGGGATGACGATAAATTAAAAGTGATAAACGAAGCGGGATATATTCGAGAGATAAAAACAAAACACCATTAAAAGCTGTAACAGTTACACTTTCAGACCAGAAGAATAAGTGTGAGAGTATAAGTAAATGAAAAGATATGGAACATTTAAGGACATTAGATATAGCATTGCAAAGAAAGGACAATATCACACATGATCTATCACAAACGCTATCACACTTTGAGAAAATTATATTCTATTATTATATTATATTATATTATATTATATTATATTATATTATATTATATTATATTATATTATATATTTTTTATCTTCCTTAAAATTCTTCTTAAGAAGGAAAAATGATTTGAAACAAGAAAAAAAGAATCTTTCAATCATTTTTTTCCTTCGCTTAGATCGCAGTGTAAAAATAAAGATGAAAATTTGGGCAAATTAGGATTACATCAACGTGGATTTTAGCAACAGGTTTGGGAACCATGCAGGATCTCAAACCTACTACAGAATTTATCATCAATACTTTTGCGACATAAATTCCTGAAGTTGGATTTCTAATATCTTTTTTGGAATTTTGTAAATTTCTACCAGAAAAAATATCCAAAATTAAAGCTAGTGGTTTGTTGAATGACTTGACATATATCATAGCTGATGTATCCTTATATTCTAGAATGAAGCTGATAAAAAAATAAACAGTGTTCGATGTTACAGCGGATTGCAAAGACAATACAATGAACGAGCTTACCTTGTTGTCGTCGTGAATTGAAATGTTGCTCGCCACCCGTGTGTCTCTGATTTGACGTGTAAGACATTTCCTTGCGAAAGTTGACCCTCTATAGTTGTTGGCGCGTGGCTCGTCGCTAACGGTTGCTGCGATGCTGATGATGATGTGATCACGTGGCGGCACTGTATGATTTACTGCTGTGATCCGGCTCGAAGGACCAAATGTTACGACCGTTCGCGAAGAGACGCGTGAGCGAGAGGCGTAAATTCTCGCTACGATTATGATAATCGACGCCGCGAATTAGTCGTTCCCCCTGTTTCGATTAAGAAAAAAAGAAGTGGTTAGAACCAGTTTAACACTGAATTAATAGGGTTAATATAAACTTGTACATTTAACAAGACTTAATATTATAATGAGCACGTCACAAATTATTTAATGACAAATACAATTAGTTTGTTACAGTAATTCGATCCGACTTTATGATATTTCTCGATGTATTCGTTAGACTAAGCGCGACTTTGATTTTATTCGTCCGAACCTCTCGATGCATTCCGTTTGAATCCTCATTTGCCACTGACTGCCCCTCCATTTTGTCCTTTGTCTTCTCTGGGAGACGACCCCCACTACGCTCGGATCACGCCACCGTTCGCGCCTATGATCACGTATACCACCCCTTCTTTCTGCAGATAAAATAACGCACCGAAGGCGAATAGATGTTCCTAGAACTCGCTGCTTGACGACAACTATGCGTTTATCGCTACTTTGTGTACATCTCCACGGTCATGTAAGACGATCTGTCTGCGACGGTTAGGAGAACACGGCCTATAGTAAGCCTTGGGGCGTAATAAACGGAGAGGAATAGAATAATCTACAGGATTATCAACGGTGAAGTATATAAATGTACTAACGACTCAGGAAACATAACTGAAGTGAGTTGCTTAGATATGAAATTATTGCTAATAACTAAAAGAATAATAGTATAAGTTAGATTAGCAGAGAGACAAAAGTGGTTGTGAAGTGAGAGTCTAGGAAACAGGATAAAATATAAAGCAAATAAGAATGGAATATGCAATACGTTCTATCCAAGAAGATTGGATACCCGCTAATGCATAATAAAAGAATGTCTGCAATATTCGGAATTAAGAACAAAATTCTTAAAATAAACAACCACCATCTTTATGAACAGAGGAAATTGATTATTGAGACTAAAGAATTTTATTAAGAAACAACATGACGCTCCGAGCATAATAACTGAAATTATAATAACCTGAGCACGACTCAAAAACTTAGCTACGACCCTTTTGTAATAACTAACAAACAAACATGTCTAGCTTAACTAATTATAAACAAGCTACAAATAATTTCAAGTGAAATATGAATAAGCTTAATAACAAAATTAAATAAATAGAATTTTTCTTATTTAAATGCGACAGTTCGTAGTACAAAACAAATTTTGTTCAGGAATAAAGTTTTCTGAAAATTACCAGCGAAAATCTTTGCAAAAATTTCCCCGAGGATATTGTAGCCTATGAGATAAATGAAATAAAGATACAAAAGCCAACTGATATTAAAAGGAGAATGATTATTTTACAAGATAATATGAAACTGTGCAAGGGATTACATACGTAACATATTGTCCCGATGTACACATATCTGCGAAGCGACTTACTACCCTGTATATTCCAGAAACTTCTTGGTTTGCCCCAGCCTTAGCAATTTCAAACTATCTTATTAAAATTAAGAATTTTCCGCATTAAATCGAATGCACTTCTCTAGTGGGTACCAAACAGTATATATATGTGTCAGGTTTACATTAGAATTAGGGTTAGGGGCGTGAAACGAATCTTCAATGAATGAATAATCAAACAGCTAAAAAATTCTACCAAATGTTCAAACTGGACAAATAGTGAATGTAAAGAATTAAATAAAAAAAAAATATTTACTAGAAACCGAGAAATTAAGAGCTAAAAGAATGGAGGGCTAATCGCTACGAACAAAGAAATTACTTGCCAAGAATTGAGGAACTGATCGCCAAGAACCAAGGAATTAATCACCAAGAACTGAGGAACTAATCGCACAGAACTGAGGAGTTAACTACTCTGAACAAAGGAATTATCTACGTCTCTTCTATGTCGCTACGCTTATTTATAATTAGCGTCTACCGTGGAGGGGTCGTCATGTGGCGTGTTATTCCGTGGGGGTTGTGAGGCTCGAATTTGGTTTCTATACAAATTGTTAAATTTTATTTGAATCTCAAATTGAAACGTTCACTCGCGCTATTGGTAGTTTTAGTCTATACGTTACGGCGCGTGCGCAGCGCGGGACGTGACACTATCACAAACGCTATCACACTTTGAGAAAATTATATTCTATTATTATATTATATTATATTATATTATATTATATTATATATTTTTTATCTTCCTTAAAATTCTTCTTAAGAAGGAAAAATGATTTGAAACAAGAAAAAAAGAATCTTTCAATCATTTTTTTCCTTCGCTTAGATCGCAGTGTAAAAATAAAGATGAAAATTTGGGCAAATTAGGATTACATCAACGTGGATTTTAGCAACAGGTTTGGGAACCATGCAGGATCTCAAACCTACTACAGAATTTATCATCAATACATTTTGCGACATAAATTCCTGAAGATGGATTTCTAATATATTTTTTGGAATCTTGTAAATTTCTACCAGAATAAAATATCCAAAATTAAAGCTAGTGGTTTGTTGAATGACTTGACATATATCATAGCTGATGTATCCTTATATTCTAGAATGAAGCTGATAAAAAAATAAACAGTGTTCGATGTTACAGCGGATTGCAAAGACAATACAATGAACGAGCTTACCTTGTTGTCGTCGTGAATTGAAATGTTGCTCGCCACCCGTGTGTGTCTGATTTGACGTGTAAGACATTTCCTTGCGAAAGTTGACCCTCTATAGTTGTTGGCGTGTGGCTCGTCGCTAACGGTTGCTGCGATGGTGATGATGATGTGATCACGTGGCGGCACTGTATGATTTACTGCTGTGATCCGGCTCGAAGGACCAAATGTTACGACCGTTCGCGAAGAGACGCGTGAGCGAGAGGCGTAAATTCTCGCTACGATTATGATAATCGACGCCGCGAATTAGTCGTTCCCCCTGTTTCGATTAAGAAAAAAAGAAGTGGTTAGAACCAGTTTAACACTGAATTAACAGGGTTAATATAAACTTGTACATTTAACAAGACTTAATATTATAATGAGCACGTCACAAATTATTTAATGACAAATACAATTAGTTTGTTACAGTAATTCGATCCGACTTTATGATATTTCTCGATGTATTCGTTAGACTAAGCGCGACTTTGATTTTATTCGTCCGAACCTCTCGATGCATTCCGTTTGAATCCTCATTTGCCACTGACTGCCCCTCCATTTTGTCCTTTGTCTTCTCTGGGAGACGACCCCCACTACGCTCGGATCACGCCACCGTTCGCGCCTATGATCACGTATACCACCCCTTCTTTCTGCAGAGAAAATAACGCACCGAAGGCGAATAGATGTTCCTAGAACTCGCTGCTTGACGACAACTACGCGTTTATCGCTATTTTGTGTATATCTCCACGGTCATGTAAGACGATCTGTCCGCGACGGTTAGGAACACGGCCTATAGTAAGCCTTGGGGCGTAATAAACGGAGAGCAATAGAATAATCTACAGGATTATCAACGGTGAAGTATATAAATGTACTAACGACTCAGGAAACATAACTGAAGTGAGTTGCTTAGATATGAAAGTATTGCTAATAACTAAAAGAATAACAGTATAAGTTAGATTAGCAGAGAGACAAAAGTGGTTGTGAAGTGAGAGTCTAGGAAACAGGATAAAATATAAAGCAAATAAAAATGGAATATGCAATACGTTCTATCCAAGAAGATTGGATACCCGCTAATGCATAATAAAAGAATGTCTGCAATATTCGGAATTAAGAACAAAATTCTTAAAATAAACAACCACCATCTTTATGAACAGAGGAAATTGATTATTGAGACTAAAGAATTTTATTAAGAAACAACATGACGCTCAGAGCATAATAACTGAAATTATAATAACCTGAGCACGACTCAAAAACTTAGCTACGACCCTTTTGTAATAACTAACAAACAAACATGTCTAGCTTAACTAATTATAAACAAGCTACAAATAATTTCAAGTGAAATATGAATAAGCTTAATAACAAAATTAAATAAATAGAATTTTTCTTATTTAAATGCGACAGTTCGTAGTACAAAACAAATTTTGTTCAGGAATAAAGTTTTCTGAAAATTACCAGCGAAAATCTTTGCAAAAATTTCCCCGAGGATATTGTAGCCTATGAGATAAATGAAATAAAGATACAAAAGCCAACTGATATTAAAAGGAGAATGATTATTTTACAAGATAATATGAAACTGTGCAAGGGATTACATACGTAACATATTGTCCCGATGTACACATATCTGCGAAGCGACTTACTACCCTGTATATTCCAGAAACTTCTTGGTTTGCCCCAGCCTTAGCAATTTCAAACTATCTTATTAAAATTAAGAATTTTCCGCATTAAATCGAATGCACTTCTCTAGTGGGTACCAAACAGTATATATATGTGTCAGGTTTACATTAGAATTAGGGTTAGGGGCGTGAAACGAATCTTCAATGAATGAATAATCAAACAGCTAAAAAATTCTACCAAATGTTCAAACTGGACAAATAGTGAATGTAAAGAATTAAATAAAAAAAAATATTTACTAGAAACCGAGAAATTAAGAGCTAAAAGAATGGAGGACTAATCGCTATGAACAAAGAAATTACTTGCCAAGAATTGAGGAACTGATCGCCAAGAACCAAGGAATTAATCACCAAGAACTGAGGAACTAATCGCACAGAACTGAGGAGTTAACTACTCTGAACAAAGGAATTATCTACGTCTCTTCTATGTCGCTACGCTTATTTATAATTAGCGTCTACCGTGGAGGGGTCGTCATGTGGCGTGTTATTCCGTGGGGGTTGTGAGGCTCGAATTTGGTTTCTATACAAATTGTTAAATTTTATTTGAATCTCAAATTGAAACGTTCACTCGCGCTATTGGTAGTTTTAGTCTATACGTTACGGCGCGTGCGCAGCGCGGGACGTGACACTATCACAAACGCTATCACACTTTGAGAAAATTATATTCTATTATTATATTATATTATATTATATTATATTATATATTTTTTATCTTCCTTAAAATTCTTTTTAAGAAGGAAAAATGATTTGAAACAAGAAAAAAAGAATCTTTCAATCATTTTTTTCCTTCGCTTAGATCGCAGTGTAAAAATAAAGATGAAAATTTGGGCAAATTAGGATTACATCAACGTGGATTTTAGCAACAGGTTTGGGAACCATGCAGGATCTCAAACCTACTACAGAATTTATCATCAATACTTTTGCGACATAAATTCCTGAAGTTGGATTTCTAATATCTTTTTTGGAATTTTGTAAATTTCTACCAGAAAAAATATCCAAAATTAAAGCTAGTGGTTTGTTGAATGACTTGACATATATCATAGCTGATGTATCCTTATATTCTAGAATGAAGCTGATAAAAAAATAAACAGTGTTCGATGTTACAGCGGATTGCAAAGACAATACAATGAACGAGCTTACCTTGTTGTCGTCGTGAATTGAAATGTTGCTCGCCACCCGTGTGTGTCTGATTTGACGTGTAAGACATTTCCTTGCGAAAGTTGACCCTCTATAGTTGTTGGCGCGTGGCTCGTCGCTAACGGTTGCTGCGATGCTGATGATGATGTGATCACGTGGCGGCACTGTATGATTTACTGCTGTGATCCGGCTCGAAGGACCAAATGTTACGACCGTTCGCGAAGAGACGCGTGAGCGAGAGGCGTAAATTCTCGCTACGATTATGATAATCGACGCCGCGAATTAGTCGTTCCCCCTGTTTCGATTAAGAAAAAAAGAAGTGGTTAGAACCAGTTTAACACTGAATTAACAGGGTTAATATAAACTTGTACATTTAACAAGACTTAATATTATAATGAGCACGTCACAAATTATTTAATGACAAATACAATTAGTTTGTTACAGTAATTCGATCCGACTTTATGATATTTCTCGATGTATTCGTTAGACTAAGCGCGACTTTGATTTTATTCGTCCGAACCTCTCGATGCATTCCGTTTGAATCCTCATTTGCCACTGACTGCCCCTCCATTTTGTCCTTTGTCTTCTCTGGGAGACGACCCCCACTACGCTCGGATCACGCCACCGTTCGCGCCTATGATCACGTATACCACCCCTTCTTTCTGCAGAGAAAATAACGCACCGAAGGCGAATAGATGTTCCTAGAACTCGCTGCTTGACGACAACTACGCGTTTATCGCTATTTTGTGTATATCTCCACGGTCATGTAAGACGATCTGTCCGCGACGGTTAGGAACACGGCCTATAGTAAGCCTTGGGGCGTAATAAACGGAGAGCAATAGAATAATCTACAGGATTATCAACGGTGAAGTATATAAATGTACTAACGACTCAGGAAACATAACTGAAGTGAGTTGCTTAGATATGAAAGTATTGCTAATAACTAAAAGAATAACAGTATAAGTTAGATTAGCAGAGAGACAAAAGTGGTTGTGAAGTGAGAGTCTAGGAAACAGGATAAAATATAAAGCAAATAAAAATGGAATATGCAATACGTTCTATCCAAGAAGATTGGATACCCGCTAATGCATAATAAAAGAATGTCTGCAATATTCGGAATTAAGAACAAAATTCTTAAAATAAACAACCACCATCTTTATGAACAGAGGAAATTGATTATTGAGACTAAAGAATTTTATTAAGAAACAACATGACGCTCAGAGCATAATAACTGAAATTATAATAACCTGAGCACGACTCAAAAACTTAGCTACGACCCTTTTGTAATAACTAACAAACAAACATGTCTAGCTTAACTAATTATAAACAAGCTACAAATAATTTCAAGTGAAATATGAATAAGCTTAATAACAAAATTAAATAAATAGAATTTTTCTTATTTAAATGCGACAGTTCGTAGTACAAAACAAATTTTGTTCAGGAATAAAGTTTTCTGAAAATTACCAGCGAAAATCTTTGCAAAAATTTCCCCGAGGATATTGTAGCCTATGAGATAAATGAAATAAAGATACAAAAGCCAACTGATATTAAAAGGAGAATGATTATTTTACAAGATAATATGAAACTGTGCAAGGGATTACATACGTAACATATTGTCCCGATGTACACATATCTGCGAAGCGACTTACTACCCTGTATATTCCAGAAACTTCTTGGTTTGCCCCAGCCTTAGCAATTTCAAACTATCTTATTAAAATTAAGAATTTTCCGCATTAAATCGAATGCACTTCTCTAGTGGGTACCAAACAGTATATATATGTGTCAGGTTTACATTAGAATTAGGGTTAGGGGCGTGAAACGAATCTTCAATGAATGAATAATCAAACAGCTAAAAAATTCTACCAAATGTTCAAACTGGACAAATAGTGAATGTAAAGAATTAAATAAAAAAAAATATTTACTAGAAACCGAGAAATTAAGAGCTAAAAGAATGGAGGGCTAATCGCTATGAACAAAGAAATTACTTGCCAAGAATTGAGGAACTGATCGCCAAGAACCAAGGAATTAATCACCAAGAACTGAGGAACTAATCGCACAGAACTGAGGAGTTAACTACTCTGAACAAAGGAATTATCTACGTCTCTTCTATGTCGCTACGCTTATTTATAATTAGCGTCTACCGTGGAGGGGTCGTCATGTGGCGTGTTATTCCGTGGGGGTTGTGAGGCTCGAATTTGGTTTCTATACAAATTGTTAAATTTTATTTGAATCTCAAATTGAAACGTTCACTCGCGCTATTGGTAGTTTTAGTCTATACGTTACGGCGCGTGCGCAGCGCGGGACGTGACACTATCACAAACGCTATCACACTTTGAGAAAATTATATTCTATTATTATATTATATTATATTATATTATATTATATATTTTTTATCTTCCTTAAAATTCTTTTTAAGAAGGAAAAATGATTTGAAACAAGAAAAAAAGAAACTTTCAATCATTTTTTTCCTTCGCTTAGATCGCAGTGTAAAAATAAAGATGAAAATTTGGGCAAATTAGGATTACATCAACGTGGATTTTAGCAACAGGTTTGGGAACCATGCAGGATCTCAAACCTACTACAGAATTTATCATCAATACTTTTGCGACATAAATTCCTGAAGTTGGATTTCTAATATCTTTTTTGGAATTTTGTAAATTTCTACCAGAAAAAATATCCAAAATTAAAGCTAGTGGTTTGTTGAATGACTTGACATATATCATAGCTGATGTATCCTTATATTCTAGAATGAAGCTGATAAAAAAATAAACAGTGTTCGATGTTACAGCGGATTGCAAAGACAATACAATGAACGAGCTTACCTTGTTGTCGTCGTGAATTGAAATGTTGCTCGCCACCCGTGTGTGTCTGATTTGACGTGTAAGACATTTCCTTGCGGAAGTTGACCCTCTATAGTTGTTGGCGTGTGGCTCGTCGCTAACGGTTGCTGCGATGCTGATGATGATGTGATCACGTGGCGGCACTGTATGATTTACTGCTGTGATCCGGCTCGAAGGACCAAATGTTACGACCGTTCGCGAAGAGACGCGTGAGCGAGAGGCGTAAATTCTCGCTACGATTATGATAATCGACGCCGCGAATTAGTCGTTCCCCCTGTTTCGATTAAGAAAAAAAGAAGTGGTTAGAACCAGTTTAACACTGAATTAACAGGGTTAATATAAACTTGTACATTTAACAAGACTTAATATTATAATGAGCACGTCACAAATTATTTAATGACAAATACAATTAGTTTGTTACAGTAATTCGATCCGACTTTATGATATTTCTCGATGTATTCGTTAGACTAAGCGCGACTTTGATTTTATTCGTCCGAACCTCTCGATGCATTCCGTTTGAATCCTCATTTGCCACTGACTGCCCCTCCATTTTGTCCTTTGTCTTCTCTGGGAGACGACCCCCACTACGCTCGGATCACGCCACCGTTCGCGCCTATGATCACGTATACCACCCCTTCTTTCTGCAGAGAAAATAACGCACCGAAGGCGAATAGATGTTCCTAGAACTCGCTGCTTGACGACAACTACGCGTTTATCGCTATTTTGTGTATATCTCCACGGTCATGTAAGACGATCTGTCCGCGACGGTTAGGAACACGGCCTATAGTAAGCCTTGGGGCGTAATAAACGGAGAGCAATAGAATAATCTACAGGATTATCAACGGTGAAGTATATAAATGTACTAACGACTCAGGAAACATAACTGAAGTGAGTTGCTTAGATATGAAAGTATTGCTAATAACTAAAAGAATAACAGTATAAGTTAGATTAGCAGAGAGACAAAAGTGGTTGTGAAGTGAGAGTCTAGGAAACAGGATAAAATATAAAGCAAATAAAAATGGAATATGCAATACGTTCTATCCAAGAAGATTGGATACCCGCTAATGCATAATAAAAGAATGTCTGCAATATTCGGAATTAAGAACAAAATTCTTAAAATAAACAACCACCATCTTTATGAACAGAGGAAATTGATTATTGAGACTAAAGAATTTTATTAAGAAACAACATGACGCTCAGAGCATAATAACTGAAATTATAATAACCTGAGCACGACTCAAAAACTTAGCTACGACCCTTTTGTAATAACTAACAAACAAACATGTCTAGCTTAACTAATTATAAACAAGCTACAAATAATTTCAAGTGAAATATGAATAAGCTTAATAACAAAATTAAATAAATAGAATTTTTCTTATTTAAATGCGACAGTTCGTAGTACAAAACAAATTTTGTTCAGGAATAAAGTTTTCTGAAAATTACCAGCGAAAATCTTTGCAAAAATTTCCCCGAGGATATTGTAGCCTATGAGATAAATGAAATAAAGATACAAAAGCCAACTGATATTAAAAGGAGAATGATTATTTTACAAGATAATATGAAACTGTGCAAGGGATTACATACGTAACATATTGTCCCGATGTACACATATCTGCGAAGCGACTTACTACCCTGTATATTCCAGAAACTTCTTGGTTTGCCCCAGCCTTAGCAATTTCAAACTATCTTATTAAAATTAAGAATTTTCCGCATTAAATCGAATGCACTTCTCTAGTGGGTACCAAACAGTATATATATGTGTCAGGTTTACATTAGAATTAGGGTTAGGGGCGTGAAACGAATCTTCAATGAATGAATAATCAAACAGCTAAAAAATTCTACCAAATGTTCAAACTGGACAAATAGTGAATGTAAAGAATTAAATAAAAAAAAATATTTACTAGAAACCGAGAAATTAAGAGCTAAAAGAATGGAGGGCTAATCGCTACGAACAAAGAAATTACTTGCCAAGAATTGAGGAACTGATCGCCAAGAACCAAGGAATTAATCACCAAGAACTGAGGAACTAATCGCACAGAACTGAGGAGTTAACTACTCTGAACAAAGGAATTATCTACGTCTCTTCTATGTCGCTACGCTTATTTATAATTAGCGTCTACCGTGGAGGGGTCGTCATGTGGCGTGTTATTCCGTGGGGGTTGTGAGGCTCGAATTTGGTTTCTATACAAATTGTTAAATTTTATTTGAATCTCAAATTGAAACGTTCACTCGCGCTATTGGTAGTTTTAGTCTATACGTTACGGCGCGTGCGCAGCGCGGGACGTGACACTATCACAAACGCTATCACACTTTGAGAAAATTATATTCTATTATTATATTATATTATATTATATTATATTATATATTTTTTATCTTCCTTAAAATTCTTCTTAAGAAGGAAAAATGATTTGAAACAAGAAAAAAAGAATCTTTCAATCATTTTTTTCCTTCGCTTAGATCGCAGTGTAAAAATAAAGATGAAAATTTGGGCAAATTAGGATTACATCAACGTGGATTTTAGCAACAGGTTTGGGAACCATGCAGGATCTCAAACCTACTACAGAATTTATCATCAATACTTTTGCGACATAAATTCCTGAAGTTGGATTTCTAATATCTTTTTTGGAATTTTGTAAATTTCTACCAGAAAAAATATCCAAAATTAAAGCTAGTGGTTTGTTGAATGACTTGACATATATCATAGCTGATGTATCCTTATATTCTAGAATGAAGCTGATAAAAAAATAAACAGTGTTCGATGTTACAGCGGATTGCAAAGACAATACAATGAACGAGCTTACCTTGTTGTCGTCGTGAATTGAAATGTTGCTCGCCACCCGTGTGTGTCTGATTTGACGTGTAAGACATTTCCTTGCGAAAGTTGACCCTCTATAGTTGTTGGCGCGTGGCTCGTCGCTAACGGTTGCTGCGATGCTGATGATGATGTGATCACGTGGCGGCACTGTATGATTTACTGCTGTGATCCGGCTCGAAGGACCAAATGTTACGACCGTTCGCGAAGAGACGCGTGAGCGAGAGGCGTAAATTCTCGCTACGATTATGATAATCGACGCCGCGAATTAGTCGTTCCCCCTGTTTCGATTAAGAAAAAAAGAAGTGGTTAGAACCAGTTTAACACTGAATTAACAGGGTTAATATAAACTTGTACATTTAACAAGACTTAATATTATAATGAGCACGTCACAAATTATTTAATGACAAATACAATTAGTTTGTTACAGTAATTCGATCCGACTTTATGATATTTCTCGATGTATTCGTTAGACTAAGCGCGACTTTGATTTTATTCGTCCGAACCTCTCGATGCATTCCGTTTGAATCCTCATTTGCCACTGACTGCCTCTCCATTTTGTCCTTTGTCTTCTCTGGGAGACGACCCCCACTACGCTCGGATCACGCCACCGTTCGCGCCTATGATCACGTATACCACCCCTTCTTTCTGCAGAGAAAATAACGCACCGAAGGCGAATAGATGTTCCTAGAACTCGCTGCTTGACGACAACTACGCGTTTATCGCTATTTTGTGTATATCTCCACGGTCATGTAAGACGATCTGTCCGCGACGGTTAGGAACACGGCCTATAGTAAGCCTTGGGGCGTAATAAACGGAGAGCAATAGAATAATCTACAGGATTATCAACGGTGAAGTATATAAATGTACTAACGACTCAGGAAACATAACTGAAGTGAGTTGCTTAGATATGAAAGTATTGCTAATAACTAAAAGAATAACAGTATAAGTTAGATTAGCAGAGAGACAAAAGTGGTTGTGAAGTGAGAGTCTAGGAAACAGGATAAAATATAAAGCAAATAAAAATGGAATATGCAATACGTTCTATCCAAGAAGATTGGATACCCGCTAATGCATAATAAAAGAATGTCTGCAATATTCGGAATTAAGAACAAAATTCTTAAAATAAACAACCACCATCTTTATGAACAGAGGAAATTGATTATTGAGACTAAAGAATTTTATTAAGAAACAACATGACGCTCAGAGCATAATAACTGAAATTATAATAACCTGAGCACGACTCAAAAACTTAGCTACGACCCTTTTGTAATAACTAACAAACAAACATGTCTAGCTTAACTAATTATAAACAAGCTACAAATAATTTCAAGTGAAATATGAATAAGCTTAATAACAAAATTAAATAAATAGAATTTTTCTTATTTAAATGCGACAGTTCGTAGTACAAAACAAATTTTGTTCAGGAATAAAGTTTTCTGAAAATTACCAGCGAAAATCTTTGCAAAAATTTCCCCGAGGATATTGTAGCCTATGAGATAAATGAAATAAAGATACAAAAGCCAACTGATATTAAAAGGAGAATGATTATTTTACAAGATAATATGAAACTGTGCAAGGGATTACATACGTAACATATTGTCCCGATGTACACATATCTGCGAAGCGACTTACTACCCTGTATATTCCAGAAACTTCTTGGTTTGCCCCAGCCTTAGCAATTTCAAACTATCTTATTAAAATTAAGAATTTTCCGCATTAAATCGAATGCACTTCTCTAGTGGGTACCAAACAGTATATATATGTGTCAGGTTTACATTAGAATTAGGGTTAGGGGCGTGAAACGAATCTTCAATGAATGAATAATCAAACAGCTAAAAAATTCTACCAAATGTTCAAACTGGACAAATAGTGAATGTAAAGAATTAAATAAAAAAAAATATTTACTAGAAACCGAGAAATTAAGAGCTAAAAGAATGGAGGGCTAATCGCTACGAACAAAGAAATTACTTGCCAAGAATTGAGGAACTGATCGCCAAGAACCAAGGAATTAATCACCAAGAACTGAGGAACTAATCGCACAGAACTGAGGAGTTAACTACTCTGAACAAAGGAATTATCTACGTCTCTTCTATGTCGCTACGCTTATTTATAATTAGCGTCTACCGTGGAGGGGTCGTCATGTGGCGTGTTATTCCGTGGGGGTTGTGAGGCTCGAATTTGGTTTCTATACAAATTGTTAAATTTTATTTGAATCTCAAATTGAAACGTTCACTCGCGCTATTGGTAGTTTTAGTCTATACGTTACGGCGCGTGCGCAGCGCGGGACGTGACACTATCACAAACGCTATCACACTTTGAGAAAATTATATTCTATTATTATATTATATTATATTATATTATATTATATATTTTTTATCTTCCTTAAAATTCTTCTTAAGAAGGAAAAATGATTTGAAACAAGAAAAAAAGAATCTTTCAATCATTTTTTTCCTTCGCTTAGATCGCAGTGTAAAAATAAAGATGAAAATTTGGGCAAATTAGGATTACATCAACGTGGATTTTAGCAACAGGTTTGGGAACCATGCAGGATCTCAAACCTACTACAGAATTTATCATCAATACTTTTGCGATATAAATTCCTGAAGTTGGATTTCTAATATCTTTTTTGGAATTTTGTAAATTTCTACCAGAAAAAATATCCAAAATTAAAGCTAGTGGTTTGTTGAATGACTTGACATATATCATAGCTGATGTATCCTTATATTCTAGAATGAAGCTGATAAAAAAATAAACAGTGTTCGATGTTACAGCGGATTGCAAAGACAATACAATGAACGAGCTTACCTTGTTGTCGTCGTGAATTGAAATGTTGCTCGCCACCCGTGTGTGTCTGATTTGACGTGTAAGACATTTCCTTGCGAAAGTTGACCCTCTATAGTTGTTGGCGCGTGGCTCGTCGCTAACGGTTGCTGCGATGCTGATGATGATGTGATCACGTGGCGGCACTGTATGATTTACTGCTGTGATCCGGCTCGAAGGACCAAATGTTACGACCGTTCGCGAAGAGACGCGTGAGCGAGAGGCGTAAATTCTCGCTACGATTATGATAATCGACGCCGCGAATTAGTCGTTCCCCCTGTTTCGATTAAGAAAAAAAGAAGTGGTTAGAACCAGTTTAACACTGAATTAACAGGGTTAATATAAACTTGTACATTTAACAAGACTTAATATTATAATGAGCACGTCACAAATTATTTAATGACAAATACAATTAGTTTGTTACAGTAATTCGATCCGACTTTATGATATTTCTCGATGTATTCGTTAGACTAAGCGCGACTTTGATTTTATTCGTCCGAACCTCTCGATGCATTCCGTTTGAATCCTCATTTGCCACTGACTGCCCCTCCATTTTGTCCTTTGTCTTCTCTGGGAGACGACCCCCACTACGCTCGGATCACGCCACCGTTCGCGCCTATGATCACGTATACCACCCCTTCTTTCTGCAGAGAAAATAACGCACCGAAGGCGAATAGATGTTCCTAGAACTCGCTGCTTGACGACAACTACGCGTTTATCGCTATTTTGTGTATATCTCCACGGTCATGTAAGACGATCTGTCCGCGACGGTTAGGAACACGGCCTATAGTAAGCCTTGGGGCGTAATGAACGGAGAGCAATAGAATAATCTACAGGATTATCAACGGTGAAGTATATAAATGTACTAACGACTCAGGAAACATAACTGAAGTGAGTTGCTTAGATATGAAAGTATTGCTAATAACTAAAAGAATAACAGTATAAGTTAGATTAGCAGAGAGACAAAAGTGGTTGTGAAGTGAGAGTCTAGGAAACAGGATAAAATATAAAGCAAATAAAAATGGAATATGCAATACGTTCTATCCAAGAAGATTGGATACCCGCTAATGCATAATAAAAGAATGTCTGCAATATTCGGAATTAAGAACAAAATTCTTAAAATAAACAACCACCATCTTTATGAACAGAGGAAATTGATTATTGAGACTAAAGAATTTTATTAAGAAACAACATGACGCTCAGAGCATAATAACTGAAATTATAATAACCTGAGCACGACTCAAAAACTTAGCTACGACCCTTTTGTAATAACTAACAAACAAACATGTCTAGCTTAACTAATTATAAACAAGCTACAAATAATTTCAAGTGAAATATGAATAAGCTTAATAACAAAATTAAATAAATAGAATTTTTCTTATTTAAATGCGACAGTTCGTAGTACAAAACAAATTTTGTTCAGGAATAAAGTTTTCTGAAAATTACCAGCGAAAATCTTTGCAAAAATTTCCCCGAGGATATTGTAGCCTATGAGATAAATGAAATAAAGATACAAAAGCCAACTGATATTAAAAGGAGAATGATTATTTTACAAGATAATATGAAACTGTGCAAGGGATTACATACGTAACATATTGTCCCGATGTACACATATCTGCGAAGCGACTTACTACCCTGTATATTCCAGAAACTTCTTGGTTTGCCCCAGCCTTAGCAATTTCAAACTATCTTATTAAAATTAAGAATTTTCCGCATTAAATCGAATGCACTTCTCTAGTGGGTACCAAACAGTATATATATGTGTCAGGTTTACATTAGAATTAGGGTTAGGGGCGTGAAACGAATCTTCAATGAATGAATAATCAAACAGCTAAAAAATTCTACCAAATGTTCAAACTGGACAAATAGTGAATGTAAAGAATTAAATAAAAAAAAATATTTACTAGAAACCGAGAAATTAAGAGCTAAAAGAATGGAGGGCTAATCGCTATGAACAAAGAAATTACTTGCCAAGAATTGAGGAACTGATCGCCAAGAACCAAGGAATTAATCACCAAGAACTGAGGAACTAATCGCACAGAACTGAGGAGTTAACTACTCTGAACAAAGGAATTATCTACGTCTCTTCTATGTCGCTACGCTTATTTATAATTAGCGTCTACCGTGGAGGGGTCGTCATGTGGCGTGTTATTCCGTGGGGGTTGTGAGGCTCGAATTTGGTTTCTATACAAATTGTTAAATTTTATTTGAATCTCAAATTGAAACGTTCACTCGCGCTATTGGTAGTTTTAGTCTATACGTTACGGCGCGTGCGCAGCGCGGGACGTGACACTATCACAAACGCTATCACACTTTGAGAAAATTATATTCTATTATTATATTATATTATATTATATTATATTATATATTTTTTATCTTCCTTAAAATTCTTTTTAAGAAGGAAAAATGATTTGAAACAAGAAAAAAAGAAACTTTCAATCATTTTTTTCCTTCGCTTAGATCGCAGTGTAAAAATAAAGATGAAAATTTGGGCAAATTAGGATTACATCAACGTGGATTTTAGCAACAGGTTTGGGAACCATGCAGGATCTCAAACCTACTACAGAATTTATCATCAATACTTTTGCGACATAAATTCCTGAAGTTGGATTTCTAATATCTTTTTTGGAATTTTGTAAATTTCTACCAGAAAAAATATCCAAAATTAAAGCTAGTGGTTTGTTGAATGACTTGACATATATCATAGCTGATGTATCCTTATATTCTAGAATGAAGCTGATAAAAAAATAAACAGTGTTCGATGTTACAGCGGATTGCAAAGACAATACAATGAACGAGCTTACCTTGTTGTCGTCGTGAATTGAAATGTTGCTCGCCACCCGTGTGTGTCTGATTTGACGTGTAAGACATTTCCTTGCGAAAGTTGACCCTCTATAGTTGTTGGCGCGTGGCTCGTCGCTAACGGTTGCTGCGATGCTGATGATGATGTGATCACGTGGCGGCACTGTATGATTTACTGCTGTGATCCGGCTCGAAGGACCAAATGTTACGACCGTTCGCGAAGAGACGCGTGAGCGAGAGGCGTAAATTCTCGCTACGATTATGATAATCGACGCCGCGAATTAGTCGTTCCCCCTGTTTCGATTAAGAAAAAAAGAAGTGGTTAGAACCAGTTTAACACTGAATTAACAGGGTTAATATAAACTTGTACATTTAACAAGACTTAATATTATAATGAGCACGTCACAAATTATTTAATGACAAATACAATTAGTTTGTTACAGTAATTCGATCCGACTTTATGATATTTCTCGATGTATTCGTTAGACTAAGCGCGACTTTGATTTTATTCGTCCGA
Source organism: Bombus pratorum (assembly GCA_930367275.1). Taxonomy (NCBI): domain Eukaryota; kingdom Metazoa; phylum Arthropoda; class Insecta; order Hymenoptera; family Apidae; genus Bombus; species Bombus pratorum. Next base: position 1,241,494 of record OV883995.1, on the reverse strand, counting down.
ACCTCTCGATGCATTCCGTTTGAATCCTCATTTGCCACTGACTGCCTCTCCATTTTGTCCTTTGTCTTCTCTGGGAGACGACCCCCACTACGCTCGGATCACGCCACCGTTCGCGCCTATGATCACGTATACCACCCCTTCTTTCTGCAGAGAAAATAACGCACCGAAGGCGAATAGATGTTCCTAGAACTCGCTGCTTGACGACAACTACGCGTTTATCGCTATTTTGTGTATATCTCCACGGTCATGTAAGACGATCTGTCCGCGACGGTTAGGAACACGGCCTATAGTAAGCCTTGGGGCGTAATAAACGGAGAGCAATAGAATAATCTACAGGATTATCAACGGTGAAGTATATAAATGTACTAACGACTCAGGAAACATAACTGAAGTGAGTTGCTTAGATATGAAAGTATTGCTAATAACTAAAAGAATAATAGTATAAGTTAGATTAGCAGAGAGACAAAAGTGGTTGTGAAGTGAGAGTCTAGGAAACAGGATAAAATATAAAGCAAATAAAAATGGAATATGCAATACGTTCTATCCAAGAAGATTGGATACCAGCTAATGCATAATAAAAGAATGTCTGCAATATTCGGAATTAAGAACAAAATTCTTAAAATAAACAACCACCATCTTTATGAACAGAGGAAATTGATTATTGAGACTAAAGAATTTTATTAAGAAACAACATGACGCTCAGAGCATAATAACTGAAATTATAATAACCTGAGCACGACTCAAAAACTTAGCTACGACCCTTTTGTAATAACTAACAAACAAACATGTCTAGCTTAACTAATTATAAACAAGCTACAAATAATTTCAAGTGAAATATGAATAAGCTTAATAACAAAATTAAATAAATAGAATTTTTCTTATTTAAATGCGACAGTTCGTAGTACAAAACAAATTTTGTTCAGGAATAAAGTTTTCTGAAAATTACCAGCGAAAATCTTTGCAAAAATTTCCCCGAGGATATTGTAGCCTATGAGATAAATGAAATAAAGATACAAAAGCCAACTGATATTAAAAGGAGAATGATTATTTTACAAGATAATATGAAACTGTGCAAGGGATTACATACGTAACATATTGTCCCGATGTACACATATCTGCGAAGCGACTTACTACCCTGTATATTCCAGAAACTTCTTGGTTTGCCCCAGCCTTAGCAATTTCAAACTATCTTATTAAAATTAAGAATTTTCCGCATTAAATCGAATGCACTTCTCTAGTGGGTACCAAACAGTATATATATGTGTCAGGTTTACATTAGAATTAGGGTTAGGGGCGTGAAACGAATCTTCAATGAATGAATAATCAAACAGCTAAAAAATTCTACCAAATGTTCAAACTGGACAAATAGTGAATGTAAAGAATTAAATAAAAAAAAATATTTACTAGAAACCGAGAAATTAAGAGCTAAAAGAATGGAGGGCTAATCGCTACGAACAAAGAAATTACTTGCCAAGAATTGAGGAACTGATCGCCAAGAACCAAGGAATTAATCACCAAGAACTGAGGAACTAATCACACAGAACTGAGGAGTTAACTACTCTGAACAAAGGAATTATCTACGTCTCTTCTATGTCGCTACGCTTATTTATAATTAGCGTCTACCGTGGAGGGGTCGTCATGTGGCGTGTTATTCCGTGGGGGTTGTGAGGCTCGAATTTGGTTTCTATACAAATTGTTAAATTTTATTTGAATCTCAAATTGAGACGTTCACTCGCGCTATTGGTAGTTTTAGTCTATACGTTACGGCGCGTGCTCAGCGCGGGACGTGACACTATCACAAACGCTATCACACTTTGAGAAAATTATATTCTATTATTATATTATATTATATTATATTATATTATATTATATTATATTATATTATATTATATTATATTATATTATATTATATTATATTATATATTTTTTATCTTCCTTAAAATTATTTTTAAGGAGGAAAAATGATTTGAAACAAGAAAAAAAGAAACTTTCAATCATTCTTTTCCTTCGCTTAGATCGCAGTGTAAAAATAAAGATGAAAATTTGGGCAAATTAGGATTACATCAACGTGGATTTTAGCAACAGGTTTGGGAACCATGCAGGATCTCAAACCTACTACAGAATTTATCATCAATACTTTTGCGACATAAATTCCTGAAGTTGGATTTCTAATATCTTTTTTGGAATTTTGTAAATTTCTACCAGAAAAAATATCCAAAATTAAAGCTAGTGGTTTGTTGAATGACTTGACATATATCATAGCTGATGTATCCTTATATTCTAGAATGAAGCTGATAAAAAAATAAACAGTGTTCGATGTTACAGCGGATTGCAAAGACAATACAATGAACGAGCTTACCTTGTTGTCGTCGTGAATTGAAATGTTGCTCGCCACCCGTGTGTCTCTGATTTGACGTGTAAGACAGACATTTCCTTGCGGAAGTTGACCCTCTATAGTTGTTGGCGTGTGGCTCGTCGCTAACGGTTGCTGCGATGTTGATGATGATGTGATCACGTTGCGGCACTGTATGATTTACTGCTGTATCACTGTGTTCACTTGATCGTCCAATGCGCGTGATCCGGCTCGAAGGACCGACTGTTACGACCGTTCGCGAAGAGACGCGTGAGCGAGAGGCGTAAATTCTCGCTACGATTATGATAATCGACGCCGCGAATTAGTCGTTCCCCTTGTTTCGATTAAGAAAAAAAGAAGTGGTTAGAACCAGTTTAACACTGAATTAACAGGGTTAATATAAACTTGTATATTTAACAAGACTTAATATTATAATGAGCGGATACGAGTTATCCCCACTATTTCGCGGAACTGATCACTGCAAACAGTTTCCAGTGTTTTCTTTGTCTGCTCCAGCGATAACGCAATTACTCATAAATTGCCAAAATAAGAAAAACGAAGTTTTCATATTTTTTATTTCATTGTTATAAAACGATTTAATTGGATTTTTGAGAATCTTACGATCAAAATGATATTGGACGATAGCTAAACTCTCGAAATGCGCAACGTTCGGTCAATTGCGCAGAAGACGATGCCTAAGTCCGACACACACCTCTTTGAAGTTAAAATGAATGTTGATACTAAATCCGTCTAATTAGAGATACCTTTGGTTTCTTATGCTAACTAAGCTAAACACTAAGCTAAACAACTTCCGTTATTTGCTGACTAGTCCAAATGGATCCAGACACTGGTTAAATTCTATTTCTTTTGACTTTATTTGTCTAGATATAAAATCTAGTAAGGTATCTCGTTGTATCTCAATTGCTTCTATTTCTTACATTCTTTTGTATTGTTTCTTTTTCTTACATTCACCGTATTCACAAAACAACGATCCAAAGACAAGTAACAGCGGTCAGTTTGTGAAAAGTGTTCGTTAACAAATCTTAAATAATTACAACGAAACGAAATTGTTCAATACCGTAAAATTGAAAATTACCGAACTAAGTAGGAAAAAGGCCACAATGTTTGTAGAAAAACTGAATAATTGTATTACAATTCACCAATATCTGTGGCAGTCTAGCGCGATTTTCAATTTAACAAAATTACATCGTAATTATATTTCAGGTATGCATGAACCAAAATACTAATCATAAACAGAAATTTGCTATATGTAGCGAAAAACCGTGTTACGTCGCGTGAGATAAACCGTACGTCATCATCTCGTTGTCAAACTTCGGCGCCTCTACACGAGATGTCTGAGGGAGGGAGTCTACCCTCGCCTACGCCACGGGCGTGGCGGACGGCGAGGCTGGTCTTGCTCCGTAAAGACATTGCCGTCGGCATACCGGCCGATTTTTAAATTTTGGGCGATTCGTACGAGAAAGAAATTATCCAATTATTAAAGACCAAGCAATTCACCATACGCAATCCCTTGCTGTATTAGTGCGGAAAAAGAATAGAAAATGCATCTCTGCGTCATCTACAGGGAATTAAATAAGATCACCGTGAAAGACAATTTTCCGGCGCCTCTTGTCAACGACTGCTTGAATCAGTTGCGTAGTAAAAACTATTTCACTAAACTTAATTTAAAGAATGGTTTTCATCACGTGAGGGTTTCAAAATCACCTATTAAATATACATCTTTTGTACAGTTCGCATACCTGAAAATGCCTTTAGAAGAGCTTACTAACGCACCGCGTGTTTTTCAATAATATATTAATTTTGTATTTACCAATCTCGGTAAAAAGAATAAAGTCGTATAATACTTGGATGATATTTTAGTCGCTACAGAAACGATTGAAAAACATATTTTGATTTTTTGAATGTTTAAAGAAATTTTTCATTTAGCTGTATAGAACGATTTACAATTCCATTTAGACGGATTTTCTTTTTTATACCGCGAAGTTACATATTTTGGCTACCTAATTTTAACGAATCTAGTATTCGTTCCAGTCGAGACGGCATTGAATCTGTCCGAGACTATCCAATGCCACGAACGGCGAAAGACGTACTGCTGCATTTTGTGAACCTCGCAAGCTATTTTAGGCATTTTATTCCAAATTTTTCTATTTTAGCGAAATTCCTATATGAATTATTAAGAAACTGTGCGAATTTCCAGTTTGACGCGAAAGAAAATACGACCTTTACGTGTTTAAAAAGGTAAATTAGCTGATGAACCGATTTTGGTTATCTATTCCCACGATTTTAAAACAGAGTTGCATTGTGATGCCATCGCAAGTGATTTCGGCGCGGTATTAATTAAAAAACAAACGGACGGTTTCTATCGACCTATATTTTATTTTAGTAAACGAACCACTATCGTAGAGTCAAAATATTGCAGCTTCGAGCTGGAACATTTAGCCGTTATTCATGCCATTAAGAGGTTCCATATTTATATTTATGGGATTCATTTTAAGATCGTTACCCATTGCGATAGTTTGCGGCTCACGTTAAGCAAACAAATAGTCAACCCACGCATTGCGCGATGGGTGATCTTACAAAATTGTATGTGAAAATGTCACATGTTGACGCATTAAGCCATTGCTGCAGTGTCCTTATCTTAGAACCAAACTCAAACAAATTGTTAAATCAGGAAATCCAACAGACAATTTTTGTTAAATACCTGGAGTTACATCTGGATCATAAGTTGTAACTGGAAGAAACACATACAAGAAAAAACTAAACACGTACATCTAATCAGAAAATCCATGTAGCTCGTAGCAAGAACAGTGAGGGAAGTCAGAGAAGGATGCCCGTTGAGCCCGACGTTATTCAGCATCTACGTGGCGGGGCTGGAAGAAGAATTAAGGAAAGGACAAGTCGGGGGCGGGGGCATAGTGGTAGGAGAAAGGAAGGTATGGTCATTGACATATGCAGACGATATTGTGCTGATGACTGATAGAGAGGAGGAGCTAAAGGAAATGCTAAAGAGATTCGAAAAATTTTTAAAGGAAACCGAATTGGAACTGAACACGAAAAAGGACAAGAGTGTAGTTTTCGAAAAAGAGAAAGAACAAGAGGAGACAAAGAAAATGGAAATGGGGAGAGCGAGAATTAGAAGAAGTGGACGAGATAAGATACCTTTTTTTTTTTAAATATATTTAACGTGGAGGAATTCCGCACGGACGCCAGGCCGCTGCTTTTGGGGAAAGCGGCGTGGTAGTGTCGGACTCCAACCGACTAAAACCTCCACGATAACCGTCCCCGGCTGCGATCGAGAGAGGCCCGGGAACCGCTGTGAGCGTCGCAACCGGGGCCTCCCCAGCGCGCCTAATACCACCGCTGATGGGGCGGTGTGTGACCATTGTCACACCGCGCCTCGTCGCCGGAGCCGCCGTGCCAGGCAGCCCGGTTCCCCTACCGGACTGCTTGGCGGCCCAGCGCGTTTCGCCAACGCCACACGGAGTTCCCAGGCGATCACCCACCCCCATATCCAAGTACTATCCGTGCCCGGCGCTGCTTAACTTTCGTGATCTGACGGGAACGAGTGCACTCAGCGCGGCCAGGGCGTTGGCGAGATAAGATACCTAGGGTACATACTACTGAAAAACGGCAGTGATGAGAAACATATACGAGACAGGAAAAAGAGAGCAACAATAGCAATGAAGAAAACATGGAGCGTGGAAGAAAGAATTTCCAAACAGGACTTATAAGAGGAGAATGAAGATGTTTGGAACACTGGCAGAGAACGTGGCGCTGTTTGGAGCAGAGGTATGGGGCTGGAACATGGAAGAAAGGCTGGATAGAATACAAAGAAGATATGTGAAATGGATCTTAGGTTTGGATATGGCAACACCGAATTATATATTGATAGAAGAATGTAAGGTAACAGAAATCAAAGAAAAAGCATTAGGAAGAGCAGCAAGGTATGAAGGGAAAGCCATAGAGTCAAAAAAGGAACTAGTAAAGGAGTGCATAAAGGAAAGAGAGAGAAACTGGGGAAATGGCCAAGAAGGGAAAAGAGCAAGAAAGAGAAAGAAGGGACTAGAAGAGATCAGAAATGGAGGGACACAGATGGAAGCAAGAGAAGAGCAAGAAAAGATGACAGTAGACCAAATTATAGAAGAAAGGAGAAAGAGAGAAGCAGAAGAGAGAGAGGGTGGGGGGGGGGGAGGATAAGGGAAGCTAAAAATCTACACCCATAAATGTGAAGCAATCTCGTTCAGTCCATATATTTTAAAAACTTCAAAAGCAAAGTACGACGTGAGAATAAATTCAAAAATATTCTTCCATACAACAGAAAATATCAACGGAAAGATCTCCGATGCAAACGAAGTTAGATGCTTCGGAGTCCATCTAAACTTCAGGCTAAATCACACCGACAACATAAAGACACAGTTATAGAAAGCAGATAAATTCTTCTTATACCTCATAAGACTATCTTACTCGAAAGATTCGCACAGATCAATAAAACTTCACTGCTACAAAACACTAATTAGACCAACCATTCTAATATGTATGGTCGTTAAATCTGTTTCAACGTAAGTGTCAACACCACGGAAAAATTAAGAATCATTGAAAGAAAATACATCACAGCATGTTTAGGAATATATAGATTGCCAGAATCGAAATTTACCAAATATAGCAAATCACAAACTATACGAAGAGCCCAAATTAATCCACATCGACTCTTCATTCTTAAATTAGTCAGACCACTGGGGTCAAAGATATAGAAAATAATCATAAACTTCATCATCGACCACGATCTATAGTCAAACCCGTTATACCATAAACACGTTCAAAAAACAGGTTATTTCCCCCGGAACCCTTCACCTGCTTAGATAGCGTAAAATTAATCCAAAACAATAATAACTTAGCATTAATCTATCACTACAGTAGAAATGCAATAATAAAAAATACTGTACGATAGCGACATAGACCACAAGGATAGCAATATGAGACTTATTGTATAAATTGTCAACCGTAGATTTAAGTGAGACACTCAAAGACAATAAAGATAAATATTAGTGGCTAACCACCGTAGAGGATTAAATTATAGCAATAAGAGAACCGTATGTTTAGTTAGTAAATGAACCAAAGATTGTAAGCAAAGACCACAAAAGAACAATGCAAATGTCACGTAAACTTGAGGGTTGGATGATGAAATAAAATAACTGAGTCGTAACACAACTATTAACTTTGTTTTCATTAACCTCTATTATGAATTCAGCAATCACAATGGAATACACACTGAATTAACACACATTACGACTAAAAGATCAAGGGAGAACAATATATTACTCCCAATTTACATAATTCAATTATCCCCCGATAGCAATATAAGTAACCTGTTAAAAATTAACCATTTTAACTACTTCTGGATAAAATGGGAAAAAATAATAAAAAAAGAATGATGACATAACTCAATGCCACAAATGCCAACGACTAGGTCACACAGCACAAAACTGTAACCTAAACTACCGCTGTGTTATGTGCACTGAGCCCCATGGTCCAGGCGACTGCAAAATAAGAAAAGAAAACGCAGTAACCAAAGACAAAATATTCTGCGTTAACTGCAAAAACTACGGACACCCCGCGTCATACAAGGGTTGCCCCAAACTCGTAGAGCTGCGTAAAAAGTTAGCCGATAAAATAAAAGAAGACAAAGAAACAAAGATAAAACGAATTGCCCAAATAAGTCGTGAATACGTCCCAGAACTAAAGTTCTCTGACGTAGTGAAACAACAAACAAAATTAAATCAAATAATCGAAAACACATCAGAAATAACAAACTTAGATCCGCGCTCAAGCCAAAGCTCAATTACAACCGATAACACCCCCCAACTAAACATTATAAACGTTATCGAAGACTTTAAAAAAAGTATTCTCCAAGCGTTAAAAGAACAACAAATGCAATTAAATGAAATAAAAAAAAACACTATCAACGCACGAAGAAGAGTAAATGATAATTAACTTACTGAGTAAATGATAATTAAATGCATATCAATAAGTAAATCTAACATCACAAATATATCAGTAAAAGTTTAATTTTGGAAAAGTTAGAAATAAAAAAGTTTTACTTTTGATTCAGCATTTAGATACATTGTCTCCGCGCTAACTGCCACTGGATAATATTACACCACTCGATCGCGGGGGGCCGTCGAGTTTCGTGTGTTCTTGTGTTTTCTTCCAGTTTTTTGTTTATTCTATTGTTTATTTGTCTTTGTCATTGTACATTTTATTGGCACAAGTAAACACATGGTAGAAAAAAGGTTGCTATATTACAAAAACAAGCACTTGATATTCAATCAATTTCAATTCTTTAAACACTTTCCGACCAAACGGGTATAACGTCACATATACTTTGCATATTTACTGCATAGACCTCCGCAGTTTATTTAATTTTTTATAATCATTGTAACAAAAGTTAGTGTTATAATTTCATTTTATTGCATCATAAGTCAAGTTTTTGTGTGTGCAATAAAATATTGTTATACTACTATCACCAGGAACGATGCGTAAAAGTACACTTACAAGAAAAAATAAAAATTTATCTCACAGTTATACTTAAATGTGGCATAAAAAGTAATATCTGAAAGAAAATTTCAGAAACATTGATTTCCAGAATTATTTCATTACTTTCCACATACAGTTGTCAATATCCACAGTTGGCTGAATCCCACATATAGAGTGTAATAAAAGAAAAACAAGACAATACGATAAAATGTTGTAAGAAACAAGAAATTCTGACAGTGGAATAAATAAAAAAACAGAAAAAGATAAAACAGATAATAGGAAACTACAACGGAACAAAAAAAGCTCAAGAAAGTAGACAGTTACAACTAAAATGAAAATGAAAATTAGAAAAACACATCATAAACAGCAAAATGGCAACAAAAGACAAAGAATAAATAACAACAAGTATAAACAAAGGAAATATAGTTGCGAACACAGGGAATAAAGGCATGAAATTTGAAATCCTGAAAAAGATAGATATATTTAGGCTATAAATGAGAAATATGAAAGACAAATTAAAGAAGATAAGAAAGGCAAATAATATATTTAGTCACACCTAATACAAGATGTTAAGCTAGAGAAAAATAACAGGAGATAAGGAAACAAAATGCATAGAAAAAAGAAGAAAACTTGAAAGTACAAGATAAGATAGATGAACTCAAAGGGATGACGATAAATTAAAAGTGATAAACGAAGCGGGATATATTCGAGAGATAAAAACAAAACACCATTAAAAGCTGTAACAGTTACACTTTCAGACCAGAAGAATAAGTGTGAGAGTATAAGTAAATGAAAAGATATGGAACATTTAAGGACATTAGATATAGCATTGCAAAGAAAGGACAATATCACACATGATCTATCACAAACGCTATCACACTTTGAGAAAATTATATTCTATTATTATATTATATTATATTATATTATATTATATTATATTATATTATATTATATTATATTATATATTTTTTATCTTCCTTAAAATTCTTCTTAAGAAGGAAAAATGATTTGAAACAAGAAAAAAAGAATCTTTCAATCATTTTTTTCCTTCGCTTAGATCGCAGTGTAAAAATAAAGATGAAAATTTGGGCAAATTAGGATTACATCAACGTGGATTTTAGCAACAGGTTTGGGAACCATGCAGGATCTCAAACCTACTACAGAATTTATCATCAATACTTTTGCGACATAAATTCCTGAAGTTGGATTTCTAATATCTTTTTTGGAATTTTGTAAATTTCTACCAGAAAAAATATCCAAAATTAAAGCTAGTGGTTTGTTGAATGACTTGACATATATCATAGCTGATGTATCCTTATATTCTAGAATGAAGCTGATAAAAAAATAAACAGTGTTCGATGTTACAGCGGATTGCAAAGACAATACAATGAACGAGCTTACCTTGTTGTCGTCGTGAATTGAAATGTTGCTCGCCACCCGTGTGTCTCTGATTTGACGTGTAAGACATTTCCTTGCGAAAGTTGACCCTCTATAGTTGTTGGCGCGTGGCTCGTCGCTAACGGTTGCTGCGATGCTGATGATGATGTGATCACGTGGCGGCACTGTATGATTTACTGCTGTGATCCGGCTCGAAGGACCAAATGTTACGACCGTTCGCGAAGAGACGCGTGAGCGAGAGGCGTAAATTCTCGCTACGATTATGATAATCGACGCCGCGAATTAGTCGTTCCCCCTGTTTCGATTAAGAAAAAAAGAAGTGGTTAGAACCAGTTTAACACTGAATTAACAGGGTTAATATAAACTTGTACATTTAACAAGACTTAATATTATAATGAGCACGTCACAAATTATTTAATGACAAATACAATTAGTTTGTTACAGTAATTCGATCCGACTTTATGATATTTCTCGATGTATTCGTTAGACTAAGCGCGACTTTGATTTTATTCGTCCGAACCTCTCGATGCATTCCGTTTGAATCCTCATTTGCCACTGACTGCCCCTCCATTTTGTCCTTTGTCTTCTCTGGGAGACGACCCCCACTACGCTCGGATCACGCCACCGTTCGCGCCTATGATCACGTATACCACCCCTTCTTTCTGCAGAGAAAATAACGCACCGAAGGCGAATAGATGTTCCTAGAACTCGCTGCTTGACGACAACTACGCGTTTATCGCTATTTTGTGTATATCTCCACGGTCATGTAAGACGATCTGTCCGCGACGGTTAGGAACACGGCCTATAGTAAGCCTTGGGGCGTAATAAACGGAGAGCAATAGAATAATCTACAGGATTATCAACGGTGAAGTATATAAATGTACTAACGACTCAGGAAACATAACTGAAGTGAGTTGCTTAGATATGAAATTATTGCTAATAACTAAAAGAATAATAGTATAAGTTAGATTAGCAGAGAGACAAAAGTGGTTGTGAAGTGAGAGTCTAGGAAACAGGATAAAATATAAAGCAAATAAGAATGGAATATGCAATACGTTCTATCCAAGAAGATTGGATACCCGCTAATGCATAATAAAAGAATGTCTGCAATATTCGGAATTAAGAACAAAATTCTTAAAATAAACAACCACCATCTTTATGAACAGAGGAAATTGATTATTGAGACTAAAGAATTTTATTAAGAAACAACATGACGCTCCGAGCATAATAACTGAAATTATAATAACCTGAGCACGACTCAAAAACTTAGCTACGACCCTTTTGTAATAACTAACAAACAAACATTTCTAACTTAATTAATTATAAACAAGCTACAAATAATTTCAAGTAAAATATGAATAAGCTTAATAACAAAATTAAATAAATAGAATTTTTCTTATTTAAATGCGACAGTTCGTAGTACAAAACAAATTTTGTTCAGGAATAAAGTTTTCTGAAAATTACCAGCGAAAATCTTTGCAAAAATTTCCCCGAGGATATTGTAGCCTATGAGATAAATGAAATAAAGATACAAAAGCCAACTGATATTAAAAGGAGAATGATTATTTTACAAGATAATATGAAACTGTGCAAGGGATTACATACGTAACATATTGTCCCGATGTACACATATCTGCGAAGCGACTTACTACCCTGTATATTCCAGAAACTTCTTGGTTTGCCCCAGCCTTAGCAATTTCAAACTATCTTATTAAAATTAAGAATTTTCCGCATTAAATCGAATGCACTTCTCTAGTGGGTACCAAACAGTATATATATGTGTCAGGTTTACATTAGAATTAGGGTTAGGGGCGTGAAACAAATCTTCAATGAATGAATAATCAAACAGCTAAAAAATTCTACCAAATGTTCAAACTGGACAAATAGTGAATGTAAAGAATTAAATAAAAAAAAAATATTTACTAGAAACCGAGAAATTAAGAGCTAAAAGAATGGAGGGCTAATCGCTACGAACAAAGAAATTACTTGCCAAGAATTGAGGAACTGATCGCCAAGAACCAAGGAATTAATCACCAAGAACTGAGGAACTAATCGCACAGAACTGAGGAGTTAACTACTCTGAACAAAGGAATTATCTACGTCTCTTCTATGTCGCTACGCTTATTTATAATTAGCGTCTACCGTGGAGGGGTCGTCATGTGGCGTGTTATTCCGTGGGGGTTGTGAGGCTCGAATTTGGTTTCTATACAAATTGTTAAATTTTATTTGAATCTCAAATTGAAACGTTCACTCGCGCTATTGGTAGTTTTAGTCTATACGTTACGGCGCGTGCGCAGCGCGGGACGTGACACTATCACAAACGCTATCACACTTTGAGAAAATTATATTCTATTATTATATTATATTATATTATATTATATTATATATTTTTTATCTTCCTTAAAATTCTTTTTAAGAAGGAAAAATGATTTGAAACAAGAAAAAAAGAATCTTTCAATCATTTTTTTCCTTCGCTTAGATCGCAGTGTAAAAATAAAGATGAAAATTTGGGCAAATTAGGATTACATCAACGTGGATTTTAGCAACAGGTTTGGGAACCATGCAGGATCTCAAACCTACTACAGAATTTATCATCAATACTTTTGCGACATAAATTCCTGAAGATGGATTTCTAATATATTTTTTGGAATCTTGTAAATTTCTACCAGAATAAAATATCCAAAATTAAAGCTAGTGGTTTGTTGAATGACTTGACATATATCATAGCTGATGTATCCTTATATTCTAGAATGAAGCTGATAAAAAAATAAACAGTGTTCGATGTTACAGCGGATTGCAAAGACAATACAATGAACGAGCTTACCTTGTTGTCGTCGTGAATTGAAATGTTGCTCGCCACCCGTGTGTGTCTGATTTGACGTGTAAGACATTTCCTTGCGAAAGTTGACCCTCTATAGTTGTTGGCGTGTGGCTCGTCGCTAACGGTTGCTGCGATGCTGATGATGATGTGATCACGTGGCGGCACTGTATGATTTACTGCTGTGATCCGGCTCGAAGGACCAAATGTTACGACCGTTCGCGAAGAGACGCGTGAGCGAGAGGCGTAAATTCTCGCTACGATTATGATAATCGACGCCGCGAATTAGTCGTTCCCCCTGTTTCGATTAAGAAAAAAAGAAGTGGTTAGAACCAGTTTAACACTGAATTAACAGGGTTAATATAAACTTGTACATTTAACAAGACTTAATATTATAATGAGCACGTCACAAATTATTTAATGACAAATACAATTAGTTTGTTACAGTAATTCGATCCGACTTTATGATATTTCTCGATGTATTCGTTAGACTAAGCGCGACTTTGATTTTATTCGTCCGAACCTCTCGATGCATTCCGTTTGAATCCTCATTTGCCACTGACTGCCCCTCCATTTTGTCCTTTGTCTTCTCTGGGAGACGACCCCCACTACGCTCGGATCACGCCACCGTTCGCGCCTATGATCACGTATACCACCCCTTCTTTCTGCAGATAAAATAACGCACCGAAGGCGAATAGATGTTCCTAGAACTCGCTGCTTGACGACAACTATGCGTTTATCGCTACTTTGTGTACATCTCCACGGTCATGTAAGACGATCTGTCTGCGACGGTTAGGAGAACACGGCCTATAGTAAGCCTTGGGGCGTAATAAACGGAGAGGAATAGAATAATCTACAGGATTATCAACGGTGAAGTATATAAATGTACTAACGACTCAGGAAACATAACTGAAGTGAGTTGCTTAGATATGAAATTATTGCTAATAACTAAAAGAATAATAGTATAAGTTAGATTAGCAGAGAGACAAAAGTGGTTGTGAAGTGAGAGTCTAGGAAACAGGATAAAATATAAAGCAAATAAGAATGGAATATGCAATACGTTCTATCTAAGAAGATTGGATACCCGCTAATGCATAATAAAAGAATGTCTGCAATATTCGGAATTAAGAACAAAATTCTTAAAATAAACAACCACCATCTTTATGAACAGAGGAAATTGATTATTGAGACTAAAGAATTTTATTAAGAAACAACATGACGCTCCGAGCATAATAACTGAAATTATAATAACCTGAGCACGACTCAAAAACTTAGCTACGACCCTTTTGTAATAACTAACAAACAAACATGTCTAGCTTAACTAATTATAAACAAGCTACAAATAATTTCAAGTGAAATATGAATAAGCTTAATAACAAAATTAAATAAATAGAATTTTTCTTATTTAAATGCGACAGTTCGTAGTACAAAACAAATTTTGTTCAGGAATAAAGTTTTCTGAAAATTACCAGCGAAAATCTTTGCAAAAATTTCCCCGAGGATATTGTAGCCTATGAGATAAATGAAATAAAGATACAAAAGCCAACTGATATTAAAAGGAGAATGATTATTTTACAAGATAATATGAAACTGTGCAAGGGATTACATACGTAACATATTGTCCCGATGTACACATATCTGCGAAGCGACTTACTACCCTGTATATTCCAGAAACTTCTTGGTTTGCCCCAGCCTTAGCAATTTCAAACTATCTTATTAAAATTAAGAATTTTCCGCATTAAATCGAATGCACTTCTCTAGTGGGTACCAAACAGTATATATATGTGTCAGGTTTACATTAGAATTAGGGTTAGGGGCGTGAAACGAATCTTCAATGAATGAATAATCAAACAGCTAAAAAATTCTACCAAATGTTCAAACTGGACAAATAGTGAATGTAAAGAATTAAATAAAAAAAAAATATTTACTAGAAACCGAGAAATTAAGAGCTAAAAGAATGGAGGGCTAATCGCTACGAACAAAGAAATTACTTGCCAAGAATTGAGGAACTGATCGCCAAGAACCAAGGAATTAATCACCAAGAACTGAGGAACTAATCGCACAGAACTGAGGAGTTAACTACTCTGAACAAAGGAATTATCTACGTCTCTTCTATGTCGCTACGCTTATTTATAATTAGCGTCTACCGTGGAGGGGTCGTCATGTGGCGTGTTATTCCGTGGGGGTTGTGAGGCTCGAATTTGTTGGTTTCTATACAAATTGTTAAATTTTATTTGAATCTCAAATTGAAACGTTCACTCGCGCTATTGGTAGTTTTAGTGTAGACCAAACGTTACGGCGCGTGCGCAGCGCGGGACGTGACACTATCACAAACGCTATCACACTTTGAGAATATATTATATTATATTATATTATATTATATATTTTTTATCTTCCTTAAAATTCTTTTTAAGAAGGAAAAATGATTTGAAACAAGAAAAAAAGAAACTTTCAATCATTTTTTTCCTTCGCTTAGATCGCAGTGTAAAAATAAAGATGAAAATTTGGGCAAATTAGGATTACATCAACGTGGATTTTAGCAACAGGTTTGGGAACCATGCAGGATCTCAAACCTACTACAGAATTTATCATCAATACTTTTGCGACATAAATTCCTGAAGATGGATTTCTAATATATTTTTTGGAATCTTGTAAATTTCTACCAGAATAAAATATCCAAAATTAAAGCTAGTGGTTTGTTGAATGACTTGACATATATCATAGCTGATGTATCCTTATATTCTAGAATGAAGCTGATAAAAAAATAAACAGTGTTCGATGTTACAGCGGATTGCAAAGACAATACAATGAACGAGCTTACCTTGTTGTCGTCGTGAATTGAAATGTTGCTCGCCACCCGTGTGTGTCTGATTTGACGTGTAAGACATTTCCTTGCGAAAGTTGACCCTCTATAGTTGTTGGCGCGTGGCTCGTCGCTAACGGTTGCTGCGATGCTGATGATGATGTGATCACGTGGCGGCACTGTATGATTTACTGCTGTGATCCGGCTCGAAGGACCAAATGTTACGACCGTTCGCGAAGAGACGCGTGAGCGAGAGGCGTAAATTCTCGCTACGATTATGATAATCGACGCCGCGAATTAGTCGTTCCCCCTGTTTCGATTAAGAAAAAAAGAAGTGGTTAGAACCAGTTTAACACTGAATTAACAGGGTTAATATAAACTTGTACATTTAACAAGACTTAATATTATAATGAGCACGTCACAAATTATTTAATGACAAATACAATTAGTTTGTTACAGTAATTCGATCCGACTTTATGATATTTCTCGATGTATTCGTTAGACTAAGCGCGACTTTGATTTTATTCGTCCGAACCTCTCGATGCATTCCGTTTGAATCCTCATTTGCCACTGACTGCCCCTCCATTTTGTCCTTTGTCTTCTCTGGGAGACGACCCCCACTACGCTCGGATCACGCCACCGTTCGCGCCTATGATCACGTATACCACCCCTTCTTTCTGCAGATAAAATAACGCACCGAAGGCGAATAGATGTCCCTAGAACTCGCTGCTTGACGACAACTATGCGTTTATCGCTACTTTGTGTACATCTCCACGGTCATGTAAGACGATCTGTCTGCGACGGTTAGGAGAACACGGCCTATAGTAAGCCTTGGGGCGTAATAAACGGAGAGGAATAGAATAATCTACAGGATTATCAACGGTGAAGTATATAAATGTACTAACGACTCAGGAAACATAACTGAAGTGAGTTGCTTAGATATGAAATTATTGCTAATAACTAAAAGAATAATAGTATAAGTTAGATTAGCAGAGAGACAAAAGTGGTTGTGAAGTGAGAGTCTAGGAAACAGGATAAAATATAAAGCAAATAAGAATGGAATATGCAATACGTTCTATCCAAGAAGATTGGATACCCGCTAATGCATAATAAAAGAATGTCTGCAATATTCGGTATTAAGAACAAAATTCTCAAAATAAACAACCACCATCTTTATGAACAGAGGAAATTGATTATTGAGACTAAAGAATTTTATTAAGAAACAACATGACGCTCGGAGCATAATAACTGAAATCATAATAACCTGAGCACAACTCAAAAACTTAGCTACGACCCTTTTGTAATAACTAACAAACAAACATTTCTAACTTAATTAATTATAAACAAGCTACAAATAATTTCAAGTAAAATATGAATAAGCTTAATAACAAAATTAAATAAATAGAATTTTTCTTATTTAAATGCGACAGTTCGTAGTACAAAACAAATTTTGTTCAGGAATAAAGTTTTCTGAAAATTACCAGCGAAAATCTTTGCAAAAATTTCCCCGGGGATATTGTAGCCTATGAGATAAATGAAATAAAGATACAAAAGCCAACTGATATTAAAAGGAGAATGATTATTTTACAAGATAATATGAAACTGTGCAAGGGATTACATACGTAACATATTGTCCCGATGTACACATATCTGCGAAGCGACTTACTACCCTGTATATTCCAGAAACTTCTTGGTTTGCCCCAGCCTTAGCAATTTCAAACTATCTTTTTAAAATTAAGAATTTTCCACATTAAATCGAATGCACTTCTAGTAGGTACCAAACAGTATATATGTAATATCGTGATATAATGTTTTTACAAGGAATGGATAATACAGATCTTAATCGGACAGAAAAAGACGATTGTTGTTCAACCTGAACTGTTCACACCAAACGTACAGAAAACAGCAGAACTACATAATTATTTAACGACCCGACAACACTCTCTCGGCAACGCCACTCGCAATCTCCGATTTCTCCATTCACACTCTCTGGCTTCTCCACTCAGACTGCGCTTCTCAACTCGCATTCTCTGACCGTTCTCTAGCATCCCTTTGTCTTTTACTAGGCCCACCACACACGTGTTCCGCAGACGCTCGTGGCCCGGGCCACGTAGGCCTCTTCTACGACACTTCTATGCACTTGAAAATACCGATGACACATTGATGGGTCCGACGGCGCCTCGGCTCTCGTGATATTGTTCATGGTTAACTCGATGTTTCTTAGGCCCTTTTCCCCGATACTACATATATATATAGCAAGATTTCACATATCTCTAAATTATTCACAGAAAATTAATACGGCACATAAATTAGACTTCGGAATGTAAAAATTAAGAATTAATAACCGATACAGTCTCACAAAAATAGAAGGATAAAGATAGAGATAAGGGATAAAAAACAACAGTTATTTTTCAAATTTGTATGAAAAGTCCTTAAGAAAATAAATTCCTCTTTAAATTGAAATCAGTTATATGTATAGAAATCAAACTTGCGATAAAAGTAAAAATGATAGAAAATAAGAAAACTGTATTTCTTTTTATTTTTTTTTTTTTATTTATTTATTTAGATTTTACAATTTGTCCTATAGGACATTTGGTAAAATTTTTTAGAGGTGTGATAATATATCATGTTGGTGGTTGCCCCCAGTGGGGTACCATCATCGTGTTTGTTAGGTTGTGTTCTTTGTGAGGTCTGTTGGGTGCTTCCTTTTTAGCCTTCTTTCTATACCTGTTGTGTTGACCGTTTCCGCTGCCAGCCGGTTCGGGTGTGTTGCTATTCTTTCTCTGTACCTTATTGCATATCTGTTAATTTCCTCCTTGACCGTCGGTATTCCCAGGTCTTTCCTAATGTCTTCGTTTCTTACGTACCATGGCGCGTTTACTATTGTTTTTAGTATTTTGGCTTGCATTGTCTCTATTTTGGTTATATGGCTCATTGCTGCTGTTCCCCATAGCGATATTCCGTACGTCCAGATTGGTTTTATTATTGTTTTATATATTTTTAATTTATTTTCTATGCTTAGTTTGGATTTTCGACTTGTTAGCCAATACATTTGTCTCCTTGCTATCTGTATTTTGTCTATTATTGATTTAATATGCTGGTTCCATGTGAATCGTGTATCTAAGTGGAGTCCTAGGTATTTGACTTGCCTTGCTTGGACTATGTGCGTACTGTAATATCATGAAGTAAATTAAATTAAAGATCGGCTGAGATTAGAAAAAACCGTGTAAATCGTCCTTGTGTGGTTCGTTTACGTTTAAGAGCGCCTATATGACTCATCTAGTTCTTACACTAAGTCACCTAGTTCTTACAGAGATATGAGAAAAACAATAAACAACGTTAGAACAGAGCAACGGTTTCGTGTTTCAAAAAGGAGACGACCGAGAGGTCATGTATGCGAGCCGAAAAGTGTGTGTGTGTGTGTGTGTGTGTGAGGGCAAGAGCAGAGCGAGCACGACCGAGCAGGTGTGTTGCGAGAGTCAGAGTTGATCGAGACGTTGAGAAGTGAAGTTGAGAGTTGATCGAGACATCGAAGAGCAGAGTTGAGCTAATCGAGTCGTCTGAGTTGTCAGTGTTGCAGAGTTGTTAGAGTTGTGAGAGAGAGAGAGAGAGAGAGTATTAGATTCGTTGTGACGAGAGTTGCCAAATAACTGTAAAGTTATTTGATATAGATACGTGTATCGCACTTAATTCCGTTAATCAAACATTGTTTTCTGTCCAATTTACATCTGTATATTCAATCAATTATTAATAAATTGTAATTAATCGGGAAAAATTATATTCTCAATTTCCACGATATTACAGTACCATTTAGTATAATGTTTGGTGGTATCTGCTTTCTCAGCGTGAATGTGATGTGCTTGCATTTATCGGGGTTTGCTTTAATCTGTTTAGTTTTTAGCCATTTTTCAATTTCTGTAATATTTTCCTGTAATAATGCAACTGCTGTTGCAGGGTTTGTGTGCCTGACTATTACAGCTGTGTCATCCGCAAATGTCCGAATTTTGCTATTGTTGGTTGTTGGAATGTTGGCCGTGTATAGCGTGTATAAAATTGGTCCTAAGACGCTTCCTTGCGGAACCCCTGCTTTGATGTCTTTAACTTCTGAGTATGCGTCTTTAATCTTTATTGTGAATGTTCTATTGCTTAAGTATGATTTAATTAAATGGTATATCTGTTCCGGGAATTGTTTCCTGATTGTTTGAATTAGGTTTTTGTGATTTATTTTGTCAAATGCTTTCTCTATGTCCATAAAGAGGGCTGTACAGTATTGCTTGTTTTCAAGTGCTTGTATTATTTCGTTGACCAGTCTGTGCATTTGCTCTATAGTGGAGTGTTTGTGTCTGAATCCGAATTGGTGGTCCGGTATTAATTTTTCCTTCTCGATTATTGGTTTAATACGATCGTATATTACCTTCTCTAGTATTTTGGAGAATATGGGAAGTAATGATATTGGTCTATAAGATGTAGTTTGATGTGGGTCTTTGCCTGGTTTCGGTAACATTATGATTTGTGCCAGTTTCCAAGTTTTTGGAAAGTATTGTATTCTTAGTATTGCGTTAACTATTATTGTGATTTGTCTTATCGCTTTTGGCGGAAGGTTTTTCAAGATTTTGCCGTTGATTAGGTCGATTCCTGGGGTTTTATTATTTTTTGTTTTCTCGATTATGTTTTTAATTTCCTGAGCCGTTGCTTTGGGTATAATGTAGTGTTTGCCAGTTGATGTTCTAGTGGTTAGCGAATCGTCGTCAATGTGACTATTATGGTTGCTGTTGTTAATATTATGTGGAGTAAATGTGTTGCATAGGTGGTTGGAAAATTCTTCGGCCTGCTCTTCGTTGCTTCTTGCCCATGTGGTATCTGGTCTTCTGATTGCTGGGATCATTTTTATTGACTTCCTTATTTTTTTTGTGGCTTTCCAAAGGGAGTAGTTGTAATTCTCGTGTGCAGATAGTGACTCGATGAACTTTGTAAACTCGTTGTTGTTGTGCTCTTTAATTTTGTTTTTTACTTCCTTTGCGAGTTTGTTTAGGTGTGTTTTGTTTTCTTTGGTTCTATGTTTTTGCAATTTTGCCTTCGCCTTTCTTTTTTCTCTAATTTTTTCGAGGATATCTAATGGAATTATTTCTGTTTGTCTGTTGTTTGATTCGGGTAGTGGTTGCTCTGGCTGTTTCTTGAATAGTTTCTGCAAGTGTTGTTACTGCTTGATCGATGTGTTCAGGTGTTTTCAATGGGATGTTGCAGTTGATTTTGCTCTCGATTATTTCTTTAAATGTTTGCCATTTGGTGGTTTTATTGCATAGCGTCTTTGAATTGTTGTAAAGTATTGGTTTGTTTCTGTATGTAATTATTATGGGTGTATGGTCGGAGGTGAGCTCGAGACTGGGTGCTATGCTTAGTTTATTTGCGTTTAGTCCCTTTGTAACTGCAAAATCGAGTAGGTCTGGTATTTTGCTCAGGTCTGTCGGCCAGTATGTCGGTCTTCGCGTGGATAGTATATTGAGGTTATTATTTCTAATGTAGTTTTCCAATGTTCTACCTCGTGGTGTAGTGATTCTTGATCCCCATAGCGCGTGCTTTGAGTTGTAGTCTCCAGCTGCGATATACTTATCACCTAAATGTTTAAAGTACTCTTCCCACTTTTGCGGTGTAATTTTGTGTCGCGGCGGTACATATACTGCTGACAACTGTAGGTGGTTGCTGCTAGTTTGTACAGTAACGGTGGTTGCTTTTATATGTTCCTTACTAACCTGGCTGTGTAAGTGGTGTTTAATGTCGTTTTTTATTATTACTGTGGTCCCTCCGTGTGCTTTTCCTGATGGATGCTTGGTGTCATATATGGTGTAGTACGGAATTTTTAGGTAACTTTTTATAGTGAAGTGTGTTTCTGATACGAGTAGTATGTCGATGTTGTTGTTGTACAGGAATGTTTTAGTTTCTAGAGCCCTTTGTTGTAGGCCGTTAGAGTTCCAAGCTGCTATTTTAAGCGTGTGCGTTTTTATTTTTTGCTTAGCATGTTTGTAAGCAGTTGTAGCATGGTAGTGATTTGTTGTGTTTGCTGTCTGAGGACTGCGTTTTGTTCGCTTATCATTTTTGTGAGTACTTCTGTGTTTTTGATTGGTTGTTTTAGTAATTCTTTGATTTCCGTAGCGTCTTCGGTGTTGTTGCTTTGTCTTTGAATGTTTATGGGCGTTACTTGTCTAATGTTTTGTGTTGCTTGCGCGTAGCTTCGGTTTCCTTGGGGTTCTGTGTTTCTGCTTATATCTTTTATTTCCTTTTGTGCTTTCGCCGTTGCTTCGTTGTCTGTTGTACTTTGCTGTAGTTGGTAGTTGTCGACTGTTCTATTGCGGAGTGGTGGAAACAGTTTACGTTGGAGTTGTTTCCTGATTTCGCATCCTTTATAGCTGGCTGAGTGATTTCCGTTACAATTGTAACATCTAACTTCTTCTATTTTCCCTGTATATGGGCAGTGTATTGTTAAGTGGTTCTTTGCACATTTTACACATGCCGGGCTTCTATTGCAATAATTTTTTGTATGAGCGTATTGTTGGCACTGCATGCACTGTGGAATATTTTTTTTGTAGCGTGGTGGTTCCACTGTTACTGTCGTGTTCAGGATTTTTCTGATTTCATAGATTTCTTTGTTGTTGGTTTTTGGTTCTAATTCTATTAAGAATAGTGGTAATGGCTGTTTTGTATCGTACCTTGTCATATTATTTATTGATCTTGTTTTGTGGCCGATTTTTTCTAGTTCGTCGCTTAGTTTTTCTGTGTTAATTTTTGGGTGTAGTCCTCTTATAACTATTTTGTAGCTCCTTTCCGTTTTGAGCTGGTACGTGTGGTATATGGCGTTTTTTCCCTTAGTTCTTTTATCACTTTCCTGTAGTTTTCTGGGGTGTTTGTTTGGATTTTTACTTGTTCTAATTTTGTTTGTTTTATTGTGTAGTTGTCCTTTCCAACTGTATTGTTTAATTGATCAATGAGTGGATCTATTATTTGCGCCTCGACAAATATTGGTGGTGGTTTTGTGGTGTTTGTTGATTTAGTTTTGTGTTTGGTTATTTCTTTTTATGACTCACTTTTACATGTAGTATAATTTCCACCGCTATTTTAGCAGAGAACGCTATTTTCAAACACGAATCGTTTCAACTCGATAGTCCTCTGCTTTACTGTAAACGGAAAATTCTTTCGTGTTCTCAATCAAATTTATCAAATTCCAGGAATGACACGTACTATGTAATTGAATAGAATATACGTACTATGTAATAGAATAGAACATGGAGAAATGTTTCCAGTAAAATTTCGAGCGACTTATCGCCGATTTTCAGGAGACACTGCGACGATATCCCGTGTACAGTGCTTCTATCGATGTTGATGCGCTTTAATACGTAGTGCAAGAGAACACTAATAAGATTTCCCAGTGGGCTTGTTAATCCTTATAGATCACTCGCAAATATATCATATTGTTTGTTTCAACTACTAGCAATTTAAAACGTCGTCTACATATATTTAGAAAGTTAGCAAAGAGATATATTTGTTCCTGAGCATGATTTCTATCAGTTCAGCGCAACGTGTAACAAAATGTCTGATACAATTTAATGTTGAATTTGGCTTTTTTTTAGGCTAGCTTGATTGGATTACAGGTAGATTTAAACGATCCGTGTGTTGCATCTCCAAGGCATCTTCGACTCATCGATACGCAGTGATACCCGGCAAACTTCTAGTGGACAAGCGACGTTGCTTGCAGGCAGTTTATATACATGTTTTGGCATGTGTTGTCGGCAGGCAATGCCCACAGACGCCTGTAGTCTGCCCGTACGCGCCTTAAGTTTCACTGACAGACATTGTCCGCCGATACGTGTCAGCTTTTCGCGAATTTTCCACGAAAGACAGGTGCCGATTACTACGACACCTGTCTGTGGACAATAGGCCGTCAGTGCGGAGTTATCTTTACCCGAATAATTTAAGAAATATAAAATAAACTTCAAAGAAAAGTTGCTAGCTTCGATATCTTACTAATACAATGTTATGGAAATTGAATAAACCTCGTTACTGTATTTAAAAGGAAATTGCATTTATATTTCAAGTTTACAGAGACAACAACAACAACCAAACAAAGAATCGCAGCGAAGAAATAAACGGATACAACAAACAGATCACTGGATTGAAGATAGGACAATAAACAAGATAGAACCGGGAAAACAACAGTAACAAAGAACCAGGGCGCAGAAAAAAGCACGAAGCGTGCGAGCTGGTGAGGAAACCTGTGACCGTCGGTGCAGGCGGTAACAATACAAAATGGTTGCCGAGACGGTGCAGGAATAATCGGCTGGAGAGCCAACCTGCTGAGACCGAGCTATATGCTGGCAGCTCCGCCTTCTCGTGGCCCCCGCTGGTAACGGCGTGGCGCGATGCACGTATCGCGTGGCGCCGACTAAGCGAGCTGCCGCCCGAAAGGGTAGGTTTAACTTGCGCAATGATCCGCAAGGAGAGGGCAGGGCTTTTCCAAGTCGCGCGCCGACCATCTTAGCGCGCCGTTCCCATGGCAAGGGGCGCTGAAAGTAGAAGAGAGTCGAACGCGAACATCTAAATGCGAAGCCAGTATGCGTTTTTACTCCAGGTATGGCGCGGTCGACCAAAAGGCGGGCCCTCAAACGCACACATTACTTGTACAATTCGAGTGCTGCAGATACTGAAAAGTAATTTATAATTTATCGTAATTTATCGTAATGCGATTTTTATTTAAAACGAAATCGTTAAATATCCTTTTGTATTAATTCACACAACGTTAATAAATCAATATTGAACATATTACTCACAAATTGTACATATTTTTTGTGCATATACGCATATTTTTCGTGCATATATCAATATTTGTATATTTTATGTGTATAAATTTCATATGCTTTTCGCAAATTTTACATTCATAAACAGCTGCAATGTACACGTTACGTTTTTCGTTGTATTTACAGGTACGGACATTAGGTATTCTGTTACATTCTTTTATTATAATCTTTTAATATATTTATAGTTATTTAATTATGTAAACGATTTTGAACTATTTAATTTAATAAAGACCTTAGATCGACGGATTTTAATTGCTGTCACATAATCGTTAATTCATTACTTTTCCTCCAACTGTCACGAATTTTCACAAAGTGTGTATTTCGGATCGTTAATCTCATACGGATGTAAACTTCATTTTCTTAATAATCTTGATCAATCATGTATCACATTTTCACATTTGCTAATTGTATTAATACAGAAGCTTTATGCGAGAAAAAATTTTCCATATAAATGTTCTCAATGTTATAAATCGAGTTTTGCCCGAGCAACAACAAAGAAATCTACGAAATCAAAAGAATTCTAAATACGATAGTAACAATGGAACCACCACGCCACAAAAAGGATATACCACAATGCATGCGGTGTCAACAATACGTACACACTAAAAATTATTCTAACAGAAGCCCGGCATGCGTTTAATGTGCAAAAAATCATTTAACAACACACTGTCCATACGTAGGGAAAATAAATGAAGTAAAATGTCACAACTGTAATGGAAACCACCCAGCAAGCTATAAAGGATGCGAAATCAGAAAACAATTACAACGTAAACTGTTTCCACCACTTCGCAATAGATCAATCGATAACTACCAACCACAACAAAGTATAACGGATAATTAAGCAACATTGAAAGCACAAAATGAACCAAAAGCTATAAACAGAAACATAGATCCCTAAGGAAATCGAAGCTAAGCGCAAGTAACCCAAAACATTAGACAAGCAACGCCCACAAACAAACAGAATCGGAGCAACAACACCGAAGACAATACAGAAATCAAAGAAATGCTCAAACAATCCATTAAAGGTACGGAGTTGTTAAGAAAAATGGTAAGTGAGCTAAACACAATACTAAGGCAACAAGTACAACAAACAATAGTCATGTTACAACTACTCACAAACTTGCTAAGTAAAAAATAAAAATGGACATGCTTAAAATAGCAGCCTGGAATTCTAACGGACTACAACAAAGGGCCCTAGAAGCTAAAACATTCCTGTATAACAATAATATCGACATACTACTCGTATCGGAAACACACTTCACTATAAAAAGTTACATAAAAATACCCTACTACACAATATATGATACCAAGCATCCCTCAGGAAAAGCACACGGAGGGACTGCAGTAATAATAAGAAACGACATTAAACACCACTTACAAGCCAAGCTAGTAAGGAATATATACAAGCAACCACCGTTACTGTATAAACTAGAAGCAACCACTTCCAGTTGTCAGCAGTATATATACTATCGCGACACAAAATTTTTTTTTTATTTTGTTTATTGAAATTACAATCAATTCTCGCATTGAGAATTTTCAGTAATTTTTTCTGGCGTGGCGCAGTGACATGGCTAAATATTTATAATAAGTTAATGCTTATTATAAATAGGTAAACATTAATTCGTTTAGATCATTAATTGAATCTAGTTCCCCATGAACTATGGGGAACAGCAAGTAACTCCAACATCGAAATACTTCAACGCTTCCAATCGAAAACGCTAAGATCCTTAATAGATGCACCGTGGTATGTTACCAACGAAACAATTCATCAGGACCTCAAGATACCCACAGTCAAAGAGGAAATAGCAAAATACAGCGACGGATACAGCAAAAGAGTCAACAAACACCGAAATCGCCTAATCACTGGACTACTTGATACATCGGACCAGATCCGCAGACTGAAGAGACACTACCCGCTAGACCTAAACACTAGATTCAATTAATGATCCAATCGAATTAATGTTTACCCATTTAAAATACCTGACTATAAGTTATACATATCTATAATAAGCACTAACTTATTATAAATATTTAGCCATATCACTGCGCCACGCCAGAAAAAATTACTGAAAATTCTCAATGCGAGAATTGATTGTATTTTCAATAAACAAAATAAAAAAAAAAATCTTGCCCGCGATGTGTGGCCTGGTCTAGGTAGAGGGTCGCCCGGCGTAACAACGTCATACGTTACAACGTAATAATACACAATGTTGTATTATAACATACATGTTATGCGTTATACTATATAACTTTATACGTTATAGCGTAATACTATACAACTTTATACGTTATACAGTAATACTATATAACTGTCATACGTTATCCCGTAATATCATACTATATAACGTATGACATTATACCGTAATACTATGTAACGTAATATGTTATAACGTAATGCTTTATAGCATTATACGTTATCACGTAAATACTGTTTAACGTTATACATTATCAGGTAATACTGTATAACGTTATACGTTATAACGTAATACTATACAACGTTATACGTTATAACGTAATACTATACAACGTCATACGTTATAGCGTAATACTAACTAACGTTATTCGTTATAACGTAACACTATATAACGTTATACGTTAACATAATACTAACTCACGTTGTATGTTATTCCGTAACACTACATAACGTCATACATTCTAACGTAATACTATTTAGCGTATTGCGGTACAACGTGATACTATATAACGTTATGTATTCTAACGTAATACTATATAACGTCATACGTTATAAAGTAATACTATACGACGTCGTACGTTATAACTGTAGTATCGTAAAAGAAAAGAGTTTGATTAGAGATCGGTTGAAAATAGAAAAAACCGTGTCATCGTCCTTCTGTGGTTAGTTTACATTGAAGAGCGCCTATGTGACTAAAGTCACCTAGTTCTTGCAAAACATGAGCGTACAGAGTTACGAGAAAAACAATAAACAACGCTAGAGCAGAAGGACGGTTTCGGATTCAAGGAGCGATGGCCGAGAGGTCTGAGCATGCGAGTGGAAAAGTGAGTGTGTTGCGAGAGTCAGAGTTGATCGAGACGTCGAAGAGTAGGGTTGAAAGAATTGATCGAGTTGCCAGTTTTGTAGAGTTGCTAATGAGAGAGAGAGAGAGAGAGAGAGAGAGAGATATTCTCCGCCGCTATTCGGGGTACATAGGCAGATCGACGCGCGTTGTACTCCAAATTTGCTGCTTTATAGAGCGCATGTCAGTCGGTCTGCACTATGTCTACTCTTTTCCCTGTCAAATCCGATGCAATTAAAATTTTTAATGCTCGAGGCTAAATATTGATTTCCACGAATCTCTGCTACTATTCGGGATACATAGGCAGGTTGGGTCCCAAAGGTGCTAGTGGTGTCATTGCGCTGTTCACGCCCAGCAGTGCCAAGTGCCAACTCCTCCTCCAAGTCGGTGGGGCCGGTAAATACTGACTTGTCAGTGGCTAACGGAGCAATTTCTATCGCAAACACCTTTCCCCTGCACTTTATTACAATCCTTCCCTCAAGCTGTAAACGGCGTTTCCGGAGGAAGGTGCCGACTGCATAAGGATGGCGACGTGGTTTAAGACCTCACCCTGCCCGAGGAAGAGAGCATGCATCATGGCGTAAACACTGACACGTCGCAGGCCCGATCGGGTGTCGTGGCGGCTTAAGGCTTTCGTTACGGCGGCTTCTCCTGCGTTACACGCCCGCTGCGCCAAAAAGAAAAAACTTTCCTCGAAACAGGGTATTTATAACTTCTTAACACACTCACTTTTAATTGAAATTTGGGTAAGCCTACTTGTTGGGGGGAGGTGGGGGACAATCGTCTCCCCTTACGCCACAGTTTGTTAGTTAGTTCATAGGATAGGCTCCACGAGAAGTCGCGGCGTGTGTACCTGCAGTAATTTCCAAGAGGTCTCGGGCACTGCTGCCAAACGTGTAGGTTGGCCACCGTGGAGTTTTCGTCAGTTGGAGTCTGGCACTACTCCACTAATTCTCCAGAATGCAGCGGAGTGTCCATGAGGATTTCGCCACGTAGAATAAAAAAAGAAAGGAGGTGTTGTAGCATATAAATAGGGGATATATCGTATTTCAATTCTTTGGATTTTGTTTGAATTATTGTTAGTTACAATCACAATTTCTGATAATATCTTGCACATGTTTAAGTGTAACCACGCTCTTAATCGTCATTGCTGTCAATTACAATTATAATTCCAAGTTTACTTACATTCATTTTAACGATATCATTTTTTCAGACGTGTTTTATTTATCACGTTTTACGCAGTGGTCAGTAGTGTTCGTCAGTGGATTTCAGGAAAAAGGTACGTACCTTAGAACATGCATGTTGTGTGTTAAGCTGTGTTAAGTAAGTCCTTTGCGCCCGAGCGTTAGTGTAAGAACCGTGGAGCGAGTATGTCAGTGTGCTTGTTTTTCTATGTTTTAAATATAGCGCTAGGTAGGATAGGCAGTATATTTCCTGGTTTGTCTTTTCATTAATTATAATTCGGTAGAGCCGGTCAAGTTAGCACATTCTCTGGTCGGGTAGGCGCGTTTTCGTATGACCAACCTGTTTCTGGAAATCTAATTTGAAAAATCGGAGGTGAAACTGGCACGAGTAGAGCATGCTCTCGTCCCTGGTTTTTCTTTCGATTTATCGAATTTCACGGACGCGGTCGTGAGTAAGCTCGAAACGAATGTTTATTACTAGAGTACGCACATATTCGCACAACGATGCTAAAAATCTGAGCATAATGGAAATGTACGTACAACAGATACTCACAGGAGAAACCAACGAGACTAATAATAAAATCAATGTATTAGAAAAAAAAGAGCTATAGACAAATATCTTGTAATATACCGTGGCATAATCTGCAATTTATTATAAAATAATTGATTCGAGCAGAATCTATTATAAAAGAGGGTGGCTAAATATGATAGACACTGTGGAATACTAATCGAATATAATCATTTAGTTAATTTTCATAGAATTTGATACATCTTTAAGGAATCAATAAGTCTCTCGCTAATAGCCTAATAGATCCCTTGATAGATCAAACGAAGAAATACCTAACCGCGATTACAGCCAATTAGTTCATATTATTCGATACGTAATTAATATCTGTATCACGTACAGCGATGCAAGTGGCATTGAAGAAAATAGCCATTTTATGTTACAACTATAACGAGTAAATTTACTCGTTTAACTTGAGAGGAATTAAAAAGGTACCTGACTTTTAAATAAGCATTAAATGAGAAATTTAAATATCGCAGACGGTGATGTAGGTGTTATTCAAGAAAACAGAACATTTTATTTTGTAATTAGCACGAGTAAATGAACGAATTTCGATAATACAATATAAAGATTAATATGAATTTTACCTGGCTGATTATTTAAATACCTTAACATATTACACAGTAACGTCATCGACTGCCGTAAGGCTCTGTTCCCTTTTTGTTCAAACTAATTGATAGTTGAAAACTAGTATCAAGGAGGATACAATGGATATCGTATTAAATCGTTGAAGGCGCCAATTTACGATAAAAATTAAGAAATTGTTCAATTTGATTTTGTTATAATGGAAAAACCGTCCTTTGCTATGTCAAGAGATCGTTACCGTTTGATTGACATCTCAACACTTTGTCAAGGTACATAAGGAACACGGAAGTCGCGCGCGAACTCTTTTGTGCCTGAAATTCGGGAGAGTGAACATCGAAGAAGAATTTAAATATACGATAAATAAAAAAAAAATAATATCAAATAACAACATTGTAACTAGTAATTTATAACGTCTAAACCATGAATTTAATAGATAAATTTTTGATAAGAAATGTTGACGTCTTTCGAAGCTACAATGCCCTAAGCTAACATTACTTTGATAAATATGTGGCGAAAAAGTTTTCCAAAGTAGCAGTATCCTAAGCTGACATATTTTCTGTTACATACTCTGATATATTTGTGAGGAAAGAGTTTTCTAAGTCAACCAGAATTCTAACCCGATTTTTCATTACTTCGATGGATTTTTGACGAAAAACTTTTCTAAGGTAACAGAATTCTAATCTGATTTTCCTATACCTCAGGAGATTTTTGACATAAAGATTCGTATGGTAATAGGATTTTAAGCTTCGACTTCTTTCCCAATATTTGCATTCTGTAGAACTCGTAGTAATTTTAAACTATAGTACAGCAGATACTGGAGTTTTATCTTTTTTGATTCATTTTAAATATATCCAATTATTTCCTAACAATTTCCATGATATAACTTTATTTAAACGATACAAAACAATAGAAGAAGAAATAACAAATACGACATTTTTACTTATTCACATAATTTACTCAGTCGGTAATAGACAAGTATACCGGACAAGGCTAAAACGATTTGGATCGATAACTATAGATCTTACTGTAACTATAAATTATCAACAGAGATGAACGATTAAATGAGTGGAACAGATTCAACATACAAATTCAGAACAATTTCCAATAAACGAAAAAATTTGAACGAAGAGCACGAATCAATATGAAAATGGAAAGAGAAGCAGTAGTTTGTGTAATTACACGATAGATCGGTGGAGGTGCGAGTATGTGGTAAACCGGTGTCTTAAAGCGTTGTAAATCTTGGAACCATGAAAGATTTATGTCTATTAGTTTGGTGAAACCTCTTGGGTTTATTAAAGGAGTGTTTCTGAGAGACATGAATTCTTATATATGGGACACTTTACAGGAAATTCGTAATACGATTATATTTAATGTTCGTGATGACGTAGAATTTAACTCGCTGAGAAATTTTGTGATATTTTCGATCCGATAGTTTATTTAAGTATTTAGTTTTCTCTTCTATTTCATTTCACAACTATCTGAGACTTCTACTTCCAACGTTCGAAATTAACTATCAAAGATTAATCATGTCGGGATTACGATTAGTAGGAGAAATCCTACGATAAGCTATTTCCCCCAGGATGTTCTTATTTTATTGCCCTATAATTCACTTATGAAAGAAAAGTTCTTAATACAATTGTACTTTAAAAATAAAAGGAAAGTGTGTCTGTTCCAATGATTTTCCTTCCCCGTTTCTTCTTTCAAAAAATATTAGTTCAAGAAACTTAATCATATATAATTTGTACAGCAAGACTGCAGTTTTATGTAAATGCTCGTTACTGCACCTGAATTTTTTACTGCCATTCGTGATTTTTATACGTTCCCGCGAGGTTAATTGCGTCACGCATGTACTACGCGATTTTATGCTCGTTTTTTCACTTTTTTATAGCTTATTATGTACGTATCTATAGAACGGAGACGTTATAAAACGCTATTTTCTTCCATGAGCAGAAATAAAAAATCAGAAAACACCGATATAGAAAGTCCGGGCGAATAACACTGGAATGACGTGATTCCTACTGCAAAAGTGAGAAGATAATATAGAATACAATTTTTGCGCCCTAAGGTTAGTTTTCCAGCGAATCTAGTTTGTAGATTTGTCAGGTATACTTGCCTAATACCGACTGAGTAAATTATGTGAATAAGTAACCAGCAGAAGGTTATTCTACATACCAAAATACAACAGAAATGTAGAATAACATTTTTCTGTTTAGTTAAGAATTGTCTTGGTACACTATGAAAAATTTTCGAATTTATTTATCTTGGAACCAGAACACCTTGTGAACAAATGTTATTTTACATCTTCGACTTATTTTCATTTGTAAAATAATCTTCCGTCGATTATTTTCTCTTGTTCAATCCGGAATTAGTCACGTTCAAGTACAGTTGATAAATTTTCAAATTTGATTTTCTCCGGCGGAGCTCAACGGTTCAATTCGTAGCACGTTAAGTATCGTTGTCATTTCATCGTGCAATTGGATAACTCGGCGTTGCGAATTCGCGCGAGTCGAATCGATTTCACGTTTGCTTCTCTTGCTGCTTTGTGCGAAAATATCGAGAGAAAAAAAGAGCAAAATTTTAATCCACTGGTTGTCGATACATTGAACAGTCTCTTAAATGCGCGTCGGATGTCAAATTTAATCCGAAAAGCGGCGCATGAGGAGAGCCGTCAATCTGCTCGTCGATCGATAGGAATTAATTAAATCAGATTTTCCTGGCGCGAAGAAGAATGCGAGATATCTTTTTTCCTCTTCTTTTTTTAACTTGTGATCAAATGGCAAGAAAGAGGGACGATTCTTCTTCCTCTTGGTTTCACGGATCTTTTGACGTCCTTTGGCGTGAGTGTGGCGATGGTTTGGTGTCGTAACATTTGTAGTCTTTTCTGTGAATTATTACATTACCGCTCAGGAATATCCGGATATTTGCTTATTTTTGACCAGGCATATTTTAATAGTAAGACTGCAGTCAAATCAAGCTGCAATGGTTTGGTTCTTCCTAATCATAATCCTTTAACTTTTGAATTATAAGACAGATTAGGCCTCTTAAACTGATAGAAATACTTACGATGTTAATACAACCAGTGATACTTAAATAGTATAAATATACATATAATATATACCAAAATATACTACAGTACATGCACGACTGCAGTGTTTCTTAATATCCAATTTAGATTTCTATCTTG
Source organism: Bombus pratorum (assembly GCA_930367275.1). Classification (NCBI taxonomy): domain Eukaryota; kingdom Metazoa; phylum Arthropoda; class Insecta; order Hymenoptera; family Apidae; genus Bombus; species Bombus pratorum. Next base: position 1,208,168 of record OV883995.1, on the reverse strand, counting down.
GTGATTCCGTAAAAAGGTAATATGTGCTGCTTCTAATTACTAATTCAGCATTAATTTATACGCTTTGGTAAAATACCGTGACGTCAAATCAACCAGTGTGTTAGCATACTTACGAGCAAAAGTATATATTACATCTGTCCTGTACAACCTTAAATTTTTTAAATGGAACTGTGGATGTTCGTGTTTCCATTTTTATGAATAGAGATTCGTTTTAACAACTAAATATCCATAGTAGGTGCTGTACTTTGAACACTTTATACATTATTGCACATTGCAATGCATTCTATAGATCTTTGACATCTTGAAGTTTCTAAAAATGCATAGCTACCTTCGTGGTCTATCTAGATAATTATCTATCATCGTTCAGAACGATCGCGAACTATCATCAAGCCTTTCCAATTAAATTTTATATGTCCAACTTGGACATCTCACGAATTCGTGGCATCTTTACCTCTTTGATTCGAATCTTCCACGAGATTCGTACTTGTTTCGAAGGAAGCTCATGGAATCCCGAGCAATTGGTCGTTGACACATTTAGCTGCGGCGTTGGATGATTTTTAAAGACGGTCAGACTCGATTGACCTCGGTTTTATCGCCATCGAGGTATTTTTGCATCGAATTTTTACGTAATACGTTAATACGTATAACTTTTCATAGCACCATGGACGATCGTTGCATAAGATTGCTCGCGAATTTCGTCATGTATCACGGCAGAATTCGTTCTTTGATTACAATTTATGTTTCTTCTTGTTATCGTCGATAATAATCGATCGGCTCGCGTGCACAGTTCTAAATAACACCTCGACAAACACGTGCTGTAGATTTTGTATCAATAGTATATTTTTCGCATATGTCTTTTACGAGTGTTACTGGTGATAAATCCTGTATTTTTTATTGCAAGGAACTTCATTTGCGGTTTTGTAGCGTTTGAGAGGCACAATTGAATTTTACTTTGAAATTTTATGTTACTAGTGCTAGTGATGGTGATTTGTACGTTAATGCCATTTAAATGTATGTAAAATGTTATGGACATTAATGATGTAAAAATGAAGTTGAATTTAAATGGGTAGGATCTCTTTGTCATTGGACAAAAATAGTAAATTACGAAAATATGGGGTGTAAATGTTAAATGGTAATTAAGCTGAATTTTTTATGTTGCCGATTTTTCTCTATTCTCTGTATTTCTGCTGTATATCTGCTAATAAGTTCTACAATAGATTAGGTTTTATTATAGATTAGAGTCGTCTTATGAAATGAACTCTATCACTTTGGTATGGTTTAAAAAGAGCTACAGCTATTAACGTAAAATGTTTCTCATCAGCCTCATTATTACACATGAAACTATAATAAATTAACCCAGATACGTTTAGTATTCAAAAGATGATTCGAAGATAATTTTATTATATTTTCCAATTTTTCGAGAACTAGTCATATTATCCAGTATCCTTAAAAATTTGTGGACACTTTTCTAATCATTTTGTTTTGAGAAGTAAGTGTTTTCGCACGTTCGCGGGGAGACGCGATCTCGAAGAAGCGCGCCAACGGGAGTCGTAAATTCCCGTTACGACTGACTAATCGACGCCACGAATCGTTCGATCCCTTATTTCGGTTAGGATAATAAGGGTAGTTCAATTAAAGAAAGCACTGCTGCTAACAAGTTATTATATATTTGCAAATCCAACAACTTCGGTATGATACAAATGGACGTTTGTTATAATATGACTACGCGTGAGAATCTAGTCGCGTAGTCGCGTATGATGACGGATTAGCTGCTTGATCGAGACTCCCTTAACTCTTATGTTTTTCCCGGAGGAAAGCTTGGTGTGGGTGTGCCCTTTGCACGAAAAACGCGGATTCGTTGTTCGCACTTTTCGTCAAGGAAGTGAGGGTAAACATCCGCGATGCTGATTGGTTATGACCCATGCTAAAGACGAAGGATATGCGGAAATCTCCCACCAACATGGATCGGGGGGTGACTGCATTCCTGGAGAAAACTAGTCGTTTTTGGTAGACATGTGTTCGGTTTTCTATTCGGCGACTATCCGCTTTCTCCGTGATTTTTGAGAGCCTAATAAACTCAAGGACTTTTCCGAAACTCTGACATAAACCAAATATACTTCTCGACACATAGTTCGACTGGCGAGAGTTCGCTGTTGAGCGCCGAAGCGTGCAGACCTGTGTCTAGTGCTCCGTGAAGTTCGTAAAAAAAAACACGTGTCGCCCATCCGTCGAAAGTGAACACAGCCAAGCGTTTCCTATCCTCTAGAGAAAAAAAAAATCCTACGCTCCTAACCTCTATCCAAATACTAGCCTCATAGCCTCACGACTAGTTATTCAATTTTGAATCAACTAGCTCGATGATGGCCCAGGAATCACGACCAGGCTCTCCTGAGCAAAATCTTAATTGCTCCGCGCTACCTCCTCCGTGGCAAAAGTGCAACAGATCCCCCCGTACCAACGACGCCAAAAACTACAAGAAGCGAAAATTAGAAGGACCAACAACAAACACAAACGCCACCCAGAACGAACAGGCAACAACAAAAGTTAACGCCTATAACAGATTCGCCGTATTGGAATCCGCAGACGACTCCATGGATATCGCTGACCCCCCATCAAACCAACACACTCAAAGAAACTCCCCTCCCCCACCAACATTCGTTGATGATGTCATCGACATACAAACAATGATCAAGTCCATAGAGAGAGATATCTCCAAAGAGGACTACAACTTAAAAACTATCAACAACAAAGTTAAAATCCTGCCGACAAACCCTGATACGTATAGAAGACTTACCAGACTTCTTAAGACCTCGAACGCCAACTTCCACACTTACCAGCTCAAACAAGAAAGACCCTTCCGAGTGGTTCTACGAAACATCCACCACTCAGCAGACATAGACGAACTCAAATTCGAACTCCTGAAACTCGGCCACGAAGTCATCAACGTCAGTAACATAAGGCATAGAATCTCTAAAGACCCGCTATCCTTATTTTTTATAGACATTAAACAAAAGCCCAACAACAAGGAAATATACAACATCAGTCGACTGATGAACTCAATAGTAAAATTCGAACCACCGCTTGTTAAAAAAGAGATAGTGCAATGCAAGAGGTGCCAAAGATACGGCCACACGCAGAAATACTGCAACCATACTTTCCGCTGCGTTAAATGTGCAGGTACACACCCCACCGACCAGTGCACTAAATCACCGGAATCCCCAGCGAAGTGCATCCACTGTCAAGGGGACCATCCTGCTAATTACAAAGGCTGCTCAGCCTACAAAACCCTGTACTCAAATAAGTACCCTAAACTCAGGGCAAAAGAAACAACCAACCTAACACCCAGTCCCCCTAAACCCACAACTACACCAATTCCCCTCACCAATCAAATACCCAGTCCTCCTAAACTCGCAACTACTTCAACCTCCTACGCCCAAGCAGTACAGGGAACCCGAAATAATCCGAATACCCACAACGACCACTCTCAACATAGTGTCCCCAATGCACCAAACTCAGACAACGTCTTTAGACTCGAAAAGTTAATAGAAAAGCAAACAGAGCAAATTAATAATTTGCTATCACTTTTAACACTCATCATGGATAAATTAATGCGCCCCGACGCAAAATAAAACCAAGACGCTTAGCTCTTTGGAATGCCAACGGTCTAGCTCAACACAAACTTGAACTAGAAATCTTCCTCAAACAGCAGCAAATCGACGTAATGCTCGTATCGGAAACCCACTTCACCGACAAAAACTACCTAAAAATAAACGGTTACAAATTCTACCATACCCAACATCCCAGCGGAAAGGCCCACGGCGGTACCGGAATCATAATCAAATCCAACATCAAGCACTACGAACTTCCATCATTCCAGAAAGACTACCTCCAAGCAACAAACGTAGCAATAGAAGACTGCCATGGCACAGTCACCATTTCAGCAGTATATTGCCCTCCCAGACACTCCATCACCAAAGAAGACTTTGACAACTTCCTTGACACCCTGGGCAGTAGATTCATAGCTGGAGGAGACTACAACGCCAAACACACCCAATGGGGCAGCAGACTGAACACAGCAAGAGGCAAAAATCTCTTAAACAGCATAACAACCAACAATCTCAACTACCTCACCACACACGAACCCACATACTGGCCCACCGACACTAAGAAATTACCCGACCTGTTAGACTTCTTTATAACTAAAAACATCTCGCCAAGATACGTCCAAATCAACTCCTCGGCTGATCTCTCTTCTGATCATTCCCCAGTGATAGCAACAGTCAGCTCAACAATTATCGAGAATACACCCAACGGCTCTATACATAACCAACTCACTAACTGGCAGCTCTTTAGAGAAGTCTTTAACCACTCAACTTCAGCTTTAACTTCACTAAAAACCAACGAAGAAATCGAAGCAGCCACGGAATACTTAAACATGAGCATAATAAACGCTATCCGCTCCTCCACACCGACTGAGACGTCTATCTGTAAACACGAATATCCCAACTACATATTAAAAAAAATAGCAGAAAAACGTAGACTAAGAAGAGTTTGGCAGACCCATAGAACACCGGACGACAAACGCAAATTAAAGAACGCAACTAGAAAACTGACCAAAATTATAAAAAACTATAAAAATGACTGTTTTCATAGATATCTCGCCAACTTGTCCCCCACAGCTGACACCAACTACTCCCTATGGAAGGCTTCCAGGAAACTCACGCGCCCTCCGCAAATAATCCCTCCGCTCCGCCGCCCACAAGGTGGATGGGCGCGTAGCCCTATAGAAAAAGCCAACCTGTTTGCCAAACACTTGTCAAAAGTATTTAAACCCCACCCCTCCAAAGCTGCCGCGGACATCACTGATTACATGCACTCCCCTTTCCAAATGTCTCCTCCAATTGAACCCTTCACTTCTGCAGAGATCATAGACTCAATCAATAGCCTAAACCCTAAGAAGGCAGCAGGGCACGACCTAATAGGCAACAAAGCAATCAAGGAACTCCCCCAAAAAGGGATAGCACTTATCACATCACTCTTCAACGCTATTCTTCGCCTTGAATACTTTCCCAAGGCCTGGAAAACCTCACTGATTGCCCTCATCCCTAAACCCGGTAAACCGATACATGAAACAAGCTCCTATCGCCCAATCAGTCTCCTACCTACCCTGTCTAAACTGTTCGAGAAGATACTAACGAATCGACTCCTTCCACTCCTAGAGGATTTGAAAACACTCCCAGATCATCAATTCGGCTTTCGGAAACAACATTCAACAGTAGAGCAAATCCATCGCATAACCCACATGATCAGCCAAGCGCTTGAAAGGAAAAAATATTGCTCAGCGGTATTCCTAGACATACAGCAGGCATTCGACAAAGTATGGCACGAAGGACTACTTTACAAACTCAAAAAAATACTACCACACCCCTACTATTCCATCCTAAAGTCCTACCTAAACAACAGGCAATTTATGGTTAAATGCCTAGACGCCACTTCCGCAACATTCCCAATAGAATCTGGCATACCCCAAGGTAGTGTCCTTGGACCCCTGCTATTCTCCATCTACACTGCCGACTTACCGATATCAACTGAGATAACAGTAGCAACATTTGCAGACGACACAGCGCTATTAGCCTCCCACGCTGACCCGGTAATTGCCTCATCCAATCTCCAACGATGTCTCGACACTATGGAAAAGTGGTTTCATAAATGGGGCTTCAAAATTAATGAAAAAAAATCCTCACATGTAACCTTCACGCTCCGTAAACAAACCTGCCCCCAGGTCACCATCAACAACTCAATAATTCCTAGCAAGGACTCAGTCAAATACCTGGGCATGACCCTGGACAGGAGACTTACATGGAAAAACCACATTTCAGACAAAACGAAGCAATTAAAGGAAAAATTAAAAAAATTCTACTGGCTCACAGGCCGACGCTCCAAACTAAACCTACAGAACAAAATTACCCTCTACAAGACCGTAATAAAACCTGTCTGGACCTACGGAATCCAACTATGGGGAACAGCAAGCAACTCCAACATTGAAATACTTCAACGCTTTCAATCGAAAACGCTAAGATCATTATTAGATGCACCGTGGTATGTAACCAACGAAACAATCCATCGAGATCTCAAGATACCCACAGTCAAAGAGGAAATAGCAAAACACAGTGATAGATATAGCAAAAGAGTCAACAAACACAGAAATCCCCTAATCACTGGACTACTTGATACATCGAACCAGACTCGCAGACTGAAGAGACATTACCCGCTAGACCTAAACGCTAGATTCAATTAGTTATTTAAATTAAGTAATATTTACTTATTTATAATACTTACTTACAAATTACACGTATCTATAATAAGTATTAACTTATTATAAATAATCAGCCATGTCACTGCGCCACGCCAGAAAAATTACTGAAAATTCTCAATGTAAGAATTGATCGTAATTTCAATAAAGAAAATAAAATAAATAGTTCGACTGGCGAGCATACGGATACAATGAAGCTAGAGTTGACGATTTATGGTGGGTCCTTGAGTTTATTGAGGGTCGGGAAGAACGTAGGTACGCCGCTGACTGCTAGGTAGCGTCGGCTGGACTGCAGATGTTCCATGCGACGCAACAGTAAGTATAGTTTTTTCTGGATCAAAAGAGTCTGTCCATTCTGCATCTCTCAAATTACGGATAAAAAATAGTAAAACTTTATTTTTTCCTTATTCTTCTAACAATTTTTTTTTTACTTGTAACACACTATAAAGTAACATAATTTCTTTACTAACGCAAAAAAATCTGATAATTACATGATAAAAATGTGAATATCGTTTTCCTTCTCCAATTCATTCGTTTTATTCATTTACGTAACTTACCATCTATATAGCGAATGAAAGGATATCTTTGCCTTTTAATGAGATCTTTATTCTTATCGACTGTCGTGTGCAAAATCGTTCTTTTATTCTATTTCTATTCATCGTGTTAAGATTGTCTTAATTTTTAATAAATGCTGGCAAGACATGTGACTTCGTTGTCAACTGGTTATCTTGTTTGAATAATCGTCTCTTTAACTAATCATTCCGAGTAATTTACGTAGGAATAGGTAAAACACTTCATAACAAGCATGATAAATCGTTACATAGGGATACATTGTGAAACAAACTTTACATATTTGTCGGAGAAAGGCCGGAATTATGGTTGTGGGCGTTTGATAACTCTTCCTGGGAGCTGGCCATCGTTGTGTTATAACCAGGGCACGGATAATTAACACGAGTAACGATACTACCGATTCGACAATCAACCGCGGCACTAGTGACGTTGGTCTTAGGCTCGATAACGAATCCGCGGCCAACGGGATGATATAACTACTTGCTCACAAGCGAACTCAAACGTGTCGTACGGAGCCCAAAACGTTCCTCTCTTCCTCGATGAAATCGCAACTAAGAATGCTCGTTCGTCCCAATCATGCCACCCAGGAAAACTATGAGGGGGCGCTTCTAAGTACACAGGTACATCCGATTCGTCGAGTATAACCCCCCGTTTCGACAAAAAGGAAAATTGACGCTGCTGTCCGTTGATTATTTTGGGACAAAAGACTGCCCGTCCGCTTACTTAACAAAACCTAAATTTTATCGCGTGTTCTCAGGCTAACTGCCTTCCTCCCGTCCGAAAGACCCGTTTACTTGCCCAGCACCTCTACGGGTATTTCCTTTTTCTTTTCTTTTTCTTTATGAGGGTCATACTCCCACTCTACATCTTTTGCTATATGACGCGCACGTCCCGTTGACCGCGGCCACGTTCGGCGACTAAAGGTCGCCCTGAGCCTAAGCCCATTATCGCAATTTACAAACAAATACAATGACGGCAAATCGTTTAATTACAGTTGTAACAAGTACAATGACGGCAAATCGTTTAGTTACAGTTATCTACTTTAGTTACAGCTTTTCCCCCACGTTCCAGGGCGAAGGTCTCCGGTGTCTTTTCCTCTCCGACATATTTATACGTTACAAATTCTTTTCGCTATTATAACCCACCCTCTAGCCAATCAAAGAAATTTCGTCCACCAATTTCTTCCCTCCAAATTTTTATTTTTATTAAAATAATTCTAAAAGAGTCCAACCTGAATAACAATCTTCCTAATTCAATAATTTTCAATTAACAAGTCTCTCGCATTTATTGCTAATAAAATTTCAACAAAATTCGACAAAATTCATTCGAATTTAAACATAAAAATTTCGATCAGTCACGATCATGTGAAGCATAGATCGCTTTATTCGGAATCATCTCAACTATATGGACGTTTGTCCAACGATACTCATCGAGTTCTTTTTTTATCGCGTTTCATGATGCAAAATAGGCTCTACAAACAAGCTTTTATTTTATAGGATCGTTTCGTCACCAACAAGTCGTCTACCTCGCGGAGTATGGAACGTGAAACTTTCGCTCGCGCATTATGCATATTTACATCTTGGTGGCTTTATGCAAATTTTTTCATAGTCGTTTCCAAACGCACTCGGCATGGAGCTGAAATTATTCGACGGTCAATGTCTTTTGTATGCCTGCTGTAGCCGTCAAATTGCATTTGCATTACTCCTTATCATTTCTTGGATGTCGAAACTGTATTTTGATAGGCAGCGTTTGAACACGAATGTAGAAAACATTGTTACAAGAAAGTAATTTAATTTTATTCTGATTTTAAATGCTAGACAATATATGATGTAACATTAATAATAGTAAGGAATTATTTCTAAATTAATAATACTATTTACAAGCATATGTGGCGGATGTGAAGAGAGAGTGAGCGTTTCGTCCCGGGACTACCGGTGGACTCATCAGTAAGGCTATGCCCGGTAGTCCCTGCCTTAGACGTAGAGGGAGTCTCGCTAGGTGCGGTATTTGTGTCAACGCCCGTTAGCCACGTTGGAAACACCCGTTCTCGTCCGATCACGGAAGTTAAGCAACGGTGGTCGCGGTACGGTCAAGGATGGGTGACCGCCGCGAGGCGTTGACGAAGAGGAGCGCCGGAGCCATTTTTCGTTCTTGGAGATGGGCACTCCGAGGACGTGGAGTGGTCGAGAGGCACCACAGGAAGCGTCCCGTAATTTTCTGGACGACAGGAAGCCTCCCCGAAGCACCACGAGGGAGATAGACGGCAGGGGCACCCGGTAGTAATTCGCAAGAGATCCCGGACGCACCTGGACCAACGTCAGGAAGACAACCGTGGAGTTTTAGTCGGTAAGAGTCCGACACTACCCGCCAAGAATGCTGTGGGACAGCAGGCGGGTGTCCATGAGGATTTCTCCACGTTAAAAAAAAAAAAAAAAAAAAAAGGTGCGGTATTTGTAGTATGTGTCCAATATTCGACCGCTAGCGAGATAGACAGACTCGTTGTCGTTGTAGCCCTCTGGTGTTGGCGGTTGGTACCCGCGGATCGCCCGGGAGGTGTTGCGCAGCGTTGATGACTCGACCTGTCGGCGTCCTGTTGATACCGATCCGCCACACATACATAAAAGCTTACCTTTTATTTTATACTAAATAATGTTATATATTATTGATTAATAATAATATTGTATAGACGAGTTTGACCTTTGTGTTATTATAAACGATAAGAATTATTTATTTCATTACAAAATATTATATACACGTTTTTTACTATAAAACAAAGGAAGTAAAGTTTCATATATATTTTATAATGAATAATATATATCTAATAATGCGAGATCAGAATGTTTAGCCTCAAATAGGAATTATGGAACTACAGTTTGTATAGGACGGCGGTGGCTATGTGGTTACTGTAGCTGACTGCAAACACTTAGGTTTGGCAGTTCAAGTCCATTCGCTCCTCGATTTTGGCTAAGTGTTCATGATCAGAAGTAAAATGTGGTGGGCGCAGATTTTCTATGTCTTAGGTCTCTCTAGGTCTTTGACATTTAGGAAATATATGAGGAGAAGTTTAAGACGAAGGGGAAATTACCTTCTGAGATATGAAAAATAAAAAAAAAGCCCCACCTATGAAAACAATCATAGAAAAAACAAACAAAAAAAAAAAAGAAAAAGAAAAAAGGAAAAAAAGAAAAAAAGGGGAAAAAAAGAAAAAAGACACACCTGTCGTCAAAATGATTGGTGTGTTAATGTTGTGAAGGAGAATGGACAAAATAAGGTTGTGAATATCATTACTGCAGAGTATAGTGTAGTAGTCCAGCTACAGAGGGGATTTAAATCCCCCTGGGGCCCCGCAGTCCATATTTTTGATAATTCCTACAATAATATTTTATAATTAGACTTTCGGATTTTTTATGCAAATTCATCTGCGAATATATATTGAAAAAAGTAAAATCCCGGTAAAAGACAAAAGGGTAGACAATTGCATTACATTCTATTCTATTACATTCTATTCTATTACATTCTAGTCTATTTACATAATAAAATAAATAATTCTTATGTGTCATAAGTCAAATTTTCTTTACCATTCCCTCCAGAACTTCTTGTCCCCTCAGAATATTGCCTAACGTTGTGTCTAAAGATTTAATCGCATCTCAACAGAGGTAAAAATTTTTCAAAAAAGGAAGCTAATTATCCTGCTAATGAGACGTCGAATGACGTCGTAGACCAAGAAAACGAGATCGATGCTCGAGGAATGGAATTCGGAAAGATGGAAGAAAAACGTTGGTAAAGAGCTATTTACTCGCAACTGCGACGAATCATTCACAAAGCTCGTAAGCGACTCAAAAGTTCCAGGATCTGGCTTTTTCCTCATCGCAAACGATTCGGCAAGAAAAACAAAACACAAGTTACAGAATCCTGAGACGTTTGAAGATTATAGATTGAGAGTATGTATGATGTCTGTAATCTTTGGGGAAATGAGTTTGTTAGTCATGGTTCGCGTTATCTGGAGTGGGTTGATAGTTCTGGAAAGATCTTTTGTCCGTTATGATAAGAAAATTTGTTATTTAGAACAAAGTTTCAGTCAAAGGATAGTATCTAATTTTACAACTTCCAATAAGCGATACTTGTTGAGTTGTATGAGCTAAATACGAATCTACAAACCTGTTTTTTCGAATACCCGCAGTTGTCGAAAAAGTCAAGATTGAAAACAATTACAAATTTTCGATATTGAAGATGTTCTGTGTTTTTACAGGATAAAAAATCGTTTTCCATTAATGAATTTTTATTTAAGATATAAGAGAATCGTGGAAAATATGCGTCGGATAGAAGAAATACATTACTTGAACTATCTTTAGCAAGACGAGCAAATTTATAAACATTACCCTTACATGTCAAGGATAAATCTACAAAATAAATCGAAATAAAAATAATATATTGGAATATATTTTGTATTTTTTTGTATCAGTATAGATATAGAACAAAATTTAAAGATTGTGAAAGAGATAAGAGGAAGGAAAGTTGTCGTGTCTTTGGATAGAAATGTTTGACTGACAAGAAAGGAAAGTTAAATAGTTGTTGAGTAAACAGTACAGAACGACGAAACGCACTTCCATCGATCACATGATCATATCGCAATGCAATGGTGTATCGAGATTAGATGTACGATAATAAGGGAAGTCAGCTGGTTTGATAATAATAATTGATTCAATAACCACATCGAAGTTGAATCCAGGCGACCTGCCTAGAACGCATACATATATATGTTGCGTAGTATATATCGTATTACGCAAAGAAAAATTGCGTTACGCAACATTTTCAACGTAACTTTCTTATTAATTCCTATTATTTCTACAGTTTGTTTCATATTTGGTTTTATGAACATGGCGTACTTTAACCTTCGGATGACGGAGGTTGTCTGAAATCTGAAACACGCAGACATTTCTAGGATTCACTACTTTTTGAGCTACATACTCGTCTATAAAGGCTAGTTTTTAAAATGATTTCAATAAATGCCATATTTTTTAATATGTTGTCGGAAACATGATTCCAAACAACTTTTTCCTTACACATAATCCGCGGACGTCCTTAGTTCCCGAGATATTCGGAAAAAACTGTCGTTAGCGTTGACACAGTGAAAACGTTCTGATGTGCGTTGTATAAAGCAGCAAATGTGGAGTACAACGCGCTTCGAACTGTCCATGTATCCCGAAAAACAGCGGAGACACGCTGAATTGAATTCATAGCTTTGAGCATTTAGTAAAATTAGAAATGCATCGGATTTGATACGGGTCAGTGTTGACTCAGTGCAAACCATCTGATGTGCGCTGTATAAAGTTGCAAATGTGGAGTTCAACGCGCTTCGATCTGACTACGTATCTCGAAAAACAGCGGAGATTTGTTGAATTGAATTTTAATCCTTGAGCCTTAAAAAAAATTAAAATTGCATTGGATTTCGCAGGAACCAGTGTTCACACAGTGCAAAACTTCTGGTGTGCGCTGTATAAAGCAGCAAATGCGGAGTACAACGCTCTTCGAACTGTCCTTGTATCCCGAAAAACAGCGGCGATTCGTTGAATTGAATTTTTAGCCTTGAGCATAAAAAAAATGAAAAATGCAACGGATTTGACAGGAACCAGTGTTGACACAGTACAAACCTTCTGATGTGCGTTGTAAAAAGCAGCAAATGTGGAGTACAACGCGCTTCGAATTGTCCACGTTTCCCGAAAAACAGCGGAGATACGTTGAATTGAATTACTAGCCTTGAGCATTAAAAAAAAAAAAAAAAAATTGCATCGGAATTGACGCGGACCAGCGTTGACACAGTGCAAACCTTCTGATGTGCGTTGTATAGAGCAGCAAATGTCGAGTACAATTCAACTTCGGACTGTCCATGTATCCCGAAAAACAGCGGAGGTACGTTGATTTGAATTATTAGCATTGAGCATTAAGTATAATTAAAATTGCATCGCATTTGACACGGGCCAGTGTTGACACAGTGCAAAACTTTTGATCTGCGCTGTATAAAGTAGCAAATGTGGTGTACTACTCTCTTCGAACTGTCTTTGTGTCTCAAAAAACAGCGGCGATTCGTTGAATTGAATTTTTAGCCTTGAGCATAAAAAAAATGAAAAATGCAACGGATTTGACAGGAACCAGCGTTGACACAGTGCAAACCTTCTGATGTACGTTGTAGAAAGCAGCAAATGTGGAGTACAACGCGCTTCGGATTGTCCACGTTTCCCGAAAAACAGCGGAGATACGTTGAATTGAATTACTAGCCTTGAGCATTAAAAAAAAAAAAAAATTGCATCGGAATTGACGCGGACCAACGTTGACACAGTGCAAACCTTCTGATGTGCGTTGTAGAAAGCAGCAAATGTGGAGTACAACGCGCTTCGAATTGTCCACGTATTCCGAAAAACAGCGGAGACACGTTGAATTGAATTTATAGCTTTGAGCATTAAGTAAAATTAGAATTGCATCGGATTTGACAGGGACAAGAGTTGATACAGTGCAAATCTTCTGATGTGCGTTGTAGAAAGCAGCAAATGTGGAGTACAACGCGCTTCGAATTGTCCACGTATCCCGAAAAACAGCGGAGATACGTTGAATTGAATTTTTAGAATTGAGCATTTAGTAAAATTAGAATTGCACCGGATTTGACACGGGCCATCGTTGACACAGTGCAAACCAACCGATGTGCGCTGTATAAATAATGAAATGTCGAGTACAACGCGTTTCGAACTGTCCATACATACAGAAAAACGGCGGAGAATCGTTGAATTGAAATTTTAGCATTGAACATTAAAAAAAATTAAAAATTCGCCGCATTTGACAGGAACCAGTGTTGACACAGTGCAAGCCTTCTGATTTGCGTTGTATAAAGCAGCAAATGTGGAGTACAACGCGCTTCGAACTGTCCATGTATCCCGAAAAACAGCGGAGACACGTTAAATTGAATTTATAGCTTTGAGCATTAAGTAAAATTAGAATTGCCTCGGATGTGATAGGAACCAGTGTTGAAACAGTGCAAACCTTCTGATGTGCGTTGTATAAAGCATCAAATGTCGAGTACAACGCGCTTCCAACTGTACATGTATCCCGAAAAACAGCGGAGACACGTTGAATTGAATTTATAGCTTTGAGCATTAAGTAAAATTAAAATTGCATCGCATTTGACACGGGCCAGTGTTGACACAGTGCAAAACTTTTGATCTGCGCTGTATAAAGCAGCAAATGTGGAGTACAACGCGCTTCGAACTGTCCATGTATCCCGAAAAACAGCGGAGACACGTTGAATTGAATTTATAGCTTTGAGCATTAAGTAAAATTAGAATTGCCTCGGATGTGATAGGAACCAGTGTTGAAACAGTGCAAACCTTCTGATGTGCGTTGTATAAAGCATCAAATGTCGAGTACAACGCGCTTCCAACTGTACATGTATCTCGCAAAACTGCGGAGACACGTTGAATTGAATTTATAGCTTTGAGCATTTAGTAAAATTAGAATTGCATCGGATTTGAGAGAAAGCAGTTTTCACACAGTGCAAACCTTCTGATGTGCGCTGTTTGAAACAGCAAATGTCGTGTACATCGCGCTTTGAACTGTCCATGTTTCCCGAAAATAGCGGTGATTCGTTGAATTGAATTATTGGTCTTGAGCATTAAAAATAATTAAAACTGCAGCGGATTTCACAGGGACCAGTGTTGTCACAGTGCAAACCTCCTGATGTGCTCTGTATAAAGCAGCAAATGTCGAGTACAACGCGCTTCGAACTGTCGTTGTATCCCGAAAAACAGCGGAGACACGTTGAATTGAATTTATAGCTTTGAGCATTAAGTAAAATTAGAATTGCATCGGATTTGATAGGAACCAGTGTTGACACAGTGCAAACCTTCTGATGTGCGTTGTATAATGCATCAAATGTCGAGTACAACGCGCTTCCAACTGTACATGTATCCCGAAAAACAGCGGAGACACGTTGAATTGAATTTTTAGAATTGAGCATTTAGTAAAATTAGAATTGCACCGGATTTGACACGGGCCATCTTTGACACAGTGCAAACCATCCGATGTGCGCTGTATAAATAATCAAGTGTTGGGTACAACGCGTTTCGAACTGTCCATATATACAGAAAAACGGCGGAGATTCGTTGAATTGAAATTTTAGCATTGAACATTAAAAAAAATTAAAAATTCGTCGCATTTGACAGGAACCAGTGTTGAAACAGTGCAAGCCTTCTGATGTGCGTTGTATAAAGCAGCAAATGTGGAGTACAATGCGTTTCGAACAGTCCATGTATCCCGAAAAACAGCGGAGATTCGTTGTATAGAATTTGTTACGCCATGCGGCTTACCATAGGCCATATTCTTAACCGTCGATCGTGGCACTGCAATGTCGCTGACGGATCGGCGCGTCTGCCCGGCAAACAAACATTGTAATGGCAAGCGCATGGTTCATTAAGCAGGGCGTCTTCCAGAAACGTCGACTCATAGCCGTTATTTTACCTCGCGTAAAAGAATGTGGCGTGATCCGAACGTAGTGGGGGGTCGTCGGCCAGAAAAGACGAAAAAGATCGAAGGGCGATCATAACTTTTCGAGAACTCGATCCGTCAATACCTTTCATACGTCGCAGTTTACATTCTGTTATAATTATATCTTTCTAGTCGATAAATTGTTGAAATAAATATTATTTTATTTGTGGTAAATCTGTGGAATTTCATTGAACTACCCTTATTATCACAACAGAAATAAGGGGATCGATCAGTTCGTGGCGTCGATTATTCAATCGTAACGATATCTTACAGCTCCCGTTGACGCGCTATCTCGCGATCGCGGCTCTCCGCGAACGGTCGAAACAGAATTATTAGCCTTGAACCTTAAAAAAAATTAAAAATGCATCAGATTTGACAGGAACCAGTGTTCACACAGTGCAAACCTTCTGATGTGCGCTGTATAAAGCAGTAAATATGGAGTACAACACGCTTCGAACAGTCCATGTATCCCGAAAAACAGCGGATGTACGTTGAATTGAATTATTAGCATTGAGCATTAAGTAAAATTAAAATTTGAGCGGATTTGACAGGGACCAGTGTTGTCACAATGCAAACCATCTGACGTGCGCTGTATAAAGCAGCAAATGTCGACTACAACGCGCTTCGATCTAACTACGTATCTCGAAAAACAGCGGAGATTTGTTGAATTGAATTTTAATCCTTGAGCCTTAAAAAAAATTAAAATTGCATTGGATTTCACAGGAACCAGTGTTCACACAGTGCAAAACTTCTGGTGTGCGCTGTATAAAGCTGCAAATGCGGAGTACAGCGCTCTTCGAACTGTCCATGTATCCCGAAAAACTGCGGTTATTCGTTGAATTGAATTTTTAGCCTTGAGCATTAAAAAAAATTAATAATACATCGCATTTGACAGGAACCAGTGTTGTCTCAGTGCAAACCTTCTGATGTGCGCTGTATGAAGCAGCAAATGTGGAGTACAACGCGCTTCGAACTGCTCATGTATCCCGAAAAACAGCGGAGATACGTTGATTTGAATTATTAGCATTGAGCATCAAAATAAATTAAAATTGCATCTTATAAGAAAGGGACAGGTATATACACAGTGCAAACTTTCTGATCTGCGCTGTATAAAGCAGCAAATGTCGAGAACAATCCTCATCGAACTGTCCATGTATCCCGAAAAACAGCGGAGATACGTTGATTTGCATTTTTAGCCTTGAGCATTAAGTATAATTAAAATTGCATCGCATTTGACACGGGCCAGTGTTGACACAGTGCAAACATTCTGATCTGCGTTGTATAAAGCAGCAAATGTCGATTACAACGCGCTTCGAACTATCCATGTATACCGAAAAACGGCGGAGATTCGTTGAATAGAATTTATAAAATTGAGCATTAAAAAAAATTGAACATGCATAGGATTTGACAGGAACCAGTGTTGACACAGCGCAATACTTCTGATGTGCTCTGCATAAAGCATCAAATGTCGAGTACAACGCGCTTCGAACATTCCATGTATCCCGAAAAACAGCAGAAATACGTTGATTTGAATTACTAGCATTGGGCGTTAAAAAAAATTAAAATTGCATTGGATTTGACGGGAACCATTGTTCACACAGTGCACACCATCTGATGTGCGTTGTATAAAGCAGCAAATGTGGAGTTGTTAATAAAATGAGAGGATTCGGAAATACAAATTGACTTTATTTTACACACAGCAGCTTACACTCTAAAGGACGTCTTACACGCACGCTTGTTGCCAACCGACTATTCCTGAATCTTCTAACGGCAGTCGTTTGTCTCAACTAAGACCTGGCCGCCCTCTTACCCTTACACACACACTCTCATGTACAGTGTAAATGTATCACTTCCCTAACACGCCTCCTTACATTTATACTGTACATTTAATTGTATTTACCTACTTGTCGAATTAACAGAATATTTAACAATTATCGCTTTATTTACATCGAAGATTTTCATTAGTTCTCTGATAGTCATTACTTCACTCACCGCTTCCGATAGAGCTACATACTCTGCATACGTCGAGGCTTTTGTCACACACCTTTGTTTTTTAGACTTCCATCCAATTATATTTCCATACAATCTAATTACATTCCCAGAAGTCGATTTCCTATCTATATGATCTCCTGCCCAATCAGCGTCCACATAACAATCTATCGTTTCGCGCTTTTCATTCCTTTTATAATGTAGCCCTAAATCTCTAGTCCGGTACAAATATTTCAATATTCGCAAGGCATATTTAAAATATGTCTCGTTACAACAATCTTGAAATCTATTCAGATAATTCACACTATAACTTATATCAGGTCTGATATTTACACCAATATACAACAATGCGCCAATTAAATTTTTGTATCCAATGTCCTCTCTATTTATCTCTTTCTTTTCCTCGCTTCGTTCTGTTTTTGTTACAGTTTTCGCCCTTGTTCCTCGCAGATACTTCACCTTTTCTGCTTCTATCTTCGTCATTACCCTTCTCCAATTTTCTATTCCTTTTACTCTTCTTATAATTTTCTTCATCCTTACCATCTTCACTATTTTCACAACTAATCGCCTCCTCAAATGTACAAGGGATATCTATTTTACAAAAATTTGTGTGAATCTCACTGCTGTTTTCCTTTTCTGATCTTTCTTGTTCCTCTTCGCTTTCTGACGGCTTAAGTGATTTTGGAAGCTTTTTCACAATATATGCTGGTGGCTCGTAATCATCATCTCCATTTGAAAATTGTTCTTCTTCTTCATCTTCGTCAGAATCCAAATCAAGTTTAATTTTATTGTCTGATTGTACTCCATCTGGTCCCATTTTTCCAGCTGCTTTAATACGTGCGACATAAACTGCCCTATCTCTTTCTCTTTTACTCATACCACTACGTTTGGCACTGTTTACTAAGTTCTCCTTTCCTTTAAATATACTCTTCATTTTATATATTCCGTTGTCTTTGACCGCTACAGCTGTAAGTTTATTATTTTTGTCTATTATTTTCGCAATATTTCCTTTGGAAATAACCATATTATCGTTATCGGTCAACTTGCTTAAACTAATTAAGTTTGCGGACATTTCTTTCACATAAAAAACTTTACTTATATTTATTTTATTTTGCTTCCCAAATGCTTCGAAGTAGCTTATTACGTTCCCAACTTTGGTTGCCTTTATTGATCTATTATCACCCAAATAAATATTTACCGGTTCCTTAAGGTCACTACATTTCTCAAAGTAATTAAGTAAGTAAGTAAGTAGGTTATTAATTATGTGATCAGTACAACCGCTATCTAATATCCACACTATTTCGTTCTTACTTATCTCGCTGTTGTGTGCTGCGTGCGCCGTTGCTATCCATGTACCTGCTCCTGAATTGCTATCCTCGCTCTCGCTGGTTGCTGTTTGACGACGGAAGTCTCTACGTCCCCTGTTCGTATTGCCTTTGTTTCCTTTTCCTCTGCTTCGACCACGTGTTGACCTACGCCAATAACTGCTACTGCTTCCCGCTTGGACGCCATTTTGACACTCTCTTGCAAAATGTCCCACTCTTCCACATTTGAAGCATCCTTCCTTTTTCGCAGCAAAGGCATTATATTTCACTTCTCTTCGATTTACCTTTTCCTTCTTTTCTGCCATTTCAATCTTATTCCTCACGTACGCTACCGTCTGATTCTCTTCTTTTACTGCGTCTATTATATCCGCTATGTAGCTGTACTCTTCAGGTAACGCATTTAGCACGTAATTTAACTTTTCCCTCTCACTTACTTGTGCGCCCGCACCTTTTAATTCATTCATTAACTTTTCGAAATCGTTAAAGAATGATGCTGAATTACTGTAGTTCTCCAGTCTTATGTTTTCCAATCTCCTTCTGCATACGATCTGCAGTGCCGTCGACTCTTTCAAGTACATTTCATCAAACCTTTTTATTATATCGTACGCCGTTTTTTCTTCCCTAACATACTCCAATTGTCTGTTCGATATTGCGCTATAAATCATATTTATTGCCTTCAGATCTTTCTTGTCCCAGTCTGCATTATCTGCTCTGGTCTTCACTCGGGTTATAACCGTGTCGCATTCTTTATACTTGAGAAACATCGTGATTCCTTGCTTCCACATTCCATAATCTTCACCATCGAATACAGGTATCATAATTTCCGATCTCTCCATTTTAATTGATTTGATTCCTTACTCAAGCGTTCCTACGTGCTCGAAGTATATTCTTCCTCTTTTTATCCTCTGAACGTTCCTTTCCTTACTGAAACTCACTCGCAAGATCGTAACCACACACTAAATACATTGCAGCACAAGTAACCACGCTCTGCTACCAAGTTAAGAAAATGAGAGAATTCGGAAATACCAATAATTGACTTTATTTTACACACAGCAGCTTACACTCTAAAGGACATCTTACACGCACGCTTGTTGCCAACCGACTTTTCCAGAATCTTCTAACGGCAGTCCTTTGTCCCAACTAAGAACTGGACGCCCTCTTACCCTTACACACACACTCTCATGTACAGTGTAAATGTATCACTTCCCTAACAGAGATACAACGGAGACACTTTGAATTGAATTATTAGCCTAGAGCATTAAGAAGAATTAAAACTCCATCGTATATGACACGGAGCAGTGTGAACTCAGTGCAAACCTTCTCATGTGCGCTGTATAAAACAGCAAATGTGGAGTACAACGCGCTTGGAATTGTCCATGTAACCCGAGAAACTGCGGAGATTCGTTGAATTGAATTTTTAGCCTTCAGCATTAAAAAAATTCAAACTGCAGCTGATTTGGCAGGGACCAGTGTTCTCACAGTGCAAACCTTCTGATGTGCGCTGTATAAAGCATCAAATGTGGAGTACAACGCGCTTCGAACTGTCCATGTATCCCGAGAAACTGCGGAGATTCGTTCAATTGAATTTTTATACTTCCGCATAAAAAAAATGAAAAATGCAACGGATTTGACAGGAACCAGTGTTGACACAATGCAAACCTTTGATGTGCGATGTATAAAGCAGCAAATGTGGGGTACAATGCGCTTCGAACTGTCCATGTGTATCGAGAAACAGCGGAGATACGTTAAATTGAATTTTTAGCCTTGAGCATTAAAAAAAAATTAAAGCTGCAGTGGATTTGACAGGGACCAGTATTGTCACAGTGTAAACCATCTGATGTGCGCTGTATAAAGCAGCAAATGTCGAGGACAACGCGCTTCGAACTGTCCATGTATACCGAAATACGGCGGAGATTCGTTGAATTGAATTTTTATCATTGAGCATTAAAAAAAATTGATAATGCATCGGATTTGACAGGAACCAGTGTTGACACAATGCAAACCTTCTGATGTGCTCTGTATAAAGCAGCAAATGTCGAGTACGACGCGCTTCGAACTGTCCATGTATTCCGAAAAACGGCGGAGACACGTTGAATTAAATTGTTAGCCTTGAGCATTAAATAAAATTAAAATTGCAGCGGATTTGACGAGGACCAGTGTTGCCATAGTGCAAAGCTTCTGATGTGCGCTGTATGTAGTAGCAAAAGTCGAGTACAACGCGCTTCGAACTGTCCATGTACACCGAAAAACAGCGCAGATACGTTGATTTGAATTATTAGCATTGAGCGTTAAAAAAAATTAAAATTGCATCGGTTTTGACGGGAACCATTATTCACACAGTGCACACCTTCTGATGTGCGTTGTATACAGCAGCAAATGTGGAGTTCAACGCACAACGAACTGTCCATGTATCCCGAAAAGAAATGGAGATTCGTTGAATTGAATTTTGAGGAAGCAGCAATTGCGGTGTACTACTCGCTTCGAACTGTCCACGTGTCTCGAAAAACAGCGAGGATTTGTTGAATTCAATTTTTAGCCGTGAGCCTTAAGAAAAATGAAAAATGCATTAGATTTGACAGGAACCAGTGTTGACACAGTGTAATCCTTCTGATGTACGCTGTATGAAGCAGCAAATGTCGAGTTCAGTGCGACTTCGTACTACCCATGTATCCCGAAAAACAGCGGAGATACGTTGAATTGAATTTTGAAGAAGCAGCAATTGCGGTGTACTACTCGCTTCGAACTGTCCACGTGTCTCGAAAAACAGCGGGGATTTGTTGAATTCAATTTTTAGCTTGAGGATTAAGATGAATTAAAATCGCATCGGACTTGACACGGTCCAGTGTTGACACAGTGCAAACCTTCTTACGTGCGCTGTATAAAGCATCAAATGTCGAGTACAATGCGCTTCGAACTGTCCATGTATCCCCAAAAACCGCGGTGATACTTTGAATTGAATTATTAGCATTGAGCGTTAAAAAAAAAATTAAAATTTCATCGGATTTGACAGGAACCATTGTTCACACAGTGCAAACCATCTGATGTGCGCTGTACATAGTAGCAAACGTGCAGTACTACGCGCTTCGAACTATCCCTGTATTCCGAAAAACAGCGGAGATACGTTAGTTAGAGGAGATGCAGAATGGACAGACTCTTTCGATCCAGAAAAAACTATACTTACTTCTCAAAACAAAATGATTAGAAAAGTGTCCACAAATTTTTAAGGATACTGGATAATATGACTAGTTCTCGAAAAATTGGAAAATATAATAAAATTATCTTCGAATCATCTTTTGAATACTAAACGTATCTGGGTTAATTTATTATAGTTTCATGTGTAATAATGAGGCTGATGAGAAACATTTTACGTTAATAGCTGTAGCTCTTTTTAAACCATACCAAAGTGATAGAGTTCATTTCATAAGACGACTCTAATCTATAATAAAACCTAATCTATTGTAGAACTTATTAGCAGATATACAGCAGAAATACAGAGAATAGAGAAAAATCGGCAACATAAAAAATTCAGCTTAATTACCATTTAACATTTACACCCCATATTTTCGTAATTTACTATTTTTGTCCAATGACAAAGAGATCCTACCCATTTAAATTCAACTTCATTTTTACATCATTAATGTCCATAACATTTTACATACATTTAAATGGCATTAACGTACAAATCACCATCACTAGCACTAGTAACATAAAATTTCAAAGTAAAATTCAATTGTGCCTCTCAAACGCTACAAAACCGCAAATGAAGTTCCTTGCAATAAAAAATACAGGATTTATCACCAGTAACACTCGTAAAAGACATATGCGAAAAATATACTATTGATACAAAATCTACAGCACGTGTTTGTCGAGGTGTTATTTAGAACTGTGCACGCGAGCCGATCGATTATTATCGACGATAACAAGAAGAAACATAAATTGTAATCAAAGAACGAATTCTGCCGTGATACATGACGAAATTCGCGAGCAATCTTATGCAACGATCGTCCATGGTGCTATGAA
Organism: Bombus pratorum; assembly: GCA_930367275.1. Lineage (NCBI taxonomy): Eukaryota > Metazoa > Arthropoda > Insecta > Hymenoptera > Apidae > Bombus > Bombus pratorum. The sequence goes on along the minus strand of OV883995.1, from coordinate 1,185,419 downwards.
AAGTTATACGTATTAACGTATTACGTAAAAATTCGATGCAAAAATACCTCGATGGCGATAAAACCGAGGTCAATCGAGTCTGACCGTCTTTAAAAATCATCCAACGCCGCAGCTAAATGTGTCAACGACCAATTGCTCGGGATTCCATGAGCTTCCTTCGAAACAAGTACGAATCTCGTGGAAGATTCGAATCAAAGAGGTAAAGATGCCACGAATTCGTGAGATGTCCAAGTTGGACATATAAAATTTAATTGGAAAGGCTTGATGATAGTTCGCGATCGTTCTGAACGATGATAGATAATTATCTAGATAGACCACGAAGGTAGCTATGCATTTTTAGAAACTTCAAGATGTCAAAGATCTATAGAATGCATTGCAATGTGCAATAATGTGTCACGTCCCGCGCTGGGCACGCGCCGTAACGTAGACTAAAACTACCAATAGCGCGAGTGAGCGTTTCAATTTGAGATTCATATAAAATTTAACAATTTTTATAGAAACCAAATTCGAGCCTCGCAACCCCCACGGAATAACCCGCCACATGTCGACCCCTCCACGGTAGACCTAATTAAAAATAAACGTAGCGACATAGAAGAGACGTAGATAATTCCTTTGTTCAGAGTAGTTAACTTCTCAGTTCTGTGCGATTAGTTCCTCAGTTCTTGGTGATTAATTCCTTGGTTCTTGGCGATCAGTTCCTCAATTCTTGGCAAATAATTTCTCTGTTCATAGCGATTAGCCCTCAATTCTTTTAGCTCTTAATTTCTCATTTCCTTTGCCTTTCAATTCTTTACTTCCTTAGCTTTAGCTCTTAGTTCCTTTAGCTCTTAGTTTTGCCCTTAGTTCTTAAGTTCTTTAGTCCTTTAGTTCTGTAGCTTTTAGTTCTTTGTTTCATTTGTTCCCAGTTCTTGTCAGTTTGTTAATTGACGTGTTTGTATTTGTCAATTTGTAAATTATTGAAAATCAATTAAATCAAAATCTTGTAATTAATCATCTTAATGTATCTTCATGTAAACGTATTTTCACCAACTTTGATCCTCTCCCGTGCCAGTACTCCTGCGCGTAGCAGGTTAGCCGAAACGTGGAGTTTAATTGCCAATCGTATTAAATATCAGACAACGCTACCATTTAATCTAAATTCAAAAATTAACGGCAACACAACCAAAACAAATCAAACAAAAACGTAACAGTAGACATATCTCCAATGAGAACGGAGAAACGTTCAATTGAATATTTCCGGCAGAATCTCCAAAACGGCAATTACGCTGTATTTGACAGGACACAGCGTTGGCATAACGCAAACCGGCTGAAGGGCGCTGTATTTGGCAGCGAGTGAAGAGTATACAGCGCATGGAATTGTCGACATACCACCAATAGCAGTGGAGATACGTGTAATTGGGTATTTAAGCCTAATTATGCTAAACAACAATTACATAGGATTTGACAGGATACGCAATTCACATTGCGCAAATCGGTTGATGTGCGTTATATTTGGCAGCAAATGTGTGGTATAACGCGCCTCGAATTGTCGACATATCTCCAATGGAAACGGAGCTACGTTCAATAGAATATTTCAGTCAGAATCTGCGAAATTGCAATTACAATGAATTAGCCAGTGACCTGAGTTGACATAGCGCAAACTGGCTGACGTGCACTGTATTTGGCAACAAATCTGGAGTAGAAAGCGCATCAAATTGTCGACATATCTCCAATGGAAACGGAGATACGTTCTATTGAATATTGAAGCATGAATATGCAGTACTGCAAAAACATTGGATATGACCCCGTCCCGAGTTGACATAATATAAACAGCAGCAGGTGCGCTGTATTTGGCAGCAAATGTACAGTATAACGCGCATCGAATTGTCGAGATATAACCAATGCCAGTGTAGAAACGTTCAATGGAATGTTGAATACTGAATATGCAGTACTGCAAAAACATTGGATTTGACCTTGATCAAAGATGACATTATGTTTATCAGGTGCAGGTGCGCTGTATTTGGCTGCAAATGTGGAGTATAACCCTCATCGAATTGTCGACATAGCACCAGTAGCAGTGGAGATACGTTTAATTGAATACTTTAGCCTAAATATGTTAACTGCAATTACAAAGGATTTGGCATTGACCAGGTTTGACATAGCCAAAACTGGCTGATGCGCGCTGTATTTGTCAGCAAATGTGGAGTAGACAGCGCATCAAATTGGCGACAAATCTCCAATGGAAACAGAGATAGGTTCAATTGAATATTGTAGAATGAATGTGCTGTACTGCAATAACATTGGATGTGTTCTTGATCCGAGTTGACATAATGAAATCAGGAGTAGGTGAGCTGTATTTGGCAGCAAATGTGGAGTATAACGCGCATCGAAGTGTCGATATAACTGGGTTAGACTCTGAGATACGCTCCATTGAATATTTAAGACAGAATCTGCAAAACAGCAATATCGCGGTATGTGACAGGGCCCAGACTTGACATAGCGCAAACCGCATGACATGCGCTGTATGTTGCAGCAAATCTGGAGTTTATCACGGATCGAATTGTCGAAATATATCCAATGGATAAGGAGATACGTTCAATTGAATACTGAAGCCTGGATATGCAGTACTGCAATAACATTGGATTTCTACTCGCTCATAGTTGACATAATGAAAACAGGAGCAGGTGCGCTGTATTTGGCAGCAAATGTGGAGTACAACGCGCATCAAATTGTCCAGATATCTGGAATAGAAACTGAGATTCGTTCAATTCAATATTTCCGGCAGAATCTCCAAAACTGCAATAACGCTATATTTGTCAGGGCCCAAAGTTGGCATAGCCCAAACCGGACGATGTGCGCTGTATTTGTCAGCAAATGTGGGGTATAAGGCGCATCGAATTGTCGAAATATCTCCAATGGAAACGGAGCTACGTTCAATTGAATATTTAAGTCGGAATCTGCGAAATTGCAATTCATATTGCAATTCAATTACAATACATCCGACTTCCTAACACTTGAAACGCAGAACGAGACACCCAGGTATAATTACAAAAAGACAGACTGGAAAAAGTTCCGAAACATACTCGAACAGAACTGCGACCTAAAAATCTACAACAATGTAAACTTAACAAACAGACAAATCGACTCATTCATAGACGAAATAGAAAAACATACACAAATCGCTCTCCAAAAATCCGTGACAAACATAAAACAAAAAATTCATGCGAACCCTATATCAACAATAAAATAAAAGATGTACACCGAGACAAAAGCTACATACTCTCCAAAATAAACAATATAAAGTACAACTACTCTTACGACAAAAGAGAAGAACTAGAATTCCTGAAGTACCTGCTATACAAAATAAAGGCGCAACTGAAACAAGAATTCGCAAACTCTATAAACCATTACTGGACAGACAAAATAAAAAACATCTCCGAAAATGACTCAGCCAACATGTTCCCACAAATAAATCAAATCTTCAGACCAAAAGGACAAAACCCCATCCCATCTCTCAAATTGCCTCCAGAAAACGCCCCACTCAACCAAGAAGCAGGGATAACGATACACAACACCATCAAAGACACCGAGGGTAACTTCATAATAACCAAAACAACAGAAAAACTAGACATAATCGGCACCCACTTTTTCAAAATACACACACAAAACGAACACATGGGCCGAGAACGACTAAACAGAATTATCATGGCCGAAACAAACAAACTCAAAAATGAAATGGGACAAGACATAACACTAAACAAAACAGTCTGCACATTCTCAAACGAAAACACCGCAGACAACCCCAAACAACCAGATCCAGAAATAAACTACTTCACAAATTACAACCAACTAAACACAATCCTCTCCAAACTAAACAACAAAAAGTCCTCCGGCTTCGACGGCATCCCAAACATTTTACTCAAGCACCTACCGAACAAAATAAAATGGTACTACACAGTAATCTTCAACAATGCACTAAACAACACATACTTCCCCCAAAAATGGAAAAAAGCCAAATTGATAGCTATCGCAAAAAAAACAAAGACGGCTCATCACCCGCAAACCTACGACCCATAAGTCTCCTCCCCAACATAAGCAAAGTATTTGAAATAATCATAAACAACCCCCTAGACTCCTTCTGCACAAAAAATGACATAATCCCAGAAAATCAATTCGGCTTCCGGCACAAACACTTCACAACTCACGCAATAAACAAACTTGCGTCGGACATCTGCTGGGCTTTAAACGCAAAACAACGAGTAGCCGCCTGCCTAATAGACCTCGAACAAGCGTTCGACACAGTCTGGATCCCAGGTCTCATACAAATTGATAAAGAAAAACTTTCCAAAATACCTAATTAAAACAGTCTGGGTCATGATCACAAGCAGAACATTCATAATGACAGAAGGTTCAGACGAAGGTTCAGATCAAGCAAAGAATTCTCCATAAAAAACGGTCTGCAACAAGGCATAGTAAATTCCCCGTTAATCTTCAGTATTGACAACAGTGATTTACTAAATCTCTTTAATCTCAATGCATCCACCCATATACGCTCCATAGCCTTCGCGGATGACCTAATCATCTACGTAACAGGCCGCAAAACCGAATCAATATAAACAGAACTACAAGAACTTTTTGAGAAAATAAACGACTACTACCACGCATAGAAACTAAAAATTAACAGAAGCAAATGCGAAACCATACATTTTACACCCGAATCGAGTAAAATCGGCCCAATAGAAAGAGAACACCGCAAAAAATTCCAACTAAGAGAAAAAACAAACAAAGGAGCACTCATATCACAAAAAACTGTGTAAAATACGTAGAAGTAAACATAGACTACAAATTAAAATTAAACTTCAAGCAGCACACCGAAATCTAACTTGCTAAGGCCAATAAAGCATTCTGAAAAACAAAACAACTGTTCTACTCCAAACATCTCGACAGCAAAGTAAAAATAGTATGCTACCAAGCACTAATCAGACCGATTATAACCTACGGCTGCCCAATCTGGTACAACATATCAGTCTCCCAAATGGAAAAAAATCGCATATTCGAAAGAAAATGCATCAGAGCCTGCTTGAGTACCTACACATCCGAACACAGCGGTTTCAAAAAATATGTAAAAAACAAAATAATCTACCACCGAGCCAACATTCACCGAATAGACTGTCACATCCAAAAGCTAACAAGAGACCACTTCGCGCAAGCGGCAAAGATAAAAGAAAACAGCTTAATCTTCAGCTGCTTATTCCCGAACGATGCATACTACAAAAACACTCTGACAACAGGCTACATCCCCCCAGAAGCTTTCCTATACTTAGACGAAAAAAACTACCTCCAGGACCAAAATAACATCCCGATAATATATCACATAAACAGAAAAATAGGGATCAAAACTATACTCTACGAAGAAAACCTAAATGGACAGTCCGCGGACACTTGGTGGAGATACAACATGGCCCTCCCGCTGAAAGACACTAAAGACAAACACAGAAGAAACACAAAAAAATACTGGTGGATACCGAATCCATAATAAAAGAAGAGAGAAAACCAGTAAACCGACAGAACCCAATTCTGACACCGCATAACACAGGTGTAATCTGTTTGTATTGTAAATCTTGTAAACAAACCTATTCGACATCCCCCCGCATACCCTCCTTCACAATCCACCCCTCCCCAAAATCACACAGCACCCAAAAAGCAGACTACCGAAGCGTCCTGTTTTCCGACTAAGTTTTCAGGACTAAAAAAAAATAAAATAAACACAAAATCACATATAAGCTCCGCCCCCCAGCGGCTTAAATCCAAAGATCGCATCAAACAAAAAAATGTGAAGCGCCGACACATAATACAGTATGGCTACGTCGTGCCGTCGCGTATCGGTACCTTTGCCTAACACATCATTACCAAAATTCATTGTTTATTTTGAATAACAAAATGTATTTAAAAACTGTATGTTGGTTAAATAAATGCATTTAAAAAAAAGCAGTGGTTAGCGCCTTAGGTTGCGAACGCTAGGGACCCGGGTTCGAATCCCTGCAACCGGAGTCCGATCTTTCTTCCACAATACAAAAATGAGGAGAGAAGCGGCCGTACCCAGCAGCAGCGACATCTACAGCGCTAAGCGTAGCTCAACGATACTACAAGTATTCAATTGAACGTATCTCCGCTGATACGGGTAGCTCGTCGAAAATTCGATGCGCGTTGTAATACTCATTCGGTGCCAAATACAGCGACCTTCGGAGGGTTTGTGCTATGTTATCTCTGGGCCCTGTCAAATACAGCGATATTGCAGTTTTGGTGATTCTGCCTGAAATATTCAATTGATCGTATCTCCGCTGCTATTGGAGATATGTCGACAATTCAATGAGCGCACTGATCCAGATATGTTGCCAAATACAGCGCACGTAATTCGCTTTGCGCTATGGCAACTCTGGGCCCTGTCAGATACAACGTAATTGGAGTTTTGCAGATTCCGTCTTAAATATTCTATTGAGCGTATCTCAGTTTCTATTCCAGATATCTCATCGATTCGATGCGCGTTGTACTGCACATTTGCTGTCAAATACAGCGCACATCAGCCGGTTTTTGCTATGTCAACCCTGGGCCCCACCATATCCTTTGTAGTTGCAGTTTAGCATATTTAGGCTCAAGTATTCAATTAAACGTAACTCCGCCGCTATTAGTGGCATGTCGAAAATTCGATGCACGTTATACCCCGCATTTGCTGCCATTTGCTCTCAAATACAGTGCACATCTGCCAGTTTGCCCTAAGTCAACTCTGTGTCCGGTCAAATCCAGCTTAATTGCAATTTTGCAGCATCTGTCTTAAATATTCAATTGATCGTATCCCCACTGCTATTGGTGATATCTCGACAAGTCGATGTGCGTTATACTCCACACTTGCCGCCAAGTACAGCGCACATCAACCGGTGTGCGGAATGTCAATTGTGCCCTGCCAAATCCAGCGTAAATGCCGTTTTGGAGACTTTGCAGGAAATATTCTATTGATCGTATCTCCGCTGCTATTGGTGGTATGTCGACAATTCCATAAGCGTTATACTCCACATTTGATGCCAAATCCGGTTGTTGCTTTGTCAACTCTAGGCCCGGTAAAATTCAGCGTAATTACAGCTTTGCAGATTCTGTCTTAAATATTCAAATCTACATATCTCCGCTTCTATTTCAGATATGTCGACAATTCTGTGTGTATTATACTGCCATTTGCTGTCAAATACTGCGCACATCTGGCGGTTTACGCTATATCAACTATGATCCCGTTCAAATCCAATGTACGTGCAGTTGTTTATTTAGGCTGTAATATTCAATTCATCGCAATTAGAGTTATGTCGGCAATTCGAAACGCATTATACTCTTCATGTTCTTCAACGCCTTCATGTATTTTGTCTGCCGCTTTTTGTACTTTCCAAATAGCACATAAATACGTTAATAATTTCTTATAGGGGTCTACAAGACAGATAAGTTATTGTATTAAAAAAGTTGTTGTTCCATTTGGAGGAATGCGGTTAACCTTGTTTCGATTGCTGAACAATTTCTGCGACACACCCGTCAAGAAAGGGCATGCAGCTTCACAGTAACAGATAGCATGAATGATGAAATTTTCTACTGTACTCGTGTTTAGGACAGATGTCGCACTTTTAGTCGAAAGTGAATGCACGCTGTGTCAGTAGAAGCTAAATCGATTAAATTACCGCTTTTAACTTTCAAAATACAGGAAGGCTTTTTTAATATGGATAACGTGGCTAAAACATCTCAAGGCAAATTTTTTAATTCTTAATGAAAAGCTTCGTAATTCAAGCACATTTGTATATACCATTTACTCGTCTTCTCTTATTTCATGTTCGTGTTAATCTCAAGATATAGAATCAGTATAAAAGAAAGAGCAACACTTATCTTAGAGCTGAGTGGAGTAAAGAATGTTTAATCGAAGCATTGTGTCGAATAAAAGTTGAATAAAGCGGCAAACCTGAAGCGGTGCGATATTGGAATTCCAAAATTGGATATTAGAATTCCAGGAAGGTGACATCGAACTAACAATTCTACGAATATTCGATGATAACCTGGGAGTAAGCATCCATAATCATTTTCTCTGTCTATGATTATATTATATCTGTTAATAATAATATGTAATTTCTTGTTCATCTCTTTATCTCTTCAGGTCTCGTAGGGGAAGAAAATGAATGTCGTCTACGTGTTGTAGGCTCATTCTTAAACTATTCTAACGTAACTGTCTGCCGTTCTACATTTACGTGTTTCACTGCTTCTCTGCGACAGCTGTAACTTAAGACATAAGAGATTTGGCACCCCTGTATCGTGCAAACATCTGTATCATTGCATTGAAAGCGAGGCTATTTTAACGCTGCGGTGTAGACACCTTACATAGTAAAAGTTTTCAGCCGATGTAGTGGTAGTGCTCATCGCCGATTGATAGCGGCCACTGCCTATATGTAAATCTGGTATTGGAGGCACGTGTTAGGTAATGTACAGACCAATTGTACGGTAGAGATTCGGTTGTAGTTGCTGTGTGGTTCGTACAAATCAGCACTAGATTATTGCAGCCCTTCATTTCCCTTCGGTCGCCTAGAATTATTCACTGCCGTGACGATAAATATCAACAGTGACTTAGTTCTGCTACCTTGCATACTCGATTAGCATTATTTCAATTGTGATATATTGTTGTGAAATAATTCAACGCTTATCGATTTGTCTGATGAAAATCCGTTTCTGAGCGACGGCAATATGTACATGAACGCACAAAACAGATGCAGCAATGTTCTTAGACACATGGTATTCAAGGTTTCACTTGAACTTATTCTACCCGGACAGTACAAGCGCCAATGAGCACGAATTCATGATATATATGTCGGGTTTACATTAGAATTAGGGTTATAATAAAGAGGAAATAGCAAAACACAGTGATAGATATAGCAAAAGAGTCAACAAACACAGAAATCCCCTAATCACTGGACTACTTGATACATCGAACCAGACTCGCAGACTGAAGAGACATTACCCGCTAGACCTAAACGCTAGATTCATTTAGTTATTTAAATTAAGTAATATTTACTTATTTATAATACTTACTTACAAATTACACGTATCTATAATAAGTATTAACTTATTATAAATAATCAGCCATGTCACTGCGCCACGCCAGAAAAATTACTGAAAATTCTCAATGTAAGAATTGATCGTAATTTCAATAAACAAAATAAACAACCGCACGGATTATCCGGCAGTCGAAACAGAAGCGCTCTCTGACTCTGACGCTATAGGTATCCTTTCCATCTGTTGTCCCTTCCCTCGCGACCTTCGCTTGAATTCGTTTCGATAGCGGCGAACAACCGAGTCAAGGAGCGACTTTTCTTTTTTCTTTTTCTCCAGTGCCCAGGATGCAGCCGGTTCGCAGCTTTAAACCATCGTGTTTTGGGTGTTCACCCAACCACCGAAGGTGAACGTACTTACTAAGAACTCGTCGAATACCAAGGCAACCGTTAGACCTCTCCTCCAGCTTCTACCGATCGTTATCCAAACTTCTTGCGAGACTTCGTACGCTCACGCCTTCGTGTGTTCCATTCTGTCTGATTTAAATCTTTAGCACTGATCGCTGCTCCCTTTCAGGATCTCGCATATTTTACGGTTATTTCGTTCGCTCTTTTCTCTTTCCTATTTCTCCTCCTTCGCTTTCTCTCGTTCTTTCTTAATTTTTCTGTGTTTTCGATGACTTATAGACGCGTTCTATTTTTATAACACACGCGTATTTTTTACCAAATGACAGACGCGTACGACAGAATGTGGTACGATTAGAACCTTAAAATTCAGATTAAGAGTTTGAACTGAAACTATTTAAGAGATCAAATAGCAATACAAATAGTGTCGGTTTTGACCAGATTTTTAAACGACTCAATAACTTCATTTTTAATTCTTTCGCTCAATTTACCGAAAAGTTCGTCTTTTCTTCGTAATAGAGATAGGATTGAATCGAAACACGTAGTTTGTAAATTTCCGCGCGGAATAATTTCTATCGTCGAGCTTTCTAGGAAGTTCGTTAAACGGTGAGTTTCGCCTTAAATTTTGGAGAAAGCCATTCACTGGTATTGCGGGATGCTGCGTCACTCCGTTTATGCAAAGCTGCAACAATTTCAATGAATGATGCCGATAAAACCACTGCCTCTGTATAATTTCTATTTTTCGGTCTATGTTCGGTTATTGTTACAGCTGTAATATCCCGGTTCATTACCGACGAGAAAAAGTTTGTTTCGTCTTTTCTTTATATAATATTTCCAACGTGGTCGAATACGATGTTCGGATACTTTTTAATCCTTTAAATTTAAATTTATCAAAGACTCGATTTACGAGAAATTCTGTGAAAAAAGGCAATTACTGTAGTGATTCCACATCACACAGATAAATATATATAAACTATGTAGAGCATATTTAGTACGTGAGGTTTAAAGGTCGAGGTTGCTCGTTGTTGAAACCATCGAATACATTTAAAATAATAAATTAATGTACAGTCGTATACGTGAGTCGTTAGAACAAATACAAATCGCAAAATAAAATCGCGGAATAAATACTCGTTAATGCTTGTCGCGTAACTCGATAAATACTCGTGAGATACTCGGAGATACTCTGTGTCGTTCGCGATCGCTTCCATTTATTTATACTGGTCGAGGGGAGTCGGAAAATTTGAATTCGTCTTCATTCGACGGTTGCATGTAGCGGCGAGCTGCGTCAAAGCTGAGTCAATGTGCTGAGGCAAAACAACAGCATGAGTCCCTCTCGACTCGCGTCATCCTTTGACTCCTGTGCCGCTACATTACCCTCCTGCCAGTGATAACGTGTTTTATCAAGATATACTTTAAAAATATTTACAGAGTTTTTCTTTGGTCGTCGTTATTTTTAAAAATTATCGATACACCTGTTACGTCGCGTGAAATGGTCCGTGCGACGTCCTTGATTGTCTGACCGTCAGGGCCCATGCCCCCTTAGACAGGCCCCACCATAAACCGAAACTTATTAGCTTGCAGGAACCTTTAATCCCGTAAGTATTTTCGGTTTATAGCTGGTATTTAAAATAGTCCTCAGGTGTATTGCACGCTCTTACAAACACGCAGAAAGCAGATATTCACCTATTGAGAAAAGCCGAATATTTGTCTAACAAAACAGGCTGGTTTTTCCCATGAACAAGGTCACCCACGAACCATTTCTTCCGTAATAACATAGGAGCGACAAGTCAGCTTTACATCGAGTTTTACATCGAGTTTTACATCGAGTTTTACATCGAGTTTTACATCGAGTTTTACATCGAGTTCACATCGAGTTCACATCGAGTTCACATCGAGTTCACATCTAGTCTAGATCGAGTCTATATCCAGTCTTAAACACTTCAACCTTCTAGACTTATTCTCGGAACTACAGAACAGTCACTTACATCCAGTCTATATCATCAGGAGGGTCGACTTTACTTCTTCTCCTTCCGCCCTAGTCTATATTCAGTCAAATCTCAGTCAGTCTAAGTCAAGAACCAGTCAAAGGCCAGTGTAAGGAACATTAAGAGTCCAGCAAGAACCTACAAGGTGAACACATACATCATCATCGTCAACACGAAAAGAGTCTCAAGTCGTACTCGTTCGTAGTTGTCATATTAAATACTTACTCTTATATCACATTGAAGTTGATGGAGCATTCAAATATATAGTAACTTGTTAATAGCGGTGTTATATTCAACTCAACCACCCTTAATATTCCACAAGAAATAAGGGATCGAACCATTCGTGGGGTCGATTATTCAAATCGTAACGGGAATTTACGACTCCCGCTGACACGTTTCTTCGAGATCGCGTCTCTCCCCGAACCGAAAGTTCAACACCTGATCCGGCAATTTATGATTCTTACCCGAAACTTGCCTGCAACCAATCGGGAAAACGAACTCTTCGCCCAGACCGCGTAACGTACCTATTCCTGGTGTTTTCTTCCGCGATTCGATTGTTCTTGTTTGCATCGCTTTCATCGCGGGCGTTCGTTTATCCTACCGGAATCAGTACGTTACGAGATTCGGCGGTTTTTTCTTTTAAGTCATCCAGTACTATAAACGCGGGTTTTAGTCGGTCTATGAAAACCGTTACGTCGCGATTATTTATTCTAATAATATAATTTTTTCATCCCTTTTTACAACTTTAAACGGCCAGTCGTACCGAGGCTGTAAAGGGCCTTCTATCGCGTCATGGCGCAAGAAAACATACAGCGATGATTCTATAACAGTTCTTTAAAAATGAAAATTTTCTTTTCGCCATGACGCGTCACTGGGTATGGCCTGACCTTCTCCATCCGTTCTTTTAGCCGGTTCACGGATTCCGAGTTGGCCCGCTGCTTGATTCCTAAGAAAAATTCTGCCCACGATCGTATGCCGTTGCCGTAAATCATTTCGGCTGCCGTTGCGTTTAGGTCCTCCTTTATCGCGGTTTGAATGCCTAATAGTACTATCGGCAGAATTTCGACCCAGTAGCTCGTGTCGTGGCACTGTATCGCCGCTTTAAGTTGTCTATGCAAGCGGTCTATCATCCCATTAGACGCGGGATGATAGGCCGACTGGCGTAGGCACGTGACGCCGAGCAACCGGCATAACTCCTCAAACAAACGCGATTCGAATTGGCGTCCTTGGTCGGTCGTCATTTTTAAGGGAAACGAGAAATCCAAGTCGAAAGGAGGGCCGAGACAACGGTTGGGGCTTCCATATCAGCAATGGGAACGGCTTCCGGCCAATGCGAAAAACGATCGATACACATTAGATAATCGATAGCCTTCCGAGTATTGCATCATGATAATGTCTAAGTGTATGTGTTCGAACCGGCCTGCTAATGTTTTGAACGTTCCAACTGGTGAGGATACGTGCCTGGTGACTTTATTGCCTTGGCACGGTATGCATTGCCGCGTCCACGTTCGACAATCTTTGTTTACGGACGGCCAGACGGCTTTCCCCGGATGGGAAAGTCCATACAACGACCGAAATACGGTGCGACGTAACGGTTCCGATAGATACGGTCGCAGGGTTTCAGTCGAGTGATCGCAATATATGATGACATCTTGATCGGAAAATCGTACCTTTTTCAATTGCAGCGTATTAGAGCCGGATTTAATGACTTCGCGCAGCTAGATATCGTTCTCTTGCGCTGCGGCTAGCGTTTGATGATCGACTGATTTCCCGATCGCTTCGCTCCGGGATAGAGTTTCGGATACATTATTGTCTATCTATTTTATATGCCGGATATCCGTCGTAAATTGTCCGACGTAGTCAAAGTGACGGAATTGCCTTGGCGAACACTTGTCAAGATTTTGATCAAACAAGTATACCAGGGGTTTGTGATCCGTTTAGATCGCGAAATCTCTTCCTTCGACGGCGTGTCTGAATCGTTCCACCGCGGTGTACATTGCGAGTAACTCTCGATCGTACTTGCTGTACTTTCGTTGCGCGGAGGATAGCGATTTCGTCATGAAACCTATGAGCTGCCAAGAATCATTGACGCGCTGTTGAAGTACCACACCTATGGCGTAATCGGATGCGTCGACTAACGGGCGCGCCTGGAATCGGATGCGCTAACATTGAAGCGTCAGCTAAGGCGCGTTTCGACTCGTGGAAGCTCTTTTCGGCAGAGGAGCCTGAAACGTTTTGAAGAAGAAGTACCCGTCGCGCGGAAGAAGGAATACCATTTATTGGTGGAATAGGGAGCTCACGGTACTGAGAAGTAATACCCTAAGGAGTAGAAGAAGAGCGAAAATGGCGTTGGTTGCCCGAAGAGAAGACGCCGAAGATCTGGTAGCTGCTATTAAGGAGGCGAGAAGGCGGCTAAAAAGGGCGATCGAACGGAGTAAAGCTTAGTGTTGGAAGGGGTTTTGTGCTACCCTGGACCAGGACTCGTGGGGTAGACCGTATCGAGTAGTGAGAGCAACACTGATGCGGACGACACCAGCTGAGCGCCTTGGAAGAGACAGGGTGGCGGGAATCCTGGAAGACCTCTTCGTCACTAGACAGGAACAGCGGCCGGAGATGTACCAAAAATTACAGATCCCACTTGAGACAGCCGACGGAGAAGTGGATCTTAATATCTGCGAAGAAGGCCTGGAGGGGGGTCCAGGAGGGATTATAAGGATAATCGCGGAACAACGAACGAGAGTGCTCCTGGATGTGCTCAACGAAATAAATAATACAGGAAGAATACCGGCAGGGAAGGTGGCTAGGGTTATCCTTATACCCAAGCTAGCCAGACACCCGCTGATTTCATCATCGTATAGACCGATCAGCATACTGCCGGCGTTGAGCAAAGTTTGGGAGCACACATTCAAGATGCTTATTGAGAGGAGCATCGGTAGGGATACCTTCCACGGGGATCAATACGGCTTCAGGAGAAGGAGAGGAACTCTGGAAGCCCTTGATAGGACGGTCACGGTTGCCGAGGAATCTAGAAGGAAGGGTCTGGTGTGCGTTCTGGTCGCCTTGGACGTGAAGAACGCCTTCAATACCCTGAGCTGGGGGAAAATAAGAGAGGAAATTAGAAGAAGACAGCTACCAGGAAGACTGCAGGAGCTGATTTGGGATTATCTGGCCGAGAGGAAGATTGTCGTACACTGTCGGGACGGCGTTGTAAGGAGGAACGTGTATGTTGGGGTTCTGCAGAGGTCGGTTTTAGGACCGCTGCTGTGGAACCTTGTGTAGGACGGTCTCCTGAAGACGCTGGACCGTGTTAAGGATATGGAACCAGTGGTGTTCGCCGACGATCTGGCGGTTTTGCTCAAGGTCAGAAGGTCCCAGGATATTGAAAAAAGGATCCGAGCAGTCATCGGCATGGCCACCAGATGTTGTAGAGACGCTGGGCTCCACTTGGCGCGCGAGAAGACGGATGTTATATTGCTGACGAGGAAGAGGATTCCGACAAGCTTTACATTTGACGTGGGGGATGGGCGGGAGATCTCCATTAGCCGTACGGTAAAGGACTTGGGTGTACTGTTGGACAATGCTAGGAGGTACTCCCCCCCCTTGAACAGGTGTGCGACTAAGCGGAGAGGTTCTTAGGCGCCATACGGAGTCTACTGCCTAATGTGAATGGACCGACGGATGCCGTGAGAAGATTATAGTACGGCATCTGGGAATCGGTGGTCCTGTATGGCGCGCTGTAAGAATAGTGAAAGTGGCACAAAGAGCGGTGTTGATCCGCACGTTTACTGTCTACCGCACGGTGTCGCACGAAGCTTGGTGCGTGGTCACGGGCAACATGCCGATCCAGGTTAAGGCATGGCTGCGGTGGAAGCAGTATGGCGTGAGGAGGCGGTTCAACGAGAACCCGGAAGAAAGGGCACATGTTTGGCACGAAGAAATGAAGGAACTGAAGACGGAGGCAGAGGACAAGTGGAGGTTGGATTAGGCGTTGCACAATCCGTGCAACTGGACTAGGAGACAGATAGAAGATCCGCTGATCTTCTGCAACAAAAAGAGGAAGACCAATTATCATGTGATGCAGATCCTCACGGGGCACGGCATCTTTAACTGGTACCGTCATCGGATCGGCAAAGAGACGCATACCAGTTGTTGGGATTGTGGAGCTGTGCTGGACGACGCTGAACATGTGCTTTTATGGTGCCCCAGATGGACCGTGGAGAGAACTGAGTTGGAGGCCAAGCTAGGCGAAGAGTTTAAACTGGAGAACCGGGTGTTAGAGAAGATGGGCACGGGTGGACGACTGTGGAATAAATTTTATGCTTTTTGTACAAAGGTAATGAAATGTCGGCTAAGTAAAGAGAGGGAGGTGGAGGTCACAAGAAGAAGGGAAGGAAGGAGGAGAAGAAGAAGGAATTAGACTGGAGAAGAACAGATAAATGGAGATTGGGTACGTGTGTAGAGGCCAACCCGAAGTAATGTCGAATGATTGTTCCGTGTTGGTACCTCGTGTACCGTAGTACAGGGAGAATGAGGAGGGGTTTTTAGTGGGTATGGCAATGACACCTGGCCGAATCCCACATAACCTGGTGACGCGGGTCACTGGGTATGCGTAAGAGCATTTTCCCCTCCTCGCGCGGAAAAAAGGTTGGGGTTAGGTTACGGCGAGGGTATGACACGTTTGATTCTGCCGGCACCATTTTGATCGAATATTTGAGTATTATATTAATTAATTAATTGAAACACGCATAATATATACACACACATATTTCACATATTTCACGTATTTTCACTGTAAAGAGAGTATTAATTTTTTGCGAATTATCATACATAATTATGGATTTATTTTTGAGGCACGGTAAACTGTAGCGCGGTGGCGCGGCACCTTACGTTAGCGATAAAGTTGCGGCGTTAATATCGTTAAGACACGCACGTGGGTAGGTGATCGGCGCCATATTGTGTGGCTGGTAATGGTAGGGCGCATGCACTAGCCTGGCGTGGTGCGCATGGGATGTGGTTCGCGGCGGCGCGGAGTGGCGTCGCCATCTTACGTGTGAGGTGGGGTATTGTGATAGGTGATAAGGAAATACTCGGATACTTTAATGAACAATAGTTTATTAAAACTAATTAACAGTCAGAATCAACGAATAACGATTAACAGAAACGATTAACAAATAACGATCAACCAGTAACAATAAACACAAAGAATTCAATCGACGCGTTGCTATGCAATGATACTCGGAAGCTGTTTGTTTCACGGCGTAAGACAGACTCCATCTCCTTTTGTTCAGGATTGAACCAATTCTTCCCTTCGTTGCCCATCGATATCCCCACTAGCGTGCATTCATTAGATGTGCCGCCGCCGCTGGCACGTGCATGCTCTTTCGAGAATTCGGCGGAAAGAGCGTGAAGATATCGATGGTACATTGGCACGGCGGCTCGGCGTAATTCTTATTATGAATAAATAAAGTTGGGTCGACCAGAGTTCGTATTTCAAGTATTTTTGTATTTTGTATTTTAATACGTGTACTCAAGCCGATCTCCTCCTTTTTTTCGCGGACTTTTAAGTTAAATTGTGCTAGGTAACTGCCGAGGAGTAAGATATGAGTTGCGTAAGCGATATGAGGGATGCATTGAGCTTTGATATTATTTATTATATTTATTTATTTATTATTTATTAGTTATTTATTTATTGGGTTACTATTATTATACGTCTGATATTATATATCTGATAATGGTTTAAATTACCTTTGTTGACGACCTGGCGAGTTGATTTGGGCTTATGATTGTTCTTTATTTGGATGGTTATTTGGCTAGAACTTATGATGGCCGGCTGCGTTTTTTGGACTACGAGACTTAAATTTTTATGATGGATAATGTTAAAGAAGGGAATAAAATTACGGCGCAGAGGGTTTCGGAGCCCCCAGGCTCCGTCAGTGTTTCGAGTGGCTTTTCAGGCTCGACCCGAAGGTTATCTAGCTACTGGAAGAACGGCGGGGGGAGATGGATCCCGAGGCACCCCCTCATACGGGAAAAGCGACTTGGGAAATTAAGTTGAATCTAACGGGACGGAGGACTGATTCGGAAGAGGACAAAGGAACGACTGGACTCAGAAAGGATGGGAAGAGGGAGAAGCCTAGGGCTACCTCAGATATTAAATTGAGCGATGTTAAGTGATTGCCATCACTGTGATACTGAAGCCGAAGGGAAAGGAGGTGGAAGAAGAGTTTAGTCCATTTAGGCCGAGCAAGGGGCTGCAGAGTAGCCCGATTATAAGTGAAAAAATGGAGGTGGAAGTCGGTGACGAATCGGAAAGCGGGGAAGTATTGTTCGGTGTTGGAGACAGCGAACAGAGTACGCCGATTGTAGGAAGAAACGATAAAGGGTGGAGATATCTGGCGAGGAGAGTGGTAGAAATAAGTACGCGCGCTAGATATGGGAAACCGATACCTGCGGGCAGCGAGACGGCGGAGAGCGCGAGGATGGATATCGACGCTCGGAATAGCGTGGCGGAGGGAGACGAAATCACTATCACTATGAGTGTGATGAAGGGCTTCACGCAAGTCTTGTCAGGGGCAGTGCAGATGCTGAACGCTCTGGTGAAAAAGCTCACTCTCGACAAGGAGAGGAACGAGGGAATCAAAAAGATTGGAAACGTGATCAAGAGTATTGTGATGTCGTTGGACCAATGTATCGGTCAAACGAGAAGAAGGAGGAAGACGAGGACTGGCATGAAAAAATGGAAGGGGTCGTACGGAAGGTAGGGAAGCGAGGTGTAGTATGGGATGAGAGAAGGAAGGATACGGGCGAAAGGATAGCGGCCGACTATCCCAAAAGAAAGATGGTATCCCCTGGTGATGGGAGGAAGGTCGCAGCAACAGATAAGAGGCCCAGGAAGGGGGAGCCGACTTATGCGTAGATGTGCGCATCGGTCGGTTGCCAATGAAGAGTCGGACAGAGAAAGGAGCGAAGACTCGGAGGACTGGAGCACGGTCGGCAGAAGAAGGAAGAAAAGGAGAGGGCCTCAGAGGTCGACATCCTCCGGTGTACGTGCTAACGAAAGAGGTGAGAGAGTAGGCGGTAAAGGGGTATTAAACGTGCGGAAGAGAAAAGAGGCGAGCCTGATCAAAGTGAAGGATGATCGGGATTGGATGGAAATGTATAAAAAAATAATGACGGCCAGAAATACGATCGAGGGGCGACGGTTATGAGGAAGACCAGAGCTGGTCATATACTCATCGAGTATGATAGGAGGATCGTAGTGCACGAGGTGGCCGAGAAGCTCCAGGCCGCCTTAGGCGATGCGACGGAGATATCTGAGCTAATGAATAGGGCTACGGTCCATATAAAGAATATCGATCCCCTTAAGACCAATGAGGAGCTGATGGAGGACCTTAGAAGAGAGTGAGGGATAATGAGTGGAGGAAGCGTTGAGGTGAAGGCTGCTACCGGACTTACAACGGTGCTACAAATGCCATATGCTAGGGCATGCGGCTGCAAGGTGCACGGTGTCGTGCCCAGGTAGGGAGCTGTGTGGGAGATGTTGCAGCAGCGAACACGTAATGTAAGAGTGCACAAAGGAGTCTAAGTGTGCGATGTGCTGTAATCACGAAGGAGCGAACGCAAGGTACGTTACAGGCTCGTTGGCCTGAGCGATGGTTAGGGTGCACTACAAGCGCGGGAAAAGGTAAAGGTCCTGCAGATAAACCTGAATAGATGCAGGCTTGCACAAGACTTGTTGCAGTACGCATGTGAGAACAGGGTGAATGTAGTGTTCATCTCCGAACCGTATAGACAGTTGCCGTATTGGTACAACGACGAGGTTGGGGATGCGTCGCTATGGGTCACACTGTTCAATGGGCGGCACGCTGCAAGCGGGACTTTTATCAGCAAGGAGACTCCCTCCCTCGGCGTCAGGGTCGAGGACACTATGTGTATCAGTGGATATTGTTCTCCCAATGTGAGCGGGCAGGAGATCGACGGCTACATAGCGGAATTGGAAGTTGTTATAAGGGACGGTAGGAGAAGAGCTCCGGCGCTGTTAGTGGCTGGCGACTTTAACGCGAAATCCACAGCCTGGACTAGCAGGAGGGTAGAGCAGAGTAGGACGTATCTGCTTGGTACTCTGACAAGAAACGAGCTGATACCGATTAGGACGGCGGGAACGTATTCCTTTGCAAGGAATGGAAGCAAGAGCTTCCCGGATATTTTGAGTGTTAGTAGACGAATGAGGCAGAGTTGGAAAAAAAGTTTCGTTATGGATTGGTACTCTTCCTCGGATCACCCATATTTATTCCACGAGTTTTTGGAAAATAGAAACAAGCCGGCGCGGGGCAGTTTTAAATTGTCGACGAAACATATTCCTGACGAGGTTCGACGAGAATACTCAATTTTATGGCGAACGACGACGCAACACACGTCGTCCAATTCCAGAAATGTCTGGCACGTACGTGTACCGACGAAATGAAAAAGATTTTCCCGCCGCGCGGCAGGAAAAGTATCAACCACTGATGGAACGAGGAGTTGTCCGGGTTGAGAAGGGCAACTCCGAGATCAAGAATAAGGGCGCAGCGGGCAGTGGCTGCTGGGAGAGACAATACTGGCCATATGGTAAGCTAATTTAAGGAGGCTAGGAGGATATTAAAAAGGACGTTCGAGCGCAGTAAGGACAAGAAGTGGAGGGAGTTTTACGCAACTCTGGACCAGGATCCTTGGTACGCGAATGAGAACGCAACAGAGGATGATGGCGGTGGGATCCACGGAGCGGGTGATGTGGTCCAAATGAACGAGCTAAGAGCAGCGGTTGGCCGGCTGAATGTTAACAAGGCCATTGGTATCGATGGGGTTCCGGGATCAGTCATTAAACTGATATTCGAGCATTGAGCACAGGAACTGCTCGCCATGGTGAATTCTATCTACGAGACGGGACGCGTTCCAACGAAATGGAAAGTGACCCGGCTGATCTTGCTAAACAAACCGGCGGAAGGATCCCAGGTTGGTCTCGTCATACCGACCACTAAGTATCCTACCGGCGATGAGCAAAGTTTGGGAAAACACGTTCAAATCGGCCATTGAGAAGGAACTGGGATTGGACCCGTTCTACCGAAATTAATTTTGGTTCCGCAAAAGGAAGAGTACCATCGGTGCCATCTCGCAGGTCTGCAAGTTCACCGATTCTTGCAGAAAGAAGGGCATTGTTTGCGTCATGATGTGCATCGATGTTAAAAACGCGTTCAATTCCATGCGGTGGGAGATAATTCTGAAAGAGGCGAAGAGTAGGAGTCCCCCTCCCCCCAATTTGACGAGGGTTCTACCTCAAGGACCGTTTCGTAGTTCTCGACAACCCGAATGGTCTTATCGTGAAACAAATTTTTGCTGGTATTCCAAGGAGCTCTGTGGTAGGCCCGCTTCTGTGGAACCTATCTTACGATGGCCTGTTGACCAGATTTGACAATCGAGTGTGTTACGCCATGCGGCTTACCATAGGCCATATTCTTTACCGTCGATCGTGGCACTGCAATGTCGCAGACGGATCGGTGCGTCTGCCCGGCAAACAAACATTGTAATGGCAAGCGCATGGTTCACTAAGCAGGGCGACTTCCAGAAAGTCGACTCGTAGCCGTTATTTTACCTCGCGTAAAAGAATGTGGCGTGATCCGAACGTAGTGGGGGGTCGTCTTCCAGAAAAGACGAAAAAGATCGAAGGGCGATCATAACTTTTCGAGGTCTCGAGCCGTCAATACCTTTCATACGTCGCAGTTTACAGTCTGTTATAATTATATCTTCTAGTCGATAAATCGTTGAAATAAATATTATTTTATTTGTGGTAAATCGGTGGAATTTCATTGAACTACCCTTATTATCACAACAGAAATAAGGGGATCGATCAGTTCGTGGCGTCGATTATTCAATCGTAACGAGACCTTACAACTCTCGTTGACGCGCTATCTCGCGATCGCGTCTCTCAGCGAACGGTCGAAACATTTTTAGTCCTTCGAGCCGGATCACGTGCCAGTGAAGAGTGCACTTACCAGTGACCACACAGTGCCACGTGACTACATAAAAACCAGCAGCGGGAGCGTTATCACTACAGCGAAACCAGTGACGTCAGCTTCGAAGAAGCATAACCCTTTGGCAAGGGAACGCAACCACGCAGCCTCTCGCCGCAGCTGGACAATCATCAAAGCAACGAATTCCACAACCAAACGAGTGACCGTCGGAAGGAACAAGGCGTTCCTTGCCAAACATACGCACGCGACCTCACGCCGTACGACAGTAAGGTAAGATCGTTCCTTATATCGAACATCTCCTATCCTCGGCAACGATGGCAAGCGAAGACCAGCTCATCTCCCTGCGTCGGAGACGAGGCTATTGTAGCGGCCGATTCACATACGTATCGAACCGATTGGACGAGTACGAACGATCCGGGCAACAGCAAAACTCCTTGTTAACGAACTACGAAAAACAACTGACCGAAGCTGTTACTCAATTCGAAGCCATCCAACTCGAGTTAGAAGTATTAGACGAGGAGGAACAAGCGCGTGGCTTCGAAATAAGGGATCAGTACGTCGCGGTAGACATAAAGCTACAAAATCTTCTGAGGAACGCGCAAGCAGCATCCCCGTCGACATCCATAAACCTCCCAACCTGTGCATCATCCACAAGTTCAAATCCGATAGCAGTTAAATTACCAGATCTTCGGCTCCCCACCTTTGACGGAAGCTTAGAGAAATGGAACACGTTTTATGATACCTTTTCTTCCACAATCGATAAAAATCCTAATCTCACGGACGTACAGAAATTCCAGTACCTGCAGTCCGCCCTGCAAGGAGAAGCAGCGGATTGTTTAAACGCGTTACCCCTTAGTAATGTAAACTATAGTCAGGCCATAGCCGTTCTCAAGGAGACTTTCGAATGTCCACGATACACAACTTTCAGTCACTGCATGGCAATCATCGAGTATCCAAGGTTAGCCAGAGAATCTCCAGCAGAATTAAGGCGCTTAGTCCATACATTCAAACAACACATATATGCATTGAACAAATTAGGAGAATCCTACCCCGATACCAGTGGTATGCTTAACAGCCTCATCCTCTCGAAAGTACCGCTAAGCATCCAAAAACAATGGGAAATGACGCTGCCTAATAATGAGGTGCCTCCGTACATCCATTTACTAAACTTCCTAGAAAGATTAGCACGAAGCTCCAGACCGATCACCACGGTCAAACAAACAAGGGAGTCACCGAAACAAACCACCCCGGTCCGTCAACGCGCACCACGAGGGCATACATTCACGGCGACACAGGTTACTCCGACATGCCCCACCTGTCAAGGACAACACCCCATTTGGAGGTGTGACACCTTCAAAACCAAGTCCCTTCGCGAACGCATTCGGGAGGTCAAAAGAGCATCACTATGCCTCAACTGCCTCGGAAAAGGGCACACAACGAAACATTGTTTCGCGGGATCATGCCGCGTATGCGGAGAACGACATCACACGATGCTGCACAGGGCAGAACGTCGTTCAGGGTCTCGTTCCAGCGCGTCCAGCCCGAAATCTTCCCCATCAAGTAGTCGATCCGCAACACCTTCCTTGCCGCCCTACTCATCACCCACTCGTCGCAAAAGACACACAACAGACCACAGATCGGTAACACCACGAACAGCCGCGCCTCCGAGCCCACCTCCCAGTGACAGCCGAACACATAACCAATGACGCCGACGATCGACGACTCCGTTGACGACCGGACATACCAGACCAGTAGCATCTGAATCATTATCCAATGATCTAATCATCACTGCGCAGATTAACGTTTTGAATGATAAACAGCAACCAATCCGTTGTCGAGCGTTGCTCGACACCGGATCCAGTATGAATTTCATTACCGAGGAGTTAGCAAAATCGTTAAAATTAAAGCAAAACAAATGTTCGGTCCCAATCGGAGCTCTAGATACCTTGACGATGACCTCCAAGCGACACATCACGGCCACGATAACTTCCGTTGACGGCACATACACACGTACATTAACGTTCCTTGTCATTCCGACCATATCAACCTTAATTCCAAGCGAACCCATCGATCGTTCGACACTTGAGATACCCAAAAATCTCAAATTGGCAGATCCACGATTTCATTTACCAGCTCCGATCGATGTGCTATTAAGCTTAGGTTCAACACTCGCGTCGATGTGTGTGGGACAAATCAACCTAACGCAGCCAGACGAGCCCGAATTGCGTCTGTAAAAAACGCGATTCGGATGGGTAATCGGGGGGAGTCCAACTTCCCAAACCGCGACAAACACCTTTCACACATCCACGACGACTCTACAAGCAGATCTCGCACGGTTTTGGGAAATCGACGAAGGACCCTCGATTAAGCATATCTCAGATGCAGATCGACGATGCGAAGAACACTTCCAAGCCCACACCCGACGCACCAGCGAAGGACGATATATCGTCGCTCTACCATTCAACGATCAGCTTCAGTCACTCGGATCCTCTAAAACGCTGGCAATTAAACGACTCGCCTCACTCAATCGCCGATTCCAGCACGACAAACGCTTCGAATCAGAATATCGAACGGTAATACAGGAGTACCTGGCATTGGGACACATGACGAAGGTCAATGTCAACCACTTCGACGACAACGGATACTATTTACCCCATCATGGCGTAATCAAAGCATCGAGTCAAACCACCAAACTCCGCGTAGTTTTCGATGGATCGGCACCAAGCACTACCGGAATCTCCCTAAGCGATACACTTCACACAGGACCCAAGTTACAGGAAGATTTATTCTGCATACTAATTAGATTCCGCTCTTATCAATACGTACTCACTGGCGACATCGAAAAAATGTATCGGCAATTCTTCGTACGACCGGTGGATCGGAAATATCAAAGGATATTATGGCGCAGCGCGAGTGGAGAAACAGAAACGTATCAACTTAACACCGTAACGTTCGGTTTATCCGCAGCCCCGTATCTAGCCATTCGGTGCCTCAAGCAACTGGCAGAGGACGAAGGACATCGATTTCCACGTGCAGCGCAGGTGTTGCAGCGGGATTTCTACGTCGACGACGCTCTCACCGGAGCTGAGACGAAGGACGAAGCCCTCGCGCTTAGAACAGAACTCACCAATTTACTTCAACTGGCCGGCTTAAACATACGAAAGTGGGCATCAAACGACAACGACTTATTACACGGACTTTCCATAGAAGAAACAAATCATCAACATTTTTTGGGTGATTCGCAAACCTTGAAGACGCTGGGGGTGTTTTGGAATTCATCCGACGACTCCATTCTTTACTCGGTCGAAGTCAAACCTACCTCCTCCCGAGTCACGAAACGAATCATCAGCTCGGAGATCGCAAAAATCTACGATCCGCTCGGTCTGCTCGCTCCGGTGATTGTTCGGGCCAAGATGCTGCTTCAACGAGTATGGTCGTCAAAAATCGATTGGGATGAATCACTTCCGATCGATTTACATACAGAATGGGACAGGTACTACGCCCAACTACCCTTATTAAACAACATCACGTTCCAACGCAAGGCCATAATTAAATCCGCAACGGAAATTGAATTGCATGGGTTCTGCGATGCCAGCGAAAAGGCTTACGGAGCCTGTGTTTATCTCCGAACCCTTAACACTAACGGTCGTGTTTGGACCCAACTCTTAACCGCAAAATCGAAAGTCGCCCCGCTCAAGTACCAGACCATTCCTCGGCTCGAGCTGAGCGGAGCACTCCTTCTTACGTCCCTGATGTCGACAGTCAAGCAAGCCCTATTACACAAAAATACTCGAACTATCTATTGGACCGATTCCACTATCGTCCTCCATTGGCTCAATACATCACCTCACACTCTCAAAACGTTCGTCGCTAATAGAGTCTCCGAAATTCAGACAAAAACCAGTATCCGCGATTGGCGCCACGTTCCTACCAACGACAATCCTGCGGATTTAATATCACGCGGCCAAACACCCGAAGAGTTTCTGCGCCCAACCATTTGGCAGCACGGACCTGCGTGGCTCCACCAGTCGGAAGACTATTGGCCGACATGGGCGTTAACACCGCAAATTGAAGTACCGGAACAGAAAAGGGCGATTTGTCTGTCCGCAAACCCCGCCGATTACAGCTTATTGCAAAGATATTCATCCTGGCCCAAGTTGATACGAATCATAGCTCGTTGCTTCCGTTGGAAACACAAAAGGAACCGAGCGGCACCACTGACCGTAACCGAATTAAGCTTAACGCACGACAAGCTAATAAGATTGCTACAAAACGTCCATTTCGCCGAGGAAATTCTTACGCTCCAAAAAGATCGAAACGCGGCGATAAAGGGTAAGCTCACGAGACTCAACCCGTTCATAGATAAGGAAGGAATATTGCGAGTCGGGGGTCGACTCAGCCATTCATCGATGACCTTCGCCCAGAAACATCCCATAGTATTACCTAAGTCATCTGTCACAACACGCATCATAGAACATGAACACAAGATCCACATGCACGCCGGAACGCAGGCTACGTTATACGCAGAAAGACAACGATACTGGCCCGTCGACGGTCGAAGTCAAGTATGGCGGGCGATCAAAGGCTGCGTCCGCTGTTGCCGCGCTCAACCACCGCCGGTAGAATACGTAATGGGTAATCTGCCGGAGGCGCGAGTAACGGAATCTCGCCCATTCACAAATGTCGGCGTCGACTATTGTGGGCCGTTCCACATCAAAGAAAAACGACATCGTAACCGCCGTCAGATAAAAGTATACGTAGCCATCTTCGTATGCCTAGCAATTAAAGCAGTACATATCGAGCTTGTTGACGATCTCACTAGCGAAGCCTTCATCGCCGCCCTGCGTAGATTTATCGCTCGACGAGGGTATTGCTCCACCATCCACTCTGACAACGGCACCAACTTCATCGGAGCAAACAACGAATTACGAGATCTTCATAATTTATTACAATCCGACGACCACAAGGAAAAAGTAACCGCGTTCTTAGCCGACAAGCAAATCGAATGGCGCTTCATTCCCCCTCACTCCCCGCATTTCGGTGGGCTATGGGAAGCAGCGGTGAAGTCATTTAAACACCACCTTAGACGTGTAGTCGGCAACGAGTTACTCACCTCTGAACAGTTGAACACTCTCATCATAGAAATAGAAGCAGTCCTCAATTCACGCCCGCTAACTCCCATTTCTACCGATCCGAATGATCTCCTAGTCCTCACTGCCGGACATTTCCTCATTGGCGATTCATTAATGTGCTTACGTGATCGAGATTTCAGGGACACTCCATCAAACCAGCTCTCCAGATGGCAGCATATCCAACAGCTTAAACAGCATTTTTGGAACCGCTGGCATAAGGAGTATTTGAACGAGCTAACCAACCGCAACAAATGGAACAAGGGTGGCCACAGCATCCAGGAGGGTACAATCGTCATCCTCAGAGAGGATAACGTGCCCTCCATGCATTGGCCTCTATGCCGAGTTATCAAGGTTCATCCAGGCGCCGATGGTGTCATCCGGACAGCTACAGTTCAGACGGCAAAGAACATTTTGGATCGGGGCGTCAAAAGGCGTGTCCCACTGCCAATTCAACCCGACCTCGAGAAACCCGAACCACCAGCCATCGAGACAAAATCAGATGAGAACCTCGACAACAACACACCTCGCTAGTTTTGATCGGTACCCTCTCAACGGGGGGAGGACGTTACGCCATGCGGCTTACCATAGGCCATACTCTTAACCGTCGATCGTGGCACTGCAATGTCGCAGACGGATCGGTGCGTCTGCCCGGCAAACAAACATTGTAATGGCAAGCGCATGGTTCATTAAGCAGGGCGACTTCCAGAAACATCGACTCGTAGCCGTTATTTTACCTCGCGTAAAAGAATGTGGCGTGATCCGAACGTAGTGGGGGGTCGTCTGCCAGAAAAGACGAAAAAGATCGAAGGGCGATCATAACTTTTCGAGAACTCGATCCGTCAATACCTTTCATACGTCGCAGTTTACAGTCTGTTATAATTATATCTTTCTAGTCGATAGATCGTTGAAATAAATATTATTTTATTTGTGGTAAATCTGTGGAATTTCATTGAACTACCCTTATTATCACAACAGAAATAAGGGGATCGATCAGTTCGTGGCGTCGATTATTCAATCGTAACGAGACCTTACAACTCTCGTTGACGCGCTATCTCGCGATCGCGTCTCTCCGCGAACGGTCGAAACAGAGTGAATTTGAGAGCTTTTGCGTTTGCGGACGACCTTGCTATCTTGGTGGGTCTGAAGAAGAAGGAAAGTGTGGAGGTCAATCTGAATCTCCACATGAAGATTATCCTAAAATGGTGTGAAAATTCGGATCTCCAGATAGTAAAGAAGTTCCAAAGAATTTTAACATAACATTGACACGAGAGGTGCTTAACACACGCAAAAGGGTGGAATACCTACGCGTGGTGTCGGACTCCGAAAGGAAATTCAGTGACCACATCGAAGCAGTTTGTACTAGAGCGGACGCAATTGTAGGCGCTATCAGAGGGCTCCTACCGAATGTGAACGGCCCCTCTGACGCCTGTAGGAAGTTGTACTATCGGGTATGGAAGTCAGTCGTGCTGTAGGCTTCCCCGGTCTGGATGGATACGCTTAGCAATGTCAAGACAGTAGGAGAACTCTGCAGGACACAGAGTAGGGCTTTGATAAGTACCTCTACGGCCTACAGAACGGTTTCGCATGCGGCGTTGTGCGTGTTGACGGGGACCATGCCCATTCATATCAGAGCGCGGTGGCGAGGGAGAATTTACGAGGTTACGGAGAGGAGGCGGTGGACGAGTGAAGAAGTGAGTGGACCAGGTAGAAAGCGAACAATTGGACAAATAGGTTGATCGAGGTTGCAGCCATCTTCCGGAAGAGGAAGAGAAATATCGATCACTATACCATGCAGCTGTTGACTGGACATGGTATCTTCAACACGTATAGGTTTAAGATTAACAGGGAAACCGTTTACAAATGTTGGAATTGCGATGCGTGTCCAGATGATGCTGAGCACACCTTACTGAGGTCCAAATTGGGCAGTCCAACGTACCACTCTGGAGAATGTTGTTGTCGACACGTTTACAGTGAATAATATAATCGCATTGGTGTCGGTCGACGAACATACCTGGGGGCTGTTCCGGAGCTTCTGCAGGACAGTAATGAAGGCGAGACAGGCGCAAGAAAAGGCCAAAGGCGGAGCTACTAGAAGATGGGGAAGATGATGTTTGACTATCTCCGAGGAAATGGAGGCATTTAATGGATAAGGAGTAGACGCGTTGAATGGGGTTTCGCCGAAGTAATGTTTATTTAACAGTGGGGACGTAACCCTACGCTCGAAGAAGGATTGAAAGAGGAGGGGTTTTTAGTGGATATGGCACTGACATCAGCCGAGTCCCACATAACCCGGCGACGCGGGTTGTCGGATGTGCGTAATGCATTTTCCCCTCCTCGCGAAAAAAAGGTTCCCAAATTATGAATGATTGAACAATGAATTAACAATATAAGAGAAATTTTTAGACTTATTAGATGTATTAGCAACAGTAAGAGTGTATTGTAAGATTAGTAATTAGGTTACATATTATGAAGCTATTTACTTATTACTATTTACTATTTATTTATTATTTACTATTTACCTATTTACTATATTGGATGAATAATTGTATACACTAACAGTCATTCTGAACGTACAGTCCAAACGGACATTGACACTTCCTTAACGCACGAAACGTAATGATAAATAAATTCCGAGCAAAATAATGTCGCCGTATATGCAACCGTCGATCAAAGACGAATTCGAATTTTCCGACTCTCGCCCGACCAGTATAAATAAGAGGAAGCAGTCGCGAGCGAGTCAGTTATTATTCGAGTTTCACGATTAACGGAGTTATACGAGTTATCGAGTCATCTGCGAGCAATCATACACTGTTTTTGCGAATACGTTTGTACGAGCGTCTCTTGACAGTATTTATATTTATATGTCGGAGATGAAAGTAAGACCGGAGCCTTCCCTTTGCAATTTTGAGAAAAGTCCTCTAATGTTATAGCTTAGATTTTATCATAGCTGTAATTAAGCAATTGTTGTCACCCGATCTGATTATAATTGTTCGAGATTTGCGATAGCGAAATTGGGTTCGAGGTGACAACTGGTCGCCGAACGTAGCCACGGTCACGGGATAAACGTTTAGCTTGACGAAAGTGTGGAACGGTTGTGTGGTTTCCCTAGATATGTGGTATGTGGCGGCATACGGCCTCAAGAACGGGTCTGGCCACATATGATTGTACTTTGGAGGTGTCGATATTATAGGACACACGTTGCATTAAGAATCAAACTCCGGACAGAAAGTGCTTAGCAACGGCGATTGGAACTTTCTCGATACTTCCAACGAGTATATAACAAACTTTTGGCCGAAATTGCCTAGCAGCGGTGATTGGAACCTTCTCGATGCTTCCAGCGAGCATGTAACTAACAAAATGCAATCGTACAGCGAGAAAGAATTCCATCAGATTATTCATTCGTGTGATCGTCTTGGAAAGTGACACATCGAGTAGTATACAGAGCGTCTCAGTAAATAGTTATCCTGTTCGCCGTGGATTCGTTTGAACCCAAGAACATTGTTAATGGCGTACATTAAATTCATTATTCGTTAAATTTATTATTCATAAAACTTATTATTCGTTAACCTTATTGTTCGTCAGTCTTATTATTCGTTAAACTTATTCGATAATCTAATCATTCGTTAAACTTATTATTTATTAAGCTTATTATTCATTAAACTCAATATTCATTATACTTTGTAAAATCTTGTATATACGTGTAAATATAATCTCTGTTTTTGTAACACGATGGCTAATTCAAACGAAGAAGCGTTACGCCCCCTCAAGTCTAATGTGAATCCGACATATATTTATCAATTTATATAATTTATTCCAAATATATTTGACGGGTTGCGACAGCAATCTCTCGTTCTCGTTATTCTATATTACAATCCTCTACTCCATCCACCACATTAGATATATCAAAACTGACGGTATTCGATATCAAGACCAAAGTTTTCTTCAAAATAACTGCACCCTTATTAACGAGCCTAGCATGGGATATAGTGCGAGTATACCTCATACCAACCAAAAGAGGCCAAGCATTTCTGGCACCAGTATTTGAACATCCAATATTTTTTACACAACAATATACATACATGAACGTTGATAATGAATACCACGATCATAATTCTAATATAAAAATAGGAATTACAATGTGCAAACAAACTCAAGCGACACATGACAAGAAATCTATCCACGACTGTTTGTGAGAAATAATAAACTTTAACAAAAGAATAAACATTTGTAAATTTGCCGTTTATAAAATCGAAGATATAACTTTCATTCCATTAACAGCTGAAAACCAATATATAGCTATGCCAAAAGAAGAAATTGAAATACATGTACTTTGTGATAATATTCAGAAACAAATTAAAATAGTGTAGCGGCACGCGAGCAGGTCAGTTCAAATCCTGTTGTTGTTTTGTTTCGGAGCAGCAAGACCGTTAGGTCATAGGTACGATGAGGAGCAACGAACTCCGAACAAAACAATGCCGCCGCTACCTTCAACTGTCAAACGTTGTTAAGTTTAAATTTTCCGGTTATCCCCCGACCAGTATAAATAATCAGACGCAAGCACGATCGAGAGAGTTAATTGATCAGTGCTTTAGCAATCAGACGTATACGTATCCATCGAGTTCCTCGAGCACTTATATTATTTTGACCGGAACGAATTGTGAATTGGTGTATATTTATTCTTATTCATCGAGTAAAATAAATTATACTTATTTTACGATATTTGGCATTCACCTATCCTCCACAATAGGAAGACCTTCCATAATTCAGTCACCTGATGAACAACGTAATATGCATAATATTCAACGATAGTGTAAAGAAGATAGGACAATGCAATGTCAATATAACATTTGAGTATAAGCTCAAGACGATTCCCTTTGATAATGATACAAGAATAAATTATTTGTTAGACAAAATCGAAAGAACATGTTATGTTGCAGGTATCTATTGAAATCATTACCTATAAAACTATGTATTCATTTATTATGTTGTAAAACTAAGAATAACATCCAAAATATTGCGACAAATCCAACACCTCTAAACAAACATCTCTAAACATGAATTCAGCAATCACAATGTAATACACACTGAATTAACATAAATAACAATTCACTCCAACCACGTTATATAAAACCTAGTTACACCAATACGTTAAGTACGTGACTGTTATAAGGATAGAGACAGGTAAAGATATGTTGACTGATGAGAGTTTGTAGTTTTTTCTGTCTAAGTGTTCTCGTATTATTACGGAGGAAAGCTCCGTGTGGGTGTGTCCCTTTGAACTAACTACGCGAATTCGTTGTTCACACTTAACGTTAGGAAAAGTGAGGGTAACGATCCGCGATGCCAATTGGTTATAGTCCAAGTTAATAAATGAAGATAGGAGGAGGAAGCCTCCTACCAACGTGGCTCGTAGGTGACATTGTTTATGGGAAAAACCAGCATTTCCGTTAGCCAAATATTCGATTTTTCCCAATAGGTAACTAGCCGCTTTCTCCGTGATTGTATTATAAGAGCGTGCAATATACCTAAGGACTGTTTTAAATACCAGCTATAAACCGAAAATACTTGCAGGATTAAAGGTTCTTGCAAGCTGATAAGATTCGGTTTATGGTGGGGCCTTGATTTATAGAGGGTCTGTCTAAGGGGGCTTGGGCCTTGACGGTCACACAATCAAGGACGTCGCACGGACCATTTCAAGCGAAGTAACATCCTTCCCCTGTTGAGAGGACCCCTATCAAAACTCTGTAAATATGGGTTAGACACTTGTCCTATCCACCTTCTTAGCTATCCCTGATTGACCGGACTCATCTGGATCTGATTGACATGGTAGGGGGACCAGTCGTTTGACGTCGCGGTCCAGGAGGCTCGATGATGTCTGCACAGTAGCTGTTCGTATTATAAGGGCCATTGCATTGATGGAACGTTGTCCTCTCTGAGGATGACGATTGTGCCTTCTTGGTTGTTATGTCCGCCCTTGTTCCACTTGTCGCAGTTTATCAGTTCATTGAGACATTCCTTATACCAGCGGTTCCAAAAATGTTGTTTGATTTGTTCGATATGCTGCCATCTGGAGAGCCAGTTGGATGGAGTGTCCCTGAAATCTCGCTCCCGCAAACTCCTTAATGAATCGCCAATGAGGAAATGGCCCGGAGTGAGGACGAGGAGATCTTTGGGATCCGTGGATATGGGAGTGAGTGGTAGGGAGTTAAGAACTAATTCGATTTCGATGATGAGTGTGTTAAATTGTTCGAAGGTAAGTAATTCGTTGCCGACGACGCGTCTAAAGTGGTGTTTGTGTTTCGTGTGTGAGAATACGAAGATGGCCACGTATACCTTGACCTTAATGTAAAATGGAGCACAATAATCGACACCGACGTTTGTGAATGGTCGAGACTCCGTTACTCGAGCTTCCGGCAAATTACCCATGATGTAGTCTACTGGTGGTAGATGAGCACGACAGCAACGGACGCAACTTTTAATCGTACGCCATACTTGACTTCGGCCATCGATGGGCCAGTATTGTTGTCTCACTGCGTATAGAGTAGCCTGTGTCCCTGAATGCATACTGACCTTATGCTCGTGATCTATTATTCGTGATGTAACCGAAGATTTGGGCAACATGATCGGGTGTTTTTGGGCGAAGGCCATCGGCGCTTGACTCAGTCGGCCCCCGACGCGCAACATTCCTTCCTTGTCGATAAAAGGGTTGAGTAGTTGGAGTTTCCCATTGACTGGCATGTTTCGATCCTTCCGGAGTGTTGCTATCTCTTCAGAAAAGTGACTGGATTGCAATAGTTTGATGAGTTTGTCGTGGAAAACACTTAGTTCCTCTGTGGTTAGTGGTGACGACCAGTTTTGTTTATGTTTCCACCGAAGACAGCGAGCAGTAATTCGGATTAATTTAGGTCAGGATGAAAATCTGTCTAGGAGAGTGAGGTCGACAGGAGTTGTGGCTAGACAAATCACTGTTTTGTGTTCTGGTATGTTGGCCAAAATGTTTGCCAAATGTTCGGTTGCAGAAAATCTCCGGGAAATTGCTCTCGAAAAAATTAGGTCCGCAGTATTATCATTGGTGGGGCATGACGCCAATCGGTGTAGCTAGTCTTATTTTGAATTTCTGCTACACGATTTGCAACGAAAGTTTTGAGTGTGTGTGGTGACGAATTGAGCCAATGGAGAACAATAGTGGAATCCGTCCAATAAACTGTCCGATTTATTTTGACCGGTAATGCTTATCGTATTGTTGAGGTTAAAGATGTGAGTAGAAGGGCTCCACTCAGTTTAAGTCGTGGAATGGTGGAATTTGCGATTTGAGTGGAGCTACCTTTGATTTCGCCGTGAGCAGGTGTGTCTGGATGTTTCCATCAGAATTGAATGTACGTAGATAAACACAGGCTCCGTACGTCCTTTCGCTGGCGTCACAAAAGCCGTGGAGCTCAATCTCAATGGCTGATTTTATTATTGTTTTGCGAGGGAACCGAATATCATTAAGTAATGGCCATTTGGTATATCAGTTCCACTCGGAATGCAAGTTTGCTGAGAGGGACTCATCCCAGTCGACTTTCAACGACCAGACTCGTTGAAGTATGATCTTTGCTCAAAAATCCATAATGCGATAATCCATAATCCAAAATCCATAATCCATAATCCATAATAGAGGATCGTAGATTCTGGCGATCACAGAACTGATGGATCACTTTGTCACACGAGAGATGTGGGGATTGGCTTCGACCGAGTAAAGTATTGCATCATCATGGGAATCCCAAAAAATGCCGAGTGTTTTTAGAGTTTGCGACTCACCCAATTGTAATCTTCGATTATTGTCCTTTTCAGATAGCCCTCGAAGTATGTTCTTATCGTTAGAAGCCCATTCTCGGACGTCTAAGCCGGCCGATCGGAGAAGTTCAGTAAGTTCTTGTCTGATCGATAGTACCTCTTCCTTCGTATCAGCTCCGGTGAGGGCGTCGTTGACATAGAAATCGCGCTATAAAACCGATGGCGCTCGCAGGAATCGATGTCCCTCGTCATCTGACAACTGTTTTCGGCACCGTAGGGCTAAGTATGGGGCTGCTGATAGTCTGAACGTCACGGTGATGAGTTGGTATGTTTCGACCTCCCTGTTGGAATTACGCCATAGAAGTAGTTGATATTTCCGGTCTTCTGGGCGTACTAGGATTTGTCGATACATCTTCTCAATATCGCCCGTTAGGACATATTGATGTGAGCGGAATCTCATTAGAATGTCGAACAGATCCTCTTGTAACTTCGGTTATGTATGAAGGGTATCGTAGAGATACTCCGGTGGTGCTGGGTGCCGATCCGTGGAACACAACCTTAAGTTTGGTAATATTCCTTGATCACGCCGTGATGCGGTAAATAATACCAGTTGCTTGAGGGGTGATGAGTCGTGATCTTCGTCATGTGACCCAAGTCTACATATTCTTGAATCACCGTGCTATACGCGGTTTCAAATTGTTTGTCGCGTTGGAATCGGCGATGAAGAGAGGCGAGCCTGCTCATTGCAACGGATTTCGACGTCCCAAGTGTGGGACACTTTTTGTTGAATGGCAGGGCGACGATGTATCGCCCTTCCTTGGTGCGCTGGACATGGTTTCGGAAATGCTCCTCACATAGTTCCAATTCCGAGAGATGTATGGTAGGCGGTTTCTCGTCGATTTCCCAAAAGCCGGCGAGATCCGATTGTATATCTGTCGTGACTGCGTGGAATGAATGTATAGTCGATTGAGCGGCTGGGCTCCTCCCGATGACCCAATCGAATCGAGTCTTTTGCAGGCACAACTCGATATCATTGGAATGACTTATCTTAATCTACCCGACGCATAATGAGGCCAAGTTTGGTCCTGAGCTCATTGGGCTTGGCCTGTGAAATGCTGAATCGACTAATCGTAGATTCCTGGGTATTTGTATGGTTAAACGATCGATTGGTTGATCTGGGACCAATGATGATATGGTCGGTATTATTAAAAATGTCACTGTACGTTTATATGTGCCCTCCATGGAATTAGGGGTGGCTGTGATGTGGCGCTTCGCGGTAGTGATTAAGTTATCGAGAGCGCCGATTGGGACCGTACATCTCCTTTGCCTTATGTCGAGGGACTTTGCGAACTTTTCGTTCATCAAGTTCATACTAGACCCAGTGTCTAGGAAAGCTCTGGCTCGGATTGGTTATGCTCTATTATTTAAAATATTGATCTGTGCTGTGACCAAGAGATCATGATGCCGTGTGACGTTTGGAGAGGTATTTATCAACTCGGTCCTCTTTTTTGTCTTCGGTTTAGCTAGTCAATTTTTCCCCGATTGGGGTTTGGACGAGGAGTTTTGGTCGGTGCATTTGGTCCGTGATGACCGAGATTCATATTGAGGAGTAGTTTTCCGACTCCTTGTAGGTGACGGAGGAAATTTCCGCGAAGGTTCTGTAGTACGTCTCGAACGATGTAGAGAATTCCGCTCGACCATCGACCGCTCGACGACTGTCCGCTCGACCATCGACCGTTCGACGACTGACCGTTCGACGACTGACCGTTCGACGATCGACCGCTCGACGACTGATCACTCGATGATCGTACGCTTGATACACGGGAACTGGCATTGGTATGTTCCCGATGTAAATATGCGTGGTGTCGGTGTACACATATGTGACACGAAACAGCTGAACATTGGGTAAGGGAGTGTGCTCTGCCTAGGCAATTTTTGCAGAGTGATGCCCTTTTTACAAATTCAAAGCGTTTGGTTGCCGATTTGGCTTTGAAGGCCTTGCAATGCTTGATTTCGTGGGGTCCTTGGCATGTCGGACACACCAACGTCCTGTTTGTTGTGGTGAATGTTTGCCCTCACGGTAAGTGTTGCCGGTGACGGGGAGATTGGTAGGATGACCTTTTGGTTTTATTCGATTTCGATCGGAGGTCATCACCGTTGGTCCGGGTTTGAAGAAACTCCATCAAATGTATGTATGATGGTATTCTTTTATTAGGCAACGTGCGCTGCCATGGACGAAGGTAGTTTCGATGAAAGCAACTCGATGAGTATTATGTTTGAGGTGATAGGCTCGCCTAATTTCTCTAGCGCTATAAGACTCACCTTGACTGTTTCAAGCAAGTCTTCTACGGCTTCTGGTGTTCCCTCCGTTATTTTAGGATAGTTTCGTAGCAACTCCCAGTGCCGCATACAGATTTGACGGTGACAGTCAAATTTTACTTTCAGCACGTTAAGAGCGATCGAGTAATTGAAATCTGTGACTTCCAACGACGGAATGCTTCGTGCGGCCCTTCCAGTTACGGATGCTCGAAGACATTGGAACTTCCGGACCGACGTTAGATTCACATTGCGATCAACTGTAGACACGAATGTGTCGTAAAAATATTCCCATTCTTCGATGGAGCCGTCAAGCTTAGTCAAGGGCATCCGCGGTAACTTAATCGATATCCATTCGGACTCATTTCCAGAATCGCGGTTTTTGAGTATCGACTGGGTTGATGGTTGTAGTTAGTCAAGGAGTTCTAGTATTCGTGTATCAACGTTGTTATATTTTTGCGCAAAAGATACTACACGCCCAGCTTCTTCCTGGTCTAACGCTTCCAATTCTTCTTGGACCGCATTATTTTCATCCAATGATCTTCGAACGATTTGCGGCAAGATATTAGGTGGTTCTTGCTTACCCGTCCGGACTCTTCATATTCGTCGAGTTGACGCTTCGTGATTGTCACTCCTCCGATTAAGGCGCTTCGTCTCCGCCGCAATGTACTGATCTGTTCAGCGTGGGCCATGTTTTAGTTTAATAGATTGAACGAGCTTATCTTGAAGAACTTGACGTTGGTTCGGGAATCGGTTGCCATTCCTTATTGTGCGGCGTGGGGTCGCGCATATGCTTAGCGAGGGAGGAGTTACTTTCCGATGGCTACTCGTGTGGTTAGGTGATTAAGTCGATAAAATGTTGATTTCACGTGACACTGTATGGTCACTGGTAAGTGCACTTTTCAATGGCATGTGATCCAGCTCAAAGGACCATGTATTTTCGATCTATCGCGAGGAGACGCGATCCCGAGGAAGCGCGTCAACGGGAGTCGTAAATTCTCGTTACGATTATAAGAATCGACACCACGAACAGATCGATCCTCTTATTTCTTGTGGGATAATAGGGGTAATTGGTGTGGTATAATACTGCGATTGACAGGGTTATAAAATTCATATTTCCAATAACTTAATACACTAAATAGTTACACCGTTACGTATGATATAAATATCATACACGATACTTTGACGTATGAAACTCCGATAGATGAACACAATGTTCTTTCGTAGTAGAGCAAGGCTCTTACAGTTGAATATAAGACGAAGGTGACTTTCTTGGTGTAGCAGAAGTAGCAATTGGATAGACTGATGTTCCGCTCTCATGCAATTACGGAGGGAAGCTCGGTGTGGGCGTGGTTTTTTGAACGAAGAAAGCGGATTCGTTGCTCACACTTTTCGTTAGTAAGGTGAGGGCAACGATCTGCGATGTCCATTGGTTCTAGTCAATGTTAATGAGTGATGAGAGGGGAAGGTAACCTCCTACCAATGTTGCTAGTTGGTGTCATTGTTTAAGGGAAAACCCGGATTTTCTGATAAATAACCCCTTTTTTCGTTAGGTCACTACCCGCTTTTTCCGTAATTTTTAAGAGCGCATAATAAACCCAAGGA
This sequence comes from Bombus pratorum, assembly GCA_930367275.1. NCBI lineage: Eukaryota > Metazoa > Arthropoda > Insecta > Hymenoptera > Apidae > Bombus > Bombus pratorum. The sequence continues at coordinate 1,147,146 of OV883995.1, read as the reverse complement.
CTTTTCTAAAAACCAGCCATAAACCAAAAACATTTCTAGGATTAGAAAATCCTTCAGGACAAACATATTAACTGAAAAACATATGTTGAAACAATGAAGTTAAAAAGTTAAAGTTTTATGGTGAGACCATAGGTTTATTGAGGGTCGGAATGACGGTACGTGGACTGTTGGCTGTCAAGCAACGCGGGATGGAGTGCAGATGTCTTATGCGACATAACAGATATAACGTACAGGTCAACTCGAAACTCCGGAAACGTAATTGCATTGTACCAATATAATCAATCGAAAGTTAAGCTATTTCAAACCTCGCCAGTACGATGCTCTTCTTTCTCGTCGAACTCGAACTTGGAGATTACGAAGCGATTGTGAGTACAGACAGATCGATCGTAATCCGACGACAAACTTCTGTATTCGGCGCATAAATCTAGCTTATCTACCAAGCCGCGGTAACCTACACTATCCTTCTTGTAGCCCGGAAGTATCGGCAAACTTGCTATTGTTATTAGGCTCTCGAAACTCATCATGATCTCGAGCCGATGTAATTTTCACGACACGTCGAGTAGATACCCGCACTTTTGGCTGCTTGTACCAGTCTCATCACGCATCTACTTTCGAAATAGCTATTTCCTTACCGTTAAACAGCACCCTCACTTTATTTTCTAACCAGCCTCCTGGAGTCCCTATTTTCTTAAACGACTAAGATCTCAATTTTTCCGCCACGATCCGAGATATCGCAGCTTTACGTACGGAATCTGTAATTTTTTTGAAATCCAAATAATCCATAGGGTCAGCTATTGGCCCCTTCTTCGTGTCTTTTAGCTTTTAATAGCATAGATAAACTTTCATTGTGTTTGAAAACTGATAAAGAGGAAGATCGATATCGAAACACTGTTTTTGTTTTTATTAAAAATTTTTACTTTTGGCATTTACCTTCATTCCTTCGTAACTTCAATTTCTCAATTATCTTCAAAACTGGCTGAACATAGCAGCTCCTAAAGCTGGGGAGGCGAGGGAAGAAATCAAGTCCAATTCCACGGTCACCCTCTCCGTTTCCGTAGAGATCAAAGCTCGAGATGTTTCGCGCGCTCGCGGCAAAATGAACGTTGCGATTCTCAAACTTCCTTTCCTTTCACCAACTAGAAAGGGTGTTAGACAGGGAGGGAGGGAAAAAGTGAGGGGTTGAAACGGTGTCGCAACGAACCGAGCGGACTGTTAATCGCCCGCACGTTTTTTTCTACCCAATTCCGAAAGGGCTAAAAGAAACTACGCGATTGCATCGCTCTTTAAGTTCCACGAACCGCGAACATAGGACAAAATAGTATTGCAATGACTAGCGGCATCTAGAATGACTAATTCTAGCGGCTTCTTTAACCGTTTCCACTTTCTCGAGCAAATTTTAGTGAAATTATCGTGCACTCGAGGCTCTTCCCTTTGAGATGGGCGATCCTATTCAGGAACCACTCGAAAAATATTCGAGTGCCCATTGTACGAGTACATCCGTCTGTTCAGGATGCTTTACCTCGTTGATGCGCACCCCCCTACACTGCTTTGCAACCTGTTAAACATCCGGGTAAAATTACTCACTCCAAGTATCGTGTTAAAAGAGGATGTAAGACTTTAATCAGATTTCAGATGAATTTTACTCTATGTACTTCTGGTGCCAAATGAAATTTCGTATGTATTTGCTAAATTCGTGCATGTCGTTCTTTATGATAGTTGATTTTGTTCGATTAGAGAGTCGATATTAAAAATTATTCCCAACTTGATATTTCTAATCTTCCTTTTTACAGCCAAATTGCTCGAGACTCGCCGAATTTAAAGCGACAACACACAATGAACCACATATGTTAACCATGATGTGTTATAGAATAAATTTATAAAATCTACTATTCTGTGAATAATTCTAGCCTACTTTATTGCTAGATAAATAATCCTATCGATGACTTATTTTATTTCACTTAAAACACTCCTGAAACAATACACGTCTAAACTTCATGGTTGCGACACATAATTCTTTACAGCCTTTAATTAAATTTGTCAAATAGTTTCGTTTTTAATAACAGAATTAACGAATATATAGTACATCTACTTGTATTTTCATTGGCAAATTAATTAATCCCACCTTTTTCATCTTTTTCAAAATAATAAAGCAAAATCTCTAGATATTCATCGAGTATTCCACTAATTGCATTAACCTCTTCTGGAATTTTTAGAGACTCGGTGCGATAGTAATACACGTAACCGGCAATTTAAAGCAATTTACTATGCATTATGCGATTGGATTTACGATTTCCGATTTCCGATTTCCGATTTCAAAACGCATATGCTTAATGAAACAGTGGAGCAGAAAGCATTCATTTACAGTTTCCTATCATGTACTCGCGTTTGCTTGAAATAATGGAATCCTATTACAGTCAATGATTAAAGTAAAGATACGATTCAAAGGGAATCCAGCAATGCGCCATTAGCACTGATAATATTACAGAATGCATTATCCATTAAAGCCTTATGTATCAAAAAAGTCTTCAATTGTAATGAAATTCATTTTACATATTGCATATTTTGTGAATGGAATAATTTAACGTAGATTTTAAGGAATTCTCTTCTAGTGCGAATTCTGATGGTGAGTTTAGAAAATATCCGTAGAATTGAATAAATAAAAAAATATAGTCCTAGAATCGTCATTTCATTAAAAATTTTACCTAATAAATTAGTACAAAAATCTGAGCAAACCAATAATCAGATTACCCACTGCTAAATCTATCAACATTCTATTCCTCAGAAGTTCTCCCAGAAAAATTTAAGTACGCGAATCGTATCTTGTTAAAACCTATCACATCATTGACCGCGTATCGCCGCTAACAGAATCTCCAGTACCGCTATTCGCCAATTTTCACTAACCCTTTTATTGTCATAACTTGAAAGCGTATAAATGCCAGAAAGAATATCTCCACGTCCCGTAACCGGAGGCTTTTCATTTTCCAGCATTGTTGAATTTCGCGCTGTACACCTAGAAAAACGGCGAGGGTACACGTGCACGAGCCCACTACGATTAATCATTCTGTTTTTCTATGCTGCCTCTCCCGACCTCGAGCTACCTCGTCTGTTTTTCGTTTTCGGCCAGTTATCACGGAGGAGTCGGCGGTAATTGTTCGCTCACAGTACGAATAACAAGGGCGTCAAAAGCCGGACGAGCCAGCAGATTCGTTAGGCAAGTATTTAACGAAAAACGACGCGCGTTTCCCCAAGCTGTCTCCACCCTTTCTCATCCGTCTAGTTTTTGTTTTAACCCGTTACGTTCATCCCTTTCTCCGACGATACATACAAACACTTGTCTTTTAACTTTTAATATCTGTTATTTACATTGGCCAAGAAAAAGAACTACTACTAAATACTACAAATACTAAAAGCGAGCATAGTGACAAAGTAGTAACAAAAATGACTTCCCGTGCTCTGGATAGTACAGAGGATGGGGAGTCATTGGTAGTTGCCCTCTTCTATGGCAGTTTGCCGGGCCTCTTCGGCTTGTATCCTCTTCTTTCTTCGGGCGCAATGCCCGCTGAAACTTACATCTAAGCTCGAGACTTTCAAAATCGCAAACCAAAAAATAAAGTACAAAGGTGAAATAAAAACATAAATCGCGGAAGCTGATCCAAGTGCACATGGATGAACAACGATCGTATAGCGATCGCTGTCCATTCGCATATGCATGCTCGAGAAATATTAACGTTCGTTTCAAAAACCACTCGCGATCACGACCGCGAAATTCAAAAAACCGACCGACAAAGCCAGAGACGATGACATGTTCCATTCGTGCCAGCTTTACCGTCGATTATTCAAATGAAATTCCCTGAAACAGGTTGGTCACTCGAAAACGCGTCTACCCGACCAGAGGCCCACCTCCACGGTTCTCACACATGACACCCGGGCGCAAGAGCCTACACTAGAGAGAACGTCTCGGAACGTCTCCGACACCCGAGCTTAACACACAGTATGCACACTTTCAGATACGTACCTTTTTCCTGAAATCGACTGACGAAGGCTAGTAACCATTGCGTAAAACGTGAGAAAACACGTCTGAGGAAATGATATCGTTAAAATAAATATAAGTAAACTTGGAATTATAATTGTAATTTACAGCAATATTAACAGCGTGGTTACACTTAATCGTGTAGCTGATATTACCACGAATTGCGATTGTATTGATACATGATTTGAATTAATATATGTCTCCACATTTTTCGTATCTTAAGTTGTAGCGAATGAGAAAAACGACGCAATTCCACAGCCTAATTACACACACACACACATACAATGTGGAAAATACGTCGTGCACGATACTCCTACACATGATCAGCAGCTGAGAAATTTTTGCATTAATTATAGTCATCGTGCCCAATATCTTATTCCCATTCAAGTAGCAACTCGGCACGTGAACGAGATCCTGACAATGGGCACGGAAATTGTTAAATCTAGAAATCCTAATCTAAAAACATGATTAGTTTGTCTCATTTGTATTTAACGGACTAACGTTCTTTGATTTTACATTTTATTACTTCGTTTTGGATTATAATAACTCTGCTTTATTAATTTAATAAATTACTGAAATTTTAATATTATCAAAAATGTAGCATTAGTAAAAAGATTAAGACTCGATGAAATGGAATAATTGTCTCTAAATGTATTACCAAGATAGAAATAATCTCCGGCAATCTCTTTGTCAAAGCACATTTCCGAAAATGCAGAAACAGTGTTCAAAGTCATTGCTTTGTTTCGAAAATCTGCCTGTCGCGAAGTTTCTTCTTGCACATAAAATTTCACACATTCTTGTGCGGAAAAGAAATGAATTTTAATTCATATTTTAAATTCTACTTACGTTTATTATATCTGAAGTCAAATAAAAGAATGTGACTTAATATTGTCATAAAATGTATGTATCGTGTATTGCATGTATCGTCATTATCATTGAGTGAAAATTGCATCTTTCATTCCAACGAAATCGGAGGACATCCGATTTCTCTGCTATAAAATGTTTAAACGAAATCGCTTCGGTATCTTTTATTTATACTAAAATTCATTGCTTAAGATTAAGTGTATTTATGTCATACAGGTATATTCGTCTAGATATTTGCCCTTTGCAAATATTTATGCCGAATACTATTATAAATATTTTTCTGTGCCACGAATATATTCTCAAATTTATATGTTTAAACTAATTATTAAAAAATTAATGATTATAATCGCGGTGTGCAAGAAGAGCTATCCGGAACTAATAAATAAAGATATGAAAAAAAATGTTACTACTCACGGGTATAAAAAATACATAATACAACCAGTCACCCGTGCCGATTCGGACCTTTCATCCTTTCGACATGATTGAGTGACCGGAGGAACAAAAATGCATGCGACTCACCATTAGAAGCGGAGAAACGGAAAACGTTGCCATCGATACTGCACTATCTCAGCAAATATCATTTCAAAGACTAACATCAGGCAGGAACTGTCGAAAATCCAATGGTGGAAATGGAGGTTGTGAAAAATCTGTTACAAAACAAAATAGGATAAATGATCGCTGATTATTTGGAAAGTTGGAGATGAAAAATGGAAATTTATTACATTTGTAACTTTAGTAATAATAAAGATTGAAATCCTAATAAACATCCATAAATGTAAAAACTGAAACTCTAATAAAAAAGTTTAAAATCCTGAAATAAAGAATCTAATAATTTTTAAATATATTAGTCATTTGTTTTATAATTTGGTATTAAAACTTTTTTTATTTTAATAAAAGAATAATCTTAGAAAACCCTAACCTTTTTTTATACGTGGAGCAATCCTCATGGACACCCCTCAGCTTGGAAGCGGCGGGGTAGTGTCGGACTTTACCGACTAAAACTCCACGGTGGACCGCCCCACGCTCAGCTGGAATGCCCGGGAACCAGAAAATTTTAGGAGAGTCCCCGCCTGAGCTTCGGCTCCTCTGGTCTTCGTACACTCGTGGGGGCGCCAAGGCCTGGAGCTCGAACGGAGGTGACGCCGCCAGCATAGTCGTCGACGCATATGACATCGTCCGGCATCCGCTTGCGATCCTGACGGCGGTCGTCGGTATGAAACCTCCTCAGCAAAAGTAGACTGTGTCAACTTGTCATCAGATCCTCTGCCCACACCAGGCCCCCTACAAGGTCCGTGAATGGACGACTCTCACATACAGTCGGCGCACTCCGACTTCTGCCCCACCGATATTCGGCAGCAGGCCACATAGAGCGTTGGCTGTCGCCGTCATTTTGGGAACCAGGAGATTGAAATGCGGCCCGAACGTCCAATCTCTATCGACTATGAGGTCCAAGCATTTCATCTGAGGTCCTACCTCAACCTCCTCTCCGCTTATGTTTAAACACAGGCCGAGCGGAGGAGTCCTCCTACGTCAGTAGTTATAAAACCATATGGCCTCCCACTTAGCCGGGGATACCCTCAGGCCCAGCCTGCGTATAACCTGTATCACGCAAGGGGCGGAAACCCATATCTGCCGTCAGTTCTTCAAACGCGACCAGGCCACTGTTCGGGGAGGCATATACGCCCACTACCACCATCCCAGTCAACTCGATCACGGCATACCCCTTGCCCTGCTAGAGCAGGATCCCTGCGGCGGGTGTGCCCGGTGCTGACGTCCACGTTATAGCGACTAAGCCGTCCAGGTCTTCGACCTAGTTAGGGGTGCCTAGTATACGATAAAGCTAGTATACGATCGGCCCAAGTTGGTCTGGGGGAGCCGCATGAATCTACTTTACCAAGTCCATATCCATGTCCTCCCCCGGGCTATCTGCCACACTCGTCATCCCTTCCTCTTCTTGCGGTAGATCTCTCGCGTTGTCACCCTACCTTCTGTCCGTAGCAGGCTCCCGAATCCGGCTCGTCTCTTTAGTTCTTGGCGGAATGCATGCCACCCCCCCCCCCCATTCTGTGGGTGGTGGGCACACCAAGCGACTCACAGAGCGGCCACCTGGGCACGCAAGCAGGACAGCTCTTGGCCTGATGACCGATGCCTCCGCACCTGTAGCATAGCTGCTCCCGGTCTACCCACCGGTCTAAGTGCGACGCTGCCGGCGAGCGTCTTAACCTGTCTTCCTTACTGCTTCGTCGACAAGGCTGAATTTTTTTTTCATGCTTTCCTGTCCCATCCAGTCCTTTGCTCGCTAATTTTCTTGCGCACTTTGCACACACGCACTGGTACAACACTCCGGTCCACTTTTTTGTCACCTTTCGTTATTTTCACTATAATTTAGTCTACAGAGTACGGAGCGATATAAACAAGTTCTCTCTGCATGCCGCCATCTTTTCCACTCAGAAAACCCTAACCTACGAAATTTTCAATCAAATTGTATTTCTTAATCAATAGTATTCAAAGCAAAATATACAGAATACACATAATTCAAGTATGATATGTAAAGTTACTTACATTCTTGGCTTTTGAGCTACCGTTGGAGCATTCCCAAGGAAGACAAAGAAAACAGAAAATATCATTAATATCGTTAATACACAATAATAAGCAGGGAAATTTAACAATAATAAAGACTAAACTCTAATAAGTATATAAATTGAAACTCTAATATAAAAGTTTGAGAATAAAACATTCACTGATTTTTTATACGTATCACACAGTTTTATTGTATTTTAATGTTAAGATTTTAAGACTTTATTTCAATTAAAAAGGACATTCACAGCTTTCTAAATTATCAGTCATTTTTATTGTATAATTAACAATATTTCAAATAAAATATAATAAATAGAACAAATTGAAATACAATATGTAAAACTACTTACATTCTTGAGCTCCTGCAGAGGCTTTGTCCTCTTGATGCACTGACTCTAGTACCGAAAAGAATGTTCAAAAGAATACAAAATAAGACCACATTACCGCGACCGCTAAAATTATAACCGGCGAACAAGAACTCTAATGTCGCGTACAAAATTGTTTGATAAAATTTTATTACTTTCGCGTGTGATTATTTAATTGGATTTAATCAAAACGAACGTGATTTGAAAATATTGAAAAATACATTTGCGGAGCAAACACTTACTACAAACCGCATTGCACGCGGTCACAGATATTCCCTAAAAATAGAGTTGTTTATGGGTGGGGTGGGGTGGGATGGGGAGCAGAAAAGAAGCGAAATATTGTTTCGATGTTTTTCTTCTTTTCTCTATCAAACGTTTATTTAGAAAATACTGCTACTTTTCTTTTACGTATGAAAAATATTAATTTAAAATTATAAGATATTTCTCGATATCGAACAAATGTTTACGAGTACCATGAATGCAATGTAAGCATTTGCAAGAATTATACTATGAATGTTCGTTACTAGAATATGAGATATATACTCCACTAATACACTAGAATCCCGTGTTATAAACAGTTGAAAATATTTGCAAAATTTCGAAAGTTCACAACTAAATATACTTAAATAATACTATAGAAACGCATGCGAAATCTTGCTTTGAAGTACTTGAGTTTACTTGCACGTCACCTTTATCAAAAAAAAATATAAGTTACAAAGTTAAACGATGGTAAAGATATAGTAATGAATAATGCGAAAAATACACTAAAGAAAGTAATAAAAAACCGACGTCACCAATAGGTTATAATATATTACAAACCTGACGCAACGCGATCCACGTTATCGGTACGAAATGAGACGACTAAATGACTCCTTGTACCTTAGTTTCGCATAGCAACTTCCAAAGTGGCGAGGGCCACACATGAGCCGGTGGCACAAGCAGCTACGCATTCTCGATTACACGTTACTAGACAAAGAAATGTATATATCAACAAAGACATTCATCTTCTACGCAGCACTTCCTTTCGAATTACGCAGCAGGAATGTTTCGAATTGCGCAGCACGAATCGTTCTCTACATCGATATTTACAAACATCGTACAGAATCCGTAGCCCTACTGGCAACATCACAGATACATTTGCCTAACATATTACCTTACTTACCTTACTTTATAACCTTATAACTTTGTGTGGAACCATTGACTGAAATTAATAAAACAAAGGGTCGGTGGTCGCTAATGATTGGGTGGCTCTAGAGGGGTAAAGTTGGTAACAGCGGAGCATATGCAGCCCATATGCCAGCTCAGTTCCTGAATAGCTGCGGTCTGCTTTAAACTGTGAGTAGTAAATGCCGTAGATATATACCGAATAAAAGATACAGCCGTTTAGGATGTCTGGTGCATGCATCACGGAAATTTTCAAATCTCCTCTGATGTTCGTCTGTATCTGAAGTGGATTTCTTTTTCTGATAGCTGCGAGTGTTTTGCTTTGAGTGGAACCTTTGACTGAAGTTAATAAAACAAAGGGTCGATGGTCGCTAATGATTGGGTGGCTCTAGAGGGATAAAGTTGACAATAGCGTAGCATATGCCGCAGATATGCTTGCTCAGATCCTGAGTAGTTGCGTCTTCAGCTACTAGTAGTTAGAAGTAGTTAATGATAGTAGTTAATGATATATAAATTAATTAATAATTGTCAATATATAAATAACAATAATAATTTATCACTCAAAATGAATATTAATAAATAAATAAATAATTATATTTTGCTCATTCATCTAAAATTACATTGAACAGCTTCTTAAACAACTCATTGGAGCTTCTTAATGCATTCATAATAATTGTTTTCATTTCACTTTTCGTAATGCCAGGTTCCGTTGCAATTTTAATGGTTTCTGGTGTTATAGCTCCTCTACTGCCCAAGACCACGGATAAAATCTACAATCTTTGTCTACACTGTATTTTGCTTTTAGGTGGTTCAGGTATGGAAAGTACTTACCGATCTTCTCCTTCTCCGCTTTAAGGAAGTAATCTCTGTTCTCGTAGCGGAAGGTGACGTCGACAACGAGAATCCGTTCGTCGTTTTTCACTACGTGCTCCGGTTTATACCGATTATCTCCAACCTTCACTGTGGGCTCGACAAATATAGTACTGTTCTCTTAATTTATTGGCGAGGCGGGCTTTTACTTCATGGTGCCTTTTTATCCGGAGTCTAGTGAGTGAATTGACGTAGTAAATTGTAATTATACGTAAATTGACATAACCCTAAAACATGTTCTGGGCTTCCCGGTTGGGCATGGCACCTTCTGCACGTCACATCTATATTCTTAGTTGCTCGTGCTAACGTGGTTTTGGTGCCTAAGGTGTTCGTTCTGATTCGTAAGGCATCGATGAAGCGGGATAGCTTTAGAAGGTTCTTCTCCTTCAACCACACGTTAATTATCTTTTCCTTAGCGAAGTCGGCGACTCCTTGGCCCTGACTTCGTAATTCGGCCCATTGCTTGACTCTCTCTTTAACCTTTTGCTGGCCTTCCCGGTGTCCTCCGAAGTCCTACCAATTAATCCTCAGGAGTTCGCGATGTTTTTAAGCTTCATCTTTTTATTCAATATCGAATCATCTTTATTTCCAACCTCGCGTATCACATCAACGTGACCAGTCCACTGCGGATGAATCGTCTTATCATATTTCCGTTCGTGCGAGTAAGCCTCAGTTACGAAAGTTTTTCCGTCCATTATACCATGCACACACACATTAACAGAGTAACCACGAGAAAATACGCGTAGACAATCAGTTTTGCCTTGTCCTTCCAAAGAACCGTCAAAGATGTTAATAAACGGCATTTCTTCCTTCTCCTCATCAGTACACAGCTTCCATAACTTCCTACGTATTTCTGTTGCCGACAAACCAAGATGGTAACCGAGTAACCAAAACAAACAGTGGCCGTCACCAGACATTTTAACTACTTCCTCAGCAGAACACGTCTTAACCAACGGCTCCTTTCGCGCAACCACCAGTTACTTTGTACTAGCCACAGAACGTGTCGCCATTACTTTATGGAAACTGTACACACTTTCTTTTCTTTTCTTTTTAGATGTTATTGGTTCAACTACTTCCTCCGGAATTATCTCAATCGGTTTTGTCGGAGGAAGAGTATCGAAGTCCTTCTCAATATCAGTTTGTAACAAACGCGTCGGCTCGGTACGCTCCTCTTCTTTACCAACATACTTCCTACGCGTGTAACTCACGATAGTGTCGAGAAAACCTTCACGCATTTGAACATCGATAGTATCAGTATTGACTCTATTGACAATTTCGGTTTCCTTCAATGTCTATGAACTCCCGAATCTCGACACATCGTATACTCTCGAAGAAATCCGTGTCCAGAGAAGAACGCGCCCGCACTTGTGACAACCCGTCCACCATCCAGTTCCAAAGCTCTTTAAAAGAGTCAATAACAGAACCACGCGAAATAATCTTAACCAAACATCTCATGGCATCCGAGAACCCTATTCTTCGCAAAACCCGTTTCTCCTTCTCATCGTTTACGAACCTCTCAATCTTCTTTCCAGCCGCATACCTCTCTTGATATGCGATACAACAAACGGCAACAACCACATCCATTGTTCACAACCGCCGACATATCATCGTCGAATCTTATTCTATTCATTACCTGGCGATATAACTATACACAAATTTCACGTTTATTGAGTACGCTCAGTGCCGTCCAATCTTGAATTCGAAGAAAGAACTGAAGGAAGACAGTGTTCTCTTAATCGATTTCGCTTGTAAATTATCCTAAACACCGTAAGCAGAATCAGGAATAAATATCAGCTAGAATTTTTTTGTATGCAATGTATCTAAATTGTAATATCGAATACAGAATTCTAAACAATTTATAACGAACACTGTTAGTCGATAGCTTTGAAATTTTAGTCTATCCGTACAAAATTGAAATCTTCTACTACAAACCAATAAATAATCAATCGCTGGGAAAAAGCTATTGAAGAAATCTCTCGCGATATTTAAAAATTGCTACAGAGAGAAGTTGCTAAAGAGTTGCGACAGAAGAACTACAAACGACCTGAACTCTTCGAAATTAGTACACAGACTGACGTTTAATCCAAGGCTCGGCCGAATAAACAACAAAGCTCGGCCATCCGTTGGTCTCTCAGTATGGGGCAGCCCGTCTCGTCAAAGTTTAAAAATATATCGCTTACTTCGTACTCATTTTCAGATTGCTCTAAGTCTTGATGTATTTCCAATTTTGGAAGAAAAAGTCGAGCGTTTCTACTGAGAAATTTGATGATCCTGTCTTTCAAGTATGTATAGTCAATGCGTATACAAGTATACGAAAGAATGCGCAAACAATGTGGCACGCGAAGAATTTGCTTCGCAAGAGGTTGTTGTACCTGGTGGATCAGGTGATCCTCACTATCATATCGGAAACCTCATCCGCCAGACGAGCGCCCAAACCTCCCAAAAGCTGTTTGCTCAATCTCAGATAAAAACACATTCCATCCCACTGTTTCCTCTTCCGTTTACAATGATAAGATTTGAATGTTAAGCTTTTGTTTAATTAGCTTTTAGGAAATCGTAATCTCTTTGAAGCATTGCTCTTCTGTTTAAACAACAGCTTTGAAACACTGTACTTGTCCCTGTTGCTGTTCATATTATTAGTAATACAGTATGGTTTGTATACAGTATACTTAATAATTCACACGCGTTCTTGTTTATCTTAACGAATTGTTACCACTGAAAATTTGAATTTTTTGGTAATTCAGATTGTCGAATTTGATTTGAAATGTCTAAATATATCGGCAGAGAACGACTCGAGATAATGGGAATGATAGTTCATCCATGACTGGCTGCAATTGCAATGCGCATCAGGTTGCAGAGATATTGGGGGCCAGCCATTTGCCACGCACATGTTTATGAGAAGTTGAGACACCGAGAGTTTTTTATTATTTTAATTTAATGCAGCCTGCACTTTTTGCTTCGTTCCTCGTAACACGTTGCATTTTCTATCTTCAACGACTTGTGTAAGTATGTATGTAAATAAGGTATGTAAATATGAAACCGGAATTTTTGTATAGAAAATACATGTTTATTGTATGAAAATGATTAAAAATATTTCATTCGAAGTATTGCCCATCGCTAGCTATACATTTTTCCCACCTGTCTGGCAATTGGTGGATGCCACGCCAAAAAAACTGTCGCTCTTTTGAGGCAAACCAGTCATCGAGCCATTTTCGTATATTTTCGTAAGAAGTGAAGTGCTGGTCAGAAAGTGCGTGTCCCATCGATGCAAATAAATAGTAATCGGACGGAGCCAAGTCTGGTGAGTAAGCCGCGTGCGAAAGTATTTCCCAACTGAACGCTTCAATCGTTTCCTTGACCGGTTTTGCTGTATGTGATGGTACATTATCATGAAGCAAAATTACTTTGTGTTGCCTTTTTTGATATTCTGGTCGTTTTTCAGGCAAAGCTTGATTCAAATCGATCATTTGTTGTCGGTAGCGCTCAGTATTAACGGTTTCGCCAGGTTTTAACAGCTCATAATAGATCACACCCTTTTGATCCCATCAAACACAGAGCATTGTCTTCCGTCTATAGCGATTTGGTCTTGTAGTCGATGTAGGTGGTTCGCCTGGAGCTACCCATGATCTTTTACGCTTAGGATTCTCAAAATATATCCACTTTTCATCGCCAGTCACAATTCGGTGGAGAAATGACTTTCTTTTGTATCTGGCGAGCAGCATTTCGCAAGTGGTTTTCGGTTTTCCTGCTGTCTTTCATTCAGTTCATGTGGAACCCATTTTCCCACCTTCTGGATCATTCCCATGACTTTCAAACGTATGGAGACGGCTTCTCGTGTCACGTTTAATTGATCAGCGAGTTGTTGTTGCGCTTGAGCGTCATCCTCATCCAACAATGCTTGCAATTCGCTGTCTTGAAACTTTTTCGGTGGTCTTCCACGTTCTTTGTTCCTCACGTCAAAATTGCCACTTCTGAATTTTTTAAACCACTCAAAGCACGGTGATTTACCAAGAGCATGCTCACCGTAAGCTTCGACAAGCATTCGATGCGATTCTGCAGCAGTTTTCTTCAAATGGTGACAGAAAATCAATGTTGTCCGCAAATCGTAGTTTCCAGGCCCAAAATTTGACATGTTCAACGCTATTACAAACTATGCTGTTGTATGAAACATGTATTGTTCTGAGTCGAAAATGTTTGTGTGACGTCAACAAAGAATTTTGGCATCAATGACGCAGTTTAGTGATAACTACATTATCAGCTAGGGCCATCTATATGCAAATTCCAGTTTCATACTTACAGACCCATTTTCTATCTTCAACGATTTCTGTCTAATTACTTTCTTTATTTTGGTATTCACACTGGCATGAGACGTAATTTTATCGTATCATGGAAACAAGTTTCTTAATATTTACCAGTATCATTTTGTACACATACAGGACAATTAAACAATATTGCTATAAGGGGTTAAAACATTATGTGTGTATATGTATGTTGGAGATGAAGGGACATCGGAGCCTTCCCTTTGGAACTTCGGGAAAATCCCCTAACACCGTAATCTAGATTCTATAATATATATGTCGGGTTTACATTAGAATTAGTGTCGCCCATCCGTTGAAAGTGAACACAGCCAAGTGTTTCCCATCCCTCCAAAGCTGCCGCGGACATCACTGAATACCTGCACTCTCCCTTCCAAATGTCTCCTCCAATTGAACCCTTCACTTCTGCAGAGATCATAGAATCAATCAATCGCCTAAACTCTAAGAACGCAGCAGGGCACGACCTAATAGGCAACAAATCAATCAAGGGACTCCCCACAAAATGGATAGCACTTATCACATCGATTTTCAACGCTATTCTTCGCCTTGAATACTTTTCCAAGGCCTGGAAAATCTCACTGATTACCCTCATCCCTAAACCCGGAAAACCGATATATGAAACAAGCTCCTATCGTCCAATCAGTCTCCTACCAACCCTGTCTAAACTGTTCGAGAAGATACTAACGAATCGACTCCTTCCACTCCTAGAGGATTTGAAAACACTCCCAGATCATCAATTCGGCTTTCGGAAACAACATTCAACAGTAGAGCAAATCCATCGCATAACTCACGTTATCAGCCAAACCCTTGAAAAGAAAAAATATTGCTCAGTGGTATTCCTAGACATTCAACAGGGATTCGACAAAGTATAACATGAAGGGCTACTATACAAACTTTAAAAAATCCTAGCACACACCTACTACTCCATCCTAAAGTCCTACCTAACGAATAGACAATTCATGGTTAAATGCTTAGACGCCACTTGCACAACATTCCCAATAGGATCTGGCACACCTCAAGGTAGTGTCCTCGGACCCCTGCTGTTCTTCATGTTCACTGCCGATTTACCTATATCAACAGAGATAACAATAGCAACATTTGCTGACGACACAGCGCTATTAGCTTCCCACGCAGACCCGATAATTGCTTCATCCACTCTCCAGCGATGTCTTGACGCTATGGAAAGGTGGTTCCACAAATGGGGCTTCAAAATTAATGAAAAAAATCCACACATGTAACCTTCACGCTCCGAAAACAAACCTACCCCCAGGTCACCATCAACAATACAACAATTCCTAGCAAGGACACAGGCAGATACCTGGGCATGACCCTGAACAGGAGATTAACCTGGAAAAATCACATCACAGAGAAAACGAAGCAACTAAGGAACAAACTCAAAAAATTCTATTGGCTCACTGGCCGACGCTCCAAACTAAGCACACAGAATAAAATTACCCACTACAAGACCGTAATAAAACCTGTCTGGACCTACGGAATCCAACTATGGGGAACAGCAACATGATACCTGCGCACATCCTTGCGCAATTACATAAGAATATAAATGTATAATATTTGTACTTTAAGAGTGATTAAATAGATATGTAAGTACAATTTTAACAAGCCGTCTTAACAAGATCTTTATGAATACATTATACATCAAATATGATACATGTAAAGTATGTATAACATTTAAGATACATGTATGTATGTATAGTGAAAAATAAAACTGTTCGTACAGTTGGAATGTAAAAATAAAAAGAGCAATATTTCCTACATTATTCAAATATATGTAATTGTACACCATAAGAGACATTTATATAAATAATGTAATTGTATAATAAATGTACACAAAACATTGACATTATTTATTGTTAGGGAAAAATGGATATAAATTTCCTTTATATTGTCGCTTGTAATGATCGAGTTTATTTTGCTGAGGAGTGACTCATCGGCTTATTCTGTTTTTGCCAAGCACCCGCGTTTTTGTGTCTTGGCGGCAAACTCTCAACCTAGGCAGTTTTTGCATTACCTTGGTCTAGGCTTTAGAGCACAGACTTACTCATACAAGAGATCATCTGTTTTTGCCGATGTGTGTGAATACGGTTAATGCTTCTGAATCATTTTATCCTTCTCTCATCTACAAGTAGCCGCAAGTTCAGCTACTTTTACCCCACGAACACTCTTCACCGACTATGAAGGACGTGATTTTTCGCCGGTTCGACTCTGTAAATCTAACGACACATACGTCCATTAGTAATCAATTTTGTAATTTCGACCGCCATATACTATAAACAGAAGATAAGGGATAATAAAAATTTGAGTTGGATTTTGCCAACCAATACCGATCCATATGCTGCAGTGGTTCCGACAATATTTTACGAAGATCTCGGAAACTAAGGCAAACTACCGCAGACTATATGTATAGGAAAAAGTTGTTAAAAATCCCGAGACTTACAATACATTGACACGTTCAAACCGACGTGCCCCATCGGTTGGCCACAATCTATACTTCTATCTGACGGTGTAGGTCACCGGTGATTCATGCAATTTACCTTTCCAATTATAATTTATAAAAATGTAATGTAACCAAAACTGAAATAAAACTCAAATGTCATCGAAGAAGACTAAATAATGACATGTAGTGTTTACTTACAAAAATATTTAAATAATTTCAATTGTACAGAAAATATGCAGCTTATTCAATGTAAATAATTTAAAGTAACAAGTATTATTCAAATAACAAACTATGAATTTTTTCAAAGTATGAGGATCAATGTGTAGCTTTGTTCTTACAATCTGGACAGTAAAAGTTAACATGTTTGCTATATTTTACATAAAGTAAATTGTTGACTTTATATCATTTCCTCTCCCTATTTTCTTGCTTAGGGAATGATAGTATTCTTTACATCGTTTTATTGTGGTTATATTTTTCAAAGATATGTTTTTTTTGTTCGATGGGAGTGATGTTAAAGATTTTTTTTCAGTTAACAAATCGTCAATTATCTTTTCACGAAATTCCAAGATACCAAATTTTGTATCTACGCCAAATTTTGTAAGCAGGCACCAAGCGTTTACCAACATTGTACCGCAAATAATTTCTATTAACACCAGTTCTACACCAGTTTATTGTTTTTCTCAAAGAGTTATAATAAGCCGCCATTTGATCGGGAAAATCGACTCCTTTTTCGCTTCATTGTAGCTCAGCATAACATTTGTTCTCCTAGTAGTGGTTTGTAGAGAATATTTCTGAGACTCACATATAGTTGATATAAGCACAGATCTCTTGTCAGTTCATTTCAAAAATTTCATTTGATTGAATGCTTTATTTATAAAAATTATAAAAACAATGTTGTATTCACCAGACACGAATTTCAATAACTGCACTGAACTAGCAATTAGTATTACACTTGCCCTGCTTATCACAAACTAAACAAACAGCAAATCATTGGCAACGAAGGCATAAAATGAAGACACGTATAAGCTCGCACTGACCCATTATGCAGAATATCAAAATGCGCCCCGGCCTGTTGAAAAATCATTGAAACCAGGAGAAAGTAGGTTGCCTACAAGCTCGATCATTATCATACATTTACTTGTGGCTTAATTTCCGAGTTTCTAAACATTTTTTTGTGGAATAATATCAAATAGCAGAAGCAATTGCTACAGCTAACACTCATACCGCGCTGAATACACTCGTTCTCGTTACAATATGTTTCTTCCGCAAAAAGACACAAAAGACAAACACAGAAGAAAAGGCAAAAATGTATTGGTAGATACCGAAATCATAAAAAAGAAAGGACCGCAAAACGTCACTAGCGTCCAATCTCTCTTTTTGTAAAATAAGTGTCCTTACCTCATCTTCCCCTCCCTACCTTCTCGAGCAACACCCCTCTTTACTCAAACCCTCAATCTCAGAAAAACCAAAAAATAAGCTACCGATTTGTACAGTTTTATCATCAAATTTTCAAGACAACAGGAAAAAAGCCAATATCGTATAACAGTACGCTTCTGAGCAGTTTTAATGCAATCAATTACTGCAATGTAAAAAATGTGTAAATCCTACACCAAATATTGCATGATTACGTCGTACCGCCGCGTTAACGATACTTTTGTCAGAACCACTTCTTAACCCAAATTCTCTTTATTGAGAATGTAATAAATGTAATTTGTATTTCTTTGGGCATTAAACGTTATAGTTAAAATAACATTACTTGGCATTCCTTCATTGCCTGGCAGCCTACGGTCCACATACCGTCATTCCGACCCTCAATAAACCTAAGGACCCACCATAAACTTTAACTTTTTAACTTAATTGTTTCAACACATGTTTTTTAAGTTAATCTGTTTGTCCTGAAGGATTTTCTAATCCAAGGAGTATTTTCGATTTATGGCTGATCCTTAGAACAGTCCTTGGGTTTATTGCACGTTCTTACAAATTACGGAGAAAGCGGGTAGTTACCTAACCGGAAAAGTGGATGTATGTCTAACGAAAAAGCCGGGTTTTCCCATGAACAAGGTTACCCCCGAGCCACGTCGGTAGGAGGCTTCCTCTTCCAATCTTCATTTAATAATGTTGGGCATCGCGGATTGTTACTCGCACTTTTTTAACGAAAGTTGTGAACAACGAATCCACGTTCTTAATTTAAAAGGCACACCCATTCCGAGATTTCCACCGTAATCAGACAAGAACAAACTGCACTTGTTCTCATAACGACAGAGCAGTCACTTCATCCCTCTACTTGTTCTCGGAACTACTGAGCAGTCACTTGATCTCTATACTTCTTCTACGACATCAGGAGGGTCAACTCAACTTCTTCTACTAGACTACGAAAGTCAACTTGTTCTCTGGACGACAGAGCAATAACTTCATCTCTATACTTGTTCTCACGACGACAGAACAGTCAAGTAACAGACAAATCTCATCAGTGCGTCTACACCAACTCGAGTCAAAGGACAGTGCAAGGAACACCAAGAGTCAGAAGTAAAGCAGAATCTACAAATCGCAGACAGTCAATCGACAGAAGATATATCATCATAGTCGCCAGCACAAAAGGAGTCTCAGATCGTACTCATTCGGAGTTGTCATTTCAAATACGCAATCTTGTATCACACTGAAGTTGTTGAATCATTCAAAATATATAATAACCTGTTAATAGCAACGTTATATTCAATCAACCACCCATATTATCTCACAAGAAATAAGGGATCGAACGATTCGTGGCGTCGATTAGTCAAATCGTAACGGGAATTTACGACTCCCGTTGGCGCGATTTTTCGAGATCGCGTCTCCCCGCGAACGTCCGAAAGTTCAAATATAAAACCGTTACGCCCCGAGGCTTACCGTAGGCCTTATTCCTAACCGTCGCTCGTGGTACTACAGTGCCGCAGACAGGTCGTCTTATAGGACCGGCGAAATATATACACAATGTAGCGACAAGCGCATAGTTGTCATCAAGCAGCGAGTTCTAGAAACGTCGATTCGCCTTCGGTCCGTTATTCCATCTGCACAAGGAAGGTGGCATACGTTATCATAGGCGCGAACAGTGGCGTGACCCGAGCGTAGTGGGGGTCATCTCCCAGAGAAGACAAAGAAAGAATCGAAGGGTAATTAAATGTATCGAATGCATCGAGTGGTTCGGACGAATAAAATTAAAGTCCCTTAGTCTACCGAATACCTCGAAAAATATCACAAAGTCGGGTCGAATTCCTGTATCAAACTAATTGTATTTGTCGTTAAATAATTTGTGACGTGCTCATAATAATATTAAGTATTGTTAAATATACACGTTTATATTAACCCTGTTTATTCAGTGTTAAATTCGTTCTAACCACTTCTGTTATCTTAATGGAAACAGGGGACTGACTAATTCGCGGTGTCGATTATTAGAATCGTTTTTGTTTGTTATTTATTGATTTAAATTTTACAATTTGTCCAGTAGGACATTTGGTAAAATATTATAGCGGTAATATAACATGTGGGTGGTTACTCGCAGTGGGGTACCATCATCGTGTTTGTTAGGTTGTGTCCTTTGTGAGATCTGTTGTGTGTTTCCTTTTTAATCTTCTTTGTATGCTTGATGTGTTGACCGTTTCCGCTGCCAGCCGGTTCGGGTGCGTTGCTATTCTTTCTCTGTACCTTCTTACGGATCTGCTAATCTCCTCCTTGACCATTGGTATTCCCAGGTCTTTCCTAATGTCCTCGTTTCTAACGTACCATGGCGCGTTTACTATTGTTCTAAGAATTTTAGTTTGCATTGCCTCTACTTTGGTTATATGGCTCATTGCTGCTGTTCCCCATAGTGGTATTCCGTACGTCCAGATTGGTTTTATGATCATTTTATATATTTTTAGTTTATTTTCTATACTTAGTTTCGATTTTCGACTTGTTAGCCAATACATTTGTCTTCTTGCTATCTGTATTTTGTCTATTATTGATTTAATATGCTGTTTCCATGTGAATCGTGTATCTAAGTGGAGTCCTAGGTATTTGATTTGCCTCGTTTGGATTATGTGTGCGCCGTTTAGTATAATGTTTGGTGGTATCTGTTTTCGCAGTGTGAATGTAATGTGCTTGCATTTATCAGGGTTTGCTTTAATTTGTTTAACTTGTAGCCACTTTTCTATTTTTGTGATATGTTCTTGTAGTAATGTAACTGCTGTTGCAGGGTTAGTGTGCCTGACTAGTACAGCAGTGTCATCCGCAAATGTCAGTATTTTGCTATTGTTAGTTGTTGGTATGTTGGCCGTGTATAATGTGTATAGAATTGGTCCTAATACGCTTCCTTGCGGAACCCCTGCCTTGATGTCTTTAACTTCAGAGTATGTGTCTTTAATTTTTACTACGAATATTCTGCTGCTTAAGTAGGATTTGCTTAAATGGTATATCTGCGCCGGGAATTGTTTTCTGATTGTTTGAAGTTGGCTATTGTGGTTTATCTTGCCAAATGCCTTCTCTATGTCCATAAAGAGGGCTGTGCAGTATTGTTTGTTTTCTAGTGCTATTATTATTTCATTGATCAGTCTGTGCATTTGCTCTATAGTGGAATGTTTGTTTCTGAATCCGAATTGGTGGTCCGGTATTAATTTTTCCTTCTTTATTATTGGTTTTATGCGGTCGTAAATTACTTTCTCTAGTATTTTAGAGAACACAGGAAGTAATGAAATTGGTCTGTATGATTTATTTTGATGTGGGTCTTGATTGTGGGTATGATTTATTTTGAACTGGGTCAATGATCTGTGCCAGTTTCCAAATTTTAGGAAAGTATTGTATTCTTAGTATTGCGTTAACTATTATTGTGATTTGTCTTATCGCTTTTGGCGGAAGGTTTTTCAAGCTTTTGCCGTTGATTAGGTCGATTGCTGGTGCTTTATTATTTTTTGTTTTCTCGATTATGTTTCTAATTTCTTGTGCTGTTGTTTTGGGTATGGTGTAGTGTTTGCCAGTTGATGTACTAGTGGTTAGCGCATCCTCGTCCGTATGACTATTGTGGTTGCTGTTGTTGATATTATGTGGTGTAAATGTGTTGCATAGGTGGTTGGAAAATTCTACACCTTGCTCTTCGTTGCTTCTTGCCCATGTGTTATCTGATCTTCTGATTGCTGGGATCATTTTTATTGTCTTCTTATTTTTTTGTGGCTTTCCATAGGGAGTAGTTGTAGTTCTCGTGTGCAGATAGTGACTCGATGAACTTTGTAAACTTGTTTGTTGTTGTGCTCTTTGATTTTGTTTTTTATTTCCTTTGCGAGTTTGTTTAGGTGTGTTTTGTTTTCTTTTGTTCTATGTTTTTGCCATTTTGCTTTCGCTTTTCTTTTTTCTCTAATTTTTTCGAGGATATCTAATGGAATTATTTTTGTTTGTCTGTTGGTTGATTCGGGTATAGTGGTTGCCCTGACTGCTTCCTGAATAGTTTCTATAAGTGTTGTTACTGTTTGATCGGTGTGTTCAGGTGTTTTCAATGGGATGTTGCAGTTGATTTTGCTCTCGATTATTTCTTTAAATGTTTGCCATTTGGTGGTTTTATTGCATAGCGTCTTTGAATTGTTGTAAAGTATTGGTTTGTTTCTGTATGTAATTATTATGGGTGTATGGTCGGAGGTAGGCTCAAGACTGGGTGCTATGTTTAGTTTATTTGCGTTTAGTCCCTTTGTAACTGCAAAATCAAGTAGGTCAGTAAGTGCTTTGAGTTGTAGTCTCCAGCTGCGATATACTTGTCACCTAAATGTTTAAAGTACTCTTCCCACATTTGTGGTGTAACTTTGTGTCGCGGCGGTTCATATACTGCTGACAACTGTAAATAGTTGCTGCAAGTTTGTACAGTAACGGTGGTTGCTTGTATATGTTCCTTACTAATCTGGCTGTGTAAGTGGTGTTTAATGTCATTTCTTGTTATTACTGCGGTCCCCCGTGTGCTTTTCCTGAGGGATGCTTGGTATCATATATGGTGTAGTACGGTATTTTTATATAACATTTTGTAGTGAAGTGTGTTCCTGATACGAGTAGTATGTCGATATTATTGTTGTACAGGAATGTTTTAGTTTCTAGGGCCCTTTGTTGTAGGCCGTTAGAGTTCCAGGCTGCTATTTTAAGCGTGTCCGTTTTTATTATTGCTTATTGCGTGGGACGTGTTTTCGTGACGTCACGGAATCAATACGTCATCCAGTCTCAGCCCACCACCTACGTCACCAATGACACCATCGCTTCTTGTCCGTGTTCAATTGTTGGAAACGAGGGTTCCATGTCGTCGTGGATCGAACTTGTACTTCTAATGCAATTTGCCAAATGCACGTCGTTTGCAACTGGCAAAACGCGTTCAATTACCAAGGCAAGCAAGTTCGTACCCTTCTTCCTTAATTTCACTCTATTCATTCGTGGATCTCTGGTGAGAAAGGTTTCTTAAATCGCAAACGTACTCTTCGGATCGTAGTTGAAAAGGAAATGTGATTCTTCCAGGAAATTCTGCTTTGGAAAAATTTCCCAGTTTGGAGCATTTGTCACTAGTAGATCGTTTGATCGATCGGACTGTTTGGAAGATTGATGGTCTGGATGTTAAAAAAGAGATCGAGAGGATTTTTGATCACTCGACACGTGAAACCGAGATATAGCATAACGATCAACAGGTCTACGTTATTTTTACGCTCTTTAAGAAAGTAGAGTTTTTTTTTGTATTTTACGCTGTGTATTTTTTGCCTGTATTCCTCATATCTCTGCTTGTTTTAATAATGCCACAATTCAAGAAATATAAACTTTAAAGAAGAAGTGTTTTGAAATTTATAAAGACATTTTCCTGAGCCATAGCCATACTATCGTATGTTATCGTATAGTTGTAAGGCCAAATTGATAACGATATATGAAATAAGTTTGCCCTCTGACGTGAAGCATTATAAATATGCTGCTTTACATGATAGAACATACTGGTAAAAAAATTCTGTAAACTTTGTATGCAATAAAAGCAAATGCGAAAGTTTTTGAGTTGCCCCGCCATAAAAGCAAAGCAACTATACGAAATCCAAAATATAGTAGATGAGGTCAAGAATATGAATTTGCATAAAAATCAGCAGTCTAATCAATCTAACACGTTCTAGGACATAAATCGGTACATACCATTATTCACATTCTATTCTTCCATCACGCACAATATACTATATACAATATACAATAATTACAATATATTTAATATAATTAATGATAATACAATAATACATACTATACCAAACGCTTCTTGAAACGGACAATTCATCCACGATGGTCATGGCCTCATGCAAGTAGGATCTATTCTTTACTACCTGTTAATGATTCCATCTGGCAAACGTTTCCTTTACGATCGAATAACATATGTATCTCCATCAAACGAGAACGTGACTGTTGATTCATCTGGAGTCATATATGGTTTACAATAAATTTGAAAATTTTCGCGTCGCCTCGAGGAAGAACAGTATTCGATTGGCTACTTTGAAAATCGCCTGAACTATGGCCGTTTGCCGTCCTAATTACACGCTTAATCATCGATAGTTACAATAAAGATCATAACGTGAATAATCATTCCGGGCAACGGACGTTTAGATTCTTGATTCTCGATTTGCTTTGCAAGATCGAGTCTCCTTTAATTAGTAGATAAAGTTATTTTTATTATTGATAGATCTACAAACTTAAGAAACTTAGATAGATAGATTTGAAACTTAACAAATTTCGGAACTTGAGAATTTGAAAATTTTCAATTTTGAGAAAATAAAACTTAAAAGCTTACGGTCTTGGAAATTTGAAACTTGGATGTCTTTCTGCCTTGAAGGCTAATTTGGCTGGTCTGCTATGACATCTGTCAAAAGGTCAAAAGTACATGCATAGAATATAATGGCTCCCGCTTATATTTAAGCTACACAATGGTGCATACATGCTGCCATCTTTCAACAGTCATTAGAATATCGTAGCATTTTGCCATACAACGCCATCAATAGCGTCGTAACAATACTTGCAGCACGTGCAGTATGGATTTAACCTCTCTCTATCGTTGTGGATAAAAGAAAGAAATATCTGTGTTGATAAATTTCGTACCTTTCAAGTATATATTACTCAAAAATTAGGTAGGAGTAGATGGGTAAATTGGGACCGCGGTTAAATAGCCGGAAAAAGGCGAAACGTTGGCCGAAGGGTCAGAGCTCCAGTTCTAATCCACAAACTAAAAAGCATCGGGAACAGGCATCCTGGATGTTCTTTAAAGATTCAACAGGTATAAACTTACAAATATCAATGATTATAATTTTTTATGAATTTTCTTTTGTCATATGAAGTATGTCTACATATGAAGTAAGTCTAGATATTATTCAAAATTCGATTAGTCGAAGTTGGGATGGAATTTACATAATAATTTTTTAGCAACGCAACGGGCGACCGTTCTTTGGGTGCTCTCGGGCCCATCGGCCCACCGGTAAGGAGAAGAAGATTCCCGCGGTGAGCGACGAGGACTTCATGGCGGCGGCGGCTATAGCCGTCGCTTGGTTGGAAGAATCCCCGACCGGCGAGGACGCGGAAGCGGGAGCGGCCCGGCTAAGGCGCTACATGCACGCGATCTGCGATTCGTGTATGCCGCGATATGGAGCCCCGCGCCGCGCTGGCGCTGTGTACTTGCGGTCCGGGGAGATCGCTCGTTTCCGCGAGGCGTACATCCACGCTCGGCGCCGGTACACCAGATCCCGCCGTAGGCGGCGGGTGGACGAAGCACGGTGGCTCGTCTGTATGGGCGAAAAGGATGGCCTGGGACGAGCTTCTGGCCAGCCTCGACTCTGATCCCTGGAGGCGCCCTTACAAGATGCTACTGAACAAACTCCGTCCATAGGCGCCCCCCTTAACGGAGAGCATGGACCCTCGGTTCTTGGAGGAGGTCGTCGGCAACCTGTTCCCGGGAGCAGCGAACGAGGGAGATGGCAGCTTTACCGAAGAGGAGGAGCAGGAGTCTCAACCGCCGGAAGGAGAACCATGTGTCACCGCGGGAAGTTGGAGCCTGGAATCGAGGGTCACCGAAGAAGAACTAGCGGGGGCCGTCGGAAGGATCGGAGCGCGGAAAGCTCCGGGTCCCGATGGAGTCCCGAGCCGCCTGTGGGAGGACGTCGCCGGGGTCTTGGCGCCGAGACTAATGCGTCTGTTCGACGGACGCCTGTCTCGAGGTGAATTCCCCGCTTCGTGGAAGGAGGGGCGGATGGTCCTGCTGCTGAAGCAGGGGCGCTCTCCGGACTCGCCATCCGCCTTCCGGTCGGTGTACCTTTTGGACGAGGCGGGCAAGCTGCTGGAGAGAGTGGTGGCTGCCCGCCTGGACGGCCCGTTCGGTTTCAACAGCATCCCCTAGGACAGGATATGCTGGGCCCTCGAATTTCATCGGGTACCCACGTAACTGCGGGGTGTGGTCCGGGCGTTCCTCCGGGACCGGAGTATTGTCTACACCGTCCGGGGCGGAGGGGTGACCGGGAGGGCTGTACACCGCGGGGTCCCGCGGGGTTCAGTGTTGGGTCCGTTGCTGTGGAACATAGCGTACGACGCGGTGCTTCGGACGCCGATGCCCCCGAACTCGGCACTGGCGTGCTACGCCGACGACACATTGGTTCTGGTCTGGGGCACGGCATGGGGTAGAACCGTCCGCCTGGCGGAGCTGGTGGTGGCCTGCGTGGCCGCCGAGATCAAGGGATTGGGGCTGGAGGTGTCCCCTGAGAAGTCCGAGGCAATGTGGTTTTGCCGCAAGGCTGATCATTGGACGCCTCCAGCGGGTTA
This sequence comes from Bombus pratorum, assembly GCA_930367275.1. Taxonomy (NCBI): domain Eukaryota; kingdom Metazoa; phylum Arthropoda; class Insecta; order Hymenoptera; family Apidae; genus Bombus; species Bombus pratorum. The sequence continues at coordinate 1,120,704 of OV883995.1, read as the reverse complement.
TCGCATGAGGTTGGAGGGGGTTGAGATCGGGATCGGAACCAGCATGAAGTATCTGGGCCTGACCCTTCGACAGCCACTGGGCCGCGCCGCGACCTCATCGTGGAAATGCACGAGCAGAATATATATACCAGGAGCAGAGTATAAAGCATCAAATGCTGGAGGTGATGTTAAAAGGAAAGGAAATTTCCGTGATGGATGCACCAGACATCCTAAACGGCGGTATTTTTTATGCGGTATCTATCTACGGCATTTACTACACACAGTTTAAACCAGACCGCAGCTCTTCAGGAACTGAGCTGGCATATCTGCTGCATATGTTCCACTTGTACCAACTTTACCGCTCTAGAGTTACACATACAGTACCGACCACCGACCCTTAGTGCCATTAATTTCAGTCAATGATTCCACTCAAAGCAATACACTCGCAGCTACCAGAAAAAGAAGTCCACTTCAGATACAGACGAACATCAGAGAAGATTTGAAAATTTCCGTGATGGATGCTCTACACATCCTAAACGGCGGTATCTTTTATGCGGTATTATTATACGGCATTTACTACTCGCAGAGAAATCTCTTAAAAATTGGGTATCGAAATCACACGCATCATCGACTTTAGCAACTATGCGGTACATCAAATTGCTGTTAAACATTATTTCACATTACGTTTTGACCCTCGGTGAAACGTATGGTCAGAAGGATTAGATTCTTTTTCCGTCGCAATCGAAACTTAACTTCAATTTAATATTCTTTTTGAAATGTCATGTTTTCTAAAATAGAGTCTACACGTAGATACCGTTGTTATTACACTAAACAGTCATAAGCCATTAGTCATAACGTATATAGTATGCCCATTTTAAGTGTATACGCGCTATTATTTCTATACATATAAAAAATAGGGAAAAAAGTTTCATGTAGAAATTGAATGATATCAAGGGAGTTTGTACTCCTGTTATTAAGTGCTCCAATCTATGAGCGGCAATCGGAATTTGAAATACATATACCGCTAGAAAGTAACAGCAAACACAAAGAAATTTGTTTTCGAGAGCTTTTTGTCAGTTTGCTGTCTACTGTCGAAGCGTGTTGACGTGTGTCTAGTGCTCAGTAAAGTTTACTATACAATAAATGACGACCTTCTGTCGAAAGTGAATTGATACAGAATTAAACCAAGAGTTCTCTAAACTTACTCGCTGAAAATCCGACATTTCTAATCTTTAATTTTAGCCTCTCGACTAGTTATTTTAACTTGAATTAACTAGCTCGAAGATGGCCCAACTATCTCGATCAGGCTCTTATGAGCTAAACTATAACCGCTCTGTTCTACCTCCTCCGTGGTAAAAGGATAATCTGTCCCATCATTCAAACCACATAAACAACAGTATAAAACGTAAGCTAGATATAGTTAATAAAAATATAAACACTAGTCAGAACGAACCGTCAACAAACCATGATACCACTTATAACAAATTCAAAATGTTAAAATCTACAGACGATTCCATGGACGTGGTAGAATCATTAACTAACCAACATACGCAAAAAGTTCCTCCTCCCCCACCGATCTTCAACGATGATGTCATCGATATTCAAACAATGATAAGGTCTATCGAGAAAGATATTAACAAAGAAGATTACAAACTAAAAATTAAAAACAATCAAGTTAAAATTCTGCCGGCTAATACAGACTCCTATAGAAAACTAACAAAGTTACTAAAAACCCTGAACGCAAACTTCCACACGTATCAACTGAAACAAGAAAGACCTTTTCGTGTGGTACTACGCAACATCCATTACTGAGCTAACTTAGATGAAATGAAGTTTGAACTCTTAAATCATGTCCATGAAGTAAGCAACATTAGCAATATAAGCCATACAATCACAAAAAATTCGCTATCCTTATTCTTTATTAACTGAAAGCAAAAGCCAAATAACAAAGAAGACTATAATATCAATCGTTTAATGAATTCTGTAGTAAAAATTGAACCACCTTTTATAAAAAAAAAATATATAGTTCAATGTAGAAGGTGCCAGAGGTAGGACCACACGCAGAAATATTGCAACCATAATCACCGCTGCGTTAAATATGCAGGTATTCACTCTACAGATCAGTGCACTAAATCTTCAGAAACTCCTGCGAAGTGCATCCTCTGTCAAGGAGGCGATTCTGCGAACTATAAAGGTTGCACAGCCAACAAGACCTTGTATAAAAGTAAGTACCCTAAACCCAGAGTTAAGGACCTAACCAACCAAGTACATAGTCCACAAAAATTCACTACTCCTTCAACCTTCTATGCACAGGTAGTTCAAGAAAATCAAAGCAGACCGAAAATCTATAGCGATCATTCACAAAATAGTGTTCCCAGTTCACAAAACACGGATAACTTCAACAAGCTTGAAAAATTAATCGCGAAACAAATGGAGCAAATCAATAGCTTGCTATCATTGCTTACAATCATCGTGGACAAATTAATATGCTCCGACATAAAATGAAACCAATACGCATAACTGTTTGGAATGCCAACGGTTTAGCTCAGCATAAATATGAACTAGAACTCTTCTTAAAACAACAAGAAACTGACGTAATGCTTATATCTGAAACTCACTTCGCCGATAAAAATTACCTGAAAATAAATGGTTATAACTTCTACCATACCCAATATCCCAGTGGAAAGGCCCACGGCGGCACCGGAATTATCATCAAAACCAGCATAAAACACTATGAGCTTCCATCATTCCAGAAGGACTACTTCCAAGCTACAAACGTAGCGATAGAAGATTGTCATGGTTCAGTCACCACTTCAGCAGTATATTGTCCTCCTAGACATTCTATTTCCAAAGAAGACTTTGAAAACTTCCTTGACGCTCTGGGCAATAGATTCATAGCTGGAGCAGACTATAACGCTAAACATACCCAATGGGGCAGCAGACTTATCACAGTAAGAGGCAAAAATCTTTTGAAAAGCATAAACACCAACAGACTTAATTACCTCAGTACAAACGAACCCACTTACTGGCTCACTGACACTAACAAATTACCTGACTTATTAGACTTCTTTATAACTAAAAACATCTTGTTAAGATATGTCCAAATCAACTCTTCTGTGGAACTGTTTTCAGATCATTCACCCGTTATAGCAACAATTAACTCAATAATTATTGAAAATCGATTTAATGGTTTTATTCATAACCAAATCATCAACTGACAGCTCTTTAGGGAAATCTTCAATCGTTCAACATCAGCCTTAATATTCCTAAAAACTAATGAAGAAATCGAAGCAGCCACGGAATACATAAACATGAGCATAATAAACGGTATCCGCTCCTCCACACCTACTAAGACGTCTATCAACAAACATGAATACCCCATCATATAATAAAAAAAATCGTAGAAAAACACAGACTTAGAAGAGTATTGCAAAGTCATAGAACACCTGACGACAAGCGTAAGCGAAATAATGCAACAAGAAAACTAACTAAAACCCTTAAAAATTATAAAAATGACTGTTTTCAAAAATATCTTGCTAATCTGTCTCTCGCAGCTGACTTCAAGTACTCATTATGGAAGGCATCCAGGAAACTCACTCGTCCTCCGCAAATAATCCCTCCAATTCGCTGTCCGCAAGGTGGAGGGGCGCGTAACCCTATACAAAAAGCCAATTTGTTTGCATAGTCATTTAACTACCGTTTTCAAACTACATTCCTCGACTATCCCAGTGGAAATAACTGAATACTTGCACTATCCCTTCCAGATGTCTCCTTCTATTGAGCCTTTCTCATCTCTGGAAGTCGTAGAATTATTCCGTCGTCTAAATCCAAGAAAAGCATCGGGGCATGATCTGATAAGTAACAAAGCTATTGAGGAGTTTCCCATAAAAGGGATTGCACTCATCACTTCTATTTTTAATGCAATTTGATGCAATTTGATTGATGCAAATGGGAATTATGTCGAAAAATAATTAACATATTTTATAGGTGATGAATTGAATTTTCATTTCCATTCTGTTTCATTTCAGTCAACCGTCTTAATTCCCATTAAGGGGGGGGGGGGTAGGGTTAATTCGTACAAAAAAAGGCATGTCTTTGTGAATTTTTTGTGACGGCACAGTTAAAATTTCTTTTTTAAAACCAATAGTAAATTAAAGTATGACATTCGAAGAATATTGTATAAAATTTTCACGGAGAAATATTAAAAAATACGGCAATGGCAGCAATTATTCGAACGTGTCTCGGAAAAAAGTATAATTGCGGTGCCCCTGATAACTTGGTGCTGGATCATCTCAAATCAAAAAATCGAAGTTCATTCGTTAGGAAACAGTTTTCCCCAGGTAACGCTGCTGGCGGTTTTTCAAAATTTCAATTTTTCACTTTTTCGGAACACTTTGAAGGGAAAAACGCGATTTTGGGCGAAAATTTGCGGCTAATTTGTTACTGTAAAATAAAAATAATCAACAAATTTGATTGAGGCATTTTAGTAATACTTTAACACAAAACTTAATGAAAATGGAGCCAAAATGATGCGAAAATAGGAACATGTACGTCTGCTCGATAGAATATTTACTCCTACACTAAATTTTATAATCTACACTGACAAAATATACAGTACATGTATAAGGAGGTTTGTACTTAAGTTGTTAAGTACTATAAATAGATCTGAGGGGTAAGATTAGGTATTATATAGAGAAAAAAACGTCTGCCAGGTAACAATTGCAAGCTCGAGTCGGGTAGGTAATAAAATCCGACATGTATAAAAATACTCGTAACTTCGTCAATTTTGCTCCAATCGACTTGAAATTTTGACACAATATTCTTAAGATGTTATGCATTCAATTAAAAAAATAAAAAAATGTAAAAAAAAATTTAAACCCCTCCCCTCAAGAACAGAACTGCGGCTTCGTATCACGGAAAATAATATGAAAAAGAATTGTTTGTGTTGTTCGATGATTCCGTTAAACGAAATAATAGCATCCATATATCTTTTGTACGTTCATGTCTACAAAAAGCTAATTACATACATTAAAGGAAGAGGTTGAAACAGGCGGATTTTCGGCTACATTCTTATACTACAATATAAATAAACGTAACAATAAGCATAGTTAATAACTATATCAAAACGATACATATGTCGGAGATGAAAGGAAAACCGGAGCCTTTCCTTTGCAATTTTGGGAAAGTCCTCTAATGCTTTAGCCTAGATTTTATTATAGCTGTAATTAAGCAATTGTTGTCATTCAACCTGATTGTAATTGTTCGAGATTTGTGATAGCGAAATTGGGCTTGAGGTGACAACTGGTCGTCGAACGTAGCCATGGTCACGGGATGAACGTTTTGCCTGACGGAGGTGTGGAGTGGCTGTATGGTTCTCCCTAGAAATGTGGGTGTGGCGGCATACGGCCTCAAGAACGGGCCTGGCCACATGGGATTGTACCTTGAAGGTGTCAATATAATGTAACACACGTTGTATTAATAATCAAACTCCAGACAGAAACTGCCTAGCAACGGCGTTTGGAACGTTCTCGATGCTTCCAACGAGTATATATCAAACTTTAGGCAGAAACTGCCTAGCAACAGCGATTGGAACCTTCTCGATGCTTCCAACGAGCGTATAACAAACAAATGCAATCGTACAGCGAGAAAAATTTCCATCAGATTCATTCGTGTGATCGCCTTGGAGCAGTTTTACCGAGCGTCTCAGCAATCGTATTTTTGTGCCTAAAATTATTCTGCGCATAGTAAAGAGTTATCCCGTTGACCGTGGATTCGTTTGAACCCAAGAACATTGTTAATAGCGTTCATTAAACTCATTATTCGTCAAACTTATTATTCGTAAAACATATTATTCGTTAATCTTATTATTCGTTAAACTTATTATTCGTTAATCTTATTATTCGTTAAACTTATTATTCGTTAATCTTATTATTCGTTAAACTTATTATTCGTCAAACTTATTATTCGTTAAACTCAATATTCATTATACTTTGTAGAAGGCTTGTATATACGTGTAAGTATAATCTCTGCTTCGTAAAACGATGGCTAATCCAACCGAAGAATCGTTACGCGCCCTAAATTCTAATGTTAACCCGACATATATAAACAATATGTACATACGTTCACCGCGGAAAGTATGCTCACATCCTACAATATGACCTGTTTGATGAGAGATTCGGAGGTAAACAAAAGGCTCGTCCTTCCGAATTGGTTCTTTCTTGTTATTATTCTTTTTTTATCTACCAATCAGTCGAAACTCGAGCTTTGTAAGCAACAGTGGTGTAACCGATATCGTCACGTTTCATATCATATACAAAGGTATTAACTTATTTATGTCGAAAAACTGTTAGTTTAGATTATATCTTACGTTTAATTTGTCGTATGAAAGATAAGCATAGGAAACGAAGTGGTATTGTGTTTATGCTGAAACAAGCGAAAGGCAAGGACAGCGTGAACACAAGAGTACCGTTTCGCGTCCTTACCTGGCTTTCATACGACGATTTCAAGTTGAGATATCTGGTGAATTAACAGTTCCTTTTAATGTTTTCATAAGAAATACGAAGATTGTATTTTCGACTAATCGCGGGGAGACGCAATCGCGAGGAAACACGTCAACGGGAGTCGTAAATTCCCGTTACGATTATGATAATCGACACCACGAGTTGATCGATCCCCTAATTTCCGTTGAGATAATTGGGGGTGATTGAGTTTGTGTAACACTGTGGTTCACAGAATTATAAGATATATTTTCAATGCTTAAGTTACACTGTTGAGTAGATATAAATCGCAGATAACAACTTGTCACCCGAAGGTAAGATAGATATGCACACTAGAGCAAGGCTCTTATAATTGAATTGAATCTGTTAGGCGTTAGATTTTATACTTTGTTGTTGACTCTTCCAGCGGTGTAGAAGAAGTCGTTGACTTGACCCTCCTGAAGTCGTAGGAGAAGTAAGGTACAGTCGTGATGCTGTGTCGAAGGAAAGCTAGCGATGGGTGTGTCTAGCGCACGGGACCATCGGATTTGTTCATGACATTTTTGGTCAGGAAAATGAGGGCAATATACATTGCCTTGATTTGATAAACGAAGGCTGGTGGACTAGGAAGGGTCTTAGCCGCCCTCGATAGAAAGTTGCTAGTAGGAGGAAGGTTGCATCGTACGTGGGAAAAACTAAATTTCCCTTGTCAGGCAGTAGTAAATAGACAATAGTCTTTAGAAAATGATTCGGAAAAAGATATTTGTTGGGTCTTATGACCTTAGCTAGCAAATTACTGGGATTTATGACGGGTCCTTAAGAATATTAACAAAATGGATAAATCTAATAAGGTTAAACAATTTACGGCGCAGGGGTCACGGAGCCCCCTGGCCCCGTCGGTGTTGCGATTGCTACCTCCCCAGGCTCGTGTCACCGCCGGCACACTTCAAAAACGATGGACTGATAATGGAGATAAAGATATGGCGGCACTCGGCGACAATGTATATCTCCGAAGTGCCTAATGAGCCATCGACATCTCAAAGTGCCTTCCGCCGAATGTTCTAGAAGAAGGCGTGCGTGGCAATGGTCGTGGACCCCTAACAAACGCGTGGACAGTGGGGATGTTAAGGGGTGACAAAGAAAAAAGAAACAGATCCAATCGAAAGTCAAATTGTAAGAGCTTGAGTCTTGGAAAATCGCGGCTGGAGTTCAGAACCAAATCGCAATTAGTGTAAACCAAGTGTTCAAAAATAAACTCTCTTTTTATTTTTTTATATTTTATGTTGAGATATGTATAATTTTCTGTGCTGGACTGGGTTAAATGCGTAGTAGAGATACTTGTATGTAGCCAACGCCCTGGCCGCGCTGAGTGCACTCGTTCCCGTCAGATCACGAAAGTTAAGCAGCGCCGGGCACGGATAGTACTTGGATGGGTGATCGCCTGGGAACTCCGTGTGGCGTTGGCGATGCGCGCTGGGCCCCCCTCCCGCCCTGTGGGGTTCGGGCTTGGGTGCTGGCGGCTCAGCGCCTAGGGGCCGCCAAGCAGTCCGGTAGGGGAACCGGGCTGCCTGGCACAGCGGCTCCGGCGACGAGGCGCGGTGTGACAATGGTCACACACCGGCCCATCAGCGGTGGTATTAGGCGCGCGGGGGAGGCCCCGGTTGCGACGCTCACAGCGGTTCCCGGGCCTTTCTCGATCGCAGCCGGGACGGTTATCGTGGAGGTTTTAGTCGGTTGGAGTCCGACACTGCCACGCCGCTTTCCCCCGAAGCAGCGGCCTGGCGTCCGTGCGGATTTCCTCCACGTAAATATAAAACAAAAAGAGAGATACTTGTATGTAAATATCAGTGTGTGGAAGTATGTGTGTGTGCGCAGCGTCTCGAAAACAATGGAATGTAAACTGATCAGTCGGTTAAGAGTTTGGTATAGAAAAAAGTGCTGAGACGCGTGCAAGTGTGTATCGATGAATATATAAGGAATCGTCCATGAAATAAATATATCATTATTCTAATATTAATCCTCAATATAAATTTAGTGTTCCTGTAGCATTATTTCGGCTTCAAAGATCCACAATTTTCAACATTTTATTTTTCTTTTCATCTGAGATTTCCTTTTATTATTTTACGTGACACTCGCACCGACGGTTATGACGCAACTGAGAGAGGAAGGACGGGGGAAGGTCGATTCCAGGGACCCTACCGCTCAGTAAAAGCGACGAGGGATCAATTATATCGAGAAAGTGACGCGAATACCGATAACTCTCATAGTAGATGGGGAGGCGTCAGAAAATATTAGGATACGGGCGATTGGCCTAGAAAATGATAACAAACTGGCGGAAATTTCTATAATACTTATTAGTAAGAAAGTTATTACGAGGGAGACAGACACGTACAACCCAGGACGATGACTAGCAAGGAGTCCACTTGGAAGAGAAAGAAAGGGACAGGAAAGCGAAATGAAAATCGATTCTCAAGCAGAATTGACGGATCAAAGTAGTTACCTGACCCCAGACACTATGAAAAAAAAAGGGGAAAAAAGGAAATGATGAGAACAAAACATATACTAGAAAGAAAAGCGGAGACAATAAGGAGCTCTTGACCTGGTGACCCGTGCATCTGCACCTGTACCATAGCTGCTCCCGGTCTACCGTAGAGTCACAGGTCGCTCTCACGTGTCCCGCCTCTAAGCATCTATAGCATTGTAGGGGCCCCTTCAGGATTGCTTCGACCCTTGCCATTATTTAGGCCACAGCAACTATTCCCGCTCGGTTTAGTTTCCGCGCTGCTACCGTCGAACACTTTATCCAGGCTGAACCAAGGCCATCTCTGGAGATCCTGATGTCTTCTATTCGAACTTCAAGTGCCCCGCATCCCCCAACCCCAGCCGGGGTGTCCCGAAGCTTGTCCTTGCCGACTGAGGTGTCAATCCCAGTCACCCTCTGTTCCGCCGTCATTGTTGGAGCCGCGATTTTCACTGTGGCCGGGTCCAGGGGTTGTGTCAGCCACGCTGCAAGCACGGGTGCTTTGTCTCTCTGCTGATCCCCGGGAACTTCCAGAATGATGGCCCAGTCATTGCCTACTTGACTCTCACTTGTTCAGTGCCGGCTTCGGCTAGCGGGACGTTCTATCTAGCCATCGCCAGCACTTTGGCGTACGATGTCTTCGTCCCCTCGCTCAGCCTTATGGTCATCTCAGATGAGCATGGAAGGCGACGACCGCCACCTTCTTGTGCGCCCACATTGACGCTCCTCTTAAGGGCACTCCCGAGGTCTCCGGCGCCTTGGCAACAGCTGGTCTCTTCATACCCTTCTTCTTCTTCCTAAGCTCGACCACCTTCCATTCACCACCCTCCTGCCCCTTCGTGGGCTCTGCCCCCTCCCCAAATCATCTATTTGGGTGGCACTATCAGCAACCGTGGTTGCCTTCCTCTGCCGTGTTTCTGGACTATGTCGCTAGTCCCGTAGGTGTTTTTGTAGGGTCCTCATTAGCGAAGGCCCGAGCTCTGCAAATTTCCTCTCGAGAGCTGAGTGACGCTAGCCCCCCCCCCCCAACATGCTTCTTAGGGTGTCTCAGTTCTAAAGTGGTGGCGTGACACCGTGCACTCTCCTGACGGAGGCACCCGCTCTTTCCGGATTGCTCTTTCCGGATTGCTCTCCTTTACTCGCCGAATTAGTTCAGCTCCTATGTCCGCTGTGGAAGATATTCTCATCTTCAAAGCCAGTTCCATAGGTACGTCTAAAGCTGAGGGTGTCAGCGTTCTTTTTCTTCCCCTGGACGTCGCTGATGAGGACGAGGCCCCATATACCGTCGGCTCTTCGACGTCCGAACTCGCACTTCCCTGCGAGATTTCTGCCGTTGTGGTATCGGTATCCGATTAGGAGCTTGGCGCCATGACCGGATCCATGCCGGAACACTCTTGTCTGCTCACCCTGTCTGCGATCCTCTCAAAATTCTTGGTCATCTTCTTCCATATCCTCCCTTCTGCTAGTATTATCCTCGTCAGGCGCAGGAAACCGTCTGGTGGCCTTCAACACAGAGGGGCCCAGCGCGCACGTGCTCTAGGGTAGTTTCCGAGGTAGCCTATGCGGCGGCTCTACCGCCGTGCGTCGTAAGATGTCTGCACCTGCCCACGCGTGCCCCGAGACGTAGGTGTGTGGAGGGGCTACCGGCGCGCGCCCCAATATGTCCTCCTACTGCTTCGTCGACAGGGCTAGATTTTCCATGCTTTCCTGTCCCATCCAGTCCGTTCCTTGCCACTTTTCTTGCGCACGTTTGCACACGCATACTGACATAACACTATGGTTCACGTCTTTTGTCGCCTTTTCTTGTGTTCTGAATAATTTCGATTCCTGAGTATGGAGCGACGTGAACATGTCGCCTCTGCATACCGCCGACTTCGAAACTCCTCCAGACTTTACTCAGTGCTGGAGCACTGTGATCGTTCGCAATGCTGATGTCATTGCTGGGTCCTTACCCGATTTCGGAATGAGCACCATACTCGTGCCCTTCCATTTTGCCGGACAAAACCCGGAATGGCGTGAGCTCAGGTGAGGATTCCTTCCCCCTGCCGGGCGGGTGAACTGAGACGATCGGTGGGAAGGTGTTGGATGGGTGGCGCAACGACCTACCGGCGAAGGTCGGGTGTGTGACCACCGGGCCGTTAGATCGGTCCTCTGAAATTGGGTGACTTGGAGACACCGTGGAGGGCTTCCACTGTTCTTCCGGATGACGCAGGTGATTGCAGGACAGTATTCGGGGAATACTTGCAGAAAATCGGAAGAGAGATGTCGAACACCTATCACCACTGCGAGGACACGCCCCAGCACACGCTGGAATTTTGTCCGGAGTAGAAGGTCGCCCATCGTATTCTGCGATTAGCGATTGGCGAAAGATTAGACCTCTCGTCTGTTGTGAAAGCGATGCTGAGGTGGCAACAAGAGGAAGGAGTAATGGGAAGAAATAATTCTCGTGAAGGAGCGAACACAGCGGGAGAGAGTGAGGTCATCCGACCATTGTAGGATTCCGCGCCGAAGGGCGGCCTTGCGCCGCCCTAAGTGATCATAGGGGCTGACATGCCGACGAAGAACTGGGATCTCCTCGGACTTGCGCAACCGCCCAGGGATTAACGGTGAGAGATGTGGTCCCTCCCAATGCCCTAAATAATCTAGGAACTACTCCCTCAGATGGGAAAAGGCGCAGGAGTGCTTCGGCAGTAATTCAAAGGAGGTCCCGGGGCACCCCTGTTGATCGTTAGGCGGTCCACCGTTGGGTTTTGGTCAGTAAAGTCCGACACTACCCAGCAGAGCGGGGGGAGGGGGGGTCGATGCGGATTTCCACACTTATAAAAGAAAAAGTCTGAGGAGTAAACTGAGTAAAGTCTGGGAGCACAGATTTAAGGGTCTGATCAAGAGAAGCCAGGGGCTCGACCCATTTCATGACAATCAATATGAGTTCAGAAGGAGGAGGAGCACTGTTAACGCCCTGCGCCATGTGGCTCATCTGGCCGACTGGGCCAAAAGAAAAAATAGAATAACCGTGTCGGAAGTAGTTGATATGAAGAACGTATTTAATACCCTCAGTTGGATTTTGTGGAAAGCGGATATTAGAGGGATTCCAAAGAAACTGTTAACGTTCCTCTAAAATTATTCCGAGCATAGAAGGATTATAGTCAGAACTACGGAAGGAACAGTTAGGAGGAACGTGTACGCGGGTGTCCCTAAGTGATCAATACTGAGGCCGCTGCTCTGAAGCCTGGTGTATGACGGTCTATTAAAGGAGTTAGGGACTATTCCTCGCCTGAACACGGTGGCATTTGTCGACGACTTAGTGGGCATACTTGACGTAGCTAAGCAGGAAAAGGCGACTCTAAAGTTATCCGACGCGATGGGCATAATTTCGCTTTGGTATGCCGATTGTGGATTAAGGATTGCTCGTGAGAAGACCGAGATAAAATTCGTGGCGGGCAAAACGGATCCCTAAGGTAATCGAGACGAATGTCGAGGGATACCTTCTGACTGCGAGACAGAAAGTCAGATGCCTTGGGGTCCAGCTGGATTGAAATAGAAGTTTCAGAGCTTACTTGGAAAAGGTGTGCGGGAAGGCCGACGCCCTTATAGGGCGTGCCAAAATGGGGCCTTGGAAGGGTATCCACTGTGGTATAACAGTGCCAGAAATACTGAGCGTGGTCAGAAGAGTTAAAAAGCTCTCTCTGAAACCATGCCAGAAGATTGAGTGGTTAATTAAATACATCTTCCCTCGATATATTCATCACCTGTTGATCAGTCTACCAAGTGACAGTGTTTTAAAATTGCTGGACAGCGAGGTAAGACAAGAAATTAAGGCCATACTCCAACTTGTGCCTTCGACTGCCACTGGTTTCTTTTATGCTCCAAGTGCTAGTCGAGGCTTGGGGTTACCGAGGTTTGAACATATCGTCAAACTCGGTACCCTTAAAAGTGCTATAAACATTAAAAGTTCGGTCGACCCAACAGCGGCGAGCCTAATCGACGAAGAAGGAGATAAAAAGCTAAAGAAAATGGTTAGCTCCCTAAGGATTAATTGGCCGGCTACTTCTGAGCACGTGGAAAAAGCTAAGAAGAAGCTTAAAAGAGAACATATCAAGCAATGGTCTGCATTGAGAAGTCAGTGACAAGCAGTTAATAACTTCTCCAGAAATAAAACTGGCAACGTGTGGCTTCAAGATTATAACCTGCTCAAGCCATCGAGATTCATCGATGCCATTAGATTAAGAGCAAATACATTTGGTACACGGACTGTATTGTACAACAAGAAGTGGATGTAAGTTGCAGAAGATGTCATGCCCAACCAGAAACACTGGGTCACATCTTGGGTTTGTGCCAATACACAAAAGGATTGAGAATTAAGAGGCACGATGAGGTGAAAATGCTCCTTGCTGACAATCTAATGAGGAAGAATGAGGTATTTGTCGAACCTACGTTGAAAGTAGGAGGCTACCTGTTAAAGCCGGACCTCGTAGTCAAAAACGCGGAAAGTGTTCTCGTTGTCGACGTTACCGTCCGCTACGAGAATAAGGATTACCTGCTAAAAGCGAAGAAGGAAAAGGTCGACAAGTACCTCTCATGCGTGAACCACCTGAAAGATAAATATAACGTCAGTGAAGGAAAGGTCTTACCGTTGGTTTTGGGAAGTAGAGGAACTATAACGCCTAGCACAGAAGCCAACCTGAAATCTATTGGCATTACCGACAGCGTCATTAAAATTATGGTATTAAATGTCTTAAGAAGCTCCATTGAGATGAACAATTTATTGATGGATGAAATATTTTATACTTTTAATGTTATAGTTTGAATACTTTTATGTTATTTGTGGATAATTTTTGTATTTATTTATTTATTTATTTATTTTACGTAATGACTGAATTATAATTGATTTCAGCTATTGCGATATCTACCATATGTATTTTTGTTTATTATCGTTATTATTATTATTTATGATTATTACTTTTTTATTTTTTATTTTTTTATTGTTTTTATGCATATTTGCCTCAGTAATTGAATTATCAATTTGAGGCAAATATTAGTTATATATCCCTACGAGGGGGTATTTCGGAAGTATGGGCCTCGACTTCGGGATTCCACAGTTAAGGATGTAAGAATCATGCCGCTTTTAAATTGTTGTGTTGTGGGTCCTCGGAGAATCATGGTTGCTCAGGAGCAGGAGAGACTTCGGCGTCGTCTGCTCAAGTCGCACTACTACCTCCCCGTGGTATCGTCGGTAACATGTACGCCGCGTCGGCGTGGGGAATGGCCCCCCGGACGCGGCGTCCATGACTAAATGGAGTGCGGCGACGAAGGAGCGGAAGACTACAAGTATAAAGTTAATAACTTATCAGCTTGCCGATCTAACGGTTGATACCGTGAAGTATGGAAAGAGCAATGACAATAAAGGAATCCGTTCCATGAACCAATTGGTAATGACCTGGCAGTACAATGGACAATGAGATGGATGAATTTTGAACAAAGCATACGGCTAACAAAACCTTTGATTGTTAAGATAAGTAAAAATACTGATGCCTCGGACGTAGCGCTTTTCGGTCCCGGAAGCGCTGTGGCTGATCTATCCGCTTCGGAAGGAACCGTGGTTGACAACGCACGCAAGTCCATGGACTCCGAATCAGAATTTAAGATTATGGTCCAATTGATGGGGGATAAAATAGCCTGTCCAGTCTGTGAGAAAAGGAGATCCCACTTTTTCTTCGTGAATTTAACAGATCTGGACAAACACTTCAGAGAACATCATATAGTGACCCCCATTCAATGGGATTGTGTTCGTTGTGGGAAACACTTCCCCAAGCTCCATGGGGCGAGATGCTATTTACCAAAGTGCAAAAGAAGTACGCAAAATAGTGAAGGCCTTTTGGCGGATGTGAAAAGAGAGTTTTGCGTTTCGTCCCGGGACTACCGGTGGACTCGTCAGTAAGGCTATGCCCGGTAGTCCCTGCCTTAGACGTAGAGGGAGTCTCGCTAGGTGCGGTATTTGTATCATGCGCCCGTATATTCGACCGCTAGCGAGATAGACAGACTCGTTGTCGTCGTAGCCGTCTGGTGTTGGCGGTTGGTACCCGCGGATCGCCCGGGAGGTGTTGCGCCGCGTTGATGCCTCGACCTGTCGGCGTCCTGTTGATATCGATCCGCCACAGCCTATTTAAATGCGAGGCTTGCCCCGTGAGCTGTGGGACAAAGAGAGGGGTTTCGACTCATGGACGGCATGCGCACCCTGCCGTTCGTAATACAAAGAGAAGGGAAATGACAGATACGCTGAGTCGAGACTATAGTGGCAGACTATGGTAGGAGGAAGAGGTTACCCTCTTGAGGGAACTCGTACAGAAATATAAAGATCATGGACATCCTAACCTGGAAATCTGCAAAATTCTAACTAGCAGAACAGCTGAGCAGCTTAAGAACAAAGGACAATGGTTAAGGATGATCGGTGAAGAAGCGAGCCCTTAGGAAGGAGCACAAATGACAGGGGGCGGGTGCGATCTCGCTGATCCAAGAAGCGCGCTACCTGCATCAGGTATAATAATAACAAGTGAAAAATCAATTCGCGAGTGGCATCGTAGCTTGGTAAATAAAATCGAAAAGTCTACTCAGGTTCCCCCCTCGTTCAGAGATATAGATGTTTTTTCAAACAATATATGGTGCGAATCAAAAGATAATAGAGATCCGCTAATTATGAAAATCGAAAAGTTTGTCTGCTCATCTCTATATGAACCCTTTTGAAGCATAATAAAGATGGAAACAATATAAGTAACAAACAAAAATTGTCAAATAAAAGTAATAATAAGGGCACTAAAAAGATAAATAGGTATGAAAGATAAATAGGAAAAGGTACTCACACGCGCGATGCCAAGAAATATGTAAAGAATGCCCTAAGAAGTTGACTGATGTTGTCGTTAATAACGACCTGGCACACCTGGAACCCACCCAGACAGCCGCCGAAGGCAGGAGATATGAAGAGACCCTACGGTGATTTGTTGGGATGTGTGGGTCCACCCAACCCCCAAATCCCAGTAAGTGGCTTACAAATTACGGAGAAAGCGGGTACTTACCTAACGGTAAAGGCGGATTTTTCCCATGAACAATATCACCCACGAGCCACGTTGGTAGGAGCTTCCTCCTCCTATCTTCATTCATTAACGTTGGCTATAACCAATGGCCATCGCGGATCGTTACCCTCACTTTCCTAACAAAAAGTCTAAACAACGAATCCGAGTTCTTCGTTCAAAAAGCACACTCACACCGAGCTTTCCTCCGTAATAACACGAGAACGGACTTCACTGGATATACGACTACAGATCAGTCAACACATTTGAACTGGATCTACGACTACAGATCAGTCGACATCTCTGGACTGCATCTGCGACATTAGTACAATCAACATCTTGGACCGGTCATTGATTAGAGAACAGTCACCATCGCAAGACTGATTCTCCAATCTGAGAACAATCAACGTCTCTTTACCGGGTTCTCACCCGTCAATCATTCGTCTACTTCACTTATACCTTAAGGAACGGCGTAAATAACTTCTGTACAGAGTTGTTTGAAATTTATATTATAACCTGTTAACCGCAGTGTTATAATAACTCAACCACCCCCTTTTTTCGCGAGGAGGGGAGAATGCATTACGCATGCCAGACGACCCGCGTCACCGGGTTATGTGAGACTCGGCTGATAGTAGCGCCAAAAATCCCTCCTCTTCCAATCCTTCTTCGAGCGGAGGGTCTCAACGACACTGTTAATAGCACATTACTTCGATGAGACCCCATTCGACGAGTCGACTCCTTATAAAACAAATGCCTTCGTTTCTTCGGCGATAGTCATCATCCTCTTCTTCCCCTTCTTCGAATCCCTCCACCTTTGTACCTTGTACATGTCTTGTTCTCATCACTGTCCCGCAGAAACTACGGAACAACCCCCAAGTATATTCGTCGGCCGACACCAATGCGATTATGTCATTCACTGTGAGTGTGTCGCCAACGACATTTTCCAGAGTAGTACGCTGGTCTGCCCATCTTGGACACCTCCATAAGGCGTACTCCGCATCATCTGGGCACGCGTCGCAATCCCAGCATTTGTCGACGGTTTCCTTGTTTCTTCTGACCCTATACGTGTTGAAGATACCATGCCCAGTCAACAGCTGCATGGTGTAGTCGTCCATACCTCTCTTCCTTTTCCTAAAGATGGCTGCATGCTCGATCAGCCTCCTTGACAAATTCTTCGTGGTCCGAATCACTGTATTCTCCAAGGACCCCAGAACGCTTATGCTTCTCAAGGAGCTTACTGTTCGCACTCATTATATCCAGGAAACTACTCTTTGAGACTCTCTGAAATGTGAAGCCATACTGGATCTCAATAGAAGCAAGGTGGTTCCTGTCCAGAACCTCCGTCAGCATCTTCCCCCTTCTGTCAGTCTTAGGGCCACTCCATGCCTTGGATTTCGCATTGAAATCACCAGACACGATCGCTTCTTTGCACCTCCTTGCAGCTGTCACGATGGATATGTCGAGCCTCTCAATGTACTGATCATAGTTGATTATACTAATGTTGGGCTTTTGGATCCAGCCCTCATCCTTCCGGACTATCACCAAGAGAGCCTCAAGTCTGTTACATATCCTTGGCTTCCATTCCCCCTGTCGTCTATTAATCGTTGGTCTAGATTTGTTGCTCCTATCTTTGAGCCTCCTTTTATATCTCCTGCTCAACTAGACAGTCCACTCCCCTCCATTATCGCATGTTTCTCTAGTCACGAGGTCGGCTTCGTTCCTCTCCTATCCCAGCATATCACTGCATACGAAGTATCGCCCCTCTTTGCCTTTTTCATATCGTCCACCTCTCTGTCCTGTGGTGGCGACACAATTTTTCTCTTACTACTGTATTCCACCACCTTCCTCGAGTTCGTTCTCCCTACTTCGACCTGGGCCGAGGGGGGGGGGGTGTGTGACTGTGTTGAAGCGTTTACCTTGGCGGGCCTATCCACCTGCCTCCTGCTTCTATGATCCTTTTTACTCATTACTTCGCTTAGTGTATCCCATACAAAGTCCTTTTTCATATCGGTCGACGTTACAATTTCCCCTATCTTTGAGTCCTTATTGGTATACCTTTTAAGCTCGCCCGCCGCATGTTTCATTTCATCGATGGCATCTATCATCAAATAGTTTAACTCATCCCACTCGTCGAGACTAACTAGCACATAGTTTGCTTTTTCAGGCGCGACTCTTGATGTAATAATATTTTTACTCTTCATTGCCATTCTAGAGAGAGGTTCCCTCGGTTGTTTGGCTTTAAACACCATCGGAGTATTATAGCTACTGTTCTCCGAAGCGGAAGCCTCCCCCTCGGACGCGCTAGCCGTCTCCTCGACCGTCTCACTGGCCGATTTCGTCGCCAAACTCGACCAAGTTACGAGAGAACTTCCCTCATCAGCGATGGCTCCTTTCACAACCGGAGTTAAGAATCCTTCCTTGTCTGTGATAAAAGAGACTATTCTCGGCGGCGCCCGTCCTCTGCTAGTCTTTAGGCTGCCCGAACCCTTCTTCTCTGCCACCTCTCTTATGTCGTTGGTTAACTCCAGGAGC
The DNA here is from genome assembly GCA_930367275.1 of Bombus pratorum. Taxonomy (NCBI): domain Eukaryota; kingdom Metazoa; phylum Arthropoda; class Insecta; order Hymenoptera; family Apidae; genus Bombus; species Bombus pratorum. Next base: position 1,102,132 of record OV883995.1, on the reverse strand, counting down.
TTCGCACTCTTCTTGGGGGGGGGGGGGCGCTTCACCCCTTTATAACCCTTGCTGCTGCTCTCCTGGTTTCCTTCTCCAATTCCGCGCTCCCCTTCACCATTGTTATTGTCCCCGGCCGTATTTCCCAATTTAGAGGGGGCCCGAAACCCATCGTCCTCTCGTCGTTTGCCCAGTCGCTAGATGACCGTCGGGTCGAGCCCGGAACGCCACTCGAATCATCGACAAGGCCTAGGGGTTAGGAAACCGCCTGTGGCGTAACTTTTTTTCCTCTAATATACTTGTCCATATTGTTGAGGTTATTCGATGTGTAAACAGAGAAAACACGTGGATACATTGTAAGGTAGAAAATATATTTAAATAGAAGTGTAATTATAAGTAAGAATACAATTTGAGCTGGTCCAGATCCGCACGCTAACTGTGTTACCCAATAACTGAGAAAACCCGAAGCCAACGTCGCCTGTCTACTGTTTATGGCCTGACTTCGTCGCAGTCTTTTGTCTACGCGCTGTTGATGGCTTCAGTGCTTGAGAAAACTAAAAAGACCAGATGTAGAGTTTTCTTATAAGTGGTAACCACTTCAACACATATTTATTAAAGGTAAGGAATAGTCCGAAGTCATAGCCAGTCGTCGTATATCTAACCATAACGCCACCCAAAACGCAAGACAATCATAGTCCCAATGCAAGCCAACGTCGTCATAATACATCAAAACCCTAATATGCAGCTATACATAAAGTTGATTTACTACATCATACTACATCAATTTTCTAAAATTCGCATTTTCTAAAATTTTCCAGATTTACAACTGTGTTCGACTCTATGTTCTATACATTTACTAGCAGTTTAGTTCTCCACTACGGGTTGCCACTCTCATATGTCACTAGTTCATGGTTCTACCAGTACGCCACTGACAAAATGGCAGCAACCGGGAACCAAGCACGCTGAGTATGTCCACTCTTCCATTTGGATTGCGTTATCCACGTCAGCTCGTTGTTGCACTGAATTCGCATCGTTGCTACACGTATTGTCCACTTCTAGTTGTAACCACTTACTGACTATCAAAATCATTTTTTTATTATATAATGCCCACAATCCAGTCATATCACTCATCCTGTTATTCATCCAATATAAATCATATACAGCCTCGCGTCATGTCATATAAAATCATCCTAATATACTTCAAGTCATTTCATATACAAACCACATAACCTCCATGTTCTTCCACATATATACTTTATATAGGACGACCTGTAATACCTTATAGATATGTATTCATGTGCCAACCTAACAGCTATTAGCCGTGTCGGAACCATCCACGCCTAGCGTAGGTATGCTATCGGGAACCATTGTGTACAACTGCATTTTCTATTTTCCATTTTACTTTATAAATCCCGCCCATCAAATTAGTTATATTAAATTCTATTGTGTTGTCAAATAATACAAACGTTTATTATCATTCCGATAAAGGCAAAATAAACAACGACTAACATAACAACGAAACATAATAAACAAACAGTCTTAGCATGATTGACTATCTGTATTTCGTCCTCTATAACCTAGCTTAAGTAAACAAATTTAAACTTTAATATAAATTTAAACTGTGTGAATCCCTGCCCTAATCTCAATTTATGAATTATACCTATATGCTTCTTCAATAGGTATGAGAATTTCATATTATTTATTTATTCATATAATGTATGCTACTCGTTTCTTTTCCCTTTTTTGGTTTGAAGACCACCAGCGTATGCTAACACTCACTCACATATTATATTACTCCTCCTCTTACTTATTCACCGCTATCCATCATAAGCACCATTACCAATGAGCCGTGAATGCTTCATACACTTTTTTATCCTAAGCTGCTGCTGCTGTACTCAAGTTAATTTAACAGCTATTCCTCTACGATTTATCGTGCCAATATTGACCGCCACACTTCATGTTTCTCCCACTTTAATTGCACTCAAATGATCATATGATTATAATCCTCGTCGCTTCCATATACATACACTCTGATATCATCTCAATACTACTCCACTCACACCCATTATAATTCTGTTGGAGAAATGATACATTTACACTGTACATGGGAGTGTGTGTGTAAGGGTCAGAGGGCGTCCAGGTCGTAGTTGAGACAAAAGACTACCGTTAGAAGATTCTAGCATAGTCGGTTGGCAACAAGCGTGCGTGCAAGACGGTATTCAGAGTGTAATATAGATGTATAGCTGTTGTGTGTGAAATAAAGTCAATTATTTGTATTTCCGAATACTCTCATTTCCTTAACAAATTCACCACAATCCTTAGCAATCCTGCTTGCATTCTCACACACATGTATCATCGTATATTGTGAAACACCTAAATAGCGAGAGCGACCCGCCAACACGTCCGCTCTCAACCGCGTCACGAATCAGGCTAACTCAACCACCCCTATTATTCTAACAGAAATAAGGGGATCGATCTGTTCGTGGCGTCGATTATTCTAATCGTAACGGGAATTCGCACTTCCTCGCTATCGTGTATCAGGAAGTATGAAGCGAGCAATCAAACATTTTTCTCGTGTTCAAATACAATGTAGCAGCATACATTCAGTTAAAACTTCTACAGGATCGATAAAACTCGAAGAACAGGATCGATATAACAGGACACTCACGGTAGTGTGATTTACTTTTATGTATGAATTACGTAGGCACAGGATTACAGACAACATTATTCCTTTCTACTTAGCTCATTGTACATAACCTCGTTTCCATGACCATTTAGATTTAACGTTTTAGCTACAATTTTTGTTGCAAAACTTGGCGCAGGGTCATTTATATCTCCAAATATCATGATCTTCTTCTCTGCCACTTATGCGAGGTAAGCTGCGCTCCATGTGTCGTTCAGTATCAGAATCTCTATGCACCCCGCAACTCGAACTGATCTAGCTACTGCCTATTATACTTTCGTTCAGGTCAGCATAAGAAGGTTGGCTCGTGTAGGGATATTTCGGCTGATTCTTGATTGTCAACGACTAAAAATCAAAGTCGTAAACGCAATCCGTTTATTCTTGATATTCAACTTCTTCGGCTTCATGAATTACCCCTTAAATTTCTTTATATTATAGTAGTATACTAGTACAGTACTATAGTAGTAAGTTATAACAGTATAGTACAAGGTGACATTTCTTGATGATGGAAAATTAGATTTCAGTATTTTGTAACATCGTTTGTGCCATTACAATTTGCGTTTGCTGAAGAAATTGTTGTATGAAAAAATGCAAAATCTGTGGTTGCTCGATTTTGTAGACCAAAATTCAATTCTTACATGAAGGTACAAAGGTAACATTAATCGAAGTAACCTATATTGAGAAACAAATACAGAAACTTTTCCCTCTCAGTACAATTATACATAGGAAAGAATTTCAATATCAATTAATTTATGTTAACTATGATCGATGGTAAGGAACATATTGCAATTTCATCCACAATTTTCTAAGCAACGCTGCCATTATCGTGGTGCAACAAACAACAATTTTCACAATGTTACGAAGATGTTGCAACAACTGATAACCGATACTCACGTCCATTGTCCATATTACACGCGTGAATACATTTTTTCGAATGTTGTTTGCATTCATCACATAAATTCTGAAAACAGAAATAGCGAAGCACGAAGTGCAAAAGAGAAACAAGTAATAAAATGCCGTAAGCGAGTAATTCCATGGGTTTCCCCAACTAACTTAGAACTACTGGTAGACTGTTCAGATCTAATGTTTTAGATAGCGGTTTGGTAGCGCTAATAATAGAAACACAACTCGCCGTTTTTTGAAGGTTTTATGATGTCGGTATCAGTAACGGAAGTAGAAAAAGATTTAATAATAAGAATCCACAGAATACTTCGAGCTATTTCATGGGACCATGAGATAAATCCTGACAAATTTCAGAAATATATTCTTGAAAGAACAAGAAAGCCCGTGCAATTGTATCCCCGGTATTACGTGCCAACTTCGGCACATAAATTTTTAATTCAAGGCTCAAAACTAATAACTAATAATGTTACTGCTGATCAGACAAATGCCTAAAGATGTTCAGAAAGATATAAATACATAAACAGATTTCAGGAAAAATTTTCGTGATAACATTCTCATGTAAAAACGGTAGATATATTCTTGCAGTTCTTGGTACTATCAGATCACTTTATTTTAAAATTAAGAAAACTGCCGCGAAGGAAATTAAAGTATTATTACGTGCAGAAAAGCTTTTGACGAAAAGAAAAGATGGCGGCATGCAGAGAGGATGCATTCACGTCGCTCCGTACTCTGCAACATATATTATAGTGAAAATAAGGAAAGGCTACAAAAGAAGTGGACCAAAGTGTTGTTCCAGTGCGTGTGTGCAAAAGTGCGCAAGAAAGCTGACAAGGAACGGACTGGATGGCACAGGATAGCAAGGAAAGTTCAGCCCTGTCGACGAAGCAGTAAGGAGGACATATTAGCCCGAGAACTACTACTCGGCCCCTCTGTATCGAGAGCCAACGGACGGATTGCTGCGTTTGACGGGGATAATACTAGCACAAGGGAGGATATGGATTAAAGAAGGAACCTGCGTCAAAGATGACCAGAAAATCCAAGAAGATTGCAGACAGGGTGGATGGACCAGAGGGTTCCGGCATAGATCCGGTCATGGCGCCAAGCGCCGAATCAGACACCGGAACCACCACGGCAGGAATCTCGCAGGGAAGTGCGAGTTCGGACGTCGAAGAGCTGCTGGCCTATGGGACCTTGAAGACGGCAACATCCTCCACAGCTGACATAGGGGTCGAACTAATTCGGCGGGTAGAGGAGATAATGAAAGTGGCGACTATATCGTCGAATTTAAAAAACACCTACATTAAGACCCTAATGGAGGCAGCAAGTTTGCAAAGGACCATACATTTTCAAACTGCGAAAACGAGCCATGCTGCGCGATGTGTAGCAAGGGGTCCGAAACGAGGACAAGGCACGTAACAGGGTCGCTGGCGTGACCCACCTATAGGAGGTTATTGAGACAAGGAATCCCAAGTAGATAGATAACATGAAAATCTTGCAAATAAATTTAAATCGGTGCAAGTTTCACAAGACCTAATGCGACAATACGCTTAGAAACTCCTGGTGGACGTGGTTATTATTTCGGAATCTAACCGGCAGCTCTCGTTTTGTTACAATGACTCGAAGGGGACTCGTTCATTTGGACTACTAGATTCAATGGTATTCACCCCAGCGAAGATACATTAGTAGAAGAGGAGGGCTTCGTAGAAGTAAAAATAGATAACGCGTATTGTGTGAGCTGCTATTGCTCACGCAATATCAGCCTAAGCAGTTTCATTGTGTACATAGAGAAGCTCGATAATGCTATCAGGAGAGTAAAAAGGAAGCATAAAAGTGTAATTATTTCCGGCGATTTCAACGCCAAATGGACAGCTTGGGGTCGGACCAATATCGATAAAAATGGTAGGATTCTGTCGGAGGTTGTGAACAGGAATCAATTAGCTCCCATATGGGCCGGTAAGAGCTTCCACCTATCAGAAGGGAACTATGAGGAGGTTTTAGATATAATGAACGTCAGGAAAAGTTATATGAAGAGACACAAAAGAACCATAATTCCGCCTGTTTTTTAATGCGTCAGACCACAAATATGTTATCCATGATTTTAAAGATACGACGATAAATAGGACGAAGGGTTAATTTAAATACTCCGACATTGTTCCGTATAATTTTATCGCAAAGTTCGACGAAGTGAAGAATAATGTGTTTTGAACGCGGGCAAGCGAAGGTGGAAGCCATGAGGATACCTTGCAGTGTATCATTGAAAAGGCCCGAGAGGCATCGCTCAAAAAAATTTTTCCTCCTAAGGAGAATAAGAATCCAAACTACTGGTGGAACAAAGAGATTGCCCGGCTCCGGGATGAGACGCAAAGGACCAGGAGAAGAAACGAGGCTAACGCAGATAACTTGGCGAAATGCTACAAGAGCAGAAAGAAAGAGTTCCGACTATTAATCTTTAAAAGCAGGAAACTAGCCTGCAAGAATTTACGGCCAGCTTTGACCGGGACCCTCGGTGCAAACCCTATAGGAACATCACTGGAGAGCTAAAGAATAAAAAGCCGAAGGAGGATCATGGCAGAGAATAGGTAGTAAATATCAATAGGACCTTTTTCTCGGTAGAGGAAATATGCGCACAGCTAGAAGAAATACCATGGGATATAGGCGAAACGACAACGGAATTGATCGACACGGTTCAAATGGACGACTTGGTTGAAGCGATGGGACGACTAAAGGAGAAAAAGGCGGTTGGTATAGACGGGGACCCCGGGTCAATTGTTAAATTAATATTCAAGCATAGAGCACAGGACATGCTCGGGTTAATTAATGATATCTACGTCAGAGGCAAATTACCTGCGAGATGGATGGTAGCCGGGTAGCCCGCATCCTTTTGTACAAACCAGAGAAAGATCCCAGACTTGCTACGTCTTATCGGCCCATAAGTATCCTGTTGGCCATTAGCAAGGTCTGGGAAAATACTTTTAAGACAGCGATAAAGAACGAACTGGCTCAGTATCCGTTCCATACGAACCAATTCGGTTTTCGTAGGAGGAGAAGCACCACCGACGCCATTATGCAGATTAACAAATTCACCGATTCATGTAGGAAGAAGGACTTAATCTGCGTGATGATGAGTATTGATATTAAAAACGTTTTCAACAAGTTGTGATGGAAAGTTATTTTAAACGTGGCGAGGCGCAGGAACCTCTCTTACAAACTGATGAAGTTATTAATGGATTACTTAAATAATAGATTGATAGTTATGGATAACCAAAGCGAGCAGATTAGAAGCAAATTCTAAGCGGGAGTCCCACAAGGCTCGGTGGTGGGCCTGCTTTTGTGGATCCTCGTGTACGACATCCTTTTGAACAGATTCAACAATATGAATAATATCATATCTATTGCCTTCGCGGACGACCTTGTCATCTTGGTAGGCCTGGACAAGAAAGCGGATGTAGAAAACACGCTGAATCGCCTTATGAAGACGATCACTAATTGGCGTGAAAATTTGGGACTTCAGATAGCAGCAGAGAAGACCGAGATTTTATTAATGACGGAGACGAGGGTACTCAGAATATTCGACATCAACATCTCGTAACACGCGTGGTAACACGCTGACTACCAGCGAGAAGATTAAGTACCTCGGTGTCTGGATCGACAATAGGAAGAATTATACGGACCACTTGGAACCAGCTAGTTGTAGGGCGGACGCAACAGCAGGGGCTTTGGGAGGACTGTTGCCGAAAGTTAGAGGCCCTTCAAATGCATGCAGGAAACTTTATTACTACGTATGGGAGTCGGTTGTGTTGTACGTTTCTCCGGTATGGGTAGACGCGCTTGCGAAAGCAAAGAATAAGACGATATTAACCAAAGCCCAGAGATGCGTACTGATAAGTAAGTCAAGGGCATACAGGGCAGTCTTGCATGCAGCATTGTGTGTTCTAACGGGTACTATGCCGGTACACATTAAGGTGCAATTGCGCAGGAAGGTGTATGTAGTGAAGAAAATAGCTGGTCGAGACATCGAAGATCTTGCGGCGGTAATCGACCAGATGAAACTTTTCGAAGAAGAAGCTTAGGAGAAATGTAGGTTGGAATGGTCTATATATGACAACAACAACTGGACAAGAAGACTTATCGACGATGCAGACACCTTCCCAAAGAGGAAAAGGAACATAGACTATTTCATAATGCAAATACTGACTGGGTATAGTATTTTCGACAACTATACAGTCAGGTTGAACAAAGAATGGAGTCCGGTTTGGGACGCGATGGAGAGCGGACATGTTGGGCAATTGTTCCCGCTAGGCGGCTAATGTGGTAGTAGCAATTTTGAGTTCTACAGCGGCACATGAGATAGAGGACAATTTAAATAATGTTGTTGTGCTACCTCGGAGTATCAACATCGTTAGAGCATACATAATGTAATAATAAATAACTTCCGAGCAAAAACAATGTCGCCGCTACATTCAAACTGTCGTGCAACAGTCAAACAAAGTCAAATCTAAATTTTCCCCCGACCAGTACAAATAAACGAACGTGATCGTAAGGTGACCAGTTTTCAGTCTTAGCCTTGAGCGATTTTAATAACGATCAATGCACAGTCTTTAGCGAATCAGTTAGTACTGAGCGTCTTAGCGAATATTCTTTGTATTTATCAATTATCTTAAAATATATTTACTTGAAATTTGATATATTTCAATATCAAGTAATATTGTCATTTAAACCACACGACTAACCGTCCTTTGCATTTCAAATAAGTTCTTATTTTAGGATGGAATCTAGTAGAAACATTAGAATAAGTTTAAGGGAAGCGTTGGACTGCGGTGACTCATGTGAGGAGGGTCTTTTATGATGATATATTGTAACTAGATAGTTTGCCAACGCCCTGGCCGCGCTGAGTGCACTCGTTCCCCTCAGGTCACGAAAGTTAAGCAGCGCCGGGCACGGATAGTACTTGGATGGGTGATCGCCTGGGAACTCCGTGTGGCGTTGGCGAAACGCTCTGCCCCCCCCCCCCCGTGGGGTTCAGGCTTGGGTGCTGGCGGCTCAGCGCCTCGGGGCCGCCAAGCAGTCCGGTAGGGGAACCGGGCTGCCTGGCACGGCGACTGGTTACACACTGATCAATCAGCGGTGGTATTAGGCGCGCGGGGGAGGCCCCGTTGCGACGCTCACACCGGTTCCCGGGCCTCTCTCGATTGCAGCCGGGACGGTTATCGTGGAGGTTTTAGTCGGTTGGAGTCCGACACTACCACGCCGCTTTCCCCAGAAGCGGCCTGGCGTCCGTGCGAATTTCCTCCACGTAAATATAAAAAAAAGATAGTTTAAGAACGATAAATTGAGAAATAGAGCTTGGTGTTAATGACGGTAGTGTATGAGGTGTACGAGTCGTGTATGAGGGATATAAGGTACAGACAGTGTATGGAGTATGGATGGCGATAAGTATTACTTAAAATGGTCGTTAAACAAGCTATTTGGGTTTGAAGAACATAAAGTCAAATCTTGAACAAAAGGAAACTAAATAAAGTTTAGTCATGACTAATAAAGTGAAAGATTATAAGAGCCTTTATAACAATGACTCAACAGGCTAAGGCTGTTCATTTTGTTTGTTTTGGCTTAACCGAATACCGTTAACGGTATAGAGTGAAGTTAATGTTAATTGGTATCATAACAATATTTAATATTGACTTCAAGATGAAAATGACAGTTGAACAATATGGAAGGAGGTTAAAGAAGTTATTGGAAGATACACATTATGAATATTTACAACGGATTACCAAAAGATATATGACCCTGACAAGATAATACGGACAACGGGAATGGAATAACGACAATATGATAACCTCGGCAACGTAACTGGACATGATAAAAGAATAACGGCATTATGAGCAACTCGGCTACGACCCTGGACTATTCTTAAATCATAAAAATGTGGATAGAGTGACACGGAGGAATAAAAGTACGGCTAAGGGGGTTTTGGAGCCTCCAGGCCCCGTCAACTCGGCGAGTGGTGCCTCCATAGGCTCGCCCCGACGGTCATCACACGACTGGGCGACGAACGAGGAGAGGACGGTCGGTTCCCGGTCCGCCTCTCGCTCGGTAAGAGTGACCGGGAATCATGTTATCGGTAGCGATGCAGAAAGGAGACTCGAAGAAGCACCGCTGATTCCGATCGGCAAAAAGGAGAGGGCCAAAATGTTACTAAAGGGGAAGGTGGGGCAAGACAGCGAAATCGAGGTTGACTCTAAAGCGGAGTTGACCGACCAGAGTATCTATCTGATCCCCGATACTAGCAAGAGAAGGTTATATTTAAGAAGAGGGCGCTGGGAACCAGAAGGGCGGGGGGGGGGCGGGACAGCGAATTGGAAGAAGGCTCTTTCGCTGACGAAGGAAGAAGTCTATCACCAGGTCTTCGCGATGTCAGGAAGCTCATGAGGAGTCTTGAAATGTTAACAATAAACATAGAGTTAATGATGAAATGGATTACAGCTTCGAGCAGGGGTGATCCTGTACTCGAGAAGTTGAATACGGAGAGTGTGAAAGAAATAAGGAGGGTCAGAAGGTGGATCGACTCGAATGCCAAGACGAACGATAGACGTTGCAACAGGAGAACGGTAACTACGCAGATGGCGCCTAAGTGGTATGAGGAGACTAAGCGTAGCAAAGTATCGGTAGCCAGCCAGACTGAGGCAATACAATCGGCGAAACGAAAGCTGATATTACCACTGGAGGAAAGGAAGGCATGCCACATGAAAAAGCCGAGAAGTCAGAAGGTGGTAACCTACGCCAATGCTTGTGGCAAGGATATCGAGGACGAATAGACACGCATCATCTGCGTAACACACCATGACCGCGCCCGGAGGCAGCGGGCATCGCAGTAACTCGTCGTACGCGATGATCCACAGGATTGGTCCGAACACCGAGCCCTGCGGAACGCCGCGCTCGACGGACCACCTTTCCTACCCTTCCCTTTTGGCGTAACATACCTACTTGTCGTCGAGATAGGCATGTTCCAGGGTGATCCTGATTTCTTCTTTGGTGGCGCAAATATCTATCCTGGTCACCCTTGCTTCCGCAGCTCGGAAGGGTGCCGACACGCGGACCTTGATCGGATTCACGTCAGCCGTGTTGCGAGCGCAGCGGCCGTCTCCCTCTTCTGGTCCTTAGAAACCTCCAGAATGACGCCTTCAGTCATAGATTTGCGCATTTTTACAGCGTTGATGCCGACCTGAGCCAGAGAGCCGTTGTCCTCGGCCGCGGTCAACACCTCCGCGTGGGATTCGCACGATCTGTCCTTCAGTGTGATCGTTACCGCCGATGTTCGCGGTGTAAGTGGGAGGGGGGAAGCTTGTCACCCCCTCCATGCACGTTCACCAATCCTCCCTCTGGGGCTTTCCTCGGGTTTTCGCCTCTGTCCCAGGAGTTATCTTCGCCGGTTGTTTCTTCGCTGGCTCCTTTCTCTTCTTGTTTCTTCTTTCGGCGGTCTGGCATTCAATGGCAGCCGCTTATCCTCCCTTGATCGCTGGAGTGTTTGGATCTCCACCCTTCTCGTAGCCTCGACGGGGACGACCTCCTTTTCCCTTTATCTTTCTATATTTTCGAGTCGTTCTTCCATTAGCCGGTTCAGCGAGGGTCCTAGCTCCTCCATCTTGCGTTCGATCGCGGCAAGACGCGCTGCCTCTCTGCTCTTCTCTATAGTGGAGCGCGAGGCCGCCTCTTTCCGGAGCGCCTCGTTCTCCGCCTCTAAAGCCGCTAGGTGTCCTTCCATTATCGCGAAGGCGCCAGAAGCGGAGTCCAACCTTCTCACAATCTCTGTGGCGCCAGCCACAATGGACATCGCCGCTTCTTTCAGCATCTTCGCGTGTGTGTCCTTGAGGTTGCGAGATGTTTCGGCAACCTTGGTCACATTAGAAACTCGACGGAGCAGATCCGCTCCTATGTCCGCCGTAGTAGATGCCCTGGTCTCTTCGGCCTAGTCGGTGGGGAGCTCGGGAGATCCGCCGACCTTCCTTTTCCTCGCGCGGGGCGTTTCGACGGCGGTGGTCTCCTCTTCCTCCGTCATTTCCTCTGTCCGCAGATTCCCGGCGTTCAGTGTGGAGTAGAAGAACCCCTCCTTAAGAGGTACCGCCTTCCTCATACTTCTGGTGTTGACGTGTGTCGACTCATCAACCAATTCCGCTTTATCCCCTCCTCTCATGGTTTCATCCACCTCTTTATCCTTCCCCGCGGATGTGTCCTTTTTCCCCATTGGGCGAGAAAAATGGCCAATTATCCCCGCATTTGTCACTGCCACCAGTCACTGCCACTTTCAAATGGCCTGCGCGACGCGCTTTCGCCGCGCGTGCCAATATGGCTGCGTCCGTGTAGTTCCCCGGCTAGCTCGTGCAGCGGCGCTGCTGTCACGCGTCCCAATATGGATTCCTTACTGTCATAACCCCACACCCCGCAGGGAGGACTTCGCCGACAGGCAGTGACATGGCTGTACATCCACACGATAGTCCCACCAATGACTAAGGATGGTACCACGGGGGTCGAGTAAAAGCCCCGAGGGGTAGCGACCCCTCAGCTCGACTAATCATGGGTTTGCACTCGTGGTGGCAGTAGTTGATGGCCAAGACGTTCGCAGGAGGGCCGATTTAAGGGGTACTGGCTCCCCCGAATGGCCTTCGTCGGGTAAGCAGCGTCCCACCTGCTCCGGAGCCGTCCTGGAGAGTCTGAAGGACTTATAAAGCACCCCGTTCGACCTGAGACGAGTGATAACCCCTGCCAGGCTTAGCTAATCCAGGTAGTAAGGTACTGGGTGCCTTGTGCGCTGTTTGGGTGTAACCCCAATCCCTGTGGTCCTAGGGGTGCCCAGGTACTGTATAGCGATAAATTTGCGCTTAGGAAAGCATCCGTTACCAAAGACGAGAATACTTGTCATAACCTCACATTCGGTTTTATGTCGCCTGTAACGTCTTTCCAGATCGGATTCCGTTGGTTCTTACACCCATTTTTTTCACAAGCGCTAACCCTTCACTCTGGTTAACTTCCTTGTCCGAATTCTCCAGTTTTCCAGTAGACTTCGATCGCGCTCACGCTCCGTCCTCTCTACGACTGCTCCACGCAAATACCCCAATGGAACTCCAAGTGTCCCTCAACATATCGCTACATCGAGCTTTCAGATGGCGTTCAGTAGTAGCCGATGTTCAAACGCCCATCGTCGATATGGACCTTCTGTGTTATTATGGGTTGTTCGTGGACCAGCGAAACAAACGGCTTTTCGACACGACGACCCATCTGTCGATAAAGAGATTCGCCGCCACAGCCGACGTAGCATCGATCAAAACTATCGACGGCGAAACACCGTATCATTAAACTACTGGCGGAATTCCCGGATTTAACACGACCGCCCGTTTTTAGAAGAAGTTCACTTCGGCATGGTGTGCAACACCATATTAAGACGACGCTAGAACCCGCCGTCCACACCAAACCTGGCCGCCTCGTCCCCGACCGGCTCAAACAAGCGAAGGCGGAATTCAATGTGATAATAGAGCAAGGTGTGATGCAGCCATCGAGACGCCCATGGGCATCACCTTGCACGTCGTTCCAAAGAAGGACGGAGGGATACGACCTTGTGGCGAGTATAGGGCATTGAATGCCCGCTCTACTTCAGACAGATACACACCGCCGCATATAAAGGACTCCACGCAGAATCTATATCTTTTCTAAAATCGATCTCGTTCGCGCTTACCACCACATTTCGATCGCGCCGAAGGACGTAGAAAAAACGGCGATCACGACACCTTTCGGTCTTTTCGAAGCAATCAACATGATATTTGGACTGCGAAACGCCGCCCAAACGTGTCAGCGATTCGTGGACGAAATCACGAGAGCCATCGATTTCGTTGACGCATATATTGACGAGGTTATGATCACATCAGAAAACGATAAACAACACCGTGAACACTTGCGGATCTTGTTCAAGCGCCTAAACGAGTACGGGGTTATAATAAATCTCGCGGAATGTGGATTTAGTGTCCGCGATATCAAATTCCTCGGTTACATTGTAACCGCCGAAGGAGTAAAACCGCTGGCTGAACGAGTTAACGCTATTGTTAAAGTACCGCCATCCGCGACCGTTGAAGTCTTGCAAAGGTACTTCGGTATGATCAACTTCTACCGACGTTTCATACCGGGGGCCACAAATCCTCGATCCACTCAACGACATGCTGAAAGGCGCAAAAAATGGAACGCGTCCATTGAGTGATCGGAGCAAACCGAAAACGCAGGCAATCTTACACGGCGACACCGAGGTTGGGGCACGATGTGTCATAACCGCACAATGCGCCATTGGAGAGAGAGAAAGATGAAGGTTATGAGCGGGGGGGGGGGGGGACTATCTCGAGTACGCTTTCGAAGTTCCAGGGCCCCTCCTGACGCGCTTCGGAGTGTCATCGTGGTGGTTTTAGCCAGTATGAATCCGGCACTGCCCAGCGCTCTTTCCCCGGGGAACGCGGGATGCTTACGAAGGTTCCTTCCGCGTAAAAAAAGAGTTGTACGGAGTGTTGTAAGAAGAGGTGTAAGAAGTGTCGTCGAGTGTTGTACAAAGACGTACTGAATTGTCGAACATATCTAGATGACTGTTGTACTCATTATAAGTTGTAAACTGAGAGTTGTAAGTTGCTGAATGTCTCTTGTAAGAATTGTAAGTTGTGAGTTGAATTGTGCATCATCCATTTAAGTTGTATTAGTTGTATCACTATACTACTAACTAACGGACTGACAGCTTTCATACCACGTTTTTGGTATTTCTAGCATAGATGCGGGTGGCCCATGATCAAGTACACCTTTTTTAATTATCCCGTATCGTAAAGGACCAGCGGTATATGGGCCATCGGGACCTCCCATTTTTCAGCACTTTTATTTGTTTCACCTGGAGTACATCGAGATTTTGCCCAAGGTTCTCCCCCGATACTACAGTGAGATAGATATTTGATTTAAAATTGATATATATATAGGAAATGAGTTTCCATAGACTAGTAACATACATTCAAATTACGTGAGGAAGCGAAATAAATGATAAAAAACCAATTACTGGTTATTTAATTGAAGTGCTTGAACATATGTTATTAGGGTTCGTCTTACAGAAATCATGCAATAATGGAAAGATTTTATCAAAGACACTTCATCGTCAACCTGCAGGCACGAAGGATTAGCAACGACGTTATCAGTCCCATTTATTTACTTCCTTTGGGTATGACTAGTAATCGCGATGTATCTACAGTTTGTGCGTTCTTGTTTTAAACGTGAATTACAGCAAGTTATGCCACAACATACAATACAGATGTCATTCCATCTTCCTATTGGTATATTAGTATTCCGCATCATCATAATCGGACGGTTTGTCAATTATTGGAAAAAATGTTCCGATCACGGCGAAGTGGAAGAAAACTTGCATTATACTTGTGGCTACTTCGTTCACCAAACTTGACACTACTGGACTTCTGCCTTTGAGTAACAGTAAAAGATACTGCTCATTGCTCAGGTCAACATTTCAAATTCGTTGAACAATTGAAACGTCGGATTGAACAAGCTTTCGATCGTTTACGCTCAACATCCAACATTAGTGTCAAAATTTATCCAAATATTGAAATTCGATTATGGAAATGCAACTGGTAACAACAATAAAAGCGAATGATCCAATTTTGTGGGTTCGAAGTTCGAAGAAGGGACAGAACACGAAGAAAACAGATATATCAGAAATATAGTATTTTAAGTGTAAAACATTGCCACGATATGAAAAGGAATCTAACAATTTAACAGCATTTCTGAAGGGAACAGCTGAGAGTGGGCCGTTTTACTTGAAATGAAAGTAGTCTATTGAGCTTTCGTAGGGAAAAACCGGAGAATGGTGAGTCAGAGAATGACACAAATTTGCTGGAAACATCTCAGTCAGTTAGCCCTCGTAAAATATCACGTCGAGACAGGCCGAGCCGTATGCCCCGAGAAAATGGAAATTCTGAAACAGTTGAACAATTTGAACGGCGAGTATAACATTTCGGGACATCGAGTCGTGTGCATCTAGAAGCTATCTTAGACGCATATCTTACCTTTCGTCTCCCTATGACTGTAGTTCACGACGTAAAGAGTAACGGGTTAAGCCCCGTCCAGGACGACAAGGTCACTCTCGAGTCGAAGCCCACGGCGGAGGCTTCTATTTCCACGATGTTTGATCTATCCAGGAGCAGTTTTTCCTTGATCAGCACTGATTCCACGATGAATGTCCATTAAAACGAGTCGATATTCAATGTTCCTATACCACGCCGTCTGTATCACCTGAGATCAGGAATATCGTATCGGAGAGTCATTTTCCGGGACATAACGTGAAGAAGCCACCTTCGCTATTGCCGACAGGAGCTACATCCGCGAGTGACCCGAATCGGCATAATCTCCACGTTATTGCCACCGCATCGGACCTCAACGCTTCTCTATTGAAGCCACAGAGCGCCACACCGAACAAATCCCTGAACACAACCTTCTCCCTGGAGTCATCCTTGGCTCTAACGACGCCGGGACATTCTCCAATGTCAAACCAAGTCCCACTCACGGACGCCATGACACCAACGTCCCGTTACCAACTATGACATTCAGCACAAACAAGCCGAAAGAAAGACGAGAACGAGAAGCTCAAACGAAGTCACAATGCGATCAAAGATCTGACATTTCGGAGACACACTGTCGAAGCCTTTCGGAGGATAAGCTATCGGAATACGAAGAGATTTGGAACATTACCGACCAGTCAAACCATTTCAGCTGGCCACCCAACGACGAACTCGCTAGTAAGGAAGAACCAGCGCATTCATGAAACAGTTCCAGCATGATGACACTTCCCGGAAATCAGAAAGGCCTAATGCTGGCCAACTCGGAGCGCAACTACCCCCTGAAACCAGAGTCTAGGCAAAACTGTCTGGGTTGCGCAGAATCAGCGAACGCTATCGCACACAAATCAGCGATGATATCAATAAAACAGTTTGGGAATAATCCAGCACCGGATAATTATTGATATAGGCAACCAGGATGGCTACAAACGCCAGAGGCTGGAACTTATGATCTACGGCATTCAATCGAACTGAATGCATCTGACCAAACGGCAGATAAGAGGCTTCTGATTTCATCTTCCGCGGATAATTGGACCCAGAAACTCGGCACTAAAGATACGAATAAGAGCCCACAGGCCAAGCCATTACAACCATTAAGGATCATCACCAAGAAAACGCGAATCGAATGAGTGAGCAGGGGGAGCCCTGTTTCTCAATTAGCTGTAAACATCCTTCACGCCTCTAGGATGTATCTACGCATGGATCGCATTTGCGTTGGTGAAATCGACAAGGTGTTCAATGACACTTCCAGAATTTATGTGTTCCACAACACTTCCTGCAACGTGAACTTCAGCTTAAAATTTCTTCGCAGCGACGATGACGACGGCTATACAACGTGCCCTCTACGCAACGGACCTTTGGCCGCGTCATCAAGTTCACCCCGTCAACAACTACATCACCCAGACGGTCACAAACAGACGGAAACGACTATTCAGGGTCGAGGCTTCAAGCAGCTCGTTTCACTAGCGAGCCTACCCGATCCAGTGGACTACGGCCAACTCGCAATCGATAAGGAGTTGGATGGGAAATCCAATTAATTTCTCTTCGTATAATTTTGATCGGTGCCCTCTCAACGGGGAGGGGGGGGGGATGTTTGGCCCGCTGACTCTTTACGATCGAGGCGTCCATCAACTGCGTACGAAAATTAAGCTGGTCGCAATAATCCTAAGAAACTGTCATAAAACGAGGCTTTTTGATTTACCGTTAAGGTCGTTAAGTGGCATAAAACATCTTCGAGTCAAGAGGTTCCTTATTGTATTGCTCCATCAGGTAAAAATTGGGGAGACGTGGGTTTACCCATGATTCCCAGGATTCCACCCGCATGCGACCAGTGGTGGGGCGATCACCACTGAACTAACGAACTTTTAATAAAGACTAAAAAAAACGTGCACTCCCAAACCACGCGCAGTACATTGAAAAAAGGAGAACGAGTAGTTTATATATGTCGGATTTACATTAGAATTAGGGTTAGGGGCGTGAAACGAATCTTCATTTGGATTACACATTGTCGTTATGTAATAGGGAAGACATTAACTAGTGCAAATGCGATTATTATAGAATCGGACAAGTAACCGTGGTAATTAGATACTCGAGAAACTAATGACAATGATCCTAGGTTCAATAACGAATCCGCGGTCAACGGGATGACAGATGTACGGGCTCACAAAATCTAAGTCGGACTCTTTGTTAATAAAACGCGTAATATTCACTGGTCGTAAGGGGTTACTCTTTTCGTCGATGAGATCGCAAGAAAGAATGAATTTCCGTCCCGATGATGCCACAGAGGAAGACTATAATGGGGTGTGTCTAAGGACACGAGATCATCGGATTCATCGAGGATAGCCTTCGTACAGAAGGTAAGGGAAATTGACGTTGCTACTAATTGGGCAATCTCCATATCGGTGGTTAGCAAAAGATGCTAGCCGCCCTCGAGGGAAAGTTGCTAGTGGGAGACGCCGTTCGTTGAAAAAATAGGTCTACCCTATCTTCCCGTAGTTGGAACAAAGACTGTTTGTCTGTTTGAAGGACTTTAGTCAACTAAATCTTAAGATTTATAACGGGCCCTCAGACTAGCTGAACATGCACTGATGAGACGCATCGACATCTGGCAATCATCTTACTTGAAGAATAGGGTCTCCGTGTGGCGAACTACGGGACAGAGACCGTTGGAATGTTTACTGTCGCGTGTTACAACTATTTCCTGGCTGTCGCCTCGAGCCCAAGTTCATTATCACAAATCTCGAACAAATACAATTAGATCGAATGACGACAATTGTTTAATTACGCCTATGATAGAATCTAGATTACGGTGTTAAGGGATTTTCCCGAAGTTTCAAAGGGATTTTCCCGAAGTTTCAAAGGGATTTTCAATCTTGCATCCTCCAATTACTGTTTCAGTTTATATTTTTCTTCATCATGAAGATTTATTATATCACCTAATACTTTCTGATGTTTTTTTTCTTGATTCTTGATGCGCCTCGCGTAAACGGTTATTAACATCTTTGAAAAGTTTTTGAACGTTTTCTAGTTCTTTTCTAAGAAAATTATTTTGTTCGTCGATTTCTTTTACTTTAACTTCAATTTCTATCCTACGCAATATTTCAAATTCGTTTTCATTGACAAGGATCATTTTTTCTTTTCCAAAATCGAGTTTCAATTTATTAGTTTCTTCTTCATATTTATATCGAAGGTCACCCACTTTTTTCGCAAAAATTTTCAACAACTTTTTCATATTCACCCTTTAGTTCGTCTAATTCACACTGAAGAGCAGATAGTTGCCCTCGTAGTTCAAGAACTACATTTTGTCGATTTTGCAACTTTAGCTCCAACTTATCACGTTCCTCCATTAAATTACTAACACATGAATTACGTTTGGCATTTTCTTATTTCAGCAAGCCAACTTCATATTTGTGACTAACTGTTATCTCTTCTAATTTTATTGTTAGTTCTTCAATTTGTATTTCAAGAGAATGAACTCTCTTCACGTTTGTGTGTTTTTTGTCTGCCTATTCAGATTCTAACGCTGCTATTCTTTTGGAGAAATCCGCGATACGATTTCCAAGATCGCCTTCCATAGCTTTTTTTGCTTCAATTTCGCGTTCTTTCTCCTCTGAAACATCCAAAAGCTGAGAACGAAGGTGCTTCACTTTGGTCTGATGCTTTTCGTCGTAACCATTTGAAATTTCTTGTTGCAATTTAGCCATTATTTCTATGTCCTTTCGGCGTTGCTCCTCTACTTCTGTTTGTTTTTTATGTAACTCGTCGAATTGCAATTCTAATTTCTGCACTTCCTCCTTCATGTCCTCGATGTGCTTCTCGAGCTCTTGTATCGTCCTGTCTTTGTTGGGACATTCTACTTAAAGATCTGCGAGTTGATACTTGGAATCGTACTTCAATTTTTGGTCGTTAGCCGTAATAAGCCCACGTGACTTCACTTTTGAACTTGATCTTGTTTGGTCTCGATTATGTTTTCGCGGTGATTGTGGCGCTCTACAAGTAGTTGCCACATTGTTTGCATTTTTAGTACACATTGATACATTGCACTCTGCACTAGCAACGCTTTTGTTGTCGTGAAATCTCTCTGACTTTTCAATAACAAAATTTTTTACTTTACTATCTAATTTTGGGTCATACGCCCCTGGTAAAGGTACATCATATGTTCTGTCTTCAATTACTATGCACACGTTTTTCTTCTGTTCTCAATTTTTCTATCATCTTGTGCTGCTGGTCTATTGTCCTCATCTTCGCATATAAATCCTGTTCGAGTCGATTGATTTTATCTTTCAGTTGACATACATGTTTCATTCTTTGCCTGTGATTATGATGACCAACAACTTCAGCGTACTTTTCATGGATTTCTAAATAATCTTTTAGAAGTTGCTCGTTATATTTGGAAAGCTTTTTCACTTCATCTTCAACTGCTTCTTGATGGGACTTTTCTTCTTCAAGTTTTCCTATAATCGTTTTTTTTTCTAAACTTCTTCATTTATTTTGTTCTTCTTCGAGTAATTCATTACGTTTTGGTATCTGGCTATTCTTTTCTTCAAGACATTTAATTTTATCAGAAACTTGAAATTTTCAGAATCAGAAATTTTCAAACTTGCTTCATTTAAGGTAACTTTATGAATTTCTGATTGATGCTCTAACAATTTATTTAAGTCTCCTGTTGAAGTGGTCATCACTTCTAAGAAAACTCTACATCTGGTACCTTTTAGTTTTCTTAAACACTGAAGCCATCGACAGCGCGTAGACAAAAGACTGCGACGAAGTCAGACCATAAACAATAGACAGGCGACGTTGGCTTCGGGGTTTTCAGTTATTGGGTAACACAGCTAGCGTGCGGATCTGGACAAGCTCAAATTGATCTGATATATTTTTTGAAGTAATTTCTGTCTGTACATTTTTTTCTTTTCCCCTACTTCTTTTTCTCCCACTAATGAATTCTGTTTATTCTGTCAAATAGTTTTTGTGTCTTCCATTTTGTTAAGTTCAATTCTTATTTTTAATAATCTACTTCTATCTAATTTAGATAATGCTTGTGAATCTTTTACCACATCTTCCATATCATTTTGAGTGTGGCTTCTACCTTCAGTAAATTTAATATTTTGAACGCTATCATTAATTTCAATAGCTCTTTTGGTATCAAGTAAATCGCACTTATTATTTGATATACCTTTTGAATTAACTTTTGTCTCTGCAATTTCTTCTTTTGTATCTTCTTCGATTTGTCTATGTTCTTCTAATCCACTCTTTTTATTCTGTAAGATCTTTCTTGGATCTTCACCCTTTTTAAGTTCAACTTTATCCGTTCTCCTAGGTCTGCCTCTATGTTTCGCTTCTCTCTTTGCGATATTAGCACCTTTGTTTTCTTCTCGTTGCTTTTCATTATCACAACATTTCGATCGCCGACTACGTGATAGGGGACTGTCAAATACCATATTTATAAATAAACGAGATATTTCATTCCTAGAACGTTGGCTTAAATTCGCTTCATCAATTGCTATTACACTCGTTACTGCATTATCATTTTCTATAGATTTACACCTATCGCTATCACTAGCTATGTCCGTTAAAAGAACTTTCCTTCGCTGACGCGGATTAGTTGTTTCGCTTTCACTATCTGAAATTGATTTTTGTTCAATACCTCTTTTTTCTTCTTTAGTCAATTTATTTTCTGCATTTTCCGATGCTTTTTGTTTATTAATTATTTCAGGCTTGTCTTGGATTTATTTCGTCTTTAAAGTGCTTCGCAAAATTTTTAGCGTTAGTAAAATACGCGAAGATATTTGTATGTATTTTTGTGATATCCGTATTCGAATACAAGAGGCATTTTTAAGTAAGAACACTAGTTTAATTCTAGCTATTGCTAAAGATTTCTAGCAATACTTTTTACACTTTCAATAGTTGTCTCGTCCCAATAGCCGAATGTGTCATAAACCCGATCTTTAGAAATTGATCGGTACTAATTAGCGTAGTGAATAACAAACGAAATTTCGCAACCTTTTTCTAATCATTCAGCGCAGGTATCACTCACACCCGCTAGAGGAAAAGACACAAGAAAAGGGAGTGAGTGACAATTAACGGACATGCTGATTGGAATATTGTACGATCAATACAAATCAATTCGGAATAATCAGAATGCTTAATTTCAGGACCGCTCTTGTATGGTCTTTGTGAGATCGCCGCGCGGGTCTCACAAAATCAGAATTGTTTCAGTCGTCGAATAAAGCAATCAGAATACCGCAAAGTACAATTTACCTCAAGACATTAGAATTCAAAAAGTTAAGACCTGGGGAATTGAATATGCTAAGAAGAATACTGAACGTACAAGAAAGATGGAAAGAATTAATGGTAATTGTGGCAAAGGAGAATTTATTATTATTTAAACTTTCATAACATGATAAAGCATACAGCAGCACGACATTAGAGAAATGCAGCGAAGATGTTTTTGATTAATTGGAGGGCAATAGGGAGAAAGAAGGCAACCTTGGATTCCTTACTGAGCCTTTGTTAAAAGGCTCGGTTATTCCGAGCTGCATAACTGCTAAATGCACTATATGGCTGCAGAAGAACTAAATGAAGGCTCACGGGAAAAGGAGAGAATATCAAGTTCTAATGCTAAGCATTTCTCGGAAAACGAAAATTTATCTTTCAATATATAGTATAACGTCAAAACATCATATTTTCTCATATATCAAATTAGAAGGAGAGCGCTTAATGGTTTAAAAAAAAATGGGTCACGTTCATTTACTTAGCTATTTAATGTGACGAAGGCTACCGGAATCTCGGATCTGGACCTTTTGACATTTGCTCGGCGACTGACCGAAATCGATCATTAACGATTCGATGATGGAGAGTGATCAGATTCGATCAGTCACGAACGCCGATGACTGACACGGGTCTTCAAGGGAGGTTTTCACGTTTTATCACCTACAGTTCGGCCAGTCCTGCCACTCGTACTGACTGCAGGCACGAACACATGATGACGAAATCTACGCAACACTTTTCGCAACTTGCTTATTAATGCTTAAATCTAAATGTAACATATACCTTAATACAAACTATAACAACTCGCAAGATGTTACCAATTGATACTTAATTCTAAATACACTAATTTGTTAATAACAACTTTAAATTATATCACAAGACCAACGTTTTATTTGGTCAGGACCGATAATTCCGGTAAGTACGTGCGCCGTGGTAAGTACCACGACGGCTCGGAGTAATCCGTTCCTTGCAGGAATTGATAGCCGAAGAGACTTTCATGGTACATGGTACGAATATTCTTACATGCATGTTTCTTTCCTGTGTGCAGAAAAAAGTCTAAGGAGAGCACGGTGGGATCCAGGAGTGAGAGCCGGCTCAGATCACAGAACCGTCGAGCAGGACGAACGCCGTGTTGGGCCGTAGCTTTGGGGATAGGGAGCTAATGATGATGGTATGGTGCTTACGGAAGCGCATGTGAGCATGCGCGGTGTCGCGTAAAGATTAGTTCATTTCAATTCGTTACAATTATAGCAACGAACTTCCCTTGTACACGCTGGTGTATCCGCTGCGCATACAGGCGCATCCCTGATGCGTGTAAATGTTTCCTCCTTTTGCAAAGTCTTCGAAATCCGCAGGTTTGTCACCTCCTTGCGGTCTCGATCGTTTCTAGGTGGCTCGGCAAACGAAATGTTTCTGTACAAACGATGCGTTCGTGCCTGACCCTTTAACCGGATATCTGGGACTCCATTGATTATAAAATCAACGAGTCCTTCTTGGTCGATGGTGACTTCATTCGTCAACGTAACTTTGTCGAAATAATATTCGCAAAAAGATTTGTCTTTCGAACCCTTTGCGCAACGTTGCTTTACTTGGTCGATTACTAAAAACGCGTTGCAACTTGTCGGTCGGGCAACTCAAATGGTCGGGCTTCGGATGAAACCATTTCGCCGCTTTTCTACGTAAGCATAAATCCATTAAAATTCTGATACTATTGTCGTCCAAACGGTATCTCGCAGTAATTTCAACTGTTAGTTCCAATTACGAAAATTACCTTCAGGTCCGCCAGAAAATTCAATCAAAAGATCAGCGATCCTCTTGATTCTGATCGTCAGAAGCATAGAAAGAGCAATAGCATCCTCTGTAGGTTGTGTAAATTGCAACTTTTGCCCATGTAAAAAGATTCCTGTCCTGAAATATTTTCACTTGTTGTTTCTTTATACAAAATCCAGACATTTATTCCAGCTAGGTCCAAAATGTCGAAAAATACCTGGAGGGGCCACCTACAAGATTTTGACTTCACGCTGTATTTCCTTGACATCTGGTCCACTACATCTATACCAAATTTTGTATCATTATAAAATCTAATCGTTTCCGGTATACGTTTATTGCTTTTTTCAATTTCTATTGCTTTATGCATGGAACTTAGCACTTTTTTGTTGGTTTGCGTTTATACACCGTAAAAGAAATTTGATTCGAAATATAAAATTTGCTTGACAACAGAGTCATTTTGTCCTTTCGATCTTTGACTATCTTTGGCAATTCCCGTTTATTTTCACGGATTGTTCCAACGATTGTAGTTTTTTTTGCGAGTAGCTTCGTGGCCAGTGATGCACTCGTAAAAAATTATCTGTTGTTAGGTTCCTTCCACATCCTGTGAATGGTTCCATCAGCTTCAGAGCAACGAATTATCCGAATGGAATTGAATTTTCTCTCTCCTCATCCTTTCCCAAATAAGGAAATCCATTTATAGTATACTTGCTATTGACATCACACGCCAACCAGAATTTTATGTCGAATTTGTCTGGTTTGTTCGGCATATACTGGGTAAATCTACACCTAGTCCTCGACGGAAACAACTGCTCATCAACAGCAATATATGCACCACTTTTATAACACTTTTGTGAATTCTCTATAAATCGGTCCCACACTGTAGATACCATTGCAAATTTATTGGTTCATAAACGCAGGCTTCTTTCCCTCTCCTTATCAAATCGTATAAACTTCATAATTTCAGTAAAATCATTCCTGCGCATTGTTTTTGAAAAAAATGCAGGTCCCCTAATTTTATTCCTCAAATATGAGACATCTAAGATCTTTCCCTGATATGCACCGCGGGCGTACAGCGGAGCAATAAATGCATCTGGTTTTGTTGTATCTAGCTCCCACTTAGTCCCATATATTCTAAATGCTTCTTCTTTCGTACATTTTATTATATGATCCCTTATACGGTGATCAATAATAAAATAAAGTGCTGCCTTTACTTGTCCTTTCACTATATGTCGTTTAGCATATCCTGTCGGACATGACACACCCCTAAAAATATTATTAACTGATGTCCTGCCAGGTTTGGAACTTGCATCTAGTTCTTTCCAAACTGTTCCATCGAGCCCAGTTTCGATACGTTGTTTCTTTACACCAGTCTTACGTTCTGCTGTGAATGATAATTTCTTTCTTTTTTGCCCTGGACGTGAACGCCCATTAATAATATTCTCCTCTTCATTATTGCTGTCTAACTCTGATTCGCTTGTAAATAGCTTTTCATGTATTTCCATGCTGTTTTCAGTTGCTGAAGTTACTTGTTCATCGCACACTGAACAGTCTTCTGCTATGCCCGTTATTTTTTTCTATTATATTTTTTTGCAAAGTCTTGACATTTTTAGGGTAAATATTTATCACAGAATAACATTATGTACGGAATACAAAATTATTGTCAAATTTTATATGCTTTACTATTTCTTTTATAACCACTTTATACAAAACACTCCGAGACACTTTCCGTCTGAGTTATAGAGATAGCAAGTTTAGATGTCGACTGATTCACTAAGAAACTGACACGTAATCTGATCGAAAGATGGATACCAAGTAAAAATATAGTCTCTGACGACGATATTTATATGAAAATATTCATGGGTACTGGTCATTTTCCGTCAATGGTTGTTCGAGGGTGGAATTGACCGTTGAACATGGAAAAACCCACTTTTTCCGTGTTTTACCGGAATGAGCAATAACCCTAAAAAACTTTTCGTCTTTTAAAATGTTTGTAACAATTGACCATAAAAATTCAAAATTTTATGGCGGTTCCTTAGAGTCATTATATGGGACTGAGTAGCCCTCTTGAGTCAGGGATGAATTATGGTTTATGTCAAGGTTACGTGTGTAACAGTTGTTATCATTTGTTATTACTAATTTTGTTTGTCATCTGACCTTGATATAGCCTTTTCTTTGCACTGATTGTATTTATTTTAAGAATAAATAGAATATTCCATCGAACGATCAAATTGACCGTCCGCGGTAGGCAAAGCAAAGTACAAATTTTTCTTGGAAAAGAAAAAAGCAAACTAGAAATAAATACCGAAAAATATATTGTATGCATGTTTTAGGAAAAGTCACGAAATATGAAGCGATTTGATAACGTTTAAATATTGTTAAATTTGAGTAGGTGTTTTGGAAGCGGTCTAAAAGACCGCGTCGGTAGGTTTAGTGTTAAATGTGATGTTTATAGGACTATTACGAGTCAGGCTTTCGAGCAGTGAGAGAAGTCGGCGAGGATATTTTAAACTGCAAAGGAATACGATTGTAATGTGTTGGCAAGTATAATGCTTATACATTGGACCAGTCCGAGAAATTCCTGCGATGCGAGAAATTTCAAGAAGCCGTAGCACGGGAAAACATCGGATGTGTTCATCATTGAATTCCCCACAGTGGTGTTTTTAATTAGTAAGGGTAAAACATAGCGAGCAGGTTTAGGTCACGGTGAATATTACGTGATTGCTGAATATTCAACTAACTGAGAAAACATATCAAGTAAAACAAATGCAATGTCACACAGAGGGGCGACTCAATTAACTAGTGGCTTTAACTAACCTCACATAATCTTGTTTCGTCAGTTTGGTAGTTAGGTGATTTTCGTAGTGTTCTACACTGTACGTGGATTAAGGAAACATAGTTTCATCCTAGTGCAAGAGACAGTGCATATCTTTTAACACTTATTTTCCAAGCACCATTATAGTTATCTATACATAGTTAATGTTACTAGTTAATAAATCAATAGTCTCGCTATTCATTTCCGATGGAATCGATGAGTCAAAAACATAAGTGCGTTGCATCTCTTTTCGCAGGGATGAAATTTGACATACTAATAAATACTATCGTAAAACTCAGAAAAGAGCAGTCTGGCTAATTTCCGATTATGGAACTTGCAGTCTGGCAACATCCCTTAGATGTTCCCGATTTTTTTAAATTCGGGTTGATTCCAGAACGAGCTGCACTTATTTCCGCAATAATGAAAATTTTTGTACTAATTAATGTTATTATGAAAGAAGTAAAAAAGTTGTCTGGTTGATGTACAACGTTGGACAATAATTCTAGCAATATGTCAAAGGTTTAAAAAAAACTTAGTACAGTTATTTGATGATAATTTACATTATCAAATCAGAAAAAAAGCAGCTTGGCTCTTGTTAGAAGTCATTAAAGTATTCCCAGGCTAACTGAAAGGCGCACAACCCGTAAATACCTAAAAATACAAAAAAGTATTTTAGAATTTGCATTTTTAAAGCCGTTAGTTTCAGAATGTAATTAAATGTACTTGAGTTCATTCTTAAATATTCATAAAACTTTCCAGAACAATTTGTTATTTTTTTTGTATGTGGCGGCTGTCACGTAAAATAACACACAAAAAAATAAAAAAACAAATTTAAGATGAAAAATAAAAAAAGAAACTTTATTTTTTTTCTAACACTTGGTTTTACAATTTGCTTCCGAGCTCTAAGCGTGACTTTTCAAGACTGACTCTTACTTAACTGAATACTTAACTCGACTTAAGACTTAACTCGACTTCCGATCGGATTCGGTTATTTTTCTTTCGTCACCCTTCAATATCCCCACTATCCTCGCGTTTGTTAGGCGTCCGCGACCGTTGCCATGCACGCCTTCTTCTAGAACATTCGGCGAAAGGATCGTTGGGATATCGATGGCTCATTAGGGACTACGGCGATATACATTGTCGCCGAGTACCGCCACATCTTTATCTCTATCGTCAGTCCATCGGGTTTGAAGTGTGCCGGTCGTGACACGACACTCGACGACGGAACTTTCCGACGGCTTTGTGACACAAAGCGTAAGGCTGACATGCTTAATGTGCCATTGATATTCCTACGGTCCTTCCGCTGAATATTCGGAAGAAAGCGTACACGGCAACGGTCGCGGACGTCTAACGAATGAGTGCGTAGTGGGGATATCGAGGGACAACAAAAAGAAAGAATCTGTCGAGGATGTTGATTGAGTTGCTGTTTAAATAACGAGATAACTGGAAGTTGAAAGCCGTCAAGTATATTTTTCATAATAAATAAATAAATACAGATAATGTTCGCTAAGGCGTTCGTACTAACGGATTCACTAAAGACAGTGTATAAATCGCTAATAATATTGCTCGAGACTGACTGATAAAAGCTGATCGCCTAGCGATCGCGTACGTTTATTTATATTGGTCGGGGGAGTACCGGAAAATTTCAATTCGTCTTTGTTTGACAGTTGCATGTAGCGGCGACATTGTTTTGCCCGGAGTTTACTATTACTTTATGTGTATCCTAAAGATATTGATACTCCAAGGCAAAACAACAACATGATTTGAATTGTCCTCTAACGCATTTGCCGCTACATTAAATTTATATGACATAAATTATCTAAAATAAAGAACTTGCTTCGAGCCGACTATACCAAGGTATAAGGTAAGGTAGCAATGTCTACCTAATATGAAGCGAACTAAATATCATGCGCGGCATTCTAGACCAACGCATGCGCACTAGCTTCGAAATCTCGCATATCGATACGTCCGTTCACAACATGGCGCCGAGTATCAGCCGTAGTGCGTGTCGCTGTTATAATCGCTACTCAAACGTAATTTTAACTAATAAACGCCACGCAATCAAACAAAACGCGAGTGTATACCATAATAACGGTCTCGAGTTAACATTCGTTACCTAACATCGCATGTATTTGTCCAAACAATCGTGCGGTGATATATAAAATACCTATCCTATCCTGCTTCAAACATTAGCAACATGCAAATGCTAACGCATATAACGCTGTTTGTCGATAAAAACGTACTAACAACCATAAGCCTAGATCTCACCCGCCCTGAACATTTTTCTAAATACAATCAGTATTTATCTACTATTTTGGAACTTTCGCCAAGCCGACTCTACTATCATCAGTCACGCAGCCCGTAAGGCGGCGACGCCTGGCCGAACTATATTACCATGTGCGGCTCTCGAGATCGACGCATGCGCAATAGAAACGATATCTCGCATGATAGAACCAACATCGATCTCAACATGGCGCCGACTGCCATCCGTAGTACGCGTCGTTATTATATTAATTAGTCAATATATTTACGTACCAGAAATGCAAAGTGGTCGAACAAAATATGCAAGTGCATACCAAGTTACGCTCGCGAGGTATCACTCTTCACCCAGACAACATACTGTCTACCGATGAATCGTGCAGTGCTACAAAATTATCATTGCCTGCCACGTGCTTCTGATGCTGACAAAATCAAAAGAGTTTTAGTGCAAGTGAAAGTGCATTCTTACGCAGTTTATCAATACTTAACCACTATCTACCGCTCGATTAACTCTTATCCGTGCTATACAATTCTCTAAGTACATGCAGTGATCACCCACTCATTTAAATACTTAACATTTAAATATTTAAATACTTCCTGACAGTACAATATATAATCTAAAATTTAAACATCCTGCTTTAGGGCGACATATCCAGTGAACTAACGGCGTCTGAACAATCTCATCTCCTTAAAACGAGTAGATCTATAACTTTAATACCTAATTTCAACCTAATACCCAAAAACTGATCAACACAATTTCACTATGCCCAAAAAGCATCCCCTTACAAATGATATATATTAATATAATATTATTTGTTATAGATCCAGACCACCGACCTCAGTCAGGACTATCAAAATTCGCCTCCGTCATGGCCAATAACCAATATATTATATTGACTACGATAGAAACTGTCATTGTTAATTTAACACTAGCTATCACCGCTATAATACGAATGGCCTGTACACATTTTAAATAAATTATAATAAATAACTTATTATTTCTAAATACACCTTGTCTTATTTATTTACACTTTCCTTTGTCTTACGACCTACGTCCACCTTGACCTACGCATTGTCACGTAAAATTCGTGGTAAAAAAGGAGGAGCTGAGCAATAGCTTAACTTGGCTGCCCCTGAAATAAAGTGAAACCCAAGCGAGAACGTAAAATATTTATTGCGGGTGGCCGCAACCGCGGTTTCGACCTTTTTGCAATCCACTAGCGATAAAAAGTTCGCGTAGAGGGTAAATAGCGGGTAAAAGAAAGGTATAGAGCATAGAGTGTAGAGCAGCATCGCAGAAAAAGAAAAATCAACAGTTTGGTCGGTCATTGCGCAGCAACAGATCGAGCAACGATACAAATGATCATGAAAGTGCGTTTCTCCTTCCCGGTCTGTTCGAACTATGACGATTTATCTTTCTGATCTTTCCGACTCGACCGTTGCACCGTTCACTCGACCGTCGACCATAAATTGTTTCGCATTTTCTAGAGAACGGACACTTGAAACTACGTGCTTGCGTTACATTCGATAGCCAGGACAGAGGGATCATTCGTGAGCCTGTCTTCGTCCTGCGAGACGAGAAAATTATTAGAAATTCCCTGATGCAATTATACGCGGTTTTATGCAGCTTTGATTCTATGAGTGAACGATGTTTAGCACAGAGGAGACGGATTAAAATTTGCGCACTAATAGGTTTCCACGTAGCTAAAATAAAGCAAAAGTTGCGCGAAATTAACGGATGACAATTGAGAAATTTCTTGGATGATCTACGTTTATTACGGAATGGTTGGCTGCGAGAACCGATATCTAGTAGCATCAAAGTTGTCCGAGAGAGTTTTACGGTAAAGGAACAGATCTCAGCCAATACTCTCTATCTGACTATCGTAGCAGATCTGCGTACTTTTGCAAGGTTCTCTAAATTAATACAAATTTCTAACTACCGTAACATCGAGATATTGTACATCGTAAAGCAAAGTTAAGGAGAGTGGCGATGACCACGGAAACGCGAAAAATATCACAGAATATAGAATTTTGACGGCGCGAGGGACAAATGCTCGTGATGGTTTTCCCAATAACGATTCTGATTCCTCCTTGACGTGTCTGCTGGGCGCCACTTCCGGTATCGTGACAACCACCGTAAGAACTAGGACGCCCTTACAGCCTCCTTTATCGTATATGCCCTTCTCGCTGTTGATGAAAATCCTATTTGTGAAATTAGACGTTTGCTCGCTTTGAGACAAAGTAAACCTCGTTTCTCACAGATGTTCGGCAGATGACGAAGATGCGATATAGTGCAACAAAGTGAAATTTTGCGCGCGTGAATCTAGCAGGATTATAATGTAACAGGAGCACAACAAAGTGGGAACTTGTAATGGAAAAGGAAGAATATATTGCCAAAGATACTCTTTTTCTTCATTTTCTTTCGTAGAATTATATTTCACTTGCGAGTATTACAGCATATTATTATAGCATATATTATAGCATGTCTGCCTTTGATACAAAAATCATAAAAGGTTTACGTATCTTTTTTTTTTTTATTAACGTGGAGGAAATCCGCACGGACACCAGGCCACCTCTGGGGGAAAGCGGCGTGGTAGTGCCGGACTCCAACCGACTAAAACCTCCACGATGACCATCCCAGCTACGATCGAGAGGGGCCCGGGAACCGGTGTAAGCGATGCACCGGGCCCCCCTCCGCGCTCAATACGTCTCTTAATGGAGCGGTGTGCGGTCACGTCACACCGCGCCTCGTCGCCGGAGCCGTCGAGTCAGGCAGTCCGGTTCCCCTACCGGGCTGCGTTGTGGCCCCGGGCGCTGAGCTGCCAGCGCCTAAGTTTGCACCCCGCCGGGGGGCGCGGCGGGCCTAGCGCGCCTCGCCGAAGCGCGTCCGTGGCCTCTGCCGCGCCCTCGCCGGTCCATTCTCTCAGGGTGAGAGTGCCGCACCCTCACCCTCTCCGCGGCTTCTTTCCGAAGCATAACCTGCTCGCAGAAGGAGGTCACGGCCCTCCTTTTTCTCTCGCTTACCAACAACGCCCGAAGGATCGTCGGCGGCGAGAGGTCCCAACCGATTTCCACGATGAGGTCGTGCCGCAGCCGCGCCCACGCCGGGCAGTATTCCAGCGTGTGCTGCGCCGAATCCAGGCTCACATCGCAGTGGTGGCAGCGCGCGGTCGCCTACTTCCCGATTCGGTGCAGATATTCACCGAAGCAACCGTGTCCGGTGAGCACCTGCGTCACCCTGTAGGTTAGGGGAGGCCCACCGCCATCCAACCAAACGTCCCAGTTTGGAAGGACGGCCCCGAGGACCCTTATCCCAGGCGCCCCCGTTCTCGTGTCGCGGCTGGCGCGCCATCTGTCGAGCAAAGCCCTCCGAGCCCGAACCCTGACGTCGGCGCCCACCGGGCCCACCCCGTCCGACGGACCCCGAGTGTGGAGATAAATCTCGCGACGCCTCAGGGCCTCCAATTCGAACGAGGGAAACCCGGCGAGCACCGCCGCCGCTGCCGCCGAAATAGTGCGGAAGCCCCTCACTACCCTGATTGCCACCGTCCTGTGCAGCCTCCTGACCGCTAGGAGACTGCGACGATTGGCCATCAGGTCCCCCGCCCAGATCGGAGCTCCGTAGAGGAGCCTCGATCGCACCACACCGGGGTACAGCCGGCGCACCCCGACGCCGGGCCCGCCCAGCCGAGGCAGCAAACGTCCTAAGGAGTTCGCCGTCGCCTCGACAGACGGCCCCAGGCGCTCGAAGTGAGCGCCGAAAGTCCAGTGGCTGTCGAGAGTCAGGCCCAGATACTTCAAGCTGGTTCCGACCCCAATCTCAGCCCCCTCCAACCTCATGCGATAACCCGCTGGAGGTGTCCCGTGATCGGCCTTGCGGCAAAACCACATTGCCTCGGACTTCTCAGGGGACACCCTCAGTCCCAATCTCTTGATCTCGGCGACCACGCAGGCCACCGCCAGTTCCGCCAGGCAGACGGTTCTGCCCCATGCAGTGCCCCAGACCAGCACCAATGTATCATCGGCGTAGCACGTCAGTGCCGAGTTCGGAGGCATCGGCGTCCGAAGCACCGCGTCGTACGCGATATTCCACAACAAAGGGCCCGACACCGAACCTTGCGGGACCCCGCGGTGTACAGCCTTCTCGGTCACCCCTCCGCCCCGGGCGGTGTAGACGATACTCCGGTCCCGGAGGAACGCCCGGACCACACCCCGCAGGTACGCGGGTACCCGATGAAATTCGAGGGCCCGGCATATCCTGTCCCAGGCAATGCTGTTGAAGGCGTTGACCACGTCCAGCGACACGGCCAGCGCCACGTGACCACGCTGCTCGGCCCCCTCGACAAGGGAGCGGACACGGGCGACGGCGTCGGACGTAGACCGCCCTCTCCGGAAACCGATCTGGCCGTCGTGCAGTCCGGGCACACTCCGGGACAAATGCGACTCCACGCGGGCAGCCAGCAACTCTCTCCAGCAACTTGCTCGCCTCGTCCAAAAGGCACACCGGTCGGAAGGCGGAAGGCGAGTCCGGGGAGCGCCCCGGCTTCGGCAGCAGGACCATCCGCCCCTCCTTCCATGAAGCGGGGAATTCACCCCGTGACAGGCATCCGTCGAACAGATGCATTAGTCTCGGGGCCAAGACCCCGGCGACGTCCTTCCACAGGCGGACCGGGACTCCATCGGGACCCGGAGCTTTCCGCGCTCCGATCCTCCCGACTGCCCCGGCCAGTTCTTCCTCGGTGACCCTCGATTCCGGGCCCCAACTTCCCGCGGTGACACGTGGTTCTTCTTTCGGGGGTTGAGACTCCTGCTCCTCCTCTTCGGTGAAGCTGCCATTTCCCTCGTTCGCTGCTCCCGGGAACAGGGTGCCGACGACCTCCTCCAGGAACCGAGGGTCCATGCTCTCCGTTAAGGGAGGCGCCCATGGACGGAGTTTGTTTAATACCATCTTGTAAGGGCGCCCCCAGGGATCCGAGTCGAGGCTGGCCAGAAGTTCGTCCCAGGCCCGCCTCTTCGCCTCCTTGATGGCTCGTTGCAGGAGCCTCCGCACTTCGCGGTAGGCCTCGTACAGATGAGCCACCGTGGCATCGTCCGCCCGCCGCCTACGGCGGGATCTAGTGTACTGGCGCCGAGCGTGGATGCACGCCTCGCGGAGACGAGCGATCCTCTCGGAACACCAGTACACAGCGCCGGCGCGGCGGGGGGCTCCAGACCGCTGCATACACGAATCGCAGATCGCGTGCATGTCGCGCCTCAACCGCGTCGCTCCAGCTTCCGCGTCCTCATCGGTCCTGGATTCTTCCAACCAAGCGACGGCTATAGCGGCCGCCGCCATGAGGTCCTCGTCGCGGCGGGTCACCGCCCACCGCGGGAATCTTCTTTTCGTTCCCGGTGGGCCGATGGGCCTGCGCGCGCCCAATGAACGGTCCCGCATCGCGTCGCCAATCGCCACCTCCATCAAGATGTAGAGGTGGTCCGAGAGGGTCTCTTCCCGGGAGACCTCCCAGCCGGAAATACTGCGGGATGCGGTAGGGTTTGCCCATGTGAGGTCCACTATGGACTCGCCCCGCCACGCCACGCACGTGTTGGACGACCCCGGTTCATAAGTCGGAGGTCGAGTGCGGCCGCCCAGTCCTGTACGTCACGCCCCCTTCCGCTGGTCCTGCGGGAGCCCCACGCCGTTGAGTGGGCGTTGA
This sequence comes from Bombus pratorum, assembly GCA_930367275.1. Taxonomy (NCBI): domain Eukaryota; kingdom Metazoa; phylum Arthropoda; class Insecta; order Hymenoptera; family Apidae; genus Bombus; species Bombus pratorum. Next base: position 1,067,632 of record OV883995.1, on the reverse strand, counting down.
AGTTCTCGAGGATCAACGAAGGGCAGCCGCCCAAACGCCTCGCCCAAGCCGCAAGTCCGTCCAGGAAGGAGACGTATCCTGTCCGGTTTATGTTGGGCGACACGTAGACGGCCACCACGGCCAGATCGCCCCATTTCACGGCCACGAAGCCCCGTGCCCGCTCGATCACCGAGCAGGAGGGGCTCCCCGCGATCCCGGTCCAGAATATGGCGACCGAGCCGGTCAGGTCCCCAGCGCCTCGTGACGCGTCGGGAATGCTGTACGGCTCGGCCGCCGCCGCCAGGGCAATCCGCCGCTCCGTCAGGCTCTAGAACATTAAGTCCTGAGCCCGGCGGGAGCGGTTAAGATTGCACTGCAAGAGCAGTTGCCCTCCTCCTCTTCTTCGGCTTACGTCGGGGAAGGCTCCGTCTCCATAGCCTCCTCCGGGCCGTTCCCCTCGCAGTCGTTGTGTCCGACTTCTCTGGCCCCTCTTCTGTCCTTTGTGGGGTCAGTTGGTGGCGGTATCGTTTCCTTCCTCTTCACCGCGTCTCCACTGTCGCCAGGAATGGTTTTTGTTTCCTGTGCGACCCTCTTCCTACGGGCAGGCGGTTTGCATGCCGGTGACCCCATGCGATGCAACGCGGGCAGTCCCAGGTCCGCGCACACCGGGCACGTGGGTACTCGCGCCGAGCAGTCCCTGGCGCGGTGTCCTTCCGCCCCGCACCGGTAGCAGCGCTCCGACCGGTCGGCCGTCGATGTGCAGTTCCGGCGCACATGACCCGACTCCATGCACCTGAAGCATTGGAGTCGGCGCGCAGGGAGGGGGGAAACCCTCGCCGTCGACCAACCTATGTTGATCCTACCTCCCGATCGGGCGTCTCGTCCTCTGCTGATTTTTCTGGCCGCTGTCAGCGGGCAGCGTAGCCATACCGACCCGAGGCCCCGAGGAGCGGAATGTATGACTCCCACGTTGACCTCATCGGCGTGGCAGCCCCCGGCCTCAGCAACGGCGGCTGCCACCTCCTCCGAGGTGACCGAATCCTCCAGTCCGGTCACTCTTAGCTCGGCCATCCTTTGTGGCACGGTTACCTTGGCGGGCAGATCTTTCAGCGTGGCCGCCATCCGCTCGGCCAGTCGCGATGCTTTGCTCCTAGCATCCTGGCCTGGGATTTCCAACAGTAGCGCCCCCGTGACCGCCCTCCTCGGTCTTAACTCCGTGATGTCGAGTTCGGAGAGTTTGACTTCTCTCTTTACCACCGACATCGCCTCCCTGTACGTGAAGCCCGAGCCGTCCTTCACAGTGAGCGATACCGCGGCACACCGTGGGGGTCGGGGAAGGCCCGGCGCTTTCTCGCCGTGTGCGTCCCGCCCACTAGCGTTGCATCTCCTTCCCGCCCCGACGGCTTCGAGTCCATTGCCACTGCCCGTTCCTCGCGTGGGTTCCCTTCCCGTGCGAGGGCGCACCGGAGGCCGAGCGGCCACCTCCGCGGAAGTCCTTGCTCTCGTTCCGCCGCTTCCGGTCGCCGTCTCGGACGCCCAGGCCCTTGTTTGCAGTGTCGACGACCGAAGGGACGACGATACCCGTCCCTTGATTCTTACGTCCTCGGTCGCTGCATTGACCGTTGGTGGAGGTTGCGCCGTGGGCTTCCTATTCTTTCGCCCCGCTGGAGAGCGGAGCGGAGCGAAGAAGGAGTTCTTCCTCCTCCTAGGACGGTAGTAAACCCTGCCTCGTCGGTCGACGACTCCACAGTCGACCGCGAGGTGTCTCTCGCCGACCGCAATCGCGCTTGTACGATTCTTGCGGCGGTGCCAGCCTCCGTAGCCGGGGGGGTCGCTCCCGCCGGCATTATTTCTCGTCGGCATTCCTCCAACTTGCGGAGGAACAGGATCTTGAGATCCTCTAGTGGATCTCGAGGTCCTGGACCACTGAATCTATCCGTTCCCTTTGTGTGTGTAATACTCCCCGACCCTTTGGGACAGAGGAAACGGCGCGACGCTGACCAGGGGTGTGGGGGCGGTGGGGGAGGGGGACCCATAACCGTTCCCTTTGGGGCCCGGGGAGCATTTTCTTTCGTCCCCCCCTTAGAGGTGATCCCCACCTCTTGTCCTTCGCCGTCGTTATTAACTCTGGCTGCCTCTTCCGTGCGTTCTTTGGTCAGCCGTTCCACCGTCTCTTGCAGACGACTGACCTCTTTCTCCAGGAAGCGCACCCTCCTTCGCAGGTATGCGACGTCCTCCTGTTCCCGATCGGTGGTCGGTTCCGCGCCTTTCGCGGACGCTTGTTCGTCGACTAGTCCGATCTTCGTTTCATCCCTCCGTGTGTCGTCGCAGCCGCCGGCACCGCCGCGGATGGTAGAGGCGGCGGCGGCCACGGCGGCAGCCTCGGCATCGGTGTCGGTGTCGGTATCCGTCCCGTGCCTCGCGCCCCTCTTCTTCCTTTTACCTGGAGCCGGCAGTAGCCCGGAGTCCAGATCCCCCGCGGACGCGTCCCCCCGCCGTGTGCGACGTCCCGCGCCTCCGCCGCGACCATTGGCGGCGGAGGCGGTGGAGGCGGTGCCCTCCATTGATTCGGCGATCCTGCGGTACGACCGCTTGCCGAGCGTGCCCGTAACGGTCGAATAGGAAGAGCACGACGACATCTCGTCGTCGGATCTCATCCCTCCGCCGCCCCTGCGGTGTCGCCGCATCCCATCCCGCGAAGATCCCGGGCCGACGGTCATAACGTCGGGTTCCTCCGACCCTTTCCGAGACCCCCCAGTTCGTGTCTCCCCTTCGCCAGACGCATGAACGTGTCCAGGGGCCTGGCGGCCCACCCCCGGACGGCCACGGTTACTCGATAACGACGCAGCGGGGCCCGCTTTACAACCCGCGGCTGCGCCGTTACTGGGGTATCCCTCCCCTGCACCGTAAACGTTTTTCTGTTTCGTTTTACTGTCCATTGTGCTTTAAGAAAATCGCCGCGGTCGTCAACAAGGGTTCCCATCCTGGTGCCACTCACTCTTTCGCACCCTGCCCCGGTCGAGGCTGGTGCAGGGTGACGGGGAGCCCCACGAGAAGGTGAGGTGAGTGGTCTTGGCAGGTACGGGCCCACCAACTTCTCCGAGGTTCTCCACATCGGATCGGCAGACTGGTGGGAGGCCAAACGCCGACCAGTCACCATCCGGCTGTAGGAGAACAACAGATTCATCGGGGTTTCTCAGGGCGTGGTCCTACGCCGTGGGAACCCGTAGCCGCCTCGTGCTCCCCGTATTTAGTATAGCCTAATCATTGATTATCCGAAACTCGATAGTAACCCGTGCTGTTCGAGTATCAAAAATGTGCTAGATTTAATCCGGTATTTCAAATTTCATTCAATTTATTGTGAGCGATAATTTATAACGGGCAAATTTTACTTGAAGTAACAAAAAAAATATTAACTACTTGAAATGATGAATCATTCAAGCGAACTTGCAATACCAATATGTAATTTATTACTCTAGGCACAATTTTCAAATGAAATAACAAATACTTTACCTACGGACCACTGTGACACATTAAAATATAATCGATTCGAATTATTGTGTTTTCGATAAATTCGATCACTTAACTTTGTATCGAATTTTCACAGCGTCACTACGAAACAATGCATCGTACTTTTCACATTTTAGGAATTTCCATTTGTTTATCAATATATTTAAGAATTAGAAGCATTTCCATTTCCATTGAAGCAAACGATATTATAGTTAGTGGAAAATTAGTATATTAACTGATCCGTGGATTAAACGTATCTATCTGGACATGAGCTCCTGTTATTTGAACATGAATCTTTAATATTAGGTTGTCCGAAATGTTTCTTTCGTTTTATAAGGAAATAATAGACGCACAATGTTTTTTGGTTTATATTAGTTTATTGAATTGTGCACGAACATAATTATAGAAATGGAACGAAATGGATCATACTTAATTCAATAAAAAAATATAAAACAGAAATTGTTGTTCATCTATGATCACCTTATGAAACGAGAGAAACTTTTCGGACAACCTAATTACTAAGGACCTTGGAGAAATTTTCATTATACGAATCATCCGTCATCGATCAGTTTAAATAAATGAGGTTTCGTCATGTGTTTTAAAATTCAAAAGGTATAGTACAAATGTTTGCATTGCCTTCGATTTCCTAAGTATTGTTCAGCCACTAAATTGGACAAGGAACTTGTGATATTCTCAAAAAATGTATCGTTGTAAAGTCATTGGACTCACCTATCTAATAATGATTAGTTCTCGATAGGAAAGATATACCACCCATTTAGAAAAATGTGGATGTTTTTGATTTTTCTTGATTACATTTTCTTGATTAATACAGATGTTTTATGCAAATGTGAATGTATGGACATATGGCATTCAAATCTAAGGGTGTATCAAAAAAAGTAATTCGAATATTATTCAAAGATTTGAAAAGAAAACCTTTTGTACAGCAGTCACTCAGTTCCACGGCATGCGAATGGAGATGTTGATAAAAATCATAATAAATGAAATTGTAATTGAACTGATTAATCGTATGATTAAAAGCTTAAAACAAATTTTAAAATTCGACAATAAAATTAGATAAATAGTGTATAATAAATAATAATATCGAGTGTTAATTACAAGATAACCACATTATGTGCGTCAAATTTCCTAGTTAATTCTATGGAACCACTTACACATGTATACATACATAATACATATAATATATAGTATAGGAAGTAAAATTTCTTTTTATTGATACCTATCGTTCGCAATTCGTGATAAATGGTGATTTCGACGATAATTTTATGATTATTGATTGAATGTAAAGATCGTATGTGATGTCATCTAGTTGATAACTATGTGTACCGTTTTTCTAATTTATTGAATTTATTTCTGGGAAATGAGAATGCAAATTCGTTTATTCATTCGTCCATGACGCACAAGCTTAGACAAATAATTATACTTATTACTTTATATACTTATGACATGTACTTATTATTATGCACATACATATAATCCATGGCTCGACTTGTATTTGTTCCTCTTCGTCGTGGTATATGCTTTTGCTATTTCAACCTGTGAAGGTTGGCTGGTTAAATTTCGACCACGATTAATAGGGATAATTTGCGAAGTTTGACTAAATGCCGCAGTATCATGTGTTGAATCTTTTGTAGACTTTCCAACAGCCTGTTATATAGAATGAGTTAGTGGTCTTTGAGTAATGATTTTATACTATTCTGTTGTTTCTTTATAGTTTGATTGTTATCCAGTTGTTCATTTGGTACTTGCATTTCTTTGTTTTGTTTAGCAACTTCTACAGCCTTTTCAGCATCTACAACTGGTATGTAATTTCTTCTTCAACCAATACATCTGTGCTTTCCTCTATAGTTCGTGTTTTTGTGTCATTTAGTAAACTTTTCAATTCAATTTCCACAGTATCTGGAGCTTTAGATACCGACTGACTATCATCTTCTGCATTTTCGACACCCCAATCATCAAAGATATCCTGAATTACACTTCTTTGTTAGTTATGCGCACTTTATCTGCTTCACTTATAGATTTATTCCTTCTTTCTGTATTAGCAACATGTATAAGTACGACAATTTTATTATGAATAATTTTCTTTGCTACATTAATTTTATGTGAACTATCAAAAGATCAATCTTGCCATGTCCATTTGTTGTTTCTTGTTATTCTTTTCTTTAATATCAATGTCATCTGCAGTTTCTGGATCATTAATTACTCCTGAGGTAATAAGAGTTATAGAATCGTTTCTTGTCTTTGTATGATTTAATACGTCATAATTGTTTTTCTGGCTATAATTTTCAGAAACTTCTTGAGCCACAATTTCTGTTGAGATTACTTCTATAATTGTTTCATCACTTTCTCGTGCATAATCTATCAAATTAAAGTCTTCATTTACAATTTCAGTGTTCTTCATTTTTTCTTTTTGTTCTGCAGAAACATTTTTTTCTTGGAATTTACAACAGCATCCTTTTCATGTACAGTTAAAACAATATTTTCCTCTGTACTTTCATTCATATCATTAATAGTTTCTACAGTCAGTACCATTACTTTTGAACTACTATCAACTAGTTTAGACAAATCCGTGTCTGTATCCGTGACATGCAATGTTTGGTCTTTATCATCAAAAGTCTCACCAAGTGTTTTAATTAATGCTTGACACTGGCCATTAGTATTACTAACTGTATCTATATTTAACACTGTACAAACGTTGTGTTTCTCAATGTTTTGTTCACCCTCGTTTATATTAAATATTTCAACATTGTTTGTACCTTCTTTATCTAAAGACGTGTCACTTGCATATCTTGAATGATCTCCAATCTCGGTTGTATTCTCTGCTTGCTCTTCTTGAAATTCCTCATCTTCTTTTTTTTTCATTGACCATCAATTTGTGGGTCCTTATTTATTATTTCTTGTTCTACTTCATTAATCGCAGCGTTCTTTATGCTTTCTGTCTCACTACTTACCTTACTTTTAAAAAATTTTTTTATTTAAATCTGTTACATCACATTTATTTATTACTAAAACATCTTGAATTATATTATCTGTACATTCCTGTGACTTATTTTCTTGATTTTCTGGAATATCCTTCACATTCTTTATAATATCAGGCGTTGATTCTGATATTAATGAAGAAGATACATCTACTTTTATCGATGATTCTACTTTATTAATGTCACTGTGCACTTCATCGAGTTGTTCCATGGTAAAACATCAAGATTGTTACAATTACTTAAGAAGTCATGGATTGTCTATTTTAATATTTACTGCACTTTTCCATCAATGTAAGCCTTTATGGCAGTTTGACATTCTACAGAACACCAATGCTGTATCAGTTTATATTTTTCTTCACCATGGAGTTTTATTATATCACCTAATTCTTCTTGATGTTTTTTTCTTTTCTTTTTCAATTTTCAAATAAGAGTGTGTTTTCTATGTGAATCTTCTAATTCTTGGTTCGCCTCGCATAAGCGATTATTAACATCTTCTTTGGAAAGTTTTTGAACGTTTTCCAGTTCTTTTCTAAGAAAATTATTTTGTTCGTCCATATCTTTTGCTATACCTTCAATTTCTACCCTACGCAATATTTCAAATTCATTTTCATTGACAAGGATCATTTTTCTTCCTTTTCAAAATCCAGTTTCAATTTATTAGTTTCCTCTTCATATTTATGTCCAAGATCACCCACTTTTTCCGAAACATTTTCAACAACTTTTTAATATTCACCCTTTAGTTCGTCTAGTTCACATTTAAGGGCACATTATTTGTCCTTGTGGTTCAAGAACTACATTTTGCCTCTTTTGCAGCTTTAGCCCCAGCTTGTCACGTTCCTCCATTAAATTACTAACACATGAATTAAGTTTGGCCTTTTCTTGTTCCAGCAAGTCAACTTCATATTTGTGACTTATGTTATTTCTTCTAATTTTTTTGTTAGTTCTTCAATTTGTATTCCAAAAGATTGAACTCTTTTCACGTTTGTGTATGTGTGTGTGTCTTTTTTTCTGCCAATTCAGATTCAAGCGCTGCTATTCTTTTCGAGAAATCCGCGATACGATTTCTAAGATCGCCTTTCATAGCTTTTCTTGCTTTAATTTCGCGTTCTTCCTTCTCTGAAACTTTCAAAAGCTAAGAACGAAGGTGTCACGGTGGTCGCGAGAACGCAGCGAAAGGATAATTATATCTCACATACCTTAGCCAGCAAAATAGAACAGAAACCCTATGTGACCGGCATCCAGCGATAACCCCTCCACAGGAACCAAGTCCTTGATATAAAAAATACCTCTCAAGTCAGTACTCGACATTCTTTTCTGTGCTGTTTTACCATTCTGTATCGTTACTCTGTCAGTTTCTAATAAATTTTCTAATAACAATCAAAATTGAAATACGAATCTCTCACCATGCGTGCGGAACGTGAAATTACCCCGAATCGTCGTGACAAAATGGATCTTGCCAGGATCCATTCATCGCATCAAGAGGAAACTTCAACGGGAACTCTACGGATTCTACAACGAAGGACCACGGTCACCTCCTTGATCAAAAGAAGGATCTGCAAAGAATCTCGGTAAGCTGGCTTTCGTACATTGTCGAAACCGTAAACCCGAAATACGTTCTGAAGATAGTGACTCTTCTTCCGCCGAAAGTGTCATATTTCTCAGCATGAACCCAACTGACAAGAGTACCGCTAAACAAACCGAACTAATCGCTACCCTGATTGAACAATTTGAAAGCCTAACTCACGAGTTTAGAAGCTTTAGAAATAGCACCGTTCAAAACATTAAAAACATAAAGGAATTTGCGGAAACTAGCGATAGAAATCGGTCTAAAGAAATACGCGATCTTGCAAAAACCATGGAAATAAAATACGACACCGAGACTCACCAGTCGCAAAAAAACACCCATTTAGAAACCGCTGCTGATAACGTAACGGATGACGAAACTGACGGACCGAACACGTCACAAAGACCACGAGCCGCATCTAGCCGCGCCGCGATTAAACCAATAAACAACTACAACGAAGATCGAGGGCTCGAAGCAGATAAGGCCATACGAACTGTCGAGACACTACGAGGTCGAGATGACGTAGGCGTTGAAGATTTCATCTTATCGGTCCGCAAGGCAAGAGCTAGGTGCAAGGCAAGTGACAGAGAGCTATTATTAGATCTCATACTGATCGAAAGGATTACCGACAACGCGAAACGAAACATCAACTCGTTCGAAGACTTATATTCATGCTTAAGACAACACGTATTAACACCAACAACTATTAGCAACTGTAGGGACAAATTAAAGAATTTAAAACAAGGGGCAACAGAAAGTGTACAATCTTTCAACTCCAGATTCCGACAACAGCTAAACGAATTAAATTACGCAGTCCAAAACGAAAACCGCACACCAACAGAACGACGCGTAGCTATAGATATTGAAGAACGCGAAGCACTTAAAACATATTTGCTCAACTCACGATACGAGATAGGACAGATGGTGGTATCTAGCGATCCAAAGAACCTGAATCTTGCCCAACAACTAGCAGCTGATAGAGAACAATGGTTACGAGAAGCAAATCGTGTCGCCAACCGCCCAAAGAATCAATCTCACAACACTACATTAGTATCCAAGCGAACTACTACCGATTCACAACCACAAACTTCTGCTCAGCTACCTAGCCGACCATTAGACGACCGCATGAAACCGAAGTGTCCAAAGTGTTTACGAACTGGACACACAGCCGAAAACTGCTACTCTCGAAATTTTCCATTCGCCAGCCAAGGAAAGATTCCACCTCGAGTAAACCAAACAACGGAGAACCCAGAGGAAACTTGCCTCGAGTTAACTGCACCACCACCGGAAGATTACTATCAATTGTACTGCAACGAAGAGACGGAGGAAGAGCCAGATTCCTCATCGATACCGGAGCAGAAATCAACCATATAAAAGAAAAAGCCTCACTAAACGTCCAAACCTCTAACCCAAAAACCTTCCTAATGGGAAGTGACAAACATACCACTAATAAAATTTGTAATTTAACCATGCTCAAGAAAAATCATCAATTCTACGTAGTCCCTAACAATTTAGGAATTAATCGAAGATGGAATAATCGGACTCCCATTCCTTACAAAGTACCAATACAGCGTTACTAACAATAAACTAACCTTAGACGAAATTATATTACCATTCCAGGAAACCGATAGCAAGATAAGACCAGGCGAAACTCTAATCTCAACCCAATACATCGAAGGAAAGTCCACAACAGTATGTTTCATCAACACTGGTAAGCAAATCTATCACATTACAAACGAAATAGAGAAACCCTATAAACTAAGCCAAATTAATAAATTCGCACAAATAATACGTACCAAACATATTGATCCAGAACTTCGAGAACCCCTTGAGAAAATCCTCATCAATTACTTAAGCGTTTTTAACATGGAAACAGACTCATTACCATGTACCAACTTGACAGAACATACAATCACACTCAAGAGAGACAAACCTATAAACATCAAATCTTATAGACCGCCCGAATGTCATAAAAAGGAAATCGAGACTCAAATCAACGACATGTTAGACAAACAAATCATAGAACCATCGGACAGTCCATATAACGCACCAATTTGGGTAGTTCCAAAAAAATTAGACGCATCAGGCAAACAAAAATGGAGAATCGTTATAGATTTTAAAAAATTAAACGAGCAAACAGACCAAGACGCATATCCTTTAACAAATTCGGACGAAATACTCGATCACTTAGGCAAAGCTAAATTTTTCTCGGCCCTAGACCTCTCGTCAGGATTTCACCAGATACCTATGGAGCAAAATTCCAAAAAATATACTGCATTCTCAACCCCACAAGGTCACTTCCACTATAATCGCATGCCCTTCGGCCTTAAAAACGCACCGGCGACGTTTCAACGTATGATGGATACCGCGCTACGGGAGTTAATAGGAAATAACTGTTTCGTATACCTGGATGACATTATAATATTCGGGAGCACCATCCAAGAACATAACCGAAATCTAGCTATTATACTAGAGAGACTACAAAATTTAGGACTAAAAATACAACCGGACAAATGTGAATTTTTGAAACCAGAATTGGAATACCTAGGACACGTAGTAACAAAAGAGGGAGTAAAACCTAATCCCAAAAAGATTCAAGCCGTGAAAGACTTTAAAACACCAAAGACCGCGACTCACATAAAATCATTCTTAGGACTCGTTGGATACTATAGAAAATTTATACGTAATTTTTCTAAAATCGCAAAACCACTGACAGATCTCACAAAAAAGGACACTCCATTCCATTGGACCGATAGACAACAACTTGCATTTGACACACTAAAACAAAAACTCTGCGAAGCCCCGGTACTACAATATCCAGACTTTGACAAAACATTCACATAAACAACAGACGCAAGTAACGAAGGGTTAGGAGCAATACTCTCCCAAGACGGACATCCATGTTGTTATATATCCCGAACTTTGAACCCTCCTGAAAAGAATTATTCCACAACCGAGAAAGAGTTATTAGCAATAGTATGGTCAATCAAAAGACTCAGACAATACCTACTTGGTAGAAAATTTAAAATTCAAAGCGATCATCAAGCCTTGAAATGGTTAAAGAATGTTAAAGATCCCTCATCGAGACTCATGCGATGGCGTTTGAGACTCGAGGAGTACGATTATGAAATCTAATACAAGAAAGGAAAAGAAAATACAGCTGCAGACGCTCTATCCCGATTGTATCCTATCACTAATGAAGAAATCCAACCCAATGTAGAAAACCCGGACTATTATGACGAATATATAGACTGGAAAGTCAATATCACCCCAGCTCCGATAACTCAGAAACCTAACAGACCACACTTTAAACAAATTACGAGGACCGAACTAGGAGACTTTAACGAACAACATTGGTTGCGTCAATTAACCAAACACTTTATTAAACACCGAACCGGACGCTTACAAATAGGAATAAACGACAATAGCTCAGCACGTTAGAAAAGGTAAATATTCAACTCATGCTGAGGTTTCTAACAACTAGATTCCCTCAAATTAAATTAATATTTGGACAAGATCCGCCAGTAGACTACGATAACGAACAAAAACAAACGATACTACGCGAAAATCATAACGAATTAGTAGGACACTTAGGTATACACCGCACCGTGAAACGAATACAAGAGCACCATCACTGGACAAACCTAGAACAAGACGTTACAGAATTCATACAAAACTGCGAAACCTGCCAACGAGAAAAGCTAAATCGTATCAGGGCCAAGGAACAACCTATGATAACTGACACACCCCTTAATCCTAATGACAAAATCGCAATGGACATATTCGGACCTCTCACCAAAACCAAACGGGGCAATCAGTTTATCCTGTCTATCCAAGTTCAATTAACCAAATATCTCATCCTCATACCCTTAAAAGACCAAACAGCCAACTCAATCATTAACGAACTTTTGGATCACTATGTGTACATATTTTCCGCACCAAAAAGTATTCTCACGGACATGGGACGAAATTTCGTATGTAAATTGATGGACACATTTGAAAGGGCTTTCAAAATCCGACACATAAAAACCACTTCTTTCCATCCACAATCTAACGGATCCCTTGAACGAACGCATGCCGTAGTAAAGGACCTTATTCGAACTTGTACGACCGACCGACAGAACGACTGGGATGAAAACTTAAAATTGATATGCATGGGATATAATACTTCAGTACACGAGACGACCGGACATACGCCATTCGAATTAACATTTGGACGACAAGCTAACATGCCATCCTCAATATCAACCACTCCTAGCCTAACCAGAGAACAATTGTTTAACCTCTGGAAAAATCGACACAACGCCTATATAGCTAAAGCAAGACGAGTTACCGAATCTAACAAAAGACGATACCAGAGGGATCAAATGCGAAAAATTATTAAAACACCGACGATATTCCGAGTAAAAGATAAAGTATGGGTACATAACGATCACAAAACTAACAAGCTAGACCACGAATGGCTAGGACCTGCAGAAATCCTCTCATCCAATCCACCCACCTATCTTATCGGATATTCCAACGGTCACACGCAAAGAATCCACGGTAACAGGCTAAAACCCTACCTTTCAGGAAGAAGACCATAATATGGATCATCATAACACTCGAGTACATTACAAGCGATCTAGAAGTAAAACCATTAAATTACGCCAACATATTCCTAGAACACATCGACGATTGCTATCTGTACAACGAACAAATAGATATCGCCCTTATAGTAGGCCTTAACGATCCAATTGACCAAGTTAATAGATTTAATAGACCGTCAATGTAAACCACCTTGCGCTTACACACCAGAAATAAGCAGCCTAAAATTTAAGTACAGAAATCTTCAAAACCTGACTCGGCAACTCTAATTATTATTGCGTTATAAAAGAAAACGCGGATTGCTCAATGTCATGGGCTCAGTATCCAAAACTTTATTCGAAACTCTCGACGAAAACGATCTAGAACTCATTAACAAAAACATTGATACATCATTTGATTCCAACAATAAAATAAAAACAATTCTTAGTAACCAAACCGCACTCATTAAACGCGTGCTAGACAATACCAAAACAAATCAACTTGAAAACTTAGCCAACGATATACACAAGATTGGAAACCACAATGAAAAAAACGAAATATTAGTCTCCCTACTAATTCAAACTGAATCTACCATATCAGAACTCCATATTAACATCGACGAAATTTTTAACACTGTTATGTTAGGGAAACAAGGAATCATAAACCCACAAGTTATAAAACCTGAACAATTCTTAAAAACACTTGACCAAATAACGAGACAAAACTTTATGACTAACCATATCGAACCTTCAGTTCAAGACATTCAACTAATTCTAGATCTAAGTAAACTAAAGGTATGGATAAGAGATAACAAACTTATATATACAATAACTGTGCCGCTTTTGGAAAACAATGAATGGAAAATAACTAAAATTTATCCGATACCTTCCAAACAAAACTCTGTATTCATTGCGCCTGTAATAGAAACTGAATTGATACTAACCGACTCAGAACAATACACCTTTGTCGATAGTCACTACTTAAACAAATATTGTAAACGAACGGCAATCATCCACATTTGTAAAAGAACTCAACCGAGTCACAATAGAATCAATTCACCTGAATGCAGATCGGAATTAATTAATAATCGACAGACAGTCAAAACTTGCCCGACTGCTGTCTTCAAGCTGGGAGAATTGACGTTCGTACCTTTGCAGACGGAAAACCATTATATTATTATTCCTGCGAAAAATGTACAAATCGACGTGTTATGTAAGACACATAAAATCCTAGAAATTAGACAACCAAGCTTAATCAGCAGTAAAACCGGGTGCATAATCACATACGATCATAATATTATGAAAATAGGAGGATCACATGAAAATATCTCTTACGAAACCAAATTTAAGAATAGTATATACAGCTTCGAAGAAACAGATGTTCCAATATTAGAGAAAATATTAGAAACAACTCCAAAAGTAACTCACAATTTTAACCGATATAAAGCCAACCTCGACACATTACAAACACAAATCAGTACCCTGCAATTTGAGCGACGCATAAATTCATTGAAGGAATATGGCATATCCACACTACAAATATTAGGAATCGTAACCCTAGGACTAGGAACAATATATGTAATGTACAAATGTAAACTTTTCGAATGTCTACGCCGATCACTTCCTAAAAATGTACGTATCAAAATACTCTGCCCTACCGCTCGCGTAAACAGGATCGATAAAACATCAACAGTACCAAGGACGGTCACCTTCCAAAATATCACCGAAGACGAAGATGAGGGGATCATTCAACTTAGAAGCCCCACCAGAGCCTTACGCTTTAGCGAAGCAAAGCGAAGCTAAGGAGGGGGGAATGTCACGGTGGTCGTGAGAACGCAGCGAAAGGATAATTATATCTCACATACCTTAGCCAGCAAAATAGTAACTAAGCAGTAACAGAAACCCTATGTGACCGGCATCCAGCGATAACCCATCCACAGGAACCAAGTCCTTGATATAAAGAATGCCTCTCAAGTCAGTACTCGACATTCTTTTCTGTGCTGTTTTATCATTCTGTATCGTTACTCTGTCAGTTTCTAATAAATTTTCTAATAACAATCAAAATTGAAGTACGAATCTCTCACCTTGCGTGCGGAACGTGAAATTACCCCGAATCGTCGTGACAAAGACGCTTCACTTCGGTTTGGTGCTCTTCGTCGCAACCATATAAAATTCCTTATCGCAATTTAGCCATTATTTCTATGTCCTTTCGGTGTTGTTCCTTTACTTCTGTTTGTTTGTTTTTTTTTTTTTTTTTAATTTCTTGATAATCTTTTAGAAGTTGCTCGTTATATTTGGAAAGCTTTTTCACTTCATCTTCAGCTGTTTATTGACGGGATTTTTCTTCTTCAAGTTTTTCTGTAACCGTTTTTTCTAAACTTCTCCATTTATTCTGTTCTTCTTCGAGTAATTCATTACGTTTCGGTATCTGGCTATCCTTTTCTTTAAAACATTTAATTTTATCAGAGAGTTCTCCTATTTTCAAACTTGCTTCATTTAAGGTAACTTTATGAATTTCCGATTGATGCTCTAACATTTGATTTAAGTCTTCCATTGCTGTTTCACGTTCTTTCAACTGTTCATTAAATTTGTTGTTTAGCATATCCACTCGAGAAATTTCGAGTTATTGAGCACCGTTTCTTTTTCAGAAATTTGGCTTATTTTCTCTCGTCTGCTGCTACATGTTGCTGTTATTTTATCAACTTCTTTCCTTTTTTTTCAGCAACATATCATTGACCGTATCTTTCGATTTTACTCTTTTAACCGTATGTTCCTCGTCTAAATTTATTACATAGTCTTCACCTTCCATTCTTGTTTATTTTGCCACTAACTCTAACATATGAGCTGCACGTCCTTGTGCTGAGTAGGTTTTTTTTTCTTTTTTTTCTTATCTGGTGTTTGATATTACCCTTGGGCGATGATAACTGAAGCAGGTATTTAAACACTGATCCATCATTTACTTTTCTGCACTTCATAAATTATTTTCAATAATAGGAGTTGAAATCATTGATTCACTACTAATGATTTTATTGGTTTCCTCAGATTCCTTAAAATTATCTTTAGGGACTTTGATGTTATCGTTATCACAAGCATTTGAAACAATTTTAGCTACTTCCTCATCTTCAGCTGTAGCATCATAACATTTCATCAAAGGAGAAATATCGTCCACTTTATTAATTTTAATGAAACATTGTTTTTCGGTATAATCTTTTTTCCTTTTTTTTTTTTTTTTTTTTTTGAACTTAAGATCTTGAGTTAAGCTTTGTGTTTCACTATATGATTTATTATTATTAACTACTTCAACATTATTTTCAGTAGATTTCTTTTCGCGTGATTTTTATACTTACTTAAATGATTTAAAATGTGCAAATGTATCGTACATCAGATATACCATTTTTAATAAATTGTCGCCACATTTACTACAACTCTAGTTACCTCTAATATCCTGAATGAGTCGCATGGTTGATCAATAAGCTATGAGTAATTATACAAATTCAGTTTTTTTTTCTCATCTATCTATCTGAATATTATAACAAATACTTTACATTGAATATTTTATTGTAAGTTTTTCATAAACGCTACAAAATCCACAGTCTTTTGATCAATTCCTCTATCCTTTCTCTTTCTCTTCACTAAAATAGATAAATTCTTAATGCAGTTTGTTGATTTTTTTTCTTTCTTTCTTTCTTTTTTTTCTAAAGCAAATCACATTTATCATCTGATATATCTTTTGAGGTAATTTTTGTCTGTACATTTTCTTCTTTTCCTTCACTCCTCTTTCTCTTTCTAATGAATTCTTTTTATTCTGTAAAATAGGTTTTGTACATTCAATTTTGTTGAGTGCAATTCTCATTTCTGACAACTTACTTTTATTAGATAATTCTTGTGAATCTTCTACTACATCTTCCATATCATTTTGAGTGTGGCTTCTACCTTCCGTAAATTTAATATTTTGAACAGTATCATTAATTTCAATAGCTCTTTCGGTATCAAGCAAATCGCACTTATTATTTAATATACTTCTTGAATCGACTTCTGTCTCTGCAGTTTCTTCTTTCGTATTTTCTTCGACTTTTCTTTGTTCTTCTAATCCTCTCTTTTCATTTTGTAGGATCTTTCTTCTATCTTCGTTCCTTTTAACTTCGACTTTATCCGATCTCCTAGGACTGCTTCTATGTTTCGCTTCTCTCTTTGCAATATTAGCACCTTTGTCTTCTTCTGGTTGCTTCCTATCATCGCAACTCTTCGATCGCCGACTACGTGATAAGGGACTATCAGATACCATATTTATACATAAACGAGATATTTTATTCTTAGTGCGTTGGCTTGAATTCGCTTCATCAAGTGTACACTCGTTACTGCATTATCATTTTCTACAGATTTACACCTATCACTATCACTAGTTGTGTTCGTTAAAAGAATTTCCCTTCGTTGACGAGCATCAGCTGCTTCGTTTTCACTATCTGAAATTGATTTTTCTTTAATACCTTTTTTGTCTTTGGTAAATTTATTTTCTACATTTTCCGATGCCTTTTGTTTATTAATTATTTCAGACTTGTCTTCGATTAATTTCGTCTTTAAAGCGCTTCGCAAAATTTTATTTGTGTTTGACTTTCTTGTTTGATTGTAAACAATTTCTTCAAATTTTGGCGAAGTAACAGGCTTTGCAGCAACCTTATAGCGACTGCTCCGTTTACTACTATCTAACATGGATGGAGATAGACTTTTGTCATCTTTATTTTCTAAAGACTTCTCTTGTGTATTAGCATCTAAATTTCTCGACATAAGATCTGCTGAAGTTTTTGGTTCTGTACTGTCACACGCATTTTTCGCTGTCATCATTTGCTCTTCTTCTATAAGCAAATGTTCATTATTGTAAGCCTTATCTTTTGATTTTTGTATGGATTCTAATGATATATTTTGTTCAACGTCGTCTATTGATTTTGTATCATTTTCAGCAGTTGATTTACTAACTGTTTCTAATTCCTTCATTTCAACTTTGTTTTCTTTATTTGTATCGTCGTCCAAAATATTTCTCATCGAAATATTATCCTCCTCGTTATGATCTTTCTCTTCTCCTCCTAAACTTTTACCTTTTTTATCAAACCATTCTTGTAAGTTTTGAGTATATTGTGACGAAGATTGTAACAAATCATTATACAATACTACAATATCTTCTATCCTTCGTTTCAAAGACTCTTTCTGGTATTCTGTCGAGATATTGGCATCAAACATTAAGTCTATTTTAGTGAAAATATAATCCTGTGAGGTAACGTCTTTCTTCTCCAAGCTTTTGTTCAAACCATTAGAAACTAAACTATCCTGACAACTCCCACTAGTCGTGATTTCGGCAATTGCTTTTCGTAGTAATTCGATTTCTTTATCGAGGCGTTGACCTTCTTCTTTTGCTTGTTCGAGAAGGTCCATGCTTCTTCGCAGTTGTGCGATTTCTTCTCGTAGTGAGTTTGATATATCAATACTTTGTTCGTCCCTACCAGTGCATGCTTTATCTTTCGACATCGTTCTAGATGTTTCTAACTCTTTGTCTGAGTCTTGTTCAAAGCTAGATAGTCTGCCTCTATAGGTAAAATGAATCCAGCGTTAACCTTGATTTGTTAGTTTCCGTAGATGCTTCCAGTTCCAAAGGCCTTCTGGTTTCGTGGATTAAGAATTCGTCGTCGAGGATGACTGTAGTCCAAGTTAGTCCTTCCCGTAGGTATGGGTGTCCTTGTTTTCCACACGAAGCGATGTTTCACAATCCTGGGATTTAGCGTCCGTAGATGCTTTATGCCTTATGAGTGTTCTTCCGGTTTCGTTGATAGTTACTTCGTTGTCGCGGATGACCGTAGTCCCAAGTAATTCTATCTTCCGTAGATGATGAATGTCTTGGTTTCCGAACAAACAAATTAAAGTTGGTACTTGGATGATAATAAGAAAGCTGAGTCGTAACCCAACTACTAATTTTTCTTTATAAAATTTTATTATAAAATTTACCACTTACAAGAGAAACACCGAACCGGAGAAAAAGAGTTGTACAGCAACTAGAAGGAGAACAAGTACTGCCCGAGCTAGGTGAAGTCTCGGTTTATATACGCTTTGTGTTTAGGATGTTGAGGGGCTAGATGTAGGCTATGATGATAAGGTGGTGATGTGTCCAAAGGAGTCCGAAGGTCGGAGATCGATGTCTTACCTATGATGTGGACTAAGGTGTGTCATAGCTTCTGTGTAGGCTATGATAAGATGGTGATCTGTCCAAAGGAGTCCAAAGCTCGGGGTCGATATCTTATGGTTGATATGAGGTTGATGTCACACTAGCATTCGTGCGATTGCCTTGGAGAGTGACACATCGAGCATTTCAACAATCGTATTTTGCGCCTAAAATTAGTCTATGCTTAGTAAAGAGTTATACCGTTGACCGGGGATTCGTTTGAACCCAAGAACATTTCTAACAGCGTTCATTAAACTTATTATTCATTGGACTT
The DNA here is from genome assembly GCA_930367275.1 of Bombus pratorum. Lineage (NCBI taxonomy): Eukaryota > Metazoa > Arthropoda > Insecta > Hymenoptera > Apidae > Bombus > Bombus pratorum. The sequence continues at coordinate 1,048,536 of OV883995.1, read as the reverse complement.
ATTGTTTGTTAAATTTGTTATTCGATCAACTTATTATTCGTTCAACTTATTATTCAGTAAACTCTAATATTCGTTAAACATTGTAGTAGTCTTGTATATACGTGTAAATATAATCTCGGCTTTGTAAAACAATGGCTAATTCACGTGAAGAGTTGTTACGTGCTCAAAATTCTAACCATAATCCGACATATTCATAGAACGAGGGCTACGACGACCAAGAAATTGGAACCTTCCTAACGAGAGTAGAACACGAAAATCGTAAGAATGAAATTACGGTATATACTAGCAATACGCGAAAAATAGGTTGGATATTGGATAGTGGATGTTCAGATCACATTGTAAATGATGACTCTTATTTTGTTGAATACGAAAACTTAAAAAACCTGATAAATGTAAAGGAACAAAAAAAAAGAATAGGAAAATAGGGGAAAAAAAGGAACGTAAAAAGGAACAAAAGACGGAAAAATTTTAACTTACTTTGAAGTAAACAAAAGGAGGATTAAAATTATAATGTCTAATGTATTTTATGTGAAAGAAATGGATAATAACTTGGTTAGCTATGCGAGAGTAACGGATGAAAATAAGATAGTCTCAGCAGGGAATACTTCAAAGATATATAACAAATACAGAAAGTTGATAGGGATCGCATTCAAAGATCATGGTTTATATAAAATAAGTAGTTACATTGAAAGGCAAGAATCTCACGCTAAAAATGTGGGAAAAATGGCAAATAAGGAAAAATTTCACAAGATCTTAGAGCATCTAAACTTTAATTATTTAGATACAATGTGTAAGAAAAAATTAGTTGACGGAATGCCAGAAAATTTTGAGCAAGTACAATTAAAATGTGGTACATGTATCCAAAATAAAATGCACAATTTACCCTTCCAAAATAACCGTAGTAGAGCACGCGAGATTTTAGAATTAGTACATACCGATTTAAATGGACCTCACAAAAATACCGGGTTTGATGGTGTTACGTCGAGCAGCACTCTACCTAGACCAGGCCACACACCGCGGGCAAGATGGCAGCCAGATGTCTTCGGATCCTTACTGCGTACTCTCAATAGTCTCAAGTACCCTCCATAAATCTCGGGAATTTCCTAGTCAAAGTCCTTCAGATCCAACAAATATTCTTTCGGCGAATTACTTCCTACAGTTTACTGTCCACCACGGGTTGACACGGGAAAGTTGCCTTTTCTCACGTATGAGGTCTCCCACTAGCGACTTCATCTCGAGGGCGGTTAGCATCCTTCCTCATCCACCACCACAGTAAATGACCAATCAACAACGAAGCCTATCTCCCTCACTCTCTTAGCCAAAATCATCACCAACAAATCCGATGGTCCCGTGCGCTAGACACACCCATCCTTAGCTTTCCTTCGCCACCGCATCGTCACCGAACGGCACTGATTTTCCATCTTTCAAACAGTCAACATCCTTTGACCGGGTTTATACCCGTAGATCAGTCACTTAATTATCTTATACATACGCACCAGCGTAACTATCTTCTTTACAAAGTTGTTGGAATAAAGTGCAATTTCTACCTGTTACATCAGTGTCATCTTTAATTGAACTACCCTTATTATCCTAACCGAAATAAGGGATCGAACGATTCGTGGCGTCGATTGGTCAATCGTAACGGGAATTTACGACTCCCGTTGACGCGCTTTGTCGAGATCGCGTCTCCCCGCGAACGTGCGAAAACATATGGTCCTTCGAGCCGGATGAATCAGTGGCAAGTGGATAGTGTTGAGACGCAGCCGTTCGAAAGTTCATGGTGCGTCGAACCGGACACGTATCAACTGAAAGTGCAGTTACCAGTGACCACACAGTGCCACTTCATCATATAAAATCCAGCAGCGGAAGTGTATCACTACAGCGAAGTCAGTGACGTCAGGAGCGTCACCTTCGAAGAGGTATAACCCGTTGGTCGAGGCACGCTACCAGGCAGCGTCCCACCGTAGCTGGACATTCATCAGCAACGATCTCCAACAACTTGATTCTCGACATAAAACGTGTAGCCTTCGGAAAAGATCACCTTCGCTGCGAAGCACACGCACCCGATATTCCGCTGCATAGTGACAAGTGACAACTTGCAGCCGGAACAACGCTGTATCGGAACCCATTGATTGCATGACGACACAAGTGATCTTCGGGAAGAGCACCTTCTTCGCGAAGCTGACAATATTTCGCTGCACAGTGGCGAGCGACAACTTGCAGCCGGAATAATTTCGCATCAGGAATCGCCAATCGCATATCACAAGTCTCACCTTCGTGAACGAAGTGTCTACATCACAAACATGTCGCCCACGTCAAGAGTCATCCTTATGCGAAGACGCGACAGGTACATCGGCACCATCAAACTCCTAGAGAGCATGGTCGACGAACAACAACAACAGGCTGACAAGGACATCTTCCTCTTGAAAAAGTGTCGAACTCAACTCGACGAAGAATGGAGACTGTTCCGACTCGCCCAAGAGAATTTAGAGGACATCGGCGAAGCGGACACCACAGTGAAACAAGAAACGCTCAAGGTTTACCTTTCCCTGGCCATTAGAATAAGGGAGCTCATGGAGGGCAAACGACCATCTACTCCGTCTACCCCCAGATGCAGCGGTAACCTGTCTGATCATTCCCAGGGAAGTAACAATGACTTAAATAAAACCAGCAACGCTATTCATTCTCTTCCGACGGAGAATATTGTATTAAATTTATCTTCGATCTCGTCGCAAGACACGCGCTACTCATTGCATGACACCAGCAGCTCATCGCCGACATGCGACTTGAAGACAATCCCTCACGGTTTGCTGAACCGAAAGGAACGGAATCCTGTCCAGGACAACAACGGTCATACTCCGCCGACGGAAAGTATCGCGTCGAATCTAGCGCCGATACCGTCGCACGATATGCGGAGCTCTTCGCATGACACTCACAACGTGTCACCCACCCGCGACCCGACGACAACCTCGTTCACATCATCAGCATCGCAACAATCTGATTCAACGCCATCAGACGCCTTGAATCAGACAATCGCTCAAGATTCTCTGGGTCAACAGAAGGATGACACCTTATCAGACGACTTGCCGTCTCCTACTACGCTATCGCCGAAATGGGCCACACCGACGAGTGGCCTGAAACAATACACTATACCCGTTGATTTCATTGCAGCACACAAGGTAGATCACCTAATTAATTTCAATGGTTTTCAGAACAGCCCATCGGATCTCAACACTCGTACACAAACACCACAGAGTGCTATATCGGACAAGTCTTTGATCACCATCAACTTCCTGGAGAGCATGGTTGATCAATATCAACAGTCGAAACGAGAACGAGAAGGTCAAAGGAAGGCGCAATACATTCCAGGGTCTGGTGTTTCCGAAACACAATACAAGGAAAGCGGAACTCTCTCAATGTCTTGCCACGAAACAGTCGACGATACGTGGAACAGAACAAATTCTGTTCAGGAGGAATTAAAGGTTCTGGACGAGGAAGAGAGTGGTCATCCAGAAACAACCTCAGACGCACATCTTGCCGTTGACACACGATTCAAGGAACTCATCGGGGACGGTCATGCCCCACTGGAAGCTTCCAAGACAACCGCGACGGAGGACTCCGACGGCAGCACAAGGTGCAACGTTACGCTGATTGAGCGTGGAAGCACAAGCACCAACAAAATAACTCAATTCGGACAGATCATCGGGGGGAGATCAGTCTCCCAATCAGCCATAGACCTCCTTCGCGCCTCCACAACGCATCTACCTGCAGATTTCACGTGCCTTTGTGAAATTGGCGAGATGTACAACGACGCCTCCTGGGTCGAGGTGTTCCACGATACTTCATGGGCCGAACTGTTTCACGACACTTCCTGGTTCGTGAACTTCGACTGGAAATCGCTCGGCAACGACGAAGAAGACGGCGATCGAGAATACAAGCAGGATAGCATATCCTCAACGCACTACAGAGCCAACCAGATCCAGCGGAATACGAATCAACAGCAATCAACAAGGAGTTGGGCGGCAGCTCCAATTAATTCTATCTTTGCAGAAATTTTGATCGGTACCCTCTCAACGGGGGGAGGATGTTACGTCGGGCGACACGCTACCTAGACCAGGCCCCACGCTGCGGGCCAGACGGAAACCAGATGTCCGCTCGTCCGTACGGCGTGCCCTCAACACTCTTAAGGACCGTCATAAATCCCAGCAATTTCCAAGCTAAGGTCCTTCAGACCCAACAAATATTCTTTCGGCGAATTACTTCCTACAATTTATTGTCCACCACGGATTGACACGGGAAAGTTGCCTTTTCTCACGTATGAGGTCTCCCACTAGCGACTTCGTCTCGAGGGCGGTTAGCATCCTTCCTCATCCACCACCACAGTAAATGACCAATCAACAACGAAGCCTATCTCCCTCACTCTCTTAGCCAAAATCATCACCAACAAATCCGATGTTCCCGTGCGCTAGACACACCCATCCTTAGCTTTCCTTCGCCACCGCATCGTCACCGAACGGCACTGATTTTCCATCTTTCAAACAGTCAACATCCTTTGACCGGGTTTATACCCGTAGATCAATCACTTAATTATCTTATACATACGCACCAGCGTAACTATCTTCTTTACAAAGTTGTTGGAATAAAGTGCAATTTCTACCTGTTACATCAGTGTCATCTTTAATTGAACTACCCTTATTATCCTAACCGAAATAAGGGATCGAACGATTCGTGGCGTCGATTGGTCAATCGTAACGGGAATTTACGACTCCCGTTGACGCGCTTCGTCGAGATCGCGTCTCCCCGCGAACGTGCGAAAACAATGTTTCTCTTCTTCTTCCTGAAGGTGGCTGCGTCCTCGATCAACCTCCTCGTCCAATTGTTCGCGCTGAACCTGGTCCACTCACTTCTCCACTTGCCCGCCGCTTCCCCTTCATAAAGACTGAACTGATTCAAGAGCACTTCTGGATCGTCGAGGTCTGGTCGAGCTTTTTTTTTTTATATTTACGTGGAGGAAATCCGCACGGACGCCAGGCCGCTGCTTCGGGGGAAAGCGGCGTGGCAGTGTCGGACTCCAACCGACTAAAACCTCCACGATGACCATCCCGGCTGCGATCGAGAGGGGCCCGGGAACCGGTGTAAGCGATGCACCGCCCCCCGCCGCGCTCAATACGTCTCTTAATGGAGCGGTGTGTGACCATTGTCACACCGCGCCTCGTCGCCGGAGCCGCCGTGCCAGGCAGCCCGGTTCCCCTACCGGGCTGCTTGGCGGCCCCTCGGCGCTGAGCCGCCAGCACCCAAGCCCGAACCCCACAGGGCGGGGGGGGGGGCAGCGCGCTTCGCCAACGCCACACGGAGTTCCCAGGCGATCACCCATCCAAGTACTATCCGTGCCCGGCGCTGCTTAACTTTCGTGATCTGACGGGAACGAGTGCACTCAGCGTGGCCAGGGCGTTGGCTAGGTCTGGTCGAGCTAGTTTCTTCCTAACCTCGTAGATTCGTTCTCACCACTGCGCCTTGATATGAATGGGCATGGTCCCCGTCAACACGCACAACGTCGCATGCGAAACCGTCCTGTAGGCCGTAGAGGTACTTATAAAGGCACTCCTCCGTGCCCTGCAGAGTTCTCCTACTGTTTTGACCTTGCTAAGCGTATCCATCCAGACCAAGGAGGCATATAGCACGACCGACTCCCATACCTGATAGTACAACTTCCTACAGGCGTCAGAGGGGCCACTCACATTCGGCATGAGCCCTCTGCTGGCTCCTACAATCGCGTCCGCTGTAGTGGTGTACTGTTTCGATGTGGTCAATATATTTCCTTGCGGAGTCCAACACCACGCCTAGGCATTTCACCCTTTCGCGTGTGTTAAGCATCTCTCCTGTCAATGTTATATTAAAATTCTTTGGGACTCTCATTCTCGTCAATAAGATAATCTCAGTTTTATCCTTTGCTATCTGGAGACTCGAATTTTCACACCATTTTAATATCGTCTTCATATCGAGATTCAAATTGACCTCCACACTTTCCTTCTGCTTCAGATCCACTGAGATAGCAAGGTCGTCCGCAAATGCAATAGCTCTCAAACTTACTCGATTATCAAATCTGGCCAACAGGCCATCGTTAACTACGTTCCACAGAAGTGGACCTACACAGAGCCCTGTGGGACACCCGAAAAAATTTGTTTCACGATAAGTCCACTAGGGTTGAGGTAGTTCGCGAGAATCCTCGTCAAATTGGAGAGGAGACTCCTACGCTTCGCCTCTTTCAGCATAACCTACCACCGCAGGGAATTGAACGCGTTTTTAACATCGATGCACATCATAACGCAGACATAGCCCTTCTTTCTGCAAGAATCAGCGAACTTGCAGATCTGCGAGATGGCATCGATGGTATTCTTCCCCTTGCGGAACCCAAATTGATTTCGGTAGAACGGGTCCATTCCCAGTTCCTTCTCAATGGCCAACTTGAACGTGTTTTCCCAAACCTTGCTCATCGTCGGTAGGATACTTATTGGTTGGTACGACGAGGCCAACCTGGGATCCTTACCTGGTTTGTTTAGCAAAATCAGCGCTCAATGTATTGGTAAAAGCTATTTATTCCAACGTTGAGTGAGCAGTAACCGCTCACGCAGTGCATTTCCCCTATCTTGATCCCGGCATACCCCTCCTCTTTGATCAACGTATCTTCGCTGGGGTGGAGGCTCTTCATTTTCCAGCATTGTTGAATTTCTAGCTGTACACCTGGAAAAGGGGCAAGAGTATCCGTGCGCCAGCCATCTACGATTAATCATTCTGTTTTTCGATGCTGCATCCCCTGATCTCGAGCTACCTCGTTTTTTTCGTTTTCGGCCGATTTTCACGGAGGAGTTGGGGGTAATTGTTCGCTCACGGTACGAACAACAAGGGCGTCAAAAGCCGGACGAGCCAGCGGATTCATTAGGCAAGCATTTAACGAAAAACGACGAGGCGTTTCCCCGAGCTGTCTCCGCCCCTTCTCGTCCGGCTAGTTTCTGTTTTAACCCGTTACGTTCATCCCTTTCTCCGACGATACATACAAACACTTGTTTTTTAACTTATACTATCTGTTATATACATCGGCCAAAAAAAAGAACTACTTCGTATACTACAAATACTAAAAGCGAGCATAGTGACAAGATAGTAACAAGAATGACTTCCCATGCTCTGGATGATACAGAGGATGGGGAGTCACTGATAGTTGCCCTCTTCTATGGCAGTTTGCCGGGCCTCTTCGGCTCGTAGCCTATTCTTTCTCCGGGCGCAATACCCCCTGAAACTTACATCTAAGCTGGAGACTTTCTAAATCGCAAACCAAAAAATAAAGTACAAAGGTGAAATAAAAACATAAATCACGAAAGCTGATCCAAGTACACATGGATGAACAACGATCATATAGCGATCGCTGTCCATTCGCATGTGCATGCTCAAGCAATATTAACGTTCGTTTCGAAAACCACTCGCTATCACGACCGCGAAATTCAAAAAATCGACAGGCAAAGTCAGAGACGATGACATGATCCATTTGTGCCAGCTTTACCGTCGATAGTTCGAATGAAATTCCCTGAAACAGGTTGGTCACTCGAAAACACACCTAACCGACCAGAGGTCCACCTGCACGGTTCTCACACATAACACCCGGGCGCAAGAGCCTACGCTAGAGAGAACGTCCCGGACGCCTCCGATACCCGAGCTCACATACAAAATTTACGTACCATTTTCCTGAAATCGACTGACGAAGGCTAGTGACCATTGCTCAACGTAATAAAACACGTCTAAAGAAATTATATCGTTAAAATAAATATAAGTATACTTGGAATTATAATTGTAATTTGCAGCAATATTAGCAGCGTGGTTACACTTAATATTGTAGCTGACATTGCCACTGTTACGCCCTGAGGCTTACTATAGGCCGTGTTCCTAACCGTCGCTCGTGGTACTACAGTGTCGCAGACGAATCGCCTTACATGACCGACGAAATATATACAATGTATCGACAAGCGTGTCACAACCGGCATACTTCAAATCCGATGGTCTGATGATGGAGATAAATATGTAGCGGCACTCGGCGACAATGTATATCGCCGAAGTGCCTAATGATCCATCGATATCCCAACAGTCCTTCCGCCGAATGTTCTGAAGAAAGCGTGCGTGGCAACGGTCGCGGACGCTCAACAAACGCGCGAATATTGAGGGGTGACGAAAAAAAAACAGATCCAATCGAAAGTCAAATTGTAAGAGCTTCAGTCTTTGAAAGTCGCGGCTGGAGTTCAGAATCAAATCGTAATTGGTGTAAACCAAGTGTTCAAAAATAAATTCTCTTTTTATTTTTTTTATATTTTATTTTTCTTTTCATCTGAGATTTCCTTTTTTTATTTTACGTGACAAGCGCATAGTTCTAGAAACGTCGATTCGCTTTCGGTCCGTTATTTTATCTACACAAAAAAGGTGGCATACGTGATCATAGACACGAACGGTGGCGTGATCCGAGCATGGTGGGGGTCGTCTTCTAGAGAAGACAAAGTAAAAAATCGAATGGCAACCAGTATCATTTGAGGATTCAAACGAAATGCATCGAGAGGTTCAGACGAATAAAATCCAGGTCGCTTAATCAAACGAATACATCGAAAAATATCATAAAGTCGGGTCGAATTACTGTAACAAACTAATTGTATCATCGTTAAATCATTTGTGACGTGTTCATTATAATTTTAAATATTGTTAAATATACAAATTTATTTTAACTCTGTTAATTCAGTGTTAAAATCATTTGAGCTACCTCTGTTATCCTAATCGAAACAGTGGAACGACTAATTCGCGGCGTCGATTGTCAGAATCGTAGCGAGAATTTACGCCTCTCGCTGACGCGCTTTCCTCGCGATCGCGTCTCTCCACGAACGGTCGTAACAACCACGAATTGCGATTGCATTGATACATAAGTTGAATTAATATATGTCTCCACATTTTTAGTATCTTAAGTTGCAGCGAATGAGAAAAACGAAACGGTAATTCCACAGCCTAACCACACACACACACAATGTGGAAAATACGTCGTGCACAATACACTAACACATCGTCAACCGCTGAGAAATTTTTGCATTAATTATAGTCATCATGCCCAATGTCTTTTCCCATACAAATAGCACCTGGTCACGTGAATAAGATCCTGACAGTGGGTACGGAAATTGTTAAATCTGAAAATCCTAATCTAAAAACATGATTAGTTTGTCTTGTGGCGGATCGGTATCAATAAGACGCCGACAGGTCGAGACATCAACGCGGCGCAACACCTCCTGGACGATCCGCGGGTACCAACCGCCAACACCAGAGAGCTACGACGACAACGAGTCTGTCGATCTCGCTAGCGGTCGAATATTCGGGCACATGATACAAATACCGCATCTAGCGAGACGCCCTCTACGTCTAAGGCAGGGACTACCGGGCATAGCCTTACTGACGAGTCCACCGGTAGTCCCGGGACGAAACGCAAAACTCTCTTTTCACATCCACCACAGTCTCATTTGTATTTAATGGACTAACGTTCTTTGATTTTACATTTTATTACTTCTGTATTTTCGACCAATCGCGGGGAGACGCAATCGCGAGGAAATACGTCAACGGGAGTCGTAAGTTCCCGTTACCATTAGAATAATCGACACTACGAGTTGAACGATCCCCTGATTTCCGTTAAGATAATAGGGGTGGTTAAGTTAATATAATACTGTAATTCACAGGGTTATAAGGTTTTATTTCCAACACTTATGAGATACACTGTTGAGTAGGTACAAATCGTAGATGACGATTTCGCGCACGAACATACGATAGATATGCACAATAGAGCAAGGCTCTTGTAGTTGAATTTAGTATGTTAGTGGACGTAGCACTAGAGGATACTTAATAGAGGAAGTGAATGTTCGGTAATACCGAGAACCGTCTTAGATAGATGATGTGAGTTAGACTGACTTGTCGCTCTTATGTTAATACGGAAGAAAGTTCGGTGTGGGTGTGCACCTTTGAATGAAGAACGCGGATTCGTTGTTCACATTTTACGTTAGGAAAAGTGAGGGTAACTATCCGCGATGTCGACTGGTTATGACCCACGTTGATGCTTGAAGGTATGAGGAGGAAGTCTCCTACCAACGTGGTTTGTGGGTAACCTTGTTCATGGGAAAAACCAGCCTGTTTTATTAGATAGCTATTCGGTTTTTCCCAATAGGTTCGTACCCGCTTTCTCCGTGTTTTTAAGGGCGCCTAATAAACCCAAGGACCTCTCTAAAAGCCAGATGTGCGCCGAAAATACTTCTAGGCCTAAGAAATCCTTCAGGACAAACGGATTGACTGAAGACACATGTTGATACAATGCAATGAAAAGTGAAAAGTTATGGTGGGTCTTTAGATTTATTGAGGGTCGGAATGACGATACGCAGACTGTTGGCTGTCCGGTCGCGAGGGCTGGAGGGGGGGGGGGACATCTGCACGATGTATGAGGCGACATAGCAACTTCGTTTCGGATTATAATAACTCTGCTTTATTAATTTAATAAATTACTGAAATTTTAATATTATCAAAAAAGTATCATTAATTGAAAAAAGACTAAGACTCGATGAAATGGAATAATTGACTCTAAATGTACTACCAAGATAGAAATAATCTCAGGTAATCTCTTCGTCAAAGCACATTTCCGAAAATGCAGAAACAGTGTTCAAAGTTATTGCTTTGATTCAAAAATCTGCCTGCCGCGAAGTTTTTTCTTGCACATAAAATTTCACACATTCTTGTACGAAAAAAAATGAATTTTAATTCATATTTTAAATTCTACTTATGTTTATAATATCTGAAGTCAAATAAAAGAATGTGACTTAATATTGTCACAAAATGTATGTATCGTATATTGCATAAATCGTCATTATCAATGAGTGAAAATTGCATCTTTAATTGCAACGAAATCGGAGGGCATCCGATTTCTCCGCTATAAAATGCTTAAATGAAATAGCTTCGATATCTCCTATTTATATAAAAATTCATTGCTTAAGATTAAGTATATTTATGTCATACAGGTATATCCGTCTAGATATTTGCCTTTTGCAAATATTTATACCGAATACTATTATACATATTTGTAAGTGCCACGAATATCTTCTCAAATTTATATGTTTAAACTAATTATTAAAAAACTAATTATTATAGTCGCGATGTGCAAGAAGACCTATCCTGAATTAATAATAAAAGATATGAAAAAAATGTTACCACTCACGGGTATAAAAAATACCCGCGGTCACTATGCTCGCAAAAAATTCTACATTATACGACCAGTCAGTCACCCGTGCCGATTCGGACCTTTCATCCTACAACATGATTAAGCGACCGGAGGGACAAAAATGCATGCGACTCACCATTAGATGCGGAGAAACGGAAAACGTTGCCATCGATACTACACTATCTCAGCAAATATCATTAGAAACACTAGTATCAGGCAGGAACCGTTGAAAATCCAATGGTGGAAATGGAGGTTGTGAAAAATCTGTTACAAAACAAAACACGATAAGTGATCGCTGATTATTTGGAATGCTGGAGATTGAGAAAAATGGAAATTTATTACACTCGTAACTTTAGTAATAATAAAGATTGAAATTCTAATAAACATCCATAAATGTAAAAACTGAAACTCTAATATAAAAGTTTAAAATCTAGAAATAAAAAATCGAACGATTTTTTAAATATATTAGTCATTTGTTTTATAATTTGGTATTAAGACTTTAACACTTTTTTTTTTATTTTAATAGAAGAATTATCTTAGAAAACCCTAACCTATGAAATTTTCAATCAAATTGTATTTCTTAATCAATAGTATTCAAAGCAAAATATACAGAATACACATAATTCAAGTAAGATATGTAAAGTTACTTACATTCTTGGCTTTTGAGCGACCGTTGGAGCATTTCCAAAGAAGACAAAGAAGTTCAAGCTGTGATATGTCTATAACAAAACAAAAAATATCATTAATATCGTTAATACACAATAACAAACATGGAATTTTAGCAATAATAAAGACTAAACTCTAATAAGTATATAAATTGAAACTCTAACATAAAAGTTTGAGAACATAACATAGAGAATTCAGTAATTTTTATGCGTATCAGACAGTTTTATTGTACTTAAATGTTGAGACTTTAAGACTTTATTTCAATTAAAAAAGACATTTACAGCTTTCTAAATTATCAATCATTTTCATTGTATAATTAACAATAATTCAAACAAAATATAACAAATAGAACAAATTGAAATACAATATGTAAAACTATTTACATTCTTGAGCTCCTGTAGAGACTTTGTCCTCTGGAGAAATGCACTGATTCTAGTACCGAAAAAGAATGTTCAAAAGAATATAAAATAAGACAACATTATCGCGACCGCTAAAATTATAATCGGCGAACAAGAATTCTAATGTCGCGTACAAAATTGATTGATAAAATTTTATTACTTTCGCGTGTGATTATTTAATTGAATTTAATCAAAACGACCGTGATTTAAAAATATTGAAAAATACTTTTGCGAAGCAAACACTGACTCTACAAATCGCATTGCACGCGGTCACAAATATTCCCTAAAAATAGAGTTGTTTATGGGTGAGGTGGGATGGGGAGTAGAAAAGAAGCGAAGTATTGTTTCGATGTTTCTCTTCTTTTCTCTATCGAACGTTTATTTAGAAAATACTGCTACTTTTCTTTTCACACTTAAGAGATTATTATTGAGAAATTGGAATACGTATGAAAATTATTAGTTTAAAATTATAAGATATTTCTCGATATCGAACAAATGTTTACGAATACCGTGAATGTAATGCGATCATTTGCAAGAATTATACTGTGAATTTTCGTTACTAGAATATGAAATATACACTCCACTAATACATTATAGTCGCGTGTTATAAATAGTTGAAAATATTTCCAAGAATTCAAAAGTTCACAACTAAATATACCTAAATAATACTACAAAAACGCATGCGAAATCTTGCTTTGAAGTACTTGAGTTTACTTAATGAATGATGCGAAAAATATACTAATGACAATAATAAAGAACCAACGCCACCAATAGGTTATAACACGTTACAAACCTGACGCAACGCGGTCCATGTTATCGGTATGAAATGAGACGACTAAATGACTCCTTGTACCTTAGTTTCGTCGAGCAACTTCCAAAGTGGCGAGGGAAGGGGGGACACATGAGCCGGTGGCACAAGCACACAGTTAACGATTACACGCAGTTACAGATTAACGATCTAGACAAAAAATGTATACATCAACAAAAACATTCATTTTCTACGCAGCGCTTACACGAATCTTTCTCTACATCGATATTAACAGACATCGTACAATAATTCGTAGCCCTACTGGCAGCATTCAGTATCACAGACACATTTGTCTAACTTGGAACGAGAGAAAGAAATCCACCTGGTAAACTCGCGGACTTGGTCTTCTCTGCGACTTGTGCGAGGTAAACTGCTGGCCATGTATCGTTTGAATTGACGATCACTGTGCGTCTCGTTGCTTAGACTAACCTCCTTTCGTTTGCGTAAGAAGATTTTCCCTCGTGCAGGATTATTTTGACCGATTTTCAATTGTCTATATAACTAAAAAGGAAAGACAAAGACGCAATTTTATTATGCTTGATTTTTGTCTTATTTCGGCTTCAAGAGTCATTGTTACGCCGCCTAAAACATCTGCATTCCAGCCGTCGCGACCGGACAGCCAGCGGCCTGCGTAACGTCACCTCGACCCTCAATAAACCTAAGGACCCACCATAGACTTTCTCTTTCATTGTCTTGCATCGACATGTGTCTTCAGTCAATTCGTTTGTCCTGAAGAATTTCTCAAGTCTGACAATATTTTCGAAGCACATCTGGCTTTTAGAGAGGTCCTTGGGTTTATTAGGCGCACTTAAAAAATACGGAGAAAGCGGATACACACCTATAAGGAAAAACCGAATAGCTAGCTAACAAACAAGCTGGTTTTTCCCATGTACACGAACCACGATGGTAGGAGGTCTCCTACTCATCCCTTAAGACCTCAGCGTAGGTTATAACCAATCGACATCGCAGATCGTTACCCTCACTTTTCTAACGAAAAGTGTGAACAACGAATCCGCGTTCCTCAGGCAAAGGGGCACACCCACACCGAGCTTTCTTCCGTATTAACATTAGAGCGACAAGTTAGTTATAGCACAACATCGTCACTGTAACTCATCTCCTAAGACCTCGGGAAAGTCAACTACTGCTCCTGCGACATCAGGAGGTTTACTAAAGTTGTAACACATCGAACGCCTAACGTTTACGTCTAAGCGCAGCATTCAAAGTCGGTTCTCGGTATCATCGAACATTCACATACGCTATTAAGTATCATATCGTGCTGCGTCCACTAACATACGAAATTCAATTCTAAGAGCCCTGCTCTAGTGCGCATATCTATATTATCTTCGCGCGACAAGTTGTTATCTATTTGTAACTACTCGACAGTGTAAGTTAAGTGTTGGAAATATATAATTTATAATTCTGTGAATCACAGTGTTATATAAACTGAATCACCCCTATTATCTTAACGGAAATCAGGGGATCGATCAATTCGTGGTGTCGATTATCATAATCGTAACGGGAATTTACGACTCCCGTTGACGTCTCTCCTCGCGATTGCGTCTCCCCGCGATTGGTCGAAAATACAGGTAGTAAATTTTTAAATTTAAAATTAGTAATAGCCCGCTGGAACTACAATTTAGTCGTACACGCGCGCCGAAATAATTCTTAGAATCGATCGATAGCGAAATAACGAGTGGTTAGTAGCAATAGCGCTCGTAATACTATTGGGTTGATGGAGTGTGCGGCGTACTTTACTATCGAAACTGCTCGAAATAAAGCCATGCAGACACTTAACCTCATTGATCGGTATGGATAGTTCGCTGCTTATAAGTAGAAAACATGACTCTGCCCACTTATTGCTAAAATTCAATCAAATAGAAGTCTTCTCTCAAATTCTTTCATAATCAAGCTGGTCGCGTTTATTGGCCGTTCTTGCCTTTTAATATATCACAAAGGTTTCATGCATTAATTATTCTGTTGCCTCCTTCAGTAATAAATCCATAACTTCAATTAACATTTCAAACTAATAACGTCGTTATAGTCTATATTCCTTTCTCTCAATTTCTTGTGAGCCCACTTATTGTGAATTTTATTCACAATAGTCTTCTTCGCGACTTTCCAGGTACACATTCTTTTTGTAAATATGTTAAATTCGCTCAATATTCTTTATGTTATTGATAGACCGTATAATTGACTCTGAAGTATGTTTTTCTATTACACATAAATCGACAGCTTTTATTTCATAAATATCAAGCAATAATTCAAAATCTCCCTTTAGAAATATTTCTATTGATTGATAGAAATCGGCGAGAAAGGTACATATGGTAACGAAAACCCTGAAACATATAGACAATTAAACGAATCGGAATTCGATTATAAATAAGAACGTTCGTAGAATATTTTGATGCTGGACTATGTATAATAGACAATTTATATAAAGTTATATTTTCATGAACTTATTTAAAGAAATTGAAACTGAATCCGCTAAATATTACGAGTTCTACTTGTCTATTGATAAATGTCCAACCAACATTTTCACCACGTTACGTCTCACTTTCATCATCTGAACATCCCACTAGTTTATTTCGACGCTTGAATACCAAAATCGCACTAGATAAACACACAATACGCACAAGACTATCGTTTAACTGACATTTAAGTAATATAACAAACACAATGTCCATGATTCTCGCTTTTTTAGCTTATCTTGGTATAATAAATACATAATTCGTTGACCGAATCTCGTTTCAGCACAGTGTCTGGTTCGCTTATTACACGCTATTGCTATGATACCGGGCGCAGAAAAATTTCACGACTAGCTGCATGCTTGGTGAATAAATCGGGAGATTGATCTTTCGAAATGCAACCGGTGGCAAAAGAGAATCGAGAAGAGAAGAGAAGAGAAGCGAAGAGAGAGTGGGTGGATAGGTGGCACCCACAAGAGAGGATGACGATTGTCAGAGAGACCGATGGGGACGAAAGGGTCGCGAGGCAATAGTTTCACTTCGCCCTTGTTCTTTCCTTCTCCTTTTTCGTCTCTACGGCGTCGTTGCAGCCTTTTCTCCTCTATTCTTACGTTTCGTCCTGCTCGCTCCAATCGAAAACACTCCACGCAAAATGAAAATCTATTGATCGCGTTGCCCTGTAGGCGGATTTAATTTAATTTGCCACACCTGTATAATAGGAACCCTACGTGATTACTTATCTAAATCATAGTCAAGTATTTATTAAAAAACCTATTCTTCTCAAAGTACAATTACTCAATTATATTCCTATAGTGTGTTCGTCGTTGTCACATTACACTGGCACACGCAACACTTTGCAGATGAGCCTTTTTCATAATGGCTGCTTTTAAACTACTCCGTCGTGACTTCCTAACATTTGCCGTAATTGTTCCTTTTGATTGGATATCATAACGCTTGCACCATCCAGCTGACTTTAAATTAAATTGTTTTATGCAATTCTTCTAAATTTAAATGTATATTTAATACGTCATATTTTACATGGGTTGTATATATATTCTACATTTTGCATCTACCATATTTTTATTATATATGTCGGAGATGAAAGGACATCGGAGCCTTCCCTTTGGAACTTCGGAGAAATCCCTCAACACCGTAATCTAGATTCTATCATAGGCGTAATTAAACAATTGTCGTCATTCGATCCGATTGTATTTACTCGAGATTTGTGATAGTGAGCTTGGGCTCGAGGCGATAGCCAGTCGCCGAACGTAGCCGCGGTCACGGGATGAACGCTTTGTCTAACAAAGGCATGGAGCAATTCTATAGCTCTCCTTAAAAAAGGAAATAGTTGTAACACTCGACAGTAAACATTCCTACGGTCTCTGTCCCGTAGCTCGCCACACGCAGACCCTATTCTTCGAGTAAGATGATTGCCAGATGTCGATGCGTCTCCGCAGTACATGTTCAGCTAGCCTGAGGGCCCGTTATAAATCTTAAGATTTAGTTGACTAAAGTCCTTCAAACAGACAATCAGTCTTTGTCCCAACTATGGGAAGATAGGGGAGACCTATTTTTTCAACGAATGACGTCTCCCACTACCGACTTTCCCTCGAGGGCGGCTAGCATCCCTTTTCTAACCATCGATATGGAGATTGACCAATTAGCAGCAATGTCAATTTCCCTTACTTTCCGAACGAAGGCTATGCTCGACGAATCCGATGATCTCGTGTCCTTAGACACACCCCATCATAGTTTTCCTCTGTGACATCATCGGGACGGAAAGGCATTCTTCCTTGTGGTCCCATCGACGAATAAAGTAACTCCTTACGATCAGTGGATATTACGCGAGCACGTTCATCTATCATCCCGTCGACCGCGGATTCGTTATTGAACCTAGGATCATTGCCATTAGTTTCTCGAATATCTAATTACCACGGTTACTTGTCCAGTTCTATGATAATCGTATCTGCACTAGTCTTCTCTATTGCATAACGACACGTGTAATCCAAACGAAGATTTGTTTCACTCCCCTAACCCTAATTTTAATGTAAACCCGACATATATATGTCGGGGATGAAAGGACATCTGTGCCTTCCCTTTGGAACTTCGAGAAAATCCCTTATTACCGTAATCTAGATTCTATCATAGGCATAATTAAACAATTGTTGTCATGCGATCCGATTGTATTTGTTCGAGATTTGTGATAATGAGCTTGGATTCGAGGCGACAACCAGTCGCCGAACGTAGCCGCGGTCACGGGATGAACGCTTTGTCTAACAAAGGTATAGAGTAATTCTATAGCTCTCCTTAAAAGAAATGTTTGTAGCGGCACGCGACAGTAAACATTCCAACGGTTTCTGTCCAGTGGCTCGCCATACGCAGACCCTATTCTTCGGGTATGATGGTTACCAGATGCCGACGCATCTTCACAGTACATGTTCAGCTAGCCTGAGGGCCGTTATAATCATTAAGATCTAGTTATCTAAAGTCCTTCGAACAGACAAACAGTTTTTGTCCCAACTACGGGGAGATAGGGGAGATCTATTTTTCAACGAACGACGCTTCCCGCTAGCAACCTTCCCTTCAGGACGGCTAGCATCCTTTTCTAGCCACCGACATGGAAATTGACCAATTAACAGCATCGTCGATTTCCCTCACTTTCTGAACGAAGGCTATCCTCGACGAATCCGATGATCTCGTGTCCTTAGACACACCCCATCATAGTTTTCCTCTGCATCATCATCGCGACGGAATGTCATTCTCTCGGGAGGTCGTATTAGCGAGTTACTTAGTGTCTGTACACTCGGTGGATATTCCACGTTTTTACAAAGAGTCCGACTTAGACTTTGTGAGCATGTACATCTATCATCCCGTTGACCGCGGATTCGTTATTGAACCTAGGAGCATCGTCATTAGTTTCTCGAGTATCTAATTACCACGGTTACTTGTCCAATTCTATAATAATCGTATTTGCACTAATCAATGTTTTCTCTATTGCATAACGACACGTGTAATCCAAACGAAGATTCGTTTCACGCCCCTAACCCTAATTCTAATGTAAACCCGACATAAATTTATACAGTGAATTTTTAATTATGTTTCATAGTATGTATAACAATATATTTTAATGTTTGGAATCCTACTGATGTTTGCATGGCTACTGTTAAACTTAATTTTCTCAAATTAAATGTTTTATCACATGTACTATTTTTCTTCTAAAGACTTCATTTACATTAATGATTACATTCTGCTTTTCATTATAACTACTGAGATCAAATTATGTTACGACCGTTCGCGGAGAGACGCGGTCGCGAGGAAAACGCGTCAGCGAGAGGCGTAAATTCTCGCTACGTTTCTACTAATCGACACCGCGAAATAGTCGTTCCCCTGTTTCGATTAAGATAAAAGAGGTGGTTCAAATGAATTTAACACTGTATTAACAGGTTAACATAAAATGGTATATTTGACAATATTTAAAAATAATATGATGAACACGCCATAAATTGTTTAACAATGAATACAGGAAATATGTTACAGAAAGTCGGCCCGACTTTACGATATCTCTCAATGAATTCGTTAGATTATGCGACTTTAATTTTAATCGTGAGACCTCTCGATGTATAACGTTTGACTCTTCAAAAGGGACTGATTGCGTATGATCACGTATGCCGCCTTCTTGTGTGGAAAATGTAACGGACCGAAATCGACGTTTATAGAACTTGTTGGAATACAACGATATCAATCGCATGCAGATGAGGTGATTGATCGTACGGATTCTTCCCTTCGTTACCCAGCGCTATCCCCACTAGCGTGCGTTCGTGAGATGCACCACGGCGGCTAGCACGTGCATGCTTTCTAGAAAATTCGCCGGAAGAAGCGTGAGGATATGGATGGAACATTCTCGATGGGCACGTCGAGAAGCTGCTAGAAGGTTCTGTGGCACATGTGACGCCACACAGACACCCACACAGGTCACACTCATTACTGCATAGAGAGTGGGATTCTAAACCTTTTCAAGGGCCATGGGTCACTAAGCCAGTTAGTCTGTGAACAACTAGCCAACTGTCTACATTCCAGAACACACTTATTCTCTAGTTCTCTGTAATAATTGTTAAATAAATATCACATCATATTATTTCAACACAAACATTGTGTCTTCCACAGATTATTAATCTTAATTCCAAGATTAAATTCTAACAGAACTTGCTGCTTAGTGACAACTATGCGCTTGTCACGTAAAATAACACAAAAAAACAGAAAAAATAAAAAAAAGAAACTTTATTTTTTTCTAACAAAGTTCACAATTTTTACTTCCGAGCTCTAGGCGTGACTTTCCAAGACTGAAGCTCTTACAATTTAACTTTCGATCGGATCCGATTACTTTCTTTTGTCACCCCTCAATATCCCCACTATCCTTGAGTTTGTTAGGCGTCCGCGATCGGCGCCACGCACGCCTTCTCCTCGAATATTCGACGGAAGGACCATTGGGATATTGATTAGGCACTCATTAGGCACTTCGGCGATATACATTGTCGCTGTGTGCCGCCACATCTTTATCTCCGATTTTAAAGTGAGCCGGTCGTGACAGCGGCCTGGTCTCTGATGTGGATTGACGTTACACGCTCGTCGATACATTGTATATGTTTCGTCGGGCAGATAAGACGATCTGTCTGCGACACTGTAGGGCCGCGAGCGACGGTTAGAAATACAGCCTGTGGTAAACCTAATGTCGTAACAAATTATGAGAATGCAACGCAACTTACGCAGGTTGCGTTAATAATCTCGTTGTAATTTCTAATGGAGTGTTTTTATGCGAATGCTCAACGATATCCCGGAATTTTCGAGACTCCTAGCAGGTGAGCAATTTTGTTGGAAGGGAAAGTTTAAGATGGCGTATCAGGCAAAATTTCACAACAGTTTCCATTGGGACGGAATATTGCGAAAGAACATTGTGCGAAACAGGTTGCGTTGGAAATCGTGCACAGGATTATTATGGATAAATCCAATGAGAATTTCTTTAGTTTTTGTGTCACTTCGTAAGTACAGTCCTTATTATTGTTGTGAAAATTGTATATGGCGGAAACACTTTGGAAAATTAAATATTTGGATTTAAGCGTTTTGAATAAATACGTTTTCATTCTTGTTGGAATTGGAAATCGCGATTTGCTTTAATAAAAGGAGGATTAAACGTATTTTTGTATACTTGAAATACTTAGCTTTTTAAAGATTTTCGTCTGTTTCTTTGTTATATCAAATGTGAAATTTTATAGTTGATTTATTATTGAACTTGTTACTACTGTGCAGGAATATTTATTGGTACTGATAGTAATTTGTTACTACCAGCTTGTCAGATTTTATGACTAATATTAGTTCAATTATGCAAAAGATTATTTTTTCAGCAATGTTACATCATTTTGTACAGTATATGTTTTGACTATTAAAATACAAATATATTTTAATTATTCGCTCACTTAAATAAAGCTACAAATATGCAAAGAAAATCTGACTAGAGAACTTCCCTATCTACCTAATATTTACTTCTTACAGTACTACAATGACAACATTTTAGTAACATATTAGTAATATTATTAACTGATTAATTATTGCATAGAGAGTTCAGACTATAGAAATCTCTATGCAAAAATATAATAAACGATCGGATATTTCAGAAATCATCAAATTTATTTCTTACATTCTGGTCTTGACATACACAAGTAAATCAAGAATTATCTAAATTCTATTTATACAATTAATTAAATTATAAATAGCTGTAATTCTTAAATGCTAAAAGACACTACAGAGTAAAAATTAAACAAAACATATCGCAGTTCTCAACCACGTTTCTTATTCGCGACCTCGACACATCCTATCGCGTAACAAGTTTACTATTATCGCAATTAGTATTTCCAGATATTTGAGCGGATCTCCTTTTACTTCCGCGTGTTCTATTTTCCTCAAGGACGTGCCGGGGATGACGCGACGAGAATGTTGAACATGATCCGTCGAATTACATCGACTTTGTGTCGGTTCGACCGGTTTTATTAATCTTAAAATATTTCTCCAACGTGGAAAAGAAAAAAAAACCGGGCGCGCAACCATAACCGTAACTAATGTCAGCTTCTTTCGAAGCTTGCGGAGAACTTGTAACGTTAATTCACATCAGAGACCAGGCCACTGTCACAGATGAAATCCGACTAAACAAAGCGATAAGATAGCGAAATTCCAAGCGCCTTAGCATGAGTGACCATCGGGATAACATCCGGTCACTCTATCCGTTCTCAGAAATATATGATCAAAGCCTTTTCTCCCACCCCCACGAATAAAACAATTTAAATACTCCCCCTAAAATCATCCAAGTCAGTCTTGAACAGTTACTCTTAGAGCTCAGAAGTGTATTGTAAACCAGAAAAAAATAAAGTTTCTTTTTTTCTTAAATTTCTCTTTATTTTACGTGACAAACTCTTCGCCGTAAAGTTTCCGCACGGCAGGCGCAGCCGCGAAAAGTTTCTGCTACGGTGTACATTTGCACTCGGATGTTTCGTGAATTTGCATATCGCTATGGGCACCGTTTCTCCCCCACGTGAATTTATCTTGCGAATTATCTCTCTCAAGTGTCACACTCACTCAGCTGCATTCAAAAGCGTGCACGCAGTGCGATTCATTCGAGTAGAATCCCGAATCCACGGAAAGAATCCGCCTGAAGAGATTGAAATCCGTAATTACGATCAGCCGTGTCAATTTACGAATAATTATAATTACAATAACGATGTACAAAATAATAACACGAGAACTACTGTTGAAACAACCAAATGATCAGTTTACACCAATTACTTTCACACTGGCGCAACTAGCTTCTAACGATCACCACGATCGTTGATATCAATTCCACGCATCACGATTTTTCGCAAAGATCGCGCGTATCTTGCTCACGAGTTCGATACTTAAGTCTGCATCTCATGAAATATCAATGAAGAATTGGACATTGAATTAAAAAAAATTTTTTTATTTTTTTTTTTTAATTTTTCCATCGAGACAGTGTAGATCCGTTATAACGTACCGCACGCATACCGAGCGAAAATTCAAAGTCGATTTTCTCGAAAACAAAGCCTCAAACGAAAAATTTTTATTCTATATTTTCGATCTCTTTTTTCGCGTAGAATCACCCCCTTTCCGCTTGTACTACCAGTTACCAACCACCGTGTATATTTTTGACATTTATAAGGCATTAATACCTCCCGGTGGCCGTTCGATACTCCATTGTCGATGGCTGTTCTCGGCCCCTTTTTTATCCATCGATAAAAATGTTATCCCTGTCCCGAAAAGCAGCTTATGTGGAGAAAAAGGGAAACCGCGGGATCGAAAACCTTACCGCGCATCGTATCGTTTATTTGAAAGGTCCACTACACGTAAGCAAGTGGCACGCTGAGATAAAGTTTGAATCACTGGAGCAATAAAAATGAATACGAGGACAATACATCTCGCCATGAAATCCTTCGTTTCCCTGTGCCAGGCCGCTGACCTATACAACTATGCATTGTCTGTCAAAGATTCGTTCATACACATAATTTTTATCGTCATCCGTTTCCTTATGAAATTGATATTTCTAAATACAATCTCGAATAGTCTTAAAAGTTTCTCATACTTGTGTATTTTATTTCTTTCTCCAATATATTTTCCGAATTCTGATAAAATCAGTTCTTTTATTATTTATTTATTTATTTTCCTTCCTTGGTCCGCTATTACCCGGCAGGGATTGCCGAATAAAAATATAGCGGACTTAAGTGCTGCAATGGTGTTAAGGGAATCTAATCTACAGGTATGATGCAGGTATACAAATTTTGTAAAAGCGTCGATCAAAACAATGATACACTCCTTCGAGCTACTCTTACCGCTTAACTTGCCCGTTATATCCATGTGAACCGTATGCCAGGGTATGCTGGTCTTAGGTATGGGATGTAGTTCAGCTTGTACTTTACCTGAACTAGCCTTCGAAACTCGACAAGCATGACAGTTTTCGACGAATTTGCGAACATATTTCGCCATTCCCTCAAACCAGTAATACTCGTATAGTTTCTCAAGCGTTTTATCCCCACCTAAGTGCATAATGGACTGATGCACATGGTTAATGACAGACCACCTAAAGCCTCTTGGGACAATGGGCAAGCAGAGGGTTCTGCCCTTCCTCTGTATTTTACGATGAAGTGTACCGGACCGTAATTCCTATGTATTCGCAATGTCTTCCGCGAGCTCTTCGTTTTGTAACTTTCTGACGATCTCAGAAATTTGTGGGTCGCGACGTTGTTCCGCCAGCAACCAATCGTCGGAGATCTCGGTCAGATTGATTTCTTTCTTTACAATTTTGTTGTTCGCACGGTAATCCAGATCTACGGGGTTTCGCGAGAAAAAGTCTACATGGGCCATTCGTTTGCCTTCCCGATACATAATGTCAAAGGTAAAAGTTTGTAGGTAGGCCCACCACCTGTAAACCCTATCATTTAAATGTACCTTGTTACTAGATGCCTTCAGAGAATTGGAATCAGTGACAACAAGAAATTCCCGTCCGTGTAGATAGTGACGGAAATGCTTGACGGCGTTTACAACGGCCAACGTTTCTAGCTCATAGGAATGATAGCTAGATTCCGTAGGGCTAGTCCGTTTGCTGTAATACTCAACTACTCTATTTTTATCTTCGACCTTATGTATCAAGATAGCCCCATATCCTTCTGAACTAGCGTCGGTATGTAGTTCTATAGGATAATGTCAAATATCATTAGCACCGGCTCGTTGGTCAGAATAGAAATTACTTTTTGCCTGATCCTTTCATGTTTATCCGTCCAATTTATGTTTTTGCTACCGGAAGTGAGTGCATACAAAGTTTTCATTACTTGCGAGAATGTAGGAACGAACTTTCGAAAATAGGAGGCCAGGCCAATGAATTGCCGAAGCTGTGTTACGGTCGTCGGCGCGGGTAGGGAATTCAAAGCTTGTATTTTACCCGGATTTGGACGGACTTCTCCGTTATGAATCACATAACCCAAATACAGTACTGACGTCTTCAAGAAGGAGCATTTAGAAAAATTGAAAGAAAATCCGACGCTTACGAGGGTGTTTAATACAATGTGTAATCTTTCCAAAGCTTGGTCTATGGAGTCGGCAATAGCCAGAACATCATCCAGATATACAACGACATACGAATAAGCAAGGTCGCCTAAAAAGCCTTGAGAATGACCCTCTGGAAAACAGAGGGTGCATTTTTCAATCCAAACGGCATCGCTATGTATTCGTATTGACCATCGGGAGTTACGAACGCGGCATACTCTATCGAATTAGGATGAATGGGGATCTGATGAAACCCGCTGGCCATGTCCAAGCTAATAAAATATCTCGCGCTCTGTAATCTCGCGATCTGATCAGCAATAAGAGGTAAGGGATACCGATCCGCTACCGTGTTCTTATTTAACGCTCGAAAATCTACACATAATCTATCCGAGCCGTCCTTCTTTTTCACGAGTAACATAGGGCTTGCGAATGATGAAATACTAGCCCTTATGATTTTTGCCTGAATCAGCTCGCCTATTCTCTCTCGGACTATTCTCCGCTCCTCCTCGCTAAGTCTATAAGGACTTCTTTGTACGGTGATGTTGGGATCAATCAAACGAATTTCTAATTGGCCCGTATTTACACAAGTCCGCGGGAAACCCGTAATAAATGACTCTTTGAATGTTTCGAGAACAGAAATCAATCGATCTTTGTCATTACCAACTACATCAGTATCGACCTCGTTAATGTTGACTGCAATTTCCGCGACTTTGCTACAGGCGTTAACCATTTTTGTCTTGCGAATATCGACACTGTTTCGTGTAACATTCACGTCAAAACCTTGGCTCAAAATTTCACGACCAATCATGATATCGTATTTTAAGTAGTTATCAGCAAGAACATGAAAAATCATCTCCAATGTAAAACCGTTAATACCTAAAGTGGACAAGATCTGAGATGTACTATTAACGCAAGTATTCCCGATGCCTCGCATTACTACCACATGAGTTGTTCGTTTGCCAGAAAACTTCGAGGCTATAGATTCTTTAATTAATGAGCATTCGTCTCCGGAATCGAAATAAAATGGGAACAACTCACCCAGATGACTTAATCTACCAGTTGGAGAATCCACCACGCAGGAGTCGACTCGAAGTTCGTTCTTGGAGCCGGGTTTTCTGTCCCGCAGTAGCGGACAATCAGGTGCGATATGGCCCTCCGCACGACATTTGAAGCAAACCGTCTTGGACGATGTGGCTGGTCGGCTTCTTTCTTGACGTCGTGCATCCTTCTGCTGTTCAATACGCATTCTCTTGCGGCACTCCGATATCTTGTGTCCGTGGGTACCACAGTAAAGGCATCTCACCTGGTGGCCCGATAACTTGCGTCGTTTGGCCTCGGGTTCCGCTAGTGCATTTCTTGGCGAAGATGTCGGCTCCTCCTCGTAACAGAAGGGTCTCATTTCGCTCCGAAATTGGTCCTCAGTTTTGATATCGCTTGTGAGAGCCAATCGATTAAAACGTTGGTAGTGCCAACTTGATAAGTAGAGAGCGACGGCGTTAAGAATTTCGTCCTTCGTAGAATGTTGCCATCTTGTCTTCAGGAGGGAACGGACACGATTGCAATACACACCTGCGGGTTCGTTCTTCCCCGGTGGTTCCCTGGATATCTTTATTAACGATGAGGACGTCGTCTCTTGACCACCGAAATGCACAAGGAATCGTTCCTTAACAGTAGACCAGGTGATCTCTTCGTCTATCATCGTTTGCGTCAGCCAATGTGCCACCGAACCCTCTAAAGCTTCATTCAAGGCAGAGTGTAACGCATTGTCTCGTAGAGGGTTGTCCTTCATAAGTCGACTAACAGCCGAGCACCACGCGGCTGGATCGGTGTCTGCGACTTCGGGGTTAAAGGGGATTACACGTGTCGTTATGCAATAGAGAAGACTAGTGCAGATACGATTATCATAGAACTGGACAAGTAACCGTGGTAATTAGATATTCGAGAAACTAATGGCAATGATCCTAGGTTCAATAACGAATCCGCGGTCGACGGGATGATAGATGAACGTGCTCGCGTAATATCCACTGATCGTAAGGAGTTACTTTATTCGTCGATGGGACCACAAGGAAGAATGCCTTTCCGTCCCGATGATGTCACAGAGGAAAACTATGATGGGGTGTGTCTAAGGACACGAGATCATCGGATTCGTCGAGCATAGCCTTCGTTCGGAAAGTAAGGGAAATTGACATTGCTGCTAATTGGTCAATCTCCATATCGATGGTTAGAAAAGGGATGCTAGCCGCCCTCGAGGGAAAGTCGGTAGTGGGAGACGTCATTCGTTGAAAAAATAGGTCTCCCCTATCTTCCCATAGTTGGGACAAAGACTGATTGTCTGTTTGAAGGACTTTAGTCAACTAAATCTTAAGATTTATAACGGGCCCTCAGGCTAGCTGAACATGTACTGCGGAGACGCATCGACATCTGGCAATCATCTTACTCGAAGAATAGGGTCTGCGTGTGGCGAGCTACGGGACAGAGACCGTAGGAATGTTTACTGTCGAGTGTTACAACTATTTCCTTTTTTAAGGAGAGCTATAGAATTGCTCCATGCCTTTGTTAGACAAAGCGTTCATCCCGTGACCGCGGCTACGTTCGGCGACTGGCTATCGCCTCGAGCCCAAGCTCACTATCACAAATCTCGAGTAAATACAATCGGATCGAATGACGACAATTGTTTAATTACGCCTATGATAGAATCTAGATTACGGTGTTGAGGGATTTCTCCGAAGTTCCAAAGGGAAGGCTCCGATGTCCTTTCATCTCCGACATATATAATAAAAATATGGTAGATGCAAAATGTAGAATATATATACAACCCATGTAAAATATGACGTATTAAATATACATTTAAATTTAGAAGAATTGCATAAAACAATTTAATTTAAAGTCAGCTGGATGGTGCAAGCGTTATGATATCCAATCAAAAGGAACAATTACGGCAAATGTTAGGAAGTCACGACGGAGTAGTTTAAAAGCAGCCATTATGAAAAAGGCTCATCTGCAAAGTGTTGCGTGTGCCAGTGTAATGTGACAACGACGAACACACTATAGGAATATAATTGAGTAATTGTACTTTGAGAAGAATAGGTTTTTTAATAAATACTTGACTATGATTTAGATAAGTAATCACGTAGGGTTCCTATTATACAGGTGTGGCAAATTAAATTAAATCCGCCTACAGGGCAACGCGATCAATAGATTTTCATTTTGCGTGGAGTGTTTTCGATTGGAGCGAGCAGGACGAAACGTAAGAATAGAGGAGAAAAGGCTGCAACGACGCCGTAGAGACGAAAAAGGAGAAGGAAAGAACAAGGGCGAAGTGAAACTATTGCCTCGCGACCCTTTCGTCCCCATCGGTCTCTCTGACAATCGTCATCCTCTCTTGTGGGTGCCACCTATCCACCCACTCTCTCTTCGCTTCTCTTCTCTTCTCTTCTCGATTCTCTTTTGCCACCGGTTGCATTTCCAAAGATCAATCTCCCGATTTATTCACCAAGCATGCAGCTAGTCGTGAAATTTTTCTGCGCCCGGTATCATAGCAATAGCGTGTAATAAGCGAACCAGACACTGTGCTGAAACGAGATTCGGTCAACGAATTATGTATTTATTATACCAAGATAAGCTAAAAAAGCGAGAATCATGGACATTGTGTTTGTTATATTACTTAAATGTCAGTTAAACGATAGTCTTGTGCGTATTGTGTGTTTATCTAGTGCGATTTTGGTATTCAAGCGTCGAAATAAACTAGTGGGATGTTCAGATGATGAAAGTGAGACGTAACGTGGTGAAAATGTTGGTTGGACATTTATCAATAGACAAGTAGAACTCGTAATATTTAGCGGATTCAGTTTCAATTTCTTTAAATAAGTTCATGAAAATATAACTTTATATAAATTGTCTATTATACATAGTCCAGCATCAAAATATTCTACGAACGTTCTTATTTATAATCGAATTCCGATTCGTTTAATTGTCTATATGTTTCAGGGTTTTCGTTACCATATGTACCTTTCTCGCCGATTTCTATCAATCAATAGAAATATTTCTAAAGGGAGATTTTGAATTATTGCTTGATATTTATGAAATAAAAGCTGTCGATTTAAGTGTAATAGAAAAACATACTTCAGAGTCAATTATACGGTCTATCAATAACATAAAGAATATTGAGCGAATTTAACATATTTACAAAAAGAATGTGTACCTGGAAAGTCGCGAAGAAGACTATTGTGAATAAAATTCACAATAAGTGGGCTCACAAGAAATTGAGAGAAAGGAATATAGACTATAACGACGTTATTAGTTTGAAATGTTAATTGAAGTTATGGATTTATTACTGAAGGAGGCAACAGAATAATTAATGCATGAAACCTTTGTGATATATTAAAAGGCAAGAACGGCCAATAAACGCGACCAGCTTGATTATGAAAGAATTTGAGAGAAGACTTCTATTTGATTGAATTTTAGCAATAAGTGGGCAGAGTCATGTTTTCTACTTATAAGCAGCGAACTATCCATACCGATCAATGAGGTTAAGTGTCTGCATGGCTTTATTTCGAGCAGTTTCGATAGTAAAGTACGCCGCACACTCCATCAACCCAATAGTATTACGAGCGCTATTGCTACTAACCACTCGTTATTTCGCTATCGATCGATTCTAAGAATTATTTCGGCGCGCGTGTACGACTAAATTGTAGTTCCAGCGGGCTATTACTAATTTTAAATTTAAAAATTTACTACCTGTATTTTCGACCAATCGCGGGGAGACGCAATCGCGAGGAGAGACGTCAACGGGAGTCGTAAATTCCCGTTACGATTATGATAATCGACACCACGAATTGATCGATCCCCTGATTTCCGTTAAGATAATAGGGGTGATTCAGTTTATATAACACTGTGATTCACAGAATTATAAATTATATATTTCCAACACTTAACTTACACTGTCGAGTAGTTACAAATAGATAACAACTTGTCGCGCGAAGATAATATAGATATGCGCACTAGAGCAGGGCTCTTAGAATTGAATTTCGTATGTTAGTGGACGCAGCACGATATGATACTTAATAGCGTATGTGAATGTTCGATGATACCGAGAACCGACTTTGAATGCTGCGCTTAGACGTAAACGTTAGGCGTTCGATGTGTTACAACTTTAGTAAACCTCCTGATGTCGCAGGAGCAGTAGTTGACTTTCCCGAGGTCTTAGGAGATGAGTTACAGTGACGATGTTGTGCTATAACTAACTTGTCGCTCTAATGTTAATACGGAAGAAAGCTCGGTGTGGGTGTGCCCCTTTGCCTGAGGAACGCGGATTCGTTGTTCACACTTTTCGTTAGAAAAGTGAGGGTAACGATCTGCGATGTCGATTGGTTATAACCTACGCTGAGGTCTTAAGGGATGAGTAGGAGACCTCCTACCATCGTGGTTCGTGTACATGGGAAAAACCAGCTTGTTTGTTAGCTAGCTATTCGGTTTTTCCTTATAGGTGTGTATCCGCTTTCTCCGTATTTTTTAAGTGCGCCTAATAAACCCAAGGACCTCTCTAAAAGCCAGATGTGCTTCGAAAATATTGTCAGACTTGAGAAATTCTTCAGGACAAACGAATTGACTGAAGACACATGTCGATGCAAGACAATGAAAGAGAAAGTCTATGGTGGGTCCTTAGGTTTATTGAGGGTCGAGGTGACGTTACGCAGGCCGCTGGCTGTCCGGTCGCGACGGCTGGAATGCAGATGTTTTAGGCGGCGTAACACTACCTATTTCTTCGCACAATAAAGAAAACGTTAGAATACATTACATACCATCAAACAAATTACAATTATAATCATCATATATTATTTTCTTACATAATTCGACTCGCATAATTAACATCCTTGGATGTACTAACGTTAAAAATTAGTAAGAACGAGAATAGAGATTGAAGTCGATACGCCACCGACTACATCATTACAGGTTTCATATAAAACCTAAAGATTTTTTTAAAAAAGTTAATTTAGGATTCTGTTTTCTCGAAAGACTTTATGATTCAAAATTTATTAAAGGAAAACAATAGAACAAAATGAATTGTGCTTTAGTAACTGAGAGAAAAGTAAGAAAATCAACAGATACGAACTTATCATATTCTTTCCGTGTGGTCTTCAAGTCAAACAAACATATAATACGATTATATGGTAAAAACAATATCAGTTATGGTAACTTCAATAATCTGAAGGTTTTACATCCTTCCTTTCTTAATCGAAGATTCAATATTACGTTTACGTTTAACATTTATGATAATCCAGCGATTGAGATTTGTCACGCCTGATTACCCTTGCAATGTAGCAATATCCATTCGTGAAAGCAGCTTGATATCGGAACCAATTTTCTCTATCGAATACAATAATAGATTTGAAAGGATCTTTTTATCAGATCTGCTTCGGGGGAACATATTGAGAGGGATATTATACGTGTACACCTCTCAGCTTGTAAAATTAAATTACGCTGGTCGCTTCGTTTTCGCGGCTCATATAGAAAAAAGAGAGAAATTTTCTCCTTCTACGCTCAATTCCTTGCACATAACGTTATTCACGTCACAATTTTGTTTCAGGTTATTCGACAGCGGTTCGATGCAGAAGTTCAAGATTCTTTTCCACGATATCGAGGTAAAGGTGGCAGTATATAAATGTAAACTCGCCAGTAACCGAGAAGTTACACGAAGTTCGCAATAAGAAACTCACTCCCTTGCTTATGTAACGTCAATTCATATTAGAGGCCGGATGTGTGCAGGTCTTCAGCGCGTACCCTCAATTAGCCCAGAGACCCACCATAAACTTAAACTTTTAGTTTATTATTTTTGTGTTATCTATTTATGGATGGTCCTTGAAACAGCCCTTAGGTTGTTATACGTCCTTACTAATTACGGGGAAAGCAGGAAGTTACCTAATGGGAAAAACCCAATACTTGACTAACGAAAAAACTGGTTTTTCCCATAAACAATATTACCTACTAGCCACAGTTGGTAGGAAGCTTTCTCCTCCTATCTTCATTTATTAACATGACCTATAACCAATTGGCATCGTGGATCGTTACCCTCACTTTTCCTAACGGAAGGTGCGAACAGCGAATCCGCGTTGTTAATTAAAAAGGGCACACCCACACCGAGCTTTCCTCCGTAATGAGACGAGAACACCTAGAGGAGAAATAGATAAAACCCTCGAACAGTGAACATCTCTCCGATCCGTGTAAACCTGTGCTAGAAAATAAAGACAGTAGTTGTGTTATGACTCAGCTATTTTATTTTCATCAACCTACCCTTAAGTTTACGTGACACTTACTTGCGCTGCGTTACGCTGAATTTAGTTCTATGGATTTACGAAAAATTACTTTCGAAATTAGTTCTTATAAATTGCAAGATATCCTTTGA
Organism: Bombus pratorum; assembly: GCA_930367275.1. Lineage (NCBI taxonomy): Eukaryota > Metazoa > Arthropoda > Insecta > Hymenoptera > Apidae > Bombus > Bombus pratorum. Next base: position 1,016,426 of record OV883995.1, on the reverse strand, counting down.
GTGTAAATTCGAAAATTTTACATTCTTTAGTTCTTGTAGAATATACTCATATTCGAGTGGTAAATAGACTAATTATTAACTGTTGGGTAACTTGTAACTTCTTTATACATTTTCAGATCAGTTCCAAACTTTAGCAATATCACCATGATAATTGTGCTTCATGGCGATATTAACAATATTTCAAAAAGTTTCGTATAACACACATAATATATTCGCAAAAGTTTTCTATAATAAATGTTCAAGTACCCTGATAGGTTACTATATAATAGAATTAGAGTAACATTAACGGATCATATCAGTTAAGGGTTAAATTCAGTTTTAGATATCAAATCTTGATCGAAATCGAGAAATCTTGATTTCTTAAACGAAATTGGACAATAAAGCTGGTTCCTGGCGTTAAATAAAACGTATCTGTTAAACGGAATACTTCTACGAAACGACTATAACACCAAACATACCCAATGGGGCAGCAGACTGGTCACAGTAAGAGGCAAAAATCTCTTAAACAGCATAATAACCAACAATCTCAACTACCTCACCACATACAAACCCACATACTGGCCCACTGATACTAACAAAATACCGGACCTTCTTGACTTCTTCATAACTAAAAATATCTCGCCAAGATACGTCCAAATCAACTCCTCGGCTGATCTCTCTTCTGATCATTCTCCCGTGATAGCAACAGTCAGTTCAACAATTATCGAGAATACACCTAATGGCTTTATTCATAAACAACTCACCAACTGGCAGCTCTTTAGAGAAGTCTTTAATCACTCAACTTCAGTCTTAACTTCACTAAAAGCTAATGACGAAATCGAAGCAGCCACGGAATACTTAAACATGAGCATAATAAACGCTATCCGCTCCTCCACACCTACTAAGACGTCTATCAGCAAACGTGAATATCCCCCATTACATATTTAAAAAAATAGCAGAAAAACGTAGACTAAGAAGAGTATGGCAGACCCATAGAACACCGGATGACAAACGCAAACTAAACAACGCAACTAGAAAGCTAACCAAAATCATAAAAAATTACAAAAATGACTGTTTTCATAAATACCTCGCCAATTTGTCCTTCACAGCTGACTCCAACTACTTACTATGGAAGGCCTCCAGGAAACTCACGCGCCCCCCGCAAATAATCCTTCCAATCCGCCGTCCGCAAGGAAGATGGGCGCGTAGCCCTATAGAAAACGTCAACCTGTTTGCTAAATACTTGTCTAAAGTATTTAAACCCCATTCCTCCAAAGCTGCCGCGGACATTACTGAATACCTGCACTCTCTCTTCCAAATGTCTCCTCCTATCGAACCCTTCACTTCTGCAGAGATTATAGCATCAACCAGTCGCCTAAATCGCAAGAAAGCAGCGGGGCACGACCTAGTAGGCAATAAAGCAATCAAGGAACTTCCCATAAAACTTCCCATCAATTTTTAACTCTATTCTTCGCCTTGAATACTTTCATAAGGCCTGGAAAATCTCACTGATTACCCTCATCCCTAAACCCGGAAAACCGATATATGAAACTAGCTCCTATCGCCCAATCAGTCTTTTACCTACCCTGTCTAAACTATTCGAGAAGATGCTAACGAGTCGACTCCTTCCACTCCTAGAGGATTTGAAAACACTCCCAGATCATCAATTAGGCTTTCGGAAACAACATTCAACAGTAGAGCAAATCCATCGCATAACCCACATGATCAGCAAACCCTTGAAAAGAAAAAATATTGCTCTGCAGTATTCCTAAACATTCAACAGGCATTCGACAAAGTATGGCATGAAGGACTACTTTACAAACTCAAAAAAATACTACCACACCCCTACTATTCCATCCTAAAGTCCTACCTAAACAACAGGCAATTTATGGTTAAATGCCTAGACGCCACTTCTGCAACATTCCCAATAGAATCTGGCATACCCCAAGGTAGTGTCCTCGGACCCCTGCTATTCTCCATCTACACTGCCGACTTACCTATATCAAATGAGATAACAATAGCAACATTTGCTGACGACACAGCGCTATTAGCTTCCCACGCAGACCCGGAAATTGCTTCATCCACTCTCCAGCGATGTCTCGACTCTATGGAAAAGTGGTTTCATAAATGGGGCTTCAAAATTAATGAAAAAAAATCCTCACATGTAATCTTCACGCTCCGAAAACAAACTTGCCCCCAGGTCACCATCAACAATACAACAATTCTTAGCAAGGACTCAGTCAGATACCTGGGCATGACCCTGGACAGGAGACTAACATGGAAAAACCACATCTCAGATAAAACGAAGCAACTAAAGGACAAACTAAAAAAATTCTATTGACTCACGGACCGACGCTCCAAACTAAACATACAGAATAAAATTACCCTCTACAAGACCGTAATAAAACCTGTCTGGACCTACGGATTTCAACTATGGGGAACAGCAAGTAACTCCAACATTGAAATACTGCTACGCTTCCAATCGAAAACGCTAAGATCCTTAATAGATTGCACCTTGGTATGTTACCAACGAAACAATACATCGCGACCTCGAGATACCCACAGTCAAAGAGGAAATAACAAAATGTAGTGACAGATATAGCAAAAGAGTCAACAAACACCGAAACCCCCTAATCACTGGACTACTTGATACATCGGACCAGATCCGCAGGCTGAAGAGACTCTACCCGCTAGACCTAAACGCTAGAATCAATTAGTTATTTAAATTAAGTAATATTTACTTATTTATAATACTTACTTACAAATTATACTTATCTATAATAAGTATTAACTTATTATAAATAGTTAGCCATGGCACTGCGCCACGCCAGAAAAAATTACTGAAAATTCTCAATGCGAGAATTGATTGTAAATTTTAATAAATAAAAAAAAATTTCATGGAATTCAGGATAGAAAGACATTGTTCTTCGAAAGCGTTTAAAAGGATTTTATTATGTTCTTATTCTAGTCTTTGTGTTTGGTTTTATTACCATTGCTTTGATCAGGATGTTTATATTTTGTGCTGTTTTTATTCAAAGTAGTAGTTGTAATGGACCAGATTATACTTCTATTTTTAAATTAAGTTTTTATTTGAATTCGGAAAACTATATCATATCACATATTCTCTACTCCCGAGATCATTTGAAGCTTCGTAAATTTTAATTTCATTGTGCCTGAATCCAACGAATTTATAGTTTCCATGGAGCAACTGGAGCAGAAAAATCTCTTTATGTTCGATACATAAAGGGAAGGGCAAGAATAATCGATAACTTTACTCCTCTGCCGCTATAGGATTTTGAGGAAAAATAAAAAATGTCTAGTGGGTGATATAAAGGCAATAAAATTAATTTTTTATATAGCTCCATAGTATGTTATGCGCTTCAGCATATTGCCATTTTTAATACCTACGTTAATGACATATTATAGTTTTTAAAATGGTATTTGAGTTTATAAAATTATTAGTTTATTTGAGGAAACCTGAGAGTGATAAATAATAGGAACAGAAATAAAAGGGAATGGAAATAACAATATGTTAGCGTCGACTCTTCTAGAGATGATGTTGTCACGTAAACTTGAGACTTAGATTATAAAAGAAAAGAAGGTTGAGTCGTAACCCAATTATTAACTTCCTTTTATCGAACTTTATTATAAATACAATGGTTTCACAGAGGTAGAATGATACTGAATCAGAGAGAAAGGCCGAACAAGAACTGCCCGAGCTGGTAGAAGTCTCGGCTTATATAAGTTTTGGTTTGGGGATGATGTGCAAAAGAGTCCAAAGGTCGGGGGTCAATGTCTTATCTCTAATGTGGATTAAGGCGTGTCGTAGGCTCGGTGGAGGTTATGATGATAAGGTGGTGACGTGTGCAAAAGAGTCCGAAGCTCGGGGGTCGATGTCTTATCTCTGGTGTAGATTAAGATGTGATTGATGTCACAATGTCAAGATCGACAAATCGCGCGGTGTCGAATCCGTCTCCAAGCTGGAACCATAAATGTGTCATCGTGGTTTAGGACCGACCTCGATAGCGGCTTTGAATGACGATACTCCGAAGGACCGTTGCGGTTCTAATTCGTGGATGTTACAGCTCTAATTTCGGGGTGCCGACTGTCAACAAGAAGATCAAGAGGATCAACGCTCTCTGCCGTTCCACGCACCGCGCCGCCGATGACTTGGGGACACTCAGGCTCGGACGGTGGAGAGCGATAAGAGTTTTCTAGAAAGATCTGATCATGGAAAGGCTGATAAATCCTCCGGCAACAAAACTGTCAATGAGTGAAAAATCTCAACACATACCTCACAATCTTCGATATATCGTAAAATTTCGAGATACGTATTATTTAACAAGTAGAAGATAGAAATTAGTCAATTAAATAATGATGATAGAATACGTAGAAATTTAATTGAAATCCGTGAAATTATTTATTAAGTTTTGTAGTTAAAAATTAAATTTTGTTAACAATAAAATAATTAATTTAATGTTCGTGGACAAAAAAAGGATCGATATTTATCGATATTTTTTATTTTTTATATTTTTTTTTATACTTCAATACGTACGTACATACATTCACATGAAAAATTTCTCACAAAATTGATCCATAAATAGATGCATTATTTCAGATCGCAATTTTATACAAATGAATAAACAACTTCACAATTATAAAATAATAGTTGATATAAAACACGAAGTTGTATTGACCGACTTTTATGTCTAGTGTGCAATTAACACAGGTTTTTTTACAGCGAAACCAGACAATCTTATGATAATTACGTACGATTCTGTAACGGACGCGACGCAACGTCTGGATCGACTGGATTCAACGAAAGCAGCCTGAATCCTGAGACTTCCTAAACTTATTACGCTTCCCTGACGTTGAAAATAAACGATGAAGAGCGTTAGACGGTAAAAACCGGGGAATTTTTGTAAAACAACTGGTTGCAACTCAGCTTGACGCCGCACCGTGGAAACCCACTTCGAGGTTGCATTACGAGCTCCACGGTAAAGAGTACTGTCAATAATTTAGAAACCCTCTGATGAGGTTTTCTTTTGAAATCAGCTACCGTACAGCAGAGACCAATAGAATGGTAATAAGATAAAGAAAATGGAACGGAGGTAAAAAGTTTTGTTATTTAATGTAATTTGCAGAGGTAGAAATTCTTTAAATAGGGAAATCAGAAGTAGTAATACCTTTTTGCTGTTTTAACGAAGTAATTTTGAAATCATTCTTGATTAAGCAGCCGTTTTATTATTAAAATACATAGAATTAAAAAATTGTATATATTTGTAGCGGCACAGGAGTCAAAGGCTCATGCTGTTGTTTTGCCTCAGGACATTGATCAGCTTTGACGCAAAAACGTAATGATAAACAAACTCCGGGCAAGGTAATGTCGCCGCTACATGCAACGTCGAATGAAGACGAATTCAAATTTTCCGACTCCTCCCGACCAGTATAAATAAGCGGACGCGATCGCGAGCGAGTTAGTTATTATCCGAGTGATTATCCGAGTCGTCGTTCGAATTAACACACGAGTTATTGTCCGAGTTATTATCTGCGATTAACGGAGTATACGAGTTATCGAGTTATTCGCGAGCGATCATACTCTACCTTTGCGAATACGTTTGTCTCTCGACGGTATTTATATTTATTCATATGTATTTAATTTATTATAAATATATTTGACAGGTTGCAGCAGCCATTTCTCGTTATTCTATATTACTGATCCTTACCATACACAATCTACTACAATTGGTAACACGCGACGTGAGTTGAAACGTAGCATGGCAAACGCTAACGAGGATATCAAAACCATGGGTAGTGTAGCGATCACTATGCCTCCACTGCAACCCACGAACATAACCGTTTGGTTCGCTTTACTAGAGACGCAACTCGACGCGGCGGACATCACGCCCGACAAGATAAAATGTCTCAACGGTCAGCTGCTGCAGCAAATTGAGGGCGTCCTGACGGATCTCCCAGCCACCGGACGGTACGCGAAATTAAAGGCCGAACTCATTCGCATTTTAACAGACACCGATAGCGCTAGAGTAAAGAAGTTGGTGGAAAGCGAAGAGATGGGCGATAGAGAAAACTCGCCAGCCTCTCCGCGCCGGATGATTTCATCCTCTCGCTGTGGAGAAATCGACTACCCGCCCGCACCGAGGCGCATTCTGGCCGCAGTCGACGACTTCAACCCAGAAAAATTAACGCGATCAGCGGATCTGATTGCGGAAGAATTCAGAGACGATCAACACTATACTCCATGCACAACAACAATTACCGACCCTCCAGCGCAAAACGATGCATCGAAGGAAGCATGGTTCGCTGTTTTCAACACGTTAAGAGATTAGATGAACCAACTGAAGGCTCAAGTGAGTGCGATGAGTATCAATCATCGTCCGCGTCGGCGATCGAGATCGAGAAGTCGAAGTAGATCGAGGTCGCGAGTAAGAACGTACGACTCCGGCCTGTGCTATTACCATCAAACATTCTGGGATCGCGCGTAAAAATGTCGGTCCCCGTGTAATTGGAAACAGGGAAACGGGACCAGCCGTCCGTAAACGCGGCGAACGTCGACGGCTTCGGAAACCGCCGCATCTTAGTCAGGGACAAACGGACGAACTTTTCGCTTTTAGTGGACACTGTGTTTATCCACGCAACAAGGTACGCGGACCCGCGAACAAAAGAGACTATGAACTGTTCGCGGCTAACGGAACGCGGATTGCGACGTATGGGACTATCACCGTGTCCCTCGATCTATCATTACGTCGAGCTTTCAAGTGGCGTTTTGTAATGGCCGATGTGCAAACGCCTATCATTGGTGTCGATTTCCTCAGCCATTACGGTTTGCTCGTAGACCCACGAAACAAACGGCTCCTGGACACGACTATGCAACTGTCGACAAGGGAATTCGCCGCCACGGCCGACGTAGCGTCCATTAAAACCATCGACAGAGATTCGCCGTATCACAAACTGCTGGCGGAATTCCCTGATCTAACAAGACCACCTGTTTTCCGGAGAAGTCCTCTATGGCATGGTGTGCAACACCATATCAGCACGACGCCTGGAACCCCCCTCCATGCCAAACCATGCCGCCTCGCTACCCGATCAACTCTAGCTGGCGAAAGCGGAATTCGAAGTCATAATAGAGCAAGGCGTGATGCAGCCATCGCGAAGCCCGTGGCCACCACCCTTGCACATCGTACCCAAAAAGGACGGAGGGATTCGACCTTGTGGCGACTATCTTGTTTCGGCGTACCTTTAAAAATCACGACCGACCAAGGACGCCAATTTGAATCGCTACTGTTTGAGGAGTTATGCTGGTTGCTCGGCGTCAAGCACTTACACACGACGGCCAATCATGCCGCGTCTAACGGGATGGTAGAGCGCCTATATATACAACTGAAAGCGGCGATCAAGTGTCATGACACGAGCAACTGGGTCGAAATTCTGCCGATTGTTTTGCTAGGCATCAGAACCGCGATAAAGGAGGACCTTAACGTAACGGCAGCCGAAATGATCTACGGCACCGGCATACGATTGCCGGCGAAATTCTTTTTAGGAACCAATCAGCGGGCCAATTCGGAATTTGTGAACCTGCTAAAAGAACGGATGGAGGAAGTCAGGCTGTACCCAGTTACGGGTCATGGCGAAAAGAAAATTTTCGTTTTTAAAGATCTAGAATCATCACCTTAGGTTTTCTTGCGCCATGACGCGATAGGAGGCCCTTTACAGCCGCAGTACGACGGGCCATTTAAAGTTGTAAAAAGGGATGAAAAAAATTATATTATTAAAATAAATAATCGCGACGTAACGGTTTCCATAGACCGATTGAAACCCGCGTTTATAGTACCTGACGACTTAGAGAAAAAACCGCCGAAACTCGTAACGTACTTATTCCGGTAGGACAAACGAACTCCTGCGGTGCAAATAATAACAGTCGAACGACGGAAGAATACCAGGAATAGGTACGTTACGCGGTCTGGGCGAAGAGTCCGGTTTCCCGATTGGTTTCAGGCAGCTTTCGGGGACAGAATGTATTGTATGTGTTTAATTTTAAAATAGCGACGACCAAGAGAAATAGTGTAAATAATTTTTTTTCGAATACGACCTAATAATAACGTTATCACTGGCAGGGGGCGATGTAGCGGCACATGAGTCATAGGACAATGCGGATCGAGAGCGACTCATGTTGTTATGCCTCGGAACACGGACACCGCCTTGACGCACGAAACATAACGATAGATAAACTCCGGACAAAACAAAGTCACCGTTATGGGCAACCGTCGATCCAAGACGAATTCAAATTTTCCGCCCCCCCCCCCCGAGCAGTATAAATAAACGGACGCGATCGCGAACGAGTCAGTTATTATCCGAGTCATTATCCGAATTATAGTTCGAGTTATAGCCTGAGATATTATCTGCAATTAACGGAGTATACGAGTTATCGAGTTATCCGCGAGTGATCATACTCTATGCGAATAGGTTTGTACGAGCGTCTCTCGACGGTATTTATATTTATTTAACTTTTACTTATTTAATTTATTCTAAATATATTTGAAATATATTATTGATCCTCACACAATCCACTACACATCTTCTTGATTCATTGACAGCGAAAATTTAATTTTCGCACTCTCGATATTGTTCAGAGAAAGAATAACAAATAATCAAAAGTAGTAAACACACCAGTGCTCTGTAATTGTTTTATTACGAATAATATTTATCGGAACCCTGTGGTAAAACTTCATCTTGTACCGCGGATGTGTTTACTGACTACATGCGGTACAAATGCCCATGAGGTTCCGAATGGGGTTTGTTTTCCCAAAGCTACCTAACCGCCAATGTGATCTACGCCAAAGCTACCTTACCACCGTCGAATTTAGTTTAGGCAGGTTAACGAGTACGTATTTTCCACTCGCCACGCTGTTCTTCAGTTGACTACAATTACTGTTAATATCCAATACTGTACAATTGTTCTTACAATTATTACATCGTATAATAACTTTCTCAATTATAACATTTCACAGTTACTATATCGTAGTAGAATAATGAAACAATGAGACAGCGCTCAATCGTCTTCATATATAACAGAATGCATTAACTTCCCAACTAAATTTCGTAGCATTTTATGTTAACAAAAGCAACCTTCGTACGTAGTGTACGAAAATTTTTGTTGATTAATATGCATCTATTAAACACTAAACGTTTTCGTGAATCGTATAAATTCGTATAATAACACCCTATAATCGATTCATTTTTATTTAACACGTTGACGCCACCATAAACCAAATCTTATTACCTTGCAGGAACCTTTAATCCTGCAAGTAATTCCGGTTTATAACTGGTATTTAAAACAGTCCTTAGGTTTATTGCGCGTTCTTACAAATTACGGAGAAAGCGGATGGGTGTCTAACGGAAGAGCCGGTTTTTCCCATGCACAAGGTCACCCCCGAACCACGTCGGCAGGAGGCTTCCTCCTCCAATCTTCACTTATTAATATTGGCTATAACCAATGGGCATCGCGGATCGTTACCCTCTCTGTTCTAACGAAAGTGTGAACAACGAATCCACTTCCTTAGTTCAAAAGACACACCCACCCCGAGATTTCCTCCGTAATCACATAAGAACGAACTTCATTTATTCTTCAACATTAGAATAGTCAACATGTCATCGCCGGGTTACTCTCCTTAAATGAATCACTTACTTAACTTATACATACTCATCAGTGTACCTCTTAAGTGTTGGAAATATAAATTTTATAACCCTGTTGATCGAAGCGTTATACCACGTCAATCACCCTCTATTATCTCAACGGAACTCAGGAGATCGATCTATTCGCGGCGTCGATTATTATAATCGTAACGGAAATTTACGACTCTCGTTGACGTGTTTGCTCGCGATTGCGTCTCCCGGCGGTTGGTCGAAAATACACATATCAAAAGAAAAAGCTAACGCTAATTCGACCCAAGGAAGTCCCAATCATTTCAGGCATACCTTTGCAAACAAACGATAAAATAGCAATGGACATCATTGGACCGATGACGAAAACAAAACGAGGAAATCAATTCATACTTTCGATTCACAACGAACTGACGAAATATTTAATATTAGTACCTTTGAAGACCCAACAGACAGAGTCAATTATTAACGCTCTTCTGGAACACTACATTTATATTTTCTCAGCACCAAAAACAATTTTGACGGATCAAGGACAGAATTTCGTGAAAACCACATCCTTCCACCCCCGATCCAACGGATCCTTAGAAAGAACACATGCCGTAGTGAAAGATTTGATACGAACTAGTTTACACGATAACAATAGAGAATGGGATGAAGTTTTGAATTTTATTTGTTTAGGATATAATACTTCGATTCACGAAGCCACATGCTTCTCGCCATTTGAATTAACTTTCGGAAGGAAAGCTAACTTACCCTCCTCGATAGCCAGGACTACGGGTTTAAGCTATAACGACATGTTTTCACTTTGGCAGGAACAATTAAATAAATATTTAGAAATCGCGAGAGATACCTTGAAGAGAAGTAAAAAGAGGTACCGTCGAGATCAGAAACGAAAGATAATTCGAATTCAAACTGTGTTTAAAGATCCCTCTTATGTCCCGATTATGTCCTTATTCATAATGATCATAAGAAGGATAAGTTGGACACTGAATGGTTAGGACCATATAGAATTCATCAAGTTAAAACTCCATATTACGAGATTCTGATTGATAGTGTTATTAAGAAAATCTATGGTAATCGTTTGAAAACTTATTTCTCAGGACGAAATCCACCCGAAAGTAATCCTCAGTATTAGTACCATTGTTCCAACCAAAAATCCTGAATTGCCTTTGGAAAAAGCATCTGAAAACCATATGAAATTATACAAAATGAAGTTCTGATGCAGCAGGTAACGCTATGGGATGCTATAAAATAATTGAAAGAAAAAAAAGAAGATTCTAGTTTCAAGAATACGGAGACCAAAGCAGCAGGTAAAGAAGGGGCCATTCAACACACCATTAAAAGACCGACAGACCGACAACTTCAAGCTGCCTGGCCATAAAGGATCAAGACAAATAAAAAGAAAGTACACTTTGAACCAATTAGCATCCATAAAACAATCTTGAAGAAACGTTAATTTTGAAGGACCAAAAACAATCTAAGGAGGGCGGTATGTGACAACGATCATACTCAAATCCACGTCATTTCATACTTTTTGTTTTATACTTACGTGGAGGAAATCCGCACGGACGCCAGGCCGCTTCTTCTGGGGAAAGCGGCGTGGTAGTGTCGGACTCCAACCGACTAAAACCTCCACGATAACCGTCCCGGCTGCGATCGAGAGAGGCCCGGGAATCGTTGTGAGCGTCGCAATGGGGCCTCCCCCGCGCGCCTAATACAACCGCTGATGGAGCGGTGTGTGACCATCGTCGCACCGCGCCTCGTCGCCGAAGCCGCCGTGCCAGGCAGCCTGTTCCCCTACCTGACTGCTTGGCAGCCCCGAGGCGCTGTGAGCCGCCAGCGCCCAAGCCCGAACACTACGGGGGGGGGCAGCGCTCTTCGCCAACGCCACACGGAGTGCCCAGGCGATCACCCATCCAAGCACTATCCGTGCCCGCCGCTGCTTAACTTTCGTGATCTGACGGGAACGAGTGCTTTTTTTTTATAGGTTTATTTACCAAGAATACAATTTTTAGATACAATTTTGTTATTCAATATAAACAATGAATTTTAGTAATGACGTGTTAGGCAAAGGTACCGATACGCGACGGCACGACGTAGCCATACTGTATTATGTGTCGGCGCTTTACATTTTTTGTGTTCGTTGCGATGTTTGGATTTAAGTCGCTCGGAGGCGGAGCTTATATGTGATTTCGTGTTTTTTTTGTCCTGAAAACTTGGTCGGAAAAACAGGACGCTTCGGTAGTCTGATTTGGGGGGGGGGCTGAGAGGGAGTGGGTGGGGGGGATGTCGAATAGTGTTTATTTACGAGGTTTATATTATATACAGATTACATCTGTGTTTTACGGTGTCAGAATTGGGTTCTGTCGGGTTGCTGGTTTTCTCTCTTCTCTTTTTTTTTAATGGAATCTGTATCCACCAGTATTTTTTGTGTTTCTTCTGTGTTTGTCACCGATGTCTTTCAGCGGGAGTGCCATGTTGTATCTCCATCTAGTGTCTGTGGACTGTCCATTTAGGTTTTCTTCATATAGTATAGTTTTAATCCCTATTTTTCTCTTTATGTGGTATATTATCGGGATGTTATTTTGGTCCTGGAGGTAGTTTTTTCCGTCTTGGTATAGGAAAGCTTCTGGGGGGATGTAGCCTGATGTCAGAGTGCTTTTGAAGTATGCGTCGTTTGGGAGTAAGCAGCTGAAGATTAGGCTGTTTTCTGTTATCCTTGCCGCTTGCGCGCAGTGGTTTCTTATTAGCTTTAGGATGTGACAGTCTATTCGGTGGATGTTGGCTCTGTCGTATATTGTTTTGTTTTTTACATATTTTTTGTATCCGCTGTGTTCGGATCTGTAGGTACTCCAGCAGGCTCTGATGCATTTTCTTTCGAATATGCGGATTTTTTCCATTTGGGAGGCTGATATGTTCTACCAGATTGGGCAGCCGTAGGTTATGATCGGTCTGATTAGAGCTTGGTAGCATAGTATTTTAACTTTGCTGTCGAGATGTTTGGAGTAGAATAGTTTTTTTATTTTCCAGAATGCTTTGTTGGCTTTAGCAAGTTGGATTTCGGTGTGCTGCTTGAAGTTTAATTTGTGGTCTATGTTGACTCCTAAGTATTTTACGCAGTTTTTGTGTGGTATGAGTGTCCCTTTGTTTTCTTTTTCTCTTAGTTGGAATTTTTTGCGGTGTTCTCTTTCTGCTGGGCCGATTTGACTTGATTCGGGTGTAAACAGTATGGTTTCGCATTTGCTTGTGTTAATTTTTAGTTTCCATGCGTGGTAGTAGTCGTTTATTTTCTCAAAAAGTTCTTGTAGTTCTGTTTTTATTGCTTTGGTTTCGCGGCCTGTTACGTAGATGATTAGGTCATCCGCGAAGGCTATGGAGCGTTTATGGGTGGATGCATTGAGATTAAAGAGATTTAGTAAGTCACTGTTGTAAATACTGAAGAGTAACGGGGAATTTACTGTGCCTTGTTGCAGCCCGTTTTTTATGGAGAATTCTTTGCTTGATGTGTGTGAACCTTCGGTCATTATGAATGTTCTGCTTGTGATCATGACCCAGACTATTTTGATTAGGTATTTTGGAAAATTTTTCTTTATTAATTTGTATATGAGACCTGGGATCCAGACTGTGTCGAACGCTTTCTGGAGGTCTATTAGACAGGCGGCTACTCGTTGTTTTGCGTTTAGAGCCCAGCAGATGTCCGACGTAAGTTTGCTTATTGCGTGAATTGTGGAGTGTTTGTGCCGGAAGCCAAATTGATTTTCTGGGATTATGTCATTTTTTGTGCAGAAGGAGTTTATGGGGTTGTTTATGATTATTTCAGATACTTTGCTTATGTTGGGGAGGAGACTTATGGGTCGTAGGTTTGCGGGTGATGAGCCGTCTTTGGCTTTCAATTTGGCTTTTTTCGATTTTGGGGGGAAACATGTGTTGTTTAGTGCATTGTTGAAGAGTACTGTGTAGTACCATTTTATTTTGTTCGGTAGGTGCTTGAGTAAAATGTTTGGGATGCCGTCGAAGCCGGAGGACTTTTTGTTGTTTAGTTTGGAGAGGATTGTGTTTAGTTGGTTGTAGTTTGTGAAGTAGTTTATTTCTGGATCTGGTTGTTTGGGATTGTCTGCGGTGTTTTCATTTGAGAATGTGCAGACCGTTTTGTTTAGCGTTATGTCTTGTTCTATTTCATTTTTGAGTTTGTTTGTTTCGGCGATGATAGTTCTGTTTAGTCGTTCTCGGCCCATGTGTTCGTTTTGTGTGTGTATTTTGGAAAAGTGGGTGCCGATTATATCTAGTTTTTCTGTTGTTTTGGTTATTATGAAGTTACCCTCGGTGTCTTTGACGGAGTTGTGTAACGATATCCCTGCTTCTTGGATGAGGGGGGCGTTTTCTGGGGGCAATTTGAGAGATGGGATGGGGATTTGTCCTTTAGGTCTGAAGATTTGATTCATTTGTGGGAACATGTTGGCTGAGTCGTTTATGGAGATGTTTTTTATTTTATTTGTACAGTACTGGTTTATAGAGTTAGCGAATTCTTGTTTCAGTTGCGCTTTTATTTTGTATAGTAGGTACTTTAGGAATTCTAGTTCTTCCCTTTTGTCGTAAGAGTAGTTGTATTTTATATTGTTTATTTTGGAGAGTATGTATCTTTTGTCTCGGTGTAGGTCTTTTATTTTATTGTTGATATAGGGTTCGCATGAATTTTTTTGTTTTATGTTTGGCACGGATTTTTGGAGAGCGATTTGTGTGTGTTTTTCTATTTCGTCTATGAATGAGTCGATTTGTCTGTTTGTTAGGTTTTCATTGTTGTAGATTTTTAGGTTGTAGTTCTGTTCTAGTATGTTTTGGAACTTTTTCCAGTCTGCCTTTTTGTAGTTGTACCTGGGTGTCTCGGTCTGCGTTTCGAGTGTTAGGAAATCGGATGTGTTCTTGCTTATGTGAAATGCTAGGGCGTTATGGTCACTGTCATATGCTAAGGTTTTGAGGGTGTTATTTGGATGTAGGTTTTGGAATTTTAGTCGCGCATCTGCTAGGCATATGTCCAGGTAAGAGCCTCCTTTTGGGTAGGAGGGTAGTTTGGAGCTGTATAAGATTGTTTTGTAGTGAATGCTTTTACTGTCTAGCCATTTCCTAATGAAGTTACCTCTCGTATTGTTTATTTCGTTTTTCCAGCTTGTATGTTTTGCGTTAAGGTCGCCTGCTGTTATATAGTAGTTTTCCGGTTTGTTGAGCTGTAAGAGTTGACGGGAACGAGTGCACTCAGCGCGGCCAGGGCGTTGGCACGTCATTCCATAGTACCTGACAGCGAACTGTTAGGTTTTGACCTGACCATTGCACATGACCCAACATTACACTTTTCCCATTATGTAGGGCAATTAGGATCCGCCCCTTGCCCCTCAACACCTACAAACGCAACATACAAAAACTACAAGCATTCGACCAAGAAGAGTCTTTTTTTAGTCTTGTGTACAGTTTGGCCGTGATTTAAACAACTATTTTAACTTCGCTATTTCATTGTAATATTATACTTAATAATTTTCGTGAATAAAAGCCTACAAAATTATAAAAGCACCGTCAAGTTAAGGTATTGCTCAGTTACTCCTTTTTTATCATAAATTTTACGTGACACCGGCGTCAACGTGTTAAATAATAGTGACCGAAGAATAAAAATATTTCCAAAGTCTAGAAGGATACTCGCGACACGAAGCGCCGTAGAACACCGAAACTGCCACTTCTGTCCGGAAAGCAATTCATGCTTTCGTTCATTCTTATCTCTATCCCGTTCGAAATTTTCATTTCCCTCCAGAGGCGATTTCTGTCCATTGTAATTCAAGAGAACTGCTAGTTTACGCCTCGGCCCGACTTAATTGCCATCGCCGTGGCTGTTTCTATTGGCACCGAGACGATCGTAGAAAGAACGTTCCAAGTTCTGTTATTGCAGTTTCGAGTTTCTACGCGAATCTCCCTCACTTTTTTGAGTACATTCCGCATATTCGCTCGTGGCAAGCAGGGACCAGTGAAATCCAGCCATTTCGAGGCGACCAGTCGGCCGCTGATCTTAAAGCTGCTACGCCTAATATTTGCAGTCAGCCACGAGGGTGAGAGTCGTGGGGGACACACGATGCTCGTATACAAGGATTATTCAAATTTCCGGCAACCCGTTCCTGTGGAAAACTGTTGAGACGTTCCATGGTCGAAGGGATTTGTTCGAAAATATAAAATAACACGATCCAGCCAACGATTCAAAGAGATTTCCTAAGCCTCTATTCAGAACTCGCTTAGGATGCAGAAAGATGTTTTCCTGGTCTGTTTGCTCTTCGTCCGGGACAAGTCCTTGGGCTTGTCCTTTCCTGGCACGGACGTTTTTAAGGGAATCGTTCAGGCTGAAAGTACAGCGTGGTACTAATATGAACACGTGTTGGCAGTGACTACTGGAATTGTAGAAATAAGGATGGATAGAGCATACTCGAAAGCAGTTGGGAATAGAGAATGTAGTTTGTCGAGTGATGGAAAGAGATATCGAAATATTTCTGCATCATTTAGAAAAATTGCATATAAAGACTACGCAAGAATAATTAGTTTCTGTTCATTATTGTATCACTTGGTGGGTAAAATAAAATATATACATGTATACAGTATAATTTAATGTTATTGTATATATTTATTATAATTTATCATTATTAATTATTTAATGTTACACAATTTATTGTGTATAACAGTGAACTTTATCGAGGAATTGCGTAGTGTATGAATAGCTGTATATGTTTCTACGTGGTTTATAACCCGTTTCATCTGTTAACTGAAAGTAATTAGTGTTGTACTAGTGTTGCGAAATATGTGGAAAGCATAATTTATCAAGACCTTCCGTACGAGTTGTGCCATACTCCGCGAGTTTCGTAAGCGTTAAGCGCGAAACACAAGCTTGTATCTCTTTCGTGCCATATAAATACTAAATAGCGTTAAGGAAAAGTGATGTATTCTGGAAAATAAAAGATCGGAAACTTAAAAATAAAATGTAAATGAATTGTCAAGAATTTACAATATTTATTAACGATACATAATAGAAATGTGAAATGTTATAACTCGTATTAGTAACGTCAGCAGCATTTGTTACAAATATTCCTATATCGATCGCAATGACGTTTTTACAGATTCTTGATGCTAACGCAATATCACAAAATAAGAACCATAATTGCCAATCATTTATGTCCCATTTCGTTGTTTTAATCATTGTCGAACTCCCATTTTTGTAAAAGCAAGCGAAACTCGAGAAAAACAAAAATAAGAGAGCAGAAAAGAACGGGTCTATAGCCTCTCTGTACGCTTTTATGCGACCGTACACCTTCGCGTATATTACCGTCCACGCAAACTCCACATCCGCCTCCGCTTTTAACAGCACCTCGACTGTAACACGGTTTGTATCTTGATACGATAGTCTAGGCCAGTTAGGACGGTTCCTCGCGTAAACCTGTCGCAAACTGTTGGCAACCGGTTTCGACAAGCTACTGCATTTTGTAGGTCAACGCCGGTTCCACCGTGAGGGTGGTTGATAGTTTCTGAACGGGAGTGGGAGAAGTAGGGGATGAGCGGCAAAGGGTGAGATAGTCGAGAGTCGACGCTGGTTGTACGTGTCGCGAGCAATAGCTCCGAGGGTACACGGCAACCTGATGTCACTTCCTGCGTCGGTGAAACTGCCCTAATTGTCCCCAACTGTGCTCACAACGGCCACCTTCACCTCTGTCCTTTCTCAGCTTCGAGCTGAGAATTGTTCTGTTACTTTGTCCACGTTATACTTTCATTCAGATGGTTTGCAATAGAAGTAAGAAAAAGAGAAAGCGGAAGCATACGAGGACATAAAAATGGAGGAACATTTTATTCGTGTGAAGCAGGCGTGTATGCTGGATGATTGGTAACAACTAGTAATTTTTGCTTTGATTGTATGTTGTTATATCGCAGTAAAATCTCTGTAAAATGCTGTATTATATTTGTAGTAGAGTAAAACTTTTTTCTTTCTTATAAGCAATTCTCTGTTTCGGGAGCATTTACGAACGAACCATTTAAAAATGAACTTCGCCTAAGTATCTTAGCCTGTAAATGTGCTTAATCGTGGCTGTTAATAAACATTGATTAAAATCATTTGAATAGTCTCGTTTTTTTTTAATTCTTCGATGCTATATCTATACACAATACAGGGTAGGCAGCAAGATACTAATTAGTTTCAATTGTCTACACTTTCGGGCTGAAATTCGATAGAAACTGCGTCTCTAGAATTTTGTTAATAGAAGCTTCGGAGCTTCTTCTCAGCATTCAGTTGTATTGTGTATCACACTTTAATCATATCGTAATATCAAATACAAATAAGTATTTTTCTTCTTATAGAGTTATAGAATAAAACAGGTAATAAAAAACTATAAAAAAGAAATTCATTGTCGAACTATTATTATATCGAAGTTATTTCTTTTAGTCTTTGAGTTATTAAACTTTTTTATCAATTCGTACCCTGCTGCCTATCTTATATGTCGGGTTTACATAAGAATTAGGGTTAGGGGCGTGAAACGAATCTTCGTTAGGATTACACGTGTCGTTATGCAATAGAGAAGACATTGACTAGTGCAGATACGATTATCATAGAATTGGACAAGTAACCGTGGTAATTAGATATTCGAGAAACTAATGACAATGATCCTAGGTTCAATAACGAATCCACGGTCGACGGGATGATAGATGAACGTGCTCACAAAATCTAAGTCGGGCGCGTAATATCCACTGATCGTAAGGAGTTACTTTATGCGTCGATGGGACCACAAGGAAGAATGCCTTTTCGTCCCGATGATGTCACAGAGGAAAACTATGATGGGGTGTGTCTAAGGACACGACATCATCGGATCCGTCGAGTATAGCCTTCGTTCGGAAAGTAAGGGAAATTGACATTGCTGCTAATTGGTCAATCTCCATATCGATGGTTAGAAAAGGGATGCTAGCCGCCCTCGAGGGGAAGTCGGTAGTGGGAGACGTCATTCGTTGAAAAATAGGTCTCCCCTATCTTCCCATAGTTGGGACAAAGACTGTTTGTCTGTTTGAAGGACTTTAGTCAACTAAATCTTAAGATTTATAACGGGCCCTCAGGCTAGCTGAACATGTACTGCGGAGACGCATCGACATCTGGCAATCATCTTACTCGAAGAATAGGGTCTGCGTGTGGCGAGCTACGGGACAGAGACCGTAGGAATGTTTACTGTCGAGTGTTACAACTATTTCCTTTTTTTAAGGAGAGCTATAGAATTACTCCATGCCTTTGTTAGACAAAGCGTTCATCCCGTGACTGCGGCTACGTTCGGCGACTGGCTGTCGCCTCGAGCCCAAGCTCACTATCACAAATCTCGAGTAAATACAATCGGATCGAATGACGACAATTGTTTAATTACGCCTATGATAGAATCTAGATTACGGTGTTGAGGGATTTTTCCGAAGTTCCAAAGGGAAGGTTCCGGTGTCCTTCCATCTCCGACATATATATTGGGAAACGAGACATTCTAACTATAAAGAGAAAGAAAGATGAAGTTTACATAAAGTTTGTGAAACGCAATGTAATAATTATTATTAATTAAAAATGTAATAAATAATCGCAAACATACTATTAGCAGCCATAGTCTCGTCACGCGAAAAAATTGCCAGAAAATATAAATAATAAAGAGTTACAACTTGTTAGCAATAGCTAGGCGGAAATTATTGTGTAGGGAATGTAGCATTTCAAAGTTAAAAGCAATTCATGCACAGTTGAAACTACAAGTGAGTAAATTGTGATGATAGTTAATCATTCCTTTAATTTACCGTATAATTAAAATTAATTATATATTAATGTAATTACTATCTTATTAATCTCGTTAAAAGCAAAAAATTTTCGCTTCTTGAAGAACTTCCTAATTAGGCAATTAATTTTACCAAGAAGAAATCTGTGTCTAGATCCTTATTAATACTTTAAAAAGTACTATTAAATATTGATATAGTTGATATATTGACAGTTGTTTCATAAAAAATAATGACGTTGAAAGTTAATATTCGATCATTAACTACATAGAGATTGCTACAATAATATCAAGTTTCAACATATGAACTTTTTTAAATATAGAAGACTCGTGTTTGTTGTTCAGAAACGATGTAGTGATATTGAATGGTTTATACTCAAGAATGTGATTTTAGTATTCAACTGCTTTATAGTTAAAAAGGCAAAACCTTGTATGTATACTGTAAATATTTGCGCAGATTCTTTAAAATTGAAGAATTGCAATCAGAAATAGTTTTATCCACCAAATATTATAATGATTACTATACTTTGGATATTTTACAAGCTTGCATCTTTTCCTATAAATATGTCGGGATTTACATTGGACTTAGAGTTAGGGGCGTGAAACGAATCTTCGTTTGGATTACACATTGTCGTTATGCAATAGAGAAGACATTGGAATAGTGCAAATACGATTATTATAGTATTGGACAAGTAACCGTGTTAATTAGAACTCGAGAAACTAATGACAATGATCCTAGGTTCAGTAACGAATCCGCGGTCAACGGGATGATAGATGTACATGCTCAAAAAATCTAAGTCGAACTCTTTGTTAAAACGTGGAATATCCACCGAGCGTACAGACACTAAGTAACTCGCTAATACGACCTCACGAGAGAATGACTTCCGTCGCGATGATGCTGCAGAGGAAAACTATGACGGGGTGTGTCTAAGGACACGAGATCATCGGATTCGTCGAGGATAGCCTTCGTTCAGAAAGTAAGGGAAATTGGCGTTGCTGCTAATTGGTCAATCTCCATTTCGGTGGTTAGAAAAAGATGCTAGCCGCCCTCGAGGGAAAGTTGCTAGTGGGAGACGCCGTTCGTTGAAAGATAGGTCTCCCCTATCTTCCCGTAGCTGGGACAAAGATTGTTTGTCTGTCTGAAGGACTTTAGTCAACTGAATCTTAAGATTTATAACGTGCCCTCAGGCTAGCTGAACACGTACTGCGGAGACGCATCGACATCTGGCAATCATCTTACTCGAAGAATAGGGTCTACGTATGGCGAGCCACGGGACAGAAACCGTTGGAATGTTTAATATCGCGTGCCGCTACAAATATTTCTTTTAAGAAGAGCTATAGAATTACTCCATGCCTTTGTTAGACAAAGCGTTCATCCCGTGACCGCGGCTACGTTCGGCGACTGGTTGTCGCCTCGAGCCGAAGCTTATTATCACAAATCTCGAACAAATACAATCGGATTGAACGACGACAATTGTTTACTTACACTTATGGTAGAATTTAGATTACGGTGTTAAGGGATTTTCCTGAAGTTCCAAAGGGGAGCTTTCATCTCCGACATATACATTTGAATTTCTACACGATTAATAATGCAAGTACAGTCGTAATCAATTTTACATTGAGAACGAAACGGCTAGCAAAGATTCATTTTAACTGCTCCTGGAGATACAGTCACGATGATGGATGCGAAGACTTATTGGTGAGATGTTTACGTTGCTTTACGTATAATATGTACGGTCATTTGTAAAATTCAGGAAAGCTAATATGAACTCGGGTAACCGTAACACCACAGACACTAATGGCCTAGGTTGGTAAAAGAATTTCTATATCCGATTGAAATAAAAAGAGTTTATCGCACTTATTTGTTGCATCTATTCAGATGAGAACGTGAAACCGGCGCTCGTATAAAGTGGAATTGAATCTAATACAGATCGTGAATTCTATATAAGAATGCCGATGCGGTTCAGTTGAATCCCAGTAGATCCCTCTCCTCGAACTTCCTTCCACGCACACATACGCTCCCGCGCTTTTTCCTTTACTCTAAGCAAAAAAAAAATAAATAAATAAACAATCCACGAAAATATTTGAGTAGTGTTTTACACTGGTTGCAGCCTGTTCATATTGAACACTATCAGTGACTTCATAGTCATGCAACTACGGACTACTTGATATTAAATACAGAGCCTTAAATAATGGCCAATAAAACAATACAAACTGAAGACGATATGCCAATATTTTTATTGTTTTATTGATGTTTGAAAGAATGTACAAAAAAAGGAATAGACATATTTCCGAAACCCACCTGGTAAATACGAATTATGAATAAATCTCCAGCTATGAAAAGTTTGACGATTGTACAAAATAGATTTACGCTTTTTTAAACACATTTGATGCACAGGCTATTTGCTTCCTCGATACTATACCCTTGTTTTCGCAAGGAACTTCTGAAATATTATGACTGTTCCTGGATAAATCCGAGTTACATAAATTTAAGTTACATAAGCATTGGCAAAGAGTATCGTAAATTCTTCTTCGTGAATGAATTCTCTGTCGCTACATTGCCATGTTTTAGCCATTTTGAAGCAAAAGGCCAGAACAGTTTTGGAAGGACAGAATCATTCCGACAGTCGATGAGAAACTTTCAAAGAACTGAAAATATAAAGTTAGAGTGTCACTTAGGTGTATTGTGTATGCAGTACGCGTAGTGAGTGTTGTATGCAGTGTAGCATTACTATTCGTTGTTTATTATTTAAATCGCCATATCTGTTAGAAAATATCGTGTACATTTGGAGAACCTTCGGACATGCACTTTTGTTACGATGCGGTGGACAGCAATAGCACAAAAGCGCAACGTTAATAAGACGAAAAATATCCTAATAGGACTATACAGCTTTATCTTTTCTTTTTTTATACATGGGAAATTCTCATGGACATCCCCCCACTCCTCTTTTGGGAAGCGGCGGGGTAGTGTCGGACTTTACCGACTAAAACTCCACGGTGGACCGCCTGACGCTCAGCTGGGATGCCCCGGGACCTTCTGACCTCCTGCGTCTTCTCCTGTCTGAGGGAGTCATTCCTTAGTTCAGGCATTAGGAGGGACCACCCCTCTCAACGCTATTTCCTGGGTCGTCGTGCAAGTCTGAGGGGATCTAGATCCTCCTTGGCGTGTCGACCTCTATGACCACCCAGGGCGGCGCAGGGCCGTCCTTCGGCGCGGAACCTTGCAAGGGTGCGATGTTCTCACTCTCTCCCCCTCTGCTCGTTCTCTTTACGAGCATTATGCCTTCGCAATATGAGCGGACTGTGAGGAATTCTTGTTGCCCCCTCAGTATCGCTTTCACAACTGACGAGGGCTCTAATCTCTCACCAATGGTTAGCCGTAGAATACGACGCAGGGCCTCTCACGCCGGACAAAATTCGAACGTGTGCTGGGCCGTGTCCTCGCCCTCGCCGCAGTGGTGACAGGTGTTCGTCACCTCTCTTCCGATTCTCTGCAGGTGTTCCCTGAATACTCCATATTCTGCGAGCACCTACGTCATCCGGAAGGATAGCAGAAACCCTCCGCGGTCCGTCCAAGCCTCCCAATTTGGCAGAACCGATCTAACGGTCCGGTGTCCACGGACCTGGTCTTCGGCGAGTAGGTCGGAGCTCCACCGCTCCACACCTCTAGTCTAGCTTCCCCCCGAACCTTTCGTTCCACCTGCTCGGCGGGTGGAGAGTCTCCGCCTGAGCTCTGGCCCCTCTGGTTTTCGTACACTCGTCGGAGCGCCAAGGCCTGGAGCTCGAACGGAGAAGACGCCGCCACGACAGTCGCCGACGCATATGATATCGTCTCCTCATATGGTATCCCCTTACGATCCTGATGGCAGCCGTTCTATGAAGCAAGAGTAGACTGCGACGACTTGTCATCAGATCCCCTGCCCACACCAATAGAATTATATACATAGCACAAAGATATTTTGCAAAATAGATTATCGATTTCAGGATATAGGTACATTAAACCGCATCGCCGGTGTCTACTGCAATAGAACTGCAACACTGCATTTTCAATACGGTAAAATTTTAAGAGAAGCGTCAGGCTCTGTTTACAACAAAACGGAGGTCTTATCGAACACGTGTCGTAATTCGTTATATTTTTTGTGGACACTCGCGGTAGGGACAATCACGGTGCGTGTGCAAACCTTTTATGAACATTGATAATACGCTTTTTTATTTATGAATTATGGAGGCAACGGTTCAAAGGAAACATTAATTCTCTTCACTCGTAAATTTTATAGAGCTGTTTTCGATGTGCTCTTATGGATTTCCATGAGTAAGTGGGTTTAATGTTCAATCCAACATTTCTTTGCGCAAC
The DNA here is from genome assembly GCA_930367275.1 of Bombus pratorum. Classification (NCBI taxonomy): domain Eukaryota; kingdom Metazoa; phylum Arthropoda; class Insecta; order Hymenoptera; family Apidae; genus Bombus; species Bombus pratorum. Next base: position 992,618 of record OV883995.1, on the reverse strand, counting down.
GTCGCGCGAGATCGTTTACGTCTCTGAATCTTCTTCTCTACGACTTGTACGAGGTGTATAAGGAACACCGACTCGCGCGGTAGCTCATTTTTCCTTGATCTGCCGTATTGTGTAGATCAAAATAGAACTTTTACTCACTTATTAGTAACTTAATTATTAATTTGTAACAATTAAATTAATAATTTACAACATTTAAGCAATTAACTTACAACGTTTGATCTATTAATTCCTCACAGTTCAACTATTAATTTATAACAATATATTATTAATCTGAAACAATTCCTCCATTAATTTTTAACAATTATACCAATAATTTATAACAGTATCCTCCCATTAATTTAAAATAATTATGCTCTTAATTTATACCATTAATCGGAAGCAATTCTACTATTCATTTAAATCAATACCACCAACTCATAGCCATTAAATTAATGATTTATTTTGTTTTATTTGGTATTAACGAAATCTTTCGAGTCTTTGAAATGGTATTTTCTTTCCATTTAGTTTTATTTTTTAATTTTAAACACAGTATTTAATTTTTCACTTAACTATTTCATGTAAAATCAGTGCTAATGCAGAGTGTAACTATAGAGCGTCTATGGATGAAATGTAATTCTTAGTACTCGCTCAAAGTCAAGAAATCAAACCGCATTCATGGAATTGAAGAAGCAAATGCAATTTAATCGATGGCAACGAGGTTTGGTTTCTTCGATGATAAGTTCAATGTTCAAACATGATTATGTGGATCCATATACTATACCTATTCTAATTAATAAATTTCAATACACGCTACTTCTTTGCTATCAAATAATTTTACATCTTCTGCTTCCGATGCTTAAGTACTCTTTATGTAAATAGAATCCGAGCGTAATTATCTCCCCGTGAATGGACCGGGTAATTGTTATCGCTTCCCAAATAATAATACATGAAGTACTATTCTGGAAGTGTAACGTTAATTTTTATATTAGGAATAGCTTGCTATTGGTAAACAATATATATTAATAATTCCGAGATATATCAAGCTAAAAACTACTTTAATAGTTTAGTCTAGTCTAGATCATCCAAAACTGTTTGATGAACTAGACTGGACTAATAACATCCTACGGAGGCACCTTCGGACGTCGTGGAACGTCGTAGGCCGTCGTGGGATGTCGTGGAATGTCGTGGGTCGTTGTGGAACGTTGTGGAACGTCGTTGGCCGTCGTGGAATGTCGTGGAATGTCGTGGGTCGTCGTGACACGAGGCCTGCTGCTTGTTATCTCATCTAGCAGAAGAAGCCTAGTTAAGTACTATACATCCCCACCTTCGCCAATTTATTTATGTGGTTGTACAAGGTAAATCGTGCTAGACTGTCACGAAAACCCTATATCAGCTCAGATTTTACTGCCATTACCATGTTCTAAAGAAGTCTAAATGTAACAAGGCTGTTTTAAGTTATTATTTTAAGTATTTGATGAAACGTCGATTCAGAGCCGTCTTTTCTCCATCCAGTATAGATTATTCGTGGTATTCCCTACCGGTTGAAGATATGTAATGTGGCTCTGCCTATCTTTTAAATGAGACGCATAGTTCAGCAGGCTTTCATCTTCGTCATCAGATGTTCAAGTTCAAAATCGAAAAAAAAACACTATTGTTAGTCTAGACATTATAGAGAAAACACCAGTTTTGGTTTTACTTAGCACAAAAAACCTGTTGCACTTTCAATAGAGTATTGTTGTGTGTTCCAATCCGTCCTATTGTAGCTTCGCTAGGTTACATTTGGTTACCAGTGTGGAGGATTAGTCGTTATTACGTTGAGCGAAATAACGAGAAATAAAATAACGAGAAAAAAATAACGAAATATTGCTGTCGCAGTCCGTCAAATATATTTTTGAATAAATAAATAAATAAATAAATTACAGACGAATTGCGAGTCGTTGGTACAAATATAACAATAAATACCCAATAAATACTCGGAGAAACTCTGTAGATCACTTCGGTACTCGTTTACACACGTTGATGCTCTTCGACGCTGTTCAATAACTCTCTCGCTCGCGATCGCGTCCGTTTATTTATACTGGTCGGGGGAGAACCGGAAAATTTGAATTCGTCTACGTTTGACGGTTGTATGTAGCGGCGACATTGTTTTTCCCGGAGTTTATTTGTTCTTACATTACTTGTAACCTAACGGTCTTGATACTTCGAGGCAAAACAACAACAGGATTTGAATTGTCCTGACTCGTGTGCCGCTACACCAGGATGATTTTTGCCAGAAAAATCCATGCCAGTAATTGAGATGGTTTTAAAGATAGAGCACCACCTCTTAGAGAGTCCCATATTTCCCTCTATTTTTATTACTATTAGGACAAGACTCTGGGAACGTCCCCTGGCCGATCAAGTGTTCAGCTCGATTGACCTCAGATCATTGGAGTACAAGTAAATATCTTCGGATCTGCGGTTGCCACAAAAGCTTGTTAACCAAGATGTGATATGGAAAGGAGATACTTATATATTTAACAATGTGCTGGACTGGATAATGTGCTGAAGGGAAGAGAAAATATTATCGAGACGCTGAGTCGGTAATATTTGGAATAATACTAAAATGCTAAAGGTTCCCAATGCCTTCAGACGTGCGACAAACGTGCTTATTCTACGTCTCGTCTATGTATACTGATATACATGTTTATTCCGTACTTCGTTCCGTCTATGTCATTGTATCTCAGATGATATTACATAGATATTACATAGATATTAAATATGTTGTCGGTAATTTACCGACCGCAAAAGTTAGCGGTCCATAGGATTCAAATAATCATTTCTTTAACCATATTTTAATTTCTTGAGCAATAAGATTCTCATCCTTAACGCTAGAGTATAAAACAAATATTTTGACAAATATTTTAACAACCAGTGTATTTTCGACCAATCGCGGGGAGCCGCAATCGCGAGTAAACACGTCAACGGGAGTCGTAAATTCCCGTTACGATTATAATAATCGACGCCGCGAATAGATCGATCTCCTGAGTTCCGTTGAGATAATAGGGTGGTTAAGGTAGCATAACGCTGCGATTAACAGGGTTATAAACTTTATATTTCCAACACTTATGAGGTACACTGTGGAGTATGTATACGTTAAGTAAATGATTGATTTAAGGAAAGTAACCCGGTAATGACTTGTCGACTATTCTAACGTTTGCAAAATAAGTAAGTTACAGTGCCGATGCTGTGTCGGAGGAAAGCTAGCAATGGGTGTGTCTTGCGCACGGGACCATCGGATTTGCTCATGACATTTTTGGTTAGGAAAGTGAGGGCAGTATACATTGCTTCTGATTGGATAAACGAAGGTTAGTGAACTAGGAAGGGTCTTAGCCGCCCTCGATAGAAAGTTGCTAGTGGGAAGCATCGTACGTGAGAAAAACTAACTTTCCCGTGTCAAGCCGTAGTAGACAATAATCTTTAGAAAATGATTTAGAAACAAAGATATTTGTTCGGTCTGAAGGACCTTAACTAGCAAATTACTGAGATTTATGATGGGTCCTTAAGACTATTAAGGGTACGCAGTAAGGATGAGCGGACATCTGGTTCCCGTCTGTCCCGCGGTGTGTGGCCTGGTCTAGGTAGAGTGTACCAAGTACATGTGTATGTGTGTGTGCGCGAGCGCGCGCGAACGCATGTGTATGTATGCACATATTTGCCATGTTCGTATACACAAATTTAAGAATTCCATTAGAGTGAGTAAGACTCCTACGGGCCAAAAAATATTTCGCGAGTAAGGGACTTGAATCGATTTGTTAAACTTCGCCGTGCAGCGCTTCTTGTATCTGCAGCACGATCGTGTTTATAAATAAACTGTATTGTATTATGTAAAACTACATTTATTTAAACAACATTCTTTTGTATTACGTGAAATACTATATGTATACTTTAAGTATATTGATGAAAATTATGAAAAGCAGTTTAGTTTATATTCTTTACCTTCAGTGATAATGCAAACAAAGGTGTTAATAAATCAATGCGAGCGCTACGACTAACGGCCGATTTGTAAAGCACATTTTCGAACACTAAGAGCATTACCCCCTTTACTGGAGTTTACAGGCCTGTGTATACGAATGCGATGCTTACAATACTTATGATGCAGGAATAATCAGATATTCATTGACGTGTGTTAGTGTTGCTTCTTAGATGTACAGATATACATACATATATAACGTGAGTTTATATAGAAACGTTTTTTATTATTATTTATTTATTTAGATTTTACAATTTGTCCAGTAGGACATTTGGTAAAATGTTATAGCGGTATAGTAATATAACATGTGGGTGGTTACCCCCATTGGGGTACCATCATCGTGTTTGTTAGGTTGTGTCCTTTGTGAGACCTGTTGGGTGTTTCGCTGCTATAGAAACGTGAACAAGAAAATTATATTGGACATAACGTGAAGTTAGTCAGAAAATCTACTCAGTAACACGCATGCGCTGTAGCCACGTGAATCTGTCTGAACTGAGCGGCATGTTTGCTACTAGTGGGAGATGCCATTTTAATGCCCACAGTGCTGCTCATGGTGGTGTCCGAGTTTGTACGGTATTTTCTCTCTCTCTCTCTCTCTCTGTGCATGTTTATATGTGTATAAAAAAAATTTACATTCTATCTTGACGCGAACTATTAACAAAGGAAAACATGTTCTGGATGCAAGTGAATAATAAGTGAATAATAAGTGAGGTTAAACAACTTTTAAGATCATGTATGATACGTTAACCTGAAATATCTTCCATTGTCTTCTGCTTTTCATTGATTTCGTGACTTTTTATCAAATAATTACAGTTTTGTTAAAAGTATTTGATAACTGTATATCATATAATTTCTATATTTATTTACAAATTGCTATTGTTATCGTGCGGTTATGACATATTTTAAGCAAAACGCGAGTTGTTCTTTGAGGATATTATTAAAGTCTACTACACACTAATCATAGATTTTCTTTGTGCACAGGCGAGCAGTTTGTCTGATAATAATAATAATTTCATAAAGCAAAAAGCTCGAGTGTTAGTTTACGTACGCCCCGTTGATGCAATCTCCATGGATATAAAATTGGACAACAAAATGGACGTAAGTACCTTTTGAAACATCATTCGATACGAGAATTTTGACCGTATTGAATAATATATTTTGTTTCTATAAATCTTGGTTAATATAATATATCAAGCTAATGTTTATGTACCACTTTCTTTAAATATTTCAATATGACAAAGTAAGATTTGCTTCTTTGGCCGTTGTGACGCAAACTTGTGATTTACAATAGAAATGAAATTTAATTGTTGAATTAGAAGGAATTTCTAGCATCTAGCGTTTAGTATCGATGCAATCTTGCTTATTATTGTTATCAATATAATATTTAATTGTTCCGTTGTAGAGCAATGAGTTTATACGAATATGATTATTTTACAATTAAATTTCATTTACATATTTTGTTTTATAAAAATGGAAATATTGAATTACAAATGATTTTCATTAATATGTTAATATTTAGTATACTGATTATGTTTACCATTTGTGTTATTATTATCTGTTATTAATTTTCCTAGGCTTGTAGAATATAAAATTGATATTTATACATATATAAATATGTCTGCGTCGAAACATACGAGCGTTGAAACAACGTATGTTGTAAAAAATTGTTCAGAATTGTGAATCTTTGAAGCCGAAATAATGTTATAGGAACGCTAAACGTATACTGAGGATTAACATTGAAATAGTAATATATTTATTTCATGGACGATTTCTTATATATTCATCGATACACACTTGCACGCGTCTCAGCACTTTCTTCTATACCCGACTGTTAACCGACTGAACAGTTTACATTCCTTTGTCTTTGAGACGTCGCGCGCACACATACTTCCATACACTGATATTCACATACAAGTATCTCTACTACGCATTTAATCCAGTCCAGCACAGAAAATTATACATATCTCAACACACCTCCTTAATTTTTTGTGCTGCATATTCATTTCCTTTTATAAGAAATCAAACCATTCTTAAAAGTAATCTAAAATTTTCAAATTTGTTTCTCCCTGGTGCCTTCGTTAAAATATCAGCTACATTATTTTCTGAATCTACTTTTATAATGTCAATTTCTTTATTTTCGTAACTTTCATTCACAAAATGGAAGTGAACTTCAATGTACTTAGAATTTTTTGTCAAGTTCCCAAATTTTGATATCGCAATCGCTCCAGAATTATATTCGTAAATTTTTATTGGTGTCTCGATCATTATTTTGAAATCTTTCAACAATTTTCTTACAAATTCAATATCGCTCACAGCTTCCGATAAAGCTACATACTCGGTGGATGTTGATGATTTTGTCACGCAACTTTGCTTTCTCGATTTCCAGTAAATTGCGTTTTCGAAAAATCTTATGATAAATTCCGTAGTGGATTTTCTATCTACTTTGTCTCCAGCCCAATCAGCGTCAACAAAACAATCAATAACTTCAGCAATCAAAATTCTCAATGCATATTTATAGTGGGTCTCGTTGTAACTGTTTTGAAATCGACTTAAATGGTTTATACTATAGCTAACGTCTAATCTTGTTCCAGTACTAATATATAATAAAGCTCCTATGAGATTTCTATATCTTATATCGTTTGAGGCTGATTGTGCGGATTCTAAACTTAAGTTTCGTTCCATTGGTGTAAAATATAGTTTACTATTTCCTGTATTATATTGTTTCGCTAATGACTCTATATAACTACTTTGATCTAATTTCATCTCACACTTCTTATTATCGTATTCAATGTTTATTCCTAAGTAAGTCTTTACTTCACCTAAGTCCTTCATCGCAAATTTGATTGACAATTTGTTTTTAATTTCATCGATTTTTCTTTTGTTTTTTCCACATATTAGTAAGTCGTCTACGAATAGAATTAAATATATAACATCATCGCTCTCATACTTCATATACAGACAATAATCACTCTTACTTCTTTGAAATCCTAATTTTTTGATATACTCGTCGAAACATTCATACCAAGCTCTTGAACTTTCACGCAATCCATATAACGCTTTTGATAAAATACATACTTTCCCGTTTTTATCATCGTAACCTATAGGTTGTTTTACAAATACTTCCGATTTTATAGTTCCGTTTAGGAATGTTGTTTCTATATCCATTTGCATAATCGTCAAACCATATTGACAACATTAAGATAGTAATAACTTCAACGTTTGCATTTTTTCCACTGGAGAGAATAATCTTCCAGTACTTCCTTTTGTTGGAAGCCTCGAACAACTAGTCGCGCTTTCTTACGATTATCAGATTTATTCGTATATACCCATTTCAAGTCTAATACTTTTTTGTCTTTTGGTTTCTCTACTAATTGCCAGGTCTTATTTTTGATTAAACTATTCATTTCTGTCGAACCGCTGTCATCTCCACTTAAAGCTTCTTCATAGGTTTGTGGACTGTCTGCGCTAACTACATTCACATAAATGAAATATTCTCTATTATTTCCTATATATAGGCTCTAACTATTTCCGGCCAATGTTTAATATTCAGCTTTGAATCATGTAATAAGCATCCAGCGGAATTCATGATTGTTCTATTCTAGCGCTCAGCTGTTCCATTTAACTCGTGAACATAAGGTGGGCATGGTTCTACGACAATTCCCTTTTCTCTAATTCGATTGTACATGTTTTTGTTCATATATTCTTTTCCATTATCGCATCTTAATCTCTTTATCTGTTATTTAATATGGTTTTGGGTTTATTAATTAACGATTGACTCAGATTCGTTTTCTCCAATATATTTCAGTCTTATACAACACGTCTTACCACACAGGAATCTCTTAGTCAATAAAACAACGTGGTCGACTCCTAAGACAAAAGAGCGTCGTTAGAAGTCGTACCAACTTAGCTTGTAGTAGCCAGTGATCATACCAACTTAACATTTCTCAACATTATCTTCTTACCAGTAAGATTTTCAACTTTGTTTATATAATTAAGGAAACAATTGCACACTTCATCTTTTGATTTCAAAGTATAAATCAATGCGCACTTACTGTAGTCGTCTATAAATGTTAAGAAATATTTAGATCCATCAAACCCGGTATTTTTGTGAGGTCCATTTAAATCGGTATGTACTAATTCTAAAATCTCGTGTGCTCTACTACGGTTATTTTGGAAGGGTAAATTGTGCATTTTATTTTGGATACATGTACCACAGTTTAATTGTACTTGCTCAAAATTTTCTGGCATTCCGTCAACTAATTTTTTCTTACACATTGTATCTAAATAATTAAAGTTTACATGCCCTAAGATCCTGTGAAATTTTTCCTTATTTGTCATTTTTCCCACATTTTTAGCGTGAGATTCTTGCCTTTCAATGTAACTACTTATTTTATATAAACCATGATCTTTGAATGCGATCCCTATCAACTTTCTGTATTTTTTATATATCTTTGAAGTATTCCCTGCTGAGACTATCTTATTTTCATCCGTTACTCTCGCATAGCTAACCAAGTTATTATCCATTTCTTTCACATAAAATACATTAGACATTATAATTTTAATCCTCCTTTTGTTTACTTCAAAGTAAGTTAAAATTTTTCCGTCTTTTGTTCCTTTTAGAATTCTACCGTCTCCTAACTTTACATTTATCGGGTTTCTTAAATTTTCGTACTCAATAAAATAAGAGTCATCGTTTACAATGTGATCTGAACATCCACTATCCAATATCCAATCTATTTTTCGCGTATCGCTAGTATTTTACCGTAATTTCATTCTTACTATTTTCGCGCTCTACTCTCGTTAAGAAGGATCCAATTTCTTGGTCGTCGTAGCCCTCGTTGTATGAATAATTTGCGTCGTGTTGACTTGCCCCGTTGTAGCGTTGTTGCCAGCTTCTGCTTCGTCCTCGTTGGCCAAATCCTCGCCCGTGTCACGTAAAATAATAAAATAAAAAAAGAAATTTGAGGTGAAAAATAAAAAAAAAGAAACTTTTTTCTTTTTCTAACAACAATCCACTTTACAATCCACTTCCGAACTCTAGGCGTGACTTTCCAATTTGACTTTCGATCAGATCCGATTACTTTCTTTTATCCTCCCTCAACATCCCCACCGTCCATACATTTGCTAGGCGTCCGTGACCGTTGCCACGTGCTCTTTCTTCTAGAACCTTCAGTGGAAGGACCGTTGGATGTTGATGGTTTATTAGGCACTTCAGCGATATACATTGTCGCCGAATGCCGCCACATCTTTATCTCCATCGTCAGTCCATCGGATTTGAATTATGTCGGTCGTGACATCCGCCGCGACCCCTATTCTGCTGCTGCTGATACGCACCTCCTTGCCATTGCGCTCCTCCGTTATTTTCGCCATTGTTTCCGCCTCTGCACGTGTTTGTACAATTTCTTACCACGTGGCCGTACTTTCCACAGCCATGGCACTCTATGACCCTTTTTTCAGCTTTGAATACATTTGACCTTGTCCTATCACTTTCTCTCTTGTTACGCGTTTCCCACATTGTAATTTTATTTTTTAAAAATTCACAAGTTCGATCACTTTCTTTCACTGAGTCGATTAAGTCACCAACATAGCTCAATGATTCTGGTAGTGCTTTCAGCATGTAGTAGAGTTTTTCACGTTCACTCACGTTTGCACCAGCGCTCTTTAATTCATTTATCGTTTTTTCAAATTCCGTGAAAAATAAATTTGATTCTTCAAAGTCTTTCAGCCTCGTCATGTCTAGTCTACTTCTTATACAAATTTGCACTGCTGTTGATTCCTTCATATACATCTCATCAAACTTTTGCATTATTTTTAAAGCAGTGTCTTGATCACCAAAAAAATTCTAATTGCTCATTCGTTATATTACTATGGATGTAGTTCATCGCCCATTGATTCTTTCCATCCCACTTATCTTGCGCATCCGTGTCCATTTTCTCTCGTGTAGCCGGTTCATAACAATTTTTACACTTTAAATACATTAATATTCTTTTCTTCCACATTTTGTAATCACGTCCATCGAATATTTGAAGCTTAATTTCATCGTCCCTTGGCATCTTGATTCGTTTTTTTATTTTCACCCTTTTTTTCTTTTTCAAAAATAGTTCTCTTTATTATCCAGATTCCTTTTATTTGTTCTGCCAATAGCCCTTTTATCTCAGATCTTATTTCCAATTTCTTTTATTTTTTTTTTTAATCGACTTTTATACATTCACTCCCGGTTACACGTGGTTCCATAACCTGGAATCTCGGCACCCACGATTTTTGCTACCATGTTGAGAATTGTGGATCCTTGATGCCGAAATAATGTTATAGGAACACTAAATTTATACTGAGGATTAACATTAAAATAGTAATATACTTATTTCATGGACGATTTCTTATATATTCATCGATACACACTTGCACGCGTCTCAGCACTTTCTTCTATACCCGACTGTTAACTGACTGACTAGTTTACATTCATCTGTTTTCGTCAGTTCGCTGTTGAGCGCCGAAGCGTGCAGACCTGTGTCTAGTGCTCCGTAAAGTTCGTAAAAAACACGTGTTGCCCATCCGTCGAAAGTGAACACAGCCAAGCGTTTCCTATCCTTTAGAGAGAAAAAAAAAAAAAAAAAAATCCTACGCTCCTAACCTCTATCCAAATACTAGCCTCATAGCCTCACGACTAGTTATTCAATTTTGAATCAACTAGCTCGATGATGGCCCAGGAATCACGACCAGGCTCTCCTGAGCAAATTCATAATTGCCCCACGTTACCTCCTCCGTGGCAAAAGTGCATCAGGTCTCCTCGTACCAATGACGCCAAAAATTCCAAGAAGCGCAAAATAGAAGTACCAAAAACAAACGCTAACGCCAACGAACAGTCAACAAGTAAAGTGTACACTTACAACAGATTTGCCGTATTGGAATCCGCAAACGACTCCATGGATATCGCTGACCCACCATCAAATCAACACACCCAAAGAAACTCCCCTCCCCCACCAATATTCGTTGATGATGTCATCGACATACAAACGATGATCAAGTCCATAGAGAGGGATATCTCCAAAGAGGACTATAATCTAAAAACCATCAACAACAAAGTAAAAATCCTGCCGACAAACCCTGATGCGTACAGAAGACTCATCAAACTTCTCAAGACCTTGAACGCCAACTTCCACACTTACCAGCTCAAACAAGAAAGACCCTTCCGAGTGGTTCTACGCAACATCCACCACTCAGCAGACATAGACGAACTCAAATCCGAACTCCTGAAACTCGGCCACGAAGTCATCAACGTCAGTAACATAAGGCATAGAATCTCTAAAGACCCGCTATCCTTATTTTTTATAGACATTAAACAAAAGCCCAACAACAAGGAAATATACAACATCAGTCGACTGATGAACTCAATAATAAAATTCGAACCACCGCTTGTTAAAAAAGAGATAGTGCAATGCAAGAGGTGCCAAAGATACGGCCACACGCAGAAATACTGCAACCATACTTTCCGCTGCGTTAAATGTGCAGGTACACACCCCACCGACCAGTGCACTAAATCACCGGAATCCCCAGCGAAGTGCATCCACTGTCAAGGGGACCATCCTGCTAATTACAAAGGCTGCTCAGCTTACAAAACCCTGTACTCAAATAAGTACCCGAAACTCAGGGCAAAAGAAACAACCAACCTAACACCCAGTCCCCCTAAACCCACAACTACACCAATTCCCCTCACCAATCAAATACCCAGTCCTCCTAAACTCGCAACTACTTCAACCTCCTACGCCCAAGCAGTACAGGGAACCCGAAATAATCCGAATACCCACAACGACCACTCTCAACAAAGTGTCCCCAATGCACCAAACTCAGACAACGTCTCTAGACTCGAAAAGTTAATAGAAAAGCAAACAGAGCAAATAAACAATTTGCTATCACTTTTAACACTTATCATGGATAAATTAATGCGCCCCGACACAAAATAAAACCAAGACGCTTAGCTCTTTGGAATGCCAACGGTCTAGCTCAACACAAACTTGAACTAGAAATCTTCCTCAAACAGCAGCAAATCGACGTAATGCTCGTATCGGAAACCCACTTCACCGACAAAAACTACCTAAAAATAAACGGTTACAAATTCTACCATACCCAACATCCCAGCGGAAAGGCCCACGGCGGTACCGGAATCATAATCAAATCCAACATCAAGCACTACGAACTTCCATCATTCCAGAAAGACTACCTCCAAGCAACAAACGTAGCAATAGAAGACTGCCATGGCACAGTCACCATTTCAGCAGTATATTGCCCTCCCAGACACTCCATCACCAAAGAAGACTTTGACAACTTCCTTGACACCCTGGGCAGTAGATTCATAGCTGGAGGAGACTACAACGCCAAACACACCCAATGGGGCAGCAGACTGAACACAGCAAGAGGCAAAAATCTCTTAAACAGCATAACAACCAACAATCTCAACTACCTCACCACACACGAACCCACATACTGGCCCGCCGACACTAAGAAATTACCCGACCTGTTAGACTTCTTTATAACTAAAAACATCTCGCCAAGATACGTCCAAATCAACTCCTCGGCTGATCTCTCTTCTGATCATTCCCCAGTAATAGCAACAGTCAGCTCAACAATTATCGAGAATACACCCAACGGCTCTATACATAACCAACTCACTAACTGGCAGCTCTTTAGAGAAGTCTTTAACCACTCAACTTCAGCTTTAACTTCACTAAAAACCAACGAAGAAATCGAAGCAGCCACGGAATACTTAAACATGAGCATAATAAACGCTATCCGCTCCTCCACACCGACTGAGACGTCTATCTGTAAACACGAATATCCCAACTACATATTAAAAAAAATAGCAGAAAAACGTAGACTAAGAAGAGTTTGGCAGACCCATAGAACACCGGACGACAAACGCAAATTAAACAACGCAACTAGAAAACTGACCAAAATTATAAAAAATTATAAAAATGACTGTTTTCATAGATATCTCGCCAACTTGTCCCCCACAGCTGACACCAACTACTCCCTATGGAAGGCTTCCAGGAAACTCACGCGCCCCCCGCAAATAATCCCTCCGCTCCGCCGCCCACAAGGTGGATGGGCGCGTAGCCCTATAGAAAAAGCCAACCTGTTTGCCAAACACTTGTCAAAAGTATTTAAACCCCACCCCTCCAAAGCTGCCGCGGACATCACTGATTACCTGCACTCCCCTTTCCAAATGTCTCCTCCAATTGAACCCTTCACTTCTGCAGAGATCATAGACTCAATCAATAGCCTAAACCCTAAGAAGGCAGCAGGGCACGACCTAATAGGCAACAAAGCAATCAAGGAACTCCCCAAAAAAGGGATAGCACTTATCACATCAATCTTCAACGCTATTCTTCGCCTTGAATACTTTCCCAAGGCCTGGAAAACCTCACTGATTACCCTCATCCCTAAACCCGGTAAACCGATACATGAAACAAGCTCCTATCGCCCAATCAGTCTCCTACCTACCCTGTCTAAACTGTTCGAGAAGATGCTAACGAATCGACTCCTTCCACTCCTAGAGGATTTGAAAACACTCCCAGATCATCAATTCGGCTTTCGGAAACAACATTCAACAGTAGAGCAAATCCATCGCATAACCCACATGATCAGCCAAACCCTTGAAAAGAAAAAATATTGCTCAGCGGTATTCCTAGACATACAGCAGGCATTCGACAAAGTATGGCACGAAGGACTACTTTACAAACTCAAAAAAATACTACCACACCCCTACTATTCCATCCTAAAGTCCTACCTAAACAACAGGCAATTTATGGTTAAATGCCTAGACGCCACTTCCGCAACATTCCCAATAGAATCTGGCATACCCCAAGGTAGTGTCCTCGGACCCCTGCTATTCTCCATCTACACTGCCGACTTACCGATATCAACTGAGATAACAGTAGCAACATTTGCAGACGACACAGCGCTATTAGCCTCCCACGCTGACCCGGTAATTGCCTCATCCAATCTCCAACGATGTCTCGACACTATGGAAAAGTGGTTTCATAAATGGGGCTTCAAAATTAATGAAAAAAAATCCTCACATGTAACCTTCACGCTCCGTAAACAAACCTGCCCCCAGGTCACCATCAACAACACAATAATTCCTAGCAAGGACTCAGTCAAATACCTGGGCATGACCCTGGACAGGAGACTTACTTGGAAAAACCACATTTCAGACAAAACGAAGCAATTAAAGGAAAAATTAAAAAAATTCTACTGGCTCACAGGCCGACGCTCCAAACTAAACCTACAGAACAAAATTACCCTCTACAAGACCGTAATAAAACCTGTCTGGACCTACGGAATCCAACTATGGGGAACAGCAAGCAACTCCAACATTGAAATACTTCAACGCTTCCAATCGAAAACGCTAAGAACATTATTAGATGCACCGTGGTATGTAACCAACGAAACAATCCATCGAGACCTCAAGATACCCACAGTCAAAGAGGAAATAGCAAAACACAGTGATAGATATAGCAAAAGAGTCAACAAACACAGAAATCCCCTAATCACTGGACTACTTGATACATCGAACCAGACTCGCAGACTGAAGAGACATTACCCGCTAGACCTAAACGCTAGATTCATTTAGTTATTTATATTAAGTAATATTTACTTATTTACAATACTTACTTACAAATTACACGTATCTATAATAAGTATTAACTTATTATAAATAATCAGCCATGTCACTGCGCCACGCCAGAAAAATTACTGAAAATTCTCAATGTAAGAATTGATCGTAATTTCAATAAACAAAATAAAAAAAAAAAAAAAAAAATCTGTTTTCGAGACGCCGCGCACACACATACCTCCACACAGATATTCACATACAAGTATCTCTACTACGCATTTAAATCCAGCCCAGCACAGAAAATTATACATATCTCAACAAAAATATATTGCCGTATAATAGATTGAACCTCACACATGTAGCAGGAACGTTCATCATTGGCAACGTGCGTTACCTTTTCACTGATGTATTTATGTGAGTACGGGCATTGGATGCAGCTGAGGCATGTTTTGTATTGTATAACTTTAAATAGCAGCATTGGGATAGTAGTTCTAGTATAGTCTAGCGTAGAAAAATCGTTGAGCAGCCTGTACAAGCTGAAACGTATTGTAATGACGCCACGCATCGACTCCAAAGTCTCATGAAGTGACATCAGTATATCAATATATACTTAATATATATCCATTGGCTTTGCTTACCAATTAAGAAAATATATTACTTTCTGCATCGATGCAAGCCAATATACATCATAAAAGAACAGAAAACGTTGATGCGTTCATCGCATCAGTGTTTCAGCGTATGTAAGCACCGTTGACAGTCACGTTTTCTTTCTGTTTGACCAAGTACTACCATTAACTGTTTCTCACACCGGTTACTGATCGCAATTGATTCCACAATATTTTCCACCGAATTCGATACAAATATTTCTATTTTAAACAATTCATGGTGATTTTTGTAAACATTTTGAGTTGTTTTTTTATATTTTCAAATGATATGGAATTTTCAGCGTTTTGCATGGTGTTTGTTGCTCTGTCCTACATTTTATTTCTCATTTATAATATATAATTTGCTAAACATGTAGAAGGACCGCTCGTTGCTTTATACTAATTTGTTACCTGGAAGAATACATTCATGAAATAACGTTAAATAACCATGCTAAAAGTATTGTTTGCGAATCTGATTTTTCTTACATTTGAATATAATTGAGAGTTGAATATAGTCGACTTCGCTACACAATAGTTTGAAAACATCGATCGGCCCTGTCCTATGGTAAATGTTAGGAGTTGAGGAAAAGTTTCTTAGTAATACTAATGGAGCCGTAAATTTACACAAAATTTTACACCTCTCTTGTTATGTACGTAGTATTCTGAATTTGCGCAGTTATGTATTTCATGTTTTTAATGGTAGAACCTGACTAACTCATAAACATGGCGTCATAAACCGTTCTTTCTAGTATCTAGTTCTGTATCTCTATACGTAGCTTTCTATCCTACCCATGATATTCATGGCACGATTGACTTCAATTACTAGACTAGGACTGTTTCATAGATTTTTCGTTTCTTAGTATGTTACATTAGGTTTGTATATTTTTTTCAGCCTTCTGAATATGCAATAACAATAAAAGAAGAGCCAATCGATCCAGAGGTCTGCGATGATTTGTCGCCAGTTGATAGGAATACAGGGAATAAAAATGAAACAGCGACTTTTAAAGGTGAATCTTCGGACGACGTTTATTGTAAAAATGAAGAATCCGCATTTCCTCAAGAAAGTACGTATTTAGAAAATAACAAATCGGATTCTGATAAACGAAAAAGTAAACGTAAAGTACCTTCAAACAACAGAATAAGTTGCAACGTTTGTTTGTTAACTTTTCAAGCTAAACATTTATTGGAACTGCATAATAAATTATATGGCTGTAATGTATTTAAGTGTAATAATTGCACTGCGATCTTCACTATGCATATTTCGTTAATACGTCATTTAAAGAAGCAATGTTGTACGAAAAAATTGTCTGGATATAGATGTAATTTTTGTAACCGAATGTTTTCCTATAAAAGACATGTTCAATCTCATTTATTCCATGCGCATGGGAACGCAATATTTTCTGGTGAAAGCAAAATCACGAAAACATCTCCTGAATCGTTAGGAAAGTCGAATCATTCGGATGGTATTGTCATGGCAGAATCAAATACTTCACACAGTCCCTGCCCAAAAAACGTAAATAGCTCGATAAATATATCTTTGAAACTATCTAATGGTTCAAACAATACACCCACCATGGGTTTGAGCAACAATATCAAGTCTACGCATCCGAAATGGTTAAACGATTCGCATGGTACACCTTCGGAAAGGACGAAGCAGACTGTCCTTACAGACTTCATATCGCCGTACAAAGACAAACCGAATGACAAATGGGTTAGCCCGGAAAATTTTACCGATGCGGAGAATATTCCTGTTACTGCGACTATTATTCCAACTTCAACGCTCGAGACATTTAGTAACAAGACATCAACGGCTGCAGAAGTTATTCAGATGTCTACTTCTGTTAAGCGAATCGAATCTCCTGTTAGGAAAAGATCATCTGTTCAAACTCATGTGAATTTAAAAACAATGATATCATTATTCAGGAACGAAATAAAAGCTGAATCTGAAAGCTCTAATATCTCGCACAATATGTCTTACAATTTTAGGCCAACGAAGAGATGTTCTTCTTCTTTATATGATTCTTACGACTTATTGGAGTTTAAGACCTTTGGAAGATCAAGACAATCTTTTAAAAGAAACAAGTCCCCCTATATATTTAATCAAAGTAGAAGATCTGTACCTGAAGCTAAGTGTAAAGAATGTGTGGTCCGCTTGGAGAAATGTGACAAATTTTTGGAGCCTACTAGTTTTGTATCAAACGAAGACGAAGACGAAAACGAAGACGCTTTCAAACAAGCAGTATCGAAAAATGTGAAAGAGAAATTTGAAGGTTTTCGTGAAACAAGCTCGACATGTAACTTGCCTTTGAAAGCTGACACGATTGCGTCAAAGCGATTCGATGAATTTGTAAAATCTTTCGCTGATACATTAATCGTACCTCAACAAGAATCGGTTGAATTTCAGAAGAACTTTAAAGTCTATCAGCAGAAAATAATTCAATGTCATATTTGTAAAAAATCGTTTTTTTTTAAGGAGAACCTGCGCGAGCACATGAAATTGTTCCATACGATTTACATTTCGAGCATATGCAACGCGCGTTACACGTCCATGAATAAGTTACTAACTCACTATCTACGTCAGCATATTGTGTTTAAACGAAGGGAATGTTGCGTGTGTTATGAGAAGTTTGACACGTCGGCATTGTTGAAGCGGCACATGATTTTGCATTGTTTGAAGACCATAAGATCAAAAAAGGACGCTCCACCGGTTGATGTTGAAATAAATTGCAATGCATTCAAGAAACAACACAAATGCAAAGGTTGTCGCAAACGATTTTGGCTATACTCATGTTTGAAACAACACGAGAATGTATGTCGTCGAATGAAAGTCTTAAGAAATAAACAACGTGTACCTCGTGTAAACCATTTATCTCGGTCCTTGAAAGAATCAAGTGACATGGAACTCGGCATAGTACAGTCGCCTGATTTGGAACAAATGTCGGATGTTTCGGGTGGGACGACAAGATCTTTGGAAAATTACTTGACTACGAGTACGCTTATTACGGATGATACTTTCTCTTCGTCATTCGATACAGCTGCAAAACACAGAAGGTTACTTAATGGGATTGCACGCGTAAAGGGTCACCAAGCGGACAAGATGAACAGAACAAAGTTTCCTTGCACTATTTGTGGAACACAATTCCAAACATTTAAAAATTTGTGCATACACGAGCGCACCTATCGCCAAACAGCCACAGAAAAGTGTAACGTTTGTAACACGATGTTTTCCACTAAAAGATTCTTACAGTTTCACATGCTTGCTACTCATGCGCCTTCGTGTTCGGTGAACTACAAATTCTTTTGTAAGTTCTGCAAGCAAGGATTTGTTAAGAAATCGAAACTTCAAATTCACGAACGACACTTGCATATTGGGCAAGATTCTAGGCTGGTGCTGAATTCCAATTGCGTTGCGGAAGATAAACCAATCTGTAATATATGCCATTTGTCATTTGAATCCTACGAACGTTTAGTCGAGCATAACGCGTATTATTACAAGGGCAATGATTTTTTATGCGCAATATGTGGTAAGTCTTTTCAAGGAATGTACAAGTTTTATCATCACAACAAGTTGGAGCATTATCCGGACGAACCATGGAAATTGTACCCTTACAAATGCGATACTTGTAACGAAGGCTTCAGCTACGAATCACATCTCCACGCACATAAGCTACACGTTCATTCGCACGATTCGCCCGCTGATGAGGCGCGCGACCGCGATATATCGGATCAGACTTTTCGCATGTGTTCATGATTCTTTGGATAAATTAAGATAATCATAAAATAAAAGCGTAGAGAATATTTCATTTTTCGATTTATAGGTCGTTTCAAAATCAATTTTCACGGCACTATACTGAAGAATCGGCCTAGATTGAGACGTACAATAAACACGCCAAGTACACACATACACATACGAAGCAAATGATTTCAAAGTGTTCTTTACGTCATGTATTTGCATTTTCCATGACACGCATGTAATGTATCGATATTTGTTGAAATATACTTTACAAGTCAGAATAACGCTTCTGACCTAGTACAAACTGCGCTCAACTCCAACATCGAGCATTGAGTGAAGTTTGGGTTTCAGCCTTAGGCGCTTTCTGTTCCTTGTTTGCGATGGTCTCAGTTTGTTAAACCAGAATATGTCAAGCATTCTAGGCTAGACGACCAGCCAGAAAACGAGTGAACTAAATATTCCATACTGTCTCTAACTTTATTTAATATACATCGTTTTGTTCACATAAGAGATAAAGAGATCTAATCGCGTTATCGTATCGTTTACTAAGTGCCGCTTGAAACAGCTTAATGAAAATTATGATAGATCGAGTAATAAATTTGTCTGCTTTTCTTTGAATGCGTTATATTTATGTGCTTTCATATACGTATATGTTTTTGTGTGTGCGCGTGTGTGTACGTGCGTGCGTGCGTGCGTGTATATTTTATCAAGTACGTTGATCATTAGCCTATTTCATTATTGCAAAATTTTTTGTTAAAGGCAGTTTTTCGTTCAGCGTGCGCGTTTGCTGATTTTCATATTTTATAAATTGTTTTTGGTCAGTGTAAATGTTTGAAAAAGTTAGAAAATAAATGAAGCGAGGATAAGTAAATATTGCAATTTCTTTTCTTAATTGGTCTGATATTGGTCATTTTTCTTCTATTGCAATGTTTATTCGCTATAATTATTCGTTTAAACGTCCGCTCGATATAATAATTATAACGTTCGTTAAAAAATGAACAAACCTATTAATGAATCTGATATTGAGATTAAAAAAAAATCATTTCGTTTATCACACGTGGAATGATTATATGATAAGTTTCATATTTGACAGATGACTAATTTAAATATGGATCGTAATTACAATTTTCATTATGAGATGATATAATTACTTACCCAGCTATCGATTAATGATGTCGAATGATAATTGTACGCGAACGATAATGCTTTGTAATGTGCAATTAAACTATTGCGTTAAATATTCAGTAAATTAATATTTCAATTTCCATCACAGTACCGGTCGCACAATTCTATAATCGAGAGGAATATGAGACCAAGAGAGATATGTATCGCTATGAAAGCGCGAATGAAAATTGTCGTATTAGAATTTCTATAAAGAATTAAGAATTGACGTTTATATCAAAGAATAGTTGCAACGCGTAATCGAATAAATTGGTTGTTCCACAGCGGGGAAATGAATTATTTTCACGAGCTTTCACCTGTTCTGTCGTACAACGAAACGAACAGTTGAGCAATTATAAAAGCTAACGTTTGTATTTTCTAAAAATTAGAAAGCTGGTAAATTTAATAGATTGCTCGGGAAACTTGTAGATTTTAGTAGTACGATATGTACTGTTTTTAAAAGTGTAGGTATTCTTTAATAAATTACATTTTCTAAAAAATAATGTAAACTCTTTCCCCGTGTAAACTACGACATTCGTACACCCTTTGTTGCTGTACGAAGCGACACTCTCGCATTCGAAACGTTGTGTATGACTCGCGTTAATTAAAAGACGTGACATGAAGTTAAAATTATGTCTTTGTATACTCGGGACACGAAATAGGATGTACTGGTACCATTATATATAGTACTTTGATTCGAAACGTTTTGTACAAGTAACGTTAATTAGAAGATTGAAGCTACGTTTTTGTTAAACCATCAACTAGAAAATAACGACGTATTTGTCGGATTATGCTGCTCCATCCTGTTTTCACCGCGATGATCAATCAGCAGTGACTGCGCTAAAACAAATCCTCTTTATGGAAACATGAAGCGTCTTTATGTCAGAAGAAATACAATTTTACAAATTCTGCCAATAACCTGGATTTTGAAATTTAAACCGTAGCTCCTATCGAATTTAATTTGAAGTATGTTAAGATGGATCGTAAAGTTTTTTTTTTTATTTAGTTATTTACATTCACAACTTGTACAATTTGGACATTTCGTAGAGTTTTTTATCTGTTTGATTATCATGTGGGTGGCTACCTAAAGCGGGGTACCATCTTCGTGTTTGTTAGGTTATATCCTTTATGAGATCTGTTGGGTGTTTCCTTTTTAGTCTTCTTTCTATGCTTGATGTGTTGATCGTTTCCGCTGCCAGCCGGTTCGGGTGCGTTGCTATTCTTTCTCTGTGCCTTCTTGCACATCTGCTAATCTCCTCCTTGACCGTTGGTATTCCCAGGTCTTTCCGAATATCCTCGTTTCTAACGTACCATGGGACGTTTACTATTGTTCTAAGAAATTTTGCTTGCATTGTCTCTATTTTGGTTATATGGATCATTGCTGCTGCTCCCCATAGTGGTATTCCGTACGTCCAGATTGGTTTTCTAATCGTTTTGTACATTTTTAATTTCTTTTCTATGCTTAGTTTGGATTTTCGACTTGTTAACCAATGCATTTGTCTCCTTGCTGTCTGTGATTAATTTGATATGCTGTTTCCATGTGAGTTGTGTATCTATGTGGAGTCCAAGGTATTTGACTTGCCTTGTTTGTATTATGTGCGTGCCGTTAAGAAAGATGTTTGGTGGTATCTGTTTTCGCAGTGTGAATGTAATATTGTTGCATTTACTGGGGTTTGCTTTAATTTGTTTAACT
Organism: Bombus pratorum; assembly: GCA_930367275.1. Lineage (NCBI taxonomy): Eukaryota > Metazoa > Arthropoda > Insecta > Hymenoptera > Apidae > Bombus > Bombus pratorum. The sequence goes on along the minus strand of OV883995.1, from coordinate 970,787 downwards.
TGTAGCCACTTTTCTATTATGTGATATGTTCTTGTAGTAATGTGACTGCTGATACAGGGTTAGTGTGCCTGACTAGTATAGATGTGTCGTCCGCGAATGTCAGTTTTTTGCTATTGGTGGTTGTTGGTATCTTGGCCGTGTCTAGTGTGAGTAATATTGATCCTAGGACTCTTCCTTGCGAAACCCCTGCCTTGATGTGTTTGACTTCGGAGTATGTGTCCTTGATTTTTATTACGAAGGTTCTGCTGCTTAAGTAAGATTTTATTAATTGGCATATTTGCTCCGGGAATTGTTTCCTGATTGTCTGTAGAAGGCTTTCGTGGGTTTATTTTGTCAAATGCTTTCTCTTTGTCCATAAAGAGAGGGCTGTACAGTATTGTTTGTCTTCTAATGCTAGTATTATTTCGTCAATGAGCCTGTGCATTTGTTCTATAGTGGAGTGTTTGTTTCTGAATCCGAATTGGTGATCCGGTATTAATTTTTCCTTCTCTATTAGTGGTTTTATGCGGTCTTGTATTATTTTCTCTAGTATTTTAGAGAACACAGGAAGTAGTGATATTGGTCTGTATGGTGTAGTTTGATGTGGGTCTTTGCCCGGTTTAGGTAACATTATGATCCGTGCTAGTCTCCATAGTTTAGGAAAGTATTGAATTCTTAGTGTTGCATTGAATATTATTGTGATTTGTCTTATCGTTTTTGGCGGAAGGTTTTTCAAGATTTTACCATTGATTATGTCGATTCCTGGTGCTTTATTATTTTTTGTTTTCTCGATTATGTTTCTAACTTCTTGTGCTGTTATTTTAGGTATGGTATAGTGTTTGTCAGTTGATGTACTAGTGGTTAGCGCATCCTTGTCCGTATGACTATTGTGGTTGCTGTTGTTGATATTATGTGGTGTAAATGTGTTGCATAGGTGGTTGGAAAATTCTTCAGCTTGCTCTTCGTTGCTTCTTGCCCATGTGTTATCTGCTTTTCTGATTGCTGGGACCAATCCTATTGTCTTCTTTATTTTTTTTCGTGGCTTTCCATAGATAGTAGTTGTAGTTCTCGTGTGCAGATAGTGACGCAATGAACTTTGTGAACTCGTTGTTGTTGTGTACTTTTATCTTGTTTTTTATTTCCTTTGCAAGTTCGTTTAGGTGTTTTTCTTCTGTTGTTCTATGTTTTTGCCATTTTGCTTTCGTTCTTCTTTTTTCTCTAATTTTTTCGCGGATGTCTAATGGAATTATTTTTGTTTGTCTGTTGGTTGATTCAGGTATACTGGATGTCCGTTCTGTTTCTTGAATAGTTTCTGTAAATGTTGTTACTGCTTGATCGATGTGTTCGGGTGTTTTCAATTGGATGTTGCAGTTGATTTTGTTCTCGATTATTTCTTTACATGTTTGCCATTTAGTGGTTTTATTGCATAGTGCCCCTAAATTGCTGTAAAGTATTGGTTTGTTCCTATATGTAATTATTATGGGTGTATGATCGGAGGTAAGCTGGAGGCTGGGTGCTATATTTATTTTATTTGCGTTTAGTCCCTTTGTAACTGCAAAACCTAGTAGGTCTGGCATTTAGCTCAGGTCTGTCGGCCAGTATGTCGGTCTTCCTGTGGATAATATATTGAGGTTATTGTTTCTAATGTTGTTTTCCAAGGTTCTACTTCGATGTGTAGTGATTCTTGATCCCCATAATGTGTGCTTTGAGTTGTGGTCTCCCGCTGCGATATACTTGTCACCTAAATGTTGAAAGTACTCTTCCCACATTTGTGATGCAATTTTGTGTCGCGGTGGTACATATACTGCTGACAACAGTTTGTACAGTAACGGTGGTTGCTTGTATATATTCCTTACTAACTTGGCTGTGTAAGTGGTGTTTAATGCCGTTTCTTATTATTACTGCGGTCCCTCCGTGTGCTTTTCCTGATGGATGCTTGATATCATATATGTTGTAGTACGGTATTTTCATGTAGCTTTTTGGAGTGAAGTGTGTTTTTGAAACAAGTAATATGTCTATATTGTTGTTATACAGTAATGTTTTAGTTTCTAGGGCCCATTGTTGTAGGCCGTTTGAGTTCCAGGCTGCTATTGTAAGCTTGTCCATTTTTATTTTTTACTTAGCAAGTTTGTGAGTAGTTGTAACATGACTGTTGTTTGTTGTACTTGTTGCCTTAGTATTACATCCTTTATAGCTGGCTGGATAAGTGCCCAGTTGAATTAAAAACCAGAAGAGTAGGCTGGGAAGTCGAGTCGATGTTATACTCGCTGTCTTTGCGCACAAATTGTTCGAACGTTTCAAAATTTCGATTACCTCGCGGTGATTCCTGTGCAAGTATGCGGATGTCTCTGCAATGACAGTTGCTTTCTCTAAATATATCGAACGACCTGTTTCGATGTGGTATTCTGCTAGGGTTGCTTAACTGAAACATTTCAAGAAAATTTTTGGCTGCTGTTCCTTCGTTCTTTGGCTGTCTATTCTCCCGGGTTTTCCTATGTACAATGTATACTTTCCCGCAGGAGCAAGGAATCTTGTAAGTTCCTGGAATGGTTCGATCCGTGTGGTTTGAAAACGGTTCTGATATTGTGTTCGTTGAGGATTTTTTCAGGATTGATGCAGGTCGGTTTTCTATAGACTTCGTGTCCTAGTATGTTGTTGAGTTTCTTGCAAACGAGGACATCGAGAAAAGGTAGCTTTCCGTTTTGTTCGACTTCCATAGTGAATTTGATATTTGCATGTTGTGCGTTTAGCTAGTTATTTAATTAGTTTAAGAATAGGTATAGTTCGTCTCGTCCATCTGACCAGATAACAAAACTATCATCTGCATATTTGTACTATATTGTTTGGCTCTTATAGGTCTCTTTAAGGGTCTGCGTTTCAAAATGTTCTATCAAAATATTGGCGATGATGGGTGTTTCTTCGTAAAATTTATCGTCTACCGAGAAATATGGATTAGTGAGGCAGTGTCCACTAGGTCGGATGGAAGGTGTGGAAGGGATTTCACGATGTCGAAGGTATCAAGAATAAGCACTCTTGTGAACAGTGACACGATGACATCGAATCTTGCGAGAATATTTTAGATGTGAGAAATTATGGCACTGACGATGGATCTAAGATCAATATAATTCTAATGTATTTTTGGAAGAAAGTACATTCTTGCATGTAAGGGATTTCTGGGTGTAATCCTGTTCTCGGCGCATTCCGGCAGAGAGCAATTCTTAATCAGATTATGTGTTTTTGCGGTGACAGGTCCTTTTTTAGACTTTTGTACGAGCCATCGTTTAAGAGGCTGGTGCAACGATTATATAATATTACCTCTGTCAGCTGGTAACACAATTACGTTTTCGTTTTCGTTCATCCGTCGAAGGGAATGTAGTTCCTGTTTCGTTCAATTGAGCATATGGCTCTCGTCCTGACGCAAGTTATCGACTATATTTCGTCGAATGTCATTAGCTTGTTCCGCAGAGAGTGAGTTTACGACGGATCTAATGATCTCTTCTTTTGGCGCTTTTGTACACGTTACTGTATAATTATGTCCTCTTACTAGAACCGAGATGGTGTCGTCGTTGATCTGTTGTTAGGCGAAGGGTACCTCTTGGTTTAAGAATTTCGGGGTTGCCGCAGCTGGAGCGTGTTGGATGAATCGAAGCGATTGGAAGAACGAACGAAGGGGTTCGCGGGAGGATCGTTTGCGCGAAAGCTTAACGAAGCATCGGAGGAAGGGAAAGAGAGCGGGATCGAGTCGATGTCAAGAATAATTAATACACGCCGGTAGAAGATGGAAACGGTGCATTATGGAAGACAGGTTTTAAACTCCGCGAGCATGAAAAGCGGCGATGCGAGCTTCGAACGAAGCAACGAACGGCATTCCGAGGGCGTCGCGCAGGACGGACGAAATGTATCCAGCAGTTTCTTGACGAACCTCCCCATCCTGACAGTTTGAAGGCGTGGTATCTCCCATGGGAACTTGCCAAGTTCTACCAACAAGTTTGTTCCTCGTGAACAATACCAGATACATCCGCCGGAATTTCGCATCGGAGTAATGCGCTCGGGACGGACAGAGGCGACGCGAGTCGATTCAATTCAAACGACAATGATTCCTTCGGCGTTATACATTTGACTCGCGTACGGCAGATCTGTGTGATATCGGATTCGCCGACCAGCAGGCAACTGTGTGAAACGTTCATAATCGAGCAATACGTATAGTATAGTCTTCTTCAAATATACAAACTATTTCTCATATTAAATCATTCGAAGAATCGCAACGCATCCAAAAGATTATGTTCATTTCGCTGTAGATTTCACTATTTACACTATTTACAGTCGAATATTCGTACACTTACCAACTCGGTTTCGGTCTCTCGCGTCGGATATCATCAGCGCCAGCTTCGATCCGTTTCCGTAGCTTCCAGATTTACCGCGTTACCTTTAGCGGTGGGCGCGTCAAAGACGGTTGAAACTATTCAAAGATGAATACGCTGCCTAGACTAGAAAACGTCTCGTACAAGTTTTAATGATTTCGAGCAAGACGTCCTCCGAGCGGAAGCATTACCGCAAAACCTACTGATTTTCGTTGTTCCTCTGGTATCGGAATACCAGATTTCGCAACGACTTTTATCGTCTCGACGTTGAAAACGGTATAACGTTGCTTAGATGCCGCTAGAGGAAAGTCAAGTAACGTATAGTTTTCATAAGTTTCTCGATCATCCGTGGAGCTCGAAGCTTCCTTTTTTTCTTTCTTTCTTGACACCGGAAAATCTGTTATAGATAGTGTCCCTTGCAAACATATATGTCGGAGATAAAAGGACATTGGGGCCTTCCCTCTGGAACTTCGGGAAAATCCCTTAACACCATAATCTAGATTCTATCATAGGCGTAATAAAACAATTGTCGTCATTCGATCCGATTGTATTTATCCGAGATTTGTGATAATGAGCTTGGGCTCGTGGCGACAGCCAATCGCCGAACGTAGCCGCGGTCACGGGATGAACGCTTTGTCTAACAAAGGCATGGAGTAATTGTATAGCCCCCCTTAAAAAGGAAATAGTTGTAACACTCGACAGTAAACATCCCAACGGTCTCTGTCACATAGCTCGCCACACGCAGACCCTATTCTTCGAGTAAGATGATTGCCAGATGTCGATGCGTCTCCGCAGTACATGTTCGGCTAGCCTGAGGGCCCGCTATAAATCTTAAGACTTAGCTGACTAAAGTCCTTCAGACAGACAAACAATCATTGTCCCAACTACGGGAAGATAGAGGAGACATATTTTCCAACGTCCGGCGTCTCCCACTAGTAACTTTCTCTCGAGGGCGGCTAGCATCTTCTTCTAACCACCGATATGGAGATTGACCAATTAGCAGCAACGCCAATTTCCCTTACCTTCTGAACGAAGGCTTTTCTCGACGAATCCGATGATCTCGTGTCCTTAGGCACACCCCATTATAGTTTTCCTCTGTGGGATCATCGGGACGGGAAAGGCATTCTCTCTCGCGACCTCATCGACTAAAGATTAACGTCTTTACTGCCAGTAGTTACTCAGACTTAGATTTCGTGAGAACGTTCATCCGTCATCCCGTTGACCGCGGATTCGTTATCGAACCCGAGATCACCGTCACTAGTGCCGCGAGCGCTTTATAGCAGTGGTTGATTGTCAAATCGGCGTATCCGTACTTGTGTTAATAACCTGTGTCTTTGTTATACCGCAACAATGGATAATTTCAATGAAGATTCATCGAACACCCTCAACCCTATCCTCAACGAAACCCCGACATATATATATTTTTATATTTGTATTTCATAATGTAGTTTCATATAGAATTTATTCGGTCTTAATAAAGTAATTTCATGTTGTTGCGTCAAGCAACACTCTACCTAGACCAGGCCACACACCACGGGCAAGATGGCAACCAGATGCCTTCGGATCCTTACTGCGTACCCTCAATAGTCACAAGTACCCTCCATAAATCTCAGGAATTTCCCAGTCGAGGTCCTTCAGACCGAACACATATTCTTTACCGAATTGCTTTCTAAAGTTTATTGTCCACCACGGGTTGACACGGGAAAGTTGGGCTTTCTCACGTATTAGGCATCACACTAGGAACTTTCTCTCGAAGGCGGTTCGCATCCTTCACCCACCAACATTGCAACTGCCCAATTAACAACGGAATCTCTTTCCCTCACTCTCCTAACGAAAACTCGCCCTTAACGAATCAGCTCATCTCATGTCCTTAGGTCCACCCATTCTAAGCCTTCCTCCGCCACAGTATCATCACCGAACTTCACTGATTTTCCATCTTTCAAGCAGTCAACATCCTTCAACCGGGTTTACACCCGTAGATCAGTCACTTACTTATACATACGCATCAGCGTAACTATCTTCTTTACAAAGTTGTTGGAATAAAGTGCGACGTATAACTTGTTACATCGGTGTCACATTCAATTAAACCACCTCTATTATCCTAAACGTAATAGGGGATCGATCATTTCGTGGCGTCGATTATCTAATCGTAACGGGAATTTGCGACTCCCGTTGTCGTGCTTCCTCGCGCTCGCGTCTCTCTGCCAGTGGTCGAAACACATGTATTGTATTTTCACTTTCTTTTCCTTTTTTTTTTATAGAGTAGTGTCGTGCATTTTATGTTTGTAGGTTATGTATATACATACACATTCATATATATATATCGGGTTTACATTAGAATTAGGGTTAGGGGCGTGAAACAAATCTTCGTTTGGATTACACGTGTCGTTATGCAATAGAGAAGACATTGACTAGTGCAAATACGATTATTATAGAATTTGACAAGTAACCGTGGTAATTAGATACTCGAGAAACTAATGACAATGATCCTAGGTTCAATAACGAATCCGCGGTCGACGGGATGACAGATGAACGTGCTCACAAAATCTATGACGGACGCGTAATATTCACTGGTCGTAAGGTGTTACTCTTTTCGTCAGTGAGATCGCAAGAAGGAATGAATTTCCGTCCCGATGATGCCACAGAGGAAAACTATAATGGGGTGTGTCTAAGGACACGAAATCATCGGATTCGTCGAGGGTAGCCTTCGTTCAGAAAGTAAGGGAAATTGGCGTTGCTGCTAATTGGTCAATCTCCATATCGGTGGTTAGAAAAAGATGCTAGCCGACCTCGAGGGAAAGTTGTTAGTGGGAGACGCCGTTCGTTGAAGAAATAGGTCTCCCCTATCTTCCCGTAGCTGGGACAAAGATTGTTTGTCTGTCTGAAGGACTTTAGTCAACTGAATCTTAAGATTTATAACGTGCCCTCAGGCTAGCTGAACACGTACTGCGGAGACGCATCGACATCTGGCAATCATCTTACTCGAAGAATAGGGTCTACGTATGGCGAGCCACGGGACAGAAACCGTTGGAATGTTTAATATCGCGTGCCGCTACAAATATTTCTTTTAAGAAGAGCTATAGAATTACTCCATGCCTTTGTTAGACAAAGCGTTCATCCCGTGAACGCGGCTACGTTCGGCGACTGGCTGTCGCCTCGAGCCCAAGCTCATTATCACAAATCTCGGATAAATACAATCAGATCGAATGACGACAATTGTTTAATTACGGCTATGGTAAAATCTAGATTAAAGTGTTAAGGGATTTCCCCAAAAACCCAATATATACAAGTGCAGCAAAAGAATAACGAGACCAGGAAAAAGTAAAGTACATGGACGCACAAAAAGCGACGCACTAGATCTTTTTTTATTTATTGCTTTTGAAATAATTTCCGATGGACTTGCTTATGATATCCACATGATAGCTTAGAAATCTTCGAAAATTCTTCTAACTTAATTACGTTTAATTTCGTTGTAATAATCAGTTAAATATCAGATGCCCATCGAATGTGATAACAAAAGTTTTAATTCCAATTTTAATTTTCGAAAGAGAAGCAGTTATCTGGAGAGAGGAAAATCAAGAAAGTAAGGACAATAATGAAGTATAAGAATTTCATTTTATCGTTATATTGATTGGCGTTCTTGCAGACGCAATATCGCGTTGTAATCGTCAACAAGTAAGACTTTCATCTTGAATTGTAAAGAAGTTTTAAGCAAATCATCGTATCATTATTAAAGAAATTATCATATCATTCTTGAAGGAATCAATCAAATGTTTTTTTTCATATTAGTTTATTGAATTATGCATGAACATAATAATAGAGATATAACAAAATGGATCATACCCAATTCAATAAAATAATATAAAACAGAAATTGTTGTTCATATATTATCACCTTAAGAAACTAAAGAAACTTTTCGGACAACCTAATAATTCCTCTGCAATTTATACACTCAGTTCTGCCCGAGCAGCCGAGCTAAACGGACGTGTGACACAGTGCTTCAGTGAAAGTGCGGCAAGTGGGGAAAAGTAAGTAATGAACGACAACGCCCATCGCCAAATGGTGAAAAATCCGAAATGCAACAACAAATACAGCCAATAAAAATAACAAGCAAAGGCGAAACATATTTCATAAACAAAGCTACAAATATAACAAATCCAAGTAAATCACTAAACGAAGAACAGGAGTGCTCAGCTATGAATGAAATAGAAATGGAAACATTACAAAATAATGACGAGAATAAAATCAACAACGAACTAACCCACCAGGATGAAAGCTGGAAGGTGGCAATTTACAACAGAAAACGTAAAATAACACCAAACACAAACGTTAGGAAAGCTATAGAAGCAGAAAAGCAACAATGGCTACAAGAAATTACTCTCCGAAACTCCTTCAGCGCACTGCTAGAAGAGAGAAACACACCCAGCCGAAAAACCAATAACCCACATCGCCAAACCACCACCAACTTACATAGAAGCCCAAATAATAGACCCCCTCATTGAATTACTGAACAACACGGCAGGAAAAGAAAATTACAGTATAAAGCAATTAAAATTAGACCAGGTAAAAGTACAAACTAACACCCCAGAAACTTTTGGAAAAGTGACAAAAGCACGAAAAGAAAAAACGCCGGGTATCACACTTACCAGCTCAAAACTGATAAAAGTTACAAAGCAGTAATCAGAGGAATACACCCAAAAACAAATACAAACAACATATGCGAGGAATTAGCCACCAGGAGGAGGACACCAGGTAAGAGCAATAAACAACATAACGAGATATGATACTAAACTACCATTACTGCTATTTCTAATAGAACTCGAACCTAAAGATAATAACAAAGAAATTTTTGAAATTAAAAAAGTTCTAAATACAATAGTAACAATGGAACCACCTGGACATAAAAAAGACATACCGTAATGCATACGGTGCCAGCAATATGGACACACAAAAAGTTACTGTAACAGAAATTCGGTGTGTGTCAAATGCGCAGAAAAGCACCTAAAAATAAACTGTCCATACATAGGAAAAATATATGAAGTAAAATGCTACAACTGCAATGGAAACCACCCAGCTAGCTACAAAGTCTGTGTAGTCAGAAAACACCTGCAACGTATACTGTTTCCGCCGCTTCCAAACAGGACACACAATAACTTTCACGCGCAACAGGATAGCGCAGAAACTGAGACAACACCAAATCTACAGCACGTAATGAACAATAACCACAGTAACCAACACCGTTGGTAGTCGAAGTTACGCGCAAGTAGTCAACCAATCGCCATCCTTAGACAACGAAAATCAGAACAATAACAGCAACGACACTACAGAAATCAAGGAACTGCTCAAACAATCCATCAAAAATGATAAGCGAACAAAACGCAGTTCTCAGACAGCAAACGCAACAAATTAAACATTCTAAGCAAAAAATAAAAACGGGCACGCTGAAAATAGCAGCCTGAAACTCAAACGGCCTACAACAACGGGCCCTAGAAACTAAAACATTCCTGTATAACAACAATATAGACATATTACTTGTTTCAGAAACACACTTCACTACAAAAAGTTACATAAAAATACAGTACTATACCATATATGATACCAAGCATCCCTAGGGAAAATCACACGGAGGGCCCGCAGTAGTAATAAAAAACGACATTAAACATCACTTACACAGCCAAGTTAGTAAGGAACATATACAAGCAACCGCCGTTACTGTACAAACTAGCAGCAACCATTTACAGTTGTCAACAGTATATCTATTGCCGCGACACAAAATTACTTCACAAATGTGGGAAGAGTACTTTCAACACTTAGGTGATAAGTATATCGCAGCTGGAGACTACAATGTAAAGCACACGCTATGGGGATCAAGAATCACTACACCTCGAGGTAGAACCTTGGAAAACTACATTAGAAACAATAACCTCAATATATTATCCACGGAAAGACAGACATACTGGCCGACAGACCTGAGCAAAATACCTGACCTACTCGATTTTGCAGTTACAAAGGGACTAAACGCAAATAAACTAAACATAACACCCAGCCTTGAGCTTACCCCCGATCATACACCCATAATAATTACATACAGAAGCAAACCAATACTTTACAGCAATCCAGAGACACTATGCAATAAAACCACCAAATGGCAAACTTTTAAAGAAATAATCGAGAGCAAAACCAACTGCAACATCCAATTGAAAACACACGAACACATCGAACAGGCAGTAACAATATTGACAGAAACTATCCAAGAAGCAGCATGGGCAACTACTATACCTGAACCAACCACCAGAGAAACAAAAATAATTCCGCCAGATATACTTGAAAAAATTAGAGAAAAAAGAAAAGCGAAAGCAAAATGGTAAAAATATAGAACACGAGAAAACCAAAAACACCTAAACAAACTTGTAAAGGAAATAAAAAACAAAATAAAAGAGCACAACAATAACGAATTCACAAAATTCATAGAGACACTCTCTGCATACGAGAACTCCAACTGCTCCCTATGGAAAGCCACGAAAAAAATAAAGAAGCCAACAAAACTAGTCCCAGCAGTCAGAAAAGCAGACAATACATGGGCAAGAAACAACGAAGAATAAGCTGAAGAATTTTCCGACCACCTTTACAACACATTTACACCACGTAATATCAACAACAGCAACCCCAAATGCCATACGGACGAGGATGCGCAAACCACTAGTACCTCAACTGACAAACACTACACCATATCTAAAATAACAGCACAAGAAATTAGAAACATAATCGAGAAAACAAAAAATAATAAAGCACCAGGAATCGACCTAATAAATGGTAAAATCTTAAAAAACCTTCCGCCAAAAGCGATAAGACTAATGGCAATAATATTCAATGCAATACTAAGAATCCAATACTTTCCTAAACTATGGAAACTAGCCAGATCATAATGTTACCTAAACCAGGCAAAGACCCACACCAAACTGCATTTTACAGACCAATATCATTACTTCCTGTGTTCTCTAAGATACTAGAGAAAGTAATTTACGACCGCATAAAACCACTAATAGAGGAGGAAAAATTAATACCTGATCACCAATTCGGATTCGGAAACAAACACTCCACTATAGAACAAATGCACAGGCTCATTGACGAAATAATACTAGCATTAGAAGACAAACAATACTGTACAGCCCTCTCTTTATGGACAAAGAGAAAGCATTTGACAAAATAAACCCACGAAAGCCTTCTACAGACAATCAGGAAACAATTCCCGGAGCAAATATGCCAATTAATAAAATCTTACTTAAGCAGCAGAACCTTTGTAATAAAAATCAAGGACACTACTCTAAAGTTCCGCAATGAAGCGTTTCTGGACCAATACTATACACACTATACACGGCCAACATACCAACAACTACCAATAGCAAAATACTGACATTCGCTCATACTGACACAGCTGTACTAGTCAGGCACACTAACCCAGAAACAGCAGTCAAACTACTACAAGAACATATCACAAAAATTGAAAAATGGCTGCAAGATAAACAAATAAAAGCAAACCCCGATAAATGCAACCATATTACATTCACACTGCGAAAACAGATACCACCAAACATCCTACTGAACGGTACGCACATATCACAAACAAGGTGTACTTTCGACCAATCGCGCGGAGATGCAATCGCGAAAAAACACGTCTACGGGAGTCGTAAATTCCCGTTACGATTATAATAACCGACGCCGCGAATAGATCGATCCCCTGATTTCCGTTGAGATAATAGGGGTGGTTATGGTAGTATAATGCTGCGATTAACAGGCTCGTAAACTTTATATTTCCAACACTTATGAGGTACACTGTGTCGTATGATATAAATCGTAGACGATAATTTGGCGTAAGAAGATACGATGTACGTGCACAATAGAGCAAGGCTCTTACAGTTGAGTTTGTTATTTTAATTGACGTAGCACTAGAGGAGACTAAGTATATAAAGTGATTCTGTAGTCCCGAGAACAAGCTTAGATAGATGACGTGAGTAAGACTGACTTGTCGTACTTATGTTATTATCGAAGAAAGTTCGGTGTGCCCTTTGAATGAAGAACGCGGATTTGTTGTTCACACTTTTCGTTAGTAAAAGTGAGGGTAACGATCCGCGATGTCGACTGTGTAGAGGTTTATGTGTAGAGGGCGGTTAGTCGGTGAGGTTTAATGGACGAGATTGCTCGTTGTTGAAACCGTCGAACATATTTAAAATGATAAATTAATATACAGATAATGCTCGTAAAGACGCTCGTACTAACCGATTCATTGAGATAGTATATAAGTCGTAAAATAGGATCGCTATTGACTCGTTAATTAGATCGCTGATAATTCGTTGATAACTGGTTGATAATTGATCGACAACTGACTGTAACTCCACAAATTGGTAACCCCGACGTGAGTTGAACATGACTAAACAACCTCTACAATTGGTTATGATCCACGTTAATGCCTGAAGGTATGAGGAAGAAGCCTCCTACCAACGTGGTTCGTGGATGACTTTGTTCATGGGAAAAATCAGCCTGTTTTGTTAGACACATAATCGGTTTTTCCCAATAGGTGCATACCCGCTTTCTCTGTGTTTTTAATTGCGCCTAATAAACCCAAGGACCTTTCTAATAACCAGCCGTGAACCGAAAATATTTCTAGGATTAAAAATCCTTTAGGACAAACAGATTGATTGAAAAATATATGTTGGCACAATGCAGTTAAAAGTTAAAGGTTTATGATGGCTCCTTAGATTTATTGAGGGACGGAATGACGGTCGTAGACCGTTGGCTGTCCAGCAGCGAGGGATGGAGTACAAATGTCTTACGCGATATAACATAAGGCAAGTCAAATACCTAGGACTCCACTTAGAAACACAGCTCACATGGAAACAGCATACTAAATCAATAATAGTTAAAATACAGACAACAAGGAGACAAATGCATTGGCTAACAAGTCGAAAATCCAAATTAAGCATAGAAAATAAATTAAAAATATACAAAACGATCATAAAACCAATCTGGACATACGGAATACCACTATGGGGGACAGCAGAAATGAGCCATATAAACAAAATAGAGACAGTACAAGCTAAAATTCTTAGAACAATAGTAAACGCCCCATGATACGATAGAAACGAGGACATATGGAAGGACCTAGGAATACCAACGGTCAAAGAGGAAATTAGCAGATACGCAGAAAAATACAAAGAAAGTATAGGAACACACCCAAACCGGCTAGCTGCAGAAACGATCAACACCTCAAACATGAAAAGAAGACTGAAAAGGAAACACCCAGCAGACCTCACAAAGGATATAACCTAACAAACACGAAGATAATATCTCGCTGGTGGTAGCCACCCACATGATAATCAAACAGTTAAAAAATGTCCTACCAAGTGTCCAAGTTAGACAAATTATGAATGAAAAGAATTAAATAAAAAAAAATGTGTATGGCGTTACACACGCTGGTCATCCTGCTTGTATCTCGGGCTAATAAAAATATTGATAGCATTTTTATGTTGTATGAGGTCTTCAAAATTTCACACGACTCTTCCTCTCTGTCTCTCTCTAAACAAGTTTTTTTCTTATTCCTTTCTATAAGCACACAACATTTCACACTTTATTTTCTATATTCGTTCAGATTCGTTGACAAAAAATTTGTAATCATCTTAAAAGAATGATTTTACGTAACAAATTTTAAAAAATCTCTGATATACTCCTATTCTAATACTTCTTATTTTAAAAATCCCTAGTTATTCTTCTTATATAATCAATAATATAGAAGAAGTGGTAGGAAAAGTATTATAGTTTGTATCATTAATCTATAATATATTAATCCGATTTGGTATAGTCACCGAATAATTCTAATATACTCTACTTTAATCCGAATAAATTTCATTATAACTTATGAAAATGAAAGTGATCATTTTAATGAATTCACAAATCTTTTGGCGTTTCGTGAACAAAAGGACTGTCATAAACACCATTTTTTGCGTTACTACCCGATTCTAGGAACTGAAATATTTCACGTCACGTAACAGCTGATTTACGTCGACGTTTCGCGGTCGCGATAGGCAAGTTGACAAACCTGTCAGTCCCTATGCCCATTAACATCGTTTCTCCGTCTGTCTGTCGTACATCCAGCCTCAATTACAATTTATCCCCGTCACGGAACGCTATCACCAGCCATAGCAAATTCTCCCTGAGTTTTCTTATCAATCGGAGAACGACTACCGCTTATCGTTAACCTCGACCGCCGACCACGACGTTCAAAGTTTCCGTCTAGATTTACAGATCGACCACAACCAACGAAATTTCCTTTGTTCCCTTTCGATGGATCGTTTCGTAACCATTCTCGAGCAATTTCTTCGAATATCGAGGAGATGCGATGCGTTTCGCTTATTCCGAATGGTTAGTTGTTTTTGTGGTGGATAGTGTAGAGGATTAATAAAATGGGAACGAGAGATTGCTGTTGCAATCCGTCAAATATATTTGAAATAATTAAATAAATTAATAAATATAAATACTGTCGAGAGACGCTCATACAAACGTATACGCAAAGACAGTGTATGATCGCTCGCAGATAACTCGATAACTCGTATAACTCGTATAACTCCGCTAATGACTGTTAATAACTGATTCGCTCGCGATCGCGTCCGTTTATTTATACTGGTTGGGGGAGAGTCGGAAAATTGAAAATCGTCTTTGTTTTACGGTTGCACGTAGCGGCGACATTGTTTTGCCCGGAGTTTATTTATCGTTACGTTTTGTGCGTCAAGGCGGTGTCAATGTCCCGAGGCAAAACAACAACATGAGTCGCTCCCGATTCGCATCGTCCCCTGACTCATGTGCCGCTACATCACCCCCTGCCGGTGATAACGTTTTTATTAGGTTATGTTCCAAAAATTATTTACACTGTTTTTTTCTTGGTCGTCGCTATTTTAAAAGCTATTTTTCGATACATACGATACATCCTGTGTCCAACAATTTACGACTCTCAACCGCAACCTGCCTGAAATCAATCGGGAAAACGGACTCTTCGCCCAGACCGCCTAACGGACCTATTCCTGATGTTTTCTTCCGTCGTTCGATTATTATTATTTGCACCGCTTTCGTCGCGGGCGTTTGTTTGTCCTACCAGAATAAGTACGTTACGAGTTTCGGCCGTTTTTTTCTCTAAGTTGTCCGGTACTATAAACGCGGGTTTCAATCGGTCTATGGAAACCGTTACGTTGCGATTATTTACTTTAATAATATAATTTTTTCATCCCTTTTTACAACTTTAAACGGCCCGTCGTACTGCGGCTATAAAGGGCCTCCTATCGCGTCATGGCACAAGAAAACATACGGCGATGATTTTAGATCTTTAAAAACAAAAATTTTCTTTTCGCCATGACGCGTAACAGGGTATGGCCTGACTTTCTCCATCCGCTCTTTTAGCAGGTTCGCGAATTCGGAGTTGGCCCGCTGATTGGTTAGTAAAAAGAACTTCGCCGGCAATCGTATGCCGGTGCCGTAGATCATTTCGGCCGCCGTTGCGTTAAGGTCCACCTTTATGACGGTTCTAACGCCGAATTATGCGATCGGCAGAATTTCGACCCAGTTGCTCTTGTCGTGGCACTTGATTGCCGCTTTATGCTGTCTATATAAGCGTTTTACCATCCCATTAGACGCGGGATGATTGGCCGACGTGCGTAGGTGGGTGACGCCGAGCCACCGACATAACTCTTCAAACAGACGCGATTCGAATTGGCGTCCTTGGTCAGTAGTTATTTTTAAGGGGACGCCAAAACGAGAAATCCAAGTCGAAAGGAGGGCCGAGGCAACGGTTGGCGCTTCCATGTCAGCGATGGGAATGGCTTTGTACCAACGCGAAAAACGATCGATACACGTTATACAATATTGATAGCCCTCCGAATACTATATTACGATAATGTCTACGTGTACGTGCTCGAATCGGCCTGCTAATGTTTTAAACATTCCAACTGGTAAAAATACGTGCCTGGTGACTTTACTGCGTTGGTACGGTATACATTGCCGCGTCCACGTACGGCGATCTTTGTTTACGGACGGCCAGACAAAGCGCGTTGTCACCAGTTTTTGCGTGGCTCGTATCCCCGGGTGGAAAAGTCCGTCTAACGACTGAAATACGTTGCGTCGTAACGGTTTCGGTACAAACGGCCGCAAGGTTCCGGTCGAAATGCCGCAAAATATTTCCACATTCTTTTCGGGAAAACGAATCTTCTCAAACCGCAGTGCGCGAGAGTCAGAGTTGAGGATTTGGCGCAGTTCATTGTCGTTTTCTTGCGCTGCTGCTAACGTTCGGTGATCTACCAAGTTTTCAATTATCCCGATGCGAGATGGCGTATCGGCTACATCGTTTTCTACGCCTCTAACGTACCGGATGCCCGTTGTAAACTGTGCTGTATAATCTAGATAGCGAAATTGTCGTGGCGAACGTTTTTCAAGTTTTTGCCGAAATGCGTAAATGAGGGGTTTGTGGTCGGTATAGATTATAAAGTCTTTACCCTCAGCGGCGTGTCGGAAGAGTTTTACGGTGGTTTACATCGCGAGCAGTTCATGATCGTAAGCGCTATATTTTTGTTGCGCGGGTGTTAGAGATTTCGTCGTAAACCCTAGCGGCTGCCATTTGTCGTTCGCGCATTGTTGTCAAACGGCTCCTACTGCATAGTCGGACGCGTCTACCGTAAGGCTAATGGGGGGGGGGGGCACCTGGTATAGGATGCGCTAGCATCGTGGCGTCCGCGAGGGCACGTTTTGATTCTTCGACGCTGTCTTCTGCGTGTTTGGACCACTCGATGGGCGCGTTGCCCTTTTTCGCGCTTTTTAACAGGTCGTTAAACGGTTGCAAAATTTTTGCGGCCCCCGATATGAAACGTCGGTACAAGTTAATCATACCGAAGTACCTGCGTAATTGTTTAACGTCCGTGAGCTTCGGGATTCTGATGATCGCTTCGACACGTTCAGTCGGCGGCTTGATTCCTTCGGCGTTCACGGTGTATCCGAGGAATGTGATTTCGCGCGCCGAATTCGCATTTCGAGGGATTAATGACTACCCCGTAATCATTGAGGCGGTTGAATAATGTTTACAGATGTTCGCGATGTTGGTTTTCGTCTTCCAAAGCGATAAGGAAGTCGTCTATGTACGCGTAGACGAAATCGAGACCGCGGGTGATTTCGTCGACGAATCGCTGGCACGTTTGCGCGGTGTTTCAAACATCATATTGGTCGCTTCGAAAATTTCGAACGGTGTTGTAATTGCCGTTTTTTCCACGTCTTCCGGCGCAATTGGAATTTGGTGGTAAGCGCGAACGAGATCAATTTTTGAGAATATGCACTTATCGTGTAGATGGTGGGCGAAGTCCTCTATGTGTGGTGCCGTGTACCTATCAGGTATCATGCGAGCGTTTAACGCACGATAGTCGCCGCATGGTCGCAGGTTTCCGTACCTTTTCGGCACAACGTGCAGAGGAGATGCTCACGGGCTTTTCGATGGTCGCATCACACCTTGCTTAATCATGAGTTCAACTTCAGCTTTCACCTGCTTGAGCCGATCCGGTGCGAGGCGGCGGGGTTTTTTTGTAAACTTGCAGGCCTAGCGTGGTTTCGATGTGATGTACCACGCTGTGCCGAGCCTTCTCTTTCCCGTAAATCGGCGGACGAGTGAGGCCGGGAAATTCCGCCAGTAGTTGATAATACACTGAATCACCGCAGATGGTTTTTATAGACGTTATAAACGTTATAAACGTTATCCGTGGCCGCGTATTCCTTCGAAGATAACTGGGTCGTCGTATCGAGAAGTCTTTTATTACGTGGGTCCACGAGCAACCCGTAGTGACTTAGAAAATCCATACCGATAATAGGTGTTTGGACGTCGGCCACAGTAAAATGCTACTTAAAGGCACGCCGTAGGGACAAGTTAAGATGGACCGCGACGGTCCCGTACGTTGCGATTTGTGTCCTGTTAGCCGCGAACAACTCGTACTCGCTTTATCTCGCATGTCCTCGGATTTGGCTGCGCGGGTAGACGCAAATGTCGGCGCCGGTGTCTGCCAAATACGAGATGCGCGTGTTTTTGTCGAATACGAAAATGCGGCGAGACATCAAGCCGTCGTCGTTCGCCGTGTTTGCGGACGGCTGGCCCCGTTTCCCGACTTCCAGGTGCATGGTGAGTTGCATTTTCTCGCGCGTTCCCGAAACGTAGCGTGGTAAAAACTAAACCATCTTGTCGCGGTGGGATTCAGGATCTCGAACGGCGGCGGTATCTCGTACGAGAGCGTGATCGTAGTCGCGGTCGTCGACAGTTATCCATGCACAGCACGTTCATTTGCGCTTGCATCTGGATCATCTGCTCTCTCAACGCGCTGATGGCGGCGGCTGTAGAATCGCTAGCTCCGACGTTTTGTACAGGTGGATTGCTTACCGCAGTACCTGTCCTGGGTCCGGGTGTATTTCGTGAATGCTGTTGGCGATCCGGGTAAGCGTTTCGGGCTTCTTATCCTGCACGGCGGCCAGAATATGCTGCACGTGAACCGGCAGCCGGCTTTGCCAGACGGTAAGGATGAAGTCATCCGATGTTGCGGAAGTGGCGCGGAATTTTATTTTTCTTACGCCAAATTCACATTTCGCGATATTTATTACGACCCCGTACTCGTTAAGGCGTTTAAACAAAATACGCAAGTGTTCGCGGTGTTGTTCTTCATTTTCGGATGCGATTAAAAACTCGTCTATGTATGCGTAGACGAAATCAAAGCCTCTCGTGATTTCGTCCACGAATCTCTGACACGTTTCTCTGACGTCATGTTGGTCGCTTCGAAAATGCCAAAAGATGTTGTGATCGCGGTTTTTTCTACGTTCTCCGGCGCGATTGGAATTTGATGGTAAGCGTCAACGAGATCAATTTTAGAAAAGATACGCTTACCATACAGATTCTGCGCGAAGTCCTCTGTGTGCGGCGGTGTGTATCTATCCGGAGTGGTGCGGGCCCGATAGTCGCCACAAGGTCGAATCCATCCGTCCATTGGAACGATGTGCAAGGGTGATGCCCATGGGCCTCTCGATGGCTGCATCACGCCTTGCTCTATCATGACTTCGAATTTCGCCTTCGCCAGCTTGAGTTGGTCGGAGACGAGGCGGCGTAGTTTGGCGTGACCGGGGGGGGGGGGTCCCCGTGTCGTCCTGATATGGTGTTGCACACCGTGTCGTAGAAAACTTCTCCGGAAAACGGGCGGTCTCGTCTAATCAGGGAATTCCGCCAGTATATTGGGATACGATGTTTCTCCGTCGATGGTCTTGGTTGACGTTACGTCGGTTGTGGCGGCGAATCCCTTTGTCGACAGTTATGTAATCGTATTAAAGAGCCGTTTGTTTCGTGGGTCTACGAGCAACTCATAATGACTCAGGAAGTCGAAACCGATGATGGGCGTTTGCACATCGGCAACGACAAAACGCCACTTGAAAGATTGACGTAGTGATATGTTGAGGGACACGGTGATAGTGTCATCCTAACCCCAACCTAACCGTCGCAATCCCCGTTCCGTTGGCCGCAAACAATTCATAGTCGCTCTCGTTCGCGGATCCACGTATCTTGTTACGCGGATACACGCATGTGTCGGCACCGGTGTCCACTAAAAATGAGATTTTCGTCCTCTCGTCTGTCACGAAGATGCGGCCGGTTCCCAAGCTATCGTCGTATGCCGCGTTTGCGGACGGCTGGTCCCGTTTCCCTGTATGCATCTGCAAGGGGACCGACATTTTTGTGCTCGGTCCCGGAATGTCCGATGATAGCACCATAGGCCGGAGTCGCACGATCTTTCTCGCGACCTCGATCTACTTCGACTTCTCGATCTTGACCGCTGACGAGGACAATGATTGAAATTCAGCGCGCTCGCCTGGGCTCTCACTTGGTTTATTTGGTCGGTAAACGCGTTGAAGGGGGCGAGCCATGTTTCATTTGTTGCTGCGTTTTGCGCTGGTGGATCAATTATTGTCGTTATCCGGCAAATTCCTCTTCAAATTCCTCTGCTATCAGGTCCGCTGACCGCATTAATTTTTCCGGGTTCGTGTCATCGACTGAGGTCAGGATACGCTTGATGCGGACGGATAGTCGATTCCTCCACAGCGTGAGGATGAAATCGTCCGGCGTGGAGGGGTTAGCGAGTTTTCTCAGGTGGTGATAAAATTCAGATGACTTCCTATCCCCCATCTCTTCGCTTTCCACCAACTTCTTTAACCTTGCACTGTCCGTATCCGTTAAAATGCGAATAAGTTTGCCTTTTATCTCCGCGTACCGTCCCGTGGTTGTTCGATGGTTGCACCTAGCGGCGGCATTGTTTTGCCCGGAGTCTATTTATTCTTATATTAACGATCCTGATACTCCGAGGAAAAACAACAACATGATTTGAATTGTCCTCTGACTCATGTGCTTCTGCAGATCAAACTTGGATGGAATAACTTGTACTCGTGCATCTCCTCTTATTTTATTTTTAGATTCGGTGAAAGGACAAATGCCTGAGACCATTCACTGTGGCCAGCCGGATGCTTCTGGGAAGAACAAATCGTTAATCTTCGGTTGTTAACTAAAATGGCGCGATACGTATCTCAGAGTCTCTGTTGCAGACCGGTGATTTGTTTAGAGTTTAGAGTACAGGTTTCATAACGACTCCTTGCAACATTTAATGCAGCCGAAATGTTTGTTATGCCGAGCTTTGCCATAGACAATAAATGTTTAGTCTAAGAAGAAATCGTAGTGAGTGTTTCTCGATCGAAGAGTCAGTGAGTATAAAGACACAAGACGCAGTTAAGAAAAAATAAGGGAACTGAGACATACCAAAACGAGAAAGAATATTGATATTGATAATTAACTTTTCGGTAAAATTTGATATGTTAAGATATATTTCTGCAGATGTAAAACATATGTTCGTAGAAAAATATCTAAAAGTAAGAATGTTGCAATTAGTTTCATTAAAGATAGTAGAACGTATCTATGCTTAAAAATAACTGTGGCAACGATCACATTCAGCCACGTGAAATTTGGAGTCAAAGGGCAAGATGGAAGTAACGATTATAGTGGCGCGAATGTTGCTAAACAGTAAGCTTTGAAATTCTCGCAACTCAATCGCTAATGTAGATGCAACAAAGATTCAACTAGATATAAATACGGTGCAGTTAGTTAGCGATTTGTGAATTATATGACGGAACAGATATGTAGCAGAGCAAAGTAATTATAATTAGCCTTGAATAGATTTAGTTGCACTTTGATGGGCGAGAAATTTGTTTTCTTTTTGGATAACTGAAAATTTATTTGTAAGTTTTATCATGCAATTCATGTATATGCAATTTCCTATGCAATTGAAGACAATTGTTCGTTTTTAATGGATGTTGTAAGAACATTCAGCTATGGTACATATACTATAATAAAATGTAATTATCTAAAAGTTAACTTTTAATTATTTCATTTAGAACCTGGAAAAAGTGTTAAATGTTAAACAATTAATCAAGTCTCTTGTTAAATTGCTGTTGATTACTGTGAGTAATTTTCTAAGACGTTAAATTAATATTTCTAAGGAGATATTTTGTTAAGTACGATATTTTGTTTGTTTTGTAAGAAATTAATCGATGCCGTTACGTACTAGCGGTAACTAATACAGCGACAATTAATCACTTGACAGCTATAATCCCTGGTATCGATACATCCGTGGCCTGACCTCATCCATAAATTACAGTCCTCTGTATTGTGCGTCTTTTCTCTCGATACAAAACTGAAAAAAATTGTAATCAGAGATCAACGTATCCTTTGTTAGATTTCCTTTTGCTGATTCGACGAAAGAGACAATTAATGGAGTGCATGATCGCCAATAAAATCGAATACAGGTCGCACGATCAACATTTTTGATCTCGAAAGCCAGAGGAACGTGAGAAACTTCTCGGCATTACTTTTCCTTTTCCTTTGACATTTTTCTTTGACTTCTGCAGTACGTTCGAAAGACTTGGCCGTCGAAATGTAAACGCGCGACTGGTAATACACTCGTTTTCAACAGAAAGGAAAATACGGAGGTGCAACTGTCCCTTGTTGCTTCCTTTATCTTCCTTTATCTACCCCCGCTTTCAGTTCCACGAGGATATCCCCGCTCCTCGTCCGGTTAATGCCCGTTGTTCACTCCTTATCATCCTGATCTCCCTCCCACACGCTTCGGCGCATGTGGCCTCTCCTCTTCGGGGCTTCTTAAGCTCCTCCACTCTCTTTATTTCAGCCGGCGATACCATTTTCCTTTTTGGGTATCCGCCTTTAGCCATCGTCGTATCCTTCTTCATTTCTGTTCTGTCTGCCCTTCTTTCTATCTCGACAGGCTTTCTCCTTCTCTTTTTCCTTCTAGCCTTCTGCTCTCTACATTGTTCCAAGGAAGACAGGATGCCTTTTATCAAATTGCCTATCTCCCTAATCCTCTCATCCTTATCTTTGTCCAACTTTAATTTTTTAACTACAACATTAATCATTTGGACCGCTCCTGCAGGGCTTGTGTGAACCCTTTCAGCTCAGCCCTGGAAATCATGACGTCCTCATCGTCGACGTCACTCGTCTGCGTATCGTCTCTCGCGCTATCTTCGGCTTCACTGGCCACAGCCGATCTCACGGATTTAGCGCTGACGTTTTTCTCCACCACCCTCCTGGCCAGCATTTTAGCGTAGGCTACTCCTTTCCCTGTGATCGGCGTACTGTGGTCGCTCCCTCTAATTCCAAAGGAACCCTCGGATTCCTCAACCACTCCTACTTTCGCCCTGCCACTAGTTGTAGGGCTCCTCTGGAGTCTCCTACTCGGTTTGGAGGGGCAGAAATCTTCGCCTTCCTCCCCCCCCCCCATCTTTCCTCGGAATAACCGAGATTGTCACATTATTACTTAGCTTAATGTCAGAAACCATTCTCGGTTTCTCTCTTCCCACTATCACCTTCTTTGTCTTAATTTTCTCCTTCTCTTTCCATACTTCTTCGTTACCATAGGCTCCTTATAAAGCTGGAGACATTCCTTACCTTCCCGGACTTTCACCAAGAGGGCCTGTTTCGAATTCTAGGCAACCTTTCCCTCCGGCCTTCGTTAACCGGTTGCCTCCTTTCCTCGTTTTTCCTCCTCTCTTTCATCCGTCTTTTTTCTTTTCTACCCATTTGAATAATCCATTCGCCTTCAGAGTCGTAGGTTTCTCTATCCCTGGGGTCAACGTCGCCCCTCTTCCACATACGAAGGATAGCCTCTCTTCGCCCTTTTCATCCCATCAGTCTTCCTGTCCTCAAGCGGCGACGTAGTTTCCCTTTTGCTACTCTGTTCAAACTTGTTTCTCACGTCCCCGTTCCTTTTTCCAACCTAGACCATTGGAGGGGAAGTTTGTGTAGAGACGTTAACCTCAACGGGCCTTTCAACCTGTCTCCTACCTTTACGTCCTTTTTTATTTGATAATTTTTTTTATTTACAAGTACTTTACGATCAATTCTCGCATTGAGAATTTTGTTGTTGACTATTATGATATATCTATTATTACATTTTGTTATTTCTTCTCTGACTGTGGGTATCTTGAGGTCGCGATGTATTGCTTCGTTGATAACATACCAGGGTGCTCTATTAGGGATCTTAGAGTTTTCGATTCGAAGCGTTAAAGTATTTCAATGTTCAAATTACTTGCTGTTCCCCATAGTTGGATTCCGTATAATCCGATAAAGTGTAATTTTGTTCTGCGTGCTTAGGTTGGAACGTCGGCTAATGAACCAGTAGAATTTTTTGAGTTTAGCCTTGAATTGCTTCGATTGATCTATGATGTGTTGTTTCCATGTTAATCTGCTGTCCAGAGTCATACCCAGGTATCTGACTGAATCCTTGTTAGGAATTGTTATATTGTTAATGGTACCTGAGGGCAGGTTTGTCTTCGCAGCGTCAAACTGTTTCGCTGTTATATTAGAAACAAAACATGATTTTCCAGTTTTCCTTGATGCTTTCCTTGGCAGAAGTTTGGTTAACTAATTTTATGAAACAGTATTTTCAATTATCTCTTCGTGTAGCAAAATCCGCTTTAGTCACATGAGCCATGGAACTTAACAAGGTCAATGTTGGTAAATTTTTTCATCTGTTTCATGACCTTGTAGACAAGCATAAATTTCGACCACGTAAGATTTTTAACGTCGACGTGACAGGTATCAGGATAGTACAAAAAAGCGATTTCAAATTATCGGTTTTAAAGGCAGAAGACAGGTTGGTATAATCAGTTAGCGACAAAAGAAGAGAGCTTTCCATAGCTGTCATCTGCGTTACTGCCTCGGGAAATTATATTCCTTTGTTATAATTTTTTCAAGAGTTTGGAAAATAAAATAACTGGACCAACGATTCATTTAAAATTTCATTTAAAATTTCTATTCGAGTATTTGCTAGAAATTACGTTTGGGGATTTGATTCTTAACACGTCTGGATTTTCACTTGCCGAGAAGTGTTCATTATGCATATCCACCGTTCCATATTTACTGAATGAGTCCTTGTCCGTAAATAATATTTTCGTACGAAAATTACAGTTCCACTAAATTTTGCGAGACATCCATCTGTAAAATTCTCCTTTTTCGGGAAATCTTCCGCACTCAATTCTTGAACCTTTCGAAAACTGTACGGGTGTAGCTTTTCTTTCTTCAATGCTATCCATATGGTTGTTGGTATCTTCTTCCGCAGCATAACCCACGTTTAGCGCAGGATTTTAGCTAAACACGCTGCGATCTTCTATACCCAAAGTCTGAATCATTTTGTTGAATAGTTGGATTTCACATGTTTTAATGTACTTGCATCTAATAAATTTTGGTTGATTCTACGTGATATACTTGTTCTTTGTACCCTATTCTATCCGGAGATTTTTCACGTAACGCAAGTGCATATCGGCAAGTGTGTCAAAAGTATGACATTGTACAACAGACTACGAAAAGATGATGATGTACACTACGACCACAATATACACAATACGCAGTAAGTGCATTACACACGCATTAACACGCACTGCACAAAATACACACAATACAACTCGCTCAACAATAATTGCTACATTCGCATGGACATTAAATAGCAAATAAAACGAATCAAAAATAAAATAGTTTAAAAAAGTGAAAATTAAAAAGGTCTAACAATATCTACAAAAATTACTTAATTTCCTATACTTAATTACCTATACTAACACTACAATGTAACTACAATGTAACCATTCTCTTTTTCTTTTTTTTGCAATTTGTTTGTGGAAACATTTGGTAGATTATTGCAGCCATTGGAGTTTGTAGCATGTGGATAGTCACCTCCATCCAAAACCATTGCAGGCTGACAATCTATAGATGAATATTTGTACACCTTTGTAGCGGCGGTATGTACTAATCATTTATACTGAGATTGGGTCATGTGGTTCCTCTTTAACCTTGTAGTAGTATGGGCTTCGTAAACTTTTATCGCTATTTGATTCAAATGCATTGCGATTCTATTGCTGTATCTTTTTGCATAATTACGTATCTCCTACCTCACTGTTGGAACTTTGAGGTCGTTTTGAATTTATTCGTTCCTAAACAACCACGGGGAGTTTACAACCGTTCTAAGAATAATCGCTTATCCATCTTCGATATGTAGCTTTTAGCTGCTGTTCCCCAGAATGCTATCCCATATGTCCATATAGACCATTTATTACCTATAGTGAGGTTAGATGTGCCACTGGTTAACCAGTACACTTCTCGCCGTTTGATTCTTATATGCTCCATTGTTGCTTTTATATGATGTTTCCATGAAAGTTTTGAGTCTAAACGTAAACCGAACTATTTACTTGATTAGATTGTGAAACAATCATTTCATTTAGTGAGGTGAGGTGAGTTGGCGCTCTGTATCTGCAAAGTGTAAAAACGATATGGTTGTATTTTCCTGGATTTACTTTGTTTTTTTGTTAATGAATCATTTTTCTATTTTGTTAATGTACTCCTGAAGTGCACCACTTGCTATTTCTAAGTCTGAATACGTAGTTAACTACACAATGTCATCGAAAAATATGAACACTTTACTGTTAGTGTGTGTTGGAATATCTGCTATATATGCCGTGTACAACATTTAATTAATTTATGAGTGTATATCCTTAACTTTTACTGTGAAAGTTCAGTTCTACAAATATGACGAAAGATTCTGTGCATTTGTTCAATGGTTGCATGTTTATTCCTGAATCCAAATTGATGATTTGGCATTAGTTTTCTGTCTTCTATGATACATTCTAAACGATCATAGACTATTTTCTCTACATGGTTTTTGCCATTTCTGCAAGAAGCGAGATTGGTCTCTAAGAGATACAAACGCTAGTTGTTGGGGTCCACGCCTGGCTTGGGTATCATTATCATTTCAGCTATTTTCCAGATACTTGAAAAATATTGTATTCTTAGACTGTGTTGTACAGTATCGTGATCATCCTTATCATTTTCCTATTGATAAGGATTTTCCTATTGATAAGGTCAATACTAGATAATTTATTTTTCTTTATATTCGAGATGGTTCTCCTAACTTCTTGTGTGGTTGTATAGTATAGAATAGCTATCATCAGCTGCAACAGCATTATCCGTGTTTAATGTTTTGTACTAATGATCTACATGCTTCGGTCTCCCTTGCCTAGATCGCATTCGGGTTTTTAATTGCTGGAATCAGTTCTATTGGGTTTTTCTCGTTATTTGAGTTCTTCTCGAAAGCTCGTTTCGTAGCTTCCCACATTGAGTAATTGGTGTCCTCGTGGGGTGGAAGTGAGTCTAGATATTTCGAGAATTTCATATCATTGTTATCCTTTATAGCCTTTTTGGCGTTCTTGTTATTTCGCTCAGTACTTTTTTATTTGCCGATATTTCGTGTTTCTGCCAAGTCGCTTTTGCTTCCTTCTCACATTTAATTTTTTCGAGAATTTCATTCGGTATTAATTTGTTTTGTCTGGTTGTTGATTTGTAATTCGTGGTTGCTTCCACTACTTGTGTGAGTTCTGTTAAATGCTTACTCAATTTCATCTGGTGTCTTGTTATTACTAGTACATTGCCCAACTAATTGTTTTATTGCAGAGTGATGTTATGACTTATTGCAAGAGACGTTTGCTGTTATATTCAATTATTATTGGAGTATGGTCAGAGGCGAGTCTTAGGTTTCCTGATATTCTTAGTTTGTTTAAATTTGTATCATTTGTGACTGCAAAGTCAAGCACATCCAGTGTTTTATTGAGTTCTGTCGATCAGTGAGTTAGCTCGTCAGCTGACCTTAAGGTTATTACTCCTAATATTACTTTGAGAGTCTACTTCCGGTATTCTAGTGTTATTTTATATCTTGATAATGCGTACAATGTTGAAATTTGGAAAGAATTTGTATTTTTTTTGTACTGTGACGGTTGTAACTTATGCCTGTCCCCGATTAATTTGGCTATGGAGGTAGTGTTGTATGTTATTCTTAATTGTTATTGCCGAACCTCCATGTGCTCTTCCTGATGAGTATACAGTATAGTGTGATATTTTTATGTAACTCTATTTGTTGTATAATGTATTATACAAAATGTTTTTATTTCATATATTCTCTTTTGCAGCCCATTAGCGTCCCATGCTCTTATCTTTAATATATCCATTAATTTATTTATGCATTAGTGCGCTGGTGATAAGTTGTAGCATGGCTGATATTTGTTGCACTTGTTGCTTTAATAGCGAATTCTGTTTAATTCTGTTAATTCCATGTTTTTCTATAGATTGTCTCACGTAGCTCTTTAAATTCTGTTTAGATTCATTGCTCCGGATTAATAACTCTAACGGGGCCCGCCTACGGCACTGGAGCTGCCAGGATGGCGAAGATGCGAGTGGACGTACTAGAGCAGGAGATCGAGGTCCTCCGGAAAGAGCAATCAGGAAAGGCCGGGTATGTCCGTTAGGAGAACGCACAGTGTCACGCCTCCACTTTAGAGCTGGGACACCCTAAGAAGGATGACGGGGGGGATAAGGAACGTCTCTCTGCCCTCGAGAGGAAATTCGAAGAGCTCGGGCCTTCCCTAATGAGGACCCTGGAAGAACGCCTACAGGACTGGCGTCATAGTCTGGAAATAAGGCAGAGAAAGACACCCACGGTTGAGGGCAATGCCACCCAATTATCATCGCCCTCGATGGGGCAAGAGGGTGGTGAATGGAAGATAGCCGAACATAAGAGAAAGAAGAAGGATGCGAAGAGACCAATTGCTGCCAAGGCGCCTAGGACCTCACAACGAACCCCAACAGGGGGGCCGATGCAGGAGTCCAGGAAGATGGTGCTCCCACCCCCTTCGCGGTCATCTGCGGTGATCCTAACGCTGAACGATGGGACGAAAACATCATATGCCGATGTGCTGGCGACGGCTAGACAGAAAGTCCCGCTAGCCGAATTCGGCATTCAACGAGTTAAAATCAAGAAGACGATGACTAGGAATATCATTCTAGAAGTTCCCGGGGACAAAGAGAGAAAGAAAGCACCCACGCTTGCAGCACGGTTGACACAAGCCCTGGATTCGACCTGGTGAAAATTGCGGCCCCAGCAAAAACGGCGGAGCTGAGGGTAACTAAGATCGACATCTCGGTCGGCAAAGAAGAACTTCGGGACATCCTGGCGAGGGCCGGAGGATGCAAGGCACTGGAAGTTCGAGTAGGAGACATGAAGACTTCCAGAGGTTGGGTCAGCCTGGATAAGATGCCCGACAGCAACAGCGGGGAAATTAAGTCAAGCGGGAGGAGTTCTTGTGGGCTGGTCAATGGCGAGGGTCGAAGTCATTCCGAAGAATACCTTAAGATGCTATAGATGCTTAGAGCTAGGACACGTGAGAGTGACCTGCAGATCTACGGTAGACTGGGGGCAGCTATGGTACAGGTGCGAAGGCATCGGTTACCAGGCCAAGAGCTGCTCTGCCTCCGTGCCCAGGTGCCCGCGCTGTGAGTCGCTTGGTGCGCCCACCACCAACAGAATGCGGCAGGACCTGATGGATTTCAAAAAGAACATTTAATGATATTTGGCCTGTCCACAATACTAGCTAAAATTTATAATATATTAATTTATAGTTCCTATTTTCCTTCCATACTGTCGGAAAATAGGACTACCACAATTCCAAAAGCAAAGCAACCAAGCAACCAGGTGGAGAATTGGAGGCCTATAACAATAGGCCCCATTCTCGGCCGAATTTTCTTCTCCATCCTCGATGGAAGGATGAGAAGAGGTATTGTGCAAAATTTAAGGCAAAAAGGTTTTACATATGAAAATGGATGTAAAATAAACATCGATCTATTGAACGCTGCCTTAAATTATAGTAAAAAAAATAACGGGGGGATATTCACAATTGTGGATATCTCCAAGGCATTTGACACAATACCCCATTTGGCGTTAAAACCTTGCCTGGCAAGGAAGGCTGTGCCGACACCTATTATTAACTTAATCGAGAATATATATAAAGAGGGCAAGACAAAAATAAAAGCCAAAAATAATGTAGGGGTCGAGATCGAGATCCTTAGAGGAGTTAAGCAGGGTGACCCTCTGTCGCCACTGCTATTCAACTTATGCCTAGAACCGTTGCTGGAAATGATTGAGGAGCAAACCAGTGGCATCATTGTCAGTCGCGAAAGAAAAGTATCAATCCTGGCTTTCGCTGACGACATTGTTCTAGTTGGTGAAGATGAGAGGGAGGCACAACACCAAATGGATATACCACATGAATATCTGAAGAGCCTGGGGATGAACATATCTGGTGAGAAGAGCTAAATTGTCCAGGTGGTCGCCAAAAAGGACTCCTGGTTCATAAAAGAACCGCGAATTAGGCTCGACAATATCAACATACTAACGGTTGACCCAGATGAGGCTTTCAGGTATTTAGGCGCCAAAATGGGGCCTTGGAAGTGTATCCATTGTGGCATCATAGTGCCAGAAATTTTGAGCATGGTCAGAAGAATTAGAAAGCTGTCTCTGAAGCCATGCTAGAAAATTGAATTAATTACGAAGTACATTTTCCCTCGATATATTTACCATTTACTTATAAATCCACCAAGTGACAGTGTCTTAAAGTTATTGGACAGCGAAGTCAGGCAGGAAATAAAGGCCATATTACATCTTGTGCCTTCGATACCACTGGTTTCTTTTATGCTCCAAAAGTAAAAGGGGATTAGGGCTACCGAGATTTGAATATATTATCAAACTCGGTACTCTAAAAAGCGCATTAAACATTAAGAATTCAGTCAATCCAGCGGTATCTAGCTTGATCAATGAAGAAAATGACAGGAAGCTAAAGAAAATCGCAAACTCTCTAAGGATCAATTGGCTGGCCACTTCCGAAGAGGTAGGAAAAGCTAGAAAGCGACTATAGAGCTGACATATTAAACAATGGCAAGAGTTGAGAAGTCAGGGACATGGAGTTAATGACTTCTCAAAGAGTAAAACTGGTAACGTGTGGCTCGAAGAGTATAATCTGCTCAAGCCCTCGAGATTCATCGATGCCGTAAGACTTAGGACAAACACCTTTGGGACACGGACTGTATTGGCACGGGCGGACAAAAGAATTGATGTAACCTCAAGTGGGCGCCTCGACTTGGGCACCTATGAAGGTTTCCTCCATGAAAAAAAAGAACAAAAAAGATTAATAACTCTAGGACTAATTATGTAAATACCCTATATATAGCATAACAGTTTAATGCTAATATAAACTATAAGTATTAATTAATTGATTATTATTAATATTATCAATATTAATACAGATTATTACTACAGTTTAATAGCATAATTGTGAATGTCTCTAAAAATGTAATATTCATATTAGGTTGTGTTTTGACATTAAAGTTTAGTATTTATCTTACATTGTATCTTGCGTGTTAAAGATATGTATAACACAATTGATTTTTATAACAGTTTGCATAATGTACATATGATATTAAATACATTAATTACAGATATATCAAATTTCTCTAAGTAAGTGTATATTTATCAAATTTATCCTGTATGCACTATATATATGTCGGAGATGAATGGACACCGGGACCTTCCTTTGGAATTCTTTGGAAAACCCCCAATATTTTGCCTCTATAACTTAACTCGATTATAATTGTTCGAGATTTGTAATAATGAGCTTGGGCTCGAGGCGACAACCAGTCGCCGAACGTAGCCGCGGTCAAGGGATGAACGTTTTTATTTAACATAGGGATGGAGTAATAGTATAGTTCTTCTTAAAAAGAAATAGTTGTAGCGGCATTCGACAGTAAACATTCCAACGGTTTCTGTCCCGTGGTTCGCCACATGCAGACCCTATTCTCCGGGTAAGATGATTACCAGATGTCGATGCATCTTCACAGTATATGTTCAGCTGGCCTGAGGGCCGTTATAAACATTAAGATTTAGTTGTCCAAAGTCCTTCGGACAGACAAACAGTCTTTGTCCCAACTACGGGAAGATAGGGGAGATCTATTTTTTCAACGAACGACTCTTCCCGCTAGCAACCTTCCCTTAAGGACGGCTAGCATCCTTTTCTAGCCACCAACATGGAAATTGACCAATTAGCAGCATAGTCAATTTCCTTCACTTTCCGAATGAAGGCTATCCTCGACGAATCCGATGGTTCATGCCCTTAGACACATCTCATCATAGTTTTCCTCGACAGCGTCACCGTGCTGGA
Source organism: Bombus pratorum (assembly GCA_930367275.1). Classification (NCBI taxonomy): domain Eukaryota; kingdom Metazoa; phylum Arthropoda; class Insecta; order Hymenoptera; family Apidae; genus Bombus; species Bombus pratorum. The sequence goes on along the minus strand of OV883995.1, from coordinate 938,754 downwards.
GAGACACTTTTTCGTACGATCTCGTCGACAATTTAAGTAACGTTCTACGAGCAGTAATTATTTAACATTTTAATATAAAGTCCAACTTAGAATTTGACGGAAGGGCAATTCGCTATCCCGCTGACCGCGGATACGTTATCGAACCTGAGACCATTGTCATTAGTGTCGCGAGTGCCTGAACATCGCGATCACCTGTTACCACCGTAATATCTCCACCTGTATTAATGAACTGTATCTTTGTTGTACCGCACCGATGGCCAATTCCAGTGAAAATTCATTAAGCGCCCCTAACCCTAATTATAATGTAAACCCGACATATACAGGGTGGTTGGTAACTGGTGGTACAAGCGGAAAGGGAGTGATTCTACGCGAAAAAAGAAGTCGAAAATATAGAATCAAGAATTGGACATTGAATTAAAAAAAAATTTTTTTTATTTCTTTCTTTTTAATTCTTCCATCGAGACAACGATCTACAGTGAGATCCGTTATAACGTATCGCACGCGTACCGAGCGAAAATTCTCGAAAACAAAGCCTCAAACGAAAAATTTTTATTCTACATTTTCGACTTCTTTTTTCGCGTAGAATCATCCCCTTTCCGCTTGTACCACCAGTTACCAACCACCCTGTATATCTTGCATAGCAACCTGCATATTTACTGTATATTGTAATGCATAAACTTCTGCAACTTAACAAGGAGAGGTCACAGTCGTTTGGACATCGGTTCTGACAAAAATTTTTCTTATAAATCTAGGACAAAAATAAACCGATCCATATTCTGATATTTTAGCCAATACCCATTATTTGGGAAGGTATTAAATATAATCAGTCCATATTGTGGAAACAATAAGTTCTATGGAGGACTTGTATAGAGGAAGTTTGATCGTGAGATTTACTAAACGTTATTGCTCGTTGTCGTAACCGTCGAATATATTTAAAATGATAAATTAGTATACAGATAATGTTCGCTGAGGTGCTCGTACAGAGTATAAATCGCAAAGTAAAATTGCTAATTAATACTCAGTAAATACTCGCTAGATAATCGTCGATAACTCGGTAGATAGCTCGTCAATACAGAAAGATATTAGATACTCGATACTCGGTACTCGATACTCGATACTTGTAATCACTCGTAAAATACTCGTAAAATACTGAACTCTTTTCTGAAATTCGAATTCTTCTTCGTTCAATGATTGTACGTAGCGGCGACATTGTTTTGCCCGGAGTTTATTTGTCGTTACGTTTCGTGCGTCAAGGCGGTGTCAATGTTCCGAGGCAAAACAACAACATGAGTTGCTCTCGATTCGCATCGTCCTCTGGAATCATGTGCCGCTACAGTTCTTATTAATTCTCCATTCATGGGATGGACAAACAGATGCTACTTACTTTAATAGTACTCTTAGAAATGACGATGGAAATCGAATATAAATATCAGAAATTATTCCGTCACATTGTGGTTCCTATTACTATCTCTATGACATTTACTTTTTCCGCCAAGTACACTTTCTATGAACAGATTATAAAATTCGCAATTTATAAATATCAAGTGAATTCCTGAAAGATGTTAATTAAACAAATGTTACCGTTAATTTTTTATTATTTTATTAAATAATATGAATATTCATACGTTTAATTGTTAATTTTCCTATTAATCCAAGATAGGATGCAGCAGTTTACACAACGGAATCACAATGGAAATTTTCAAGTTAACCACGACCGAAAGCATGGCAGTGAGATCAAACGTTCAAGTCCTTCTCACAGCTTCTTTTTCGATTACCGTGGTATTGTGTTTCATAAATTTTTATCACAATATGTTACGATCCATAGAGAATACTATTTGAGCGTTTCACGCCGATTGTACGAAGCAATTCGAAGGATTTGTGAAACGATCACTCGTAGAAATTGTACTACTATAACACATCAGCTCATGCGTCACTACTGACTCGGGAGTTTCTCGCAAAAATAACATTTACAGTCACCATATTCACCTGATCGCTCCCTTGCGATTATTTGTTATTCTCCAGAATGACAAAATAAAACAAAAATCGTTATGCGAACTATGCACTATACAAGAAAGTGCTTTCAGAAATATGTTAATGACTGAAAGACACGCTAGCAAAAATATATTGTATTCTGTTGAGGTTGACTGATAGAAGAACGAGTGGGTGAATTTGCAATAGAAAATATATTGAAATAAATAAAGGTATAAGTATAAGTATAATGTATAAGTTTATGCCGATTCAGATTCTTACTCTCTTAGTGTCACAATACAATAGAATCGATAGGGAGCACGTTCATTTATAGCAAAAGGACATTACCGAAAAAGTTAACCTTATAGCTTTAGCGAAAGGCTACAAGGAACATAAATAGAAATCTATTTATTATTTCCTTTGTTCCTAGACCTTGTAACCCAAAACAAATGTATATTCAAGGGTGTAACAATATGGACATCTCCTTATTTAGAATAATTTTTGTTGAAGTCGTCACCACTTCTAAGAAAACTCTACATCTGGTCTTTTTAGTTTCCTCAAGCACTGAAGCCATCGACAGCGTATAGACAAAAGGCTGGGACTACGGCAGACCATAAACAGCTGACAGGCGATGATGGCTTCGGGGTTTTCAGTTATAGGGTAACACTGCTAGCGTGCGGATCTGGACCAGCTCAAATTATATGCCCACTTGTACTTACACACTTCTGTATTAAAATACATTTTCTACCTTACAATTTATCCACGCGTTTCTCTGTTTATGCATCTAATAACCTCAAGAATTTTGTTTCAACATATTCAAAGGGAATAACTTAAATATAGATGAACAAATAAATATTTTCTCAAATAAGGAAACAATTCAACGATATTTTTGATCACGCCTCGTATGGGGGGGGGGGAGAGGAAAGTAAAAAATAATATGCAGCTTGGTAGAGGTTCAGAAGAAAAGTCTGAGGAAATTGTGGAAGGAAAATGTCTGAGATAAAATGTGATGATTAAGAAAAATGTGGGACGTGAAACATATAAAATATACTTTATATATTCTAATTTGGCTCATATATATAATATAAAAAATGTATATTACAAACCATTTAGTGTAGAATGTAAGTACTAACGTTTAATCTGAGTTTCTGTAATTTTGATAGTTTTGTATTTTTTTATTTTTATATTTTCATATTTTCCATAGTTTTGTACTTTTGTATTTTTAAACGTTTTCTATAATTCTATATTCAAGTAATAGTATAAAAAGAAGAATACGAAGAGTATGGAATGGCAACGCATGTAAAGATACGTGAATGTTACGCGTGCGCAAATAACCAGGAGAGGATGTATAGGAATCAAGGGTTCGTTGGATAAAGAGAACGTTTGTTAGGAATACGTTATGTTTATGTAAACTATATACCAAATAATTAAAGAAAAATAAATAAAATCGGACAACTAATTAGTTACCCGAAGGGGATAGGAAAACATTTGCTAAACGAAATGGCGCGATCAATCTCCGAAAGCAAGATTGCGATGGTTGGCATTAACAGTTGGGTTGCACGACACAAACAATTTCAAATTGGAGTTCAACCGCTAACCGCGACAAGACCGCGGTGATCTTTACTCTTTTCTATGCGCAGGCGGCACATTAAAAATAGAGATCTCACTCCGCTGGTCCGATGTTTTTAAATATATTTTTAATACAGCGCTTATCGCATCGAGCAGCATCATGGCCATTTGTAAACATTCATTGGCAAAGGCACGCATTACATCATTTAAATCCGTCATAATAAAAAGGAAAACATATGATTACATGCATCGATTTATCTTCAATAAAGATAATAAAAAAAAAGACTCACCATACCAACGTAAGAGAAGATTTATAATGATTTACTTTATAGGAGAATAGGTTTAGTTGAATAACATGAAATCCATGCAGAAGTTTCTGGAAATCCAAAGACTTTGAGCACCCAAAGAAATTAAGGGAAGTTAGATAAATGGAAAAATTAAAATTGAAACATGATTATTTAATAAGAGTACCATATTGAATTATATATTTAATGCATGCAATTAAGTTAAAATGTTACAATATTTTGTCATTATTTGTTCGAATTTCATCAAATGCTTTTAAATAAGAAAATTTTGATAAAAACAAATAACTTACAACATTAAAATAAAAAATTGTATTATCTTTATAGCGTAATTTATTGATAAATTATAAATGTATTTATAGCTATAACATTTAGAATTTCGCAAAATATTTTTAGGATATATCTTGTTTTACTTGCTAAAACTTTTTGACGGAATGTTATCTAACATACATGATTAAAGCACACTCTTCTGTTAATCATTGATCAATTCAATTGGTTCTGTTCTTAAAATCTTAACGAATTCCATAATCAATGTTTCAGAATATACAGAAAAAAATAATATTAAAGCGATCTGGCCTGCATAAAAAGAGAACATTCTCAAGTTTAACATTGCAATGTTGTAATATTCTTACATTTATAAGAGAAATGTTTGTTGAGAAATGTTAAGTTGGTATGATCGCTGGTTACTACAAGCTAAGTTGGTACGACTTCTAACGACGCTCTTTTGTCTTAGAAGTCGACCACGTTGTTGTATTGACTAAGAGATTCCTGTGTGGTAAGACGTGTTGTATAAGACTGAAATATATTGGAGAAAACGAATCTAAGTGAATCGTTATTTTATAAACCCAAAACCTTATTAATTAACAATGTTGACATATTTAAACAAAATAATCCATCAGCTCTTCACATATTTTGGGTTATTAAAATATAATTTCACTTGATACAACTTTTGGCGGATCAAAAATTGTTACGATTAATGAAGGTGTACATTATTGCACATTTGATAATAATAATAATTGTACATATAAGTTATGACAAAAAGTAGAAGAGCAAATAATGGTTTAATACTTCAATGCTTGCTTGTCATATATTAATGTTAATACAAACAAAGATAGGTTTTAACATATATTGACGCATTGAAAAATTGTTTGTATATATAAGTAACTGTATGGTTTAAAATCTGTGTGCCAATATTAGTGGCATTTTACCAAATGTCCTACAGGACAAATTGTAAAATCTAAATAAATAAATAAAAAAAAAATATTAGTGGTTTCCTGCCTGTTATTTCATATCTATTACAATTGTATATCTATACTCACAATTTAATTTATGGAATATAACAGTGATATATGAGCAATATGGATATCATTAACTACTGCTGAAATACATTTGAAAGAATCTTGGCAGTTCAATCTTCTGATTCCATAAGAATCTATACATACGTCTATACATGGGTGCTACCTTTATTTATTTTGCAACATAAACAAATTGATATTGTAATTTTACTATGAAACTTTACAAGACTATGATATAAAAAGAGCATATAAACATATATATATATATACATATTTGCAAATATATACAATTTTCATATACACCTGAAATCTAGCCCATACCGCTTTATGACTTTAAGCACTGTTTGAACGTATTTCCTGCCAATATAATATTTACATTGGGATGCCTTTTTATTTTTTTATGAACAAGAAATTTTGTTCTTGTTATATAATATGACGAAATGTGGTAAAAAGGTACTACGATAATATGTCAAATTTGTAACTTTTAATTAAAAAAGTAGGAAAAAGAAAATATTTTACAATTAAAAATAAACCTTTGAAACCTATTATCTTGTGTCAATAAGGATAGAAATTAAATAAATTTCGTATATCACATCGCAAACTGAACTATGAAAATTGCAAAATTGATCATTATCGATCGTCACGTAGGCCCATACCAATAATCACAAATAGGTATTTTATTACTTAATTTTCTTCGATTCTGTACATATTCCTAGGTAGTCGTGTATTAGTATTAGATAAAAAAGTACGAACCTACAATTCTGTATTTTTAAATACATATTACACGTTTATTTCTCTTATCTACGATCTAGATCTACGTCTAGATCGTCTGGATCTACGATCATATCTATTTATCTTTTACATATGGTTTGACATATTTGGCATACCACAATAATATAGGTTAAATTATATAAAACATATCTGTTTCATATTAGAATAACTTAAGCAAAATCTTTGGTTATATAAGCATATATAAAATATTTACCTTAAATAAATCAATGGTCGGTCAAGTGTTATATGTTTTGTATTTGTACATTCTCTTCTATCAAAATTTAACAGGTTAACTTTATAATTCTTTGTTTAGCATTCATTACTAACTGATATATATGTCCACATTCTAGGCATCCTTCAACCCGACGCACATGTGACCATGTGCGAATCCACAGAATGACTGTGTCGGTCAACCGCTATTATTTAGAATTGCTTACAGTACTGCTCGTTGATTGGCTACAATTCAGCAGTACAACATGGTACCTGTGCACATCCTTGCGCGAATATATAAGAATATAAGTGTATAATATTTGTACTTTAAGAGTGATTAAATAGATATGTAGGTACAATTTTAACAAGTCGTCTTAATAAGATCTTTATGAACACATTATACATCAAATATCATACATGAAAAGTATGTATAACATTTAAGACACATGTATGTATATATAGTGAAAAACAGAAGTGTTCGTGCAGTTGGAATGTAGAAATAACAGAAGCAATATTTCCTACATTAATTAGATATATGTAATTGTACAGTATAAGAAACATTTATATAAATAATGTAATTGTATAATAAATGTACACAAACATTGACATTATTTATTGTTAGGGAAAAATCGACATAAATTTCCTTTATATTGTCGCTTGTAATGATCGAGTTTATTTCGTTGATCGGTGATTCGTCGGCTTATTCTGTTTTTGCCGAGCACACGCGTTTTTGTGGCTTGACGGTGAACTCGACCTAGGCAGTTTTTGCATTACCTTGATCTAGGCTTTAGAGCACACGCAGTTTTTGCGAGATATGTAGGTTTAGATCTAAAGGAATGTGTGTGTGTGTGCGCGCGCGTGTGTGTGCGTGCGTGCGTGTGCGTGTGCGTGCGTGCGTGCGTGCGTGTGTGTGTGTGTGTGTGTGTGTGTGTGTGTTTGCAGAGGATGCCTACGTGAAGACAAAAGGGCTTAGTCAGCGAGTTCAAGCGGACGTCTCTTTTTACCTAGTAGTTAAATAATATTGCCGGTGGAAGTGTCACACGCTCAAGAACGGCCACCTGCTCAGAAACAGTAATAAAATAGACGAAACATCCTGTATTTTCGACCAATCGCGGGGAGACGCAATCGCGAGGGGAGACGTCAACGGGAGTCGTAAATTCCCGTTACGATTATTATAATCGACACCACGAGTTGATCGATCCCCTGATTTCCGCTAAAATAATAGGGGTGATTCAGTTTATATAACACTATGATTCACAGAATTATAAATGATATATTTCCAACACTTAAATTACACTGTCGAGTAGTTACAAATGGATAACAACTTGTCGCACGAAGATAAGATAGATATGCACACTAGAGCAAGGCTCTTATAATTGAATTTTGTGTTAGTGGACGCAGCACGATCGGATATTTACTAGAGTATGTGAATGTTCGATGATACCGAGAACCGACTTTGGATGCTGCGCTTAGACGTAAACGTTAGGCGTTTGATGTTTTACTATAACGTTAGTGACTTGAACCTCCTGATGTCGCAGGAGCAGAAGTTGACTTTCCCGAAGTCTTAGGAGAAGTGAGTTACAGTGACGATTTTGTGCTTTCTCCGTAGTTTTAAGTGCGCCTAATAAACCCAAGGACCTTTCTAAAAGCCAGATGTGCGTTAAAATATTTTTAGTCTTAAGAAATTCTTCAGGACAAACGAATTGACTGAAGACACATGTTGATGCAAGACAATGAAAGAGAAAGTCTATGGTGGGTTCTTAGGTTTATTGAGGGTCGAAATGACGTTACGCAGGCCGCTGGCTGTCCGGTCGCGAGGGCTGGAATGCAGATGTTTTAGGCGACGTAACACATCCTGCATGCCACAGCTATCGAAACAGTAACAAAACAGCAAGTGAATAGCCGCCTCTGATATACATCCATACATCCTACGATAACCCCTCCAAAAGGATTAAAACCTCCATATAAAAACCCTCCTAAATTAGCGCTCAACACATTATTCTGTTGTAACACTTTGAACCGTCACTCTGTTGGATTTATACAATAAAATTTCCATCAACTTATACGAAGTTCACTTTCTTCACCTTATTCGTGAAACGTTCGAAATGCGACGCGAGGAGATCACCGGCGATCTATTGGTTTCGTGATTTCTTGTGCCTTCGATGTGACAGAAGCATCCTGATAATCGCTACACATACATTGACACACATACCGCGCGATTGCGCTCTTAGTGTGCAGAAAAGCATCTTTTACGACTTTAAGCTTTGGTTACTGTATTTTCGACCAATCGCGGGGAGACGCAATCGCGAGGAAACACGTCAACGGGAGTCGTAAATTCCCGTTACGATTATAATAATCGACACCACGAGTTGGTCGACCCCCTGATTTCCGTTAAGATAATAGGAGTGGTTGAGAGGGTATCACACTGCGATTCACAGGGTTATAAGGTTTTTGTTTCCCACACTTATGAGGTACACTGTTGAGTATGTATACGTTAAGTAAAGGATTGATTTAAGGAGAGTAACTCGTTAATGACTTGTTGACTATTCTAACGTTGAAGAATAAGTAAAGTACAGTGACGATGCTGTGTCGGAGAAAAGCTAGCGATGGGTGTGTCTAGCGCACAGGACCATCGGATTTGTTCATGACATTTTTGGTCAGGAAAATGAGAGCAGTATACATTGCTTTTGATTGGATAAACGAAGGTTGGTGGACTAAGAAGGGTCTTAGCCGCCCTCGATAGAAAGTTGCTAGTGGGAAGTATCGTACGTGAGAAAAACTAACTTTCCCGTGTCAAGGCGTAGTAGACAATAATCTACAGAAAATGATTTAGAAACAAAGATATTTGTTCTGTCTGAAGGACCTTAGCTAGCAAATTACTGAGATTTGTGATGGGTCCTTAAGATTATTGAGGGTACGCAGTAAGGATTTTTTTTTATTTTCTTTATTGAAATTACGATCAATTCTTACATTGAGAATTTTCAGTAATTTTTCTGGCGTGGCGCAGTGACATGGCTGATTATTTATAATAAGTTAATACTTATTATAGATACGTGTAATTTGTAAGTAAGTATTGTAAATAAGTAAATATTACTTAATATAAATAACTAAATGAATCTAGCGTTTAGGTCTAGCGGGTAATGTCTCTTCAGTCTGCGAGTCTGGTTCGATGTATCAAGTAGTCCAGTGATTAGGGGATTTCTGTGTTTGTTGACTCTTTTGCTATATCTATCACTGTGTTTTGCTATTTCCTCTTTGACTGTGGGTATCTTGAGGTCTCGATGGATTGTTTCGTTGGTTACATACCACGGTGCATCTAATAATGTTCTTAGCGTTTTCGATTGGAAGCGTTGAAGTATTTCAATGTTGGAGTTGCTTGCTGTTCCCCATAGTTGGATTCCGTAGGTCCAGACAGGTTTTATTACGGTCTTGTAGAGGGTAATTTTGTTCTGTAGGTTTAGTTTGGAGCGTCGGCCTGTGAGCCAGTAGAATTTTTTTAATTTTTCCTTTAATTGCTTCGTTTTGTCTGAAATGTGGTTTTTCCAAGTAAGTCTCCTGTCCAGGGTCATGCCCAGGTATTTGACTGAGTCCTTGCTAGGAATTATTGTGTTGTTGATGGTGACCTGGGGGCAGGTTTGTTTACGGAGCGTGAAGGTTACATGTGAGGATTTTTTTTCATTAATTTTGAAGCCCCATTTATGAAACCACTTTTCCATAGTGTCGAGACATCGTTGGAGATTGGATGAGGCAAATTCATAATTGCCCCACGTTACCTCCTCCGTGGCAAAAGTGCATCAGGTCTCCTCGTACCAATGACGCCAAAAATTCCAAGAAGCGCAAAATAGAAGTACCAAAAACAAACGCAAACGCCAACGAACAGTCAACAAGTAAAGTGTACACTTACAACAGATTTGCCGTATTGGAATCCGCAAACGACTCCATGGATATCGCTGACCCACCATCAAATCAACACACCCAAAGAAACTCCCCTCCCCCACCAATATTCGTTGATGATGTCATCGACATACAAACGATGATCAAGTCCATAGAGAGGGATATCTCCAAAGAGGACTACAATCTAAAAACCATCAACAACAAAGTAAAAATCCTGCCGACAAACCCTGATGCGTACAGAAGACTCATCAAACTTCTCAAGACCTTGAACGCCAACTTCCACACTTACCAGCTCAAACAAGAAAGACCCTTCCGAGTGGTTCTACGCAACATCCACCACTCAGCAGACATAGACGAACTCAAATCCGAACTCCTGAAACTCGGCCACGAAGTCATCAACGTCAGTAACATAAGGCATAGAATCTCTAAAGACCCGCTATCCTTATTTTTTATAGACATTAAACAAAAGCCCAACAACAAGGAAATATACAACATCAGTCGACTGATGAACTCAATAGTAAAATTCGAACCACCGCTTGTTAAAAAAGAGATAGTGCAATGTAAAAGATGCCAAAGGTACGGACACACGCAGAAATACTGCAACCATACTTTCCGCTGCGTTAAATGTGCAGGTACACACCCTACTGAGCAGTGCACGAAATCTCCAGAAACCCCTGCGAAGTGCATCCACTGCCAAGGGGACCATCCTGCTAACTACAAAGGCTGCTCAGCCTACAAAACCCTGTACTCAAACAAGTACCCTAAACTCAGAGCAAAACAGTTAACCAATCAAACACCCAGTCCTCCTAAATTCACAACTACTTCAATTCCCCTCACCAATCAAATACCCAGTCCTCCTAAATTCGCTACTACTTCAACCTCCTACGCCCAAGCAGTACAGGGAATCCAAAATAATCCGAATAGCCACAACGACCATTCTCAACATAGTGTCCCCAATTCACCAAACACAGACAGCGTTTCTAGACTTGAAAAGCTAATAGAAAAACAATCAGAGCAAATAAATAATTTGCTATCACTATTAACACTCATCATGGATAAATTAATACGCCCCGACGCAAAATAAAACTAAGACACTAAGCTCTTTGGAATGCCAACGGTCTAGCTCAACACAAATTTGAACTAGAACTCTTCCTTAAACAGCGGCAAATCGACGTAATGCTCGTATCGGAAACCCACTTCTCCGACAAAAACTATATGAAAATAAACGGTTATAAATTCTACCATACCCAACATCCCAGCAGAAAGGCCCACGGCGGTACCGGAATCATAATCAAATCCAGCATCAAGCACTACGAACTTCCATCATTCCAGAAAGACTACCTCCAAGCAACAAACGTAGCAATATAAAACTGCCATGGTACAATCACCACTTCAGCAGTATACTGCCCTCCCAGACATTCCATCGCCAAAGAAGACTTTGACAACTTCCTTTACACCCTGGGCAGTAGATTCATAGCTGGAGGAGACTATAACGCCAAACATACCCAATGGGGCAGCAGACTGGTTACAGTAAGAGGCAAAAATCTCTTAAACAGCATAATAACCAACAATCTCAACGACCTCACCACATACGAACCCACATACTGGCCCACTGACACTAAGAAAATACCTGACCTTCTATACTTCTTCATAACTAAAAATATCTCGCCAAGATACGTCCAAATCAACTCCTCCACTGATCTCTCTTCTGATCATTCCCCCGTAATAGCAACAGTCAGTTCAACAATAATCGAGAATACACCCAACGGCTCTATACATAACCAAATCACCAACTGGCAGCTCTTTAGAGAAGTCTTTAATCACTCAACTTCAGCCTTAACTTCACTAAAAACTAATGAAGAAATCGAAGCAGCCACGGAATACTTAAACATGAGCATAATAAACGCTATCCGCTCCTCCACACTGACTGAGACGTCTATCTGCAAACACGTACATCCCAACTACATATTAAAAAAAAATAGCAGAAAAACGTAGACTAAGAAGAGTTTGGCAGACCCATAGAACACCGGACGACAAACGCAAATTAAACAACGCAACTAGAAAACTGACCAAAATTATAAAAATCTATAAAAATGACTGTTTTCGTAGATATCTCGCCAACTTGTCTCCCACAGCTGACACCAACTACTCCCTATGGAAGGCTTCCAGGAAACTCACGCGCCCCCCGCACATAATCCCTCCGCTCCGCCGCCCACAAGGTGGATGGGCGCGTAGCCCTATAGAAAAAGCCAACCTGTTTGCCAAACACTTGTCAAAAGTATTTAAACCCCACCCCTCCAAAGCTGCCGCGGACATCACTGATTACCTGCACTCCCCTTTCCAAATGTCTCCTCCAATTGAACCCTTCACTTCTGCAGAGATCATAGACTCAATCAATAGCCTAAACCCTAAGAAGGCAGCAGGGCACGACCTAATAGGCAACAAAGCAATCAAGGAACTCCCCAAAAAAGGGATAGCACTTATCACATCAATCTTCAACGCTATTCTTCGCCTTGAATACTTTCCCAAGGCCTGGAAAACCTCACTGATTACCCTCATCCCTAAACCCGGTAAACCGATACATGAAACAAGTTCCTATCGCCCAATCAGTCTCCTACCTACCCTGTCTAAACTGTTCGAGAAGATGCTAACGAATCGACTCCTTCCACTCCTAGAGGATTTGAAAACACTCCCAGATCATCAATTCGGCTTTCGGAAACAACATTCAACAGTAGAGCAAATCCATCGCATAACCCACATGATCAGCCAAACCCTTGAAAAGAAAAAATATTGCTCAGCGGTATTCCTAGACATACAGCAGGCATTCGACAAAGTATGGCACGAAGGACTACTTTACAAACTCAAAAAAATACTACCACACCCCTACTATTCCATCCTAAAGTCCTACCTAAACAACAGGCAATTTATGGTTAAATGCCTAGACGCCACTTCCGCAACATTCCCAATAGAATCTGGCATACCCCAAGGTAGTGTCCTCGGACCCCTGCTATTCTCCATCTACACTGCCGACTTACCGATATCAACTGAGATAACAGTAGCAACATTTGCAGACGACACAGCGCTATTAGCCTCCCACGCTGACCCGGTAATTGCCTCATCCAATCTCCAACGATGTCTCGACACTATGGAAAAGTGGTTTCATAAATGGGGCTTCAAAATTAATGAAAAAAAATCCTCACATGTAACCTTCACGCTCCGTAAACAAACCTGCCCCCAGGTCACCATCAACAACACAATAATTCCTAGCAAGGACTCAGTCAAATACCTGGGCATGACCCTGGACAGGAGACTTACTTGGAAAAACCACATTTCAGACAAAACGAAGCAATTAAAGGAAAAATTAAAAAAATTCTACTGGCTCACAGGCCGACGCTCCAAACTAAACCTACAGAACAAAATTACCCTCTACAAGACCGTAATAAAACCTGTCTGGACCTACGGAATCCAACTATGGGGAACAGCAAGCAACTCCAACATTGAAATACTTCAACACTTCCAATCGAAAACGCTAAGATCATTATTAGATGCACCGTGGTATGTAACCAACGAAACAATCCATCGAGACCTCAAGATACCCACAGTCAAAGAGGAAATAGCAAAACACAGTGATAGATATAGCAAAAGAGTCAACAAACACAGAAATCCCCTAATCACTGGACTACTTGATACATCGAACCAGACTCGCAGACTGAAGAGACATTACCCGCTAGACCTAAACGCTAGATTCAACTAGTTATTTAAATTAAGTAATATTTACTTATTTATAACACTTACTTACAAATTACACGTATCTATAATAAGTATTAACTTATTATAAATAATCAGCCATGTCACTGCGCCACGCCAGAAAAATTACTGAAAATTCTCAATGTAAGAATTGATCGTAATTTCAATAAACAAAAATAAAAGTAAGTTGTTCTTATGAGTAGATTGGAGGTTACTTAGGGCGAATACTGGCATTGTCGTGTTGTCGTCCCTGATACGACCATCATGCTTTCCTTGGAATTTGTTGCGCCATGCTGATGCCATTCTTTTGCAGTATGTGCATGCGCAGCATCTCGTAGAACAGAAGAACGGTGAGAAAAAGATGGTGAGACAAAAAGAGTGGTGAGACACGCGCAGTGTGTGTTTATTCGACCATTCGTGGAGAGACGCAATCGCGAGAAAGCACGTCAACGGGAGTCGTAAATTCCCGTTACGATTAGATAATCGAACTGATCGATCCCCTGATTTCTGTTACGATAATAGGGGTTGTTCAATTGAGTTTACACTAAATTAACAGGTATAAATTAATGTTTACTCCAACAACTTCGTAAAGAGATAGTTACGCTGGTGTGTGTGTACAAGTTAAGTAAGTGATTGATTTAAGCGTAGAAACCCGATAAAGATATGTTGACTATTCTAACGATGAAGATTAAGTAAAGTTCTGTGACGATGCTGTGTCGGAGGAAAGCTAGTGATAGGTGTGTCTAACGCACAGAGCCATCGGATTTGGTGATGACAATTTTGGTTAGGAGAGTGAGGACAATAGACATTGCTTCTGATTGGATAAAAGAAGGTTTTTTTCTTTATTTATTTATTTAGATTTTACAATTTGTCCTATAGGACATTTGGTAAAATTTTATAGCGGTGTGGTAATATATCATGTGGGTGGTTACCCCCAGTAGGGTACCATCATCGTGTTTGTTAGGTTGTGTCCTTTGTGAGGTCTGTTGGGTGCTTCCTTTTTAACTTTCTTTCTATATCTGATGTGTTGACCGTTTCCGCTGCTAGACGGTTCGGGTGTGTTGCTATTCTTTCTCTGTACCTTCTTGCATATCTGTTAATTTCCTCCTTGACCGTCGGTATTCCCAGGTCTTTCCTAATGTCTTCGTTTCTAACGTACCATGGCGCGTTTACTATTGTTCTTAGTATTTTAGCTTGCATTGCCTCTATTTTGGTTATATGGCTCATTGCCGCTGTTCCCCATAGCGGTATTCCGTACGTCCAGATTGGTTTTATTATCGTTTTATATATTATAAAAGAAGGTTGGTGGACTAAAAAGGGTCTTAGCCGCCCTCGATAGAAAGTTGCTAATGTGAAGTATCATACGTGAGAAAAACTAACCTTCCCGTGTCTTTCCGTAGTAAACAATAAACTTTAGAAAACGATTTAGTAAAAAGATCTTTAAGATTACGTATAATAGTTGTATTGTTATAATCGACTTCCTGGTTTGTCGATGAAAGAGGAAATAAGAGAAAAGAGGAATATAGTTGTGTAAATGAAACAAGCAAACGTGTACAGTATGTACGGCTTCCTATTAGTCTAGCTGTTCATTGTATGTATATTAAGATGCGTACGATAATTTTATATACCCACTTGCCTTGTAATAGTCGACTTTCTATCAGCAAGTTGGGAAAAACCATCGACGTGTCATGTAAACTTAAGGGTTGGTTGATGAAATAAAATAGCTGAGTCGTAACACAACTATTAATTTTGTTTTAATTAAACTTTATTATGAATTCAGCAATCACAATGTAATACACACTGAATTAACATAAATCACAATTCACTCCAACTACGTTATGTAAGACTTAGTTACACCGATACGTTAAGTACGCGACTGTTATAAGGGTAGAGGCCGGTGAAGATATGTTTACTATTCTAAGGATACAGAATAAGTGAGTCTTACTGACGATACTGTGTCTGAGAAAGGTTAGGGGTGGGTGTGTCTAAGGACACGGGACTATCGGATTTGTTGATAACAATTTTGGTTAGGGAAGTGAGGGCGGTAGACACCGTCTCCGATTGGATAATAAGACGGTTGGTGGACCAGGAAAGGTTTTAGCTGCCCTCGCGAGAAAGTTGCTAACGGAACATACCAGATGTGAAGAAAACCGACTTTCTATGCTAACACGTGGTAGACAATAAACGTAAAGGAAATCTAAGACAAGAGATACTCGCTTGGTCCGAAGGACCTTAACTATGAAAATTCCAAGACCCCTGGTGTGTACTTAAGACTATTGAAGGTACGCGCCAAGGATCTGCAGATATCTGGGTACTATCCTGTCCGCGGTATGTGGCCTGGTCTCTGATGTGAATTGACATTACAGACGAATGCAGAACTCTGTATAAAAGACGTAGTATGTGCATAAATGTTAGAATGTAAGATGTTCATTACACATTAGCACACTTGTAAACATACGTCTGTACAACGTAGACTTTTTGAACGTGATAAATAAACGTGTTAAAGTTTCGTTTTGAATAGCCGCCCGCGTAGATTTTATCCTTTTTTTAAGTTTCACGATATCTTCTATAGGCCTCTCCTGATCGTAAATTATACATACTAGAATTTCTAACAGAAAGTCACTTTTCTGGATATTAAAAGCAATAATTCACTCTGTAACATCTCCTGATATCCTATAATCTTCAATTTACCCTTTAATTTAAAACAACATCATTTAACATGTCAAGGCATGGCCATGGTTTCTTGAGAATATTCAGAAAATAATACAGAAAATGAGTTTCAATTTATAATTATCCACAGCACTGTATTATGTATTATTTATTACACCTTTCATCTCCTATTACAGTTTAAGGGCATGTAAAGGTATTACAGTACCTTATACTTTCTCCGCGTACCAGCCTTTGACTTCTTAAATTTTATATACAGATAGATATTTTTAAATTGCCGAAATTGCAATCCGAAGCACTGTAAAATCTTCAGATTCTCAAAACTGGAAACTCTTGAACTCTCGGAATGTTTATCTTTTTCTTCTTTGTTCTGTAGCGGCACATGAATCATGAGACGATTCGAATCGAGAATGACTCGTGCTGCTGTTTTGTCTCAGGGCATTGACAACGTTTCGATGTACGAGATACAAAAGTAAACAAACTTCGAACAAAACAATATCGCCGCTACCTGCAACTGTCCACTGGAGTCGAATTCAAACTTACCGGTACTCGATAACATTCGTATTTTTGTGCATAATAATTAATGAAGCAATAGGACCATAATTTTGGCAAATTTAGCACAATAAGGCATTATAGATATTAGTGCAAAGTCGAAACACGACTGCTTATCCCAAAAAGCCAATATCAAAATATTAAACAGAAATATTAAATTTTCAAACAATGATAAGTAATCTTTAATAATATTAGTAATAAAACAACGAAACATGCTTTGACATTCTCTGAAAAGTTATTATTAAAATCTTCACTTCCGTGAAATACAATTAATAATAAAAATATAAGAAGTGAAAATACAAACATGGAAATGAATAAATAAACTGAGACAAATAAATTAATAAAACTCTTTTAACATATTGAAGAAGATAAGTTAAATACATATAAAAACTAATATTTTAAGGAAGGTCAAATCAAGAACATTGATTGAAAATTTAGTTTCTATTAAAATCTTTTAATTCGCACATTTAGAAGTTGTATCTGCGTGCATCTCTAACTGACCATTATGAATAGTTTTTACATAATCATTTAATAGACCATCTAAAAAAATTGATAATAATTTCAACAAAATACCGTGGTATTCTCGGCCATAAATGCGTGTAAATAATGTTAAATTAATGTAAAATAATGAAATAATGTAAAATGCTAAACAATGTATATTGAATTAACTACTAATGTATTTTAATTTGCGTAAGATGTGTTTCTGATTTTCAGATTGCAAAAATTCAGATTTCTAATTAGCATTATTTATTATGGTTTTCATTATCAAATACATATAAATGAACGAGGTAATCACTTCTTCTACGACAGAATGAGATACATAAGTATATAAGTAAATTTTAACGAAATCATCAACAACACAGTTGAATAAGTAATCGAAAATTTGAAGTTCATTTTCGATTTCAAAGGAAATTTCTTTTAAAACGAAATAAATTTGGCAATTTTGTAAATATGTGTTTTAATCTAATAGCAGGTGCCCACTGGACACGGCGTGTTCGGCAAGTACCTGAGAAAAATCGGACGGGAGACGATGGACATTTGTCACTACTGCGGAGAGGGCAGGGACACGGCGCAGCACACGCTGGAGCTCTGTCTGGCGTGGGAGCTGCCCCGCTACACTCTGCAGCACGCCATAGGAGAAAAATTGACCCACTCAGCGATTGTAAAAGCGATGTTGAGATGGTCACAGGAATACGAGGCCGTCTGCCTCTTTTGCGAGCGAGTTATGCTCGCGAAGGAGCGAGCAAAAAGGGAGAGAAACAAAATCTCTCACCCTTGTAGGATAAGACGATGGAGGAGGATGGTAGTCAGGCGACCTAGAGCCGTTCCATCGCCGTCCCAACGGACTACGACTAGAAGGGGCGACAGCGCTAGGGGCAATGCCCCCCCCCCCTAACGTCAAATTCGATAGTCAGGAATTATTAGGACTGGCTCGAACAAGAGGACGCGGGAAGGGGGTGCAACAGAAGTTAATTCATAAGAGGTTCCTGGAGCACTCCTATCATACGCGTAGGATAGTCATCGTAGAGTTTTAGTCGGTAGGAGTTCGACACTACTCTGCAGTTACGCGATTATTAAAACAGCGGAGTGTCCATGAGGATTTCTCCACGTACAAAAAAAAGGTTCTTGTGGACTTCAGACTCTTGATGTTCCTCGCACTGGCCTTTGACTGGTTTTTGATTTAGATTAACTGATGAGATTTGACTGAATATAGACTAGAGCGCAAGGAGAAGAAGTAGAGTTGACCCTTCTGATGATATAGACTGACTAAGACTGGATATAGACTAGAGCGCAAGTGACTGATCTGTAGTCCCGAGAACAAGTTGACTGTCCTGTCGTCCTGAGAACAAGTTTAGAGGGATGACGTGACTGTTCTCTAGTCCCGAGAACAAGTAAGGTTCGTTCTTGTGTGATTACGGAGAAAAGCTCGGAGTGGGTGTGTCTTTTGAACTAAGGACGTGGATTCGTTGTTCACACTTTTCGTTAGAACAGTGAGGGTAACGATCAGCGATGCCTATTGGTTATAGCCAATGATAATTACTGAAGATTGGAGGAGGGGCCTCCTACCGACATGGCTCAGGGGTGACCTTGTTCATGGGAAAACCCGGCTTTCCCATTAGGTAACTACCTGCTTTCTCCGTAATTTGTAAGAACGTGCAATAGACCTAAGGACTGTTTTAAATACCAGTTATAAACCGAAAATACTTGCAGGACTAAAGGTTCCTGCAAGCTAATAAGATTCGGTTTATGGTGGGGCCTTAGGTTTACTGAGGGTCTGTCAAATGGAGCTTGGGCCCTGACGGTCAGACAATGAAGGACGTCGCACGGATCATTTCACGCGACGTAACAATGACATTTACTGCATCATTATATCTTTATTTTGAGTATTTACAATTTGATAATTTACAACGAACAATATGCGTTTAATACTACAAGTATAAATTTGATTAATTAAACATAAATTTACTAATTTATTCTCAGGTCGTCTTAAATCCACTTCGATACGTTGGAAGCATAACATGGCAAAGACACAGATGCAAAGTATACGAATGCGATCTATATGTATAAACGGTCACAAACAAGACACAACTATAAAAACATGTTTGATAAATAACATGTAAATAACATAATAAACAAATTTTGTTTGTAAATAGTAAAATCTTGTGCCCATTGTAAGTATCATAATAAATGTTAACTTATGATAACTCTGTCCTTGTTCTTGTACCTATCTGATACTATATAACGTAATACATTATAACGTAATTCTAAATAATGTAATATTGGGTTGGTGTTACACCGCCTAAAACATCTGCATTCCAGCCCTCGCGACCGGACAGCCAACGGCCTGCGTAACGTCATTTCGACCCTCAATAAACCTAAGGACCCACCATAGACTTTCTCTTTCATTGTCTTGCATCAACATGTGTCTTCAGTCAATTCGTTTGTCCTGAAGAATTTCTTAAGCCTAAAAATATTTTCGACGCACATCTGGCTTTTAGAGAGGACCTTGGGTTTATTAGGCGCACTTAAAAAATACGGAGAAAGCGGGTACGCACCTATTAGGAAAAACCGAATAGCTAGCTAACAAACAAGCTGGTTTTTCCCATGTACAAGGTCACCGACGAACCATGATGGTAGGAGGTTTCCTACTCATTCCTTAAAACGTCAGCGTAGGTTATAACCAATCGACATCGCAGATCGTTACCCTCACTTTTCCAACGAAAAATGTGAACAACGAATCCGCGTTCCTCAGGCAGAGGGGCACACCCACACCGAGCTTACTTCCGTATTAACATTAGAGTGACAAATCAGTTTGTAGTAAAACATCGAACGCCTAACGTTTACGTCTAAGCGCAGCATTCAAAGTCAGTTCTCGATATCATCGAACATTCACATACTCTATTAAGTATCCTATCGTGCTGCGTCCACTAACATACGAAATTCAATCATAAGAGCCCTGCTCTAGTGTGCATATCTATCTTATCTTCGTGCGACAAGTTGTTATCTATTTGTAACTACTCAACAGTGTAATTTAAGTGTTGGAAATATATAATTTATAATTCTGTGAATCACAGTGTTATATAAACTGAATCACCCCTATTATCTTAGCGGAAATCAGGGGATCGATCAACTCGTGGTGTCGATTATCATAATCGTAACGGGAATTTACGACTCCCGTTAACGTCTCGCCTCGCGATTGCGTCTCCCCGCGATTAGTCGAAAATACAGTTGGCAACTAAGTGATTGTAGATTTTGCCATTACCACCTAATGTATATAGTATATATCATATAGCATTATATATCGTGTATTAAATTTATTCGAAAGTAATAGAATAGTTAATTGGACAAAGTGATCGATCTGAACTGTATGTAGTTCATGACGGTGACTCGGCCGTCTGACGAGCGCATGTTCCATTGTTGCAGAGTTTTTCGTTGGTCGGAGCTGTGTAAGATATTTTGTGTAACTGGAAATTTAACGCAAAGGTACGTTGAACGCACATTCTGGTAAATACAGCGCGAACGGTAATTCTAATTATTTCATATCTAGTTATAGGTTATCGTATCGGTTTGCTTTCCTTTGTATAAATTGCCCTGCGAGTGTGGATGGACGATACATTTGGAGAAATGAACTGTGACGAATAACAACGAGCAGCAAGGCGATTAACAAGAGGAAGAAGGAAAAGAGCGTTTAATCGTTGATAATGAAAAAATGTATTATCTGGTTGGTTGCGTACGAGCGTGGGAGAAAAAGTGTGAAACGAGGGAAGGGCAGGGAGAAGTATCTTCCAAATGTGTAAATAAGAAGTGTAAATAAAATCGTTTGGAAATGTGAAACGTTTTGCGTGAAACAAGTAATGATAAGAGCGTAAAAATATAGGGTGAAAAGACGAGGTGTATAATAAAGATGCATAAATAAAATAAATGCGTTGCTATCTTGGGCGTGTGAAAAGTTTTTTATTTTTTTGTCCGATTTGGACATTTGGTAGAATCTTTTGACTGTTTGTTTATCATGTGGATGGTTATCCCCAGCGGGGTACCATCTTCGTGTTTGTTAGGTTATATCCTTTATGAGATCTGTTGGGTGTGTCCTTTTTAGTTTTCTTTCTATGCTTGATGTGTTGATCGTTTCCGTTGCCAGCCGGTTCGGGTGCGTTGGTATTCTTTCTCTGTACCTTCTTGCACATCTGCTAATCTCCTCCTTGACAGTTGGTATTCCCAGGTCTTTCCGAATATCCTCGTTTCTAACGTACCATGGGGCGCTTACTATTGTTCTAAGAACTTTTGCTTGCATTGTCTCTATTTTGGTTATATGGCTCATTGCTGCTGTTCCCCATAGTGGTATTCCGTACGTCCAGATTGGTTTTATGATCGTTTTGTATATTTTTAATTTCTTCTCTATGCTTAGTTTAGATTTTCTACTTGTTAACCAATGCATTTGAATGCAATGCATGTGAATCGTGTATCTAAGTGGAGTCCTAGATATTTGACTTGCCTTGTTTGTATTATGTGAGTGCCGTTCAGTAGGATGTTTGGTGATATCTGTTTACGCAGTGTGAATGTAATATGGTTGCATTTATCGGGGTTTGGTTTTATTTGTTTATCTTGCAGCCACTTTCCAATTTTTGTGATGTTCTTGTAGTAGTTTGACTGCTATTTCTGGGTTAGTATGCCTGACTAGTACAGCTGTGCCAGTATGAGTAAATGTCAGTATTTTCCTATTGGTAGTTGTTGGTATGTTGGCCGTGTATAGTGTGTATAGTATTGGTCCAGAGACGCTTCATTGCGGAACTTCAGAGTATATGTCTTTGATTTTTATTATGAAGGTTCTGCTGCTTAAGGAGGATTTTATTAATTGGTATATTTGTTCCGCGAATTGTTTCCTGATTGTTTGTAGAAAGCTTTCGTGGTTTATTTTGTCGAATGCCTTCTCTATGTCCATAAAGAGGGCTGTACAGTATTGTTTGTCTTCTAATGCTAGTATTATTTCGTCAATGAGCCTGTGCATTTGCTCTATAGTGGAGTGTTTGTTTCTGAATCCGAATTGGTGATCCGGTACTAATTTTCCCTTCTCTATTAGTGGTTTTATGCGGTCGTAAATTACTTTCTCTAGTATTTTGGAGAACACAGGAAGTAATGATATTGGTCTGTAAGATGCAGTTTGATGTGGGTCTTTGCCTGGTTTAGGAAACATTATGATCAGTGCCAGTTTCCAAATTTTAGGAAAGTATTGAATTCTTAGTATTGCGTTAAATATTATTGTGGTTTGTCTTATCGCTTTTGGCGGGAGGTTTTTCAAGATTTTGCCATTGATTAGGTCGATTCCTAGTACTTTATTATTTTTTGTTTTCTCGATTATGTTTCTAATTTCTTGTGCTGTTGTTTTAGGTATAGCGTAGTGTTTGTGAGTTGATGTACTAGTGGTTAGCGCATCCTCGTCCGTATGACTATTGTTGTTGCTGTTGTTGTGGTGTAAATGTGTTGCATAGGTGGTTGGATAATTTTTCAGCTTGCTCTTCGTTGCTTCTTGCCCATGTGTTATCTGCTCTTCTGATTGCTGGGACCAGTTTTATTGTCTTCTTTATTTTCTTTTTTTGTGGCTTTCCATAGGGAGTAGCTGGAGTTCTCGTGTACAGATAGTGACTCAATGAACTTTGTGAACTCGTTGTTGTCGTGTTCTTTTATTTTGTTTTTTATTTCCTTTGCAAGTTTGTTTAGGTGTTTTTTTTCCTTTGTTCTATGTTTTTGCCATTTTGCTTCGCTTTTCTTTTTTCTCTAATTTTTTCGAGAATGTCTAATGCAATTATTTTTGTTTGTCTGTTGGTTGATTCAGGTATAGTGGTTGCCCGTGTTGCTTCTTGAATAGTTTCTGTAAATGTTGTTACTGCTTGATCGATGTGTTCAGGTGTTTTCAATGGGATGTTGCAGTTTATTTTGCTCTCGATTATTTCTTTAAATGTTTACCATTTGGTGGTTTTATTGCATAGTGTCTCTGGATTGCTGTAAAGTATTGGTTTGCTTCTGTATGTAATTATTATGGGTGTATGATCGGGGGTAAGCTCAAGGCTGGGTGTTATGTTTAGTTTATTTGCGTTTAGTCCCTTTGTAACTGCAAAATCGAGTAGGTCAGGTATTTTGCTCAGGTCTGTCGGCCAGTATGTCTGTCTTTCCGTGGATAATATATTGAGGTTATTGTTTCTAATGTAGTTTTCCAAGGTTCTACCTCGAGGTGTAGTGATTCTTGATCCCCATAGCGTGTGCTTTACATTGTAGTCTCCAGCTGCGATATACTTATCACCTAAGTGTTGAAAGTACTCTTCCCACATTTGTGAAGTAATTTTGTGTCGCGGCAATAGATATACTGCTGACAACTGTAAATGGTTGCTGCTAGTTTGCACAGTAACGGCGGTTGCTTGTATATGTTCCTTACTAACTTGGCTGTGTAAGTGATGTTTAATGTCGTTTTTTATTACTACTGCGGTCCCTCCGTGTGCTTTTCCCGAGGGATGCTTGGTATTATATATGGTATAGTACTGTATTTTTATGTAACTTTTTGTAGTGAAGTGTGTTTCTGATACGAGTAGTATGTCGATATTATTGTTGTATAGGAATGTGTTAATTTCTAGGGCCCCTTGTTGTAGGCAGTTAGAGTTCCTGGCTGCTATTTTAAGCATGTCCATTTTATTTCTTATTTTTTCCTCAGCATGTTTGTAAGTAGTTGTAGCATGACAGTGATTTGTTCCGTTTGCTGTCTGAGGACTGCGTTTTGTTCGCTTATCATTTTTCTAAGTATTTCGGCGTTTTTGATGGATTGTTTTAGTAGTTCTTTGATTTCTGTATCGTCTTCGATTTTGTTGCTTTGATTCTGCTTGTTTGTGTGCGTTGCTTGTCTAATGTTTTGGGTTACTTGCGCGTAGCTTCGGTTATCTTGGGGATCTATGTTTCTGTTTGTAGCTTTTGGTTCATATTATGCTTTCAATGTTGTTTCATTATCCGTTATACTTTGTTGTGGTTGGTAGTTATCGACTGATCTATTGCGAAGTGGTGGAAGCAGTTTACGTTGTAGTAGTTTCCTGATTTCACATCCTTTATAGCTGGTTGGGTGGTTTCCATTAAAGTTGTAACATTTAACTTCGTTTATTTTCCCTATGTAGGGACAGTGTGTTGTTAGATAATTTTTGCACATTTAACACATGCCGAGCTTACGTTACAATAACTTTTAGTGTTACCGTATTGTTGACACCGCATGCATTGCGGTATATCTTTTTTGTGGCGTGGTGGTTCCACTGCTGCTATCGTATTTAGAATTCTATTGATTTCGTAAATTTCCTTGTTGTTGGTTCTAAGTTCCAGTTCTATTAAGAATAATGGTAATGGTTGCTTCGTATCGTATCTTGTCATATTGTTTATTGCTCTTGTATGGCGGCCAATTTTTTCTAATTCCTTACTTAGTTTTTTCCTGTTAGTTTTTGGATGTAGTGCTCTTACAACTACTTTGTAGCTCCTTTCTGTTTTGAGCTGGTACATGTGGTATATAGCATTTTTTTCTTTTAGTTCTTTTATCACTTTCCTATAACTGTAGTATCGAGCGAGAGGCCTGGGAGTTGGCGGATGAACCGCGTGGAATGTCGCGAGAGCCGAGGCGGTTGTTTTTGATCGCGTAGTTTTGGAAAGAGGAGGCCTACGTGATCTTGGCCACGAGCGGTTGCTAAGGGACGGGGAAAAACGAATCAACAGAGAGTGCGAGTGGCGTTGCCGAGAGAGTGCTGATTGCATTTTGTGAAAGTCGAGTCGTTAACTAATTATTTAGTTGTGATGTTTTCTGTACGTTTGGTGTGAATAGTTCAGGTTGAACAACAATCGTCTTTTTCTGTTTGATTAAGATCTGTATCATCCATTCCTTGTAAATAAACATTATATCACGATATTACATAACTTTCTGGGGTGTTTGTTTGTATTTGTACTTGTTCTAGTTTTGTTTGTTTTATTATGTAATTTTCCTTCCCAACTATATCGTTTAGTCGATCTATAAGCGGGTCTATTATCTGGACCTCGACAAATATTGGTGGTGGTTTTGTAATGTGCGTTGATTTAGTTATGTTTTTGGTTGCTGGGTCATCGTCTATTTCCTCCGTAAGTGAGCTGAAGCAGTTTCTTAGTAGTAATTCTTGCAGCCATCACTGCTTTCCTGTATCTGGATTTCCTGTTATT
This sequence comes from Bombus pratorum, assembly GCA_930367275.1. Taxonomy (NCBI): domain Eukaryota; kingdom Metazoa; phylum Arthropoda; class Insecta; order Hymenoptera; family Apidae; genus Bombus; species Bombus pratorum. Next base: position 913,070 of record OV883995.1, on the reverse strand, counting down.
TTTCGTTTTTTGTTGTAGCTTGCCACCTTCCATCTTTCATCCTGTTGAATTGTTTCCTTATTGGTTTCCATATCAACATCGTTTGTAACTGAACAGTCCTGTTCTTGGTTTATTGGTTGGCTTGGTTTTGATATATTTCTTGTTTTATTTATGTAGTATTGTTCGTCTTTGTTAATTATTTTTATCTGTGAGATGTGTTTTTTCATGTTAGGTTTGCTTATGATCTTCTTAGTAGAAGACACGGGTTTCCACCATTTAGCTATGGGCGTAGCCGCTCTTAACTTTCTCTCCCCCACTTGCCGTACTTTTTCTGAAGCACTGCTTTTCACGTCCGCTTAGCTCGGCTGCTCGGGCAGAACTGCGTGTGTGAAAGGTGGAGCAGGAATGTTGATTCAGCATGGGGATTTGTCCAAAACATGGGTTAGTTTTGTTAGAAAATTGTAAAATATGCAAAAAGATTGTAGACGTTAGATGCATGAAAGTTGGAAGAAGTAAGAAAAGAAGGAGAAGAGAGTATAAAATAATAATAGGTAGTACGTAAAGCAATATAATTTTCTGGATGGCAAAAGAATGGATTTGTTTGGATTCTAGGAGACTAAAGAATAAATAAAGATACATTTAGGAGATACGTGCGCGTTGTTTATTCGACCATTGACAATAAATTGTGAAAGTAGGCTTTAAAAAAATAAATGATAGAGAGAATAGCTTTTAAAGGTTAAGAATATGGTTGCGTTAAGAAAAGTGTAATTGTAAAATGTATGGCTAATGGAATAAAATACCATTACGAAGGTAGTAATTATATCTGGAAATATATTAATAAGGAATAACTGTTGAGAAATGTTAAGTTGGTATGATCACTGGTTACTACAAGCTAAGTTGGTACGACTTCTAACGACGCTCTTTTGTCTTAGGAGTCGACCACGTTGTTCTATTGACTAAGAGATAGATTCCTGTGTGGTAAGACGTGTTGTATAAGACTGAAATATATTGGAGAAAACGAATCTGAGTGAATCGTTAATTAATAAACCCAAAACCATATTAAATAACAATAACACGATTGCAATCTTGTAATTAGACAGATAATATATGGAAAGTGATTAACGTTAAATGACTTCCATTTAGAGGAATGAAAGGTATTAGAGATAAAATGGAACGGTATTATTAAATGTAGTGATTATATAGAATTATAGGAAATATGGTGGTAATTACATCCTCGGTGTAAGTTTCGGTGAGAATTATAGTGCCTTACGGAGTCGGGCCGGAAAGAAGAACGTTGGAAGAAGGTTTAGCGGAAGGAATAGAGAGAAAGGAAATTGTTGAAAGGCCTAATGTTGTTCGAGAAAGGAAAGTTGGTATAGATAGAAGAGAAAAGTTTATAGGATTTGGTAAATTTGATAAGTATTAACTGTAATTGCATGGGATTTAACAGCGACCAGTGTCGATACAATGCAATCCGGCTGATGTGCGCTGTATAAAGCATACATGTGGAGTACAGCGCGCATCGAACTGCCTATGTATCCCGAATAGCAGCGGTTATTCGTTGAATTGAATATTTAACCTTGAATTTTGATAACAGTAATTGCAATGGTTTTGACAATGATCAGTGTTAACACAGTACATTCCGGCTGATGTGCGCTGTGTAAAGCCGCAAATGTGGAGTATAACGCGTATCAAATTATCGAGATTTGTCCAATAGCATTGGTGATTCGTTCAATTGAATATTTATCCTTGAGCATTAAAAATTCTAATTCCATCGGATTTGACAGGGAAAAGAGTTGACATAGTGCAAACCGACTGATGTGCGCTGCATAATCCGGCAAATGTGGAATACAACGCGCATGGAATTGTCGAAATTTGTCCAATAGTAGCGGAGATACGTTCAATTGACTATTTAAACTTGAATATTTTTAACTGTAATTGCAATGGATTTTACAGGGATTAGTGTCGATACAGTGCAATCCGGCTGATGTGCGCTGTGTAAAGCAACAAATGTGGAGTACAACGCTCATCGAACAGCCTATGTATCCCGAATAGCAGCGGTTATTCGTTGAAGTGAATATTTAAACTTGAATTTTGATAACAGTAATTGCAATGGTTTTGACAATAATCAGTGTTAACACAGTGCAATCCGGCTGATGTGCGCTGTTTAAAGTCGCAAATGTGGAGTACAACACGCATCAAATTGTCTAAATTTGTCCAATAGTAGCGGTGTGGCGGATCGGTATCAACAGGACGCCGACATGTCGAGGCATCAACGCGGCGCAACACCTCCCGGGCGATCCGCGGGTACCAACCGCCAACACCAGAGGGCTACGACGACAACGAGTCTGTCTATCTCGCTAGCGGTCGAATATACGGGCACATGATACAAATGCCGCACCTAGCGAGACTCCCTCTACGTCCAAGGCAGGGACTACCGGGCATAGCCTTACTGACGAGTCCACCGGTAGTCCCGGGACGAAACGCTCATTCTCTTTTCACCTAGTTCGGACACGATTACCGTCAAAGTGATGACCGCCAAAGCGGAGATACTTTCAACTGAATACGTCGGAGATGAAGCGACATTGAAGCCTTCCCTTTGGAACTTCGGAAAATCCCTTAGCACCGTAATCTAGATTTTATCATAGGCGTAATTAAACAATTGTCGTCTTTCGATCCGATTGTATTTGTTCGAGATTTGTGATAATGAGCTTGGGCTCGAGGCGACAGCCAGTCGCCTGTAGCGTAAAAATTAAGATAAAACAAGAATCTTGTCAATTTCCGAACAGGAGATCGAGTACTGTTATTGTTACTCAATTTGTACAGTATTATTTTCGGTTTGCGATGATACACTTTTGTTACTTGGCCTAGTTGAGAATTGTTTCAGACTGTCTGGATGATTTTGAAGGGAGCATTTATATTCTTTCATTCGTTGGAGTGGGAGAAGGCTTTGCTCGTACTTATCATATATTTCGGAGAACGGCTAGAGTGACCGAATGCCACCCAGGCGGCTGAGAACGGATGGTGACCGGACGGTCACACGTGATAAGGCGCTCGGAATTTTGGTTTATCATATGGCTGCTCGAATTTCACCTGTGACAATCTCCTCGCGTCGCAGTTCGAACGTTTTATGAATAAGGTGAAGAAATTGAACTTTGTATATGGTAATAGAATTTATTATACAAATCCAACAGAGTGACGGTTCAAAGTGCTACAACAGAATGATTCAAAGTGTTATAAGAGACCGATTCAAAATGTTTTAACAGGCTGGGACGAGCTTATTTTGGAGGGTTTTTATACTGGGGTTTTAGTCCCTCTGGAGGGGTTATCGTCGGGTGTATATCAGAGGCGGCTGTTCCGTTACTATCTGGTTATTGTTTTGTAATATCGTAGAATAGCTTTGATTGGAGATCGGCTGAAATTAGAAAACACCGTGTACGTCGTCCTTTTGTGGTTTGTTTACATCCAAGAGCGCCTAGTAACAGTGATGCGAAAAAAGATAAGCAGCGTCAAAACAGAAGTACGGTTTCATATTTCAAGGAGTGGCAACCGAGAGGCCAGAGTATGTGAGCCGAAAAGTGTGTGTTTGTGCGTGCGTGCGCGCGCGAGCACGACCGAGCAGGAATGCATTTGCGAGAGTCAGAGTTGATCGAGACGTCGAAGCATAGAGTCGTTAGAATTGATAGAGTTGTGAGTGTTGTCGAGTGTTAGAGTTGCTAGTGAGAGAGAGAGAGAGTTACCAAATAGTTGACAAGTTATTTATGTAAATACGAGCGTTGCATTTAGTTTTCCTGTTAATCAAACATCGTTTTTCAGTCTAACTATCTGTATTTTCAATCCTTTATTAATAAATTATAATTAATCGGACAAAATTACACCTTTAATATATTCCGATATTACAGTTTCGATAGCTGTGGCATGCAGGATGTTTCGTCTACCCTATTACTGCTTCTGAGCGTGTGACATTTTTGAGCGTGTGACACGCGCGTGTATATTTAACTCGCACGCAGGGAGCCAGATATTACGTTAGCGTTAGCGTCGCTCAGGCGAACCTTTGTTTCATTCATGAATATTCCAATTTTTCGGACGAAAACTGCAAATGTAAAATTGTGTTATAGGTTTCCATATAGGTACATTCCTCATCAAAGAGATAGCCCATGTGAGCTATCTTCAATTTCTCAATAACGCGTGTAGAGTTTTTCGTCTGTAATATATGATATCAAAACATTGTGAGCTCAGGATATGTGGTTCGTTGAAAATAATTGAAAATATTATGATATTTAGTGTGTGACAAAAGAATTGTTTTATTTTAAGAACGAAATGATAGCACGTGTACAATAAGAAAATAATAATCAACATAAATTATAACTAACAATAATTACTTATCAAACATATATACTTATTTAATAATGAGTATATCCCCCTTTATTGTACGATTTGCTATCGATTTATGTAGTTTCTGAAAATAATTTTGACTCAATGTATGCCATTTGCGTACAATTGCATTTTTTAATTCTTGTACGTGTTGATACTGCATTCCATTCGCGTATACGCCGTGAACAAGTTCTGCCCAGCAATCTTTAATAATATTAAGGTCCGGGGAGCGTGCTAGCCACGGCAAAACAGATATATATGTCGGGGTAACGTTGAGGATAGGGTTGTGGGTGTTTGATGAATCTTCATTGAAATTAGCCATCGTTGCGGTATAGCAAAGGTACGGTTTATTAACACAAGTATGAATAACACAGATTTGACAATCAACCACGGCGATTAGGCACTCGCGACACTAGTGACAATGGTCTCAGGTACGATAACGAATCCACGGTCAACGGGATGATAGATGGACATTCTCACAAAATCAAAGTCTGATTCTTCGTTGGTAACACGTGAAAATAATTGCTGATCGTAAAGACGTTACTCTTTAGTCGACGGAATCGTGAGAGAGAATGAGTTTCCGTCCCGATAATGCCACAGAGGAAAACTATAACGGGATGTGTCTAAGGACACGAGATCATAGGATTCGTCGAGGGTAGCCTTCGTTCAGAAAGTAAGGGAAATTGACGTTGCTGCTAATTGGTCAATCTCCATATCGGTGGTTAGAAAAAGATGCTAGCCGCCCTCGAGGGAAAGTTGCTAGTGAGAGACGCAGCTCGTTGAAAAATAGGTCCCCCCTATCTTCCCGTAGTTGGGACAAAGACTGTTTGTCTCTTTGAAGAACTTTAGTCAACTAAATCTTAAGATTTATAACGGACCCTCAGGCTAGCTGAACATGTACTGCGGAGATGCATCGACATCTGGCAATCATCTTACTCGAAGAATAAGTCTGCGTGTGGCGAGCTACGGGACAGAGACCGTTGGAATGTTTACTGTCGAGTGTTACAACTATTTCCTTTTTAAGGAGAGCTATAGAATTACTCCATGCCTTTGTCAGACAAAGCGCCCATCCCTTGACCGCGGGTGCGTTGGTGACTGACTGTCGCCTCGAGCCCAAGCTCATTATCACGAATCTCGGACAATTACAGTCGGATTGAATAACTACAATTGTTTAATTACAGCTATAGTAGATTTTAGATTACAATGTTGCGGGATTATCCAAAGGCTCCGGTGTTCTTTCATCTTCGACATATATTTGCATTAAAGTATGATTGGACCATTCCTGATGTTTGTATAGGTGCATTACCTTGTTGAAAGATGCAATCAGGTCCAGAAACGCGTTCTGCATGATTATTTATTTGTTCGTTGATTAAATTTATGTACCGGACACTATTCATTCTCCCATCGATGAACTTGATACATGTCTTGCCGAAATAACCGATGCCGGCCCAAACCATCACGCTGCCTCCTCCCATTTGTCTTCGAATTGCCGACATTGTCTCTTTTCTTATGTCATGAAAATAATATTGGAACGCATCAGGACCATCCAAGTTGAGTATTTTTCCCCTGAAAATAGTACCCTTCTTCATTCCTTTTCCAATGCATTCTTTCTTTTGCACCGCGTAAACGTTCTATTTTGTGTTTCGTTGTTAACGAAGGTTTCTTTTTCAATTTTAGCCTCTTAACATCTTTTCAGGATAGTAGAATTCGACGAACACTTGAAACACTGGCACTAACACTAGATTTTTCCATTATTTCCTTCGTTGTTAACTGCAAGTTCCAACTTGCTATACGCAAAATTGCTCGCTTATCACGATCGGATAACGATGACGACCGACCAGTGCTTTCCTTTTTGTCATAATCTTCAACATTTTTTAAGAAATTGTGTATTACTTTACGACTTCTTCTTATTACTTTCGATATTTTTGTTACTAATAACTGTTGCTGTTTTAGTTCAAGAAATTGCTTTTTTTCAGACTCGTTTAATTTTTTCCGCATCCCACACTTACAAATTTATATAATATTGTAGCGACACACGAGCTGAAGGACAAATCGAGCCACGTGTGGTCTTACCTTGGAGTATCAACAACTTTAGGACATACTGTAATAGTAAGTAAACTTCGGACAAAAACAATGTCGCCGCTTCGTGGAACCGTCTAACAAAGGCGAATGGAAATTTACCGGTATCCCCTTGACCAGCATAAATAAACTAACGCGATCGTAAGGTGACCAGTTTTCATCAGTCTCAGTCGCGTGTGATCTCTTTAGCGAGTTATACACAGTCTTAGCGAACATTCTTTTAACGACCACTATCGAGCAATCTACAGTTTTCTCTGTATTTATAATTACTTTAAAATATATTTGACGGTTTCAATATCGAGTAATCTCGTCAATAAACTACCACACGTTTTACAACATGTTCATTTAATAAACATTGCGGGTTTTAATATTGTTTAAATGTTAGTGTTTTATTATTATTTATCGTTGTTCGTTATTAATGTTCTAATTTGTGACTATTAATCATTTATTAATTATTGTATGTTTCAGGTGCGTGCCATCATGATGCATCGATGTCCTGACGTTTTACGTAAGTAAATAAATTTTTATTATTGTAATTATTCTTGCAAAATCAACGAAATACGTCATGGATATTCATTTGTTATAATTAATTTAACTTCTCGTGTTACTTTCATTTTCTGTATTGATGCGCTCGTCAACATGAGCGCTTGACATAAGTTATCTCCGTTTCGGGTGTACAAAACTGTTTGTTATTTGGATTCTTGAATTTATTATTTTAATTCAGATTCGTGTCATTTGACTTGTATAATATACACGAGGTGGTGTTTGGTGTAAGGTGCCCAAGAAATACTTGGCGGTGTTCAACAATATAATTTATCTAACAATCAAAATCCTCGATTACCACTGACTTTCTTGCTTCTCGACTATGTTTGTATCACGTAATATTCGTGAGAAGAAAATAGAAAAAAGATTAGATGAGGAGGATCCCTAATTCCTTACATTTTCTTTTACAATATTTATTGATCAAGTATAAGAATACAATAGATTTACAATATGTAACGTTAGCGTATAATTCCGAAGTATGACCGAGGGTCGACAAGATTTGTCAAGACTGCGCTTTCTGGGTAGATGCTCGGCTTTTATATCCTAAAAGTATTGGTGCTAAAGAGCGATGTTGGAAGTTGTGGGTGCCGTGTGCAAAAGCTGATAATGGCTATCTAGATGACGTCATTTGAGATGTGGTGGCCGTTACATTTTCCCCTTCTTAGAATGATTTTGGTCCTCCAAAATCTTAACGTTTCTCCATTATGGATTTGTGGAATCGCGCTTTGGTAGGTGCTCATCTGAATTTGTTCCAAATGTTCTGTTTCATCTTCTTCGTCCAAGTGGCGGATGGCTAAAGTGTTTTGCGATATTTCTATATATGTTTAGAGGTGTTGAATATGTCGCAATATTTTGGATGTTATTCCTAGTTTTACAACATAATAAATGAATACATAGTTTTATAGGTAAAGATTTTAGTAGATACCTGCAACATAAGCGACTATTTGTAAAAATGAGAATCCTCATGCTTTAAATGACTGTATTCGTTAGTTGATGGATTTGGTCGGATATTTGGTCTAAGTTATTCTGATATTCTGGTATGTTACTAGGAATTCTAGGTGTTCTTTCAATTTTTTCTAACAAATAATTTATTCTTGTATCATTTTCAAAGGAAATCGTCTTGAGCTTATATTCAAATGTTATATTGACTTTGGATTGTCCTATCTTCATTACACTATCGTTGAATATTATGCATATTACATTGTTCATCAGGTGACTGAATTATGGAAGGTCTTCCTATTTTAATTTCTTTCTGAGTATTATCACAAAGTACATGTATTTCAATTTCTTCTTTTGGTATAGCTATATATTGGTTTTCAGCTGTTAATGGAATGAAAGTTATATCTTCGATTTTATAAACGGCAAATTTACAAATGTTTATTCTTTTGTTAAAGTTAATTATTTCTCACGCACAGTCGTGGATAGATTTCTTGTCATGTGTCGCTTCAGTTTGTTTGCACATTGTAATTCCTATTTTTATGTTACAATTTTTATCGAGGTATTCATTATCAACGTTCGTTGATAATGTAAGTATGTTGCTGTGTAAAAAATATTGAATGTTCAAATACTGGTGCCCGAAATGCTTGGTCTCTTTTGGTTGGTTTGGGGTATACTCGCACTATATCCTATGCCAAGCCCGTTAATAAGGGTACAGTTATTTTGGAGAAAACTTTGATCTTGATAGCGAATACTGTCAATTTCGGTATGAGGTGAATATATTTAACAATAAATATTTATTAACAAACATATTCGGTGAGTACACTTGGCGTAAAACTCGCGGTTATTAATTTCGGTTCGCGATTACAAAAGTTCGAACTCGGGTAGGTACGATTCGTTATGCGATACTAGTTCGGACGATGATTGCCTGAGATGTCGAGCAGCTCGGATCAGTGATTGCTGCCAACTACCAACTATCAATTCGGACAGGCGTCTCGCGACTATGGAAAAACTATGATGGGGTGTGTCTAAGGATACGAGATCATCGGATTCGTTGAGGAAAGCGTTGGTTCGGAAAGCGTTGGTTCGGAAAGCGAGGGAAATGTACGTCGCTGTTAATTGGCTAAATCTTGAGTTGGAGGTTGGAAAAGGATGCTAACCACCCTTGAGAGAAAGTTGCTAGCAGGAAGCTTCGAACGTGAGGAAAGCAGATTTCCAGTATCTTCCCGTAGTGGGTGGTAGCTATAGGGACTGTTAAGACAAAGACTATTTGTCCCTTTGGAGGACTTTAGCTAAATAAATCCTAAGATTTATAGCGGGACCTTAGGTTAGCTGAAAATATTCTGTAAGAATGTATCGGTATCTGGCAATCATTTTGTCCGAAGGATAGGGTCTTTGTGTAGTGAGCCACGGGACAGAAACCGTTGAAAAGTTTGCTTTCGAGTGCCGCTACAGTACCCCCTCACTAGTGATAACGTTTTTTTATATATTTATGTCGCAGGTGGATCTATGTATTAACTTATCTAAGGCCTGCTTGGAAACGATCAGGAAAGCGAACTTTCCTGCCCGCGCGCGTGGTGTAATGAATTCTTGAGTCACCTTCGCTTTGTTCGTTTTGAACACCAGGCGATATTATTACGTCGCGCTTTTCGGTGCTGTGGTGTTTGTAAATTCGCACGTTCGCGGAGAGACGCAATCTCAAAGAAGCGCGCCAGCGGGAGTCGTAAATTCCCATTAAGATTTGAATAATCGACGCCACGAATCGTTCGATCCCTTATTTCTTGTGGGATAATAAGGGTAGTTGATTGAATATAACACTGATGTTAACAGGTTATTATATATGTCGGGTTATCGTTAGAATTTAGGGCGCGTAACAGGGTTCTTCATTTGAATTAGCCATCGTATGGTACAAAAGAGATTATATTTACATGTACAAAAATGACTTTTACAAAGTTTAACGAACAACCGTGGTGTTTAGACACGCAAGATGCAATTGATAATGTTCTTGGGTTCGATAACGAATCCACGGTCAACGGGATAACTCTTTACTAAGCGTAGGATATTTTTTTAAGTACAAAAGACTATTGCTGGGACACTCGGTATAAACTTCTCGATGTGTGACCTTCCAAGGCGATCGCACGAATAACAGACTGATTAAAACTTTTGCTTAATTACGGCTGTGATAGAATCTAGGCTAAAGTATTAGAGGATTTTCGCAAAATTTCAAAGGAACGGCTCCGGTTTCCTTTCATCTCCGACATATATTTGAATGCTCCAACAACTTCAGTGTATTCATGATTGCGTATGTGAAGTGACAATTACGAACGAGTACGACCTGCGATTCCTTTCGTGTTGACGATTATGATGTATGTGTTCCACTTGTAGTTTCTTGCTGGACCTCTGACTCTTGATGTTCTTTGCACTAGCCTTTGACTTAGACTGACTGAGATTTGACTGAATATAGACTAGAGCGCAAGGAGAAGAAGTAGAGTTGACACTCCTGATGATATAGACTCGATCTAGACTGGATGGAAACTGGATTTTAATGTGATCTTGACTGGATGTGAAACTGGATTTAAACATGGACTTTTACTGACCTGTCGCTCCTATGTTATGACGGAAGAAAGCGACAAGGAGGAAGCTGCCTTGGAAGGTCAGGGGACTGGTGGTGGAGTACCTGACTGGTAGAAGAATTGTGATTAGTAACCAGTTTGGTACGGTGCAGTACGAGGTTGCGGCTGGCGTGCCGCAGGGCTCGGTTTTGGGGCCTTTTTGTGGAACCTGGTATATGACCGGCTGCTGGATAGGTTAGACAGCATGGTAATGGTGAAGGCAACAACGTTCACAGATGACCTGGCGATCACGTGTGCTGTCAGAAGAAATGAGGGTGTGAGTGCGAAAATGAATGGTCTGTTGAAGATTGTGTGTGATTGGTGCGCGAGTGTTGGCCTTACGTTGATCATGGACAAGACGGAGATCATGCTCATAACTGGAATGCGTGTGCCGCGAGTCGTTAGTATTAGTGTGGGTGACGCGATCGTAAGATCTGTAGAATCTATCAGATATTTGGGAGTGATTTTAGATACACGTAAAAAATTTGACAAGCACGTCGAGGCGGTGTGCGCGAAGGCGGACGTTTTGACGGGAGCCCTTAGGGGCATCTTACCTAATATAAATGGACCACCTAATGTGGCGCGCAGGCTTTATTATAATGTTTGGCAGTCCATAGTGTTATATGGTGCACCGGTGTGGGCGAGTGCTGTGGACATAGAGAAGAATAGGAAGACGCCAATAAGAGCGCAGAGAACAGCCCTGTGCATTACGATCACGGCGTATTGGACTGTTTCGCATGCGACGCTGTGTATACCATACTTACCGGTAACCTGCCGATTCATATTAAAGCTGGGATGCTGAAGGAAGCATATGTAGTAACTAGAATCGGTAGCAACCGGCATAATTCGTTAAATAGGTTTGTTTCGAACTGGCGTCCTTGATTGGTCGTTACGTTTCGTGCGTCAAGGCGATGTCAATGTCCCAAGGCAAAAGAACAACATGAGAACGCATCGTCCTCTGACTCATGTGCCGCTACACTAGTATAAATTGATAATTTTCATATTTCGGTTTTAATGCTGTATTGTAAAGGCAGTGCCCTAGTGCTCTCTTGTAATTTTCAGTGAATAGTACATGATCGATAATTTGAGGACTAAGAATTCCTGCTTTTTCCATATTTATAGCATTGGATATTTCATCGAATTGAAAACGAAGATCATAAATTGAGCTTTCAGCTTGAATTATCAAATCTGTTATTAGTCTTTCTCTAGTGGTATTGACCATATATACAAGATAAGTAAGTGACTGATCTACGGGTATAAACCCGGTCAAGGGATGTTGACTGTTTGAAAGATGGAAAATCAGTGAGGTTCGGTGATGATGCTGTGGCGGAGGAAAACTAGCGATGGGTGTGTCCAGCGCACGGGACCATCGGATTTGTTCATGACCTTTTTGGTCAGGACAGTGAGGGCAATATACATTGCTTCTGATTGGATAGACGAAGGTTGGTGGACTAGGAAGGGTCTTAACCGTCCTCGATAGAAAGTTGCTAGTAGGAGGAAAGTTGCATCGTGCGTGAGAAAAACTAACTTTCCCTGGTCAAGCCGTAATAGACAATAGTCTTTAGAAATGATTCGGAAAACAGATGTTTGATGGGTTTGAAGGACCTCGACTAGGAAATTCCTGAGATTTATGGAGGCTACTTGAGACTATTGAGGGTGCTCAGTAAGGATCCGAAAACATCTGGCTGCCATCTTGCCCGCGATGTGTGGCCTGGTCTAGGTAGAGGGTCGTCCGGCGTAACAGGCCCATCGGGAATTAAACCGATGACGCGGAAACAATTATTTGATATATTGCTGCAACGCACAGATGAAAACATTCATAAAAGAATTTAAGTATCTCGAAAACATTTTGCTCAACCAGAAGAATTCGAAATTATTAGAAAGAAGTACGCCGAGCGTTTCAGCATAAAATATCTTACATAAAATATGAATTTGAACGTAGATGGTTGTTTATAAGTTATAAGGAACAGGTTTTCAAAATAAGATACGAAAGTTGACTCTAAGAAAAGTAAAAGTACCCGTTGCAAAATCTCGACCTGGACAGACAACGAAATCTTTCACTAATTTATAGGAACGTGGTAAACGACAAAAGGCAGACCTCCGTGAAAATACAAAGATTGGCGAATTAATATTTGTTACCCAAAAAAAGCAAAGATCTCCTGACTAGATGGATGCTTCAATAATATTGAAAGAGATTACAGAATGTCCTGACCGAGTGACAAGGTATAGAAAAAGTTATTGGAGTATTCACCAAGAAAGAAAACAGTTGTCAAGTCTGAAATTTCTCTCGATATTTGTTGATGCGCAACTATCATGAGAACAACGTGATTAATTATTGGAACAAGCGAAAAGAAACTATGATTATTTACATTCAATTATATCCATATTAATCTGTATTTTTAAAAGCAAAAAAGAAATACTATCCTATGTAAAAGTCATATACGATAATTGCAACCATTGCTGAGGTATATTTACAGATTTGTTAGACCATATAACTGCCCTCTTATTAATCTATTTGGAGGATGTAGTAAACAATTTGTCCCGAAGTGAGTGTTATGCTTTGGGCTCATTACCAAATTAGCAATTCCAATTTAAATAGAAATTTGGAAATAACTATGATTTAGATTTATATATATTCCAAAGTTCCTTTGTGGCATTAAGATTTAATCTGCTTGTCGTGTTGTTAGTACTGAGCGATTCACGACTTTTAAAGTGGATTGTATATTAATCTGTGAGTATAACTCAGAGATTGAATTGAAATCGGTTAGATTTAACCTTCAAAAAACTGAACAATAAAAAATTATCGAGTTTGGTAGCATAGATTTAAAAGAACCTACCTACCACCTTTACACATCTTTCACACATCTACTCCTGCAACATAATATATAACAATTTCCTAAACGCCAAATATTTCTCCATTCTGGAAAACAAGAAAGACAGTAGCATTAAAAAAAGAAGGAAAAGCAACAGTGATCCTGCCAGCTATACCGATCAATTAGCCTCTTACCCAACATTAATAAAATATCCGAATCTATGATAAATAACACTATATATATTGAAAATAACCTAATTCCGGACACGCAATTTGGCTTCAAATTCAAACATTCAACGATACATGCAATTACAAAATTCATCATATATCTCTTGGGCAAGAGACGCGAGTAATTGGGTCGAAGCGGTGTTCATAGATTTAGAGAGGGCATGCAACACATTCTGGCTGAATTTATTTTTTTAAGCTTCGAAAGCTTTCCACGCCACGTAATAAATACAAATATAATTTGGAAATCACAAATTAATATAAGCAAATTCAAAACAATTCTATTCGGGCCGTACATTTCCAAAATGTCAGATGCAAACAAAAATTCCGCCTACAGGACATCTACGATACAATAGCAACATATCCATTCCTCACAAAAAAAGTCGTTCGCTATTTAGATATACATTTGGATTTTAAATCGAACAAACACATGAATCTACTGCAAACAACTAAATGATGAAATGAAAATATTCCTCTACAAACTTCTATTAAGGCTGATCCTGACGTACGGTTACCCGATTTGATTTAAACAGAAAAGCCAAATTGGTTCGAATATAAGTGTCTGGGTTCATGCTCAATATATATTTAGCCATTATATACCATTTATAGGTTTTAGATATTTTTTGTACAGTAATATCGAATAACAAAACCAGTTATTTCAGCCAACGCTCACACCGCATTCAGTACACTCGTTCTCGCACTCTTCTCTTGAAAAAAGGAAAAACAATATTGTAGAAAAGTACCACTTTTGTAGCGACTTAAATTCAATCATTAACTGTGTATTTTCGACCATTCGCGGGGAGACGCAATCGCGAGGAGAGACGTCAACGGGAGTCGTAAATTCCTGTTACGATTATAGTAATCGACACCACGAGTTGATCGATCCCCTGATTTCGGTTAAGATAATAGGGGTGTAGCGGCACGCGAGCAGGTCAGTTCAAATCCTGTTGTTGTTTTGTTTTGGAGCAGCAAGACCGTTAGGTCATAGGTACGTTGAGGAGCGACGAACTCCGAACAAAACAATGTCGCCGCTACCTTCAACTGTCAAACGTTGTCAAGTTTAAATTTTCCGGTTATCCCCCGACCAGTATAAATAACGAGACGCAAGCACGATAGAATTAATTGATCAGTGATTCAGCAATCAGGCATATACGTATCCATCGAGTTCCTCGAGCACTTAAATTATTTTATCTGTGACAAAAAGTGTGAATTGATATATTTATTGAATTAAAATAAATTATAATTATTTTCGACTTTTTGAATTCATCCATCCTCCACATTGGTGACCCCGACGTGATCTGACGATGTCGAAGCAGAACGTTCCATGTATGGCCCTGCAATCAATCCGCCCGCCTCCGTTGAACCCTCAGAAGATATCCTTCTGGTTTCACATATTGGAGAAACACTTCGAGGCCGCAGGAATAGAAAGAGATGTGGATAAGGTTCTCATCCTGTACGGGTGCCTTGAACCAGAGTACCTGGAGCGTTTGGAACATGTTGATTTAGAGTCCGCCGGCGACAGGCAATATGAACGATTAAAAGAGGTGCTGATTCAGAGTCTGGCAGAATCCGACTGTGAACGGGTGAAGAGGCTTGTGGAAAACGAAGTAATGGGCGATCGCAAGCCGTCCCAGTTTTACCACGACCTAAAGAAGCTGGCCAGTCCCTTTGCGACGGAGCAGTTCGTCTTGAACCTGTGGAAGAATCGGCTTCCCGAGCGAGTACGGCGAGTTTTGGCGGTCATAGACGACACCAATCCGGAGAAGATTATCCAGGCCGCGGACAGAGTGGAGGAAGCCTGTTCCGGAAGCAAGCAGCACGAGCACAGCATCACAGCAGTGAGTATGCCTGAGGTACACGTCGACTCATCACACAATATGTTGAGTGCGATACGCGATGGGATACTCCAGCTGAATTCGAAAATTAGCGCGTTGAGCATTTCCGCCCATCGACGAGCGCGCTCTCGTTCGCGTTCGCCGAAGAGACGTCGTCGCCGTTCGCGTTCCCGAAACGGCTTATGTTATTATCACGATCTGTATCGCGAACGCGCGCGAAAATGTAGGTCTCCTTGTCGATGGAAGCAGGGAAACGAGAGCAGCCGTCCGTAAATGCGGCGAACGATGACGGCTTGACGACCCGCCGCGTTTTCATAAGAGACCAGCGATCCGGTATCGCTTATTTAGTTGATACAGGTGCGGACACCTGCGTTTTTCCGCGCAATAGAGTAAGAGGTCATGCGAGTAAGAGCGCGTATGAACTATTCGCAGCGAACGGAACCCGTATAGCGACGTATGGGACTCTCACCTTGTCCCTCGATCTGGCTCTGCGTCGAGACTTTAAGTGGCGTTTCGTAATCGCCGACGTAAAAACGCCTATCATCGGCGTCGATTTTTTGAGCCACTACGGGTTACTCGTCGACCCGCGGAATAAGCGATTGTTGGACAAGACCACGCAGTTGTCCACGAGAGGTTTTACAGCGACGACCGATATCGGATCTATTAGGACCATCTACGGGGAATCGCAGTACCATAAATTGTTAGCGGAATTTCCCGCGCTAACGCGACCACCCGTTTTCCGGCGTAGTTCTGTGAAACATGGTGTGCAGCATTATATCTGCACGACACCCGGAACCCCCGTCCACGCGAAACCACGCCGCCTAGCCCCCGATCGACTCATGCAGGCTAAGGCGGAATTCGAAATAATGATAGACCAAGGAGTGATGCGCCCATCGCGAAGCCCGTGGGCATCACCCTTGCACATCGTACCGAAGAAGGACGGAGGGATACGACCGTGTGGCGACTACCGGGCGTTGAATGCCCGCACGATTCCGGACAGATATACGCCGCCACACATCGAGGATTTCGCGCAGAACTTACATGGTAAGCACATCTTTTCCAAAATCGATCTGGTGCGTGCTTACCATCAAATTCCGATCGCGCCGGAAGACGTGCCGAAAACAGCGATTACTACCCCTTTCGGTCTCTTCGAAGCGACTAGCATGATGTTTGGGCTTCGAAACGCCGCCCAAACGTGCTTGAGAAGTCCTTTACTTCACGACCCTGATTTCTCAATTCCGACCACTGTTTAAGGGGGTATTCTGGTCTAGAGGCATGAATTTCGGGCGATTTTTGAAGCTCTGTACAAACGAAACAAAAAATGTTTTTGCTATCCTTCTTTTTAGCATTTGTTTATTTATAACTCAATATTTAAAAAGTTATGAGCTGGCAAAGTGGGTGTTGCCAAAAAAATGGGGTGTCGTGGCGTGCATAATATCAACCCTTCTGGTCATCTGAAACAAAAAATGCGAACGGATTCTTAATTAGTATGGATGCCGCTACCGTCTGAACCTTGGAAAAGTCTATACAACATTTTTTCACAAAATGACGGCCGTTTGAAAAAAAAATTTCTTATTTCGCACGTTTTTTTGACAATTCCGAACGTTTAAAAAATTGTAATATTAAAGATTTTGAGCTGAGCGTGTTCTGAACGATAGAAGAGTATATAAGGAATATTCAGACCAAATTAAAAATCGCCGACAGGTCGAGGCATCAATTCCCGTTACGATTATGATAATCGACACCACGAGTTGATCGATCCCCTGACTTCCGTTAAGATCACTACCTGACATTGACGATATACTTTCACAACTAGGAAATACGAAATATTTCTTCGCTTTAGACTTATCCTGAGGGTTCTGTGGCGGATCGGTATCAACAGGACATCGACAGGTCGAGGCATCAACGCGGCGCAACACCTCCCGGGCGATCCGCGCGTACCGACCGCCAACACCAGATGGCTACGACGACAACGAGTCTGTCTATCTCGCTAGCGGTCGAATATTTGGGCACATAATACAAATACCGCACCTAGCGAGACTCCCTCTACGTCTAAGGCAGGGACTACCGGGCATAGCCTTACTGACGAGTCCACCGGTAGTCCCGGGACGAAACGCTCATTCTCTTTTCACCTAGTTCGGACACGATTACGGCCACAGAGAAAAACGCGTTTAAAGTTTCGAGACAAGTTTCCGGCAATTTTCCTCACACCCGCATTGTATAGCAATTTTAAACCCCAACCCACGAGTAGCTTTACGAAAAAATTTAATACCTTACATGTAGAACACGGAATTAACGATGAAATGTAGTAAAAACGGAGAAAAATTCTAAAATACAATAGCCGTAATTGTTATTAATTAAAACTTCTTCATTCTGCGAACTTCTCAGTTTTACTACAGATGCAAGAGTGAAACTGGTATCTTCTTGATTCAATTGATTACCCGAAAATCTTCTCTTCTTCACTCTGCATGCTCGTTCAGAGCAGAATTTTGAATGTTTTTTATCCATTTTACTTTAAAATCTCAATATATAAAACAATTTTTACTTTAAATGTTTATAAAACGCTGTCAGAGTTAGCACGTACAGGTTGCTTGAAGGCTGGCAAAAAACTAACTTGAAATAAGTACTAAAACGAAAAAATTCCGACAAAATACGTATTTTTGGCCTTGAATTAAAAATACCTTAAAAAAGGTATAAAATACAGTAATGATTTTATGAGGGTTTTCATACGTAGGTACTCGGGCAGCGTCTACCGTTTATTGCACATTGGTCCCGGTCGGACCGAAGCAGATGCTGCGTCACAAAAATGGCTGTAACTCATAAAATAATTGAAATTTTGAAAAATCCTTTTAAGGGCATATTCTTGAACGTCTAAACTTTGGAAATATGAAAAATTTTCAATTTTTTTAAATTTCTAGACCAGAATACCCCCTTAATGTATTTTCTTTTGGGCCTTTTCTGGCCTTCTCTATGTCCTCAGAAGTGGCCGGCCAATTGATAATTAGGGAGTTAGCGATTTTCTTTAACTGCAATTCCTCTCCATCACTTATTAAGCTTGCCTCAGCTGGATACACTGAGTTTTTAAGGTTACTTGCACTTTTTATGGTACGGAATTTGATAATATGTTCAAACCTCGGTAACACTAATCATCCGTTAGCTTTAGGAGTCTAGAAGAAACCAGTAACTTTCGAAGGCACTAGATGAAATATGGCCTTAATATCTTGCCTGAATTCGTTGTCCAACAATTTCAAGACACCGTCGCTTGGTGGACCATTAACAGATGGTAGATGTAACGAGGGAAGATGTAATTCGTTATTAATTCGATTTTCTGGCATGGTTTCAGAGAGAGCTTTCTGACTCCTCTCACCACGCTCAGAATTTCCGGCATCCATTTCACTATCCTGTCCAGCTACCTCTCTTCTTACCGGACCTTTCTCTCCTTGCTTTTCGTACCCGATTGTTTCTACCGCGCCAGAGGTGGCCCTGGGACCGGCCATCCTCTCGTCGTTCCGCGCCCAGTCGTGTGATGACCGTCGGGGCGAGCCTATGGAGGCACCACGCGCAACACCGACCGAGTCTGGGGGCTCCGAAACCCCGTGGCCATAATTTTTTTCTTTCTAGTTAGCCTGTCCATATTAATTAACAAAATACAGTAGTCCGGGGATATAGCCAAATTCGACACAAATCCATTCCTCTTTTCCCATTTCCATTTCCGTTGTCAAGGTCGTCATCAATTGGTTCTTCCATTCTCGTGTCCATTTCCGTTGCCAAGGTCATAATCGTATACCAAATCTATCTAATGAAAGGACTATTTTGCAATTGCGGGGCAGGCGATTCCATCACGCAAAGTTCATCGCTCGGTTTTACCATATTTCTTTGCCACTTTGATCTTCATCTTTTAAAAAGTAATATAACAAAAACAGCTATTATACCAAATAGGAATGTTCCAATTGCTGAGTAGATAATCAGTTTTACTACTACGAATATATCTTGTTGAGCGTCAGTTGTTCTACAAAATAATGCCACTTCTCCTGTAATAAGATTTTCGGCGATGTAGCCAGTCAGGCAGGGGCCGCATTGAGAGGGAAAGCGTGATTTTTTTTTTAATAAGAGTCGGACAGGGGAGCGAACAGCAAAATGACAGATAATGAGAGCGCACAATAGACAAGAGTTCATATAGTATAAAATATATCGTGCAAGTGCAAAGAAAAAATGAACAAGAATAGAAAGATTGGAAAATAAAAAAAAGCGTCACTTCCTATTACTTCCAGAACTAATGAAGAAAACTATAACGGTTTCGTCAGCAGCAGCAAGTAACCATGCAGCATTGAAATGTCGACCTTTTCTTTTCTGGAAGTAATCTCTATTCTCATAGCGGACTGTGACATCGACTATGAGAATCCGTTCCTCGTTTTTGACGACGAGGGCCGGTTTATATTGATTACCTCCTACTCTTATAGTAGGCTCGACAAACACCTCATTTAATTCTCTGAGTTTATTCGTCAGAAAGGTTTTAACTTCATCATGCCTCTTGATTCTGAGGCCCTTGGTAAATTGGCATAACCCTAGGACATGTCCTAAGGTCTCCGGTTGGGCATGGCACCTTCTGCACGTTACATCCATATCTTTTTTAGTTCGTGCTAGTGTAGTTATGGTGCCAAAGGTGTTGGTTCGGAATCGCAAGGCATCAATAAACCTAGAAGGTTTCAATAAGTTGTGCTCTCGCAGCCACACGTTGCCAAGTTTTTCCTTTGCGAAGTCAGCCACTCCTTGTCCCTAACTTCTAAGCTCAGCCCATTGTTTTATATGTTCGCCTTTCAGTCTTTTGGTGGCTTTTTCGATGTCCTCTAAAGTGGCCGGCCAATTTATCCAAACTTGCCGCCGCTGGATCTTTTGACTCTTTAATTTTTAATGCGCTCCTTAGGGTACCGAGTTTTATTATGTGCTCAAATCTCGGTAACCCTAGGCCTCTAAAATTCTTAAGAGCGTAAAAGAATCCGGTGGCTGTTGATGGTACTAAGTGCAGGATTACTTTAATCTCCTGCCTGACCTCGCTATCCATAACCTTTAGGACACCGTCTCCTGGTGGATTTACTAATAGCTGATAAATAAATCGAGGGAATATGTATTTCGTTAAAAATTCTATCTTCTGGCATGGTTTTAAGCAGAGTTTGCCGACTCTCCTCACCATGCTCAGAATTTCAGGCACAACTATGCCACAGTGGACACCTTTCCAAGGTCCAATCTTTGCGCCCAGGTACCTGAATGCTTCCTCTGGGTTAACTTCTAGTATTTTGTTAGAGCCAACTTTGATTTTTGGGTCTTTGATGAACCAGGTGTCTTTCTTTGTTACTACCTGGAACGTTCGGCTCTTATTTATCGATATTTTCCAGGTAACTGTGGATCTCGTCCACTTGGCACTGCGCTTCCCTCTCGTTTTCACCGAGTAAGACAATGTCATCGGCGAAGGCCAGTACAGGTATTCTGGTTCTTTCATTAATTTTAACGCCACCGGTCTTTGTGTTGATTCTTTCTAAATGCGGCTCGAGGCACAGATTAAATAGCAGTGGTGACAATGGGTCACCTTGCTTAACCCCTCTGAGGATCTCAACCTCGACCCCTATATTATCCTTTGCCATGATAATTGTTTTACATCTATTATACATTTCGACAATTATGTCGTTAATAGGGGTCGGTACGCCCTTCCGCGCCAGGCAAAGTCTTAGGGCTGAATGTGGAATTGTATGGAAGGCTTTGGAGATGTCCACAATTGTGAACACCCCTCCTCGATCTCTTTTACAATGATCTAGAGCTGCATTCATCAACGCGATATTCAGTTTACATCCGCTTTCGGATGTAAATCCTTTTTGCCTTACATTCTGGGCGATACCACTCCGGAGTCGCCCATCGAGGATCGACGAGAACATTCTACTCAGGACAGAACTGATGGTAATTGGTCGCCAATTCTCAACACTGCTAGAACTTTTGTTGGGCTTAAGTATTAACGGAGTCCTATTCTCTTTCCATAAGGTTGGAAAATAGGCACT
The DNA here is from genome assembly GCA_930367275.1 of Bombus pratorum. Classification (NCBI taxonomy): domain Eukaryota; kingdom Metazoa; phylum Arthropoda; class Insecta; order Hymenoptera; family Apidae; genus Bombus; species Bombus pratorum. Next base: position 891,628 of record OV883995.1, on the reverse strand, counting down.
AAACCATAGCATGTTGAAGAATTTGGCGAGTATTGCGGACAGGCCTGGTATCAATAGATTTTCTTTTTGCAGCCCATCTGGTCCTGCCGCAGACTTCTTCCTGAAATTCTTAATCCTGTCCTCAACTTCTCCGACAGTAATCGGCCCGAAGCAATCACCCAGTGGCAGCTCTGGTTCGCTCCTCTCTGATACTTCGATAATCGTGGGGCCAGTTCTCCCCCATAGATCATTGTATAGCCTTCTGATCTCTTCTGCCTCTGGCGGTGGTTTGGCTGGTTCTTAGTAGCTCATGTCGGTGTTAACGATGGCATCGGCCAACTTCTTTGGACATTCGTTGTACACTTCTTGACAACGTGCATAGGAACATTTCTTTTTGTAATTCCTTACTGCCTTTTTTGATTTTTTCGTTATTTTGGCTGCTTTATTTTCCTTCTGTAGGCTGCTTTTGGGCTTCCCCTTTTATCTCTTAGAGCTCCATAGAGGTGTTCAATTAAAAACTTATCTAATTCTGCTTTCAGTGCTTCCACATTGTTTTTCCTGTTATCCCAAATTTTGCTCAACCGAGAATATACTTCCCTTAATATCGGGGGCACCTCGGCTGGCTTTTCGATCTCGTTAATAAGGCATTGCTGCCATTCGCGAACAATTCCATCATTATTAATAATCCGGTCTTGGTTTTCTAACTCCATGAATGGTTCGCCGAGATCGCACCCGCCCTCTGTCGTAGAGGCTTCCTCCTGAAGGTCCCCTTCTATTTCGATATTTCTTAGAGCCTTGCGCTTATATTTAATTTGTTCAGCAGTCTTTGTAGTCAATATCCTACTGATTTCAACATTGGGGAACCTATGATCTTTATAGATCGCATCAAGCTCCTTCAGGAGGGCAACCTCCTCTGCCTTCCATGCTCCACCACTTGCCACTGTTGGGGGGTCCGTTCCCCTTCTTTTAATATTTCTTACAGCAGGGTGCGCATGTCGTTCGTGGGTCGATAGACCCCTTTCGGATTCAAAACTCATGGAGCAAGCGCCACACCTAAAGCGACCTTCACTGATTTGCGTACTGCCGCTGCATTTAGGAATGTGACACCTTACCCCATGAAGTTTTCGGAAGCACCTTCCGCATAGCCGACAACCCCAATTAATGGGGACTTCTAAATGATGCTCATTAAGGTGCTTGTCCAAGTCAGTTAAGTTCATAAAAAAAAGGTGAACTTCCTTCCTTTCACAGACCGGACAAGCAATTTTATTCCCCATTAATGGGACTAAAATCGTAACCGGGGATATGCCTACGTCGTCACCGGTAGTCCCCTCCGGAGCGGATAAGTCCGCCACAGCGCTTCCGGGACTGAGAAGCGCTGCGTCCGAGGCTTCAATGTTTTTATCGAATTTTAACAATTTAATTTGTTCCTTTGCATCGGTCCGAATATTTCCAAATCGCTAGCCTTAAACATGCCAGTCGTTACCAGACACCACAGGAACAAGTTCCTATCATGAGTTGACATTTTCATCTTTCACGGTAAAATACCGTTGATCGGCAAGCCGATTAATTGTGTGTCTCTCGCTCCTTCTGCGCCACACTCCGTTTAGCCATGAACGCCGCATCCTGGGGACTATTCCCCACGCCGACGCGGCGCACATGTTCCCGGCGGTACCACGAGGGGGTAGGAGTGTGACTTGGGCAGACGAGACCGAGGTCCCCCTGCTCCCGAGCAACTATGAAACCCCAGGGATCCACAGCACAACCGTTTAATTGCGGCATGCTAGCTATAACCTGTGGATTCTCTAAACGAGGCCCATACTTCCGAGGTAACCCCCTCGTAAGGAAATTAAAATTATATATTTGCCTTGTAATCATAAAATTACGGCAAATTTAATAAATAGTAGACGACACATTGTATATAATAAATAGTATTAATAAGTTCATACTTACAATTATTCAATAAATAGTTAACACTTATAATTTAAAATTAAAAGTCTGGGTCATCATTTTAGTCATCCAAGAAAATGTTACACAACTCTATGGAACTCCTTAATACATTCATTACCAATGTTTTAATAACTTGGTCATTGATACCAATCAGCTTGAGACTTCTCTCCGTGAAGGGTGTTATTGCACCACGACTGCCCAAGACCACAGGTATCACTTCCCCCCTGCTGACATTAAATTTTGTCTTTAAATATTCCAGGCAAGACTTATATTTGTTGACCTTCTCTTTTTCTGCTCTGGAGAGTTAATCCTTATTCTCATAGCGGACGGTGCCGTCGACTATGAGAACCCTTTCCTCGTTTTTAACTACGAGGTCAGGCTTATATAGGTTACCCCCCACTCTGAGCGTAGGTTCAACAAATATTTCGTTTTTCTTTCTCAAATTGTCAGCAAGGGTCATTTTGGCTTCGTCATGCCGCTTAATCCTCAGGCCCTTAGTGTATTGGCACAGCCCGAGTATATGTCCAAGGGTCTCGGGCTGGGCTCGACATTTTCTACAGGCAACATCTATGTTTTTGTCGGCCCGTGCCAATACCGATCTAGTTCCAAAGGTATTGGTCCTGAGTTTAAGGGCATCGATATACCTTGATGGCTTGAGCAGCTTATAGTCTGCAAGCCACACGTTGTCAGTTCGGTTCCTTGAGAAGTCAAGAACACCCTATCCCTGACTTCTCAGCTCAGCCCATTGTTTAATATGTGCAGCTTTGAGTATTTTTCGGGCTTTTTCCACATCTTCTATAGAGGCTGGCCAATTTATTCGCAGGGAATTGGCGATTTTCTTTAACTTCATTTCGCTATGCTCATCAACCAGGCTGGAGACCGCTGGGTTAGCTGAATCTTTGATTTTTATTGCACTTTTAAGGGTGCCGAATAATGTGCTCGAATCTTGGCAATCCTAGCCCCCCCAACTTTTAGGGGCATAGAAAAAGCCAGTGGCAGTTGAAGGCATAAGATGAAAAATTGCCTTAACTTCCTGCCTGATTTCGCTATCCAGCAATCTAAGGACGCAGTCGCCTGGCGGATTCACGAGCAGGTGGTAAATGTATCGGGGAAATATATATTTCGTGATCAATTCGAGCTTCTGGCATGGCTTGAGCGAGAGCTTTCTAACTCTCCTCAACACGCTCAGAAGCTCAGGCACAATTATGCCACAGTGGATGCCCTTCCAAGGCCCCATCTTGACGCCTAAGTATCTGAAGGCCTCACCGGGATCAACAGTTGGGATGGTGTTCTCCCCAAGCTTAATTTTTGGTTCTTGAACGAACCAGGTGTCCCTCTTGGAGACAATTTGAAATGTTTGGTTTTTCTCGCGTGAGATGGTCATACCGAGGCCATTCAAACACTCCTTGAGCATATCCACATGGCATTGTGCTTCCCCTTCATCAGCGCCAACCAGCACTACATTATCAGTGAAAGCTAGGACAGGAATCTTTCTTGTGTCATTAATATTAATGCCACTGGTCTGCTTTTCGACCGACTCCAGCAGTGACTCCAAGCACAAGTTAAAGAGCAACGACGACAGGGGGTCACCCTGCTTGACTCCCCTGAGGATCGTGATCTCAACCCCCATGTTATTTCTCGATTTAATTGTTGTATTAATACCTTTGTACATGTTGCTGACTAAGTCAACAATGGGGGCCGGCACTCCCTTCCTCGCCAGGCAAGGTTCAATTGCCGAGTGGGGCACTGTGTCGAAGGCTTTGGAGATATCCACAATAGTGAATATCCCCCCCCCACCCTTCTCTTTCTTACTGTAGTCCGAGGCAGCGCTCAACAGGTCTATGTTTATTTTACAACCGCTCTCGGCGGTGAATTCTTTCTGCCTTGGATTTAACACAATGCCCCTTCTTATCCTCCCGTCTATAATGGAGGAGAAAATACGGCCGAGAATGGGACCTATTGTTACAGGCCTCCAATTCTCAACCAGGCTGGTGAGCTTATTAGCTTTTGGAATTAGTGTTGTTCTATTTTCCTTCCATGCGGAAGGAAAGTAAGAAATATAGCATAATATGTTAAATAATTTTGCCAAGATGGTAGGCAGGCCAGGAATCAGAAGGTGCTCTTTCTGAAAGCCATCTGGTCCTGCCGCAGCCTTCTTTCTTATTTTCTTTATTTTCTCCGCCACATCCACTTCAGCAATCGGCGGGAAGATCTCGCATAAGGACAGCTCGGAGGCTCTACTTCCTGGGACCGGGGCATTAATAGGTCCTGTCTGGCCCCATAAGTCCTCATAGAGCCTCCTTACTTCCACGGCTTCAGGTGGTTCCCTGGCCGGCTGGAGGAAGGCTTGATTTTTGATTGATTATTAACTACAGCATCGGCCAACCTCTTAGGATTCTCCAGGAACAACTCCTGGCAACGTGCATATGAGTATCTTTTCTTTCGTTTCTGTTTTTCCTTTTGCTTAGGTGACCAATCCTTATCTTATTTCGATCAATTACTTTCTTATTGTTATCTTTATTTATAAGCTCAATGGCTCCATAGACTGTCTTCATAAAATCGTTAATACCGCTCTCAACGGCTTCCCTATTTCCCTTGAGAGTGACCCAGGTATTCGTCAACCGAATGTGGACCCACCTTAAAACTGGTGGCACCTCGGTTTGTGTCATTATTGCTTGCTCCAATTGGAGCCTCCACTCATCATAATCATTCCCACTGACTCCAGGCTCTTCGAAATACGCATTGCCTGGATCAACGGGATCGCACCCTCCCTCTGTCACCTAGGTGGCCTCCCGAGAACTCGTATCCTCACCAAGTAATCTCAATTTCCTTCTCTGATATTTAATTTGATGTATAGTTTTGTTGGTGAGGACCTCACTGAACATTTTATTTGGGTATCTGTCATCCTTATAGATCTCACAGAGCTCCCTCAGGAGGGCCAACTCCTGAAACGTCCATTTTTTATCTGGGAGGTCTGCTCCCCTTCTTTTGACAGGGCAGGGTGCGCATGTCACTCGTGGGTGGACAACCCTGTTTGTGTTTCAAAGCTCATAGGGCAGGCCTCACATTTGTAAAGGCCATCAGGTCTTTGGCTTGGGCCACTGCAATGGGGCAGGTGGCATCTGGCCCCATGAAGCTTCAAAAAGCCATTCCGACAGTCTCGGCATCTCCATTGGATGCGGGCTGTTCATGATGTTGCTCGAGGTGCCTGCCCAAGTCCGTCAGTGATAGAAAGAAAAGGTGAGTTTCCCCTTCCAGACATACAGGGCAGGCAACCTGATTACTCACGAATGGTACCAATATATCAACACTCGTGTGCGTGGACAAAGCCGGGTCGTCAATAGTAGTCCCCTCCAGAGCGAAAGAATCCGCCACGGCGCCTCCGGGACCGAGAGACACCGCGTCCGAGGATTCATTATCTTTATCGAACGTAGCACCGGTTTGTGTTTTTCTCTTACATAGCATTCCGAACGTAAGTCAATTCATAACCTTTTTCGCAAGCCAGGTGACAGGCCACCGTTACGTCGGCAAGCCGATTAATGATTTTCGTCCTTCGCTCCTTCGGCGCCGCACTCCATTTAGCCATACTCATCGCATCCGGGGGCATAATACGCCCCACGCTGATGCGAGCGGAGTATGTTACCGGCGGTACCACGAGGAGGTAGGAGTGCGACTTGAGCAGGCGGGACCGAAGTCCCCCTGTCCCCGAGCAACCATAACCCACCGAGGCTCGCAACACATCGTTATTAAGAGGCATGAAGCTACCCCAAGAGAATCTTAGTTACTCCCGCCGTTTACCCGCGCTTTTTTTAATTTCTTCACGATGACATTCAGAGCACTGGGCAGAAATCACATTGCGTCAACACCCTTGGGGGCGATCGCAATCAATCACCTCAACAGTAAGTACGATACGTCATACTGCCTAAATTGAGAAATTTTCAGACATCCGAGGGCAGCTCTTATCGGAGCGCCTCGTTTTCCGCCTATAATGCCGCTATGAGTCCTTCCATTATCGCGAAGACGCCAAGGGCGGGATCCATCCTTCTCGCTATCTCTGCTGCACCAGCGGCGATGGACCTCGCCGCATCTCTCAGCATCTTTAATCAATGATTCGGCAACCTTGGTCACATTAGAAACTCGACGGAGCAGTTCCGCTCCTATGTCCGTCGTAGTGGATGTCGTTATATTTTCGGCCAGTTCCGTGCGGAGTTCGGGAGGTCCGCCGGCCTTCCTTTTCCTCGCGCGGATCGCTTCGACGGCGGGGTCTCTTCTTTCTCCGATGTTTCCTCGGTACGTAGGTTCCCCGAGCTCAGTCCGGAGCGGAGGAACCCCTCTTTGAAAGGGACCGTCTTCCTCGTACGTCTGGTGCTAACGTGTGTAGGATCAGGAGCCAACTCCGCTTCGCCCCCTCCTCTCATGGTTTCATCCGACTCCTTCTCCTCCTCCAAAATTGTCTCCTTTTTTCCTATTAGGAGCGCAAAATGGCCACTTATATCAGCACTTGTCACTACCACGAAACACTACCACTTTCAAATGGCCCGCGCGACGCGCTTTCGGCTCGGGTCCCGGGTGGCTCGTGCAGCGGCGTTATTGTTGCGCGTCCGAATATGGCTTCCTCACCGCCATAACCTCACATGCGATTTCATTTCACTTGTAATATCATTTCCAGACCGAATTCTACTAGTTCTTATACCTGCTTTTTTTATAGGCAGTAGCACTTCACTCGGATTAACATCCTTGTTCAAATTCTCGAGGTTTTCCGGAGATTTGGATCGCATTCACAGCTCCGTCCTAACTCCCTGTGCACCATGCAAATGACCCCCGTCACGTCCATGAACCGAAAGCTGGGTTCAGTAACTTAGCGTCCAGAAAAGACTGAGTTTTGACCGACTGTCGTGCTATTACGGAGGGAAGCTCGTCATGGGTGTATCTAAAGTACGAAGAAAGCGGATTCGTTGATCACATTTTTCGTTAGGAAAGTGAGGGTTACTTACGGTGGATACTTAGGTTCATTGAGGGTCTGAATAACGGTAGGTGGATGGCCTTCGACGGCCAGGCAACGAGGGTTGGCGTACGGATTATCTCACGTGACGTAACACGGTTCTTCGCCACATATAGTAAATTTCTTTTATGATTGGTATTTTGGTTCATGCATTCCTGAAATATAATTACGATGTAATTTTCTTAAATTAAATATCGCACTAACCTGCTAGAGATATTGGTGAATTATAATATAACTATTCAGTTTTTTTACAAACATTGTGGCTTTTTTCTACTTAGTTCGGTAATTTTCAATTTTAAGCTATTCAGCAATTTCGTTTCGTTGTAATTTAAGATTTGTTAACGATCACATTTCACAAACTGACCGCTATTACTTGTCTTTGGATCGTTGTTTTGTGAATACAGTGAATGTAAGAATAAGGAACAAGAGAAGCAATTGAAATGCAACGAGATACCTTACAGATTTTATATCTAGACAAATAAAGATAAAAAAATAGAATTTAACCAGTATCAGGATCCATTAGAACTAGTCAGCAAATAACGGAAGTTGTTTAGCTTAGTGTCATAAAAACCCGAAGGTATCTCTAAACGACAGATTTAGTATCAACATTGATTGTAACTTCAAAGAACTGTGTTGGACCTAGGCATCGTCTTCTGTGCAGTTGACCGAACCTTGCGCATTTCGAGAGTTTAGCTATCGTCCAATATCATTTTGATCGTATGATTCTCAAAAATCCAATTAAATCGTTTTATAACAATGAAATGAAAAATATGAAAACTTCGTTTTTCTTATTTTGGCAATTTATGAGTAATTGCGTTATCGCTGGAGCAGACAAAGAAAACACCGGAAGCTGCTTGCAGTGATCAGTTCCGCGAAGTAGTGGGGATAACTCGTATCAGCTTAAAATTTGAAGGGACAAATTCTCGACTGCTCGAGCGACGTTTACTTCGACAGGACTATCAATTGTCGTTTGCACGTTGCATTAATTTCTCTAATGTAATTTCGCGTACCTTTAACTGTAACTCAGTTCTTTCGGCACTTAACGAGAGAGCCGAAAAGTTCGTTGTTTTGAAGTTCGGCGATCTCGACAATGGTTGATTGCGTAATTTCGTGGTCTTGATAAGGATGGATTACCTACAATTAATATGCCTAAAAATAATTACAAACATTGTGAAATATGCCCACCTTGATATTCAGTACATTTATTATTTCTTCTTAACATGTTTCTAAAGACGCTTAATAATACCTCTTCACTTATTTGTGACACACGCCTTTCGATATTCTCCTCAGCGGCTTCGATTTGTACACATCAGTCTTTAACACCCCACAGAGAAAGAAATTCGGAGATGTTAAATCGGTATATCAATCGTATAAGCCATAATACGTGGCTATCCTGTTACTATCTTATTATTGCTTCGAATGCTGCGGTATGCAGGATGTTTGTCAGACGTGGTTATCCTGTTACTACTTTCCAAGTCTGTAACATCAGCAACATCTTTCGTGCTCCTTCAATTGTTCATTTCCGCAATATAGCGCACCATACACCAATCTTAGTCGTACGCACTGGTATCTCCCAAATTTCTCCAAGATTGGTAGTGGTACATGTTCGACTATTCTACCAGTTAATACGTCTATATAGATGGAACTATATCTTGTCGCAGAAAAAAATGACATATCTAAAACACAGTCATTTTTTTCTTTTAGAAATACTGCGAATCACCGATAATAGCGCATATGTTGTATTTTAGTTATTTCGCACTATCGGCGTTTAGTTTCATGACCGATATGTAAGTAGCTGCATAACAGATATGTAAGTAGTCTAGAATAAATATTATTATATATTTTCATAAGGGAGAGACCCTTAATGAAAATCAAACGAATATTATATGATAGTTTCAGTGATGAGAGCAGGAAATATGATGGAGGCAATACAGGTTCATTTGAAATTACTATTGGGTTGCCTGGAGAATTCATTCCGATTTTCATTTCGATTCTATATACATTTGTTGAATTATACAAGTGCCATTTTGTTCCACAACCTTTCTTCATCTTTCACGCAACTTAAATATTCTATTCTTCCAGAACTTCTAGGATTTACGGCGAAAAACTTTTCAATATGAAATAAAAAAAGTGACGGTTCTCTTGATGAAGACTGTGATAATTCTCATAATAGATATTTGGAGAGAAGCAAACATTGATCTGTTTTACGTAATTTTACCGGAAAGGAAGGACTGATATAATATGAATAGTATAAATAATGTAAATATTAAAAAGGAAAAGTAAACAATTTTTAACGTCCAATAATTTAATAAGAAGAGTATCCAACGCTCCTTTTCTCTCGATCTGTTTGGTAATTATTTTATTCACTAATTTTTCTAGAGCTTCAGATATGATTTCACTGCGCTCGAGACTGTCAATAGACAACGTGCATAGAAAACGCTAATGCCACAAAGTCAAAAAGGCTTTAAATGAGAACATACATACATGCCTGTATGAAAACTGCAATTGCTCACGAATACAGTTTCGACTTGGATTTGAGAATCCTATAAGATATCATTTTAAACTATACTAAATATATAGAGCACGCTGTTCCGCGTATCTAACATATATCTGTAAAATGTCGGTCCTACTAAATTAAACTCAGCATTGGTTTATAGTAGTAAATCTAGGTATCAGACATTTGCACCACATGAAGACATCGAACTCGGTGTATTTATTACCGTTACGAAACATATATATACTCTCTTAGGAACACTCCTAAGATAATAATGCTTGAAGGAAAACACGTCAGAATCGATGTCTCTCAAACCCATTCAATGAGTAAGTGACGAATGAAGATGCGTATTAAAGTTATGTACAAGTATCCGTAAAGTAGTGTGACGTTCGGACAAGTTTGTTCGATGAAGATCAGTTACATACTCTGTTCGGGCGTGAAGAAATGAGCGCCTAAGTGGGTTAAAAAGGATGGGGAAATAAGGAGAACACATAGAATTGATGAATGTAAGGAAGAGAAGCTAAATCTCAAAATAAGGAATAAGAAAAAACAAGCTATTATACTTACGATGACACCGTTGCTGGTCATCTGTTCTCGATGACAATTGCCTCTGCCACCGCCCTTGTTGAATATTTTAGCAGTTGCAGTATGTTTGAGCATATTATATTGTATTTCGATGCACACTACCACTTCCACCACTTATTTCTGTGATTATGACTGAAGAACAAACAGAAGGTACTTATCGTAAATTAAATTTAAGCAAGAAGAAACTTTTTGCGATGTTAACTTCAAATAGGAAAATATGGATGTCGGGTTGTCATTATGATTAGAAATAGAGGCGTGTAACGAATCTTCTTTTGGATTAGACATTGTTGTTATGCAATAGAGAAGATATTTACTAGTACAAATATGATTAATACAGAATTTGACAAGTAACCGTGATAATTAGATACTCGAGATGTTAATGGCAATGATCTTAGGTTCAATACTGAATCCACTGTCAACGGGATAGCAAATGTACTTTCCTCCAAAGTCTACGTCTGACTCTTTGTTAAAAACGTAACTTATTTACTGATAGTAAAGACGTTGTTTTACTCACTGATACGAGAGTGTGTCTTTCCGTCGCGATGATGCTGTAGAGGAAAACTATGATGAGGTGTGCCTAAGGACACAAGATCATCGGATTCGTCGAGAAAAGCCTTCGTTCGGAAAGTGAGGAAAATGGACGTTGCTGTTAATTACATTATTTCTATGTTGGTGGTTGAAGAAGGATGCTAACCGCCTTTCAGAGAAAGTTGCTAACGGGAAGCGTCGTTCGTGAGAAAAGCGGTATGTGATAGATTTAGGGACTGTTAGGATAAAGACTGTTTGTCCGTTTGAAGTATCTTAGTTAACAAAATCCTAAGATTTATAGCGGTTCCTCAGACTAACTGAGCATGTACTGTGGAGATGCATCGACATCTGGTAATCATCTTGCCCGAAGAATAGAGTCTGTGTCTGGCGAGCCACGAGACAAAAACCGCTGGAATGTTTACTGTCGAGTGCCGCTACAACTATTCCTTTTTAAGGAGAGCTAAACAATTACTCTATACCTCTATTAGGTAAAAACGTTCATCCCGTGACCGCGGCTAGTTTTAGCGATTAGTTGTCACTTCGAACCCAAGCTCATTATCACAAATCTCGGACAATTATAATCGGGTTAAATCGTAGAGACTAAAGTATTGGGGATTTTCTCTAGAATTCCAAGGGGAAGGCCCTGATGTCCTTTCATCTCCGACATGTATATATCAGCAAGGGTCATGACCTCCCTGTTTTTACATTAAATGTTTCGAAAAGTTATATTTCAAACCATGGCATGGTTTTCGTTGAAGGTAATCGTTTCGTGGAAGGAAATTTCAAATAGGGAAAGAGTCAAATTATATAGTTTTGGAAGAATAATATAATTAAACATGTAAATATTAAAAACCTGAGTACATCGAAATATAAGAGGTATTTTAAAAGGGATGTAAAACATGAAATATTAACATAATTAATATAACAAATCACTTATATCTTCTTGAAAATATATTTTGTATGACGCATGCTATCAATTTGTTATCTCAAATATATCTTCTATTTATATTTCTTTGCATAATTTTCATAATATATTTATGAAATTGATATATTTTCATAACCTATATTCTACTTGCTATTTTTCACATGTTCAATGACATATGTAGTATGGGAAGTGCATAAATATATATTTTTTATGTATCTTCAAACACAAAGTAGAATATCGAGCATGCTATCATTTTCCTGTGGATTGCAAAATGATCAACTGTGGATGATAAATTAATAAATTGCAAACATTTGTCTATTTGTACTACGATGTGCGGAATGTGAATAGTAACGATAGTGAACACACAATTGAATACTCAAACTACAAACTCCTGAGCTTTATACTTATTTTTGTGTGGGTCCAATCTTTTTCGATTCCATACGGGCATCGACCGCTCTGGGATATTTCAAATATAGGTAGTGTCTGTTATGAGCACCTGCGTGGAGCAGTCGTAGAGGGGACGGAGCTGTCAGCGTGGTCGAAATCTCCGGGAAAACTGGAGAATTCGCTCAAGGAAGTTAATCAGAGTGAAGGGCTAGTGCCTGTAAAAAAAGTGGGTGTAAAAAGTAGCGGAATTCGGTCTGGGAAAGACGTGACAAGTGAAATAAAATCGCTTGTGAGTTTATGACGGTGTGGAAGCCATATTGGAACACGTGACAACAGTGCCGCAGCACGAGCTACCAGGGGAACTACACGGACACAACCATATTGGCATGCGCGCCGAAAGTGCGTCGTGCGGTCTATATGAAAGTGGTAGTGACTGGTTGGCAGTGACAGATGCGAGTATAAGGTCATTTTGCGCGCCCAATAGGAAAAAAACACAATTTTGGAGGATAATAAAGAGGCCGGTGAAACCATGACAGGAGGGGGCGATGCGGAGTTGATTGCTGAGCCTACACACGTTAGCAACAGACGCACGAGGATGGCGGTTCCTTTCAAGGAGGGATTCTTCCGCTCCTCACTGAGCACGGGGAGCCTACGGACCGAGAAAACGTCGAAGGAAGAACAGACCCGCGCCGTCGAAGCGCCCCGCGCGAAGAAGAGAAAGGCTGGCGGATCTCCCTATCTCCCCACTGAACTGGCCGAAGAGATGAGGATACCTACTACGGCGAACAAGCGAGCGGAACTGCTCCGTTGAGCTTCCGAGGTAACCAAGGTTGCCGAAACATCTCCTAACCTCAACGACACACACGTGAGGATGCTGAGAGAAGTGGTGAGGTCAATCGCCGCTGGCGCAACAGTGATTGTGAAAAAGATGGACAACGCTCCTGGCGCCTTCCCGATAATGGAAGGACGCATAGCGGCATTAGAGGCGGAGAACGAGGCGCTCCGAAAAATGCTGGCCTCGCGCTCCACGGAAGAACAGAGCGGCGAGACAGTGCGTCTCGCCGCGATCGAACGCAAGATGGAGGAGTTAGGCCTATCGCTGATCCAGCTGATGAGGGAACGCCTCCAAAACATGGAAAGAAGAAGGGAAATGGAGGTCGTCTCCGACGAGACCACGAGAAGCGTGGAGCCTGGTGTTCCAGACACTCCGGCGACCAAGGGAGGACAGGCGGCTGCTATGGAATGGCAGACCGTTGAAAGAGGAAGAAGCAAAAAGAAGGAGCCGGCAGAGAAACAACCGACGAAGAGGACTCCGGAGACAGGGGCGAAGAGCACGACGAAAGCCCCGAAGAGAGGATCGGAGAAAGTACAACGAGCGGGAGACAAGCTGCCTCCCCCAAACACACCGCGATCATCGGCGGTGACGAACACGCTGAAGGATAATCGGGCCAATCCTACACAGAGGTGTCGACCGCGGCCCAAGACAACGCCCCTGTGGCCGAGGTCGGCATCAAGGTGGCAAGAATGTGTAAAACTATGACCGAAGGCGTCGTTCTGGAGTTCTCCGAGGACCAAGAGTGGGAGAAGGCCGGTCGCCTTCTGTCGCGGATCCTGGATCCGAGCAAAGTCCGCGTGGCGTCACCCTTCCGACACGCGGAAGCAAGCATAACCAGAATAGAGATTTCGGTCACCAAGGAGGAAGTGAGGAACACCCTGGGAAGAAGAGCGGTTGCAAGGCGGAGGCGTCCGACAGGAAGAGATCCGCCTTGCTCGAAACGGTCTTGGATCCGTGTGGATACGAGGACCGGCCGGTGCAGAGATGAAATTGGCCCAGGCTGGCAACCACCCGCTTCACATTATTCCTAAAAGTGTGCGTAATATAAAAATGGTCAGAAGCTGAGTACCAGTCTAAGACCCTGCTCCCCCTTCCACTCAGCCTCATTCGTCAATTAACACTATGTATATCCGGGAAACTAGTCCTTCCATTTCTCAGGATGGAGTAGTTTCCCGTCGTCCTAATAGGTATCAACTCGTTTCTCGTTGAAGCGTCCAGCAGTCATGTTCCCCTACGTTCCGTCCTAAAACCCCCCATACCGAGGATTTAGCATTGAAATCACTAAAATAAATTTATTTATTTATTTATTTATTATTTATTTGTGTATTATTTATGGAGTATTATTTATTCAGTTATTTATTATTGTTTGATATTATTTATTAAGTTAGTTAGTTATTTATTTATTATTTATTTATTTATTTATTTATTTATTGTTATACTGGGTTGATATTATTCATACTTATACATGTGGTGACACGCGTATGCATCGTCGGGTCTCTCTGAAGCGAAGGCGGTACCTGTTTGTATTTATAAACTCGTAGGAGTAATATTTTTGAGTTCTAAAGTAATATTTATTGGGAGGATACACTATGTTTCGCACTGGTGCATACTTGTTTGTAGTTGTTTTATTCACTTATTCGTTATACATGCTAGCTACTGGAAAAACGGCGGGGGGAGGTGGAACCCCAGGCATCCCCTCGTACGGTAATGGCGACTGGGGTCAAAACGAGTGGTAGGAGGCTGGCGGCCGGCAAGGAGAATCCGATGATGGTGTCGGACGTTAGGATTGGTGATAACGTCACCATCTCGGTGGTATCCAGAAATAAGGTGGACGAGGAGTGTGACCCCTTCAGGCCGAGCCGCAAAGTTTTGAGGAGCCCCGCAAGTGGCGGTAGGCCTGATGTGGAGGTAGTGGAGGGATCAGAAGGGTCGATCGGAAGGAGGGATAGCGATCTTGGCACGCCAGTGATGACAAGAGGCATGGCCTACGCCAAGCAGCTGGCGGAGAAAGTTACCGAGAAGAACGTCAGAGCGAAACTGGCGAGCTCAATCAGGCCTGTCGAAGCTGAGGAAAGCGCTAGGGAGGATACTATGACTAGCGATGTCGACGACGAGGACGTTCCAATAACGAGGGCGGAGCTTGGCGGGTTTACGCAAGCCCTCACTGGCGTTGTGCGGATACTGAGCGCCCTCATGAGAAAGTTTAGGACGGACAAAGATAAAGGAGAGGGGATCAGGGAGGCAGGCAATCTGGTAAAGGGGGTACTGTCGTCCCTGCAGCAATGCGGTAGGTGCAAGGAAAGGAGGAGGAAGAGGAGGGTCGAACCTGTTGGCGGAGTGGTCAATAGGGTGACGTCGGCCAGCGATGGTGGGTACCCGAAGCGGAAAGTGACATCGCCGGCGGGGCTAACGATGATGAAGGAGCGTAAAAGGCCCAGAAAAGGGGAGGTCTCTTACGCGGAGGCCTGTGGGAGCGTAGCTAGTAGGACTAGAATGGAAGAGGACTACAGCGACGACTCCGAGGGGTGGAGGAAGGTCGTAAAGAGGAAAAGGGAGAGGAGAGCTCCCTTGACAGGAGAGGTCCCTAAAGTGCGTCCGACAGATAGCCGGGAGGTGGCCCGTGAGGACAGAGGTGCATTCAGGGATAGAAGAAGGAGAGAAGCGCTTCTTATAAAGGTGGCAGAGGGCACGGAGTGGGTCCACGTGTATAAATGACTAATGGCGGTTAGAAGCACCTTGGAGGGAGCCACTGGTGTCCGGAGGACGAGAGCAGGACACATATCAATCGAGTTCGATAGGACTGTGTCGGTGCACGAGGCGGCAGCTAGATTGAGAGCCGCGTTGAGTGACGACACGGAGGTGGCCGCGCTCGTTAACAGGGCGACAGTGCAGATCAGAAACATCGATCCCCTCACCAGCAAGGAGGAGCTGGTGGAGGAGTTGCGAGTGCAATGGGGGATCAAGGAGGGTGCGGGTATCGAGGTGAAATCCCTGAAGATGGCACCGTAGGGCACGCAGGTGGCGGTGGTGGTCCTTCCGGCTGGCTGGGTACCGAGCGAAGAAAGGGAAAGGCGGTTGAGAACAGGGCTAACTATAGTAATGTATAACTAACTATAGTAAATGTATTTACATACTCATTAAATTCATCCTTGCTCTTGTTAGGGGAACAATATCCACTGACGCAAAACACATCGCAGACCCTGACTCCCACAATCACTACATTCCTGATCAGGGTCTCGCTCGTCGCCTGTTTTCCATTAAACGGGGTGACCCATATGGATGCATCTTCGTCCTCTCCATTAAGCCAATAAGGCAACTGCCTATAGGGCTCAGAGATAACCACAATGTCCACCCTGTTTTCACATACGCACTGCATCATCAGGTCTTGCGCAAGCCTACATCTGTTCAAATTTATTTGGATGATGCTAATTGGGCCCCCGTCTAATATTTCTAACACCTAGGCGCACCATGGAGCACGCTAACAAACCAGTTATATGCTTCACATTTACACTCCCATACCTCGTACACATGAACATTTAGGTTCTTTGTTACACTCGCTCATAACATGTTCCGCACTTCCACATCTCCTACACAGTTCCCTGCCAGGACATGTTACCGTGCACTTCGCCGCCACATGCCCCAAAATATGGCACATATAGCAGCGCTGCATATTGGTCAATTCTCTCACAGAGGCTACAGTCAACCCAGTTTTTAACCTCCTGTCTCTCTCTTCACTGGGAACTCCGATCGCAGGGAGTACCACGACCGCCTCCTGTGTGCCCCATGGTGTCATCTTCATTGATTTCACCTCAATGTCAATATTGTCCTCAACCCCCCATTGCGCCCTAATATCGTCCACCTGCTCCTCCTTGCTGGTGAGGAGATCAATATTTCTGATCTGTAGGGTCGCCCTATTCACCAAGGCAGCCACCTCCGTAGAATCCCTCAAAGCGCCCCTGAACTTGGCCGCCGCTTCGCTAACTACCACCGTCCTGTCAAATTCAATCAGGTTGCGGTCCGCTCTCGTCCCCCGTGGCTCCCTCCAATGTGCTCGTGGCCGCCATTATTTTTCTATAAACTTGCAGCCACTCACATCCCTCTTCAACTTTCACGAGTATCACCTCCCTCCTTCTCCTGTTCCTTGGCACACCCTCACCTTCCGGAACCACCTCTCTGTTGTTGCCCGGATGCACACTAGGAATATCCTGTGCCAAGGGAGCTCTCCTCTCCCTTTTTCTTCTTTCCACTCTCCTCCATCCTTCCGAGTCCTCACTATAATCCTCGTCCATCACAAGATTCCTCCTTTCTTTCGCACATGCTTCGGCGTAAATGACCTCTCCTTTCCTGCGCCTTTTACGTTCATCCATCCTCGTAACCTCGGATGGTAATACCACCTTCCTTTTGGGGTAACTGCCTTTGTCCACCGCCATTTCCTTCATAACTACTGTCCTATTAATGCTACTCTCCGCCTTAACAGGCACTCTTCTCCTCTTCCTCCTCCTCGCTTTTTGTTATGCACACTGTTCCAGGGACGATAGTATACCCTTTATTAAGTTACCGATCTCCCTGATCCCTTCATCTTTGTCTTTGTCCAGCTTGAAATTTTTCACCACAACATTAAGAATCTGGACAGCGCCAGCAAGGGCTTGCGTGAACCCTTTCAGTTCCGCCCTTGATGTCATTACTTTTTCCTAGTCCACATCACTGTTCTGTGCTATCATCTACTTCGCTTACCATAGCCGCCCTTGCCTGTCTCGTCCTGCTACTTTCCTCTATTACCTTTCCAACCAATTGTTTGACGGGTGCCCCTCCTCTCACTACCACTGGCGTGCTGTGGTCGCTATCTCTGATTCGATAGGAACTTTCCGATTCCTCGAGCACTTCGACATCAACCCTGCCACCAGTCGTAAGACTCCTTTGTATTTTTTTACTTGGTCTAAACGGGTCACCTTCTTCCTCCCCTTTAGCTCTCGGTATCACTTGTGACATTTTCACTTAACTTTATATCTGCAACCTTCCTCGGTTTCTCTCCTCCTAATGCCAGCTTTCTACTTCCCATTTTCTCCCCAGTCACTTTTACCGTACGAGGGGGTGCCTGGGATTCCACCCGCCCCCCCCCCCCCCCCGGCGGTATAGTGTAGGCCGAAGCCATCAAGCGAGGACCTTTATAATGCTACAGATTCCTGGAGATTGTGTGCATAAGCGAGACATGTACAGATGCGGCGACTCGGGACACCAAACCAAACGATGGACTGCCGCGAACCCGACATGCCTGCTTTGCGAGGCGCTCGGAGCACCATCGGTACACAGGATGGGGGTCCGGCCTGCGCTCTATCCCCCCGCACCGAAGAAGGAAAAACATGAGGAACCATCCGCGGATCTGCGGGGGCTCGCCCAGACATATGCATTCAGATTGCATTCAGACATATTTCAGGCTGGAGAGTGGCCGAGGTGGTCCAGACACTCTCAAGCCACCTCTACATAATCATGGAGGTGAAATGCACACTTGGACCTGGCACGGCGACCGCGTGTGATGATCGCGGTCCGCCGAGAGGGACTCGCGCGCCCCCGCCGCCAAGGTGGAAGATCAAGGAATGAGACGACGATCAATAGCGGTTGTCTGCAACCGGGAGGCATTGATGGCGTTAACGGAAAGAAGCGTGGAGCAGGAGACCGAGAACCTGTGCCGAATCATGACGGGTTCATGGATAGATGCCATTGTTCGGAAAGTGTGAGAAATTGACGTTGCTGTTAATTGGTCAATTTTCATGTTGGTGGTTAGAGAAGGATGCTGGCCGCCCTTGAGGGAAAGTTGCTAGCGGGAAGCGTCGTTCGTGGGAAAAATAGATTTCCCCTATCTTCTCGTAGTTGGGACAAAGACTGTTTGTCCGTTTGAAGGACTTCAGTTAACTAATTCTTGCGATTAATAACGGGTTCTCGGGCTAGTTGAACATATACTGTGGAGATGCGTCAACATAAGGTAATCATCTTACCCAAAGTATAGGGTCTGCGTGTGGCGAACCACGGGACAGAAACCGTTGTAATGTTTACTGTTGAGTGCCGCTACAACTATTTCTTTTTAAGGAGAGCTATACTATTACTCCATAACTTTGTTAGACAAAAAGTTCATCCCTTTACCGCGGCTTTTCGGCGACTGGTTGTCGCCTCGAGCTCAAGTTCATTATCATAAATCTCGAACAAATACAATCGGATTGAATGATCACAATTGCTTAATAACGGTTATGGTAGAATCTAGGTTAAAGTGTGAAGGGGTTTTTCCAAAATTTCAACGGGAAGGCTCCGGTGTCCTTTCATCTCCGACATATATATTATATATGCCATTTTATATGGCACGGTTAGTGACTGTTATTGCGTTTAGCTGATGTTATCGTGCTTCGTCCAGCAGATATAGCGAACGGTACGTGGATGGCGAGGTTATCGGCCCGCCCTCTTTACGGAGTAAGACCAGTCATCCGTCATGCCCGGGAATAAACTCTTTCCTTCAGACACCTCGTATAGAGGCGACGAAATTTAGAAGACATAACCCACACTATTTTCACCCAGACCCGGCCTGAGAGTCTGTCCGGATCCGGCGCCACGTCGCGGAAGGTCATTCTTCTGGTCATCTCCTACAGCTCTTCCTCTGTTCTCTTTCGTGTAAGCACCCCATTCCTCTTGCCATTTGTCGTATGCCTTCTTCCATAACGTCTCCAGCTCCTTCTTCAGCACGCTGTCGTCACCGTCGCCGACCCTGGTATTCTGGATCTTGGTCCTCTCATACGATCCTTTCAGCAGCTTTGCCTTAATGTAGATCGGCAGATTGCCGGTCAACACACAAAGCGCTGCATGCGAGACAGAGCGATAGGCCGTCGTCGTTATAATCAGGACAGTTCTTTGAGCCCTTTTCATTATCTTCTTGTTCTTCGCTCTGTCGACGGCGTCCGCCCACACCTGTACACCGTACAGTAAAATGGATTCCCAGACGTTGTAGTAAAGCCGAAGGGCCAAGTTGGGCGGCCCATTGATATTCGAGAGAATGCCTCTAAGGGCTCCGGTCAAAATGTCAGCCTTACTACAAACCGTCTCGATATGCTTATCGAACCTCCTATGGATGTCGATCGTGACACCAAGGTACTTGATTGCTTCGACTGTGTCAACGACCGTGTCACCCAAATTAAGCCCGACCACTGTCGGCACCCGCATGCTGGTGATGAACATGACCTGAGTCTTTTCGCTGGCAAATTTGAGACCGACGCTCGCGCACCAATCGTTCACTATCCTCAACATGGCGTTCACCTTGGCGGTCGCTCCCTCGTTCCTCCCGATGGCACACGTGATGGCCAAATCATCCACGAACGCGGTTGCCCTGATCATCACTATGTTATCGAACCTCTCGAGCAGCCGGTCGTATACCGGGTTCCACAGTAAAGGTCCGAGAACCGATCCCTGTGAAACTCCTGCGGCCACTTCGTATTTCACCGTACCATGTTGATTGCTGGCGACGATCCTTCTCCCCGTCAGGTAGTTGCCGATCAATCTTCTGATGTTCACCGGCAACTTCCTCCTGTCCAATTCGCTCGTGATGCTTTCCCAACTC
Organism: Bombus pratorum; assembly: GCA_930367275.1. Lineage (NCBI taxonomy): Eukaryota > Metazoa > Arthropoda > Insecta > Hymenoptera > Apidae > Bombus > Bombus pratorum. The sequence goes on along the minus strand of OV883995.1, from coordinate 871,349 downwards.
AGTGCATTGAATGCATTACCCATATCCAAGGCGATCATCACGCAGATCATACTCTTCTGTTTGCAGTTGTCTGCGAACTTCATCACTTGCGTGATGGCGTCCACTGTATTCCTCTTCTTCCTGAACCCGTATTGTCTTCGATGTTACGGGTCCACCCCGATACACCTTTCTATTATCTTCTTCAAGCATTTACAAAAGGGGGGAGTTCGGCTCGAGCAATAAACAATTAATAAAATAGTAACGATGTATGAATAGAACTCTGGTCGACCCAACTTTATTCCTTCATAATAGGAACTTACGCCGAGCCGACTATATTTTCTCTATACCAGTCCGTAAGGTGGCGACGCCACATGGTGTCGCAGCGAATCACCTCTCATGCGCGTTACGCCACGCCAGCGCGTGCTTCCTCGTGTTTCAAGTCGGGCAAGATGGCATCGAATGCCTCCCACGTGCGCGTCTTTATTAAATATTACGCATCACGAAAACCAAAAAGTGTCGCGGCACCACGAGTGCAAACATTTATCAAACGAATGTGCCGCGTCGTGTGTGATCGTATATCGTGTCAATTACCAATTGATAATTACTGACAACTTTTTATTAACTTGCGGCGGCCATATCGATCGTGTGACGGTGCGCGTATTCTCGAACCATTTTATGCCTCCTTCGCTCATTGTATCCAAATGAAAAAGCATACGAAAGGGTACTTACGCATCCGCATAACTTCTCGCAGCTGTGCCACGCGTGGCATGTTACTCTCTTCCGTCATTGTCGACAAACAGCACACGGTCTATCATCCACCAGTAACTCATCTTTAATTACCGATATTATGGCCTCACACGTTAACTCCTAAGAATTCCTTTGTAAGCAGTAAGTACCCGGCTTCCTCGTAAGTGATATATACCCACTTTAGTTCATTCTCATTTTATCATCTAAAATAAATCAACCTTTACAACTTGCTTCAACTCTGCATGCTGCTATGGGAGATACACTGTTGGGCAACAACTTAGTTCTTCATTCTTCTTAAGGTAGTACATCCCTCTTATATATTTGTACATCCCTCTTATATATTTGTGACTTGCCATTTGTCCTCCCACTCCACTGTCCAAAATGTTGTTCGTGTTTGTCCTGGTGCGATGTCATCTTGTGGGGGGGGGGGGGGGGCGTCTTAATGACTTCCAGCAGCAGCGCCGACTCCATTTCTGCCGTTACCTGGAGCGGGGGGGGGGCTCGAGCGAAGCTTTCTCATAACTGCTCTATATGGTGTCCCTCACGGATCGGACTTGACTGCTTCGACGAGGTCCAACTATGCCCGGGCCTTTGCAATCTTGATCTACCTCTACAACAAGCACCACATCTCGCGATACGCATCGTAGCAGTGAGAGATCTCTTCTTCGTTACAAAGACGTTCTCGGCGAACCCTGTAATACAGCCTTTGAGTCTGAACACATCCCATCCTCAGCTCTGCTACATCAAGGCTCCGCCAATAAACGGCACCACCCCCTCTTACATCAAGTGTGGATCGCGGCATGTATGCGTCGCATACCACCGCCATGTTTCGGCGGAGGCTCTCAGCTTCCTCGTCCATACCTGATACCCTCGCGGCGGCATCCACTACAGGTAACTGCTATAGCGGCCGCTTGGAGTAGATCTCTGTCCCTCTCTTTGAACTTCCACCTTGGTGATGGGTGTACACGCCCCCCGCTCGGAGGACTGCGGTCATCACCTGCGGACGCCGTCTCAGGTCTGAAAATATCATCCACCTCCATAAATATATAGAAGTGGTCCGAGAGTGACTCAACTTCCTCGGCCACTTTCCAGCCTGCGACCCGTGTAAACGCGTTGGGGGTCGTTCACCCTGTGGAGCCCCTGTTGACCAACAGGAGCCCGAGTTCCACAGCCCACTATGACAGCGCCAGCCCGCATGCATTCGTCCTGGGGTTCCCCCATTCCGTGGAGTGAGCATTGAAATCCCCCAGGATGAACACATGGTGGGGAAGGAATCGGCTTACGCAATTGCCAACCCCGTCTAAGAATTGCTCGAATGCAGCCCGCCCGCAGTTGGGCGAGATGTACATACCCATTACCACCATTCCTGCCCACTTGAGCGATTCAAACGTGAAGAAACATATTATGCGATTACGAAAAGATTTGAAAGACCTCAAGATCAAAGAATTAGAATACATTCTGGTTGAAAAGAAGAAACCAAAACCATTAAGACTATACAGGCCGCCAATTGAAGCAGTGTGTGTAAAAATCAAATTTGTAATTTCAAATCACGCCGTTTTATAAATTCAAAAATGTTATTAAGTTTCGTATATTCTTTACAGATAAGACGGTTAGGAACATAAAACTGTGTTCAGTGGGATAGCTGAACGAGAAAAATTGTTGTACAAGAATACAAAAGAAATAAAAGGTGCTATGCGTGAAGTACGAAGAAACAGAGCTTTCTTAACGAAACTACAAATATAACAACGGAATAGGAGCGATGATGAACGTAAGCGCAAGATGAAAGAAATATTTAGCGAAGCTTCAGAGCAACAGAGTAAATTAGAGAAATTAAAGCGGAAGAAGTAATAGTGATATAATAAGCCGCGCATTCCGGAGTCCGTGTATATTATCTTTCTTAGACAATATTGGCATTTTGAATGATTTTGTGCGATTGTATCAACGATGACCTCGGATATAGCGGATCGTGATCACTGTATTAGCGTTTTTTAAGATTCTTATATTTTCATTACCTGTAATAAATGTAAATAAACATTTTCGTAATAAGTAAATCTTTTAACCCATTTCGTTTGTGAAAACAATATTGTAATTCTATCATACGGAGGTAATTCCTTATGGAAAAATCTAGCAGGAAAGAAAATAAAATTCTCATGTGCGAGGCTTAGTTCTCAAGAAAAACGAGTCCGATGATTTGTCGAGTGTACTTGAATTTCGCTAATTATAACGTAAAATCTTTGTATGACACTTCGTTTTTGCGAAAATCGAGTTTGAAAATTTATTGAGTGTATTTGAACATTGCTAATTCTAGACTAGGTAGAAGTAAATAATCAGATTATTCCACATGTGAAAATAAGTCTAAAATGTATGTCGGATCATGATTCGAATTTTGGGCGCGTGACAACTCTTCATGTGGATTAGCCATCGTTTCACAAAGCCAAGATTTTACTCACACGTATGTACAAGTCTATCACTAAGCTTAACAAATAATAAGTACAACTAATAATAAGTCTAACAGATACTAAACCTAATGAATAATACGATCTACGAATAATAAATTAAATAACACTATTAGCAATGTTTTGGGTTCAAACGAATCCACGGTCACCGGGATAACTCCTTACTAAGCGAAACTAATCTTAGGCGCCAATGCGATCGTCGAAAAGGCTCGATGTGTCACTCTCCAAGGCAACCGCAAGAATGCCAGCCTCGTGGAGATTTTTCTCGCTGTACGATTGCGTTTTGTTTTCTATACCCGTTTTGAAGCATCGAGAAGGTTCCAAACGCCGTTGCTAGGCACACTCGTTGGAAGCATCGAGAAAGTTCCAAACGCCGTTGCTAGGCAGTTTCTGCCTGGAGTTTTGATTATTGATACAATGTATGTCCCATTGCATCGGCACCTCCGAGGCAACATCACACGTGGCTAGGCCCGCTCTCGAGGCCGCATGCCGCCACAACCACATTTCTCGGAAAACACATACAACCACTCCAGACCTCCGTTAGGCAAAACGTCCATCCCGTGACCGTGGCTACGTTCGGCGACCGATTGTCACCTCGAACCCAATCTCGCTTATTACAAATCTTAAACAATTACAACTATAATAAAATCTAGGCTAAGGTACTAGAGGATGTTCCCAAAATTTCCAAGGAAAGGCTTCGGCTTTCCTTTCATCTCCGACATGTAAAATAAAGTTTATTCACAAGACGATTTGTTTTCGAGGAAAATAAATTTGCAAATCTATCACACGTGTACACTAGGACAATTCTTAATTAAATCAAATTCTATTTTCTTGAAAATTAAGTAGAAAAACTAATTGACAAATAATATATCACATTTTTAATTTACTTTCGCATGCAGAATAACCTTCTTCTTATATTTTCATAGGGGATCGCCTTACGTCCGCCTGTATCGTGTATAAGCATGTTCTTCGGCCACACCCTGTATTAACCGACGCAATCTTAACAATAAAATATATATGAACAATATATATGTAATAAATGGTTTCTAGAGATACATTTCTTACTATTTACACTGTCCTGTTTAGTTAAGATATTATTGGTCTAAAATGATTAAAATGAATCAACTAACCATCTGGTTTGCGAAAACTTATGAAACTTCTACCAACATATACCTTACACTTTTGTAGTAACACCAAAATAACAACGAACCCGATATGATTTTTTTACGTTGGGTGATCAACGTTGGGAAATCAAGTTGGATTCGATGGGAGGGAGGAGCTATATGGCCGAGGACGACGAGCCGCATGGGCTAAGAAAGGAAGGGAAGAGGTGAAAGTCTAGGGCTACCTCAGACATTAAATTTACTATCGATGCTACTATCACCATGATACCGAATCCGAAGGGAAAGGAGGAGGGAGACGGGTTCAGCCTATTCAAGCCGAGCAAGAGGCTTCAGCGAAGCCCGATTATAAGTGAAAGTAAAAATGGAGGAGGATGCCGGCGACAAATAGGAAGGAGGTTTTGTTCAGCGAATAGAAGTTTTGTTCGGCGTTGGAGACAGCGAGCAGAGTACGCCGAATATAGGGAGGAACGACAAAGGGGTGAGATATCTGGCGAGGAGAGCGGTAGAAAAAAGTAAGCGCGCTAGATAAGATATGGGAAATGGCGCGAGGGAGGATATCGACGCTCCGAATAGCGAGGTAGAGGGAGAAGAAGTGATGGTCACGATGAGCGAGATGAAGGATTTCACGCAGGCCTTGTCGGGGGCAGTGCAAATGCTAAAAGCACCGGTGAAGAAGCTGAATCTCGACAAGGAAAGGAACGAGGGAATCCGAAAATTGGGTAACGTGATAAAAGGTATCGGTCAGAGGACAAGAAGAAGGAGGTTAAAGACTGACCATGGAAATGTGGAAGCGTGGTGATACATGCGACGAGAGGAGGGAGGATACGGACGAAAGGATAGCGACCGACTACCCCAAAAGAAAGATGGTGTGCTCTGGTGAAGGGAGGAAGGTCGCAATAGTCAAGAGGCCCAGGAAAGGGGAACCTACTTATGCGGAGATATGCGGTAGGTCGGTTGTCAACGAGAAAACGGACAGAGAGAGGAGCGAGGATTCGGAGGGTTGAAGCAAGGTTGGCAAAAGAAGGAAGGAAAGAAGGGAGCCCCAGGGTTTGTCATCCTCCGGTGTACATGCTGTAGAGGTTTATGTGAAGAGGATGTAGGTGTGCGAGAATTAATGACGAGATTACTTGTTGTTGTAACCGTCGAATATATTTAAATCGATAAATTAATACACAGTCGTAAACGTGAGTCGTTGGTATGAAGTATAAATCACAGAATAGAATCGCGGAATAAATACTCGTAAAGGCTTGTCGCGTAACTTGATAGACGCTCGTAAGATACTCAGAAAATACTCTCGATGCTGTCAGATACACGATATGTACTCGATATGTACTGTCGTTCGCGATCGTCTTCGTTTATTTATACTGGTCGGGGGAGAGTCAGAAAATTGAAATTAGTCTTGATTCGACGGTTGCATGTAGCGGTGACATTGTTTTTGCCCGGAGTTTATTTGCCGTTATGTTTCATGCGTCAAGGCTAAGTCAATGTCCTGAGGCAAATCAACAGCACGAGTCGCTCTCGACTCGCGTCGTTCTTTGACTGTTGTGGCGCTACAGTGCCAACGAAGGGGGAAAGAGAGTAGGCGGCAAAGGAGGAGGAAAGAGGCGATTCTGTTCAAAGTGGAGGAAGGTCGAGATTGGATCGAGACATACAAAAAGTTCATGGACGCCAGGAATATGATCGAGGGGGCGACGGGTATGAGAAAGTCCATTGCTGATCACATATTTATCGAATTCTACAGGAAGATCATAGTGAGTGAGGTGCAGATAAAGAATATCGATCCCCTTACCACCAAGGAGGAGCTGGTGGAGGACTTGGGAAGAGAGTGGGGGATGAAGAGTGGAGAAAATGTCGACTTGAGGGCGTTGAGGATGGCGCCGTGGGGTACTCAGGTGGCGGTGGTGGTGCTACCCGCGAGTGCAGTCCCACGGGAAGAGGGGGCGAGAAGGTTCAGGACTGGCCTGACTATCGCTTCAACTAGGCTGTTACCGGGCGTGCAGCGATGCTGCGAAGTGCACGGTGTCGTGTCTGGGTAGGAAACTGTACAGGAGATGTGGCAACAGCGAGCACGTAATGAAAGAGTGCACAAAGGTGCCTGGGTGTGCGATGTGCTGCAAGCACGAAGGAGGGAACGCTAGGCACGTTACGGGCTCGTTGGCCTGTCCGATGATCCGGGTGGAGGGCAGGAGCAGAAGAAGATAAACGTCCTGCAGATAAACCTGAATAGATGCAGGCTTGCGCAAGACTTGTTGCAGTACGCGTGTGAGAACAGGGTGGATGTAGTCTTCGAACCTTATAGACAGTTGCCGTATGGGTACAACGATGCGGTTGTCACAGGTGAAATTCGAGCAGCCATATGATAAACCAAAATTCCGAGCGCCTTATCACGTGTGACCGTCCGGTCACCATCCGTTCTCAGCCGCCTGGGTGGCATTCGGTCACTCTAGCCGTTCTCCGAAATATATGATAAGTACGAGCAAAGCCTTCTCCCACTCTAACGAATAAAATAATATAAATGCACCCTTCAAAATCATCCAGTCAGTCTGAAACAATTCTCAACTAGCCCAAGTATCAAAAGTGTATCATCGCGAACCGAAAATCATACTGTACAAATTGAGTAAAAATAAAAGAAATCGATCTCCTGTTCGGAAATTGACAAGTTTCTTGTTTTTAACTTAATTTTTACGCTACACGGTTGGGGATGCGTTGCTATGGGTCACACTGTTCAATGGGCGGCATGCGGCGAGCGAGACGTTGGTCTACAAGGAAGGACTGGTAGGCATCAGGGTCGAGGACACGAAGTGTATCAGCACTATTTCTATTTTTCAAGTAACAGTTTGTATCATTGATATTTTCATTTTTAAGAGAAACATTGACATCAGACGTTGATGATGTATAAGTGTTTGGTATTTTTCATCAATCGTTAATGTTACCAATTCTTCTTGGCACTCGAGCAGTAATCTGCACAAAAGAAAACATTCGAATGATATCCAAGTGAAGCGATGATCTAGTTGCTTATGAAGTAACCACGACTGACTACTGGCAAATGTGATAAGCAAAAAGATAATGAAAGGAGGAAAGATAATATGTTATAATAAATTATCAAATAAAAACGCACGTTGACGGAACGAAGATAACAGAATTGTAAATTAAAGTGGTGAAAAGACGCAAAAGATGCAATTCAATACATTTCTATTTTAAACGGTGACGATGATGTGGGGATAGAAAATTTCATAAAAGAAGTACGTGCTATGCGAATGCGTTGTTCACAAAAAGATTTGCTATTGAAAGCCATTAAGGTCGATAAAATAGTTGGCAAAACCGCGCAATGTATTCGGAACGTACCCATTGAAAGTTTTTTTTTATTTAATTCTTTACATTCACAATTTGTCCAGTTTGGACATTTGGTAGAATTTTTTATCTGTGCCCATTGAAAGTAATGCAGATTTACATGACGCTATGAGATCCAACGTAGCAATTCAAGCAATATCTGACGAATACGGCGAACAATTACGCGATTTGAAACAAGGACGCGACGAATCCGTTTAAAGTTTCAATATCCGATTCCGCTGCATATTAAACAAATTTACTTACGCAATAATTAACGAAAATCCACAATCAACTACACGACGAATAATGATTAAGGCCACCATGAGAAAAGTAGGTCGAATTTATTTGAAAGGACTTCGACACGACATACGACGCATACTGTTAGCAAATGAATCATTTTCATAGAGCGAAACAGAAAAGAAAGCCGCCGACATTGAAAGATACCTGCGAGAAGAACAAAAGGAATGGTGAAGGACATGTACTCGACCACAAGCAACGTATAATCAACGTAGTAACAGACCGACGCAGACAAACAGCCGACCACTACCTGCCACAGGTAATAATCCGATCAAGAAAAATGTTTCACCATGTTGAGGTTATTCGATGTGTAAACAGAGAAACTCGTGAATAAATTGTAAGGTAGAAAATATATTTAAATAGAAGTGTAATTATAAGTAAGAATCCATTTTCAGCTGGTTCAGATCCGCACGCTAGCTGTGCTACCCAATAACTGAAAACCCCGAAACCAACGTCGCCTGTCTACTGTTTATGGTCTGTCTTCGTCGCAGTCTTTTGTCTATACGCTGTGGATGGCCTCAGTGCTTGAGAAAACTAAAAAGACCAGATGTAGAGTTTTCTTAGAAGTGGTGACCACTTCAACACATCATTTTCTAAAACAGAACGTTTACCATTAGCTGGTCGACGACAAGTAAAATGTTTCAAATGTGGTAAATCGGGACACGTGGCACCACAATGTCAACATTTTCAATTGGCCAGCCAAAGAAACCTACCAACCCCACGAATAAACCAGATCAGAACAGATGAGAACGAGGATCAACAGCAACAGAGAGAAATGACAACGGAAGACCAAGAATATCAAGGGTTAACACAACAACTGGACGGCTACTAACTAATACCATTCAGAGGAATTGCAAGAGAACGAATTCATCTAATTGATACCGGAGCAAGGATAAATTTAATCAAAGAAAATAAATCGGACACTAAGATATTCAAATCAGACGAACCTTAAACTTTTTATATGGGACAAGACAAATATTTCACTGATAGATTTGTTAGAATCATTATTTTAGGTAAACCTCGTAAATGTTACGTAGTACCTAACGATTTTCGTTTGATTGAAGACGGAATTATAGGATTACCGTGTCTTGAACAATATCCATATGAAATTTCAAATGATGAAATCAGATTGGACAATAACGTCTTGTATTTTCAGAAACCTAGAGTTGTTCAACCAAGAGAAAGGAGAGTTCAAACTATCTACCTTGAAGGCAAACCGACGCGAGTATGCTTCTTCAATTCTAGTGAGACAAATCAAGTAATCTCCAACGAAATTGATAATAGTAAAGACCTAGAACAAATTGCTAAATTGAAAACCATAGTGAGAACAGATCATATAACCCGAACTTTGTATACCGATTGAAAAGATTTTGATTCATTATATCGATGTGTTCAATTTAGAGACTGATCTTTTACCTCGTACAAATTTGACACAACACACGACAACTTTAAAACAAGACAAAATCATAAATACTAAATCGTGCAGATCCCCGGAATGCCATAAAGCTGAAATCGAGAAACAAATGAAAGAAGTGCCAAGTACAAATATTATGGAAGAATCAGATTCGCCTTACAATTCACCTGTTTGGGTAGTACCTAAGAAATCAGACGCCTCAGGTAAACAGAAATGGAGGATTGTGATTGATTTCGGAAGACTAAACGAACTAACCGATCAAGATGCATATCCTTTACCAGATATCAAAGATATTCTTAGTCAGTTAGGAAACGCGAAATTCTTCCCAGTGCTAGATCTGTCATCAGGATTCCACCAAATTCCTGAATCCCAACTCAAAGAAATACACTACATTCTCCACACCACGAAGCCAATTCCATCATAATCGCATGCCATTTGAACTGAAAAATACACCCGCAACTTTTCAACGAATGATGGACACAGCATTAAGAGGGTTCGACAATGTTAATTGTTTCGTATATTTAGACGACATAATAATTTTCGGAGATACAATTCAGAAACATAATCAAAATTTAGCAAAGACTTAGAGAATTAGGACTCAAGATACAGTCTGATAAATGCAAATTCCTCAAACCAGAGCTTGAATATTTAGGACATTTGGTAGCAGCCGAAGGAGTTAAACCGAACCCGAAGAAAATCAAGCCCGTGAAAGATTTTAGAGCGCCTAGGAACCCAACCGAGGTCAAATCATTTTTAGGACTGACCGATTATTATAGAAAATTTATACGTAACTTTTCCAAGATAGCCAAACCATTGCCCGACTTAATTAAGAAAGATATTAGCTTTCACTGGACGAACGAACAACAAGACTGTTTTGAAACGTTGAAACAAAAATTATGTGAAGCACCGATTTTAACTTATCCAGATTTTACAATGTCCTTCACGCTAACGACCGACGCAAGTAACGAGGGATTAAGAGCAGTTCTCTCACAAGACGCACACCCATGTTGTTTTATTTCAAGAACACTCAACCCACCTGAGTAAAACTACACGACAACCGAAAAAGAACTTCTAGCAATCGTATTGGCAATAAAAAGGCTAAGACAATATCTGTTAGGATGTAAATACATAACTAAGACAGACCATCAGGCTTTGAAATGGCTAAACAATTGTAAAGATCCTTCATCGCGTTTAATGAGATGGAGATTAAAATTAGAAGAATATGAATACGAGATTGAATACGTAAAAGGTAAAGATAACATGGTAGCCGATAGTTCATCCAGAGTTCACGCGATCACAAAAACAGAAATCCTCAAGAATGAAGTTGTTATAGATCATACAGGACATTTCAATGAATGGAAGCAAGCGACAGGAATTCTTGAACGACTTGATTTGAAACCAAATGACAATTCCTTTTACCAATTGACCAAAGACGAGTAAGGTAAATACAATGAAACAATTTGGCTTAGGAAGATCCATTCGATTATTCAAAATCATACCAACCTTGGAATAGATGACAACACATTTTCAGAACTAGAAAAAATTCAATTGAAACTCATAATTTTTTATTTTCATGATACATACAAAAAATTAACTTTTGCATGGGAACCAATAAAAGACAGAAGAAGAGTAAATAGAATTCTATGTCAAAATCATAACGATACTACAGGACACCTAGGAGTAGAGAAAAGTTATCGAAGTATTGAAGAAAAATATAAAATACCAGCTTTACTGGAAAAGGTAGATTCTTTTATCAAAAATTGCGATACATTTCAAAAGAAAAAGATAACGCGAATTCGACCCAAGGAAATCCCAATCATTTCCGACACATCTTTGCAATCAAACGATAAAATAGCAATGGCCATCATTGGACGATTGGACGATTGGAGATGAAAACGAGGAAATCAATTCATACCTTTGATTCACGGCGAACTGGCGAAATATTCGATATTAGTACTGTGTCGGATCGGTACCAACAGGACGCCGACAGGTCGAGGCATCAACGCGGTCGTAACACCTCCCGGCCAACCGTACCAACCGCCAACGCCAGAGGGCTACTACGACGTCAACGAGCCTGTCTGTCTCGCTAGCGGTCGAATATACGGGCGCACGATACAAATACCGCACCTAGCGAGACTCCCTCTATGTCTAAGGCAGGGACTACCGTGTATAGCCTTACTGACGAGTCCACCGGTAGTCCCGGGATGAAACGCGCATTCTCTTTTCACCTGGCAGGGACTCCACTACCATCAAAATATAATCCATTCACTTCTCGACACTCCAGAATTCGTACACTCCAGAAAAATCGATTCAGGGATGTTGGAGGAAAACTACAGCCACTAAATCCCTTCCTCGACGAAGATGGCAATTTTATCGGCATCATTCATTGAAATTGTTGCAGCTTTACATAAACGGAGTGACGCAGCATCCCGGAATTCCAGTGAGCAATTTTCTCTAGAATTTAAGGCGAAACTCACCGTTTAACGAACTTCCTATAAAGCTCGACGATTGAAATTATTCCGCGCGGAAATTTACAAACTACGTGTCTCGATTCCATCCTATCTCTATTACGAAGAGAAGGCGAAATTTTCGGTAGATTGAGCGAAAGAATTAAAACTGAAGTTATTGAGACGTTTAAAAATCTGGTCAAAACCAACACTATTTGTATTGCTATTTGATCTCTTAAATAGTTTCAGTTCAAACTCTTAATCTGAATTTTAAGGTTCTAAGCGTACCACATTCTGTCATACGTGTCTGTCATTTGGTAAAAAATACGCGTGTTATAAATATAGAACGCGTCTATAAAACGTCTATTAACAGTTATTGAGACGTGTAAAAATCTGGTAAAAACCAACACTATTTGCATTGCTATTTGATCTCTTAAATAGTTTCAGTTCAAACTCTTAATCTGAATTTTAAGGTTCTAATCGTACCACATTCTGTCATACGCGTCTGTCATTTGGTAAAAATACGCGTGTGTTATGAATATAGAACGCGTCTATAAAACATAAAAACAGAAAAATTAAGAAAGAACGAGAGAAAGCGAAGGGGGATAAATAAGAAAGAGAAAAGAGCTAAGGAAATAACCGTAAAATATCCGAGACCATGAAAGGGTGCAGCGATCCGTGTCGAAAATTTAAATCAGACAGAACGGAACGCACACGAAGGCGTGAGCGTACGAAGTCGGGCAAGAAGTTTGGATAACGGTCGGTAGAAGCTGGAGGAGAAGTCGAACGATTGCCTTGGTATTCGGCGAGTTCTTAGTACGTTATCTTCGGTGGTTGGGTGAACATCCAAAACACGATGGTTTAAAGCTGCGAACCTGCTGCATTCTGGACGCCGAAGAAAAAGAAGAAAAAAGAGTCGCTCTTCGACTCCGTTGTTCGCCGCTATCAAAACGAATTCAAGCGAAGGTAGCGAGGGAAGGGGCAACAAGTATTTTCAGACTTCGTTGACGGGTGCCTTCCTCGGCGTCTATTTATCGTCACACAGAACCCGGGCACCCCTAGGGCCATAGGGGTTGGGATTACGCCCAACCATGGCGCAAGGCACCCAGTGCCTTGCTACCTCGATTAGCTAAGCCTGCAGGGGTTGTCGCTCGTCTCAGGTCGAACGGGGCATATTCTAAGCACTTCCGTCTCTCCAAGACGGTTCAGGAGCAGGTGGGTCGCTGCTCACCCGCCGAAGGCCATTCGGGGCGAGCCATTCCCCTTAAATCGGCCCTCTTGCCAGCATCTTGGCCATCAACCACTGCCACCACGAGTCCAAGCTCATAACTGGCCGAGCAGAGGGGTCGATACTCCCTCCGGGCTTACACTCGACACCTGTGGTACCATCCTAAGTCATTGGTGGGACTCTTGTGTGGATGTACGGCCACGTCAATGCCGGCCGGCGACCTGCTAACCGTGCTCGGCAGTTCCAGATGGGACCCACGTAAGCGGGGGCCTCAAGGTACAAAGTACCCGGGAACTTATCCCGGCGGTCCCATCCTTAGCATCAGGATCGTGGGTGTGCTACTACCCAAGGCCACGTAGAGAGAGTGTAACCGTATATAAACGCCTCACACTCCCGGCGACCTTCAGTGCGGTGTACATAGAGGACTCACGTAAGCGGGACGCTTGTCCCAACGGTTCTCCCTGGCTGCGGGAACGTGAGTTTTCCAGCCCCCATAGACTTACATAAGCAAGTCCTTCCTACGGAGGGGAAGGGGAAACAGATGGAAAGGATACACTTATAAAAAAAATGATATAGGAAAGAATACAGCGTCAGAGTCAGAGACCGCTTCTGTTTCGACTGCCGGATAATCCGTGCGGATTCGGTCGAATCCGCCGCTCTCAACGCGAAATAATTGCGTTGGGCTAGAGAGTTCGCCTGATGGGTACCAGGCCAGCTAGAAATCGTCGAAAAAAGCACTCGCGGATGTTGGACGGGGCCTGATTTCGCGCGTTTGCTGTGCCGATAGCGACTACGCTGATGTAAAGCGTTCATTTCGTGCACGTGAAAATGGTATTGTGTCGTGTGCGATGCTGCACTGCAGATTAAAGAGGTTAAATCGTACAGTATTTTTTCTCCAAGTCTTTTAGTTCGTTTATGTATGGGAAAACGATGCATTCGAATCGTCCTACTTTCCATCGACAATTCGGACAAACTTAAGAGAAATTACCTCGGACGTATAAAACTCGAACTTCTAATAAACTCTATGTTTCTTACGTAAAAGGCGATATATATGTCGGAGATGAAAGGACACTGGAGCCTTCCCTTTGAAATTCTTGGGAAAATCCCCAATACTTTAGTCTTTATGATTTAATCCGATTATAAATGTCCGAAATTTGTGATAATGAGCTTGGGCTCGAAGTGACAACTAGTCGGTGTCGCGTTCCGTGACCCGCGCGTCCCGTGACGCGAAAGCGGAATCGATGGATTCCTTCAGATCGAGACGGTTGAAACGTCAATTTGAAAGTATTTGAGCAGCATTTGAAGTGAAAGGCAGTTAAAGTCACTAAAAGCTATATCTTGCGAAAACCCATGTTTTTATATTTGTCTAATTATGTTTCTGTAGCGATGTTGGAACAATTTAAATTGTAAACAAAGTCGGTAGTTGAACTAACGTTGGGAATCTTCCCAAACATTTTCAAAAGAAAGACCCCGATGTTTTTCATCTCCGACAGATATAAATAAGTGTAGCGACTCAGGGAAGTCAGTAATAATAATTACCGTTCGTCTATCGAGTAATAATAGTTATTGTCGTTAGTCTATCGAATTATTATCATTTTGTTTATCGGAGAGTTAGTCATCATCTCGTCAACCGAAGAATCATTATTTGTCAGCCAATTATCAATATTGAAATTGAGTAAGATTTGAATAAACCACTACATATTTCAAACTTGTTTACGAGCAACTTTAATCCTCTCCCATGCCAGTATTCCTGCACATAGCAGGTTAGCCGAAAGTGGAGCTTATTACCAGTTGAATGTAACGTCAGTTAACGCAATCTTCTCATTCGACAACCAAATAGAATGTAACAATCGGAAAACGTAGCCGCGGTCAAGGGATGAATGTTTTTACCTGACAGAGGTATGCAGTAACTGTATAGCTCTCCTTAAAAACGGTTACTGTCCCGTGGCTAGCCACACACAGACCTTATTCTTCGGGCAAGATGATTACCAGATGTCGATACATCTTCACAGTATATTTACAGCTAGCTATTCGGTTTTTCTTTATAGGTGTGTATCCGCTTTCTCCGTATTTTTTAAGTGCGCCTAATAAACCCAAGGACCTCTCTAAAAGCCAGATGTGCTTCGAAAATATTTTTAGACTTGAGAAATTCTTCAGGACAAACGAATTTACTGAGGACACATGTCGATGCAAAACAATGAAAGAGAAAGTCTATGGTGGGTCCTTAGGTTTATTGAGGGTCGAAGTGACGTTACGCAGGCCGCTGGCCGTCCGGTCGCGACGGCTGGAATGCAGATGTTTTAGGCGGCGTAACACATAGGCAGCCTAAGAACGAAGATGTTGAATTTAATAAAAATCGATTATTTCGTGTCCAAGAAATGTGTTTACGCGTTTTACACGAATTCTATTTAAAGATATCAAAAGATCACGAAGTGACGTAGGAGAGAATGTAAGTTAGTAAGCTAATTAGTAAGCTCTCATTTGTATGGATTATTATTTCAGTAAAAATATCAAAGAGGACTCGTATATTGTACTTGGAGATATGAGTGGATCTGTCAAAGTCATGTCTTGTAGTCCAATAGAGAAAGAACCATTTAAACAAGAACCTCAATGTGATAGTTTATTTATCCGCTATGAATCTGTTCTCAAGGTAAATAATTTATCTTCAGAAACTTGTGTTATCGCGTATGTTAAGTATGCGCAAGAACCAAAACTCACAAAAAATCACAGTCTACTCGATAATCGATATCGTCAAATATTTTTGGCATTTCGAAAGAAATTCTCGGTCAAACGTCTTCGAGTTCTCATACGTGATATACATGTAAAAAATATCCTACGACAGGTAGATGTATCACTGGTTCTGCAGTATTCTATATAAACTTCTGCTTCCTACATAAACATGTCTTAATACGTTGTAACATACATTATAGGGTGAACTGAAAGGATTGAAAATTGTAGAATTTAAGAATGTATATACGGATTGGGTGAAAGAAGTAGCCTATTATGGAAGTTTAAGAGCTTTCATTATCAGCAGTAGATGTTGTAATTGTTCTTTATTATTTAGTGATCTTACAGAAGCAAGGATTCAATACAAATTCAAAGTTAACATGGGAATATCTTGCTTCACCTTTTTCGAAGGTATTTTAGCATAAACTTTTCCTCGCTTATTGACGTATATGTATGTTGTAAGTACATCGTACCTTTTAAAACCAGTAGACCAGATTGCATAGTGCGGGTTTGGAATCCTTTCTTGACTAGAAGATCAAATAGTACATTCTATGGCCATCGTGCACCTATTTGTGCCTTAGTTGTACAAGATGCTGGTAAACGCGTGTACTCTCTTTCGAAAGATAGATGTATCAAAGTGTGGGATGTATTAACTCAATCTTGTATTCCGGTTTTAAGAATAAGGTATCTCATTAGAAGATACTTTTCTCAAGTAATATTTCACCTAAAGAAATAAAAAAACATTAATTAAAAATAGCAATATAAAATCTATTTATAATTAGAATTTAAGTCAAGTTATTTTATACAGACATACAATTGGGTGAACAGCGAATTAGGTGAACATATTATACATCAATGACAGTGGTGTACAATACATTGAATCGTAAAATGATCATTGCTAGCTCAATGATCGCAGCGATTCTTTGCGATCCTGAAGTCAACAAAGAAATATCTGATGGTTTTACACATACAAAATCTATCAGCCGCGTTTTATATAACCATCACTACAAAGTGGTAATTTATGCGCTTTGTATAATTTTTATTCTCTACGTCTACAGAAATGAAAATATTATACGAAATCTTTTAAAAACTTAGTTAGTTGCGACAGGATTAGATTCTTCTATAATAATTTGGGATCCATGGCTTAGAAATCGTTTATTCTTAGTAACGCATGCACACAGTAGATTCTTATATGGCGAATTTCATGACATTGAAATTACTGCTGCTTGTTTCGATGAATCTGAACAATTACTAGTAACAGGCGCTCGTGATGGTACATTGAAAGTTTGGAATTTTAATACTGGTACTTGTTTGCGGAACATTGCTCTTGAAACTCAGTGGTACGCACTTACCTATTTTGTTATCTTCTATTACATATCAAGATTAAAAACAATATTTTTAATAATTGTCAAATTCTGTTGATAATATTCGCAAATATATTTCCTATAAATTCGTTTGATTATGTAGAATGAAACAACCAGTTTAGTTTGGCTGGAAAATCGAATCTTATGTAGTAGTTGGAATCGTCAAGTCGTAGAACTTGCAACTTCTGGCGCATATCTATATGTCGGGTTTACATTAGAATTAGGGTTAGGGGCGTGAAAACGAATCTTCGTTTGGATTACACGTGTCGTTATGCAATAGAGAAGACATTGATTAGTGCAGATACGATTATCATAGAACTGAGCAAGTAACCGTGGTAATTAGATATTCGAGAAACTAATGACAATGATCCTAGATTCGATAACGAATCCGCGGTCGACGGGATGGTAGATGAACGTGCTCGCAAAATCTAAGCCGGACGCGTAATATCCACTGATCGTAAGGAGTTACTTTATGCGTCGATGGGACCACAAGGAAGAATGAATTTTCGTCCCGATGATGCCACAGAGGAAAACTATCATGGGGTGTGTCTAAGGGCACGAGATCATCGGATTCGTCGAGGGTAGCCTTCGTTCAGAAAGTAAGGGAAATTGGCGTTGCTGCTAATTGGTCAATCTCCATATCGGTGGTTAGAAAAAGATGCTCGTCGCCCTCAAAGGAAAGTTGCTAGTGGGAGACGCCGTTCGTTGAAAAATAGGTCTCCCCTATCTTCCCGTAGTTGGGACAAAGACTGTTTGTTTGAAGAACTTTAGTCAACTAAATCTTAAGATTTATAGCGGGCCCTCAGGCTAGCTGAACATGTACTGCGGAGACGCATCGACATCTGGCAATCATCTTACTCGAAGAATAGGGTCTGCGTGTGGCGAGCTACGGGACAGAGACTGTTGGAATGTTTACTGTCGCGTGCCGCCACAAATATTTCTTTTAAGGAGAGCTATAGAATTACTCCATGCCTTTGCTAGACAAAGCGTTCATCCCGTGACCGCGAACACGCTGGCGACTGACTGTCGCCTCGAGCCCAAGCTCACTGTCACAAATCTCTGACAATTACAATCGGGTTGAATAACTACAATTGTTTAATTACAGCTATAGTAAACTTTAGATTACAATGTTGCGGGATTATCCAAAGGCTCCGGTGTTCTTTCATCTCCGACATATATAAAAAGAATTGGGGAACAATACACAAGCTACGGCAACTTTTAATGGAGAAATAATACTTTGGAGATTAGAAACGGGTCAACCGAATCGAAAATATAAAGTTAACGAACCAATGTCAAGGTAAGATCTAGAATAATATGAGAAATGTTGAAATAATATAAAAATTACACTTCTCGAAATAGCGTGCTGTAATAAACAATGGTAACTAATCAGTGTTATATAAATTTAGGATGAGATACCACAAGGATGAAATAACGTATAAAATAAAAAGATCTGAACAAGTTACGAAAGAATTCATTTCGAAACAGAGGTATTCCATGGTATTGCAACTGTACTTTTCTAAAACAGATCTGAATCATAATGATAAATGTTTATAGTCAATATCCTACGGCTTCTAAACACCAAGAATCCGCATTGAATATTGCATGAATTGTTGCTGTTCGAGCTATGTTATTTTTTTTTAAATGTTCGGCCGGTTAGGCCTGATGTTGGAACATTGTTAGTTTCTCTTGATTCTGCCAACGCCCTGGCCGCGCTGAGTACACTCGTTCCCGTCAGATCACGAAAGCTAAGCAGAGCCGGGCACGGATAGTGCTTGGATGGGTGATCGCCTGGGCACTCCGTGTATGCAAGGTGTGACACGTATTCTTGCTCTAAGGCACAATATGAAATCAGTAATTTTGAAACTATCTATATTTTGAAACATTTCAGTTAAATCTGGTGTGCACTTTCTGCTATCAAAGAATTGATAGACTGCTTTCTCTGGAATGTATCGTTGCATGGCAAGTTGATTTTCACGTATGTGCGCTAAAATTGATAAAAATTCGAGTACTCTATGCGTTCTAATGTTTATTAACTCATTGAGTAAAACAATACTTACATTGTGCCCAATGTAGAATTGTATGCTTTGGTCTCGATTCATCATGTGATTCCTCGCCGTCAGTTTCACTATCCAAATCGTAAGTGGTTC
Source organism: Bombus pratorum (assembly GCA_930367275.1). NCBI lineage: Eukaryota > Metazoa > Arthropoda > Insecta > Hymenoptera > Apidae > Bombus > Bombus pratorum. The sequence goes on along the minus strand of OV883995.1, from coordinate 852,089 downwards.
GACCATGCTGGAGCCATATTTTGTCTAAAATATTGAATGAATAATAGTTTGTGCTCTAATAACAGAAGAATACCTTGATATTGTTTGTAATATTACCTGTGATGTGAGCATCTGATGCTTTTCATTGCATCAACTACAGCTTGTCGTTGAGCTCTTTCTTTTCGTCTTTCAGCTTCTTGTTCTCGACGTCTTTGTTCATAATATTTTTTTATATTTATTAAAATTTACAATCAATTCTCGCATTGAGAATTATCAGTAATTTTTTTCTGGCGTGACGCAGTGACATGGCTAATTATTTATAATAAGTTAATACTTACTATAGATAAGTATAATTTATAAGTAAGTATTATAAATAAGTAAATATTACTTAATATACATATCTAATTAAATTTAGTGTTTAGGTCTAGTGTCTCTTCAGCCTGTGGATCTGGTCCGACGTATCAAGTAATCTAGTAATTAGGGAGTTTCGATGTTTGTTGACTCTTTTGCTATATCTGTCGCCGTATTTTGCTATTTCCTCTTCGACTGTGGGTATCTTGAGGTCGCGATGTATTAGTTCGTTGGTGACATACCAGGGTGCATTTATAATGGATCTTAGCGTTTTCGATTGGAAGCGTTGAATCATTTCAATGTCGGAATTACTTGCTGTTCCCCATAGTTGGATTCCGTAGGTCCAGACAGGTTTTATTACGGTCTTGTAGAGGGTAATTTTATGCTGTGTGCTTAGTTTGGAGCGTCGGCCCGTGAGCCAATAGAATTTTTTTAGTTTGTCCTTTAGTTGCTTCTTTTTGTCTGTGATGTGGTTTTTCCAGGTTAGTCTCCTGTCCAGGGTCATGCCCAGGTATCTGACTATGTCCTTGCTAGGAATTGTTGTATTGTTGACGGTGACCTGGGGGCAGGTTTGTTTTCGGGGCGTGAAGGTTACATGTGAGGATTTTTTTCATTAATTTTAAAGCCCCATTTATGAAACCACTTTTCCATAGAGTCGAGACATCGCTGGAGAGTGGATGAGGCAATTATCGGGTCTGCGTGTGTTTTCGCACGTTCGCGGGGAGACGTGATCTCGAAGAAGCGCGCCAACGGGAGTCGTAAATTCCCGTTACGATTGACTAATTGATGCCACGAATCGTTCGATCCCTTATTTCTTGTGGGATAATAAGGGTAGTTAAATTGTAGATAACGCTGCTTTTAACAGGTTATTATATATATTTGTAAGATCCAACAACCTCGATGTAATATAAAATGAATTTTTGATACAAGATGACTATGAATGAGTACGACCTGAGACACTGTTTGTGTTGACGCATCTGATAATGTATCATGTCGACTGACTGTATTCGACTTGTTGACTTCTTGAAGATTCTTGAACTGCTTGCGATGATAGACTGACTTGAGTTGATGGACTGACTTGAGTTGATGGACTGACTTGAGTTGATGGACTGACCCATTTGAGAGATTCGAATTGCTTGACTGACTTTTCGCTCTTATGTTTTTCCGGAGGAAAGCTTGGTGTGGGTATGCCCCTTGAACGAAGAACGCGGATTCGTTGTTCACACTTTTCGTCAACGAAGTGAGGGTAACCATCCGCGATGCCGATTGGTTATGACCCATGCTAATGAAAAAGGATATGAGGAAGTCTCCCATCACCGTGGATCGGGGGGTGACTCCGTTCCTGTCTCTTTTGTTAGACATGTGTTCGGTTTTCCCATTCGGTGACTACTCGCTTTCTCCATGATTTTTAAGAGCCTAATAAACTCAAGGACTTTTCCGAAACCCGAACATAAACCGAAAATACTTCTAGAAAAACAGTTTCACTGGCAAACATGTGGAAACAATGAAGCTAAAAGTTGACGTTTTATGGTGGGTCTAATAGCTCTAATGTGTTGTTCTCGTGTTTTCGTTCTAGTTATTCTAGTTGAACAAGTTTTGAAGTGTTCGTGCCTGCCTGTTCAAATGGATCGAATAGAGCATTCGATTTATACGTGTATTTTAATCTGAAATTCTGTAACTATATCCTCTTCCTCCAAATATGGTTGTATTTCATCTTCGCTCAGTGTCATAGATCTGTTCTGCCGTTTTTTAATTTCTTGTTTCTTAATATTTGCTTGAAACTTTTTCACTTCAGGGAATGACTCATCTTCTTCTTTTAGCTGGTGCATCTTCGTGTAATGCACAGGGCAGTACGTTGGGCCCTTTTTATAATCTTCCTGTTCTTCTCATAGTTCATTGCATCAGCCCACACAAGCGCACCATATGTCACGATGGATTCCCAAACATTGTAATAGATCCTGCGTGCCAAGCCAGGCGGACCATTGATATTCAGCAGAATTCCTCTGTGGGCTCCTATCGTGATGTCTGCTTTATGCACACAGTGACAATGTGTTTGTCAAATTTCCTGTGCGAGTCAATCGTGACACCAAGATACTTAACCGCCTCCACCGTATTAGTAGCCAAGCCGCCTACGTTTAGGCCAATAACTCTGGGCACCCGCATACCAGTAATTATAGAATTACTTCAGTCTTGTCCTTGGCCAGCGTCAAGCCCACACTCGCGCAACAGTCACACACGGTTCTCATAATCTCACCTACTTTCCCACTCACACCTTCGTTTTTCTTCACAGCACATGTGATTGCCAGGTGATTTGCAAACGCGATTGCCTTAAAAGGTACTCTATTGTACAGCATTTCCAATAGTTGGTCATAGACGATATTCCACAGGAATGGCCCTAGAACAGATCCTTGTGGTACACCTGCCGCAACCTCGTACTACACCGTACCAAACTGATTGCTGGTGATTATCCTTCGGTCCATCAGATAATTTTCGACCAATCTGATAACCTTCCAAGGCAGCTTCCTTCTGGTCAATTCTCCAATAATGCTATCCCAAACTAAGGGTGTTAAATGCATTCTTAATGTCCACCGCAATCATCAAACAGATCACCCTTTTTTTCTTACAGGTGTCTGCGAATTTGATCACCTGAGTAATCGCATCCACCGTGCCCCTTCTTTTCCTGAACCCGTATTGTCTCCTATGGAACGGGTCCACTCCCATACATCTTTCCATAATCTCCTTTAAGCACTTCTCCTATACCTTACTCAGCTTATTGGGCGGTATGCGTTGGGGAGCTTAGGGTCCTTACCCGGTTTCCTGAGCAATATCACTCTTGCTGTTTTCCAGCATCTCGGGATCCTTCCAGAGTCCGTGATATTGTTAATCACCTTAGTGATTAGTTCGCTTCTGATGTTTACCAACAACTTAACTATTTCCTCTGGGGCCCCATCTATTCCCACAGCCTTTTTTCTATTGATTTTTCCGGTGATACACCCTACATCTTCCTCCTCGAGTGTCGTATTGTAGGTGATATCCTCCCTGTCACATTCTTCGGGCTCCCTTTGCACCGGTCTGTGTTCAATAATAAATAAACAATTTAGGATCTCTTTGACCTTGTTAATCGGCATGTCATTCGGAAGCCCTTTCTTGTTGCATTTACTCATGATTGTGCGATACGGTTTTCCCCATGAGTCCCTATCTAAAATCTCGCAGAATCCGGCCCAAGCTCTCTTTTTGCTACCAGCTATTTCTTTCTTCATCTGACTTCTTATCTCCTTATAGGCGCTGATAAGAACGTCAATCCCGCTGGCCTCCTTTTTCCTCGCTCTGGTTACTCTTCTTAAAACTTTATGAGCCTGTACTCTCAATTCTGAGATCGTCTCGTTCCACCAATAATTGCTGTACCTCATATTCGCCGTACAGCTCACCTGCTTTAGCATATTTTCGCATGTTCCCACCATACACTTCTGTAAAAGCTCCGCCTTGTCCGCATCGTCAATCGTACTAAAATTCTCTGCATTAGTGGTCTCGTTAAATTTCGATAAAAATATATCAGATGCTAAACCCTTCGTCACGTATTTAAAAAATTTCATTCGATCTCTTACGATCCTTGTTTTAAAAGAGCGTAATATATACATGTGGTCCGATGCTGAGAATGCATTTAAAACCTTACTCCTAACGTGGAGTTCGTTCACTTTGTTAGTTACGTTGATTATATCAGGGCAACTCGTCCTTCCATTTCTATAAAAAGTATATTTATTAAATAATCGCAGTGGGAACACTCCGTAGTCGCACAGGGTTTCCATCAATATTCTTCCTCGCTCATTGGTAATTACTCCTCCCCAGCAAGTAGACTTAGCGTTGAAGGCGCCAGCCACTAACACGTTCTTATTTCTACTTACACCGTCCTTAATTTCCGATGCAAGCACGTTAATAAACATCATGTACTCTTGCTTGTTAATGTTAGCAGAGCAATAACCGCTAAAACAGAGGATATCACCTACACCTATACCCACTAATCCATCCTTCCTGTATTGTAGAGATTCATCCGGTGCTCTACCGTTGAATTGCGTCACCCAGATCGATGCATCACCCTTAGTATCATTGTTTCAGTAAGGTAGCTGCCTGTTAGGTTCGGATATTATCACCACATCCGGTCTTAACTCAATAGCGCTTTGGCACATTGATTCCTGCGCCATCCTACATCTATTCAAATTTATCTTCAGGATTTTCATCTTCTCCCTTGTCTTCCTTGCCTTAAAATCCTCCTGTAACAGGGGCATGCTAAGGACCTCGTCACATGGTCAATTCTAATACCTTATTCTTTGTTGCAAATAGCACAGCACGGTAAATTTGGGCACACTGCTATAGTGTGGTCTCTTTCTCCACACTTCTTGCACACCTCCTTTCCAGGGCTTATAACTTTGCACTTATTCGCAGTATGCCCGAACATGTGACACCTGAAACACTCCACCATCTTTAATTTTGAGCTCTTTTATCAGGGCCTCAACAAGTTCCTCCCTACTCACCAGGGGATCCACCTCCTTGATCTCGATCGACACCTTATCCTGTAAAGGCGTCGCTCGCACCTTATGACCTCGTTTAGCTCAATAGCACCAACTTCCACTTCGCTGCCAACCCTCATCTCTATCAGAATATCACCAGCTCTTGTTCTTCGTATACCAGAGCTTTCCTTTAGGACGTCCTTCGCCATCATTAACTCTTTGTAAACTTGCAGCCATTCCTTACTCTCTCCTACTTTGATAAGAATGGCCTCAGGCCCTTTACGGGCTGTCGGAATCCACGGCCCTCTACCCTCGATAGGCAGCGGGGGATGAACCGGTTGCGATGAACATAACCGCGGTAACGTCGGGTGGAAACAACACGGATGGTTGCGATGATGTTTTCGTAGAATATACAGAGTATCGTGCGAATTATGGAGTGGAACAAACAAGATCTAGTTCTAAGACGCGAATGAAAAGCGAGAATAAGGCAGCCACGAGCAAATTTGCGGTAGTGCGAATACGAGATATCAATCTGACTTCTTGTTGGCGAAGGACGTTTAACAAGAGGCGCAAGAAGGCGATAACATACAAGACTGGGGATCTAGTGAAGGTCTAGAGGACGTAGGGTGGTCCTGGGCTGAAGTTGCAGTCGAAGTTCCTTGGGCCGTACCGCGTGGTGAAAGTCTTGCGGAATGGTACAACGAGAAAGCGAACATGAAGGGCCGCCAACGACCTCCACGGCGGCTGGTCACATGAAATGGGGGGACGTTGTTGAAGATAGTGAAGTGAGTGAAATTAGTGATAAGCACATCTGAGGGCAGATGTGATTGTCAGGTATGGCTGAATGTGGTATCATGAATGAGGGGCCTGGGGGGTGTCGTGTGAATTATAAACGAGTGATTGCTGAGCATGTACCTAGTGAGGCTAAGACAAAAGACAAGGGGTTGCTAGGGGACGATAAACGAATTAACAGCAGTATGAGTTGAGATGTCAGAGAGTGCGGGTTGCGTTGATGGGAGTCGTTGATTAATTATTCAGTTGTGTTAATCATTATACGTTTGCTGCGATTAGTTCTTGTTTAACAAACATTATTCTCTGTTCAATTAACACCTGTTCAATGCACTTATCATTAACAAACTAATTAAAGTAGTATCGATACTACATTATATAACTTTAAATATTGAAGAAAATAGAGATGACGAAATGGAAAGTACAAATTTAGAAATGTAAACTAAATGTATAGTTCAGTTTATGAACTATTATTAATAAAAACATTTACATTTTAAGAGATTATTATATTACAGTCATATAAAATATACGATTTTTTAAATTGCACAAATTCTTCTTATAAACTAATGTATGTTATAAACTACATATAATGTTCATATTTTCATGCATTTATAACAATAAGTAATATATCACAAAAAAAGATAAATACTAAATACGTATTTAAGGAACACGATTTTAAAGAATAAAATATTTATAATTTACGACATACTTACGTACATACATATAAATAACATATATGTCGGAGACGAAAAGAGATCGGAGCATTCCCTTTGAATATTGAGCTTGGGCTCGAGGCGACAACCAGTCGCCGAACGTAGCCGCGGTCAAGGGATGAACGCTTTGCCTGACGAAGGTATGGGATAGTAGCATAGCTCTCCTTAAAAAGAAATAGTCGTAGCGGCACTCGACAGTAAATATTCCAACGGTTTCTGTCCCGTGGCTCGCCACACGCAGACCCTATTCTTCGGGTATGATGGTTACCAGATACCGACGCATCTCCACAGTACATGTTCAGCTAGCCTGAGGACCCGTTACAAATCTTAAGATTTAGTTAACTAAAGTCCTTCAAACAGTCAAACAGTCTTTGTCCCAACTACGGAAATATAAGGGAAATCTATCTTTTTTCACGAACAGCGCTTCCCACTAGCAACTTTCCCTCAAGGGCGGCTAGCATCATTCTCTAACCACCAACATGGGAATTGACCAATTAGCAGCAACGTCAATTTCCCTCACTTTCCGAACGAAGGCTTTTTTTGACGAATTCGATGATCTCGGGTCCTTAGACACACCCCATCTTAGCTTTCCTCTGAAACATCATCGTGACAGAAAGTCATTCCTTCGTGAGGTCTCAATAGCAAGTTAAATAGCGTCTTTACGGTCGGTGAATATTTCACGTTTTAACAAAGAGCTAGTTTAGTAATACTTGTACCGTAGACAAGTAGATCGAGTCCGACTTAGACTTTGGAAGAAAGTACATTTGTTATCCCGTTGACCGCGGATGCGTTATCGAACCTAAGACCATTGTCATTAGTGTCTAATCACCGCGGTTACCTGTCAATTCTGCAATATCCACACTTGTACTAATAATCATATTTGTTCTAGTAAATATCTTCTCTATTGCATAATAAGAATATCTAATCCAAATGAAGATTCGTTACACGCCCCTAACCCTAATCATAATGTGAACCCGATATATATATGTCGGAGAAGGAAAGGACAGCGGGATTTTCCGTCCGAAATACTGGGAAAAAACCCCAATACCCTAATTCAGACTTTTACGATACCCGCATTTAAGCAATAATAAATAAGAAATAACTTTAATGTTCCAACCTGGCTTTATGACGATGTGTTCAGGTTCAAAGTGACATAGCGGGTTACTAGACGTAGCCACGGCCACGGCCACGGGAGGGACGTGTACCTGACAGGTACGAAATGATTATATGGCTCTCCTTAAAAACAAAGATTGACCCGAGAAGCGGGGACAGGAAATATAAGGACAGTTTCTTTTAGATCAGGGGGCAGTTAGTTAGTCAGTTGGTTAGTGAGGGAGTCGTTGGACGCATTGCTGATGAAGTTATCGAGAAAGTTACCCGAATCGTGTATGACGTTGTGACTTGCTTCCCGTGGACCGTGGATTCGTTATCGAACCTGGATTCATTGTCACTATCAGCTCTATCATATTATCGTCGCTATTATTCATATCCTCTTGTAGTGTCCACATTTGTACCGATACATATTAGAGACATTCGCGACGGTAACGTAAGTAAAGGTTCATCAAACGCCCAAAGTTCCAACCTCGCTCCGACATATATTATATAGTTATATAGATACAGGATTAATAGCAATTAATAAGAGATAGGGCTCAAACTAATAGAATGATCAAATTGAGATATGTAAATAAATAAATAACTTGTAGTAATAAATAAAGAACTAAAAGAAGAGAGAGTAGCGATACACAAATCATTAAAATATTTGCTGTGGTCTATTCACATTTAAGATTATAGTTGAGCAATAGGTATCATTGATAGTAATATTAAAACAAGAATTAAAACCTACTTTAACAAGGTGAAGGTTTCAAGGTGGCTACTGTCTATACTTGTAATAATCCAGTAAATGCCATGACGATGGAGAAGTTCATAAATAGAGCTGCCAAATAACAATATTTCATTAAAAAGAAGTTACAGAGGCATTGAGGATTAGATAAAGCAAATAATAGCAAGGTACTACATGCAACTTAAAGCATTGGAGTCATGTTAAACATAAATTAAAGCAAATAACAGCAACCATCTATTCCATATATATAACATATAATGTAATATATTAAAAGAGAGAAATACAAAATGTAGTAGTATACACATCAGCAGACACCTTAATAGAGCACCAAAGGTTAAACCGTTCTATTAACATATGATAAATAAGAGTAAATATTTAGCTACTAAAGGTATATTAGTAGCAAATATTAATAAAGATAGCGATAAGTAGATTATGGATATAACAATGAGCATCGAAAATAAAAATAACTAGTAATAATGGTATGCGTTATGAAGGTGACACTGTATATTGATTATAAGTCCAATACGCATAATGTTCAATAGACATTGTAATTGAACAATAGAAAATCAGTATATGGTATATGACTAAATGTAACTAAATGAGCTAATTGAGATTAATAACCAAATGTAACATGTTTTAATTGAATCATTGTAATAACAGTGATATGGGTATGGCTGGGGTTAATTGAATATGAAATCATGCGAGTGATTTAATAGTTCAGCATAGTGATATGTGCACAAAACATAACTTATGGAATAATCACAAAAGGCGTAGTGGATGGTTAGCTGCTAACTTATTGCGATAATCTTCAAATTGGTTTAAAAAATATATATTGAACTGTCAAATAATGGAATTATACTGATTAATAATTATATGAATATTTAACGTTCAATATAGTAGATTTTATAACTTGCCTTGAAGGAATTTTGAAGAATAAAAAAACAGTTGGTGCCAAGACACTGGATGGAGTATAATAAGCAGGGCTGAATTGAAGCTAAAGTCCAACAAACAAATAAACAAATATTGTAAAATAAATAGGGAACTCTCACAAAATATAGTAAACTGAGTAGGAATAATAAAAACACAAGGTAATAACTAACTTAGTCGTACTGTTTAATAACTTGAAAGGAAAACATTTAATATGTTAAGCGAAGAAATTAACCAAAATAGGTTAGTTTTCATATTTCAAGTTAATAGTATTAGCTAACACGCTATGAATGTAAATGGTAGCACTATGGTAAAAAAATATGAAGTGGGAACTAAAATTGAAGTACTTACTATAGGAAGAATAAATAAATGATAGATATTATTAAATAGATTGGTTTAATAATATATTTTGCTAGAGCCGACCAAGTTGTAACACGTCATAAGACGTATGATATTACAAAATGGCCAATTTTTGACAATTTACTATTGGCTAATTTAATGAGAACACCATTGGTCGATACTTAGTAATGGAGGATATAATATGGTTTTCTTAGGATGGAAAGTTAAAATTAGTTAACAGATACGTGGACATAAGAATGTGATTTGAAACTGGTTAAATAACTAAATAAAGGATAAAATGACCAGGTCGAGGGTATAATATCATAAATATATGGTTGATGCTGTAGGAAAATTAGTTAAACGAATCAGGATGATGGTCTATATTTTCGAATTCTATATTTTCGATTTTTTTTCGCGTAGAATCACCCCCTTTCCGCTTGTACCGCCAGTTACCAACCACCCTGTATATGATTAATGTTATTTTATTTTATATATTACTTTATATAAATCATTACACAGTTTATTTTATTTATTTGTCTTGGTTATGTTTCCTTTATTCATCTACATCTTTGAGCTCATAGGGTAGATTAGATGTTTTAATGGATAATCCTGATATACTGCTATAGTAGTAATAAATACTATTAATAACTCGCTATATTAATAAATAGTAAAGCGATTTCTGTTATTAACTGATGAGTAAACTAGTACCAATAAGAAATATTACTAAGTAAATTTGAACTAATTAGTTCATATGAGATATTCGGAAACATTTATGGATGCCGTCATATAGTTATTGTACCCTTTCCAGTAACATAGAATAGGGAATAAAGATAAGAGGTGAGTAATTCGCCCCACCGAAATGGAGGAACGAATAACATTCACATGATAGTGGAAGAAGAAGTTGTATAACATAAATTATAATATCATTTTAGGAGAACAATAGAAGGTAGAATGTATAAAGAATTAAAATTAACAACACAGGTAGAAGCGTATTAACTCATACAATTGAATATTAGGATATCATCGAGTTATGTAAGATAAATCAAAAATGGAATAAAATGGATATAGAAGGACAGAGCAGATATAAGGTTTTGCGGAGTAAACGGTTGTTCAGTTAACTTCAAATAGGAGTAGACTTTTGAAGTCATATCGACATAGGCAAAATTTACGGACTTTAAATATCATCGACGACTTTGGTAAGGACTTTGGGTAAATGGAAATGGAAAAATGATACTATGACGGCGTGGGCTAGTTAACGGAAAACGAAAATAAAATGATGAATTATGTGAAACTTGAGCTTTGAATATGGACTAAACTATAATTAATATTAACAAAATGGATTAATCTAACAAGGTTAAAAAATTTACGGCGCAGGGGTTACGGAGCCCCCAGGCCCCGTCGGTGTTGCGACTGATACCTCCCCAGGCTCGTGTCACAGCCGGCACAGTTCAAATACGATGGACTGATAATGGAGATAAAGATATGGCGGCACTCGGCGACAATGTATATCGCCGAAGTGCCTAATGAGCCACCGATATCCGAACGGTCCTTTCGCCGAATATTTTAGAAGGAGGCGTGCGTGGAAACGGTCGCGGACGCCTAACAAACGCGTGGATAGTGGGGATATTGAGGGGTTACGAAGAAAAGAGAAACAGATCCAATCGAAAGACAAATTGTAAGAGCTTCAGTCTTGAAGAGTCACGAGTGGAGTTCAGAACCAAATCGTAATTAGTGAACCAAGGTTCAAAAATAAATTCTCTTTTTATTTTTTATATTTTATTTTTCTTTTCATCAGAGATTTCCTTCTTTTATTTTACGTGACACTCGCACCGACGGTTATGACGCAACTGGGAGAACGACGGGAGAAAGTCGATTCCAGGGACCCTACCGCTCGATAAAAGCGACGAGGGATCAATTATATGGAAAAAGTGACGAGGATACCGATAACTCTCACAGTAGAGGGGGGCGCGTCTGAAAATATTAGGATAAGGGCGATTGGTCTAGAAAGTGAGAACAAACTGGAGGAAATTTCTATAATACCAATTAGTAAGAAAGGTATTACGAGGGAGACGGACACGTACAAGCCAGGATGAAGACTGGCAAGGAGTCCACTTGGAAGAGAAAAAAAGGGACAGGAAAGCGAAATGAAAGTCGATTCTCAAGCAGAATTGACGGATCAAAGTAGTTACCTGACCCCAGACACTATGAAAAATAAAAGAGGAAAAAAAGGAAATGATTAGACCAAAACATATACTATAAAGAAAAGCAGAGACAATAAGAAGCTCTTGACCTGGTGACCGGTGCCTCTGTACCTGTAGCATAGCTGCCCCCGGTCTACCGTAGAGCCACAGATCGCTCTCACGTGTCCCAGCTTTAAGAATCTATAGCATTGTAGGGGCCTCTTCAGGATGGCTTCGATCCTTGCCGTTGATCAGTCCACAGCAACCCTTCCCGCTCGGATTAGTTTCCACGCTGTTACCGTCGAACACCTGATCCAGGCTGAGCCAAGGCCATCTCTGGAGATCCTGATGTATCCTACTCGAACTTCAAGTGCCCCGTATCCTCCGACCCCAGCCAGGGTGTCACGAAGCTTCTCCTTGCCGACCGAGATGTCAATACCAGTCACCTTCAGTTCCGTACTTGTTGCAGCCGCGACTTTCACCGTGGCCGGGTGACGTTGTGTCAGCCGCGCTGCAAGCGCGGGTGCTTTGTCTCTCTCTTCATCCCCGGGAACTTCCAGAATGATGGCCCAGTCATCGCCTACTTGATTCTTACTCGTTCAGTGCCGACTTCGGCTAGCGGGACGTTCTACCTAGCCATCGCCAGACATTCGGCGTACGATGTCTTCGTCTCCTCGCTCAGCCTTAGGGTCATCACAGATGAGCGCAGAAGGCGAGGGAGCGCCACCTTCTTGTGCGCCCACACTGACGCTCCTTTTAAGGGCATACCCGACGTCTCCGGCGCCTTGGAAACACCTGGTATCTTCATACCCTTCTTCTTCTTCCTAGGCTCGACCACCTTCCATTCACTACCCTCCTGCTTCATCGGGGGCGATGATATTTGGGTGGCATTATTAACAACCGTAGTTGCCTTCCTCTGCCGTGTTTTTGGACTATGTCGCTAGTCCCGTAGGTGTTTTTATAGGGTCCTCATTAGCGAAGGCCTGAGCTCTTCAAATTTCCTTTCGAGTGCTGAGAGTCGCCCCCCCAACATGCTTCTTAGGATGTCCTAGTTCTAAAGCGGTGGCGTGACACCGTGCACTCTCCTGACGGAGGCACCCGCCCTTTCCTGATTGCTCTTTCCGGAGGACTACAAACTCCTTCTTCTGTACCTCCACACGCATCTCCGCCATTCTGGCTGCTTCAGTGCCGTAGGCGGACCCCGTCCTCTTTGTCGGCTCCGTTAGGTTCATAATGTAGGTGCTTTTCAGGTTCGACGATATTGTCGATTCCTTCATTATCTCCTTTTCCCGCCGAATTAGTTCGGCTCCTATGTCCTCCGTGGAGGATATTCTCATCTCCAAAGCCAGTTCCATAGGTACGTCTGAAGCTGTGGGTGTCAGCTTCCTTTTTCTTCCCCTGGACGTCGCTGATGAGGACGAGGCCACATAGGCCATCGGCTCTTCGACGTCCGAACTCGCACTTCCCTGCGAGATTCCTGCCGTTGTGGTTCCGGTATCCGATTCGGAGCTTGGCAGCATGACCGAATCCATTCATTCTTCCATATCCTTCCTTTTGCTAGTATTATCCTCGTCAGACGCAGGAATCCGTCTGGTGGCCTTCAACACAGAGGGGCCCAGCGAGCACGTGCTCTAGGGTAGTATCCGAGGTATTCTATGCGGCGACTCTGCCGTCGCGCTTCGTAAGATGTCTGCGCCTGCCCACTCGCGCCCCGAGACGTATTTCTGTGGCGGGGCAGCCGGTGCGCGTCCCAATATCTCCTCCTACTGCTTCGTCGACAGGGCTAAATTTTCCATGCTTTCGTGTCCCATCCAGTCCGTTGCTTACCAGTTTTCTTGTGCACGTTTGCACACGCACACTGACATAACACTATAGTTCACTTCTTTTGTCGCCTTTCCTTGTTTCGTGTACAATTTCGGTTGCAGAGTATGGAGCGACGTGAACGCGTCGTCTCTGCATGCCGCCATCTTCAAAACTCCTCCAGACTTTACTCAGTGCTGGGAGCACTCCCATCGGCCGCAATGATGATGACATTGCTGGGTCCCTACCCGATTTGGGAATGAGCACCACCCTCGGCTCCTTCCATTTTGTCTCCCCCCGCCGGGCTGGTGGACTGAGGCGTTCGGAGGGAAGCTGGACGAGAGGTGTTGGAGAGGGTGGCTCCACGCTCTGCTGGCAAAGGTCAGGTGTGTGACCACCGGGCCGCTAGATCGGTCCTCCCAAATTGGGTGCCTTGAAGACACCGCGGAGGGCTCCTACTGTCCTTCCGGATGACGCAGGCGATCGAAAAGACAGTATGCGGGGAGTACTTGCAGACTGTAATTGTTCGGAATAACAAATTTGTCTTGATTCACAACTATCGCTATCAATAATAGAAAAACAAGTAGAAGCCTCGGACGTAGCGCGTCTCGATCCCGGAAGCGCTGTGGGGGACTCATCCGCTCGGGAGGGGAGCAACGGGAACGACTTGGCTATGTCCCCGAACAGGATTTTAAAAATCATGGTGCCGTTGAAGGGAAACAAGGTCGCTTTTCCGGTCTACGAGAGGAGAGATACCTACCTCTTCTTTATGAATTTAGCAGACCCGTACAAGCACCTCGGTTTACATCACGTGGATGCCCGTATACAATGAGGATGTTTGCAACGTAACAAGAGTTTCCCAAAGCTCCATGGGGCAAAGTTCCACTTACCTAAGTGTAGTGGCACCAGAGGCAGAGAGGGCTATCCATCCATGAACAGCATGCGCGTCCTGCCTTGAGAAACCAGAAAAAAGGGGAGCATAACCTCCAAATAGAAATTGGATGCTAGAAGAAGTGACCCTCTTAAGAGAGCTCGAAGAAACATTTAAAAAAGATAAGTACCCAAATAAAGAGATAAGTGAAATCCTCACTATCAAAACGATCGACCAAATTAAATATAAAGGGAAATGTTTAAGAGTAAGTAGTGAAGATGCGAGCGCTCAGGAGGGTACTCAGATGACAAAGGGAGGGTGCGATCTCCTTCATTCAGGCAATGCGCATTTAGGCGTTGAACTTGAAGTTTATGTTGATATAATCAACGAAGAGTCTACCCATCAGTGGAGACAAGAGTTAACACGAGAGATAGAAAGACACACCGAGATACCACCGTCGTTAAAGGAGGTAAACGCTCGGTTAATGCAAATTTGGTTCGATTACAAAGGGAATAGGGAAGCCCTTATCGAAAAAATTAATGGATTTATTTAAACATCTCTACATGGAGCGATAAGCACTAATAAGGAAAAAGATAAAAGAACAAAAAGGGAACCATCTAGTAAGGATAAAAGGAAATAGAGCAACAGAACTCGGAGAAAGCGTTATTCATACGTTGCCAGAAGCTGTTAAAGGAATGTCCCAGGAAGTTAACCGACGTTGTGGTTAATA
This sequence comes from Bombus pratorum, assembly GCA_930367275.1. NCBI lineage: Eukaryota > Metazoa > Arthropoda > Insecta > Hymenoptera > Apidae > Bombus > Bombus pratorum. Next base: position 837,065 of record OV883995.1, on the reverse strand, counting down.
ACGATCGTGCATACCTGGTACCGTCCAGGCAACAGCCCGAAGCGATTGAAGTGAGGAGGCTCTATGAGGATTTATTGGGCCGAGCTGGTCCATCTATCCCCCCAATCCCAGGAAACAGAGTCTATGAAACAGTCGATCAATGAAATTTTCCCGCCCATAACCGCTGAGGATGTCGGAGAGAGAATCACGAAAATTAGAAATAAATCCGCGACAGGCCCAGACGGACTTCAAAAGGAATATCTTTTGGTCCTTGGACTGCCCGAAATACTTGCTAAAATATTTAATATCTTGTGCTATAGCTCCCGTTTTCCGATCGTTTGGAAGGAAAACAGGACAACTTTAATACCGAAACCAAATAGGGATAACTGTCGAGCCGAGAATTGGAGGCCTATAACAATAGGCCCCATTCTCGGCGAATTTTCTCTTCGATCCTTGACGGAAGGATAAGAAGGGGTACTGTGCCGAACAAAAGGCAAAAGGGTTTTACATCCGAGAACGGATGTAAAATCAATGAGGAACTATTAAACGCGGTCTTAAATCATAGCAAAAAGGATAACGGAGAGGTATTCACAATAGTGGATATCTCGAAGTCTTTCGACACAATATCGCACTCGGCGTTAAAACCTTGCCTGGCGAGGAAGGGTATACCCCTATCATTGACTTAGTCAATAATTTATGCAAAGGGTACAAACAGTAATAAAAACCAAAGACAATGTGGGGTCGAAATTAAGATCCTTAGAGCAGTGAAGCAGGGCGACACATTATCGCTGCTGCTATTCAACTTGTGTATTAAACCGCTGCTGGAGATAATTGAGGGGGAAACCAGTGTCATAAACGTTAGTAACAATAGAAAAGTGTCCATCCTGGCCTTCGCTGACGACATTGTTCTGCTTGGTGAAGATGAGAGGGAGGCACAGCGCCAAATGGATATTCTCCATGAATATCTGAAGGGCCTAGGTATGACCATATCTGGTCTGGAAAAGAGCCAAACGTTCCAGATTTTCGCTAAACAGGACACCTGGTTCGTTAAGGAACCGCAAATAAGTCTCGAAAATACTTCTATTCCAACCATCGACCCAGATGAGGCCTTCAGATATTTAGGTACCAAAATGGGGCCTTGGAAGAGTATTCACTGTGGTATAATAGTGCTAGAAATACTGAGCGTGGTCAGAAGAGTTAGAAAGCTCTCTGTGAAACCATGCCAGAAGATTTAGTTGTTAATTAAATACATCTTCCCTCGATATATTTATCACCTGTTGATCAGTCCACCAAGCGACAGTGTTTTAAAATTGTTGAACAGCGAGGTCAGACAAGAAATTAAGGCCATACTCCATCTTGTGCCTTCGACTGCCACTGGTTTCTTTTATGCTCCAAGTACTAGTGGAGGCCTGGGTTTACCGAGGTTTGAACATATCGCCAAACTCGGTACCCTCAAAAGTGCAATAAACATTAAAAATTCGGCAGATCCAGCAGCGGCGAGCCTAATCGACGAAGAAGGAGATAAAATGCTAAAGAAAATGGTTAACTCCCTAAGGATTAATTGGCCGGCTACTTCTGAGGACGTGGAAAAAGCTAAGAGACTTAAAAGAGAACATATCAAGCAATGGTCCGCATTGAGAAGTCAGGGACAAGGAGTTAATGACTTCTCCAGAAATAAAACTGACAACGTGTGACTTCAAGATTATAACCTGCTCAAGCCATCGAGATTCATCGATGCCATTAAATTAAGAACAAATACATTTGGTACACGGACTGTATTGGCACGCGCGGATAAAAAGTGGATGTAAGTTGCAGAAGATGTCATATGCAGAAACACTGGGTCACATCCTGGGTTTGTGCCAATACACAAAAGGATTAAGAAGTAAGAGACACGATGAAGTGAAAATGCTCCTCGCTGACAATCTAATGAGGAAGAATGGGGTATTTGTCGAACCTACGTTAAAAGTAGGAGGCAACCTGTTAAAGCCGGACCTCGTAGTCAAAAACGAGGAAAGAGTTCTCGTAGTCGACGGTTCCGTTCGCTACGAGAATAAGGATTACCTCCTAAAAGCGGAGAAGGAAAAGGTTGACAAGTACCTCTCATGTGTGAACCACCTGAAAGATACATATAACGTCAGTGAAGGAAAGGTCTTACCGGTGGTCTTGGGCAGTAGAGGAACTATAACGCCTAGCACAGAAGCCAACCTGAAATCTATTGGCATTATCGACAGCGTCATTAAAACTATGGTATTAAATGTCTTAAGAAGCTCCATTGAGATGAGCAATATGTTTATTGATGGATAAAATGTCTTAAAAGTATATGTTATTTGTGGATAATTTTTGTACTTATTTATTTATTTATTTTACTTAATGACTGAATTATAATTGATTTCAGGTATTGCGATATCTACTATATGTATTTTTTTTTGTTATTGTTATTATTATTATTTATTATTATCTTTTTTCATTTTTTATTTTTTTTATTTTTTTATGCATATTTGCTTCCGTAATTGAATTATCAATTTGAGGCAAATATTAGTTATAAGTCCCTACGAGGGGGCACCTCGGAAGTATAGGCCTCGACTTCGGGGTTCCACAGTTAAGGATGTAAGCAGCATGCCGGGGTTGGTGCTAGCACAGAAGAGGGGCGAGGGAGAGGAGGAGTTCTTAGTGGGTATGGCAACGCCATCTGCCGAGTTCTACATTGTCCAGTTCTGGGCATGCGTAACAGCATTTTCCTCTCTGCGCGCACAAAAGAAAAGGAGGGCAGTGACTGGATCGAGACGTTTCGGAGTCGGTGATTCCAATATGGGCATCTGTCCTGAGCGTCGATAGAAGTAGAGCAATAGAAAGATATTGGGAAGAGTACAACGGGACGGGTTGCTATGCACATCTTCAGTTTACACAATGGTGTCAATCGCGACCCTATGCGTCGTGAGGGGCAGTCCTCATGCATATATATCAATATACATATCAAGATACATATCAAGGTCAAGTAGCAAGAGAAACAGTGTACTTTAAAGAAGAATCTTGCCGCACTGAACAGCCAAGACACGCGGCACAGTACGGGGACGCATGGAGAACATTCGACCGAGGCTGACGAGAGAACCAACGAGCAGGGGGAATGAATCAGTGGAGGAATGAATAGACTCATTACAGTCCCGATAATTGGATAAGAAGACTGATACAGAATCCAACCATCTTCTACAAAAAATGGAAACATAACATTGATTACTATACGATGTATATTATTACTGTTCATGGCATTTTCAATCACTACCGGTATAGAATAAGCGAGAAAACATATACAAGGTGTTTGGAATGCAGCAATGAGGAAGATAATGCCAAGCACGAGCTCTTTAAATGTCACAGATGTGCAGCGGGAAGAGCTGCTTTTGAAAGCGACACCACTGTAAATCTAAGACAGAAAACGTAGTAACGACGGTGTCGGGAAAGGATGACCACTGACGGAAGGCAAGACTTCATGCTGTTCTGCGTCACACTGATGAAGGCCAGACAGGCTAAGGAAAAAAAGGGAAGTGTTACGTCGACTGAGATGGTCCGTGCGCCGTCCCTCGTTGTCCGGCCGCCAAGGGGCCGTGTACCGTTATTCAGACCCTCAATAAACCTAAGGCCCCATGATAAACTGAATCTTTTTAACTTAACTAAACTAACTCTTGTTAGCTTGAAGGAATCTCTAATCCTGTGAGTGTTTTCCGTTTATGGATGGTCCTTAGAACAATCCTTAGGTTTATTGTGCGCTCTTACAAATTACGGAGAAAGCGGGAAGTTACCTACTTAACTTAAGTTAAGCTGGACGGCGCCCTCCTTATTCTGTTGCCTCAATCTCTGTGCTAATCTCCTCTTCCTAAGGGTCTCCCTCCGAAGCCGCGCTATCTCCTCGTTCTAATAATAATTTGGGTTTCTACTCCCCTTAGGGGGAAATACTTTATTGAGTGAAGCCTCACAGGATTCTTCAATGATCCGCTGTATCTAATCCTCTTGCTTTATCGTCTCCTTCGGCTGATCTTTCAATAATTTATTTTTCTTGTCGTCGAAACTACTTAAGAACTTCTCGGGTATAACGTCGGGTATTCGTCGATTATTTAAAACATCTCTTCCTACTATAACGAGCACCTTCTCTGAACTCGTGCAAAATGAACCTGTGGTCCGGAGCACTGTATTCTCCAAGGACCCCAGAACGCTTATGCTTCTCAAGGAGCTTACTGACTCGCGCTCATTATATCCAGGAAACTCCTCTTCGAGACTCTCTGAAATGTGAAGCCATACTGGATCCCAACAGGAGCAAAGTGGTTCCCTTCTGTCCGTCTTAGCGCCACCCCATGCCTTGGATTTCGCATTGAAATCACCGGCCACGATCACTTCATTGCACCTCCACGCAGCTGTCCCGATGGATGTGTCGAGCCTCTCAATGTACTGATCATAGTCGATTATACTAATGTTGGACGAGCAGTAGCGGCTCATGCAGTACACTTCCCCCTATCTTGATCCCGACATACCCCTCCTCTTTGATCAACGTATCTTCGCTGAGGTGGAGGCCATTAGATCTGGTTGCCCAGATAAATGCATCCACCTTCGTATCGTTGTACCGAAAGGGGAGCTATCTATTCGGTTCAGATATGATGTCTGCGTCGACGCGCAGCTCCCAGGACAGTTGTATCAGGTCCTGGACAAGCCTACTCCTATTTAAATTTATCCGAACCACCTTCAGAGTGCTCTCCCTCCAGCGGCCTCTTTCTGTATTATCCTCCTGAGCGTAGGTCACGCTACAGACCCCATGACATGATTAGTCCGAAACTCGGAACCCCTATTACACAGTGCGCACTTCGGATCGTTTCCGCAGTTTGATATTGTGTGCCCTATCTCGCCAAATTTGCGGCAGCCCCCCTTGCCAGGACTGTACGAACACCTAATCGCCATGTGGCCCATTTCATGAAACCTATAGCATCTGATTATTTTAGGAAAAACCCGCATAGTGGCAACAGTAAGGCCTGTTATTATTTTTACACTCCCATCCTTGCTCGCGATATACGTAGCCGGTATAACGCCAATCGCAATCTGCGTGCCCCCGGGTGCTACTTTTAACGACTTAGCTTCACCACGCTGGTATCGTTTACTCCCAACCCTCTTGCTATGTCCTGCATGAGATCCTCCTTAGTTTCTAGCGGGCCAATGTCCTTGACCTCCACAGGTACCATACTCAGGAGGGAGATAACACAGACCCTATCCCCGATGGCTATTTTTATCTTAAGGGCAACATCGTCCCCTTTGATCCCCGCCTTCAATTTTACGAGTATGTCGCCGCCCCTTGTACGCCTGACACCCGTGTTTTCACTCAATGCCTCCTTGGCCCCCATAAGCTCCCTATACTTTTGGATCCAGTCCTCATCCTTCCGAACTTTCACCAAGAGAGCGTCAGGTCTGTTACTTATCCCCGGCTTCCATTCCCCCTGCCGTTTATTAATCGGTAGCCTAGATTCCCCATTGGTGCTCCTCTCTTTGAGCCTCCTTTTATATCTCCTGCTCATCTGGACAGTTCATTACCCTCCAGTATCGCATGTTTCTCTAGTTACGAGGTCGGCTTCGTTCCTTCTCCTATCCCAGCATATCTCCGCATACGAAGTATCGGCCCTCTTTGCCTCTTTTATATCGTCCACCTTTCTGTCCTGTAGTGGAGTCACAATTTTTCTCTTGCGTCTGTGTTCCACCACCTTCCTCGAGCTCGCTTTTTCTACTTCGACCTGGGCCGTAGGGTAGAAGGTTTGTGTTGAAGCGCCTACCTCGACGGGCCTATCCATCTGCCTCCTGCTTCTACGACCCTTCTTACCCAATGCTTCGTTTAGTTTATCGCATACATAGTCCCTTTTCATATCGGCTGACCTTGCAATTTCCCCTATCTTTGAGTCCTTATTGGTATACCTTTTAAGCTCATCCGCCGTATGTCTCATTTCATCGATGGCATCTATCATCAAATTGTTTACCTCATCCCATTCGTCGAGACTAATTAGCACATAGTTTGCTTCTTCAGGCTCGACTCTTGATGTAATAATATTTTTATTCTTCGTTGCCACTCTAGAGAGAGGTTCTCTCGGTTGTTTGACTTTTAACATCACAGAATTATAGCTACTGCTCTCCGCAGTGGAAGCCTCCCCCTCGGACGCGCTGGCCGTCTCCTCGACCGTCTCAGTGGCCGATTTCGCCGTCAAACTCGACCAAGTTACGAGGGAACTACCCTCGACTCCGATGGCTCCTTTCACACCCAGAATTAAGAATCTGTAATAACCGAGACCATTCCTGGCGGTGCCCGTCCACTGCTAGTCCTTAGGCTGCCCGAGCACTTCTTCTCTGCCACCTCCCTTATGTCGTTGGTAAACTCCAGGAGCTTCGCACTCTTCTTGAGGTAGGTAGGGGAACCCGTCATCCCTTTATAATCCTTTCTGCTGTTCCCCTGGTTTCCTCCTCCAATTCCGCACTCCCCTTCATCATTACTATGCCCCCCGGTTTCCCGATCGAGAGAGGACCCTGGGACCCACCCTCCTCTCGTCGTTTGGCCAGTCGCTAGATAATCGTCGGGTCGAGCCTGGAACGCCACTCGAATCAACGACTGGGCCTGGGGGCTCCGAATCCCCCTATGCCGTATCTTTTTTTCCTATAATATACTTGTCCATATTTATTAAAGGTAAGGAATAGTCTGAGGTCATAGCCAATCGTCATATACCTAACCATAACGAACTCCGAAATGCAAGACAATCATAGTCCCAATGCAAGCCAACGTCGTCGTAATACATCAAAACCCTAATATGCAGCTATACATAAAGTTGATTTACTACATCATACTACATCAATTTTGTAAAATTCGCATTTTCTAAAATTTGTCACATTTACAACTGGGTTTGACTCTATGTTCTATACATTCACTGGCAGTTTAGTTCTCCATTACGCGTATGAGAGTCGCCACTCTCATATGCCTCTAGTTCATGGTTCCACCAGTACACCACCGACAAGATGGCAGCAACTGGGAACCAAGCACGCTGAGTATGTCCACTCTTCTATTTGGATTGAGTTATCCACGTCAGCTCGTCGTTGCACTAAATTCACATCGTTACTACACGTATTGTCCACTTTTAGTTGTAACCACTTACTGAGTATCAAAATCATTTTATTATTATATAATGCCCACAATCCAGTTATATCCAGTTATATATATAAATCATATACAGCCTCACGGCACGTCATATAAAATCATCCTAATATACTTCAAGTCATACCATATACAGACCACATAACTTCCATGTTCTTCCACATATATACTTTATATAGGACGACCTGTAATACCTTATGGATATGTATTCATGAGCCAACCTAACAGCTATTAGCCGTGTCGGAGCCATCCAGGGCTAGCGTATGTGTGCTATCGTGAACCATCATGTACAATTGCATTTTCTATTTTCTATTTTACTTTATAAATCCCACCCATCAAATCAGTTATATTAAATTCTATTGTGTTGTCAAATAATACAAACGTTTATCGTCATTCCGATAAAAGCAAAATAAACAACGACTAACATAAAAACGAAACATAATAAACAAACAGTCTTGGCATGATTGACTGTCTGTATTTCGTCCTCTATAAGTAAACAAATTTAAACTTTAATTTAAATTTAAACTGTGTGAATCCTTGCCCAAACCTTTAATTTATGAATTATACCTATATGCATCTTCAATAGGTATGAGAATTTCATGTTATCTATTTGTCGGAGATGGAAGGACACCGGAGCCTTCCCTTTGGAACTTCGGAAAAATCCCTCAACACCGTAATCTAGATTCTATCATAGGCGTAATTAAACAATTGTCGTCATTCGATCCGATTGTATTTACTCGAGATTTGCGATAGTGAGCTTGGGCTCGAGGCGACAGCCAGTCGCCGAACGTAGCCGCGGTCACGGGATGAACGCTTTGTCTAACAAAGGAATGGAGCAATTCTATAGCTCTCCTTAAAAAAGGAAATAGTTGTAGTGGCACGCGACAGTAAACATTCCTACGGTCTCTGTCCCGTAGCTCGCCACACGCAGACCCTATTCTTCGAGTAAGATGATTGCCAGATGTCGATGCGTCTCCGCAGTACATGTTCAGCTAGCCTGAGGGCCCGTTATAAATCTTAAGATTTAGTTGACTAAAGTCCTTCAAACAGATAAACAGTCTTTGTCCCAACTATGGGAAGATAGGGGAGATCTATTTCTTTCAACGAACGACGTCTCCCACAAGCAACTTTCCCTCGAGGGCGGCTAGCATCTTTTTCTAACCATCGATAGGGAAATTGACCAATTAGCAGCAACGCCAATTTCCCTTACTTTCCGAACGAAGGCTGTCCCCGACGAATCGGATGATCTCGTGTCCTTAGACACACCCCGTTATAGTTTTCCTCTGTGGCATCATCAGGACGGAAATTCATTCTTCCTTGTGGTCCCATCGACACATAAAGTAACTCCTTACGATCAGTGGATATTACGCGTCCGACTTAGATTTTGTGAGCACGTTCATCTATCATCCCGTCGACCGTGGATTCGTTATTGAACCTAGGATCATTGTCATTAGTTTCTCGAATATCTAATTACCACGGTTACTTGTCCAGTTCTATGATAATCGTATCTGCACTAGTCAATGTCTTCTCTATTGCATAACGAAACGTGTAATCCAAACGAAGATTCGTTTCACGCCCCTAACCATAATTCTAATGTAAACCCGACATATTTATTCATATAACGTATGCTACTCGTTCTTTTTCCCTTGTTTGGTTTGAAGATCACCAGCGTGTGCTAACACTCACATATTATATTACTCTTCCTTTTACTTATTCACTGCTATCCATCATAAACACCATTACCAATGAGCCATTAATGCTTCACACACTTTTTTATCCTAAGCTGCTGCTGCTGTACTCAAGATAATTTAACAGCTATTCCTCTACGATTTATCATGCCAATATTGACCGCCACACTTCATGTTTCTTCCACATTAATTGCACTCAAACGATCATATGATTATAATCCTCGTCGCCTCCATATACATACACTCTGATATCTTCTCAATACTATTCCACTCACGCCCCTTGTAATTCACCACAACCCTTGGCAATCCTGCTTGCATTTTCACACGCATGTATCATCGTATATTGTCAAACACCTAGCTAGCGAGAGGGACCCGCTAACACGTCCACTCTCAACCGCGTCAGGAACCAGACTAACTCAACCACCCCCATTATCCTAACAGAAATAAGAGGATCGATCTGTTCGTGGCGTCAATTATTGTAATCGTAACGAGAATTCGCACTTCCTCGCGATCGCGTCTCCCCGCGATTGGTCGAACAAACAGGAAGTATAAAGCGAGCAATCAAACACTTTGCTCGTCTTCAAATACAATGTAGCAGCATACGACGTGAGTAGTTTGAGAGAAGCAGTGTAAGAACATGAGTAATTTTGTACAGTCTGTGATCTTTTAAGTACGAAGTCAAGACGAAGTGCCACAATTTGGAAGGCCAAATGGAAAGGGAATGAAGAAGGTACGAAAGGTTCGTTTTGGAGAGACGGACAGTCTGTTTGCGAACGAATACAAGCGACACTAAACACTTTTCTGTGTGACCTCCTTCTTAAAAGACAATGTGATGCTGACAAGTTTGCAATTACCGGACAATAGGATACTAATTCAGCCAGATCAAGAACGTGTACACGACACGATGAAACCCTAGGCTCCTCTCTCTCCGAGTGCATCCTCTATATTATTGGAACCCGACGAAGTGAATTCTTTCAGTTTCCAAACTTTTACAGGATCGATAAAACTGGAAGAACAGGATCGTTATAACAGGACACTCACAGTTGTGTGATTTACTTTTATTTATGAATTGCGTAGGCAAAGGATTAGAGACAACATTATTCATTTCTTCTTGGCTCATTGTACATAACCTCGTTTCCATGACCATTTAGATTTAACGTTTTAGCTACAATTTTTGTTGAAAAACTTGGCGCAGGGTCATTTACATCTCCAAATATCATGATCTTCTCTGCCACTTATGCGAGGTAAGCTGCGATCCATGTGTCGTTCAGTATCAGAATCTCTATGCACCCCGCAACTCGAACTGATCTAGCTACTGCCTATTATACTTTCGTTCAGGTCAGCATAAGAAGGTTGGCTCGGGTAGGGATATTTCGGCTGATTCTTGATTGTCAACGACTAAAAATCAAAGTCGTAAACGCAATCCGTTTATTCTTGATATTCAACTTCTTCGGCTTCATGAATTACCCCTTAAATTTCTTTATATTATAGTAGAATACTAGTACAGTACTATAGTAGTAAGTTATAACAGTATAGTACAAGGTGACATTTCTTGATGATGGAAAATCAGATTTCAGTATTTTGTAACATCGTTTATACCATTGCAACTTGCGTCTGCAGATGAAATTGTTGTATGAAAAAATGCAAAATCTTTGGTTGGTTTTTAGACCAAAATTCTATTCTTACATAAAGGTACAAAGGTAACATTAATCGGAGTAACCTATATTGAGAAACAAATACAGGAACTTTTCCCTCTCGGTACAATTATACATGGGAAAGACTCTCAATACCAATTAATTTATGTTAACTATGATCGATGGTAAGGTACATATTACAATTTCATCCACAATTTTCTACGTAACGCTGCCATTTTCGTAGTGCAACAGACAAAAATTTTTATAATGTAACGAAGATGTTGCAACAACCGATCACCGAAACTCACGTGCAGTGTCACACGCGTGAATACATTTTTTCTAATGTTGTTTGCATTTATCACATAAATTCTGAAAACAGAAATAGCGAAGCACGAAGCGCAAAAGAGAAACAAGTAATAAAATGCCGTAATCGAGTAATTCCATGGGTTTTCCCAACTAACTTAGAACTACTGGTAGACTGTTCAGATCTAAAACAGGGTTTGGTAGCGCTAATAATAGAAACACAACTCGCCGTTATCTCGAAGATTTTAATATGTCGGTATCAGTAACGGAAGTAGACAAACATTTAATAATAAGAATCCACAGAATATTTCAAGCTTTCAAGGGACCATGAGATAAATCCTGACAAATTTCAGAAATATATTCTTGAAAGAACAAGAAAGCTCGTCACCAGACAGTAACCGCGGCTGGAGATGTACCAAGAACTACAGATGCCACTTGGGTCAGCCGACGGAGAAGTGGACCTGGACATCGGCGAAGAAGATCTGAAGATAGCCGTCGGGAAGTGTGATCCCAGGAAAGCTGTTGGCGTGGAGGGGATCCAGGAGGAAATATAAGGATAATCGCGGAACAACGGACGAGGGTGCTACTGGATGTGCTTGACGGTATAAATAATAGGCTAGGGTTGTCCTTATACCCATGCCAGCCGGAGACCCGCTGATTTCATCGTTGTATAGACCGACCAGCATACTGCCGGCGTTGGGCAAAGTTTAGGGGCACACACTTAAGATGCTTATTGAGAGGAGCATCGGTAGGGATCCCTTCTACAGGGATCAATACGGCTACAAGAGAAAGGGAGGAACTCTGGAAGCCCTTGATAGGACGGGCTAGGGGAAGATAAGAGAAGAAATTAGAAGAAGGCAACTACCAGGAAGACTGCAGGAGCTGATTGGGGATTACTTGGCCGAGAGGAAGATTGTCGTACACTGTCGGGACGGCGTTGTAAGGAGAAACGTGTCCGCGGGGTTCCGCAGGGGTCGGTTTTAGGACCGCTGCTGTGGAACATTGTGTATGACGGGCTCCTGAAGACGCTGGACCGGGTTAAAGATATGGAAGCAGTGGCGTTCGCCGACAATGCTTAAGATCAGGGGATCCCAGGATATTGAAGAAAGGATCCGGGCGGTCATCGGCATGGCCACCATATGGTGTAGAGACGCTGGGCTCCACTTGGCGCGCTAGAAGACGGAGGTTATCTTGCTGACGAGGAAGAGGATTTCGACTAGTTTTGTATTTGACGTGGGGAATGGAGGCAAGATCTCCACTAGCCGTACGGTAAAGTACTTAGGTGTACTGTTCGACAACGCTAGGGGGTACTCCCCCCACCTTGAACAGGTGTGTGACAAAGTGTTTCTCGCAGCTGAGAGAAGACGTGTCGAACATAGAAAAGGACAATGCGACTGAAAGAGAAGGAGAGCCTGAGAATCATAGCGATCGACAAATATTAAAGGCCACGACAAGCTGGGATCATTAACTCAAAACTCGAACTTTCTTATTTTCAATTTGTGATCAATGAAACTTTTACCAACTTATATTTATATGTCGAGTTATCGTTAGGTTTAGGGGCGTGTAACGAATCTTCATTTGGACTAGCCATCGTTGTTGTACAATAGAGATTATATTTACTGATATAAATACGATTTTTACAGAGTTTGGCAAATAACCGTGGTGTTTAGACGACGAGATGTTAATAACAATGATCTTAGATTCAATAACGAATCCACGGTCAACGAGATAAATCTTTGTTAAACGTAGAATATATTTTGAAGCACAAAGTAATGTTCGTTGGGACGCTTGGTATATACTGCACGTAAAGACGACGTGAAACTCTCCACGGAGACCGCAGGAATAAAAGACAGATGAAAACTTTCCTCTCCTTACGATCGCGTACGTTTGTTGTATATTGGTCGGGGATACCAACAAAATTCCAACCGTCGTTGCTAGGCAGTTCCGGAGACATTCTCTCTCCCCGGAGTTTGATTGTTAATACAACGTGTCCCATAATATTGGCACTTCCCCTCTGTTAGGTAAAAGCGTCCATCCCGTGACCGTGGCTACGTCCAGCGACCAGTTGTGTCACCTAGAGCCCAAGCCCACTGTTACAAATCCCGGTCAAACATAATCGGATTGAATCATAACAACTACTTCAAAGTTTTATTATTTAAGTACAGCTATAATAAATAGTTTTGATTAAATCATTGGAGATCTTCCCAAAAATTCTAAAAGAAAGGCCCCGATGTCCTTATATAATTTGATATATATGTCGGAGATGACGGGACACCGAAGCCTTCCCTTTGGAATTTTGGGAAAGTCCCTTAACACCTTAATCTAGATTCTACCATAGTCATAATTAAGCAACTGTGGCCATTCAATCCGATTGTATTTGTTCGAGATTTATGATGGTGAGCTTGGGCTCGAGGCGACAACCAGTCGCGGAACGTAGCTGCGGTCAAGGGATGAACGTCTTTACCTAACAGAGGTATGGAGTAATTCTATAGCTCCCCTTAAAAGAAATAGTTGTAGTGGCACGCGACAGTAAACATTCCAGTGGCTTCTGTCCCATGGCTCGCCACACGCAAACACTATTCTTCGGGTAAGATGATTACCAGATGTCGACGCATCTCCACAGTACATGTTCAGCTAGCCTGAGGGCCGTTATAAATATTAAGATTTAGTTAACTAAAGTCCTTCAAACAGACAAACAGTCTTTGTCCCAACTACGGGACGATACGGGAAATCTGTTTTTCTCACGAACGACGCTTCCCGCTGGCAACTTTCTCTAACCACCAACACGGAAATTGAGCAATTAACAGCAACGTCAATTTCCCTCACTTTCCGAACGAAGCCATCTCTCCACGAACCCGGCATGACTCGGCGGAGATTCTCGGCCTCCTCCACCACGCTTGATTACGTCATTGAGGCCACCCAGTTCCAGACAGCCACTATTGCGGCCGCTCGAAGAAGATCGTTGTTCCTTTCCATGATCTTCCACCTCGGTGGTGGGCGCGCACGTCCCCCTCTCGGCGGGCAGCGACCATCACTGTTCCAGGTCCGAGTTTGTCTTTCGTCTCCATGAATATGTAGAGTGTCTCGACCCCCTCGGTCACTCTACAGCCTGAAATCTGCCTGAAAGCATCGGGGGAGGCCACGATGTCAACGACGGAGCTCCTCCTCCAGGCCACGCAGGTGCTAACCGAGCCCCTGTTCACCAACAAGAGTCCAAATCCTGCGGCCCAGTCTCACAGAGCGCGTTGGTCCTGGGGTTTCGCCATTCCGTAGAATGTGCGGTAAAAAAACCCAGGTCGAACACCTGCCGAGAAAGGCGTCGCATGACGCAGTCGCCAACCATGTCCAGGAACTCCTCGTACGCTGCCCATCCGCTGACGGATCCCAAACTCAACGGAGCATTTCCGCTCCTATGTCCGCCGTAGTAGATGTCCTCATCTCTTCGGCCAATTTCGTGGGGAGCTCGGGAGATCCGCCAGCCTTTCTTCTCTTCGCGCGGGGCACTTCGACGGCGCGGGTCTCTTCTTCCTCCGACGTTACCTCGGTCCGCAGGCTCCCCGTTCTCAGTGAGGAGCGGAAGAACTCCTCCATGAAAGGGACCGCCTTCCTCGTACGTCTGGTGCTAACGCGTGTAGGCTCAGCAGCCAACTCTGCTTCGCCCCCTCCTCTCATGGTTTCATCCGCCTCTTTATGCTCCTTCAAAATTGTGTTCTTCTTTCTTCCCATTGGGCGCGCAAAATGGCCACTTATACCCGCACTTGTCACTGCCACCAGTCACTACCACTTTCGAATGGCCCGTGCGACGCGCTTTCGGCGCGCGTGCCAATACGGCTGCCTCCGTGAAGTTCCCCAGGTAGCTCGTGCAGCAGCGCTGCTGTCATGTGTCCCAATATGGCTTCCTCACTGTCATAATCACACACGCGGTTTTATTTCGCCTGCCACGTCTTTCCAGACCGAATTCCACTAGTTATTACACCAACTCTTTTCCACGGGCAGTAGCTCTTCACTCTGATTAACTTCCTTGTCTGAATTCTCCAGTTTTCCGGGAGATTTCGATCATGCTCACAGCTCCGTTCTCTCTACACCTGCTCCCCGCAAGTGCCCATCACAGACACTACCTATATTTGAAATATCCCAGAGCGTTCGATGCCCGTATGGAATCGATAAAGATTAGACCCGCGTAAAAATAAGTATAAAGCTCAGGAGTTTGTCGTTTGGGTATTCAATTGTGCGTTCACTATCGTTACTATTCGCACTCCGCACATCGTAGTACAAATCGACAAATTTTTACAACTTATTAATTTATGAACCACAGTTGATCAATTTACAATTCACGGGAAAATGATAACGTGCTCGACATTATACTTTTTGTTTGAAGATACATAAAAAATATAAATGTCGGAGATGAAAGGACACCGGAGCCTTCCCTTTGGAACTTCGGAAAAATCCGTAAAATTGTAATTTAAAGTCTATAGCCGTAATTAAAGAATTGCCGTCATTCTACCCAATTGTATTTATTTGAGATTTATGGCGATGAGCTTGGGCTCAAGGCGACAATCAGTCGCCGAACGTAGCCGCGGTCACGAGACGAACGCTTTGTCTAACAAAGGTACGGAGTAACAATATAGCATTCATTAAAAGAAATATTTGTAGAGGTACTCGATAGTAAACATTCCAACAGTTCCTTCGGGCAAGATAATCACCAGATGTCGATGCACCTACACAGTACAAGTTCAGCTGGCCTGAGGACCCGCTATAAATCTTAGGATTTTGTTAATTATGGTCCTTCAAACGGACAAGCAGTCTTTGTCCCAACTATAGGAAGATAGGAGAAATCTATTTTTCTCACGAACGACGCTTCCCGTTAGCAACTTTCTCTGAAGGGCGGCTAGCATCCTTCTTCAACCACCAACATAGAAATAATCTAATTAACAGCAACGTCCATTTCCCTCACTTTCCGAACGAAGGCTTTTCTCGACGAATCCGATGATCTCGTGTCCTCAGGCACACCCCATCATAGTTTTCCTCTACAGTATCATCGCGACGGAAAGACACACTCTCGTATCAGTGAGAAAAACGTCTTTACTATCAGTAAATATGTCACGTTTTTAACAAAGAGTCAGACGTAGACTTTGGAGGAAAATACATTTGCTATCCCGTTGACCGCGGATTCGTTATTGAACCTAAGATCATTGCCATTAGCATCTCGAGTATCTAATTATCACGGTTACTTGTCAAATTCTGTATTAATCATATTTGTGCTAGTAAATATCTTCTCTATTGCATAACAGCAATGTCTAATCCAAAAGAAGATTCGTTACACGCCTCTATTTCTAATCATAATGACAACTCGACATCCATATTTTCCTATTTGGAGTTAACATCGCAAAAAGTTTTTTCTTGCTTAAATTTAATTTACGATAAGTATCTTCTGTTTGTTCTTCGGTCATAATCACAGAAATAAGTGGTGGAAGTGGTAGTGTGCATCGAAATACAATATAATATGCTCAAACATACTGTAACTGCTAAAATATTCAACAAGGGCGGTGGCAGAGGCAATTGTCATCGAGAACAGATAACCAGCAACGGTGTCATCGTAAGTATAATAGCTTGTTTTTTCTTGTTCCTTATTTTGAGATTTAGCTTCTCTTCCTTACATTCATCAATTCTATGTGTTCTCCTTATTTCCCCCTCCTTTTTCACCCACTTAGGCGCTCATTTCTTCACGTCCGAACAGAGTATGTAACTGATCTTCATCGAAAAAACTTGTCCGAACGTCACACTACTTTACGGATACTTGTACATAACTTTAATAAGCATCTTCATTCGTCACTTACTCACTGAATGGATTTGAGAGACAGCGATTCTGACGTGTTTTCCTTCAAGCATTATTATCTTAGGAGTGTTCCTAAGAGAGTATATATGTTTCGTAACGGTAATAAATACACCGAGTTCGATGGACTTTCTTCATGCGGTGCAAATGTCTGATACCTAGATTTACTACTATAAACCAATGCTGAGTTAAATTTAGTGGGGAGCACGAGGCGGCTACGGGTTCCCAGGGCGTAGGACCACGCCCTGAGAAACCCCGATGAATCTGATGTTCTCCTACAGCCGGATGGTGACTGGTCGGCGTCTTTGCCCCCCACCAGTCTGCCGATCCGGTGCGGAGAACCTCGGAGAAGTTGGTGGGCCCGTACCTGCCAAGACCACTCACCTCGCCTTCTCGTGGGGCTCCCCGTCACCCTGCACCAGCCTCGACCGGGGCAGGGTGCGAAAGAGTGAGTGGCACCAGGATGGAAACCCCTGTTGACGACCTCGGCGATTTTCTTAAAGCACAATGGACAGTAAAACGAAACAGAAAATCGTTTACGGTGCAGGGGAGGGATACCCCAGTACCGGCGTAGCCGCGGGTTGTAAAGCGGGCCCCGCTGCGTCGTCATCGAGCAACCGTGGCCGTCCGGGGGTGGGCCGCCAGGCCCCTGGACACGTTCATGCGTCTGGCGACGGGGAGACACGAACTGGGGGGTCTCGGAAAGGGTCGGAGGAACCCGACGTTATGACCGTCGGCCCGGGATCTTCGCGGGATGGGATTCGGCGACGCCGCGGGGGCGGCGGAGGGGTGAGATCCGACGACGAGATGTCGTCGTACTCTTCCTATTCGACCGTTACGGGCACGCTCGGCAAGCGGTCGTACCGCAGGATCGCCGAGTCAATGGAGGGCACCGCCTCCACCGCCTCCGCCGCCAATGGTCGCGGCGGAGGCGCGGTATGTCGCACACGGCGGGGGTCGCGTCCGCGGGGGATCTGGTTTCCGGGCTACTGCCGGCTCCAGGTAAAAGGAAGAAGAGGGGCGCGAGGCACGGGACGGATACCGACACCGACACCGATGCCGAAGCTGCCGCCGTGGCCGCCGCCGCCTCTACCATCCGCGGCGGTGCCGGCGGCTGCGACGACACACGGAGGGATGAAACGAAGTTCGGACTAGTCGACGAACAAGCGTCCGCGAAAGGCGTGGAACCGACCACGGATCGGGAACAGGAGGACGTCGCGTACCTGCGAAGGAGGGTGCGCTTCCTGGAGAAAGAGGTCAGTCGTCTCCAAGAGACGGTGGAACGGCTGACCAAAGAACGCACGGAAAAGACAGCCAAAGTTAATAACGACGGCGAAGGACAAGAGGTGGGGATCACCTCTAAGGGGGGAACGGAAGAAAATGCTCCCCGGGCCCCAAAGGGAACGGTTATGGGTCCCCCTCCCCCACCGCCCCCACACCCCTGGTCAGCGTCGCGCCGTTTCCGCTGTCCCAACGGGTCGGGGAGTATTACACACACAAAGGGAACGGATAGATTCAGTGGTCCAGGACCTCGAGATCCACTAGAGGATCTCAAGATCCTGTTCCTCCGCAAGTTGGAGGAATGCCGACGAGAAATCATGCCGCAGGGAGCGACCCCCCCCCCCGGCTACGGAGGCTGGCACCGCCGCAAGAATCGTACAAGCGCGATTGCGGTCGGCGAGAGACACCTCGCCGTCGACTGTGGAGTCGTCGACCGTCGAGGCAGGGTTTACTACCGTCCTAGGAGGAGGAAAAAGGAGAGCGGGGCGAAAGAATAGGAAGCCCACGGCGCAACCTCTACCAACGGTCAATGCAGCGACCGAGGACGTAAGAATCAAGGGACGGGTATCGTCGTCCCTTCGGTCGTCGACACTGCAAACAAGGGCCTGGGCGTCCGAGACGGCGACCGGAAGCGGCGGAACGAGAGCGAGGACTTTCGCGGAGGTGGCCGCTCAGCCTCCGGTGCGCCCTCGCACGGGAAGGGAACCCACGCGAGGAACGGGAAGCGGCAATGGACTCGGAGCCGTCGGGGCGGGAAGGAAACGCAACGCTAGTGGGCGGGACGCACACAGCGAGAAAGCGCCGGGCTTTCCCCGACCCCCACGGTGTGCCGCGGTATCGCTCACTGTGAAGGACGGCTCGGGCTTCACGTACAGGGGAGGTGATGTCGGTTGTAAAGAGGGAAGTCAAGCTCTCCGAACTCGACATCACGGAGTTAAGACCGAGGAGGGCGGTCACGGGGGCGCTACTGTTTGCAATCCCAGGCCAGGACGCTAGGAGCAAAGCATCGCGACTGGCCGAGCGGATGGCGGCCACGCTGAAAGATCTGCCCGCCAAGGTAACCGTGCCACAAAGGACGGCCGAGCTAAGAGTGACCGGACTGGAGGATTCGGTCACCTCGGAGGAGGTGGCAGCCGCCGTTGCTGAGGCCGGAGGCTGCCACGCCGATGAGGACAACGTGGGAGTCATACGTTCCGCTCCTCGGGGCCTCGGGTCGGTATGGCTACGCTGCCCGCTGACAGCGGCCAGGGAAATCAGCAGAGGACGAGACGCCCGATCGGGAGGTAGGATCAACATAGGTTGGTCGACGGCGAGGGTTTCCCCCCTCCCTGCGCGCCGACTCCAATGATTCAGGTGCATGGAGTCGGGTCATGTGCGCCGGGACTGCACATCGACGGCCGACCGGTCGGAGCGCTGCTACCGGTGCGGGGCGGAAGGACACCGCGCCAGGGACTGCACGGCGCGAGTACCCTCGTGTCCGGTGTGCGCGGACCTGGGACTGCCTGCGTTGCATCGCATGGGGTCACCGGCATGCAAACCGCCTGCCCGTAAGAAGAGGGTCGCACAGGAAACAAAGACCATTCCTGGCGACGGTGGAGACGCGGTGAAGAGGAAGGAAACGATACCGCCACCAACTGACCCCACAAGGGACAGAAGAGGGGCCAGAGAAGTCGGACACAACGACTGCGAGGGGAACGGCCCGGAGGAGGCTATGGAGACAGAGCCTTCCCCGGCGTAAGCCGAAGAAGAGGAGGAGGGCAACTGCTCCTGCAGTGCAACCTTAATGTTCCAGAGCCTGACGGAGCGGCGGATTGCCCTGGCGGCGGCGGCCGAGCCGTACAGCATTCCCGACGCGTCACGAGGAGCTGGGGACCTGACCGGCTCGGTCGCCATATTCTGGACCGGGTTCGCGGGGAGCCCCTCCTGCTCGGTGATCGAGCGGGGACGGGGCTTCGTGGCCGTGAAATGGGGCGATCTGGCAGTGTCGCCCAACATCAACCGGACAGAATACGTCTCCTTCCTGGACGGACTTGCGGCTTGCGCGAGGCGTTTGGGCGGCTGCCCTTTGTCACCGAGGAAAAACTGGCCGGGGCAGTCGGGAGGATCGGAGCGCGGAAAGCTCCGGGTCCCGATGGAGTCCCGGCCCGCCTGTGGAAGGACGTCGCCGGGGTCTTTGCCCCGAGACTAATGCATCTGTTCGAAGGATGCCTGTCACGGGGTGAATTCCCCGCTTCATGGAAGGAGGGGCGGATGGTCCTGCTGCCGAAGCCGGGGCGCTCCCCGGACTCGCCTTCCGCCTTCCGACCGGTGTGCCTTTTGGACGAGGCGGGCAAGTTGCTGGAGAGAGTGGTGGCTGCCCGCCTGGAGTCGCATTTGTCCTGGAGTGTGCCCGGACTGCACGACGGCCAATTCGGTTTCCGGAGAGAGCGGTCTACGACCGACGCCGTCGCCCGTGTCCGCTCCCTTGTCGAGGGGGCCGAGCAGCGTGGTCACGTGGCGCTGGCCGTGTCGCTGGACGTGGTCAACGCCTTCAAAAGCATTCCCTGGGACAGGATATGCCGGGCCCTCGAATTTCATCGGGTACCCGCGTACCTGCGAGGTGTGGTCCGGGCGTTCCTCCGGGACCGGAGTATCGTCTACACCGCCCGGGGTGGAAGGGTGACCGAGAGGGCTGTACACCGCGGGGTCCCGCAAGGTTCGGTGTTGGGTCCTTTGTTGTGGAATATCCGAACTCAGCGCTGACGTACTACGCCGATGACACATTGGTGCTGGTCTGGGGCACAGCATGGGGGAGAACCGTCCGCCTGGCGGAACTGGCGGTGGTCTGCGTGGCCGCCGAGATCAAGAGATTGGGACTGAGGGTGTCCCCTGAGGAGTCCGAGGCAATGTGGTTTTGCCGCAAGGCCGATCACGGGACGCCTCCAGCGGGTTATAGCATGAGGTTGGAGGGGGCTGAGATTGGGGTCGGAGCTTGAAGTATCTGGGCCTGAATCTCGACAGCCACTGGACCTTCGGCGCTCACTTCGAGCGCCTGGGGCCGTCTGTCGAGGCGACGGCGAACGCCTTAGGACGTTTTCTGCCTCGGCTGGGCGGGCCCGGCGTCGGGGTGCGCCGGCTGTACGCCGGTGTGGTGCGATCGAGGCTCCTCTACGGAGCTCCTATCTGGGCGGGGGACCTGATGGCCAATCGTCGCAGTCTCCTAGCGGTCAGGAGGCTGCACAGGACGGTGGCAATCAGGGTAATGAGGGGCTTCCGCACTATTTCGGCGGCAGCGGCGGCGGAGCTCGCCGGGTTTCCTCCGTTCGAATTGGAGGCCCTGAGGCATCGGGAGATTTATCTCCACACTCGGGGTCCGTCGGACGGGGTGGGCCCGGTGGGCGCCGACGTCAGGGTTCGGGATCGGAGGGCTTTGCTCGACAGATGGCGCGCCAAGCTCGACACGAGAGCGGGGGCGCCTGGGATAAGGGTCCTCGGGACCGTCCTTCCAAACTGGGACGTTTGGTTGGATGGCGGTGGGCCTCCCCTAACCTACACGGTGACGCAGGTGCTCACCGGACACGGTTGCTTCAGTGAATATCTGCACCGAATCGGGAAGGAGGCGACCGCGCGCTGCCACCACTGCGTTGCGAGCGTGGATTCGGCGCAGCACACGCTGGAATACTGCCCGGCGTCGGCGCGGCTGCGTCACGACCTCATCGTGGAAATCGGTTGGGACCTCTCGTCGCCGACGATCCTCCGGGCGTTATTGGTAAGCGAGAGAAAAAGGAGGGCCGTGACCTTCTTCTGCGAGCAAGTTATGCTTCGGAAAGAAGCCGCGGAGAGGGTGAGGGTGCGGTACTCTCACCCTGAGAGAATTGACCGGCGAGGGCGCGGCAGAGTCCACGGACGCGCTTCGGCGAGGCGCGCTAGGCCCGCCGCGCCCCCCGGCGGGGTGCAAACTTAGGCGCTGGCAGGTCAGCGCCTGGGGCCGCAAAGCAGCCCGGTAGGGGAACCGGACTGCCTAACTCGACGGCTCCGGCGACGAGGCGCGGTGTGACGTGGCCGCACACCGCTCCATTAACAGACGTATTGAGCGCGGAGGGGAGCCCGGTGCATCGCTTACACCGGTTCCCGGGCCCCCCTCGATCGTAGCTGGGATGGTCATCGTGGAGGTTTTAGTCGGTTGGAGTCCGGCACTACCACGCCGCCTTTCCCCAGAGGCGGCCTGGTGTCCGTGCGGATTTCCTCCACGTTAATAAAAAAAAAAAGTTTAATTTAGTAGGACCGACATTTTACAGATATATGTTACATACGCGGAACAGCGTGCTCTATATATTTAGTAGAGTTTAAAATGATATCTTATAGGATTCTCAAATCCAAGTCGAAACTGTATTCGTGAGCAATTTCAGTTTTCATACAGGCATGTATGTATGTTTTCACTTAAAGCCTTTTTGACTATGTGGCATCAGCATTTTCTATGCACGTTGTCTATTGACAGTCTCGAGCGCAGTGAAATCATATCTGAAGCTCTAGAAAAATTAGTGAATAAAATAATTACCAAACAGATCGAGAGAAAAGGAGCGTTGGATACTCTTCTTATTAAATTATTGGACGTTAAAAATTGTTTACTTTTCCTTTTTAATATTTACATTATTTATACTATTCATATTATATCAGTCCTTCCTTTCCGGTAAAATTACGTAAAACAGATCAATGTTTGCTTCTCTCCAAATATCTATTATGAGAATTATCACAGTCTTCATCAAGAGAACCGTCACTTTTTTTATTTCATATTGAAAAGTTTTTCGCCGTAAATCGTAGAAGTTCTGGAAGAATAGAATATTTAAGTTGCGTGAAAGATGAAGAAAGGTTGTGGAACAATATGGCACTTGTATAATTCAACAAATGTATATAGAATCGAAATGAAAATCGGAATGAATTCTCCAGGCAACCCAATAGTAATTTCAAATGAACCTGTATTGCCTCCATCATATTTCCTGCTCGCATCACTGAAACTATCATATAATATTCGTTTGATTTTCATTAAGGGTCTCCCCCTTATGAACATATATAATATATTTATTCTAGACTACTTACATATCTGTTATGCAACTACTTACATATCGGTCATGAAACAAAACGCCGATAGTGCGAAATAACTAAAATACAACATATTCGCTGTTATCGGTGATTCGCAGTATTTCTAAAAGAAAAAAATGACTGCGTTTTAGATATGTCATTTTTTCTGCGACAAGATATAGTTCCATCTATATAGACGTATCAACTGGTAGAATAGCCGAACATGTACCACTATCAATCTTAGAGAAATTTGGGAGATACCAATGCATACGACTAAGATTGGTGTATGGTGCGCTATATTGCGGAAATGAACAATTGAAGGAGCACGAAAGATGTTGCTGATGCTACAGACTTGGAAAGTAGTAACAGGATAACCACGTCTGACAAACATCCTGCATACCGCAGCATTCGAAGCAATAATAAGATAGTAACAGGATAGCCACGTATTATGGCTTATACGATTGATATACCGATTTAACATCTCCGAATTTCTTTCTCTGTGAGGTGTTAGAGACTGATGTGTACGAATCGAAGCCGCTGAGGAGAATATCGAAAGGCGTGTGTCACAAATAAGTGAAGAGGTATTATTAAGCGTCTTTAGAAACATGTTACGAAGAAATAATAAATGTACTTGTTACGCCGCCTAAAACATCTGCATTCCAGCCCTCGCGACGGGACAGCCAGCGGCCTGCGTAACGTCACCTCGACCCTCAATAAATCTACGGACCCACCATAGACTTTCTCTTTCATTGTCTTGCATCGACATGTGTCTTCAGTCAATTCGTTTGTCCTGAAGAATTTCTCAAGTTTAAAAATATTTTCAAAGCACATCTGGCTTTTGGAGAGGTCCTTGGGTTTATTAGGCGCACTTAAAAAATACGGAGAAAGCGGATACACACCTATAAGGAAAAACCGAATAGCTAGCTAACAAACAAGCTGGTTTTTCCCATGTACACGAACCACGATGGTAGGAGGTTTCCTACTCATCCCTTAAGACCTCAGCGTAGGTTATAACCAATCGACATCGCAGATCGTTACCCTCACTTTTCTAACGAAAAGTGTGAACAACGAATCCGCGTTCCTCAGGCAAAGGGGCACACCCACACCGAGCTTTCTTCCGTATTAACCTTAGAACGACAAGTTAGTTATAGCACAACATCGGCACTGTAACTCATCTCCTAAGACCTCGGGAAAGTCAACTATTGCTCCTGCGACATCAGGAGGTTCACTAAAGTTATTAGTACAAAATCGAACGCCTAACGTTTACGTCTAAGCGCAGCATTCAAAGTCGGTTCTCGGTATCATCGAACATTCACATACGCTATTAAATATCATATCGTGCTGCGTCCACTATCATACGAAATTCAATTATAAGAGCCCTGCTCTAGTGTGCATCTCTATATTATCTTCGTGCGACAAGTTGTTATCTATTTGTAACTACTCGACAGTGTGATTTAAGTGTTGGAAATATATAATTTATAATTCTGTGAATCACAGTGTTATATAAATTTAATCACCCCTATTACCTTAACGGAAATCAGGGGATCGATCAATTCGTGGTGTCGATTATCATTATCGTAACGGGAATTTACGACTCCCGTTGACGTCTCTCCTTGCGATTGCGTCTCCCCGCGATTGGTCGAAAATACAGTACTGAATATCAAGGTGGGCATATTTCACAATGTTTGTAATTATTTTTAGGCATATTAATTGTAGGTAATCCATCCTTATCAAGACCACGAAATTACGCAATCAACCATTGTCGAGATCGCCGAACTTCAAAACAACGAACTTTTCGGCTCTCTCGTTAAGTGCCGAAAGAACTGAGTTACAGTTAAAGGTACGCGAAATTACATTAGAGAAATTAATGCAACGTGCAAACGACAATTGATAGTCCTGTCGAAGTAAACGTCGCTCGAGCAGTCGAGAATTTGTCCCTTCAAATTTTAAGCTGATACGAGTTATCCCCACTACTTCGCGGAACTGATCACTGCAAGCAGCTTCCGGTGTTTTCTTTGTCTGCTCCAGCGATAACGCAATTACTCATAAATTGCCAAAATAAGAAAAACGAAGTTTTCATATTTTTCATTTCATTGTTATAAAACGATTTAATTGGATTTTTGAGAATCATACGATCAAAATGATATTGGACGATAGCTAAACTCTCGAAATGCGCAAGGTTCGGTCAACTGCACAGAAGACGATGCCTAGGTCCAACACAGTTCTTTGAAGTTACAATCAATGTTGATACTAAATCTGTCGTTTAGAGATACCTTCGGGTTTTTATGACACTAAGCTAAACAACTTCCGTTATTTGCTGACTAGTTCTAATGGATCCTGATACTGGTTAAATTCTATTTTTTTATCTTTATTTGTCTAGATATAAAATCTGTAAGGTATCTCGTTGCATTTCAATTGCTTCTCTTGTTCCTTATTCTTACATTCACTGTATTCACAAAACAACGATCCAAAGACAAGTAATAGCGGTCAGTTTGTGAAATGTGATCGTTAACAAATCTTAAATTACAACGAAACGAAATTGCTGAATAGCTTAAAATTGAAAATTACCGAACTAAGTAGAAAAAAGCCACAATGTTTGTAAAAAAACTGAATAGTTATATTATAATTCACCAATATCTCTAGCAGGTTAGTGCGATATTTAATTTAAGAAAATTACATCGTAATTATATTTCAGGAATGCATGAACCAAAATACCAATCATAAAAGAAATTTACTATATGTGGCGAAGAACCGTGTTACGTCACGTGAGATAATCCGTACGCCAACCCTCGTTGCCTGGCCGTCGAAGGCCATCCACCTACCGTTATTCAGACCCTCAATGAACCTAAGTATCCACCGTAAGTAACCCTCACTTTCCTAACGAAAAATGTGATCAACGAATCCGCTTTCTTCGTACTTTAGATACACCCATGTCGAGCTTCCCTCCGTAATAGCACGACAGTCGGTCAAAACTCAGTCTTTTCTGGACGCTAAGTTACTGAACCCAGCTTTCGGTTCATGGACGTGACGGGGGTCGTTTGCATGGTGCACAGGGAGTTAGGACGGAGCTGTGAATGCGATCCAAATCTCCGGAAAACCTCGAGAATTTGAACAAGGATGTTAATCCGAGTGAAGTGCTAGTGCCTATGAAAAAAGCAGGTATAAGAACTAGTAGAATTCGGTCTGGAAAAGATATTACAAGTGAAATGAAATCGCATGTGAGGTTATGGCGGTGAGGAAGCCATATTCGGACGCGCAACAATAATGCGCTGCACGAGCCACCCGGGGCCCGAGCCGAAAGCGCGTCGCGCGGGCCATTTGAAAGTGGTAGTGACTCGTGGTAGTGACAAGTGCTGGTATAAGTGGCCATTTTGCGCGCCTAATAGGAAAAAAGGAGACAATTTTGGAGGAGGAGAAGGAGTCGGATGAAACCATGAGAGGAGGGGGCGAAGCGGTTGGCTCCTGAGCCTACACACGTTAGCACCAGACGTACGAGGAAGACGGTCCCTTTCAAAGTGGGGTTCCTCCGCTCCGAACTGAGCTCGGGGAACCTACGAACCGTGGAAACGTCGGAGAAAGAAGAGACCCCCGCCGTCGAAGCGACCCGCGCGAAGGAGAGAAAGCTTCAAATGTGACCAAGGTTGCCGAATCATGTCGCAATCTCAAGGGCACACACTTGAAGATGCTGAGAGAAGCGGCAAGTTCCATCGCCGCTGACGCAAGAGAGATTGTGAGAAAGATGGACACCGCTCCTGGCACCATCCCGATAACGGAAAGAAGCATAGCGGCGTTAGAGGCGGAGTACAAGGCGTTCTGAAAAGAGCTGGCCTCGCGCTCCACGGCAGAGCGGAGCGGCGATCGAACGCAAGATGGAGGAGTTAGGCCTGTCGCTGATCCAGCGGATGGCTCGGCGAAGCAGGTTTGATATCTAGGATGATAAATGAGAATGAATTAAGGGGGGTATATATATATATCAGTTTCGAGGAAGCCGGGTACTCACTGCTTACTAAGTAATTATCTGGAGTTAATGTGTGAAGCCATAATATCGGTAATTAGAGATGAGATACCGGTGGATGTGAGATGGTGCGCCGATTGTAGACAATGACTGAGGAGAGGGACATGCCACGCGTGGCCGAGCTGCGAGAGGTTAGGCGGATCGCGTAAGTACCTTTTTGTATGTTTGTCATTGGGATATAATGAACGAAG
Organism: Bombus pratorum; assembly: GCA_930367275.1. Lineage (NCBI taxonomy): Eukaryota > Metazoa > Arthropoda > Insecta > Hymenoptera > Apidae > Bombus > Bombus pratorum. Next base: position 809,921 of record OV883995.1, on the reverse strand, counting down.
GAGGCAAGATAATCAGTAGAAAAATTACGCACCGTGACACGTTCTATATGGCCTCCACTAGTTATTACAAGTTATTAAAGTTATTAAAGTTGTCAATAATATCAGTTGGTAAACGGGAAATTATTAATTGGTATTTGACGCAGAATGCGATCACACACGACACGACACATTCGTCTTGATAGATGTTTGCACTCGTGGTGCCGCGACACTTTTCGGTAACGCGATGCGTAATATTTTAATTAAGACGCGCACGTGGGTGGCGTTCGATGCCATCTTGCCCGACGTGAACGCTAGGAAGCACGCGCTGGCATGGCGTGACGCACATGAGAGGTGATTTGCTGCGTCGCCATGGGACGTCGCCAGCTTACGGATGGGTATGAGAGCGTACAGTCGGCTCGGCGTAAGTTCCTATTATGAAGGAATAAAGTCGGATCGACCAGAGTTCCATTCATATATTATCGTATTATTTATTTAATTATTTATTGCTCGAGCCGATCTCCCCTTTTGTAAATAAATAAATAAGTAAGCAATTAAATGACGGTGAACTGCGTTGCGTGGAGTGTTATATGAGTTGCATAGCGACTAGTAGGGGAATTCAACTGTTAGGTGCATTCACTTAATTATTTATATACTTATTAATTATTATTTGTTACTTATTACTAGTTATAACCATTTCATTATTCATTTTAGTTAGTCCTTTTCGTTATTGGTTATTATTTAATTATTAGTTGCTTACTTGTTTGATTATCTGTTATGCATATTACGGTGGGCTTTGTTGACGATTTGGCGAGTTTTTTTGCCTTATGAGTGGATGTATTTGGACGGCTTTTTGAGCGAGGCTGATGACGACTATGGCTATATCCACGGACAATGCTCTAAATAATAGTATGGAGAAGTTAAATAAGGATTTAAAAATTACGGCTCAGGGAGTTTCGGAGCCTTCAGGCCCCGTCCGTGATTCGATTAGCGTCCCAGGCTCGACCCGACGGTCATCACACAACTGGACGAACGACGGGAGGATGGTCGGTCCCAGGTCCTCCTCTCGTTCGGTAAATACGACCGGGGACCAAAATAGCTGCAATGAGAGCGACGGTGAAGTCGCGAGTGGCGGCGCGAAGAGGAGTGGATCGAGTAAAGGAGGTTCTCGATCACCGAAGAAGAACACCAGACTCCTTGAGTTTAGAGACGACTTCAGCGAAGTAATGGGAAAGAAGGATCTGGGTATTCAGAGTATAAGTAGCGGTAGGGTGTTACCGAGAGTGACGGCGGGTGCATCAGTAAGAGATAGTTTTCTGGCTCCCGTAATGAGAGGAGTTAAAGGCCAGGAAAGTACCTCTATGGTAACGTGGTCCAGTATCGCCGCGAAATCAACGAGCGAAACAGCTGAGGGTAGCGTCTCCGAAGGGGATGTGTCCATGGCGGAAAGCAGCTGCAGCACCGCGTCTATCGCAGGAAAATTGAAAAGGCTGAGGGAGACGCAAATGAAATCGGCGCCGAAAGTTGCAAGGAGGGTCGAGAAAACCCCGGAACAGAGAGTGGAGGAGTGTGTGATAGTCAAGCCTGCCGAGTTCGAGGAAATGGTAGAGCTCATGAGGGGAGCCTACGAGGATCTAAAGAACGCGGTAAGGAGATTACACCTCATCTCTAAGAAGGATCCTAAAATTCATGAGCTTGCATCCGCGGCTAATAGCAAGACGGATGAACTATGGGGCAAGCTTATGACGACGGTGCATAAGAAAGAAAGGAGAGGTAAGAGAAGGGTGGAGAGACCCGAGGAAGTAGAGGTATCCACACAAACCTCTCCTCTGATGGAGGAGATAGGAAGAGGAAATGGGGACAGCGGAAGAGGGATGTCCTCAGAATCCAGAAAGAAAAGGAAGACGGTCTCTCCGCTGGAAATGAAAGAAAAGGAAATTAACAAAAAAATAAGAAGAAACGATACCTTTTATGCAGAGGATTGCGGTTCAAGGAGGAGGAGTGCTATGGACAATAAATGTGTAGAATCCTGCGAATCCGGAGACGAGTGGATGGTTCAAAGGAGCAGGAGAGAGCCGATCTACATCAAGGCAAAGCTGTTGAAAGCATCGTACGAGAGGACCAAGATCCAGAACACCAGGATCGGCGACGGTGGCGACAGCGCACTGAAGGAGGAGCTGGAGGCGTTACGGAGGAAGGCATACGACAACTGGCAAGGGGAATGGGATGCCTATAAGAAGGAGAACATCACCAAGAAGTTAATGCCGGGCGCATGGCTCTTTGTCAAGAAGAAGAGGGACATCGACCACGGCACTATGCAGCTGCTAACGGGTCACGGGATCTGTAGCAGCTACAGGACGAAAATCGGCAAGGACAAGGACTCCAAGTGTCTAGACTGTGGAGATTCGAACAACGACGCGGAACATGTCCTTTTCGCGTGCCCGAGATGGACAGACAAAAGGGCAGAACTGGAGAATTGCCTGGGTGAGAAGATAGACGCGGACAATCTTATGTCCACAGTCATCGCAAACGACAACAACTGGAATAGATTCAGGCAATTCTGCAAGACCGTCATGAGTCACAGGAGGGAGGTGCAGAGGACTATGGAGGCTACGAAGAAGAAGAGGATGACGAGCGTGAGAACCACGCGGAAATAGGATGACGACTGGCTGATAAGGACAACCCCGATGAATGCCGAACGGTTTTACCGGGGTTGTCTTGCCAGGAATCGAAGGAGAGGAAGGAGGAGGGGTTTTTAGTGGGTATGGCGACGACATCTGCCCGAGTCCCACATAATCCAGTGACACGAGTCACTAGGCATGCGTAACAGCATTTTCCCCTCCTCGCGCAAAAAGAAATGATCCAGCTGATGGAGGAACGCCTCAGAAACATCGAAAGAAGAAGGGAAATGGAGGTCGTCTCCGACGAGACCACGAGAAGGGTGGAGCCTGGAGTTCCACACACTCCAGCGACTAAGGGAGGACAAGTGGCTGCTATGGAATGCAGACCGTTGAATGAAGAAGCAGCAAAAAGAAGGAGCAGCAGAGAAACAACCGACGAAGAGAACTCCGGGGACAGGGGCGAAGAGCACGAGGAAAGCACCGGAAGGAGGATCAGAGAACGCGCGAAGAGCGGGAGACAAGCTGCCCTCCCCAAACACATCGCAAACATCGGCTGTGACGATCACGCTGTAGGATAGATCGGGCCAATCTTACGCGGAGATGTCGACCGCGGACAAGAACAACATCCCTCCGGGGGAGCTCGGTATCCAAGCGGTAAGGATGCGTAAAACTATGACCGGGGGCGTTGTTCTGGAGGCCTCCGAGGACCAGAAAAGGGAGAAGGCCGCCGCGCTTGCAGCACGGCTGACTCGGATCCTGGATCCGAGCAAGGTCCGCGTGGCGGCACCCTTTCGAGACGCGGAAGCACATGTGACCAGAATAGACATTCCGGCCACCAAGGAGGAAATCAGGAACACCCTGGCGAAGGAGGGTGGTTGCAAGGCGGAGGACGTCCACCTGGGAGAGATCCGCTTCGTTCGAAGCGGTTTTGGACATGTGTGTATACGAGGCTAGGCCAGAGCATGGAGGGAACTGGCTCAGGCTGGCAAGGTCGCCATAGGATAGTCGATAGCGAAGGTCGAGGCCTTCGAGCGCAGACTTTTGCAATGTTTCGGATGCCTGGAGATTGGTCACGTAACCAAGACATGCACCTCCATGTGGCACCTGTGCTACAGATGCGGCGACTCGGGATACAAAGCCAAAGAATGGACTGCCGTGAACCCGAAGTGCCTGCTGTGCGAGGCTCTCCGGGCACCATCGGTACACAGGTTGGGGGGGGGCGGCGTGCGCTCGCCCCCCCCCCCCTCACCGAAGAAAGAAACACAAGGAATCACCCGCGGATCTGCGGTCGCAAGTCGCAACAAAGAAGGCTCGTCGCCGCAGAGAACCCCCGACCCTAAGCCCGCGAGCAAGGAGGCTGATGCGGAGGAAGCCATGGGAGTAATGACTTGACAGAGTTAAGAGAATGCGCATCCTTCAGACCAACTTAGACAAGACAGGCGCAATACCTGCTCTACCAAACTATCCGGGAAGGCACGGTCGCCCGAGCGGTAGTAACAGAACGATACAGAGTTCTGGATGCTCCGGACTTGGCCGGAGACACGGAAGAAATGGTCGCTGTTACTATGACATCAACGCCGGGGGCGTTCACCAACGGAGTTCCGCTGGAGCGCCGCAATGGATACGTCGCGGTCGAGTGGACAGGAATGGTCGTGGTGAGCGTGTACGTGTCACCCAACAGCGAAAGTGCAGCATTCGAGGAGTTCCTGGATGGGGTTGGCGACTGCGTCAGGCAGCGCCCTCCTCGGTAGGTGCTAGTCCTGGGAGATTTCAACGCACACTCCACGGAATGGGGAAATGCTAGATCCAATGTGCGGCCGCGCGCTGTCAGATTGAGCCGCGGGACTTGGTTTCCTGTTGGGTAACAGAGGCTGGTCCAACACCTGCATCGCGTAGAGGGGGTGCTCCTTCGTTGATATCACATGGACCTCCCCCGACGCATTCAGGCGAATTTCAGGCTGAAGAGTGGCCGAGGCGGTCGAGACACTCTCGGACCATCTCTACATGATCATGGAGGTGAGAGACTCACTTGGACCTGAAAGGGTGACCGCGGGTGATTGTCTCGGCCTGCCGAGAGGGGGACGTGCGCGCCCGCCATAAAGATAGAAGATCAGGGAAAGGACGACGATCTGCTTCGAGCGGCCGCAATAGTGGCTGTCTGGAACTGGGAGGCATTGACAATGCCGATGGAAAGAAGCGTGGAGGAGGAGGCCGAGAACCTCCGCCGAGTCATGACGGGTTCGTGGATGGATGCCTTTGTGTGTGGTGTGAAATGTGGGAAATTGACGTTGCTGTTATTTGGTTAATTTCCATGTTGGTCCCGAAGAGTGTATCAGAGGGCCCGCCGCAGGCGACGACGTGACAAGGAATAAGTCTTCCTGTGCTACCGTGCGTACCGCGTGCTGGAACCGAAGTTCCGACTATAAAAAAATCAAATTAGTTCATTAGTGCCTATAGAATATATAGTTGATGAAAAAGAAACATTACTTATCATTAGTGTTCCAGAAGGTGCACTTAACGATATTCGATGGGAAAGTTGCTCAAGATGTAACAAGTCCCAAGTCCAGTTCAATGTACATAATTCGCCATAAAAATACGAAAAATTTCGGTAATACCGGAGAAAATATGAAACAAAATTATAAATATGGCCTTTTAGCATTACATGTTACGCCGTGCGACCCTTTCCTTATAACAGACCATACACCGTGGGCCAGACGGACCCCAAATGTCCGCTCATCCTTACGGCGTATCCTCAATACACCTCAGGCCCCACCATAAACCGAGTCTTACTAGCTTGCAGGAACCTTTAATCCTGCAAGTATTTTCCGCTTATAGCTGGTACTTAAGACAGTCCTAGGTCTATTGCACGTTCTTACAAATTACGGAGAAGGCAGGTACTTATCTAACGGGAAAGCTGGGTCTTCCCATAAACAATGTTGCCCATGAGTCACGTTGGTGGGAGGCTTCTTCCTCCTATCTTCATTCCTAACGTTGGTCATAACCAATCGGCATCGACTTTGCCGACGAAAAGTGTGAGCGACGAATCCACGTGCTTCGTTCAAAGGGCACATCCTTACTGAGCTTTCCTCCGTAATCACAGAAGAACGAACGTCACTTCTCCTACACCGCTAGAAAAGTCAACTTCTCCTACGGCATCCGGAAAGTCACCTACTTCTCTCACGGATCAGGAGAGTCATCTCTACTTCTACTACGCAGCCAAGTCTGGAGTCTACAAGCAACATCAAGTCAATCAAGTCTACAACACGAACGGAGTCTCAGGTCGTACTCATTCGTAGTCAACTCATATCAAGCATTCCTTTGTATTACACCGAATTTGTTGGATGTTATAAATATGTGGCGGATCGGTATCAACAGGACGCCGCCAGGTCGAGGCATCAACGCGGCGCAACAATAATAGAAAATTCTCATTACATCTAGGAAAGGTCTGTGTCTCATGGTTGATACCCTAATAGGAGCGATTAGGACATCATTGCCGAACGTCAATGGGCCCATCGACTCAGTTAGGAAACTATTACGGAGTGCGGGAGTCGGTGGTGCTTTATGCCACACCGATATGAGTCAAAGCCCTAGCAATACGGAAAAACAAGAACATTCCGAAGATGTCGATAGTGATCGAAGAAAAGATGAAGGCAAGAGTAGCTCTATTGCAGAGAGAAGATTTGGACCAGAAAGCTGATTGACGACGCCTGCATTTTTAATGGAGAACGATTAGGAAAGAGACACACCCAAGATGCTGGGATTGCAATGCCGAAGGTGAAGATGTAGTGTAATATCGTGGAAATTAAGATATTCATTTTTTCCCGATTACTTACAATTTATTAACAAAGAATTGAATATACAGGTATTAATCGAACAGAAAACGATGTTCGTTTAACTGAAACTAAATACGATGCTCGTATCTATATCAAATAACTTTACAGTTATTTGGCAACTCTCTCTCTCTCTCTCTCTCTCTCTCTAGCAACTCTAACAACTCTACAACACTGACAACTCGATCAATTCTCTCAACTCTACTCTTCGACGTCTCGATCAACTCTGACTCTCGCAACACACTCACTTTTCAACTCGCATACTCTGGCCTCTCGGTCATCGCTCCTTGAACCCGAAACCGTCCTTCTGCTCTAACATTGTTTAATCTTTTTCTCATATCTCTGCACGCTCATATTTTGGAAGAACTAGGTGACTTTAGTCACATAGGCGCTCTTCAATGTAAACTAACCACAGAAGGACGATGACACGGTTTTTCTATTTTCAACCGACCTCTATTTCAAGTTACTTTATGATATTACAGTAGAGCATGCGTTGTTCAATTGCCCCAGATGGGACAATGGAAGAACATTGTTGGATAATTACGTTGGCGAAATACTGGCAACTAATAACGTAATCGACGTGGTCGTCAATAGCGAGGAGAACTGGGCTAGATTCCAAGGGCTTTGCCGAAAGATAATGATAGCTCAATCAGATAGTCAAGATAAGGAGAGGAACATGGAGAGAAGAAAGAGAGGATTAACTAGAAAAAGATCATAATAAGATGAGAGGTACACTCAATAAGAAGACCAACCCTGAAGTAATGCCGAGAGGTGGTTCCAGGGTTGGTTCTTGTACCGATACAGGAGAGAGACAGAGGAGGGGTTTTTAGTAGCTAGAGATGCTATCATCCTGCCGAGCCCCGCATAATCCAGGCGCGCGCTAGCGTACCTAGTTATGCGTAACTGCATTCTCCCCTTCTCTCAAAACAAAAAAAAATGTGCAAAATAGGAATGAGTATGGATATGAATTTTTAAATTACTATCTGTCAATAAATATCCACAATTAGTAAATTTAGGTTTAAGATTATATTATATTTGGGTTAATATATAGATGCAAATGATCTTTTACTATGAAATGCATAAAATAAAAGTAGATATCAATTGGTACCACCAGATGACTTGTTATCTTTTGTGCTAAGTAAGTATACCACAAAATTTCAGTTCATATATAATAACCGTCACTTGTTGATGAAATGTCGTGGTTACGATGTTTGGATAAGGTATGTATTTCTGTTTGTTTTAAAATAAGAACAATAGATTGTAATAGACGTACGATTATAAATTGTAACGTATCCCTATTAAAGATAATTTTTGTTCTTTTGGAAGATTAGGGAAGAATACTATTCTTTGTTTGTATTCAAGTAATGAGAACGAGAAAGTGAGTGAAGCGTAAAGCATTAGAAAGCGTAGGCGAGAATGTATCTTCAGGTAACATTAGTGACGTATGCCTGAAAAAGGCAAACGCGCGTAGAGTCTGTGGTTTCAGTTTAATGTTTATACCAATGCAGTTATCTCTTCCTGGCAGACGAATAGTGTTTTTCTAACGCCATATTACGTTTCACCTTCTCTGAATAGAAATTCGTGATACTCGCAAGTTTAATATTTCAAGTTCTGGCATAATCATTCATTGGTTCGGTGTAATTAATACTTGGTTAGGTACATGTCGGAATTTGTTTGATTCGTTAAGAATTAAAGTAGCGAAAGAATGATTTTGACAGGAATTGTGTTCTTCTATACGAAAAAATGTCAATAAAGAGATATTTTAGTTTCACTGAACTGAACAAATTATTGAAAGTTTTAAGGATTTCGAATTTTGCAGGAAAACAAGTAGTGCGCAGTTTTTCCTGATAAGCGATTTATTCAGTAATTGGAAATAACCAATAGCGTTTTTTGTTTAAAAAGAATGGAATTGAAACTAATCAATTATCAAATATATTAGGTGCTATTTTTTATAGGTACACAGTACTGACTTAGAAGTTATTGCTAGAAATGAGAAAAAAGGGTTACATTTTACGACATCGACATTGGAAAAGGTGGAAAATGACTCAATTCGGCATGTATATTTTTCTTTTTGTTATGTTTACCAATTTTTCGGAAACGGCTTGATCAATCGGAATGACACTTTTTGCTCCTTTTAAGACATAATTTCCCGTTGGTTCAGATATAAAATATTTTTTCATTTCTTTTTTTGCAAACTACTTTTTTTTTTTTTTACAAAAATCCAATTTTTACGTATACAAATTCATCAGTTATTCTGGGTTGGATCGAGCTATCGAGATGAAACCTTTTGCATCTTTTAAGGGTAGTCCATTGACTGGTCCCGTTTGCAAAATGTCTCCTTTTTGTTCATTGTTAAGTATTATTATTGCAAAGAATTCGTTATTTATCAATTTCATTTACGTCTGCTCAGTGATTGTTCTGCAATTGTTGGACTGATAACGAGATGATTCTAAAACAACAGCCTGGGCAAGTAGTTTGAAATCGTGTTTTTCAATCTAGGCTTCAATTCGTGTTTCCATTGCAGGAAACATTGGCTGGTTGTTATTGTTGCTGTCGTATAAGAGAAATTTCTTGACATAGCTGCGTACATCGTATTTTGTCCCTAATATTTCGGGGATGTACAGCTAGAATAAAATTGTCTTTCACTTGCTTATATTAATTTCTACCGTCCATAAATAGCCTTTTAAAGCTTTATTATCTCTCGCGCATATTAGTAGGTCATTCGCGAATGTTATCGCTTCTTTATTTTTATCGCTATATGCGCTACAATTTACATCGCTGTAAATTAAGTTAAATGGGGGAGTTCACGGCTTCTTGTTGTGGGTCGTTCTTTAATTTTAGATACATTGTTTGAATTGTTCTGGCTGTTACGTAAAATTGTTTGTTACGTAACATGTTCTAAATTATTACTATTATTTGGTGTCAACTATCTAAGTACTATCCATGTTCAGCGCTGCCTGACTTTCGTAAATGGATGAGAACGAGTGTTATTTATATTTCTATATGTCGGAGATGAAAGGACACCGGAAACTTCCCTTTGGAACTTTGGGAAAATCCCTTAACACTGTAACCTAGATTCTACCATAGCCGTAATTAAGCAATTGTCTTCATTCAATCCGATTGTATTTGCTCGAGATTTGTGACAATGAGCTTCGGCTCGAGGCGACAACCAGTCGCCTAACGTAGCCGCGGTCATGGGATCAACGTTTTGTCTAACAAAGGTATGAAGTAATAGTGTAGCTCTCCTCAAAAAGTGTTGAAGCGGTCATCACTTCTAAGAAAACTCTACATCTGGTCTTTTTAGTTTTCTCAAGCACTGAAGCCATCGAGAGCGTATAGACAAAAGACTGCGACGAAGGCAGACCATAAACAGTAGACAGGCGACGTTGGCTTCGGGGTTTTCAGTTATAGGGTAACACTGTTAGCGTGCGAATTTGGACCAGTTCAAATTGTATTCTTACTTATAATTACACTTCTGTATGAAAATATATTTTGTACAATTTATCTACGAGTTTCTCTATTTATACATCAAATAACCTCAACAAAGAAAAATAGTTGTAGCGGCACTCGACAGTAAACATTCCAACAGTTTCTGTCCGTGGATCGCCACACGCAGACCCTCTTCATCTCCACAGTACATGTTCAGCTAGCCTGAGGTCCCGTTATAAATCTTAAGATTTAGTTAACTAAGGTCCTTCAAACAGACAAACAGTCTTTGTCCCAACAACGAGAAGACAGGGGAAATCTATGTTTCTAACGAACGACGTTTCCCGCTAGCAACTTTCTCTCAACGTCACTTTCCCTCACTTTCCGAACGAAGGCATCTCTCCGCGAATCCGATGATCTCGTGCCCTTTGACACACCCCATCATAGATTTCCTCAGCAGCATCATCGCGACGGAAAGTTATTCTCTCGTGAGGTCACATCAGCGAGTTACATAGCGTCTTTACGCTCGGTGAATATTCTACGTTTTAACAAAGAGTTAGGTTAGTAATACTTGTACCGTAGACAAGCAAGTTGAGTAGAACATGGACTTTGAAAAAAGGACATTTTGTTATCCCGTTGACCGCGGATTCGTTATTGAACCTAGGATCATTGTCATTAGCTTCTCGAGTATCTAATTGCCACGATTACTTATCAAATTCTGTAATAATCCTATTTGCACTAGTAAATATTGCATAACAATAATGTCTAATCCAAATGAAGATTCGTTTTACGCACCTAACCTTAATCATAATGTGAACCCGACATATATATAACATTTATTGCCCGAGAAAATACATATTACACGTGTATATTCTCAATAAAGAAAGAATTTCAATTGGAATGTGGTTTTGGCAAAAGTACCGTTACGCGACGGTATGACGTAGCCATACAATATTTTGTGTCGGATTTACATTTTTAGCATTACAGTTAATGATTGAATTTAAGTCGCTACAAAAGTGGTACTTTTATACAATATTGTTTTTCCTTTCTTCAGGAGAAGAGTGCGAGAACGAGTATACTGAATGCGGTATGAGCATTGGCTGAAATAACTGGTTTTGTTATTCGATATTACTGTACAAAAAATATCTAAAACCTATAAATGGTATATAATGGCTAAATATAAGTGGTGACACGGACCACAGAACTTTTCAACGGCTTCGTGATACAAAGCGCTACGCCGTCAAGGCGCAACACGATGTGCTCAATCTGTCATCGATATCTTCACGCTCCTTCCGCCGAATTTCTCGGAAGAGCATACACGTGCCAACCGCGGCGGCACATCTAATGAACGCACGCTAGTGGGGATATCGATGGGCAACGAAGGGAAGAATCAGTTCGATCGGAAAAATAAGCACAGTCGACCACGAGCCACGATACGCGAAAGACCAAAGAAAACAAGTCCGCTATTCTCGAGAGATCGAGCGATCGTCGTTGTTGTTAATCATCGTTAAGTATCAATCGCTTTTAACTGTTAACTGTTAATTTGTTATTCATTGTTATTGAGTTTAATAAATGGTATTGGTTAAACATACTCGAGTGCACTTCAGTACCTATTACAACATACACCTCATATATATTGAGCATGATCCCAGACACTTACATTCGAACCAATTTGGCTTTTCTGTTTAAATCAAATCGGGCAACCGTACGTCAGGATCAGCCTTATTAGAAGTTTGCAGCAGAATATTTTTACTTTATTATTTAGCTGTTTGCAGTAGATTCGTGTGTTTGTTCGATTTGAAATCCAAATGTATATCTAAATAGCGAACGACTTTTTTATGAGGAATGGATATGTTGCTATTGTATCATAGATGTCGTATAGACGGAATTTTTTTTGCATCTGATATTTTGGAAATGTACGGCCGGAATGGAATTGTTTTGAATTTGCATATATTAATTTGTGATTTCCAAATTATTTTTATTACGTGGTGTGGAAAGCTCTTTTTGTCGAGCTTGAAGAAAGAAATCCAGCCAAAATGTGTTGAATGCCCTCTCTAAATCTATGAACACCGCTTCGACGCAATCACTCTCGTCTCTTGCCCAAGAGATATATGATGAATTTCGAAATTGCATGTATCGTTGAATGTTTGAATTTGAAGCAAAATTGAGTGTCCGGAATTAGGTTATTTTTAATGTATATAGTGTTATTTATCATAGATTCGGATACTTAATTAATGTTGGGTAAGAGTCTAATTGATCGTTATAGCTGGCAGGATCACTGTTGCTTTTCCTTCTTTTTCTAATGCTACTGCCTTTCTTGTTTTCCAGAATGGAGAAATAGTTGGCGTTTAGGTAATTGTTAAATATTATGCTGCAGGAGTAGAGGTGTGAAAAATGTGTAAATATGGCAGGTAGGTTCTTTTAAATCTATCCTACCAAATTCGATAATTTTTTTTTATTGTTCATTTTTGAAGGTTAGATCTAACTTGTTTTAATTTGTGGAAACGTTAGATAGGATTAACTGCGTATGCGTTGCTTCCGTTTGTTCGTTGTTTGTGCGATTATGCTTGTTACTTGATATATTCTTATGTGGCTATTTTGTGTGTGGACTGTTTGAATGCGTGCTCTTAGTATAGACGATTAGTTTATGACTTCCCAAATTAGCCTTTTTAGGCCCTTTATTTGGAGATACTCACGAGGTTTCGTCAATGTAACGCGGAGCGTGCCCATGCGGCCTAGCAGTCACGTACCCCCAAGTAGACCCTGACCGTTTTTCCCATTCGGTATATGCTGATTATTTCAGTTGGAATTCAGGCGTCTTTGCCAATATCCTAAGCTTTCTCCTTATACTTTATAGCCATCCAGATAATAAAGGTTATTTCCCTATGTTACTATGTTTAGTTTCTCAAGGTTATCGATAATGATTATCTTATTGTCTTCGTCGAATTGTGTGACGGTACATGTCGGCTTTCATGAGTTCCCATTTGTATCCGTTCTGGTTGTGTCAGAGTATATCACCTATGTTGTGGTTTTTTGGGCGGAAGACGCAGTTAAACGATGATGAAACCAGTTCTTTGGGTTTTTATTTCGATAGGTTTTTAATGCTACTTGTCCAGTAGTTTCTTATGGAGCTGTGGAAAGCTTTCCTAATTTCGTATTCACTCTCTTTGTTTCTCTGTTATTCTGCTGTTCTTTTTCTTTTCCAGGAACACTAGTAATTTTTCACCGTTGCGTTTGATATTTTATTTTAATGTACTAATTCTTTGTAGGATGATTGGTTCCCCGTGTTACTATCCTTTTTTCTTGTTTTTATCTTTTGTGCTTGTAGATGATTTCTATAGGTATGGTTTCTATAGGTAATCCGGGTACGGAATTTGATCTTTTCATGTTTTTGCTTGGTTACAAGAGTATTTTCATGCACTGTACCAGTTCCACTTCGTTTAATTCTTCTATTATCCGTTTATTCATTGGTGTTAATTCTATGTGAGAAAACATTTGCGTTATAAAAACTAGGACTTTATTGAATATAACAGAATTTTTTGTCAAAATCCAGGAAAACGTACTTACTTTCGCTACGTTTATGACTCCTTTCATATTATTGCACGGTGTGATATTTTTAGAAGCAATTGCTTGTATGCAGGGCCGGTTTAACCAAACGAGTAGCATAATAGTACATCGATTCTCTTCTTCTACCTTTGATTTTCCGATTGCAACATAACACAAGATGTTTACTTCCTTTTGTGTCATCTCGCCGAATGACATGTAAAAGGCTGTTTGTTCTTTCTGCTGTTACAGAAGTTGATGAAGTATTCTCGGGGTCGGCGTCACGAAAATGCCCAATTAATTGACCAATCAAGCGACGTACGAATTGCAAATACGTTATTTCGTTTTTATTCTTTTTCTCCTGGTTTGCGTTATATAATAAGTAAGAATTTATTGTTGATATTTCCAATCCGCAAAAATATAATTTTCGCCACCATTTTTGGGACTTTCGTATAAAACGGTATGTAGCTGTATACTGGTCTGCTTTGTCGACACCACCCATATATTTGTGGCGGCACTCGGCGACGGAACTCTTTCCGACAGCTTCGCGACACAAAGCGCTATACCATGAAAGTGTAAGGCCGACATGCCTAATGTACCATCGATATCCCTACGGTCCTTCCGTCGAATATTTGGAAGAAGACGTACGTGGCAACGGTCGCGAACGCCTAACGAACGCGTGCGTAGTGCGGATATCGAAGGGCAAGAAAAGAAAAGAATCTGTCCAGAGTTTCATTAGGTCTTGAACAGCGAAGTGCGAAGGGTCCAGTATAACAGTGAAGCAAACATAGTCGAAAAGCGTGGAGCGTTGATTGTTGACTGTTGGTTATTAAATAAACTATATTGTTGAACATCTAGAGCATTTCTTGGGCACTTACACCTTAATCCACCTCATATTTATCGTAATTTATCCGACTATATTGGTTGTTCCTTCTCTTCGTGTTCTTTTAGTGATGTTTTTCATAGTTGTGGTAGCACAAGTACTAAACATTAGTTGGTTTGTCTCTCCAAGAAAGTAGTAATATGTCTGCGTCTGTAGGCAACGATATCATTTTCTGCAATTTTTCGATTTTTTATATTATTCGGAATAAATTTTCTATTAGTTTGAATAGTTCCAGTTGTGTGACATTTCATGCTTAATAATGCATCAGCCAAGGGAATACAAGTAAAATAATGGTCGGCATAAATATGGTATCCTGCAGCTTCAGGGTTTGATTGTGATAAGTTTTGGTACAACTGTAAAACTATTCTTGTACTTATTGGGAGATTAGGTCTGACTAATTTCTCAGTCGTGAAAATGCCATAACATGGCAAAATGGTTTCTATGTAACCCATATTGGCATCCGCATAAACATAAATTTAATTTTTGTGCTTTTGTGCTTCATTTGTTACTTCATTTACATGAAGCATCCAAAATATTTGTAAACATCGGTCTTTTCTAACGGACAAAACACAAGATTCATTGCAAACAAAATTAGTCGAATGTATACCGAAACTCTTAGAAGTCGTTTTATAATGCAAATGAATATGAAACAAAATATTAAAGTTAGAATTATTAGATTGCCTCAAAAGTTCTTTTCGCGATCTTCGCATCGCGCACCGCCTTATCAGACAGCGTCTAAATAAACGTATTAGGTTGTCCCAAAAGTTCCTTCCGTTTTATAAGGAAATAATAGACGCATAACATTTTTTGTCTTGTATTATTTTATTGTATTATGTATGATCCATTTTGTTCTAACTGTGGAAAAAATAGAATAATAAGATATGTAGAAATAACTGTAGAACAAAATAGGTCAGACATAATTCAATGAAACAATATAAAATAAAAAATGTCCTTCTATTATTTCCTTATGAAACAATAGAAACTTTTTGGATAACCTAATACAACCTAATCTGCATTCTGTTGATCATATAGTCATCAGCCGTTTTGTAACTGCACAAGTGTGCGTTTCGTTCTGAATAAAGCGTATCTTAAACCTTTCTTTGCATCTTGAAAGATAAAAGGTAAAAAAAGCGCTATATCATGCTTTAAAAAAGGCAACAGTGTTAAGGGCATTGCATATGGTTTATATCATGTCAATAAATATTTAGGAAAAGTACAGTATAAAAGAAGATTTGATTGTACGGAAGTGCGTTTCATCCCTATCGTTGATGTAGCAAAACATTGGAGAAGTTGGGGAGTTGCTAAGTAAGCTTTGTTATTTTGTGTAGGTAGCATTAATGCGAAAAATTCCTACCGAAAATTAATAATTTTGGGTTTCAATGAACATGATGCTTCAGGGATAAACTTTTTAAAATTGTAAATCTTGTTTCAACACAACTTCGAAAAGCAGAAATCGATGTTAAAATTATTGTTTATGTTCAAGATAGCAAAAAACAAAAGCTATTTAATCTCATAAATGTAACGTTGAGGCGTTCTCGTTTATTCAATGACATATTTTCACCTCGTCTTATGAAAATCTGGTAGCTGAATTGAGATCTTGCGATTAGATGCGTGTATATAAATTTGGCGGTAATCGTGTCCGAACTAGGTGAAAAGAGAATGAGCGTTTCGTCCGGGACTACCGGTGGACTCGTCAGTAAGGCTATACCCGGTGGTAGTCCCTGCCTTAGACGTAGAGGGAGTGTCGCTAGGTGCGGTATTTGTATCGTGCGCCCGTAATATTCGACCGCTAGCGAGACAGACAGACTCGTTGTCTGTCGTAGTAGCCCTCTGGTGTTGGCGGTTGGTACCCGCGGATCGCCCGGGAGGTGTGTTACGACTGCGTTGATGCCTCGACCTGTCGGCGTCCTGTTGGTACCGATCCACCACACAGTCTCCCTCTCGTTATCTCCGAGAAACTTTATAGATACTCTCAATACGTCTAAATACTTCAGCACGAATCGATGAACTCTCTCGATCGTGATTGACGGTTGAAAGTAGCGGTGGCATTGTTTTGCTCGGAATTCATTACTCCTTACCATGCCTATGACCTAACGGTCTTAATGCTCCGAAACAAAACAACTACAGGATTCGAATTGTCCTGCTCGCGTGCCACTACATAAATAACGAAATTATAATTTTTTCCAAAGAAATACTACAAACTTGAGAACTCGATAAATCTTCTAGCACACCGAATTTATTAGACCGCTTAACAGATAATCAATCATTTTAATCTTAATAGTTTCGAAAATATGAAATTAGTTTTTCGGTTACTTAGTCGTCGAATGACTTTTGCGATTAAATTAGCAGTCTATTTTATCATTCATAATAAATTAAACTTCTATAAAACACGTGCAAAATGGGTTTCAAAACAACTTACTGACAATCACGAAGAAACCAGACTGCGTGTGTGCAGGGAACTTGAAGAATGCTATTTGACCGAAGGAAATGAATTATTGGAAAGAATTGTGACTTGTAATGGGATTTGGATCCATCATTATAAGGAAAACAGCAAAGCACGTGGAAGCATCCAAATTCTCTAAGCAGAGAAAGATTCAACATCCAACGGTCGGCTGGCAAAGCGATGTTAAATGTCTTTTGGGATGCCAAAGGTCCAATTTCTTCGTGATTTTTTCAGAACACCAGTGTACTGTAAATGATCAATGCTACAGAAAGACGCTTCAAAAGAATATGAAGCTTGCGAACTATTGAAGAAACGACGAGATTTGCAGAGAGAAATAGTGCTTTTTCTTCAAGATAACGTGCGACAACATACTGCGTAATTATCTCTTGAAACCATCAAAATGCTGGGAAATTCGACCACATCCACCCATATAACCCAAACTTCGCACCACCTGATTCCCTTCTGTTGCACCTTTGTTCTTTGCAGAGTCAGGGTTGAAAGAATTTACTTCGAGTCGACTTTCTTTAAGGAATTCAGTTACATTTCCGCGGACGAAAACTTGAGACATATAATTGCAAATAACGTCCATAACAGTTGCGTTACATTTATGCACATTGAACAACGAGAAATTTATTAAACAAATATCAAAGATGTTAAAGTATCCTTTTATTTTTTGGTAAAGCACAGAAATTATTTCCTTTTTTTCTGTGAAGCCTTTAATTTTTTTTAGTTTTGATCGGACGGTTTGGCGAGATTTCGTTGCTGATAACATAAAAGTATTATAGTGATTTGCCGTTATCTGTTTTTGAATTCTATTACTATATGTAATAATTAGTTTTTTGGGTGGAAAAATTTGTTTGTTCGCACTTATGCAGCATTATGAGAATTGCGAATTATATTAAATTTAATGCAGTAACTAATTTTGGCGCGCATTCCCGGATGGGAATGTCCATGTAACGAATAGAATATGGTGCGACGTAACGGTTCCGGTACGTACGGTCGCGGGGTTTCGTTCGTGAGATCGCAATAAATTCCGACATCCTTATCGGGAAATCGTATTCTATTCTCTTCTATTCGGGATAGAGTATCGGCTACATTATTGTCTACCCCTTTAATGTGTCGAATATCGGTCGTAATTTGTCCGACGTAGTCTAAGTGTCTAAACTGTCTCGGCAAACACTTGTCGAGGTTTTGATTAAACGCGTATGTAAGGGGCTTGTGGTCGGTGAAAATAGTGAAATCTCTACATTCGACGACGTATCTAAATCGTTTCACCGCGGTGTACATCGAGAGTAGTTCTCGGTCGTACGCGCTGTACTTTTGTTGTGCGGGGGATAGCAATTTTGTCATAAAACCTAACGGTTGCAAGGTTTCGTTAAGGGGGTATTCTGGTCTAGAAATTTGAAAAAATCGAAAATTTTTTTCATATTTCCAAAGTTTAGACATTCAAGAATATGCCCTTAAAAGGATTTTTCAAAATTTCAATTATTTTATGAGGTACAGCCATTTTTGTGACGCAGCATGTGCTCCGGTCCGACCGGGACCAATGTGCAATAAACGGTAGACGCTGCCCAAGTACGAACGTCTCAAAACTTTAAACGCGTTTTTCTCGAAACTACTTTCTTCGAGTTGGCGTGCACGATATCTCAAGTTCTAATTAACCGATTTATTTTAAATTTGGTCTGAATATTCCTTACATACTCCTTTATCGTCCGGACCACGCTCAGCTCAAAATCTTTAATATTACTATTTGTTAAACGTTCGGAATTGTCAAACAATAAGAAATTTTTTTTCAAACGGCCGTCATTTTGTGGAAGAAATGTTGTATTGACTTTTCCAAGATTCAAACGATAGCGGCATCCATACTAATTAAGAATCCGTTCGCATTTTTTGTTTCGGATGACCAGAAGAGTTGATATCATGCACGCCACGACACCCCATTTTTGTGGCAGCACACACTTTACCAGCTCATAACTTTTTAAATATTGAGTTTTTTTCAGTGAATATTTTACGTAATCCCGAAATATCAATAAACAAATGCTAAAAAGAGGATAGCAAAAATATTTTTTGTTTCGCTTGGACAGAGCTTCAAAAATCGCCCGAAATTCATGCCTCTAGACCAGAATAACCCCTTAATGCGCTGTTGGAGTACCATTCCTATGGCGTAATCGGATGCACCGACGGCGAGGCTGACGGGCGCGCCAGGGATCGGCTAACATTGTCGCGTTAGCGAAGGCGCGTTTCGACTTGCGGAAGCCATTTTCAGCTTGTTCGGACCACTCGATAGATGCGTTGCGCTTCGTTGTGCCTTTCAATAAGTCGTTGAGTGGTTGAAGGATTTTTTTCGCTGCCCCCGGTATGAAACGTCTGTAAAAGTTGATCATACCGAGGTACTTTCGTAGATCTTTAACGGTCGTGGGTAGCGGTACTTTAATTATTGCGTTGACGCGTTCGGCTAATAGCTTTATCCCCTCGGCGGTAACCGTGTAACCGAGAAATTTTATTTCGCTGACGCCGAATTCACATTTCGCGAGATTTATTACGACCCGATATTCGTCGAGGCGTTAAAACAAAATCCGCAAGTGCTCGCGGTGTCCTTTTTCGTTTTCGGACGCAATTGAGAAATTGTCTATGTACGCGTAGACAATTACTATATCCGGCCTATTTTCAATCGCGCATTGATACATCATGTCTTGAGCCATCTTGCATCTATTTAGATTAATTTGTAGTATTTTCATTTTCTTTTCTGGCTACTTTGTCTCAACATTTTCCTATAGCTGGGGCATGCTAGTGGCCCCGTCACGTGATTAAATCTAGTACCTATTTCCTTACTGCATATAGCACAGCGGGGCAAATTTGGGCACACAGGTATTGTTCGGAATTTTAGTTGGCCGTCCGTTTATGACACGGACAGGCCCATTCCTCTCGTTAGGAAATTCTGAATTACATGTCCTCCCAGGGCGGTAAACGTAATGACTCGAGGTCAGGAAAAAACCCAGGAAAGGACCAGCCGGAAGAGCACGGTGAAGAGAAGTAATCCAATGGCGGGAGGAGAGAATCAGGAAGGGGGGAGTTCAGTTCATCTTCAACCATCGGACAGTACAGACTTAGGACGACAGTAGTCCTCACTTAGTTGGGGAGCACGAGGCGGGTATGGGTTCTCAGGGCGTAGGACCACGCCCTGGGAAACCCCGATGGATCTGATATTCTCCTGTAGACGGGTGGCGGCTGGTCGGTGCCTTTAGTACTCGTCAGTTCGCTGAGCTGGTGCGGAGAATTTCGGAGAAGTTGGTAGGCCCATATCTGCCAAGACCACTCACCTCACCTTCTCGTGAGGCTCCCTGTCACCCTGCACCGGCCTTGACCGGGGTGGGGTGCGAAAGAGTGAGTGGCACCAGGACGGAAACCTTGTTGACGACGCTGGCTACAAAACAAATGAAACAAGATGGATAGTCACAAAAATATGAAAAAGGTTTACGGTGCAGGGGAGGGATACCCCAGTACCGGCGCAGAGGAGGGTTGTAAAGTGGGCCCCCTGCCTCTTCATCGCACGACCACGGCCATTCGAGGGTGGATCGCCAGGCCCCCGGATGTGTTCATACGTCTGGTGAAGGTGCAGCGGCGGCAGATATGGCGGACCGACGCAGAAAAGAGAACAAGAAAAGCTAGGAGATGAGTAAGGGGGAGAGGGATAGCGCAGTGGAGATAGACGTGGACTCCCTGCGCGAAACAACTGAGAGAACCCCCGGGAAAACATCGGAGGAGCATAAGGATCCCTTCAGGGCTCCTACAGTAGATGAGGTTAAGAGGTCCAGGGCGAGGAGGAAAAAGACGCACGGGACCCCTACAGATGAGGAAGAGTCGGACGCGTCGATAATATCAGGAGCATCCTCCTCTATGTCTAGCAGGGGCAAGAAGCGAAAATTTGCCCCGGAGGCGGTCTCACCGGCGATACCGGAGAAGCTCCTCCAAGAGATCGGTTCGAGTTCGCAGGCGGATATAAGTGCGGAACACGCCCGTCAGGTGGGGATTGTAATGAAGGTGGCGATTAACTCAACGCACCTGAAGGGCACTTACATCCGAGACCTTAAGACTGCGGCAACCTTCTTCTCGGCGGCCTGGAAGGATAAGACCAGGAAAGCCAGCCGAGAGAACCACTCAAGAGAGGAGCGTGCACAAGAAATACAACAAATAAGGGAGGAGCTGGCAATGCTGAGGCGGGAAAACGAGTAGTTGCGCTCTCAGCTTGCGGAAGAAAGAGCTGAAAGGACGCGTGGGTTCCCCAACCGGAGGGGACGAGAAACCCAAGGAAGGGACTACCGTCTGGAAGCCCTAGAGAAAAAGATGGACATGATTGGTACCCAGGTAGCGAGGGAAGTCATGTCTCAAGTGGGAGGAATGCTGGGATGTGAGCCCAACGGCAAGAGCTCCATCGGCAACCTCGAGAGTGTACAACACAGCCGTGAGAAGCGAATTTCCCCCTCTGAAGGCTCGTAGCTCCAGGGAGGAAAGAAAAAGACCCACGAGGCAACCGGGAGTGGCCAGGGTGTTACCGCGCACCCCGCGATCATCGGCGGTGACGGTAACATTAAAAGATGCTGCCAAGATCTCGTATGCGAAGGTTATAGCAAAGGCGCGAGAGCACATCCCCCTGAGAGAGCTAGGGGTGAGCAAGCTCGAGATGCGGAAAGGGGTAACGGGATCCATACTGATCCCAGTACCTGGTGACAAGGAAAGGGAATAGGCGGCCATGTTGGCGTCCAAACTCACTAATGTATTGGACCCCAACCGCGGTCAAGGTGGCTGCCCCGGTTAGAAGGGCTGAAGTCCGAATTGACAATGATATTTATTGATTCTATTGATATTTCGATCAGCAAAGAGGAGCTGCAGCAGACTGTAGCCTCTACAGCGGACTCCAAAAAAGAGGACGTGCTGGTAGGGGATATCAATGTCACCAGAGGAGGCCTGGGTACAGCCTGGGTAGGATGCCCGGTGGCAGGGGCGAGAAGACTAGCGGGGCTGGGGTGAATGGCAATAGGATGGTCCTATGCCAGAATAACAGCGGTCCCCAAAAGACCACTGCAGTGTTACAGGTGCCTCGAGGTCGGGCATGTGAGGGCTACCTGCTCATCAGCGGTGGACAGGAGCAGTCTATGTCACCGCTGCGGGAAAAAAGGGCACATGGCAAGGGCCTGTACAGCGGCCAAGCCTAACTGCCCGCTCTGCGAGGCGCTGGGAGCGCCAGCAGGGCACAGGATGGGAGGAGTGGCTTGTGCTCCTCCAAAACCAGTACAAAGAGAAGAGACAGGCAGGAAAGAATGGAAAAGACCAGCAGCAGGAAGAGTCCTGCGAGGGAGGCGATGTGCGGCCAGGGGGAGGCCGTGTTAGTGGAATAACATTCCCCCTCAAAATCCTGCAATGCAATCTGGAGCATGCGAGGCGAGCTCAAGACCTGCTCCTCCAGACCATCAGGGAGAGCAGGATAGCCCTCGCAGTCATCGCTGAGCCATACTGTGTCCCAACTAACACCAACTGGGCGCAGGATACTAGCGGAAGAGCGGCAGTCACGTGGGATCCAGGTTCAGGCCACTGCGGCAAGCTGCTTGACCGAGGCGACGGTTGCGTTGCGGTAGTGGGCTGGGATTGCTGTCGTGGGCGTCTATTTCTCCCTTAACTGCGGGCTGGAGGCCTTCGAGGATTTCCTGGACCGGGTGGGCAACTGCGTTAGGCAGTGTCTCCCGCGCCAGGCATTGGTCCTCGGGGACTTCAATGCATACTCGGTATTATGGGGAAACGAGAGGACCAGAGCAAGAGGAAGGCGGCTGTCAGATTGGGCGGCGAGCTCGGGCCTTGTTCTAGTTAATAAAGGCAGCGTCCGGACATGTGTGGCGTGGAGAGGAACCCCGGTGGTGGACCTCACGTGGGCCACACCACAGCTCTACCCGAGGATCAGGAAGTGGCGAGTGGCCGAAGACGTGGAGACGCTGTCTGACCACCTCTACGTGTACATGGAGATGGAGCTCCAGAATGCGGACAAGGCTCGGACAATAAGACCCAAGCCGACCCAACATAAGTAGAGCCTCAAAAGACTCGATAAGGACCTGCTGGAGGCGACAGCCGCTGGACTGGCCTGGAGCTGAGACGCACGTGACGCCTCCGAAGAATGGTCGGTGGATGACGAGGCGACAGATCTCCTCAAGGGAATGAAGAGTATATGTGATGCCTCAACGCCACGCATCTCCAGAGGGAGCAACACGCGGAAGCCGGTGTACTGGTGGAATCCAGAAATTGCCGACATGAGGGAGCAATGCAGCCGAGCCAGGAGACAACGTCGCAGGCGGACGAGAAACGAGGTTGAGATCTCCCGACTGTACGCGATGTACAGGATGCTGAGGAAGGACCTGAAAAGGGAGATCAAAGCCGCAAAGGAGAGGTCCTGGAGGGAGCTAGTGCAATCGGTCGACTCAGACCCGTGGGGGAGACCGTACAAGGTAGTAATGGGTAATATCAGACCAACGCCCCCCCCCCCCACCCGCAGACCGAAAGCATGGACCCGGGGATGCTGGACAAAGTAGTCAGCACCTTATTCCCCAGACAGGAGGCCATAGCACAGGAGGAGGAAAGCTTCCCCTCCCCCCTACACTCTGACGAGGAAGACTCGGTCCTCGGTCGAATACGAAAATAGCCCAGAGTGGAGAGGGGTAGAGGACGAGATCTCCGAAGAGGAACTGGGGAATGCAGTCAGAAAAATGGCCTCCCGGAATTTAGCCCCGGGACCAGACGGCATTCCAGGACGGATATGGGCCCTAACATACCATCTAGTGGCCCCCCGCCTGCGACACCTCTTCAACCGTTGCCTGGATGAGCGGAAATACCCCAGAAGTTGGAAGATGGCGAGGCTGGTGCTCCTGAGAAAGGAGGGAAGACCCCCGGATTCCCCCTCAGGATATAGACCTGTGGCGGATCGGTATCAACAGGACGCCGCCAGGTCGAGGCATCAACGCGGCGCAACACCTCCCGGGCGATCCGCGGGTACCGACCGCCAAGATCAGAGGGCTACGACGACAACGAGTCTGTCTATCTCGCTAGCGGTCGAATATGCGGGCTCTTCATACAAATACCGCACCTAGCGAGACTCCCTCTACGTCTAAGGCAGGGACTTCCGGGCATAGCCTTACTGACGAGTCCACCGGTAGTCCGGGGACGAAACGCTCATTCTCCTTTCCACTCTCTCTTATCACTTCTTTCCATTCGCTTTCACAGCTGACCCCAAAGACCTATACGTCTCCTGGACGAGGTAGGCAAATTGTTTGACAGAGTGATTGCCGCCCGTCTAAAGGGACATATGAGGAGGAGAGAGTTCGGGTGGCACGAGAGGCAGTATGGATTCCGCCGGAGCCGGTCCACCGTGGACGTTATTGGACAGGCCAAGAGAACGACGATGGACTTCACATCCAATCAGGGAGTGGCATTGGCGGTCTCGCTTGACATCACCAATGCCTTTAACACGATCCCGTGGCATAGGATAGTGGAGGCCCTGCGGCACTACCAGGTACCAAAATACCTGGTAAGGGTGATCAGATCTTACCTAGACGATCGATGGGTAGGATATCGCAGCCAGAGAGGCACGGAGAAGAAACCGGTCGGAAGAGGAGCCCCGCAGGGATCAGTACTGGGACCAATCCTCTGGATTACAGCTTACGACCGAGTGCTGCGATGCCCCAGGCCGCCGGGCACGGAAGTAATATGCTACGCGGATGATACGCTGGTCATCGCTGGGGATCGTTGGTGGCACGAGACGGCCAACCTGACCGAGGACGCGGTGGCATGTGTAGTAAGGGAGATCAAGAAACTAGAACTACACGTGTCACGGGCCAAGTCGGAGGTGCTGGGCTTCTACGACAGCAGGCGAAAAGGCCCCCCTCCCCCAGGATTGGGCATAAGCATAGATGGAGGCAGAGTGATGGTGGGACAAACGATGAAATACCTAGGTCTCACCATCGACGGCCAGTGGACCTTCGAACAGCACTTTGAACAACTGGTGTCGAGGGTCGCTGCGTCGGCAAACGCCCTATGTGGATTGCTACCGAACCAGGGAGGAGAAGGACTAGGAGTGAGGCGCCTCTATGAGGGAGTGGTGCGCTCCCGGGTCTTATACGGCGCCCCTGTATGAGCTGAAGAACTAAACAGGAGCAGACGCAGCATGACTCTATTAAGGGGATTCCAAAGGAGGACAGCCATCAGGATCATCATACGCTACAGAACGGTGTCCTACGCTTCAGCCACCGTCCTAGCGGCATCCCCCCCTTTGAGCTGCAAGACCTTGCGCTCAAAGAGAGGTACGAGTGGAAGAAGAGTCTGCTGCAAAGACCCGAGGAGGCATCCCAGCACCTCGACTTGGGAGAAGTCCAGGCAAAGATCTGGAGACGGTGGCAAGCAGGGCTGCAACAAGAAATCCGGGAGAGATCACACCTTGCGATCTCCCGCCGTGCTTCCTCACTGGGAGAAGTGGAGAGACAAGAGAGGCGCTCCACTGACCTTCAGGATAACCCAAGTACTCACCGGTCACGGGGTGTTTGGGGAATTCCTGAAGAGGATTGGAAAGGAAAACACGTCCATATGCCATCATTGTGGGACGGAGGAGGACATGGTGCAGCACACATTGGCGACCTGCCCGGCGTGGGAACTGCCGAAACAGGCCCTGCAAGAGGAGATCGGAATGGACCTACCCCCAGATAGGATTGTGGAAGCTATCATCGAGGGTGGCTTTGAGTGTGCCGCCGTCCGTGACTTCTGCGAGCAGGTAATGCTGGCGAACGAGCGGGCGGAGAGAGAGAGAGAGAGTAAGATCCGGCCATCCCTCGAGAGTAGCAAGAACCGAAGCAAGACCCCGAAGGAGTCGGGAGGATAACAACGCGGATTGACACCAGTGGTGTGGTCCCTCTGGTGGACTAGTAGAACAGCAGGACGTGTCCAATGGGACTAGACGGGGGTGTCGACCGATGAAATGAATGACGACCGATGGACTCGGGACACCCCGACACGTCAGGAGGCCACCTTGGAGTTTTAGTCGGTAGGAGTCCGACATTACCCACTTCGGTGGGTGTCCATGAGGATTTCTCCACGAAAAAAAAGTCCTCACTTAGTTCGGTTAAGTGTTACAACTAGTACAAATAAAGTGCCGTCTAAATCTAACACTCGAGTTATTTCATCTCCTCCACCTTGAACGTTAAGTCATTCGAGGTACGCGATATCCACTGATCGGTTTGACCTGACCGGCTGCTCTTTAGTCGATAATACACAACATATTGGTCCTTCGAACCGGATCCGGTGCCGTTGGAGGAATCATCAGTCCGGAGAAAATCAAGAGTGTTAGATAAAGCACATTTAAGTGAGTGCCACCTTCGACGAGAAGTACACCGCTGAACATAGCGCTGCACAGCGAAGAGCAGCAGACACAACGTCCATTCGACTGAACATCCAACCGTAAGTAATATATTTGTGGAGTCACTTCTCCTCTCATACAAAGCGAAAAAGTACAAATCTCATACAAATCGAAGTACACATACACCATGGCGACCAATCAGGCAGAACGCATGAAACAATTAAAGCAGGAACGTCTAGCATTCACTGAAGAATTAGCTAATGTTCAAGCGTTACTTGATAATTACGAGGAAGGAGGATCAGTAACCTTCATGCAATACCGTTTGAACTACTTAAAAACGGAGTATGCCACATATAGTAAAAATCAGAGCGAACTAGACGATACAGACGATGGTCAAGAACGAAGTGAACGTATGGCCATAAGGTATAAATTCTTGCGATGCAAAGCAGACATTGCGGACGTAATTGAGAGAGTTACGAGACAGAACAGACAACCAACTGACAGAAATATGATGAACACACCGAGCACATCATATGCAGATCTATTCGCGAATGAAGCTGCTTTACCAAAAATTCAAATACCTACATTTTCGGAGCGTACGAAGACTGGTCCGGGTTCGCGGATCAATTCCGTTGCAGGGTTCACAATAATTCCCGAATCGATGACTGTAAGAAATTAATATATCTCAGCTCTTGCCTAACGCAGAAAGCGGCTGACTCAATAGCATCGTTGTCAAATACAGCTCGTAATTACCCGGTCGCCTGGGAAATTTTAGAGAGACTATATAACCAGCCTGCCAATATCGTATACAATCATTTACAGGCATTGTTGGAGGTATCTCCTCTAAAACGTCCATCGCATCAGGGCATAAAAACTTATGTTAACAGACTAGAAACACACTATAAAGCGTTGCAAGCACTCAATCAGCCCACAGCGGATACAGCATTATTATATTTGTTTACATCCAAACTAGATACCGATACACAGTCACGATGGAAGGAACGAATAGACGACAAACCTTTCCCTAGCGTAGGAGAATTATTCCAGTTTTTGCACAGTCGCGCTAATGCCTTAGAACCGATGAATTTTACACATCATGCGCAAACACGCCCTACAACCCGCACGTATAGTGCACGTGTCAATAGCCAAGACAATGTACGTAAGATAACGCCGAACCAGACATATCTCGCCCAGTCCCCAAGCGTTTGCAATTTTTGTAACGGACCTCACGTAGTGCGGAATTGCAAAAAATTCGTATCGTTGTCAGTTCCGGAGAGAATAAAACACGTCAGAGATAAAAATCTCTGTTTCAACTGACTGCTAGACCATCATTCTGTGGACGACTGTACATCGGGGAACTGCATAGTATGTCGTAAAAAACACCACACTCTTCTACATGCCGATAGAGAGAACTCAAGACAGCCAAATCAGATTAATTTAGCATGTCACTCACCCGGTGTGGTACCGGATATCATTTTATCCACAGCGGTCATAAATATCAATGATCAAACCGGGAAATGCAAAGTCCTACTGGACTCCTGCTCTCAGGCACATTTCCTGACAACCGATGCATGTAAGCGACTAGGGTTAACCACCAAAAGAGTCAATATACCTCTCTGTGGTGCGAACCATATGACTTCGCACATCAGTCGAATGACTCGAACCAAGGTCCATTCACGAATTAGTGACTATACAGCAGACTTAACATTTCTGCTTGTCGACAACGTCTCGCAAGCAGTGCCATCAGTAAATATTGATCGAAACGATTTAGATATACCAGGTGAGAATCCATTAGCCGATCCACAGTTCCACCGTGCAGCTGAGATAGACGGTCTCATTGGAGCACAACTATTTTGGGACCTCCTTCGCGAAGGAAGACTCGATTTAGCAGATAAAAACATGCAGTTGCGAAATACAGCATTAGGTTGGATCGTCACGGGCGATACAGGCACGAGGAAGCTACCTTCCCAAGCAACTTGCAATGCGACACTGAAGGCTCTTCACGAAGAAGTGAACAAATTCTGGAACGTGGAAGTGGTCTCCTCAAAAAAAATTCTATCTCCAGAGGAACAAGCCTGTGAACTGCATTACACGAATCACACCACTCGAGAGTCAACTGGACGATACAATGTCCGCTTGCCATTTAAAACCAAGTACTCTCAGCTAGGTGACACATACGGGTTAGCTCTAAAGAGGTTTCTTTCATTAGAGCGTTCGCTTCATAAGAAACCTACACACAGAGCACAATACCAAGAATTTTTGAGCGAATATAAACAATTGGGTCACATGTCTGAGATTTCAAATTATCCAAGGGATGGCTGTTATTTACCTCATCATCCAGTCATCAAGGCGGTCAGTGTCACGACTAAGGTGCGCGTCATCTTCGATGCTTCTGCCCGATCATCATCAGGAAAATCGTTAAATGATTTGCTAATGATAGGCCGTACCATCCAGACGATTTATTCACTTTGATAATAAGATTCCGGACATACAAATACGTACTCGCTGCCGATATAGCGAAAATGTACCGGCAAATAATCATTCACCTGGAGGATCGGAGATTTCATAAAATTCTTTGGAGGGAAAACATAAGCGATCCAATAAATACGTACCAACTAAATACAGTGACATACGGTACCGCATTCGCACCATACCTGGCAATACGTACACTACAACAGCTAGCACAAGACGAAGAACAGAACTATCCGATAGGGACACGGGCCTTGAAATGGGATTTTTATGTCGACGATCTGTTAACTGGGGAAAACACTCTCGAGAAGGCAACATTGCTACGGGATGAACTCATTAACATAACCATGAAAGGAGGATTCGAGCTCAGACAGTGGGTATCAAATGAACCAAATTTAAAAGCGTCTATACGCATGACATCAGATGCATCGGAACACCTCTTGCTAGACGACAAAGACAGCAAGAAGATATTGGGCCTACAGTGGAAAGCTACACAAGATACTCTAGGCTACTTCTTAAAACAAGAAGCAAAGGGGTACAAGGTAACAAAACGAACAATACTCTCGTGAGTAGTTCAACTGTTCGACCCATTAGGTCTACCAGGACCGGTAATAGTCCAGGCAAAATTGATATTGCAAGAGCTGTGGAAATGTCAAGTAGCTTGGGACGATGCTGTACCACACAACATTCGGGTAGCATGGGTAAAAATTCCAAGAGCAGCTACGGAAAATTCATCAAGTTACCATTCCTAGACGGGTCACTATAGAGAACAGTATCAGGTTACGAATACACGGATTCGCCGATGCCAGTGAGCGAGCATACGGAGCATGCATTTACCTCCGTAGCACAGACCACCAAAACAAGCATTGGAGCCATTTATTATGCTCAAAGTCCAGAGTAGCACCGCTGAAAACGCAATCCTTACCCAGATTGGAGTTATGCGCGGCCGTGTTACTGATCCAGTTATTCAGTAGCGTCACCAAGGCCTTACATCTTGCAGTTCAATCAAGCATCTTTTGGTCGGATTCAGCAATAGTATTACATTGGTAAAACACTCCACCTCACTCGCTTAAACCGTTTGTTGCAAATAGGGTCACCGAAATTTTTCAAAGCAGTAACGTAACTCAGTGGCGACATTTACCATCAAGGGACAATGCGGCGAACATCTTATCTCGAGGAGTGAACATGGAAGACCACGTACACCACAATATGTGGTATCGTGGTCCGCATTGGTTAACTCAAGCCGAAACCACATGGCCAGCTGATGAATTACAGCCGATAGAAGTACCGGAGAAACGAAAGGTAACAACGCTAAAAACAACTGTAGCAACCCAAAGTCAGATACTGGACAGATTTTCCTCGCTCCCACTACTCAAACGAGTCATTGCCTATTGCCTCAGATTTTATAACAACACGAGACAGCAATACAAAACGCAGGGCAGACCTAACTGTAGAAGAACTACAGCAGGCAAGCAAAAGAATCATAGGCATGCTTCAAAAAATGGCATTCTCGAACGAAATATGGGACTTAGTCACTAACTCAACAGCAAGCAAGACAAATCAATTGATTGCTTTAAACCCATTCATGGACGCAGGAGGAATAATAAGAGTGGGTGGCAGATTAGCACAGTCAAAGCTGCAATACGAGCAGAAACACCCGGCCGTATTACCACAACATCATCATGTCACAGAAGTAATTATTCGCGAAGCGCACATAAACCAGGGTCACAGTGGCGTTCAAGGCACACTAAACGCAGTAAGACAAACATTCTGGCCAGTCAACGGAAGAGTAGCTGTAAAGGCAGTAATTCGAAAATGCGTTCTGTGCCATAGAATGCAAACCAGAACCCTTACATATCCTATAGGACAACTTCCAGCAAACCGAGTCAGATTCTCGAGGCCATTTCTGGTTGTAGGGATTGACTATTGTAGTCTGTTTTACATCAAAGAGAAAAAATATCTGAACACAAAACGGTTGAAGACCTATGCAGCAATATTTGTATGTTTCAGCACTAAGGCCGTACACGTAGAAATGGTCAGTGATCTTATCTCGGAAGCATTTATTGCAGCCCTAAAAAGGTTTTCACGAGGCGCGGAAAATGTACTGACATCTATAGTGATAATGGTACTACCTTTATCGGGGCAAACAGGGAATTACATAGAGTCATTACAGACTTCAATTCCGAAAGGAATATAGCAGTCCGTAATTACTTATTAAACAACAACGTAAGATGGCATTTCATCCCACCTCGCACACCACACTTTGGAGGATTATGGGAAGCCGCAGTAAAGGCAATTAAACATCACTTGGTTCGCATTATGAAGGAAACGCTCTTCACGTATGAAGAATTAACGACGTGCACGATCGAAATTGAAGGTATCCTCAACTCGAGGCCATTAACACCATTATCATCCCGATGACCTCAGTCCTTTAACGACCGGGCACTTTCTGATATGTGATGTAATAACTAGCATTCCCGAACGTGATCTTACTATCCAAAAACCCGGCCGACTGTCTTCATGGCAACGGATACAGTAAGTGAGGCAGCACCTGAGGAACAGGTAGCATAAAGGATACCTAAATCAGCTGATGGTCGGAAAGGGTTGGCATAAGCCGGAACTCACAGAATTCAAGGAGGGCATGCTAGTCATACTAAAGGAAGACAACACTCCTCCGCTCCAGTGGCCCATGGGCCGGATAACGAAGCTGCTCCCAGGAACTGATGGGGTCACACGAGTAGTTACGGTGCGCACAATTAACGGAGAATATAAACGAGGGGTCAATAAAATAGCACCTTTACCGATCGACGCCGAAGAAAAAAAACAAACAAGCCAACCAAACACCACGACCAGCAACTTTTGAACGGGACCGTTCAAGGGGGGCGGTATGTTCGGAATTTTAGGAGGCCGTCCGTTTATGGCACGGACAGGCCCATTTCCGTCATTAGGAAATTCCGTATTACCAGTCCTCCCAGGGCTGTAATTCGGAATTTGAGTGCCCATCCGTTTATGACACGGGCAGGCCCACTCCGCTCGTTAGGAAATTCCGAATTACAGGACCTCCCAAGACGGTAAACGTAATGACCAAGAGGCCAGGAAAAACCCAGGAAAAGACCAGCCGAAAGGACACGGTGGGGAGAAGAAATCCAACTGCGGGAGGAGAGCAAGAACAGGGTGCTTGGGAAGTTCAGCTTCAACCATCGGACAGTACAGACATAGGACGACATAGTCCCAACTTCGCTCAACTACAAGCAACGAAGACTACAGACACAGGACGACAAAGTCCCAACTTAGTTCGGTTAAGTGCTACAACGAATACAAATAAAGTGCCGTCTAAATGTAACACTCGAGTTATTCCATCTCCTCCACCTTGAACGTTAAGTCATTCTCGATACGCGATATCGGTTTCGTGATTTCTTGTGTCTCCGACGTGACATCCTCCACTTTTTTTTAGCCGCTCATTCTGGACCTTCGATCACCTCTCTTCCACCAACTTCGTAGTGTTCAACGAACGGCTACGACCTGCAGGTGAATTCTGCGGGACGACCAGACGCGAGCCCGAAGTTGTCGTGTCGTTTGATTTGCCAAACTTGAATAGCGCAGCGGTTAGTTAGAGTTTTGTGTTTCTGCGATCGACACGGTAGACGCATTTCCGGCCTCGCTTAACGTTGATTTAGCGAGACCGTGTGCAGGATCGAATTCTACGATAAGTGAACAATTTTCTTTTCTCGGACCGTGGAAAGCGATTGCGAATTCGATTCCAGTTGTTCGGTTGAGCAATTCCATTCTGAAGGATTCTTTGTCGTCGATACTCTGTGGTTTTTTGCTTGCGCAGATAATAATTGTATCACCCACCGAAAGAGTTATTTGAAATAGCCAGTTATTTGAATCAGTTACTCGAAAGCTTAGCGATGATTATTTATGTATGTCGCAGATGAAAGGACATCGGAGCCTTCCCTTTGGAACTTCGGGAAAATCCCTTAACACCGTAATCTAGATTCTATCATAGGCGTAATTAAACAATAGTCGTCTTTCGATCCGATTGTATTTGTTCGAGATTTGTGATAATGAGCTTGGGCTCGAGGCGACAGCCAGTCGCCGAACGTAGCCGCGGTCACGGGATGAACTCTTTGTCTAACATAGGCATGGAGTAATTCTATAGCTCTCCTTAAAAAGGAAATAGTTGTAACACTCGACAGTAAACATTCCAACGGTCTCTGTCCCGTAGCTCACCACACGCAGACCCTATTCTTCGAGTAAGATGAATGCCAGATGTCGATACGTCTCCGCAGTACATGTTCAGCTAGCCTGAGGGCCCGTTGTAAATCTTAAGATTTAGTTGACTAAAGTTCTTCAAACAGACAAACAGTCTTTGTCCCAACTACGGGAAGATAGGGGAGACCTATTTTATCAACGAACGGCGTCTCCTACTAGCAACTTTCCCTCGAGGGCGGCTAGTATCTTTTTCTAACCACCGATATGGAGACTGACTAATTAGCAGCAACGTCAATTTCCCTTACTTTCTGAACGAAGGCTATTCTCGACGAATCCGATGATCTCGTGCCCTTAGACATCATCGGGACGGAAATTCATTCTTTCTTGCGATTTCATCGACGAAAAGAGTAACCCCTTACGACCAGTGAATATTACGCGTTTTATTAACAAGGAGTCCGACTTAGATTTTGTGAGCCCGTACATCTATCATCCCGTTGATCGCGGATTCGTTATTGAACCTAGGATCATCGTCATTAGTTTCTCGAATATCTAATTACTACCACTACTTGTCCGATTCTATAATAATCGCACTTGCACACGTCAATGTCTTCCGTATTGCATAACGACAATGTGTAATGTAAATCCGACATATATATTGTAAAAATAAATGCCAAAGGTA
Source organism: Bombus pratorum (assembly GCA_930367275.1). Classification (NCBI taxonomy): domain Eukaryota; kingdom Metazoa; phylum Arthropoda; class Insecta; order Hymenoptera; family Apidae; genus Bombus; species Bombus pratorum. The sequence goes on along the minus strand of OV883995.1, from coordinate 776,451 downwards.
TTGTATACTTTCCTTGTTAATTTATAGGGAAAGGATAATTGTTTATTTCTGTATATTGAATCTGAACAAGTCAGCATCCTTGTTTGTTTGTATTATAATGCAATGGTGGACTCTGTTATACAATAAGTAATACTATTCACGGATCGATAAATTGTATCCAAGTTATAAATTTCTATTGCACAATTATGCTGTTTTACAGCAAATAGAACAATAAGATGGTTTGTAATTTGTAAAATTAATGTGTAAAGCTTTACTTATCTTATTAAATTGTCAATGCTACGATGAGGGTATTTATACGCTCGTAATTTCATATTATAACTTTATAATCTGCAATGTGTGGTGCTCTGTAATAAATTTGTGGTGCTCTCGTGGTTTCTCGTGCTGCGCGTTTCCGACAAAGAATGTAAAACGAATAATCCAATCGACAATTCTTTATTCGTAGTTTTATTTATGGCCAGACTTTTATACATAAGATTGAATGTTATTTTTTTCTTTTTAGTAGTAGTCATGCTACCGTATTTTGTATGCTTTGATCCTTTTTATACCGTCATTCCATCTTTCGAACCTATTTTACCTTATTCTTTAGCTACATTATTTGGTAACAATCTCTTGCATTTTATAAAAAAATATCTCCTGATTATTTTCTACGAAATCTAGATAAAGAAAATCTAGGAAGCTGAATAAAATTCTTCAAAGTCAGACTTTAACGCGAAACTAAACTCTCCAAACTCAGATTCTGTGATTCTCAGGAAATATCTACCATTCAAGAATCCGAACATTCTCCCCAAAAAGAGTCAATCATTCAGCCTCTACTTACATCCAAATTCTCCGTGTCCTCGTTACAATCTATACGACCCTCGTCTAAAATCTTCGTGGCCCAGCCGAAAATTGTCAACCGTGGCATCCTCTGAAACACAGGATCCCTAAACCGATCCCCATATCAGAATCCGATCCAGAATCGCAAACATTTGCCTTGTCACATAAACTTGAGGGTTGGATGATAATAAAAAAAAATAGCTGAGTTGAGCGTGACACAACTATCAATTTTGTTTTAATTAAACTTTATTATGAATTCAGCAATCACAATGTAATACACACTGAATTAACATAAATCACAATTCACTCCAACCACTTTATGTAAAACCTAGTTACACTAATACGTTAAGTACGTGACTGCTATAAGGATAGAGACAGGTAAAGATATGTTGACTGATGAGAGTTTGTAGTTTTTTTTGTCTAGGTGTCCTCGTATTATTACGGAGGAAAGCTCGGTGTGGGTGTGTCCCTTTGAACTAACTACGCGGATTCGTTGTTCACAATTTACGTTAGGAAAAGTGAGGGTAACGATCCGCGATGCCAATTGGTTATAGTCCAAGTTAATAAATGAAGATAGGAGGAGAAAACTTCCTACCAACGTGGCTCGTAGGTGACATTGCTGGGGAAAACCAGCAATTCCGTTCGCCAAATATTCGGATTTTCCCAATAGTTAATTACCCGCTTTCTCCGTGTTTATAAGAGCGTGCAATATAATAAGGACTGTTTTAAATACCAGCTATAAACCGAAAATACTTGCAGGATTAAAGGTCCCTGCAAGCTAATAAGATTCGGTTTATGGTCGGGCCTTGATTTATAGAAGGTCTGTCTAAGGGGGCATGGGCCTTGACGGTCAGACAATCACGGACGTCGCACGGACCATTTCACGCGACGTAACATCCTCCCCCCGTTGAGAGGACCCCGTTCAAAACTCTGTAAATATGGGTTAGACACTTGTCTTACCCACCTCCTTAGCTATCCGTGATTGACCGGACTCATCTGAATCTGATTGTAGGGGTTGAAGGACTTCACAGCTACCTCCCATAACCCAACGAAATGCGAGGAATGAGGTGGTATGAAGCGACATTCGATTTGCTTGTCGGCTAGGAATGCATTTCCCTTTTCATTGTGGTCAGCCGATTTTAATAGATTGTGCAGCTCTTTGAGTTCATTGTTTGTTTCGATGAAGTTTGTGCCGTTATCGGAGTGGATGATCGAGCAAAACTCTCGCTGAACGATGAATCTGCGAAGAGTGGCGATGAAGGTTTCGCTCGTGAGATCGCCAATGAGTTCAATGTGCACCGCCTTGACTGCCAGGCATACGAAAATGGCTACGTATACCTTGACCTTAAGGTAAAATGGACCACAATAATCGACACCGACGTTTGTGAATGGTCGAGACTCCGTTACTCGAGCCTCCGGCAAATTACCCATGATGTAGTCTACTGGTGGTAGATGAGCACGACAGCAACGGACGCAACTTTTAATCGTACACCAGTGTTATCTTACTGCGTATAGAGTAGCCTGTGTTTCTGAATGCATGCTGACCTTATGCTCGTGATCTATTATTCTTGATGTAACCGGAGATTTGGGCAATATGATTGGGTGTTTTTGAGCGAAGGCCATCGGCGCTTGACTCGGCCGGCCCCCGACGCGCAACATTCTTTCCTTGTCGATAAAAGGGTTGAGTCGTTGGAGTTTCCCATTGACTGGCATATTTCGATCCTTCGGAAGCGTTGCTATCTCTTCAGAAAAGTGACTGGATTGCAATAGTTTGATGAGTTTGTCGTGGGAAACACTTAGTTCCTCTGTGGATAGTGGTGACGACCGGTTTTGTTTTTGTTTCCACCGAAGACAGCGAGCAGTAATTCTGATTAATTTAGGCCAGGATGAAAATTTGTCTAGGAGACTGGGGTCGACAAGAGTTGTGGCTAGACAAATCACTGTTTTCTGTTCTGGTATGTTGGCCAAAGGTGTTGGACATAGGCCAACACTCTTCAGATTGCTGCAGCCACTGTGGTCCAGTTTGCCAAACATTCGGCTGCAGAAAATCTTCGGGTAATTGTCCTCGAGAAATTAGATCCGCAGGATTATCATTGGTGGGGACATGACGCCAATCGGTGAAGCTAGTCTTATTTTGAATTTCTGCTACACGATTTGCAACGAAGGTTTTAAGTGTGTGTGGTGACGAATTGAGCCAATGGAGAACAATAGTGGAATCCGTCCAATAAACTGTCCGATTTATTTTGATCGTTAAAGCTTGTTGTATAGTTGCGGCTAAAGATGTGAGTTGAAGGGTTCCACTCAGTTCAAGTCGTGGAGTGGTCTGCGACTTGAGTGGAGCTACCTTTGATTTCGCCGTGAGTAGTCGTGTCTGGATGTTTCCGTCAGAATTGTGTACGTAGATAAACACAGGCTTCCTACGCCCTTTCGCAACCGAATCGAATCTTTTGCAAACACAACTCGGTATCATTGGAATGAATTATCTTGATCTACCCGACGCATAATGAGGCTATGGTTGGTCCCGAGCTCATTGGGCTTGGCCTGTGGAATGCTGGATCGGCCAATTAGATTCCTGGGTATTTGTATGGTTAAACGATCGATTTATGATCTCAGACCAATAGTGATATTGTCGGTATTATTAAAAATGTCACTGTACGTTTATATGTGCCATCCATGAAAGTAGGGATGGCTGTGATGTGGCACCTTGCGGTAGGAGTTAAGTTATCGAGAGCGCCGATTGGGACCGCACATCTCCTTTGCCTTATGCCGACGGAGTTTGCGAACTCTTCGTTCATGAAGTTCATACTAGACCTAGTGCCTAGGAAAGCTCTGGCTCGGAATGATTGTGCTCTATTATTTAAAATATTGATCTGTGCTGTGAGCAACAGATCATGATGCAGTGTGGCGTTTGGAGAGGTATTTATCAACTCGGACCTTTTTTTTGTCTTCGGTTTAGCTAGTCAATTTTTCCCCGATTGGGGTTTGGACAAGGAGTTTTGGTCGGTGCATTTGGTCCCTGATGACCGAGATTCATATTGAGGAGGAGTTTTCCGACTCCTTGGAGGTGACGGAGGAGATTTCCGCGATGGTTCTGTGGTACGTTTCGAACGATGGGAAGAATGCGGTGTCGGCGATCCAGGTGATGATTGTCTCAGATGATTCGTCTTCGACGGCCGACCGCACGACGGCCGACCGCTCGACGGCCGACCGCTCGACGGCCGAACGCTCGACGGCCGACCGTTCGACGGCCAACCGCTCGACGATCGACCGCTCGATGACTGACCGCTTGACGACTGATCGCTCGATGATCGTACGCTTGATACACGGGAACTGACATTGGTATGTTCCCGATGTAAATATGTGTGGTGTCGGTGTACACATGTGTGACACGAAACAGCTGAACATTGGGTAAGAGAGTGTGCTCTGCCTAGGCAATTTGTGCAGAGTGATGCCCTTTTTACAAGTTCAAAGCGTTTGGTTGCCGATTTGGCTTTGAAGGCCTTGCAATGCTTGATTTCATGGGATCCTTGGCATGTCGGACACACTAACGTCCTGTTTGTTGTGGTGAATGTTTGCCCTCGCGGTAAGTGTTGTCGGTCACGGGGAGATTGATAGGATGACCTTTTGGTTTTATTCGATTTCGATCGGAGGTCATCATCGTTAGCCCGGGTTTGAATAAACTCCATCAAATGTGTGTATGATGGTATTCTTTTATTAGGCAACGTGCGCTGCCATGGACGAAGGTAGTTTCGATGAAAGCAACTCGATATGTATTATGTTTGAGGCGATAGACTCGCCTAATTTCTCTAGCGCTTTAAGACTCACCTTGACTGTTTCAAGCAAGTCTTCTACGGCTTCTGGTGTTTCCTCCCTTATTTTAGGATAGTTTCGTAGCAATTCCCAATGCCGCATACAGATTCGACGGTGATAGTCTTTCAGCATGTTAAGAGCGAACGAGTAATTGGAATCTGTGACTTCCAGCGACGGAATGCTTCGTGCGGCCCTTCCAGTTACAGATGCTTGAAGACATTGGAACTTTTGGACCGATGTTAAATTCACATTGCGGTCAACTGTAGACACGAATGTGTCGTAAAAATATTCCCATTCTTCGATGGAGCCATGTTAGGTAGATGATACATTTACACTGTGCATGGAATATGTGTGTAAGCGTCAGAGGACGTCCAGGTCTTAGTTGAGACAAAAGACTGTTGGTAGCTGTTAGAAGCATCTAGAATAGTCTGTTTGACAACAAGCGTGCGTGTAAGAAGGATATTGAGGTATTCAGGGTGTAATATACATGTATCGATGTTGTGTGCGAATAAAGCAATTAATTAATTATATCTTAACAAGCCGCCAAGCTTAGTCAAGGGTATCTCCGGTAACATAATCGATATCGGTTCGGACTCATTGCCGGAATAGCGATTTTTGAGTATCGACTGGGTTGATGGTTGTAGTTAGTCAAGGAGTTCTAGTATTCGTGTGTCAACGTTGTTATGTTCTTGCTCTAAAGATACTACACGCCCAGCTTCTTCCTGGTCTAACGCTTCCAATTCGTCTTGGACCGCATTATTTTCATCCAATGATCTTCGAACGATTTGCGGCAAGATATTAGGTGGTTCTTGCTTACCCGTCCGGACTCTTCATATTCGTCGAGTTGATGCTTCGTGATTGTCACTCCTCCGATTAAGGCGCTTCGTCTCCGCCGTAATGTACTGATCTGTTCAGCGTGGGCCATGTTTTAGTTTAATAGATTGAACGAGCTTATCTTGAAGAACTGGACGTTGGTCCGGGAATCAGTTGCCATTCCTTATTGTGCGGCGTGGGGTCGCGCATATGCTTAGCGAGGGAGGAGTTCCTTTCCGATGGCTACTCGTGTGGTTAGGTGATTAAGTCGGTAAAATGTTGATTTCACGTGACACTGTATGGTCACTGGTAAGTGCACTTTTCAATGGCATGTGATCCAGCTCGAAGGACCATGTATTTTCGATCTATCGCGGGGAGACGCGATCCCGAGGAAGCGCGTCAACGGGAGTCGTAAATTCTCGTTACGATTATAAGAATCGACACCACGAACAGATCGATCCTCTTATTTCTTGTGGGATAATAGGGGTAATTGGTGTGGTATAATACTGCGATTGACAGGGTTATAAAATTGATATTTCCAATAACTTAATACACTAAATAGTTACACCGTTACGTATGATATAAATATCATACACGATACTTTAACGTATGAAACTCCGATAGATGAACACAATGTTCTTTCGTAGTAGAGCAAGGCTCTTACAGTTGAATATAAGACGAAGGTGACTTTCTTGGTGTAGCAGAAGTAGCAATTGAATAGACTGATGTTCCGCTCTCATGCAATTACGGAGGAAAGCTCGGTGTCGGTGTGGTTTTTTGAACGAAGAAAGCGGATTCGTTGCTCACACTTTTCGTTAGTAAGGCGAGGGCAACGATCTGCGATGTCCATTAGTTCTAGTCAATGTTAATGAGTGATGAGAGGGGAAGGAAACCTCCTACCAATGTTGCTAGTTGGTGTCATTGTTTGAGGGAAAACCCGGAATTTGCGTTAGATAAATATCCGCTTTTTCCGTTACCTCACTACCCGCTTTCTCCTTAATTTATAAGAGCGCATAGTAAACCTAAGGACTTTTCTAAAAACCAGCCATAAACCAAAAACATTTCTAGGATTAGAAAATCCTTCAGGACAAACATATTAACTGAAAAACATATGTTGAAACAATGAAGTTAAAAAGTTAAAGTTTTATGGTGAGACCATAGGTTTATTGAGGGTCGGAATGACGGTACGTGGACTGTTGGCTGTCAAGCAACGCGGGGTGGAGTGCAGATGTCTTACGCGACATAACAGATATAACGTACAGGTCAACTCGAAACTCCGGAAACGTAATTGCATTGTACCAATAAAATCAATCGAAAGTTAAGCTATTTTAAACCTCGCCAGTACGATGCTCTTCTTTCTCGTCGAACGCCAATTTGGAGATTACGAAGCGATCGTGAGTACAGACAGATCGATCGTAATCCGACGACAAACTTCTGTATTCGGAGCATAAATCTAGCTTATCTACCAAGCCGCGGTAACCTACACTATCCTTCTTGTAGCCCGGAAGTATCGGCAAACTTGCTATTGTTATTAGGCTCTCGAAACTCATCATGATCTCGAGCCGATGTAATTTTCACGACACGTCGAGTAGATACCCGCACTTTTGGCTGCTTGTACCAGTCTCATCACGCATCTACTTTCGAAATAGCTATTTCCTTACCGTTAAACAGCACCCTCACTTTATTTTCTAACCAGCCTCCTGGAGTCCCTATTTTCTTAAACGACTAAGATCTCAATTTTTCCGCCACGATCCGAGATATCGCAGCTTTACGTACGGAATCTGTAATTTTTTTGAAATCCGTAGGGTCAGCTATTGGCCCCTTCTTCGTGTCTTTTAGCTTTTAATAGCATAGATAAACTTTCATTGTGTTTGAAAACTGATAAAGAGGAAGATCGATATCGAAACACTGTTTTTGTTTTTATTAAAAATTTTTATTTTTAGCATTTACCTTCATTCCTTCGTAACTTCAATTTCTCAATTATCTTCAAAACTGACTGAACAAATACGAAGCAGAAAAAGAAGCGAATCATTATATAGCAGCTCCTAAAGCTGGGGAGGCGAGGGAAGAAATCGAGTCCAATTCACCGTCTCCGTTTCTGTAGAGATCAAAGTTCGAGATGTTTCGCGCGCTCGCGGCAAAATGAACGTTACGATGCTCTAACTTCTGTTCCTTTCACCAACTAGAAAGAGTGTCAGACAGGGAGGGAGGGAAAAAGGGAGGGGCTGCAACGGTGTCGTAACGAACCGAGCGGGCTGTTAATTGCCCGCACGTTTTTTCTATCCGATTCCAAAGGGGCTAAAAAAAACTACGCGATTGCATCGCTCTTTAAGTTCCACGAACCGCGAACATAGGACAAAATAGTATTGCAATGACTATAGCAGGGTCGAACAAGGAGAACGTGAACAGGAGCGGTTCTAGCAGCTTCTTTAACCGTTTCCACTTCCTCGTGCAAATTTTAGAGAAATTGTCGTGCACTCGAGGCTCTTCCCTTTGAGATGGGCGATCCTATTCAGGGACCACTCGAAAAACATTCGAGTGCCCATTGTACGAGTACGTCCGTCTGTTCAGGATGCTTTACCTCGTTGATGCACACCCCCTACACTGCTTTGCAACCTGGTAAAAATCCGGGTAAAATTACTCACTACAAGTATCGTGTTAATAGAGGATGTAAGACTTTAATCAGATTTTAGATGAATTTTATTCCATGTACTTTTGATGCCAAATGAAAACTTGTATGTATTCACTAAATTTGTGCATGTCGTTCTTTATGATAGTTGATTTTGTTCGATTAGAGAGTCGACATTAAAAATTAATCCCAACTTTATATTTCTAATCTTCCTTTTTACAGCCAAATTGCTCGAGACTCGCCGAATTTAAAGCGACAACACACAATGAACCACACCACATATGTTAACCATGATGTGTTATAGAATAAATGTATAAAATCTACTATTCTGTGAATAATGCTAGCGTACTTTATTGTTAAATAAATAATCCTATCGATGGCTTATTTTATTTCACTTAAAACACTCCTGAAACAATGCATGTCTAAACTTTATGGTTGCGACACATGATTCTTTACAGCCTTTAATTTAATTTGTCAAATAGTTTCGTTTTGAATAATGGAATTAACGAATATGTAGTACATCTACTTCTATTTTTATTAGTAAATTAAATACCACCGTTTTCATCTTTTTCAAAATAATAAAGCAATATCTCTAGATATTCATCGAATATTCCACTAACTGCATTAACCTCTTCTGGAATGTTTAGACTCGGTGCGATAGTAATACACGTAACCGGCAGTTTAAGCAGTATATTATGCATTATACGACTGGATTTACGAATTACGATTTCCGATTTCCGATTTCAAAACGCATATGCTTAATGAAACAGTGGAGCACAAAGCATTCATTTACAATTTCCTACCATTTCCTTGAAAAAATGGAATCCCATTACAATGATTAAAGTAAAGATACGATTCAAAGGGAATCCAGCAATGCGCCATTAGCACTGATAATATTACAGAATGCATTATCCATTAAAGCTTTATGTATTAAAAAAGTTTTCAATTGTAAAGAAATTCATTTTACATATTGCACATTCTGTGAATGGAATAATTTAACGTAGATTTTAAAGAATTCTGTTCTAGTGCGAATTCTAACGGCGAGTTTAGAAAATACCCGTAGAATTGAATTCGTTCGGGATCAGCGAACGAAGGAGATGGCAGCATTACCGAAGAGGAGGAGCAGGAGTCTCAACCGCCGGAAGAAGAACCACGTGTCACCGCGGGAAGTTGGAGTCCGGCATCGAGGGTCACCGAGGAAGAACTGGCCAGGGCAGTCGGGAGATCGGAGCGCGCCAGCCCACTACGATTAATCATTCTGTTTTTCGATGCTGCCTCTCCCGACCTCGAGCTACCTCGTTTTTTTTCGTTTTCGGCCAGTTATCACGGAGGAGTCGGGGATAATGAAGCGCTCACAGTACGAATAAGAAGGGCGTCAAAAACCGGACGAGCCAGCAGATTCGTTAGGCAAATATTTAACGAAAAACGACGCGGCGTTTCCCCGAGCTGTCTCCACCCTTTCTCGTCCGGCTAGTTTTTGTTTTAACCCGTTACGTTCATTCCTTTCTCCGACGATACATACAAACACTTGTCTTGTAACTTTTACTATCTGTTATATACATCGGCCAAGAAAAAGAACTACTATTACTACTACAAATACCAAAAGCGAGTATAGTGACAAAGTAGTAACAAGAATGACTTCCCGTGCTATGGATAGTCCAGAGGACGGGGAGTCATTGGTAGTTGCCCTATTCTATGGCAGTTTGCCGGGCCTCTTCGGCTCGTAACCTCTTCTTTCTTCGGGCGCAATGCCCGCTGAAACTTACATCTAAGCTCGAGACTTTCTAAATAGCAAACCAAAAAATAGAATACAAAGATGAAATAAAAACATGAATCGCGGAAGCTGATCCAAGTGCACAAGTGCATCCAAGTGCAATGGATGAACAACGATCATATAGCGATCGCTGTCCGTTCGCATCTGCATGCTCGAGCAATATTAACGTTCGTTTCGAAAACTACTCGCGATCACGACCGCGAAGTTAAAAAAATCAACGGGCAAAGCCAGAGACGATGACATGTTCCATTCGCGCCAGCTTAACTGAGGATTATTCGGTTGAAATTCCCTGAAGCAGGTTGGTCACTCGAAAACGCGTCTACCCGATCAGAGGTCCACATCCACCGTTCTCACACATAACACCAGGGCGCAGAAGCCTCCACTAGAGAGAACGTCCCGAGACACCTGCAACACCCGAGCTTAACACACAACATGTACACTCTAATTTACGTACCATTTTCCTAAAATCGACTGACGAAGGCTAGTGACCATTGCGCAAAACGTGATAAGACGCATCTAAAGAAATTATATCGTTAAAATAAATATAAGTAAACTTGGAATTATAATTGTAATTTACAGCAATATTAACAGCGTGGTTACACTTAATCGTGTAGCTAATATTACCACGAATTGCGATTGTATTGATACATAATTTAAATTTATATATGTCTCCACATTTTTCGTATCTTAAGTTGTAGCGAATGAGAAAAACGACGCAATTTCACAGCCTAACCACACACACACATACAATGTGGAAAATACGTCGTGCACGATACTCTAACACATGGTCAGCAGCTGAGAAATTTTTGCATTAATTATAGTCATCGTACCCAATGTCTTTTTCCCATTCAAGTAGCACTTGGGCACGTGAACGAGATACTGACAATGGGCACGGAAATTGTTAAATCTGAAAATCCTAATCTAAAAACATGATTAGTTTGTTTCATTTGTATTTAACGGACTAACGTTCTTTGATTTTACATTTTATTACTTCGTTTTGGATTATAATAACTCTGCTTTATTAATTTAATAAATTACTGAAATTTTAATATATCAAAAATGTAGCATTAATTGAAAAAAGACTAAGACTCGATGAAATGGAATAATTGTCTCTAAATGTATTACCAAGATAGAAATAATCTTCGGCAATCTCTTCATCAAAGCACATTTCCGCAAATGCAGAAACAGTGTTCAAAATCGTTGCTTTGTTTCAATAATCTGCCTGTCGCGAAGTTTCTTCTTGCACATAAAATTTCACACATTCTTGTACGGAAAAGAAATGAATTTAAATTCATATTTTAAATTCTACCAACGTTTATAATATCTGAAATCAAATAAAAGAATGTGACTTAATATTGCAACAAAATGTATGTATCGTGTATTGCATGTATCGTCACTATCATTGAGTGAAAATTGCATCTTCCATTCCAACGAAATCGGAGGGCATCCGATTTCTCCGCTATAAAATACTCAAACGAAATCGCTTCGGTATGTCTTATATATACTAAAATTCATTGCTTAAGATTATGTGGCGGATCGGTATCAACAGGACGCCGCCAGATCGAGGTATTAACGCGGCTCAACACCTCCCGGGCGATCCGCGGGTACCAACCGCCAACACCAGAGGGCTACGACGACAACGAGTCTGTCTATCTCGCTAGCGGTCGAATATGCGGGCACTTCATATAAATACCGCACCTAGCGAGACTCCCTCTACGTCTAAGGCAGGGACTACCGGGCATAGCCTTACTGACGAGTCCACCGGTAGTCCCGGGACGAAACGGTAATTCTCTTTCCTCTCTATCTTCACATCCCCCACAATTAAGTGTATTTATGTCATACAGGTATATTCGTCTAGATATTTGCCTTTTGCAAATATTTATACCGAATACTATTGTACATATTCGTAAGTACCACGAATATATTCTCAAATTTATATGTTTAAACTAATTATTAAAAAATTAATAAACTAATAAATAAAGACATTAAAAAATGTAACTACACACGGGTATAAAAAATACCCGCGGTCACTATGCTCGCAAAAAATTCTACATAATACAACCAGTCACCCGTGCCGATTCGGACCTTTTGTCCTACGACATGATTGAGTGACCGGAGGAACAAAAATGCATGCGTCTCACCATTAGAAGCGGCGAAACGGAAAACGTTCCCATCGATACTGCGCTATCTCAGCAAATATCATTTCAAAGACTTTTTTTTTGTACGTGGAGAAATCCTCATGGACACTCCGCTGCTGCGTAAGCGCGTAGCAGCAGAGTAGTGTCGGGCTCCTACCGACTAAAACTCCACGATGACCGTCCTACGCGTATGACAGGGGTGCTCCAGGAACCTCGTATGAATTACTTCAGTTGCACCCCCTTCTCGCGTCCTCTTGTTAGAGCCAGTCCTACTGCCTTCCGACTATTGGGTTCGCGTTAGGGGGGGTCATTGCCCCTAGCGCTGTCGCTTCTTCTAGTCATGGTCCGTTGGGGCGGCGATGGGGCGGCTCTGGCTCGTCTGACTGCCATCCTTCTCCATCGTCTTATCCTACAAGTGTGAGAGTTTCTCTTTCTCTCCCTTTCCGCGCGCTCCTTCGCGAGCATAACTCGCTCGCAGAAGAGGCGGAGAGCCTCGTATTCCTGTGGCCCTCTCAGCATCGCTTCTACAATCGCTGGGGGGCAGGGCTTCTCCTATGGCGTACCGCAGGGTGTAGCGGGGCAGCTCCCACGCGGGACAGAGCTCCAGGGTGTGCTGCGCTGTGTCCCTGCCCTCTCCGCAGTGGTGGCAGATGTCTGTCGTTTCTCGTCCGATTCTCTTCAGGAACTCGCCGAACACGCCGTGTCCGGTGAGCACCTGGGTCATTCTGAATGTGAGCGGGAGGCCGTGGCGTCTTCTCCATGCCTCCCAGTTTGGGAGGACCGCCTCCACGTCTCGATGTTCGCCTCCCTCGTTGATCAGCTGGGATCGCCACAGGTCCCACGTGTCCTCCTCAGCGGCTCCTGGGCCGTTTGGAGCCGTCTGCTCGGTCTGATCGTCCCCCGGATGCCATACGCTCCGGTGGATGTATCGCCTTTTGAGCGCTAGCGCCCGGAGTTCCCACGGGGGGGGGGGCTAGAGCGGTCGCCGACGCGTGGGACACCGTCCGGTATCCTCTAATGATTCTGCTGGCGGTCACTCTGTGTAGCCTTCTCAGGAGCAGGGTGCTGCGGCGACTCGCCATGAGGTTATCCGCCCATACCGGGGCCCCGTACATCACTCGGGACCGAACGACGCCCTCGTAGAGTCGGCGCACCGCGTCTCCCGCCCCGCCGATGTTCGGTAACAGGCCGCACAGGGCATTAGCAGCCGCCTACACTTTCGGGATCAGGGCGTCGAAGTGCGGCTCGAACGTCCACTGGCTGTCGATGACGAGACCCAGATATTTCATCTGCGATCCCACCCGGACGGTTTCGCCAGCCATGTTTATGTATAGGCCGGGCGGTGGAGTCCCTCGTCTCTTCTTGTCATAAAACCAGATGGCCTCTGATTTCGCAGGGGAGACCCTCAGGCCCAGTCTGCGCACAGTACGGGTCGTGCAGGCCGTTACGATTTCGTCGATGCGCAGCGTCTCGTGTCAGCCACGACCCCCGACCAGGACCAGTGTGTCGTCCGCATAGCACACCATGGCCGCGCCTGGGGGCAGCGGGCATCGCAGTACCTCGTCGTACGCAATATTCCACAGGATGGGTCCCAACACCGAACCCTGCGGGACTCCACGCTCGACGGGTCGCCTTTCCTCCCCTTCCTTGCTGGTGTAGCATATCCATCTGCCGTCGAGGTAGGCTCGGATCAGCCGGACGAGGTAGCTGGGAACATCGAAGTGCTCCAGGGCCGTCACTATCTTGTCCCATGGAATGGAGTTAAAAGCGTTGACGATGTCCAGGGAAACCGCCAGCGCCACGTCGTTCCGGGAATCCATGTCCTCTACAAGTGCCCGCACGTGTCTGACCGCGTCAATCGTTGAGCGTCCCTTCCGGAAGCCGTACTGGCTTTCGTGCCAGCCTGGCATCTGATCCGCCATGTGTTGCTCCAGGCGGGTGGCGACTATCCTCTCGAGAAGTTTGCCGGCCTCGTCTAACAGGCATATCGGCCGGTACGCTGACGGCGAGGTCGTCGGTCGGCCCTCTTTGCGGAGCAAGACCAGCCTCGCCGTCCGCCATGCTCGAGGGTACGCTCCCTCATTCAGGCATCTTGTGTATAGGCGCCGGAGTCTAGGGACCATGACTCCCATCACTTCCCCCAGATCCGGCCCGAGATTCCGTCCGGGCCCGGCGCCACGTCGCGGGAGGCCATTCTTCTGGTCGCCTCCCACATCTCTTCCTCCGAGACTTCCCAGTCGTCCCTCCATTCCAGCGGCCGTTCTGCCGCCCTGTCATCTCCCGGGGGGAAGAGCGCCCCAGTGATCCGCAGCAGCAGCGCAGGTTCCATTTCCCTCGTTGCCAGGGAGCCCTTCGCGTGGAGTTTCCGCGTCACCGTCCTGTATGGTCTTCCCCATGGGTCAGCCTCGACCGTTTCAACTAACTCAGCCCAGGCACGGTCCTTTGCGTTTTTAATCTCCTTTTGCAGCGAGCGCCGTAGCACGCGGTACGCCCCGTAGCGCCGGGATCATTTCAAAGACGACCATCAGGCAGGAATTGTCGAAAATCCAATGGTGGAAATAGAGGTTGTGAAAAATCTGTTACAAAACAAAATAGGATAAATGATCGTTGATTATTTGAAAAGTTGGAGACGAAAAATGGAAATTCATTACATTTGTAACTTTAATAATAATAAAGATTGAAATTCTAATAAACATCCATAAATGTAAAAACTGAAACTCTAATAAAAAAGTTTAAAATCCAGAAATCAAGAATCTAATGATTTTTAAATATATTAGTCATTTGTTTGATAATTTGGTATTAAAATTTTTTTTATTTTAATAGAAGAATAATCTTAGAAAACTCTAACCTTTTTTTATACGTGGAGAAATCCTCATGGACACCCCCCTGCTTGGAAGCGGCGGGGTAGTGTCGGACTTTGCCGACTAAAACTCCGCGGTGGACCGCCCCACGCTCAGCTGGAATGCCTGGGAACCAGAAAATTTTAGGAGAGTCCCCGCCTGAGCTTCGGCTCCTCTGGTCTTCGTATACTCGTCGGGGCGCCAAGGCCTGGAGCTCGAACGGAGGAGACGCCGCCAGGATAGTCGTCGACGCATATGACATCGTCCGGCATCCGCTTACGATGCTGACAGCGGTCGTCCTATGAAGCCTCCTCAGCAAAAGTAGACTGTGTCAACTGGTAATCAGATCCTCTGCCCACACCAGGGCCCCGTACAAGGTCCGTGAATGGACGACTCTCACATACAGTCGGCGCACACGACTTCTGCCCCACCGATATTCGGCAGCAGGCCACATAGAGCGTTGGCTGTCGTCGTCATTTTGGGAACCAGGAGATTGATGTGCGACCCGAACGTCCAATCTCTATCGATGATGAGGTCCAAGCATTTCATCTGAGGTCCTACCTCAACCTCCTCTCCGCTTATGTTTAAACACAGGCCGAGCGGAGGAGTCCACCTACGTCGGTAGTTATAAAACCATATGGCCTCCCACTTGGCTGGCGATACCCTCAGGCCCAGCCTGCGTATAGCCTGTATCACGCAAGGGGCGGAAACCCATAACTGCCGTCAGTCCTTCAAACGCGACCAGGCCACTGTTCGGGGAGACATATACGCCCACTACAACCATCCCAAGTTGGTCTGGGGGAGCCGCATGAATCTACTTTACCAAGTCCATATCCATGTCCTCCCCCGGGCTATCTGCCACACTCGTCATCCCTTCCTCTTCTTGCGGTAGATCTCTCGCGTTGTCACCCTACCTTCTGTCCGTAGCAGGCTCCCGAATCCGGCTCGTCTCTTTAGTTCTTGCGGAATGCATGCCGCCCCTCCCATTCTGTGGGTGATGGGCACACCAAGCGACTCATAGAGCGGCCACCTGGGCACGCAAGCAGGACAGCTCTTGGCCTGATGACCGATGCCTCCGCACCTGTAGCATAGCTGCTCCCGGTTTACCCACCGGTCTAAGTGCGACGCTGCCGGCGAGCGTCTTAACCTGTCTTCCTTACTGCTTCGTCGACAAGGCTGAATCTTTTTTTCATGCTTTCCTGTCCCATCCAGTCCTTTGCTCGCTAACTTTCTTGCGCACTTTGCACACACGCACTGGTACAACACTCCGGTCCACTTTTTTGTCACCTTTCCTTATTTTCACTATAATTTAGTCTACAGAGTACGGAGCGACGTAAACAAGTTCTCTCTGCATGCCGCCATCTTTTCCACTCAGAAAACCCTAACCTACGAAATTTTCAATCAAATTGTATTTCTTAATCAATAGTATTCAAAGCAAAATATACAGAATACACATAATTCAAGTATGATATGTAAAGTTACTTACATTCTTGACTTTTGAGCTACCGTTGGAGTATTCCCAAGGAAGACAAAGAAGTTCAAGCTGTGATATGTCTATAACAAAACAGAAAATATCATTAATATCGTTAATACACAATAATAAGCATGGAAATTTAACAATAATAAAGACTAAACTCTAATAAGTATATAAATTGAAACTCTAATATAAAAGTTTGAGAATAAAACATTCACTGATTTTTTATACGTATCACACAGTTTTATTGTACTTTAATGTTAAGATTTTAAGACTTTATTTCAATTAAAAGGGACATTCACAGCTTTCTAAATTATCAGTCATTTTTATTGTATAATTAACAATATTTCAAACAAAATATAATAAATAGAACAAATTGAAATACAATATGTAAAACTACTTACATTCTTGAGCTCCTGCAGAGGCTTTGTCCTCTTGATGCACTGACTCTAGTACCGAAAAAGAATGTTCAAAAGAATATAAAATAAGACCACATTACCGCGACCGCTAAAATTATAACCGGCGAACAAGAGCTCTAATGTTGCGTACAAAATTGTTTGATAAAATTTTATTACTTTCGCGTGTAATTATTTAATTGGATTTAATCAAAACGAACGTGATTTGAAAATATTGAAAAATACATTTGCGGAGCAAACACTGACTCTACAAATTGCATTGCACACGGTCACAAATGTTCCCTAAAAATAGAGTTGTTTATTGGTGACGTGGGGTGGGATGGGGAGTAGAAAAGAAGCGAAATATTGTTTCGATGTTTTTCTTCTTTTCTCTATCAAACGTTTATTTAAAAAATACTGCTACTTTTCTTTTACGTATGAAAAATATTAATTTAAAATTATAAGATATTTCTCGATATCGAACAAATGTTTACGAGTACCATGAATGCAATGTAAGCATTTGCCAGAATTATACTATGAATGTTCGTTACTAGAATATGAGATATACACTCCACTAATACACTAGAATCCCGTGTTATAAACAGTTGAAAAAATTTGCAAAATTTCGAAAGTTCACCACTAAATATACTTAAATAATACTACAGAAACGCATGCGAAATCTTGTTTTGAAGTACTTGAGTTTACTTGCGCGTCACCTCTATCAAAAAAAATATATGTTACGAAGTTAAAAAATATAGTAATGAATAATGCGAAAAATACACTAATGAAAGTAATAAAGAACCGACGCCACCAATAAGTTATAATACGTTACAAAGCTGACGCAACGCTATCCACGTTATGGGTACGAAATGAGACGACTAAATGACTCCTTGTATCTTAGTTTCGCATAGCAACTTCCAAAGTGGCGAGGGCAGGAGGGACACATGAGCCGGTGGCACAAGCAGCTACGCAGTTAACGATTACACGTTACTAGACAAAGAAATGTATACATCAACAAAAACATTCATCTTCTACGAAGCACTTCCTTTCGAATTACGCAGCAGGAATCTTTCGAATTGCGCAGCACGAATCTTTCTCTATATCAATATTTACAAACATCGTACAATAATTCGTAGCCCTACTGGCAACATCACAGACACGTTTGTCTAACTTATTACCTTACTTACCTTACTTTATAACCTTAATTTCGTTAAACAAAGCAAGATTGAAACAACAGCATGGAGCAAATGAAAAATTACTTAAAATTACTGGTCGGAAATGACCCAGTATGCAGAAGAAGGGTTAAGCGCTTTTTAAATGCGTATTCTCTTTTAATACTAATATAAAAATAATAAAAGAGAAAGTTATTTGTTCCTAAGCGAAAAGTGTGGTAAGAGCATAATTTTCTCACGGTTGAAAATTTGAAGTCCATTGATATTTTCTATAACATTTTTATTATCACGACGTAGTATCTGAAATTTTGACCAATCCAATGATTTTTATACTTAGAAATATCTTGAATACGGAGAATTAAGAAATGTATAGTGAAGGATGTAAATAATGAAAATTAATTATGGCAGAGGAATCAACCAAGGAAAGTTATTTTGCTAATTATTATACGAATGAATATTCAAAATGTCGCGCAACGACTACTAAACTATTTAATAAACACTAACCTTACCAGGGCTAGCCAAATGACTGGTTTAAAGATCTAATTTAAAATTGTACATATATCGTTATTTCTTTTATTCATCTAGCTTTATGTGAATTCTTATATTCTCCGATTAATTGATTTCTCAACTTTTAAAACCAGTTATGTGACCTTACCTGATGAGATTAGTGTCAAAAGCCAGCCTGAAATTTTCTTCGATTTCTGATCTTTGGCTGATTTTCAGTATTTTGCCTCCAACTTTTCACTAGCAATTAGATTTGACAAACGAAATGCAATGTAAGACTTGCCAACGTTTAGGCCATGTGGCTTCTAGCTGCAACAGACTGCCACAGCGTCAAATTCAACGATAAATTATAATCCAGATGAACGTATTGATCCAGATTCCTGTACCGAAGAAAGCGAAGATAACACAAATCAACTTTGTTGCGTGTCGTGTAAAAATTTTGATCATCCTGTTCACATCAAGATTGCTCTCAACGCTTATTGTTAGTGTCAAAAAGGCAATGACAAAAGAGAATTTGGAATATTAACGAAGAGCGAAACAAATAAATACGATTCGTTCGTGAAACAAGTGACTCAAAAATTACTTGCAGTCAAATTCCATCGAATAATAAACTAGAAAATTGTCCTAACCTCTGTATTCCCTTATTTCATCGCGATATATCTGATGGCTAAATATGAACCACAACCCTAACACTGTCCTTGGAGAAATGGCAAAATACTACAATACAAAGCTCAAATTCTAAATTTATAGGGGAAATCTTCACGTTTATACCGCAGCAACATAGCTCAACAGTGAACCGGCTCCTCTCACTTCAATAAATAATAGGGCGACGATCCCCTAGACGAGTCCAGTAACTCGGCGGTAAAAACAGAGCATCGTTCGCAGCATTCAAGATTTCCAAACATATCCTACCGCCACGTATAGGCAATAGGCAGCTACATCTGTATATCCACTATTAAACTGTCTTGTTCCTTGACAATGTTTCAAATAAACCAAAAAATTTAAGAGAAAACAATGCTTGCCCTCCTTATAAATGAAATATCATAATGGAACTTTCGGGCAGCCGACTATATCAGGCCAACTGCCTCAGAGTTCAAAGTAATTACCCGTGCTTCCAGGTTTTTTCCTGAAACACGACTTGGCAAGTAGATAGCTGCCGTTGTAAGGCATTATCTGAAATAGATTTGAACTGCGAGAAAATTTCGCAAATCCCCAAAAAACATCTCCGGAGTAACAGCACAACAACGGAACTTACTTAGAGCAGCCTCTATTTCTGTCAACAAACAAGTGGTCCGTAATGTGGCGACCTCTAGTCGAGGTTGCGAATGGAACTCGAGCATCGCGCCTTTTTTTTTTATATTTACGTGGAGGAAATCCGCACGGATGCCAAGCCGCTGCTTCGGGGGAAAGCGGCGTGGCAGTGTCGGACTCCAACCGACTAAAACCTCCACGATAACCGTCCCGGCTGCGATCGAGAGAGGCCCGGGAACCGCTGTGAGCGTCACAACCGGGGCCTCCCCCGCGCGCCTAATACCACCGCTGATGGGGCGGTGTCACACCGCGCCTCGTCGCCGGAGCCGCCGTGCCAGGTAGCCCGGTTCCCCTACCGGACTGCTTGGCGGCCCCGAGGCGCTGAGCCGCCAGCACCCAACCCGAACCCCACAGAGCGGCAGGGGGGGCCCAGCGCGCATCGCCAACGCCACACGGAGTTCCCAGGCGATCACCCATCCAAGTACTATCCGTGCCCGGCGCTGCTTAACTTTCGTGATCTGACGGGAACGAGTGCACTCAGCGCGGCCAGGGCGTTGGCTCGAGCATCGCGCCTGGAGACATATCGACCCGTACAGCAACATGGTGTCTCGAGAATAAAACTTGGCAAACAGCCATTTTGTCGGGAACTTTCGCTTAGTAAATTCCTCCTATTCCAACTTATTCCATGCTATTAACCCTTGTGATTGGAATGGACTCACTCTCCCAATCTGAAACTAACAGGGCGATAGGCCAATAACAATAAGCGAAGAGAATAATACTCTTAACAATGCAGCTTGTTATATGGCTCTTGATACACTGTAGTACGCTCTCAGAATCAGATATTTTCAAACATGCTTCATTTAAGGTAACTTTATGAATTTCTGATTGATGCTCTAACAATTTATTTAAGTCTTCTATTGCTGTTTCACGTCCTTTCAACTGTTCGTTAAATTTGTTGTTTAGCATATCCACTCGAAAAATTTCGAGTTCTAGAGCATCGTTCCTTCTTCAGAAATTTGGCTTATTTTCTCTTGTCTGCTGCTACACGTTGCTGTTATTTTATCAACTTCTTTCAACATAGGTGCTTGTTCTTTCTTTTTCAAGCAATATATCATTGTCCGTACCTTTGGATTTTACTCTTTTAACTGTATGTTCTTCATCTAAATTTATTACATAGTCTTCAGCTTCCATTCTCGCTTGTTTTGTTACTGACTCGAACATATGAGCTGCACATCCTTATACTGAGCAGGTTTTTAAATTTTGTCTGGCGTTTGATATTACTTTTAGGCGTTGATAACTCAAGCAAGGATTTAAACACTGATCCATCATTTACATTTTGCACTTCAGATACACTATCTTTTTCATTATCGCATAAATTATTTTCGATAATAGGAGTTGAAATCTTTGGTTCACTGATACTGATTTCATTGGTTTCTTCAAATTTCTTGACGTTATCTTTAGGAACTTCGATATTGTCGTTATCACAATCATTTGAAACAATTTTACCTACTTCCTCATCCTCAGCTGTAGCATCATAGCATTTCATCAAAGGAGAAATATCCTCCACTTTATTAATTTTAATAAAACATTATTTTTCAGTACTTTTTTCTTTTTAATAATTCTGATGTTTCTTAGGAACTTTCTACGATATCTTCTGCATCATGTTGAGTTTGATTTTTTTCTTCTATGGACTTAAGATCTTGATTTAAGCTTTGTGTTTCGCTATATGATTTATTATTATTAACTACTTCAACAATATCTTCATATTTTTTGTGAAGTAAATCACATTTATCATCTGATATACATTTTGAAGTAATTTCTGTCTGTATACTTTTTTCCTTTCCCCTACTTCTTTTTCTCCTACTAATGAATTCTTTTTATACTGTAAAATAGTTCTTGTATCTTCAATTTTGTTAAGTTCAATTCTTATTTTTAATAATTTACTTTTATCTAATTTAGATAATGCTTGTGAATCTTCTACTACATCTTCCATATCATTTTGAGTGTAGCTCCTATCTTCAGTAAATTTAATATTTTGAACGCTATCATTAATTTCAATAGCTCTTTCGGTGTCAAATAAATCGCACTTATTATTTGATATACCTTTTGAATTAACTTCTGTCTCTGCAGTTTCTTCTTTCGTATTTTCTTCGACTTTTCTTTGTTCTTCTAATCCACTCTTTTCATTTTGTAGGATCTTTCTTGTATCTTCGTCTTTTTTAACTTCAACTTTACCCGATCTCCTAGGTCTGCCTCTCTGTTCCGCTTTTCTCTTTGCGATATTAGCACCTTTGTTTTCTTCTGATTGCTTTTCATGTCACAACACTTCGATCGCCGACTAAGCGATAGGGGACTGTCACATACCATATTTATACGTAAACGAGATATTTCATTCCTATTACGTTGGCTTACATTCGCTTCGTCAGTTGCTATTACACTCGTTACTGCATTATCATTTGTTACAGATTTACACCTATCGTTATCACTAACTGTGTCCGTTAAAAGAACTTTGCTTAGTTGACGCGCATTAGTTGTTTCGCTATCACTATCTGAAATTGATCACCCACTCCCTATAGTAGAATCAATCAATCCTAATGTATACATCTACAAATTTAAAGCCATCGTAGCAGAATACCCACACACTAGGTAAACAAAATAAAAATCTGCCAAACACGAACGCTGTATAGATTGTTGTCACCTGTTCGATTCGTGCTAGATTTGACTAAAAAACTCATGCGAAGTTATTTAAAATATAAAATTCGAATTAACATCTAGTTTTCAACAACCTGTCTAAAGATACCGCTCACAAACAAGCTATCATTTCTTGAAACAAATATATAAGATTTATTTATGTTATCAATTGTGTTGTGTGTCGAAGTACAGCCCACTCAAAACATTCTATGGACCAAACAAAAAAATTGTTGACATTGATTGTCAACAAGTCCTATAAACTAAGATCTTTCATATTTCTTTTGCTTTTGATAATTAGACACAACCTCCCGCTAGCTGATGAGTCATTCTGCTATATTTGGCTTATCCTTTGTTATTATACAAATTACTGCCATTGTTCACGGCTGACCTACTAATTCGTTTAGAGACTAGACACTACGTTAGATATTTTAATCAAATAAACTCATAATTGTAGCGATAGAATGAAATACTTCCTACCAGTACAATATATGATCTAAAATTTAAACATCCTGCTTCAGGGCGACATATCCAGTGAATTAACGGCGCTTGAACAATCCCTTAAAACGGGTAAATCTATAACTTTATTATCTAATTTCAACCTAATATCCAAAAACTGATCAACATAATTTCACTATGCCCAAAAAGCATCGCCTTACAAATGATATTGATATTTACGATATTTCTTTCCTATATTAATATATGTCGGAGCGAGATTGGAACTTTGGGCGTTTAATGAACCTTTACTTACTTTACCGTCGCGAATGTCGCTAATACGTATCGGTACGAATGTGGACACTACAAGAGGATATGAGTAATAGCGACGATAATATGATAGAGCTGATGGTGACAATGAATCCAGGTTCGATAACGAATCAGCGGTCAACAGGATGATAGATGAACGTTCTAAGTCCGAGTGATTACCGATCGTAAAGACGTTACTCTTGTGTCAACGAAATCGCGAGAGAGAATGACTTTCCTGTCCCGACGATGCCACAGAGGAGAACTATAACGGGGTGTGTCTAAGGACACGAGATCATCGGATTCGTCGGGGATAGCCTTCGTTCGGAAAGTAAGAGAAATTGGCGTTGCTGCTAATTGGTCAATCTCCATATCGATGGTTAGAAAAAGATGCTAGCCGCCCTCGAGGGAAAGTTGGTAGTGGGAGACGTCATTCGTTGAAAAGGTAGATCTCCCCTATCTTCCCGTAGTTGGGACAAAGACTGTTTGTCGGTTTGAAGGACTTTAGGTAACTAGATCTTAGTGTTTATAACGGCCTTCGGGCTAGCTGATCACGTACTGTGGAGACGCGTCGGCATCTGGTAACCATCATACCCGAAGAATAGAATCTGCGTGTGGCGAGCCACGGGACAGAAACCGTTGGAATGTTTACTGTTGCGTGCCGCTACAAATATTTCTTTTGAGGAGAGCTATAGAATTACTCCATGCCTTTGTTAGACAAAGCGTTCATCCCTTGACCGCGAATACGTTGGCGACTGACTGTCGCCTCGAGCCCAAGCTCACTGTCACAAATCTCTGATAATTACAATCGGGTTGAATGACTACAATTGTTTGATTACAGCTATAGTAGACTTTAGATTACAATGTTGCGGGATTATCCAAAGGCTCCGGTGTTCTTTCGATTTATATATTTTAAATACTTTTATATTCATGATAAAAATATTGTGTATTTATTTTATTGTATACCTATTATTATTTGTTGTTGTCTCATTTAATTCTAATTTGATAGTAGAGTTTCTTCAGAAACCAGTATTAGCTTAAGCACAAATTGTAATACTTCTTCCTCAAAAGTAGGATCCAATAGGATAGCAATACCTTTTGTTCCTGCTTTCATATATTTTTGGAATATGCTTTTTAGACACTTTCCATAAAGCTTGATTTTCCTTCAGCACATCAACAAGTGGTTGTACTATTGGAAATAATATAGAAAGATTACTAAAAGACAAAATAATGAAATAAATCATATGGAAGACTAAAATTAACTAAATAAAAATCTATAATCTATAATCTATAATCTATATTTTACTGTCTTCACAAAACATCACTGTCTTTTCAATTAAGAAAATCTTATCTTTTACAAAAATGCTATTCTTCCTTTTAATTATACTCGTTATGAGAAATAGATCTCAAATCCGATTTTTTTACTTTGAATGTATATTAAAAATAAAAGTATATACATATACTGTACAAAGACAGTTTCTTTTAAAATATACTTACATAAAAAGTGGAAGGACTATATTTGTAATGAATTGAACTTGTAGGCCTAGTATAGATGCTCGTTCTCTATCCATCATTTCTATGGAGGTACTACCCATACTTTTTTCTAAATCTCCTTGTGAAAAAAATTCATCATACATTTGTTCCTAACGCAAAGTCAAAGAAAAAAGCACATAAGCTCTTAAATATATCATTGTCTTCGAAATTTATCTAAACTTAGACTTCTACTTACTGCAGTTTTTTTAGAAACTTTCTACTGCTTAGTCTGATCACTAAAATCACAACATGTCATAAGCATATTGTTATTAAATTGGTTTTGAGGTTCGATATTTGATTGATTCGCACAGATTAGTTTTGTATACTCTGTATTTCACTACCATCTACAGCCATTACAACACACCGGATACTCAGATAATTAACACATGGCAAACGGGAAAAATAAAAGAGAGTCGTAAGTAGACATACCAACTCTGCATGTAGAAACTAGTGATCATACCAACCTAACATTTATCTCAACACATATTGAGAAATAATCACTATTAACGTCTTCAAATATATTGCACCCTTCTTTATTTAAAATGCACATGGTCTGTGCAAAATGATGTCTCTGTTAAATGAAAGAATGATAAGTTATGTTGATATCACATTTATGTTCAATTTTTTGTTCGTGTTTCTGTATTCAGAGGTAGGATCACAATAGCTATTATTTTATTCTTTGGATAAATCTATCACACCTTTCTGAGCCGAAAAACCTTCATTGTACTTTCTTACATGGACTACGGATAAAAACAAAAGAACATCTTACACCTATCGATTAAATCTATCGATTGTATCTAGAACTATCTTCCAGTTACTATTTATTCTAACTAGCGCATCTGCATATAGATGGCGAGCGCGAACTCACGTTGTCATTTTTAATATTTCTGTTATATAACAGTTTTGTTCTTAAAGGTAATTTACCTCCATTACAGAACCTTCAGAACTATAAAGACTAGCCAGAACCGTAGAGAGTTTAGTTTGAAATGCATTATTTGATCCCCTATGATCTATATCTATATCATGACATAAACATGACAAAAAAAACTAAATAGAAAAAATAAAGCTTCCAAATGTGTCATATAATTCTCATTAATAAAATTTAAATTTTGTATTAATGAGTTTTTAAAATGTGCCATAGAAAATGCATGTATTCAGTTATGATATGGTGCATCCCTGTATCCTTTCTTTACATATAATATAAATCTGTAATATTTGTATGAATTAGTACTTTATGAGTTTACAATCCGCAGGAAAGTAATAGTACACTCAATATTCTGGTTCATGGCTGGAGATAAATAAGAAATATATATGTCTGGTTCACATCAAGAATAGGGTTAGGGGTGTTTAACGAACTTTCACTAGGATTAGCTATTGTTATTATACAATAGAGGTAATGTTTATTAACACAATCGTGAGTTGTTGAGAAAAGTTAGGTTGGCTACAAGCTAAGTTGATACGACTTCTAACGACGCTCTTTTGTCTTAGAAGTCGACCACGTGTTAATTGACTAAGTGTATCCTGTGTGCTAAGACGTGTTATACGAGGCGGAGAAATATAGAGACAAAAATCTAATCCTTGTGAATCGATTAATTATCAACCCCAAACCTACATCAATTAATAAAATTAGCAAAAATCACACAAAGCAAGAACAATAAATAATATAACCAGATATGATACGAAACAGCCTTTGCCACTGTTTCTAATAGAACTTGAACCCGAAGCTAATAACAAAGAAATCTTTGACATTAAAAAGATCATAAACACAATAGTAACAATTGAACCACTTCCTTATAAAAGGACATACCGCAATGCATACGGTGCCAACAATACGGACACACAAAAAACTACTGCAACAGAAACTCGGCGTGTGTCAAATGTGCAGAAAACCACCTAACAACAAACTGCCCATACAAAGGAAAGATAGACGAAGTAAAATGCTATAATTATAATGGAAACCACCCAACAATAGAGAAAGAAAAGTTAATATCAGATCACTAATTTAGGTTCAGAAACAGACACTCCACGATAGAGGAAATTCACAGGCTCGTTAACGAAATTTTACGAGCAATAGAAAAGATACAATACCGTTTAGCTCTCTTCATGGACATTGAGAAAGCATTTGATAAAGTGAACTCCACTTTAGTGGAAGTGAAATCCACCACTCACTCAAGCCATACTTAAGCAACAGAATCTTTGTAGTAAAAATAAAGGATGTATGTTGTGAAGTAAAAGCATCAAGGCAGGGGTACCGCAAGGAAGCGTCTTAGAACCAATATTATACACACTATACACGGCCGACATATCAACAACTACCAACAGCAAAATACTCACATTAGCCAGAAACAACAATCAAATTACTACAAGAGCATGTCACAAAAATAGAAAAATGACTACAAGATAAACAAATAAATGCAAACCCCAGTAAATACAACCATATTAAATTTACACTAAGAAAACGGAAATCACCAAATATTCAGTTGAATGGCACGCACATAACACAAACAGAGCAAGCTAAATACCTAGGACTCCACTTAGACACACAACTTACATGGAAACAACACATTAAATCAATTATAGATAAAAGACGGATATAAAGAAGGGAGATGTACTGGCTCACTAGTCGAAACTCTAAATTCGCCATAGGAAATAAACTAAAAATCTACAAAACGATAATAAAATCAATTTGGACGTACGGAATACCACTATAGGGGCAGCAGAAATGATCCACATAAATAAATTAGAGTTTATTTGGAAGATTTCGTAGATACTGAGAACAATAGTCAACGCCCCATGGAATGTCAGAAACGAGGATATACGTAAAACGTCAAAATACCAACGGTCAAAGAAGAAATCGGCAGGTACGCAGAAAAATACGCAGAAAGAAAACTAAAAAGAAAACACCCCACTGATCACACTAAAGAAGTTAAGCTCGAAGATGGTATCCCGCTGAGGATAGCCATCCACGTGTTATTTAGCAATTAGGTTAGAAAAATTTACCAAATGTCCAGCTGGACAAATTGTAAAATACAAATTAAATAATAAAAAATATATATAATCGCATTCTCTTCGGACTCAAAAACGCACCGGCAACGTTCCAACGCACGATGTATACCGCGCTACCGGGATTAGTAGGACATAACTGTTTCGTATACTTAGACATCATAATATTCTGAAGCACCATCCAAGAACATAACCGAAATGTAGCTATTGTATTAGACAGATTACAAAATTTAGGATTAAAGATACAACTGGACAAATGCGAATTTTAGAATATCTAGGTCACGTAGTAACAAAAGAAGGAGTGAAACCCAATCCCAAAGAGA
The DNA here is from genome assembly GCA_930367275.1 of Bombus pratorum. NCBI lineage: Eukaryota > Metazoa > Arthropoda > Insecta > Hymenoptera > Apidae > Bombus > Bombus pratorum. The sequence goes on along the minus strand of OV883995.1, from coordinate 748,547 downwards.
TTCAAGCTGTGAAAGATTTTAAAATACCAAAAACCGCGACTCAAATAAAACCATTCTTGGGACTCGTTGGATACTACAGAAAATTTATACACGACTTTTATAAATTCGCGAAACCACTGACAGATTTCACAAAGAAAGACACTCAATTCCACTGGACTGATAAATAACAACTTGCATTTGACACATTGAAACAAAAACTCTGTGATGCTCCGGTACTACAATATCCAGACTTTGAGAGAACATTTACATTAATAACACACGCAAGTAAGGAAGGATTAGGAGCAATACTCTCCCATCCAGACGGACATCCATGCTGTAACATATCTCGAACCTTGAACCCTACTGATAAAAACTATTTTACAACCGAGAAAGAGTTACTAGCAACAGTATGTTCAATCAAAAAACTAAGGCACTACCTACTTGATAGAAAATTCAAGATTCAAAGTGATCATCTGTTACATCGGGCGACCCTCAACCTTTTTTTTTCTTTTTTTTTTTTATACGTGGAGAAATCCTCATGGACACTCCGCTGCTGCGTAAGCGCGTAACAGCAGAGTAGTGTCGGACTCCTACCGACTAAAACTCCACGATGCCCGTCCTACGCGTATGACAGGGGGGCTCCAGGAACCTCGTATGAATTACTTCAGTTGCACCCCCTTCTCGCGTCCTCTTGTTAGAGCCAGTCCTAGTGCCACCCGATTATTGGGTTGGCGTTAGGGGGGGTCATTGCCCCTGGCGCTGTCGCTTCTTCTGGTCATGGTCCGTTGGGGCGGCGATGGGGCGGCTCTGGCTCGTCTGACTGACATCCTTCTCCATCGTCTTATCCTACAAGGGTGAGAGTTTCTCTTTCTCTCCCTTTCCGCGCGCTCCTTCGCGAGCATAACTCGCTCGCAGAAGAGGCGGACGGCCTCGTATTCCTGTGGTCCTCTCAGCATCGCTTCTACAATCGCTGGGGTGGTCAGTGCTTCTCCTATGGCGTACCGCAGGGTGTAGCGGGGCAGCTCCCACGCTGGGCAGAGCTCCAGGGTGTGCTGCGCTGTGTCCCTGCCCTCTCCGCAGTGGTGGCAGATGTCTGTCGTTTCTCGCCCGATTCTTTTCAGGAACTCGCCGAACACGCCGTGTCCGGTGAGCACCTGGGTCATTCTGAATGTGAGCGGGAGGCCGTGGCGCCTTCTCCATGCCTCCCAGTTTGGAGGACCGCCTCCACGCCTCGATGTTCGCCTCCTTCGTTGATCAGCTGGGATCGCCACAGGTCCCACGTGTCCTCCTCAGCGGCTCCTGGGTCGTTTGGAGCCGCCTGCTCGGCCTGATCTTCTCCCGGATGCCATACTCTCCGGTGGATGTATCGCCTTTTGAGCGCTAGCGCACGGAGTTCCCACGGGGGGGACGCGGCTAGAGCGGTCGCCGACGCGTGGGACACCGTCCGGTACCCTCTAATGATTCTGGTGGCGGTCACTCTGTGTAGCCTTCTCAGGAGCAGGGTGCTGCGGCGACTTGCCATTAGGTTATCCGCCCATACCGGGGCCCCGTACATCACTCGGGACCGAACGACGCCCTCGTAGAGTCGGCGCACCGCGTCTCCCGCCCCGCCGATGTTCGGTAACAGGCCGCACAGGGCATTAGCAGCCGCCGACACTTTCGGGATCAGGGCGTCGAAGTACGGCTCGAACGTCCACTGGCTGTCGATGATGAGACCCAGATATTTCATCTGCGATCCCACCCGGACGGTTTCACCAGCTATGTTTATGTGTAGGCCGGGCGGTGGGGTCCCTCGTCTCCTCTTGTCATAAAACCAAATGGCCTCTGATTTCGCAGGGGAGACCCTCAGGCCCAGCCTGCGCACAGCACGGGTCGTTCAGGCCATTGCGATTTCGCCGATGCGTAGCGTCTCGTGCCAGCCACGACCCCCGACCAGGACCAGTGTGTCGTCCGCATAGCACACCATGGCCGCGCCTGGGGGCAGCGGGCATCGCAGTACCTCGTCGTACGCAATATTCCACAGGATCGGTCCCAACACCGAACCCTGCGGGACTCCACGCTCGACGGGTCGCCTTTCCTCCCCTTCCTTGCTGGTGTAGCATATCCATCTGCCGTCGAGGTAGGCCCGGATCAGCCGGACGAGGTAGCTGGGAACATCGAAGTGCTCCAGGGGGGCGACCCTCAACCTAGACCAGGCCATACACCGCGGGCCAGACGGCCCGCAGATGTCCGCTCATCCTTACGGCGTACCCTCAATAAACCTCAGGCCCCACCATAAACCGAGTCTTACTAGCTTGCAGGAACGTTTAATCCTGCATGTATTTTCCGCTTACAGCTGGTACTTAAGACAGTCCTAGGTCAATTGCACGTTCTTACAAATTACGGAGAAGGCAGGTATTTATCTAACGGAAAAGCTGGGTTTTCCCATAAACAATGTTGCTCGTGAGTCACGTTGGTAGGAGGCTTCTTCCTCCTATCTTCATTCCTACCGTTGGTCATAACCAATCGGCATCGCGAATCGTTACCCTCACTTTGCCGACGAAAAGCGTGAGCAACGAATCCACGTGCTTCGTTAAAAGGGCACATCCTTACCGAGCTTTCCTCCGTAATCACAGAAGAACGAACGTCACTTCTTCTACACCACTAGAAAAGTCAACTTCTCCTACGGCATCCGGAAGGTAACCTACTTCCACGGATCAGGAGAGTCAGCTCTACTTCTTCTACATCGCTAGTGTAACGACCACCTAAGAGGTAGGCATCCCTTGACATCGGATATGTCGATAACACCTAGCATTGTGATAACTAAGAGAAAAGATAACAGCCAGACCCCCACCCATAAGATATGAGTCATAATCAAGAAACCCCGGTCCTTTAGTCAGTAACCTCAGTCTGTAATCTGCATTTAATAAAGCATATGAATGAGCTATTGCTCATTCTCCTACTTGTAAATCCTTGTTCTTTTACTACGTGACATTTTTGGCGATGCTGCCAGGATCCATTCGGTCCAGTGTATACGAAATTACGATTTCGGCGTACGCGAATCACTGAAGATTGAAGGATTAAGCGGACCTCTGCATATTATCAGCTCACTTTGCGTGAAACCGACTTCTACGGAAAGCGGACAACGGTCATCACCAAAACTGAAACTGGTCAGAGCAACATTCACGAAAAGAAGAATACCCAGATAAAAAGAAAAAACTGGATTCCTTTAAACACTATCGTACTCGTCGCAACAGTTTCAATAGTACAGACTCTAACGACAGCATAATAACCTCTATGAGTAAGAAATCGGAAGACACATCTTTTGGTGTGGATCTTCGGATCATACTAGACGCTATACATGACTTGCGTAACCAACTACACAACGAAAGTTAACAACGCGTTAAAGAAGTCGAACTCTTAAATAAGAACATCGCTGAACTACAAGTAAGAGTTCAGTCAGTTGCCACGTCTGAGTTCAATTCCATTTTTACCGAAGACGCTAGTACCAGCACCGTTCAGAAAAAACGATCACCTGTTCCTAAAAAAACCGAAGTAAAACCTAATGAAACAGACAATGCAGATAGTGAAGAAGACGCGGTAAGTTATGACAGTTCCGTGCACAATGCAAAAACCTGATAGACTTCATTCCTACACTCAATGGACAAGATGGTATAGGAGTAGAAGGGTTTATTAAACGGGTAACAGAAGCTCGAGCCGAGTGTCGTGAAAAACACGTATTATTACGCTTAATTTTGACACAAAGAATCATCGGAGAGGCGGAACGCAGTATTCGCCATATGGAAATCGAGAGTTATGAAGATCTGTTCGAAAGCCTCAGAAAATTTGTATCCGTAAGCATTACATCTAATGGAGCCCGCGATACATTGCAACGTACACGACAGAACTTTAACGAATCGGTACACAGTTATGTGAAAGGGTTTCGACACAACCTCAACGAACTAATATATGCACTTCAACATAAAATTCGCGATCCAATACGTCGAGCAGTTGCCATAGATCTTGAAACCGAACGAGCCACCAAAATCTTTGTCCTAAACCTGAAACCCGAAATAGAAATACGCACATCGGCTACAAGACCGAAGAATCTCCAGGAAGCACAAGATACAGCTTTCGAGGCGGAGTTACTCATAGGGGAAATCGAACGCAACAAAAATATAGTAAGAGGAAGAGCAACGAATCAACCAATTGCGAGATCCAACCCCCGATTTCAAGAAACACCTAATGCAAGAAGAAACATCACAATCGACACCGCAGCACTATCAAAGCCAATAAATCTACCTACGGAAAGAAAAGCGATAATGGAACGACCACCGCCCAAATGTTTCAAATGTAATCAAACGGGACATTTAGCCAACGCTTGTACCCAACAGCGAAATTTTCCGTCAGCCAGCCAGAGAAACTTACCACCTCCGAGAAATTACCATATAAAGACGGACGAAAAGGGTATGAATCTCGAGGAAGAAGTGGAGGAAGACCAACGACACGAATTAATGCCATCACTGGAAGACTCCTCACAATTACCATCGGATCAAAACTTGGACTAAAGCGATATTTAATAGACACTGGTGCCGGAATAAATATAGTCAAACGCTCAAGAATCATTTCCACCCCATTAAAAGACAACAAGAAAACATTCTTTATGGGCAATGACAAATACGAGGCAGACGAATACGTTTACCTTAGAATCTGTGACAACAGAAACAAATTCTACATAGTATCTGACGATTTCCCACTAATCGAAGACGGAATCATAGGGTTGCCAATGCTAGAAAACTATCAATACAAAATTACAAACAACCAAATCCAACTCAACGATCATGTATTCCCATTTCAGCCACCACAGGTAATTTCTCCAGGACAAACCAAAGTCGAAACAATTTATTTGGACAAGAGACCGACATAAGTATGCTTCTGCAATACTGGTGAGCAACGAATACCAATTTCTAACGACCTCTCTAATGAAGTTGATCTCGAACAAATTCAAAAATTCAGAAACATAATTAGAACGAGCCATATTGAAAACAATTTCCGCATTCCTATCGAAAAAATCCTCTTACACTACATTGACGTATTCAACCTAGACACAGACACTTTACCATGCACCAATTTAACGAAACACATCATCACGTTGAAAGAAAACAAAATCATAAATACAAAATCTTACAGACCAACCGAGGTACACAAATTAGAAATCGAAAAACAAATCAAAGAAATGTTAAACAAAAACATAATCGAAGAATCAGACTCACCGTACAATAGTCCAGTATGGGTAGTCCCCGAGAAATTAGACGCCTCCGGAAAGCAAAAGTGGCGCATAGTAATAGATTTCCGTAAATTAAACGAATTATCTGATCAAGACGCGTACCCTTTGCCAAACATTGACGATATACTCTCGCAGTTAGGAAACGCGAAATTCTTCTCCGCATTAGTCCTTTCTTCTGGGTTTCATCAAATACCAATGGACGTAACATCAAAAAAATACAGCTTTTAGTACCCCTCAGGGACACTTTCAATACAATCGAATGCCATTTGGATTAAAAAACGCCCCAGCTACATTCCAACGCATGATGGATACAGCACTTCGCGGTTTATTAAATAAATATTGCTTCGTTTATTTAGACGACATCATAATATTCGGAAACAAGATTCAACAACATAACGACAACCTTGCAATTGTATTGCAAAGATTAAGAGAACTAGGACTAAAGATTCAACCAGACAAATGTGAATTCTTAAAACCAGAATTAGAATACCTTGGACACATTATCACACACGAAGGAATAAAACCAAAGCCAAAAAGGATAGAAGCAGTCAGAGAATTCAAAATTCCCAAAAACCCAACCGGCGTAAAATAATTCTTAGGATTAGCAGGATATTATAGAAAATTCATACGTAACTTTTCAAAGATAGCCAAACCTCTAACCGACCTGACAAAGAAAGACACACCTTTTCATTGGACAGATAAACAACAAGATAGCTTTCAAACTCTTAAAGACGCATTATGCAAAGCCCCGGTATTGACATATCCCAACTTTAGTGAAACATTTACATTAACAAGCGACGCCTCTAACGAAGGAATAGGCGCTGTTCTTTCGCAAAACGACCATCCTTGTTGTTACATCTCCAGAACACTAAATCCTCCCGAAAGAAATTACTCAACCACTGAAAAAGAACTCCTTGCTATCGTATGGGCAGTAAAACGTTTGAGACAATATTTGTTAGGAAGACATTTCCTCATAAGAACCGACCATCAAGCTTTAACTTGGCTTAAAAACTGCAAAGACCCCTCATCACGACTAATTAGATGGAGATTAAAGTTAGAAGAGTACGATTACGAAATACAATACCACAAAGGAAAAGATAATACGGCCGCTGATGCACTTTCCAGACAAACTATTAACAATTTGACGACTGAAGACCATCTCCTTGACGAGTATGACAAATGGGAGCAAGACACCGACACGCTTCCTAAACTACTAAAGATAGTCCCCAACGAAAAATCCTACTTCCAAATAACAAAAGAAACTCTAGGACCTTACGACAAAAAGAAATGGTTAAAAAAGATCATAAAAATAGCTACCACACATAAAAAGTTAGGTATAGGAGACAACAGCTTCAATGAAATCGAAAAGGCACGAATGAAAACATTTTTGATGTATGTTAACGACAAGACAGAAAAAATAATCTGTGCATACGACCCGATTCAAATTCTAACAGACGAACAAGTTGACGCGATTATAAAAGAAAACCATAACGACATTTCAGGACACCTAGGTATACAGAAAACCTACGCAAAAATCAAAGAACGATTTAAAATCCCACATTTGTTCTCAAAAGTAGAGGAATTTATAAAAAATTGTGTAGCATGTCAAAAACAGAAACTCGTCAGAATCTGTGCGAAAGAAATTCCCGTAATACCTCAAACCCCCACTGAACCAAACGAAAAGATAGCAATGGACATAATTGGTCCCATGCCAAAAACTAAACGAGGAAACCAATATATACTCTCTATTCATGATGATGCAACATCAGGCAACATCAAGTCTCACGTCAACATCAAGTCTTCAAGCAACATCAAGTCTCACGTCAACATCAAGTCTTCAAGCAACATCAAGTCAGTCAAGTCTACACACGAACAGAGTCTCAGGTCGTACTCATTCGTAGTCTAATCATACCAAGCATTCCTTTGTATTATACAGAATTTGTTGGATTGGATAAATATATAGTAACCTGTTAACAGCAGCGTTATATTCAATTAAACTACCCTTATTATCCCAAAAGAAATAAGGGATCGTTCGATTCGTGGCGTCGATTAATCAATCGTAACCGGAACTTACGACTCCCGTTAGCGCGCTTCTTCGAGATCGCGTCTCCCCGCGAACGTGCGAATTTACAGGGGGATCAAGGACAACGAGAACGTGGAAGTGAAATCGTTGAAGATGGCACCATGGGTCACGCAGGTGGCGGTGGTGGTCCTTCCTGCTAGTGGGGTGCCGCGCGATGACAGGAGACTAAGAACGGGTCTAACTATAACTTCGGTTAGGGTGCTCACTAGCGCACAGCGCTGCTACAGATGCCACATGCTGGGGCATATGGCAGCAAAATGCACGGCGGTGCGCCCGGGTAGGAAACTCTGCAGGAGATGTGGCAGCACCGAGCACACCATGAAAGAATGGGACAGGGAACCCAGGTGCGCGATGTGTTCGAGACAGGAGGGGATTGGCGTCAGACATATCATCGGTTCGCTGGCGTGCCCGATGGTGCGACTAGGCGCTAGAAACTTTAGACGAGGACTCAATTAGTGTCCTACAGATCAATCTAAATAGGTGCAGGCTGGCGCATGACCTGATGATGCAGTACGCATGTGAAAACAGGGTGGACATTGTGATGATCTCGGAGCCCTATAGCCAATTTTTTTATTGGTTCAATGACGAGGGTGGGAATGCATCCATATGGGTCACCCTGTTCAACGGTAGATACGCGATGAGTGAGACCCTGGACCAAAAGGCTGGGATCGTAGGAATCAGGGTCTGTGACGTGTTTTGCGTCAGTGGGTATTGTTCCCCGAACACGACCAAGCACGGTTTTGATGCCTTTTTGGGGAAACTAGATGGTGTTTTGAGGGAGGGGAGGAAAAGGGCATCGGCGCTATTGGTTGCCGGTGATTATAATGCGAAGGCTAGAGTGTGGGGTGGCAATACCGAGTGGAGAGGAACAGGCCTGCTGAACGTGATCACGAAGCGTAATTTGATACCGATTAAGACGACGGGGAACTATTCCTTCCTGAGAAAATGGAAGGACTAGTTTCCCGGATATATTGTGTATTAATCGACGTATGAAGCTGAGTTGGAGGAAGAGCATGTCCTGGACTGGTACTCAGCCTCTGATCGTTTTTATATCATGCATGAGTTTACGAGTAGGATCAAGCGGGCGGTTGGCGGGGCGTTTGTATACTCGACGAAGCAGATGGACGCGGATAGTTTTTTAAACAAATTCGACGAGATCTATGCGGACCACGTTTTAAAAATCGACGAGTCGGCATGCGGCAATAGGCTACAGAATAGCTTGGAGCGCACGTGTGCCGAGGATCTGAGGAAGAAGTTCCCGGCGCGTAGGAAAAGAAGATGGAATCATTGGTGGAACGACGAGCTAGCCACTTTGAGGAGCACCATGTGCAGGATCAGGAGAAGAGCCCAAAGAGCGGTGGCCGCTCATAAGGAAGATGCCGAAGTCCAAGTGGCCGAATTTAAGGCTGCACGGAGGAGCCTGAAGGGGGCGATCGAACGCAGTAAGGAGTGCTGTAAGGGGTTCTGTGCCACCTTAGACCAAGACACGTGGGGCAGGCCGTATCGAGTTGTGAGGAGCAGACTGATGCGGTCGACACCACCTGAGCCCCTTGGAAGTGACAGGGTGGCGAGAATCCTGGACGACCTCTTCGTTACCGGGCGGCAACTGCGACCGGTCCGGCATATAATTGGACCAGCCCCACCTGCGGTACCCGCCGGAGAGGAGGACTTATGGATCGACGAATAAGATCAGAGGACGGCCGTCGGAAAATGTCATCCCAGGAAGTCTGCAGGGGTGGATGGGATCCCCGGTGTTTTGATCAGATTCGGTCGGTCTTAGGACCGTTACTGTGGAATCTCGTGTATGACGGAGTGCTGGAGGCGCTGGACCGGGAGAAGGATACCGAAGCAGTAGCGTTCGCCGACGATCTGGCGGTTCTACTCAAGGTCAGAGGGTCCCACGGCATCAATGAAAAGATAAAGGCGGTCATAGCCTTGGCTACCAGGTGATCTGCGAGGCTGGATTGAACCTGGCCAGGGAGAAGACGGGCGTTATCCTCTTAACAAGGAAGAGGAATCCGAAGATTTTTAACGTTGACGGGGGGGGGGGGAATTTCCACTAGCCGTGTTGTGAAGTACCTAGGGGTAGTGTTGGATAGTGCTAGGGGATTCTCCCCCCACACCCAAGCAGTTTGTGATAAAGCGGAACGGTTCATGGGCGCCCATACGGAGCCTACTCCCAAACGTCGGCGGGCCCAACGATTTAGTCAGGAGACCGTATTATGGCGTCTGGGAGTCTGTGGTACTATATGGCGCACCGATATGGGCCTCCTCCCTGGGAAGAGAAACATGCCGCAGGGAGGACTTGCTTATGTAAGTCTATGGGGGCTGGCAAACCCACGTTTCCGCAGCCAGGGAGGACGGTCGGGACAAGCGTCCCGCTTACGTGAGTCCTCTATGTACACCGCAGGAAAGGTCGCCGGGAGTGTAAGCGTAAGGTACGGTTACATTCTCTCTACGTGGCCTTGGGTAGTAGCGCACCCACGATCCTGATGCCAAGGATGGGACCGTCGGGATATGTTCGCGGGTACTTTGTACCTTGAGGCCCCCGCTTACGTGAGTCCCATCTGGATCTGTCGAGCACGGTTAGCAGGTCGCCGGCCTGCAGTGACGTGGCGGTACATCCACACGATAGTCCCACCAATGACTTAGAATGGTACCACGGGGGTCGAGTGTAAGCCCGGAGGGACTAGCGACCCCTCTGCTCGGCCAATTATGGGTTTGGACTCGTGGTGGCAGTGGTTGATGGCCAAGATGCTGGCAAGAGGGCTGATTTAAGGGGTATTGGCTCGCCCCGAATGGCCTTCGGCGGGTGAGCAGCGTCCCACCTACTTCGGAACCGTCCTGGTGGGACGGTTGGGCTTAGAAACGCCCCGTTCCACCTGTAATGAGCGAAGGTCCCTGCAGGCGTAGCTAATCAAGGTGGCAAGGCACTGGGTGCCTTGCGCAGTGGTTGGGCGATAATCCCAACCCCTATGGCCCTAGGGGTGCCCGGGTGCTGTATATGCGATAAGTTGGCACTCAGGAAAGCTCCCGTTAACAATTAGAGACACGACATGGGAAGAGAAACAAATAGGACGATCATGAGAAGGGCGCAAAGGGCGGCGTTGATCCGTACGTCTACCGCCTACCGTACGGTGTCACATGGGGCTCTGTGTGTGCTTACCGGTAAGCATGCCGATTTACATCAAGGCATGGTTGCGGTAGAGCAGTATGGAGTGAAGAGGCGGATCAACGAGAGCCCTGAAGAAATGGCACATGTTGAGCAAGAAGAAATGAAGGATTTGGAGACGAAAGCAGAGGACAGGTGGAGATTGGAGTGGGCATTCCACAACCCCTATAATTGGACTAGGAGACTGGTAGAAGATCCGCTGATCTTCTACAAAAGAAAGAGGAAGATCAACTACCATACGATGCAGATCCTTACGGGATAAGGTATCTTTAACTGTTACCGTCATAGGATCGGCAAAGAGTCGCACACCAACTGTTGGGATTGTGGTGCGGTGATCGATGACGCCGAGCATGTGCTCTTTTGGTGCCCTAGATGGACGGAGGAGAGAACGGAGTTGGAGGACGAGATCGGTGAAGATTTTAAATTGGAGAACCGGGTCGTTGAGAAGATGGTCGCGGAGGAACGGTTGTGGAATAGGTTTTATGATTTCTGCACAAAGGCGATGAGATGCCGGCTTTGTAAAGAAAGGGAGATGGAGGTCAGGAGAAGAAGGGAAGGAAGGAGGAGAAGAAGAACCAGAGTCGAGGAGAGAAGATAAAGGATTGGGTACGTGGTGTAGAGGCCAACCTGAAGTAATGTCGAATGATTGTACCGGGTTGGTGCCTCGAGTACCGTAGCAGAGGGAGAATGTGGAGGGGTTTCTAGTGGATATGGCGATGTCATCTGCCGAGTCCTACATAAACCAGAGACGCGGGTCTTTGGGTATACGTAATAGCATTTTCCCCTCCTCCCTGTAAAAATAAAAAAAAAACGTAACGCGTGATGGTATAACTGTCAGGTCTTCCTCGTATAATTAATAAACTTATTGTTAAATGAATTCGAGAAGTATTTCTTTGGCACCCTACACGTCCTACCACCTCACTGATAAAATCGAAAATAAAATCTAAGGAATATTACAACAGACGGATCAATAAACAAAATTTCAAAATGGTAGATTTGTTACATTTAATGAAAGAACTTAGTAGAGGGAAATCTCAAACGGATATACAGAATCTCATAATGTTCCCAATATTTTCAGGTACCATAATGTTGAAATCGAAGTAAAAGGAATGCCACGATCAATACATATACATAAATTAAAATTAACGCGCAGTCGCAATAGATAGTGACGAGCCTACAAACAGGCGGACGTTTTTTACGAACAAGAACAAGGAGCGGAATTCTACGGTCCTGGGGATGGAGAACTTCCAGCCTATCACCCGGAGGTATATGGAAAATTACTCACTTACTGTTACCAATTACTTCAACTCGCTTATTAAAATATCTTCAACCGTAACATTTGTCAAAACTGTTATTACAATGTAGATGAAATGCCAAATGCAAGAAGGAATCGTAGACGTAGTGGCTATAATCCAGAATGATCGAGCTCTGTATACGACTGTTAAACCCGATATTTTGTTATCGAACTCACGATAAGAATAAATATAATGACCGAGCCATTCTCGCTGGGGCATTCGATTGTTGCATATTCACTACCGCAACCTCCAGGTCGCAATATACATTGACAAATTTTGAACAGATGTTACGATAATAAAATGAGCCGTGACACTTTTACAATTTATGATTTTACAATCCGCGGGAAAATAACTTACTCAATATTCTGATTTGTGACTCAACAAAAATAAAGGAACAAATTTATACGTCCTCTGTACTGCATATCTCATTGAACATGTGGAAGATCGCTAGTAGCACATAGATTATGAAGATACATTTTGCTTGTTATGATATATTAATCCTAGTTTTTCAGCACTGTATCATATTTGGATTTAGGCTTGAAGAACGCTTCTTCTTTACTAGTGTTGCTGTTTTTAAGATCTGTTTCTCGTAGTAGGTCTATAAAATTGTATTATATATTCAACATTACTTCATGAATATATTATGAAAATTATGTAAGAAAATTTAAATAAAAGGCAAATTTGAGGTAACAAACTGATAGAGCATGTTATATAAAATATGTTGTAAAACGAATAAACTCACTTCACTTCACTTTTCATTCACTTTTTATAACACTTCATGCTTTGTTTTTTTGTAAAATGTTTCAACGTACTCACCTTTTTATTATTTTTATGCAAAATTATGTTATTGTGCCAGAACTTTATGATTTAATTCTCTCAAGTTAACTTACTTCCTGAAATTGACTTCCTTCTGCGAAAACATTTTTAACTAAATTTACCCGGATATTTCCTGTATTCAATACTCAGATCCGATGATTATGCGGAGCATTTCAAGGCTTGAATTTCCAAAGTGGTCCCGGTACACCTCTATTAGGCGTCAAGTAGGCCAAGGTGAAGAAATTGACCATTATATATGATAATAGAGTTTATTATGCAGATCCAACAGAGTAACGGTTCAAAGTGTTACAGAATGATTCAAAGCATTACAAGAGACTGCATGAAAACATTTTAACAGACTGATTCGAGCGCTTATTTTGGAGGGTTTTTATACTGAAGTTTCTAAGCGGTGGTCTTCTTGAGCGTGTGACACTATCGTGGGGTTTTAGTCGGTAAGTGCGACACTACCCCGACAGTGTCCATGAGGATCTCCCCACGAAAAAAAAGTTCAAGGCTTGAATATTTTTAGAAAAATAATAATTTCACTGATCTTAATATCAATTTCAGTAATTTCAGTAAAAATAAAAGTAATTTTCAGTATTACTAACAATTCCATTCGCTGATAAAATTAACATGTTCTTCTGAAAATTGCACTTTGTTTTATCTTCTTCTTACCACATTTTGAAATACAAATTTTTAAATCTAAACTTCAATCTAACAATGAAGGTCATCATCCAGGTTGATATATGTTCCCGTTTTGTATATACATCAAAAGTAGTGTCTCTTTTCTTAAGTTGAGATCACAGTAAGCATTTTCAGTCTATTCTTTTGTATTAATGATAGAAACAAGCAATCGAAGAGGTAGTATGCATCAAAATATAATACAATATGCTCAAATATACTACAATATACTGCAAGAGCGATATATACAGGAGGTAGTGATATTGGTCTGTAAGATGCAGTTTGGTGTGGGTCTTAGCCTGGTTTATGTAACATTATGATCTGTGCTAGTTTCTATAGTTTAGGAAAGTATTGGATTCTTAGTATTGGATTGAATATTATTGTCATTAGTCTTATCGCTTTTGGCGAAAGGTTTTTCAAGATTTTACCATTGATTAGGTCGATTTCTGGTGCTTTATTATTTTTTGTTTTCTCGATTATGTTTATAATTTCTTGTGCTGTTGTTTTAGGTATGGTGTAGTATTTGTCAGTTGAAGTACTAGTGGTTTGCGCATCCTCGTCAGTATGGCATTTGGGGTTGCTGTTGTTGATATTATGTGGTGTAAATGTGTTGTAAAGGTGGTTGGAAAATTCTTCAGTTTGCCCTTCGTTGCTTCTTGCCCATGTGTTATCCGCTTTTCTGACTGCTGGGACTAGTTTTATTGGCTTCTTTATTTTTTTCGTGGCTTTCTATAGAGAGGAGTTGGAGCTCTCATGTGCAGAGAGCATCTCTATGAATTTTGCGAATTCGTTATTGTAGTGCTCTTTTATTTTGTTTTTTATTTCCTTTACAAGTTTGTTTATGTGTTTTTTGTTTTCTCGTGTTCTATGTTTTTGCCATTTTGCTTTCGCTTTTCTTTTTTCTCTAATTTTTTCAAGTATGTCTGGTGGCATTATTTTTGTTTGCCTGTTGGTTGGTTCAGGTATAGTGGTTGTCCATGCTGCTGCTTGGATAGTTTCTGCCAATGATGTTACCGGCTGTTCGATGTATTCGGGTGTTTTCAATGGGATGTTGCAGTCGGTTTTTCTCTCGATTATTTCTTTAAAAGTTTGCCATTTGGTGGTTTTGTTGCATAATGTCTCTAGATTGCTACAAAGTATTGGTTTGTTTCTGTATGTAATTATTATGGGTGTATGATCGGAGCTAAGCTCGAGGCTGGGTGCTATGTTTAGTTTACTTGCGTTTAGTCCCTTTCTAACTGCAAAATCGAGTAGATCAGGAATTTTGCTCAGATCATATTGAGGTTGTTGTTTCTAATGTATTTTTCCAGGGTTATACCTCGAGGTGTAGTAATTCTTGATCCCCATAGCGTGTGCTTTGCATTGTAGTCTCCCGCTGCGATATGCTTGTCACCTAAGTGTTGAAAGTACTTTTCCCACATTTGTGTTGTCATTTTGTATCGCGGTGGTACATATACTGCTGACAAATGGAAGTGGTCGCTGCTAGTTTGTACTGTAACGGTGGTTGCTTGCGTATATTCCTTTCTAACTTGGCTGTATAAGTGATGTTTGATATCGTTTCTTATTATCGCTGCGGTCCCTCCGTGTGCTTTTCCTGAGGAGTGTTTGGTATTGTAGCGGCACTCGACAGTAAACTTTCCAACAGTTTATGTCAAGCGACGCACGACACAAAGACCCTATACCTGCGGACAAGATGATTGCCAGATGTCGATACATTCATACCGAACACTTTTTAGCTAGCCTAAGGACACGCTACAAACCGTAAGATTTATTATAGCCAGGGAGACAAACAGTCTCTGTTTATAAGTCTCTAAGTTTTACCACCTACGACGGGAACACACGAGAAATCTGCTTTCTCTCACGCACGATGCTTCCCGCTAGCAATTCCCTCTCAAGGGCTGCTAGCATCTTTTTCCAATGGCCAATAGCCAATAAAAATTAACGTACATTTCCCTCACTTTCCGAACCAAAGCATTTCTCAACGAATCCGATGATCTCGCATCCTTAGACACATCCCATCACAGTTTTCCTTCGCGGCAGCGTCGTGACGGAAAGAGAGTCTGATACAGGCAGTCAACACGCAACAGTCGTTACACCTACACGGGCCGAGTCAACTAACTATCGGAGTTTTCTACATCTCGCGCAATCATCGTCCGCACTCGAATCATATCTACCCGAGCTTGAACTTGTAACCGCGCACCGCGAACCGAAGTTTATAACCGCGAGTCGTGCGCCAAGTGTACTCATCGAATATTACTGTAAATAAATATTTATTGTTGAATACATCTGAGAATTCCTTCCGCACCTATCACGATACCACCTTAGTATCATGTATGGTGTAGTATGGTATTTTCATGTAGCTTTTTGGAGTGAAGTGTGTTTCTGAGAGTAGTAATATGTCTATATTGTTGTTATACGGGAATGTTTTAGTTTCTACGGCCCGTTGTTGTAGGCCGTTTGAGTTCCAGGCTGCTATTTTCAGCGTGTCCGTTTTTATTTTTTGCTTAGCATGTTTGTAAGAAGTTGTAACATGACTGTGATTTGTTGCGTTTGCTGTCTGAGAACTGCGTTTTGTTCGCTTATCATTTTTGTTAGCATTTCGTTGTTTTTGATGGATTGTTTGACCAGTTCCTTGATTTTTGTAGTGTCGTTGCTGTTATTGTTCTGATTTTGGTTATCTAAGGTTGGCGATTGCTTGACTACATGCGCGTAGCTTCGGCTACCAACGGAGTTTGTGTTACAGTGGTTATTGTTCATTATGTGCTGTAGATTTGGTGTTGTCACAGTTTCTGTGCTATCCTGTTGCGCGTGAAAGTTGTTGTGTGTCCTGTTTCGAAGCGGCGGAAACAGTTTACGTTGCAGTTGCTTTCTGACTACACAGCCTTTGCAGCTAGCTGGGTGGTTTCCATTGCAGTTGTAGCATTTTACTTCATTTATTTTTCGTATGTATGGACAGTTTGTTGTTAGGTGCTTTCCTGCGAATTTGACACACGCCGGGTTTCTGTTGCAGTAATTTTTTGTGTGTCCATATTGCTGACACCGTGTGCATTGCGGTATGTCTTTTTTATGTCTAGGTGGCTCCACTGTTACTATTGTGTTTCGAACCTTTTTAATTTCAAAAATTTCTTTGTTATTGTTTTTAGGTTCGAGTTCTATTAGGAATAGCGGCAATGGTTGTTTAGTATCGTACCTGGTTATGTTGTTTATTGCTCCGATTTTAGCTAGTTCCTCGCATATGTTATTTGTATTTGTTTTTGGATGTAATCCTCTAATTACTGATTTATAACTTTTATCAGTTTTGAGCTTTTTTCTTTTTTTATTTGTTTTATATTTACGCGGAGGAAATCCGCACGGACGCTAGGCCGCTTCTGGGGAAAGCGGCGTGGTAGTGTCGGACTCCAACCGACTAAAACCTCCACGATGACCACCGTCCCGGCTGCGATCGAGAGAGGCCCGAGAACCGGTGTGAGCGTCGCAACGGGGTCTCCCCCGCGCGCCTAATATCACCGCTGATGGAGCGGTGTGTAGCCATTGTCACACCGCGCCACGTCGTCGTAGCCGCCGTGCTAGGTAGCCCGGTTCCTCTACCGGAATGCTTGGCGGCCCCGAGGCGCTGAGCCGCCAGTGCCCAAGCCCGAACCCCACCGGGGGGCGCGGCGGGCCCAGCGCGCTTCGCCAACGCCACACGGAGTTCCCACGCGATCACCCATCCAAGTACTATCCGTGCCCGGCGCTGCTTAGCTTTCGTGATCTGACGGGAACGAATGCACTCAGCGCGGCTAGGGCGTTGGCTATCAGTTTTGAGCTGGTAAGTATGATACCCGGCGTTTTTTTGTTTTAGTGCTTTTGTCACTTTTCTGAAACTTTCTGAGGTGTTCGTTTGTACTTTTACCTGGTCTTGTTTTAATTGTTTTATACTGTACTTTTCCTTTCCTGCCTTGTTGTTAAGTAGTTCAATGAGTGGTCTATTATTTGGGCTTCAATGTAAATTAGTGGTGGTTTGGCGATGTGGGTTATTGGTTTTCCGGCCGGGTCTGTTTCTTTCTCTTCTGGCAGTGCGCTGAAGGAGTTTCGGAGTGTAACTTCTTGTAACCATTGTTGCTTTTCTGCTTCTATAGCTTTCCTAACGTTTGTGTTTGGTGTTATTTTGTGTTTTTTATTGTAACTTGCCACCTTCCAGCTTTCATCCTGGTGGGTCAGTTCGTTATTGGTTTTATTCTGGTCATTATTTTGTATTGGTTCCATTTGAATTTCGTTTGTACCTGGGATGTGTTGTTACATTTTAGATTTAATAATAATCTTCTTAGTAGAAGACACGGATTTCCACCATTTGGCTATGGGCGTTGTCGTTCGTAACTTTCTTTTCCCCACTTGCCGCACTTTCTCTGAAGCACTGTTTTACACGTCCGTTTAGCTCGGCTGCTCGGGCAGAACTGATATCGGCAATTGTGACCGAACATAGAAGACCGGGAACGATAGCATCTTATGCAGCTGGTTCCTTTTTGTTCCATATTTGGACTTTTAGCTTTCCTCCCTTACATTAATCAGCTCTTTGTATTCTACCTGTTTCCTCTTCTTTTTCCACCTACTTAGGGGCTCATTCCTTAAAATCCGCCAATACAGTACGTAACTGATCTTCATCGAGCAACCTTGCCAATACGCATCGTCATTTGCCATTCGCTCATTTGAAGAGATTAGATCTCGGTAGTATTCCTATTACAGTATGTATATATTTCATGATATGGAGTAATACCAAATGATGGTAATAAAAACATGCATCGAGTTCAGCAGACGTTCATATAGATCAAATTTTTGATATCCAAATTTACTACAGCGGTGCAGTGCGACATATGATTAAGTAATTTCACAAAACAACCTGAGTTAAAAATTTGGCAGGAGTCCCATTTCAGGAATAGGTTATTCGGAACAATAAACTCCATACATTTTAAGGCAGTCCATATAAGATGGTGTCCCAATAGACTCAAATGCCAACAAGAACATCTTACAGGATTTTCAAATCCAAGTCGAAAATGCATTCATAAGCAGTTGCAATTTTCATACAGCGATGATTGATTTTAGTCTCCTGTGTAAGCACTAAATATATTTTCATTCGAAACCTTTTTGACTTCAGGTATTTTCAGGTTTTTCTTTGCATATTATCTATCTACAGTCTTGAATGCAGTGACGTTGGTTTGAAAATTTTAGGTGGACTCGACACCCGTGTTTTGATAAGAAATGTAATTGTTGACAATACATCTGTTCGGTTGGAATGTACTACCGCACTGATACATCGTATTAATTGTATTGTCACTTACACCGTGACTATGGCCAGTTTTCAATGGTACGAGGAGAATTTAACTCGTACAAGGATGACTGCAACGACATAAAAGAGGAAATGACGGAGTGCGTTGTTTGCAGTCAAAGTAGTGAAACTCCGTGCTCCTGTTTAGCAATTGGAGGTCAAGTTACGCGATTGCATTTTTCTGTACAAGAAAATGCAAATACGTCTGTAGTAAATACCGAATATTCATCGAAAAGTAGGTTGTTCATAAGATTTTCAATTTTCAAATATTTTTGAGGTGTTTATTAATTCTCTTCAAGAAGTTTTTGCATCTTACAACCTTTTCCATCGATTGCGATCTCACTGCGTATAGTTTTGTTTGTATTACATAAGCAAATGTTTCATTTGTTCGTTTATCCAAATTGAAACCTGATATTATTTTATATTATTGTTGCTATATTACATTGCACAATCCTTGTATTAAGAGAAACAAGTTAAAATTCTGGATATAGTTTCCTTACAGATAAAGCATGATTCTACATTCGAAGTATACAAATGTACTTGTTTGTGAAATAAGGAGGATCCCGTCTTCGTGATTCGAAAATTGATGTGCTGCATCGCATATCTGACAAAAATAATTGGGTCCATTTCCTTGAGTAAAGTTGTTATAAAACTGTGTGCTATTCACGCGATCATGTGATTTGGGTGTACAAACGAAAGATTGGAATCGTTATAGTTTTCTTCTTTTTATATATGTATCTGTATATAATTCTGCACGTTTTAAGCGAATCACGTTGTTCATCTTTTTCCCGTTACTGTGTTAAACTTCGAACCGCAAATTTTTTTCTTTTATTTTTTACTAATAATTATTTACGAGTCTGCCAAATTATTCAAATTCCCCATCACATAAATATATATCACAAGTTCAAGACGTTGCTGTGTCATTGTACAATCTGCATAGAGTTTTCGACGATATGATGACCAATATCTATATCTTTAGATTTGTTATAGATATCTCCAACATATGTCGATATGCGATAAATTACAATATAGTAGATAATACATTGTTGGCTAGGAACTTCCTGAATATTCTACAATTCCGTTCAACTAGACGGATTGCATTTCCTTAATGTTTTCTACATTGTATACTGTACATGTATCTTTATGAACTCTATACGTTTTTCTTTACGTTGAGATGTGAATGATATCTAAGGTCGTAGCGTTGCATGTTGCAAATGCTTATATCGTTGCAAAATACATTGTACGGTTTATCGCAAGACCTACTATTTTAGCGAATCCTCTTTGCCAATGAGACTGCTCTCTGCTCTTTCTTGTTTTATATTTTGTAGCACTTCTAAGCAATTACGTTGCTGTCTTTCCATTTCTACTAATAAATTTTGTAGCTTCTATGACGGTGTAATTAATTGTTTACTGTAATAGCAGAATTCTGTCAATTTCATTACTATTTAAAAATTTTTGATTGAAGGGACACTTACTTGCAAAATTTAGTGAGAAATAAAAAAATGAAATTTTGTGTAGACTTGTACTCTATTAGTTTGCTTTCAAAATACCTCAACAGTAATTAATAAAAAATGTAATAGGATTCCTTCTATAACTTTAGATTTTCTTCTATAATTTTCATAATTAATTACACCGATTTTCCATATGCTTTGCGCGATACACATAACTTATAGAATATAAACTTGTAAAACTTATATAAATGTTAAGTATGTTCTGTATCAATTGTAATGCCAGTTTATAACATAACCAAGAAAAGTGTATCAAAAAAAAAAAAGAATGGGAAATGCAAACGAACAATGCAAAACGGTATGATATCTCTTGTCAAAACAACACAACACCTACACGTAATCTGCTGTTTCAGTGATCGTGCTTTTACATATGAGAATCATTTACGATTAATTGCAACCCGTTCGAATGAAATAATTACATAACCATACAGAATGATTTATACAGAGAGTCGCATTTAAAATCGTCCTGTGTGATGCAAAAAATATTTCTAATTATTTACTCATAAAATATTGTAAATAAAAGTAAAAGGCAAAATAAAGACTTAGAAACTTAAATACATGGCTTAAGTACTGCATGGACCATGTTAATTAGCAATAAAGTTAGAAAGATTTACCGAATGGACATATTGTAAGGTACAAAGTAAATAAATAAAGAAAATATATCTATAGCGTCACATGAGTTACAAAACGATTCGAATCTAGGGTGACTCATGTTGTTGTTTTGCCTCGGAGTATTATCACTGTTACGATGTACGAAATGTAATAATAAACAAACTCCGGACAAAATAATATCGCTGCTACGTGCAACCGTCAAACGGAGTCAAAATCGAACTTTCCAGTACTCACGCGACCAATATAAATGTACGATCATGTTCTCCGGAAAGTGAATATCGAGCGAATGTAAGCAGTACCTAATATACGAGTATCAAGCATTCTTACAGCGAGTATATCGAGTGACATTGAGCGAACGACAATTAACTCTGTATTCTATACTTAGAATAATTTCAAGTACATTTGATATGTAGCGGCACACGAGTCAGAGGACAATTTAAATCCTATTGTTGTTTTGCCTCGTAGTATCAAGACCGTTAGGTTACAAGTAATGTAAGAACAAATAAACTCTGGATAAAACAATGTCGCCGCTACATACAACCGTCAAACACAGACGAATTCAAATTTTCGATCAGTATAAATAAACGGACGCGATCGCGAGCGCGAATTTTCGAACAGTATCGAAGAGCATCAACGAATAAACGAGTATAAACGAATAGCGAAGTGATCTACAGAGTTTCTACGAGTATTTATCGAGTATCTATTTCGCAACTTGTATTTGTACCAACGACTCACAAATTCGTCTGTAAATTATTTATTTATTTATTTATTCAAAATATATTTGACGGACTGCGACAGCAATATTTCGCTCTCGTTATTTCGCTCAACCTAACAACGACTAATCCTCCACATTGGTGACCCCGATGTGATCTTGAGTTAGCGAAATTAGTAGTGTGAGTCAAGACGTGGTAACGATGTCGAAACAAAACACTACGGTTACGACTACGCAAACAATCCGCGTGCCACCGCTGAAGCCGCAGAAGATCGTATTCTGGTTCTCTTTATTCGAGAGACAGCTCGCGGCGGCGGACGTCAAGGATGACGAAGAAAAAACCACCGCTCTGCTCGGATGCCTCTAACCGGAGTATTTAGAACGAATAGAGGACATCGCATTGGATCTCCCTGCCGCCGGACAATCTGACCGATTAAAAGACGAGTTAATACGGAGCCTGGCCGAGTCCGACAGCGAACGGGTAAAAAGGCTGGTAGAAAACGAAGTAATGGGCGACAGGAAGCCGTCCCAGTTCTACCACGATCTGAAGAATCTGAAGAATTAAGTGATAATGTGACAATCTCGGTTATTCTGAGGAAAAATAGGGGTGAGGAAGGAGAAGATTTCTGCCCCTTCATACCGAGTAGGAGTAGGAGACTACAGAGGAGGCCTACGACTAGTGGCAGGGCGGAAGTAGAAGTGGTCGAGGAATCCGATGGTTCCCTTGGAATTAGAGAGAGCGACCACAGTACGCCGGTCACAGGGAAAGGAATAGCTTCGCTAAACAGCTAGCCAGGAAGGTGGTGTAAATGAATGCCAGCGCTAAATACGTGAGATCGGCTATGGCTAGTGAATATGAAGATAGCGCGACGGATGACACGCAGACAAGTGACGTCGATAGTGAGGACGTCATGATTTCCAGGGCTGAGCTGAAAGGGTTCACGCAAGCCCTGGAAGGAGTGGTCTAAATGATAAATGTAGTTGTTAAAAAATTAAAGTTGGACAAAGATAAGGACGAGGGGATAAGGGAGATAGGCAACCTGATAAAAGACATCTTGTCTTCCTTGGAGCAATGTGGTGAGCATAAGGATAGAAGAAGAAGGAGAAGGATAGAGCCTGTCGAGGTAGAAAGAAGGGCAGACAGGACAGAAGAGGGAAGTGACGATAGCTAAAGGCGGATACCCAAAGAGGAAAGTAGTATCGCCGGCTGAAATAACGAGAGTGGGCCACATCCTGATCGCATTTGACAGGACGGTGGTGGTTAGCGAGGCGGAGGCCAAGTTGAGAGCCGCTTTGAGGGATACTAAGGAAGTGGCTGCCCCGGTGAAAAGGACGACCCTGCAGATAAAACATATCGAAATAAAAAAAATAAAAAATAAAATAAATAAAAAATATATGCCCTATAGGCAGTTGCCTTACTGGTGTAGCGGCACGCGAGCAGGACAGTTCGAATCCTGTTGTTGTTTTGTTTCGGAGCAGTAAGACCGTTAGGTCGTAGGCATGATGATGAGTAACGAACTCCGAGCAAAACAATGTCACCGCTACTTTCAACTGTCAAACGTTGTTAAGTTCAAATTTTCCGGTTTCCCCCCTCCTGACAGACCGGAGCAGTTACGTCGCGCTGTATTTCAGTCGTTGCATGGACTTTCCCATCCTGGAAAACGTGCTACACAGAAATTGGTGACATCACGTTTCGTCTCGTCCATCAACAAAGATTGTCGAAATTGGACGCGGCAATGTATACCTTGTCAACGCTGTAAAGTCACCAGGCACGTATCCTCGAAAGTCGGAACTTTCAAAACAATAGCGGGCCGGTTCGAGCACATACATGTAGACATTATCGCCATGCCATATTCACAAGGGTATCGATATTGTCGAACGTGTATCGATCGTTTCACGCGTTGGCCCGAAGCTATTCCCATTGCCGATATGGAGGCAACCGTTGCCACGGCCCTCCTTAATACTTGGATAGCACGTTTTGGCGTACCTCTAAGGATCACAACCGACCAAGGACGCCAATTTGAATCGCGGTTGTTCGAAGAATTGTGCCAGTTGCTCGGCGCCAAACACATACGCACAACGGCTTATCATCCCGCGTCCAACGGGATGGTAGAGCGACTACACAGGCAGTTAAAAGCTGCGATAAAATGCCACGGCACGAGCAACTGGGTAGAGATTTTACCAATCGTACTGTTAGGTATCCGAACCGCGATAAAGGAAGACTTAAACGCAACGGCTGCCGAAATGACCTACGGCACTGATTTTCGATTGCCGGCGGAATTTTTTGTTGAAACAAAGCAGCAGGCCAACACGGAGTACGCGAACCGGCTTAAAGAGCGGATGGGGAAGATCAGGCCACATGAGGTTAAGAGTCATGGCGAAAGAAAAGCCTTCGTTTTTAAGGAATTGAATACTACGCGGTACGTTTTCTTGCGCCATGACGCCATAGGAAGCCCTTTACAGCCTCAGTTTGACGGACCGTACAAGGTGGTAAAAAGGGATAAAAAAAATTTTATTATAAGAATAAACGATCGTGACGTGACGGTTTCCATAGACCGTTTAAAACCGGCGTTCGTGGTCCCTGACGACATCGAAGAAAAGACTGCCGAATCTCGGAACATACTTATTCCGGTGAAGCAAACGGATGCTCACGTTGAAAACAGCGCAGACAGCAACAATACATCGCGAGAGAGAGCACAAGGAGTGGGTATGTTACGAGATACGGACGCAGAGTTCGTTTTCCCGATCGGTTCCAGGCAGGTCTCGATTAGGTGTCTTAGACTGTCGGAATGTTGCGACAACAATGATATTAAGATAGTGACGACATAAGGAACTTGAGGGATATTTTAAAAGTTTGACATAAACGTTATCACTGGAAGGGGGGTAATGTAGCGGCACGCGAGCAGGACAGTTCGAATCCTGTTGTTGTTTTGTTTCGGAGCAGTAAGACCGTTAGGTCGTAGGCATGATGATGAGTAACGAACTCCGAACAAAACAATGTCATCGCTACTTTCAACTGTCAAACGTTGTTAAGTTCAAATTTTCCGGTTATCCCCCGACCAGTATAAATAATCAGACGCAAGCACGATCGAGAGAGAGTTAATCGATCAGTGCTTTAGCAATCAGACGTATCGCGTATCCTTCGAGTTCCTCGAGTAAATACTATTTATTGAACATAATTTAATTTGACTAGATTGTACCGAATATTACCTGTGTAGACATATGTCAACAATATATCTATTTTTACAAAGTCAATAAATCGCACATATTTTTACAATCTTCGGAATAGTCATATCCTCTACACTGGTTTAACGACGAGGTTGAGGATGCATCTATTTGGGCCACCCTGTTTAAAGGAAAACAGGCGACGAGCGAGACCCTGATCAGGAATGTAGGGATTGTAGGAGTCAGGGTCTGTGATGTGTTTTGCGCCAGTGGATATTGTTTCCTTAATAAGAGTAAGGAGAAATTCAACGAGTATCTAAAGGGACTGGAAGGGGTTATAAAGGAGGGAAGGAAAAGAGCACCGGCACTGATGGTTGCCGGTGACTTCAATGCTAAATCATCGGTGTGGGAGGGGGAGGTAACAAGACGGAGCCGAGGAGAACATGCCTACTAGACGTGATTACTAAAAATGAGTTATTACGAATCAAGACGATGGGAAACTTCTTGAGAAATGGAAGGACTAGTTTCCCGGATATACTGAGTGCTAATGGACGAATGAGGCTGAGTTGGAGGATGAGTACGGTTTTGGACTGGAACTCAGCCTCTGATCATTTTTATGTATTGCATACGTTTACGTATAATGTTAAGCGGGCGGTAGGAGGGGGTTTTAAATATATGACAAAAGGCATGGATGCAGAAAAATTTGTAATCAGCTTGGATAATAATTTTAACGAAATTGGGCTAAAATCTGACGAAACGGCATGCGGCGATCGACTGCAAAAGAGCGTGGAGCGTACGTGTGTCATGGAACTTAAGAAGAGGTACCCGTCGCGAGGAAGAAGGAGCACTAATTACTGGTGGAACAGCGAGCTTGCGAGGTTAAGGAGCGCTACTTTAAAGAGAAGAGCCCAGCGAGCAGTGGCGGCCCGAAGAGAAGACGCCGAAGTCCTGGTAGCCGGATTCAAGACAAGGAACGAAGACGTCTAAAGAGGGCGATCGAACGCAGTAAAGACGAGTGTTGGAAGGTGTTCTGTACTACCGTGGACCAGGATCCGTGGGGCAGGCCGTATCGAGTGATAAGAGCAAAAATGATGCGGTCGACACCAGCTGAGCCCCTCGGAAGAGATAGGGTGGCAGGGATTCTGGAAGACCTCTTCATCACCAGGCAGGAACCACGACCGAGGATGCAGGAAGAACTACGGTTCCCATGTGGGGCACCCGACGGAGAAGAAAAATTGGAGATCTCGGAAGAGGATCTAAAGATAGCCATCAGGAAGTGTGACCCAAGGAAGGCGGTTGGTGTGGAGGGGATCCCTGGTGATATCGTTAGGATAGTGGCGGAGCGAAGAACGAGGGTGCTCCTGAACGTGCTTAACGGTATCAATAATAGAGGAAGAATACCGGCAGTATGGAAGGTGGCTAGGGTAGTTCTCATACCCAAGCCAAATAGAGACGCGACAATGTCATCGGCGTACAGGCCGATCAGCATACTGTCGGCGTTGAGTAAAGTGTGGGAGCACACGCTCAAAATGCTCATTGAGAGGAGCATTGGGAAAAACCCCTTCCACAGGGATCAGTATGGCTTCAGGAGAAGGAGAGGAATCTTGGAAGCCCTTAATAGGACGGTCGCGGTTATGGAGGAATGTAGAAGGGAGGGTCTGGTGTGCGTTCTGGTCGCCTTGGACGTGAAGAACGCCTTCAATACCCTGAGCTGGGGGAGGATCAGGGAGGAAATGAGAAGAAGGCAGCTACCAGGAAGACTGCAGGAGTTGATTGGGGATTACCTGGCCGAGAGGAAGATTGTCGTACACTGTCGGGACGGCGTTGTAAGAAGGAACGTGTACGCGGGGGTTCCGCAGGGATCGGTTTTGGAACCGCTGCTGTGGAATTTTGTGTATGACGGGATCCTGAAGACGCTGGATCGTGTCAAGGATATGGAAGCAGTGCCGTTCACCGACGATCTGGCAGTTTTGCTCAAGGCCAGGGGGGTCCCAGGATATCGAAGAAAGGATCCCGGGCGGTCATTAGTATGGCCACGAGTTGGTATAGTGATGCGGAGCTCCACTTAGCTCGCGAGAAGACGGAGGTGCTATTGTTGACGAGGAAGAGGATTCCAATTAGTTTTACTTTTGACGTCGGGGATGGGGGGGGAGATCTCCACTATCTATGTGGTGAAATATCTAGGCGTACTGTTGGACAATGGGGCATTGATCGGCAGAAGATCGAACGTGTTGCATTGCGGTAGAAACCGCATACACGAACAGGTAAGTTGAGCTCTCAGGCAACGTCGGGGATTCTAGTGGCTTTCCAGGCTCGACCCGACGGTCATCAAGCGAGTGGAAGAACGGCGGCGGGATGTTGACCCCAAGGCTCCCCCTTGTGCAGGAAAAGCGACTTGGGAAAACAAGACGGATACAATGGGACGGAGGAGCTATGCGAGCGAGGAAGGCGGAACGCAAGTATTGAAAAGGGATAGGAAGAAGGATGTACAAGCTTCCCAGACATTTTAAGTGTTAATAGACGAATGAGTCAGAGTTTGAAAAAGATTTCTATTATGTTAAGTTAAGATACTGGTACTCTGCCTCACCTGTATCACCTGTATTTACTACATGAATTTTCGAGTAGTTGCAAGAAGCCAGCGCGGGGTAGTTTTAGATATATGACAAGAATATTGACGAGGGAAAATTCCGGAGGATGTTCGACGGTAATTTGAACTTTATAGCGAATGACGAGGCGACACACGGTGTCCAATTCTAGAAATGTCTGGAACGTACGTGTTCCGCTGAATTGAAAAAGATCTTCCCGTCGCACGGCAGGAGAAGTATTAACCACTGGTGGGACGAAGAGTTGTCCGGGTTAAGGAGGGCAACACTGAGATTAAGAAGGAGAGTGCAACCGAGTTTAAGGAGGCAAGGAGGAAAGGTGGAAGGAGTTTTGCGCAACTTTGAACCAGGATACCTGTGGGAGGCCACATCGAGTCGTAAGAACTATAATGGCTCGGAATATACCGCCAGAGGACCTTAATAAGGACAGAGTTGCGAAAATTCTAGAAGACATTTTCGTCATCAAACGAGCGGAACAGAAAGAAGAAGAGCACAGTTCCCAAATCCCGCAGATGCAAGGGGAAGAAGAACAAGATCTGCGCGTAACGGAGGAGGACCTGCGAACTGCTATTGTGAAATGTGATCCGAGAAAAGCTGCGGGCGTGGAAGGGGTTCCTGGGGAGATCGTTAAGATCATCACGGGAGAACGACCTGGGCTGCTCCTGGACCTGTTTAACAGCATAAATAGCTCTGGACGAATTTCGGCGTTGTGGAGGGTGGCGAGGGTGGTTCTTTTGCAAAAACCGGCAATGGATCCATTGTTATCATCATCATACAAGCCGATAAGCATTTTGCCGGTGCTGAGTAAGATCTGGCAGCATACGTGCAAGATGCGCCTGTGCCTGTCACCAGGCAGGAACTGCGACCGTCTACACAGACAGAGACATCGATCCTACCTAGCAAAGAAGGAGGATTAAGCATGGAGGAAGTAGATATGAGGATGGCCGTTGGGAAATGCGATCCCAGGAAGGCGGCTGTAGTAGATGGAATTCCTGGCACTGTAGTGAGGTTATTGGCGGAGCAAAGACCTAGCGTGCTCCTGACAGTGCTCAACGGAATAAATAACTATGGAAAAATACCGGCGGTATGGGAAGAGGTCAGGGTGGTACTAATACCCAAGCCTGGCAAAGATCGTGCGACCTCATCGGCGTATAGGCCGATTAGCATATTGCCGGCGTTGAGCAAGATGTGGGAGCACACGCTGAAAAGGCTCATCCAGAGGAGCGTTGGTCTCGTGTATGACGGAGTGCTGGAGGCGCTGAACCGGGAGAAGGATACCGAAGCAGTAGCGTTCGCCGACGATCTGGCGGTTCTACTCAAGGTCAGAGGGTCCCACGGCATCAATGAAAAGATAAAGGCGGTCATAGCCTTGGCTACCAGGTGAGCTGCGAGGCTGGATTGAACCTGGCCAGGGAGAAGACGGGCGTTATCCTCTTAACAAGCAAGAGGAATCCGAAAATTTTTAACGTTGACGGGGGGGGGGGGGAATTTCCACTAGCCGTGTTGTGAAGTACCTAGGGGTAGTGTTGGATAGTGCTAGGGGATTCTCCCCCCACACCCAAGCAGTTTGTGATAAAGCGGAACGGTTCATGGGCGCCCATACGGAGCCTACTCCCAAACGTCGGCGGGCCCAACGATTTAGTCAGGAGACCGTATTATGGCGTCTGGGAGTCTGTGGTACTATATGGCGCACCGATATGGGCCTCCTCCCTGGGAAGAGAAACATGCCGCAGGGAGGACTTGCTTATGTAAGTCTATGGGGGCTGGCAAACCCACGTTTCCGCAGCCAGGGAGGACGGTCGGGACAAGCGTCCCGCTTACGTGAGTCCTCTATGTACACCGCAGGAAAGGTCGCCGGGAGTGTAAGCGTAAGGTACGGTTACATTCTCTCTACGTGGCCTTGGGTAGTAGCGCACCCACGATCCTGATGCCAAGGATGGGACCGTCGGGATATGTTCGCGGGTACTTTGTACCTTGAGGCCCCCGCTTACGTGAGTCCCATCTGGATCTGTCGAGCACGGTTAGCAGGTCGCCGGCCTGCAGTGACGTGGCGGTACATCCACACGATAGTCCCACCAATGACTTAGAATGGTACCACGGGGGTCGAGTGTAAGCCCGGAGGGACTAGCGACCCCTCTGCTCGGCCAATTATGGGTTTGGACTCGTGGTGGCAGTGGTTGATGGCCAAGATGCTGGCAAGAGGGCTGATTTAAGGGGTATTGGCTCGCCCCGAATGGCCTTCGGCGGGTGAGCAGCGTCCCACCTACTTCGGAACCGTCCTGGTGGGACGGTTGGGCTTAGAAACGCCCCGTTCCACCTGTAATGAGCGAAGGCCCCTGCAGGAGTAGCTAATCAAGGTGGCAAGGCACTGGGTGCCTTGCGTGGTGGTTGGGCGATAATCCCAACCCCTATGGCCCTAGGGGTGCCCGGGTGCTGTATATGCGATAAGTTGGCACTCAGGAAAGCTCCCGCTAACAATTAAAGACACGACATGGGAAGAGAAACAAATAGGACGATCATGAGAAGGGCGCAAAGGGCGGCGTTGATCCGTACGTCTACCGCCTACCGTACGGTGTCACATGGGGCTCTGTGTGTGCTTACCGGTAGCATGCCGATTTACATCAAGGCATGGTTGCGGTGGAGCAGTATGGAGTGAAGAGGCGGACCAACGAGAGCCCTGAAGAAATGGCACATGTTGAGCAAGAAGAAATGAAGGATTTGGAGACGAAAGCAGAGGACAGGTGGAGATTGGAGTGGGCATTCCACAACCCCTATAATTGGACTAGGAGACTGGTAGAAGATCCGCTGATCTTCTACAAAAGAAAGAGGAAGATCAACTACCATACGATGCAGATCCTTACGGGATAAGGTATCTTTAACTGTTACCGTCATAGGATCGGCAAAGAGTCGCACACCAACTGTTGGGATTGTGGTGCGGTGATGGATGACGCCGAGCATGTGCTCTTTTGGTGCCCTAGATGGACGGAGGAGAGAACGGAGTTGGAGGACGAGATCGGTGAAGATTTTAAATTGGAGAACCGGGTCGTTGAGAAGATGGTCGCGGAGGAACGGTTGTGGAATAGGTTTTATGATTTCTGCACAAAGGCGATGAGATGCCGGCTTTGTAAAGAAAGGGAGATGGAGGTCAGGAGAAGAAGGGAAGGAAGGAGGAGAAGAAGAACCAGAGTCGAGGAGAGAAGATAAAGGATTGGGTACGTGGTGTAGAGGCCAACCCGAAGTAATGTCGAATGACTGTACCGGGTTGGTGCCTCGAGTACCGTAGCAGAGGAAGAATAAGGAGTCCTACATAAACCAGAGACGCGGGTCTTTGGGTATACGTAATAGCATTTTCCCGTCCTCGTTATAAAAATAAAAAGAAGAGGGGGTATTCTGCCTTAAATACAATGACATATGGAAAAACGCTCCAGGCGCGCGCGCGATATGAAAAGCGATTTTCCTCTCCTAAGAAAAGGGAAGGACCGCATGTTGAACCTGTTGAGTTTTCATAAACGGTGATCGAGTGTAAGGAGTAAGGGAAATATAGCTCATATATGTACATAATCACAGAATTGTTATTCAAAAGCCAACCTTCGTCCGTACGACTACTAAATCGCGCGTGAAATATACTCAGACTAAAAATAAATAGATAATTAATTCTATTTCCGCAAGAAGTCAAAGAAACTATTATACCAACGCTCAGCACCACCTTGCAGCAACACGCAGTCGGACACTCAATTCCGCTAGAGTCGCTACATGCTACATACGTAAATACTGTAAATAAGTAAATATCATGTGGCGCAGCGAATTACTCCGGCGCAGCAATATTTTTTGTAATTACGTGATTTGTGTAGAAATTAGAAGCTCCTTCTGCGCACAATTACTAAGAATGAAATTTATAAGAACTGTAGATTGCGCGTTAAGCATAAAAATGTAATGCAACATACTACTTCGATTTCGCACTTAGGCAATCTGAAAAGCAATGGAGAATTGATTCGTCGAAATTTGCGCTTTTTGAATTTAATCAGATAGAAGACGCTTGAAGGGACTTGAAAGGGAAACCGAAGGTATCGTTCAAGAAACTGCAACAGCAATACAGAAACATTCAGCATAATTCGTGCAATAAAATTGTAACACGTGTGTCCGCGTCGTTTCCTATTAGTAGCCGATCTTCAGGAGCCGGACCATACAGCGTGAAAGCTGTTGTTACGTCCCGTGAGATGACCCCTTCGACGTCCTCTGAGGTCTGGCAGCCAAAGCCCACGCACCGTTATACAAACCCGCAATAAACCTAAGGAACCACCGTAAGCAGAATCTTTTTAACTTAACCTAACCCTGCAAGTATTTCCGGTTTATGAATGTGTAGTGGCACATGAGTCATTGGTCGATGCGGATCGACAGCGACTCATGTTGTTGTTGTGCCTTGGAACACGGACACCGCCTTGACATACGAAAAATATCGATAAACAAACTCCAGACAAAACAAAGTCACCGTTATGGGTAACCGTCGATCTAAGACGAATTCAAATTTTCCGACTACACCCCAACCTAACCCCCCCCCCCCCCCCGACCAGCATAAATAAACGGACGCGATAGCGAGCGAGACAGTTATTATCCGAGTCATTATCCGAATTATAGTTCGAATTAACACACGAGTTACTTGTCTGAGTTATTGGAGTCATTAATGGAGTCATTCAATCATGTCATAAACTAATAAATATGAATCGACATGAATAACTGATGATATTAGGCAGAATTTTTGAACAGAATCACTGCTGCTATTTACTACACTCATGCGTGTACCGAGTATAACTCGAGTGTACAGTTTCAAGTGGTGAGGTAGTGATTATGCATTGGCCTAGGTCGCATACTTACAAGTGTAAACGCGATCGGCGACACGATAAATCTAAAGAATGAACGACGAATCAATAAGCTCTGAGAGTAAGTTGCATTCTCTTCATCAGTTTTTCCTTTTCTTTTGTACTGTAAATGAAAGTGTACTCCTATCCATAGTAGCCGAATTTCTCTCTCTCTCTCTCTCTCTCTGTCTCTCTCTCTCTCTCTCTCTCTCTCTCGCTCTATCGCTATCACCTTTGCACACTTTTCAGATAATCTAGAATGAACGTAACCTGTATACGACCGATGAAGTTAGGATCCAAAGTAAAAAAGATAAAGATAAAACCTGGGCGTTTCT
Organism: Bombus pratorum; assembly: GCA_930367275.1. Lineage (NCBI taxonomy): Eukaryota > Metazoa > Arthropoda > Insecta > Hymenoptera > Apidae > Bombus > Bombus pratorum. The sequence continues at coordinate 716,162 of OV883995.1, read as the reverse complement.
CGCTCGGTAGTTATGTAATATGTATGTACATATGATTGGCAATTACAGAACATACACATATTCATTGTAATTATTTGTAGAATCAAATTATACTAAATATGACGACTATTTACAAAGATTAAAAATCCATATAAGCATATGCATGAATATTGAAGTAAATAGCGAAATGATTTTGTTCAGCCTACGCCTAAACCTTATGTTACTGTGAGAATATCAATTAGGATGAAAAGTATTACAGTAATATTGATAATTATGTTTAATTTTTATATGTAACTAATTTAAATTTTATAAAGGAAAATATGAACTGGGATTGGGAAAGAGTGATTATGATTCTTTTCTTTTTCTCAAAATTATAATAAAACTCCCTCAAAAATGTTTGATAACAATTAGTCTATAAATACCATTGTCATGACTTCAGAAGAGAAAAGAAGTATTCTTCAAAACGCAATCTAGGAGGAAGTTGTGTCATGCGCGTGCTTCTCAGTTCCCGGCGATAGCTCTCTCGCTTTTACATCAAGTAGAATAATATTGACTATTTTCAATTATGATCAAAATTAGTAGAATATAATATAAATGTAGAATATATAGCAGAAATATAATATAAATTAGTAGAATATAAATGATGGCTTTATTACACTTTATCTTCTATTCTACGGTAGTGTGAAACAACTTTATTATTTGAGATACATATTCAGCATAGTTTCAGTAAAAGTTGAAACATGAAGGTATTAAGATCTAAACCTATCCATTCGCAATGGTGTATCACATTTCATGTGCAAGAACATTTTGCGGTAGAAAGGTTTTAAGATGAAAACTAGCTTTGAAATGTTTCTTATGTTTCAAAGACTTGTTTTGATCACAGAATCGACTGAGGACATACCTACTAATATTCCAGTCACAGTTATTGATATAAAACATTATTTGGGAATTAACAGAGAAAAAGTATAAAGTAGAGTCATATTAAAGTTCAAATAAAATGGAACCATTATTCCATTAGATGTAAAATGTAATACACTTAAATATAATTGGTAAAATAATATTTAGGCTAAGATTTTCAGGATTAACCCCTTTCAATGAATATAACGACTAGTTTATAACTTTAACAATTTTTCATGGTCTAACGTTACGTTAGCATATTGTGCACGACGTATTTTCGATTGTGCGTGATTATGCTGGTTGGGAAGTTTTACATATTACATATTATGATGATATTGTTATTTTTTTGTATTTAACTAACGTCTAAAGAATGTTACGTAGCATAAAAATTGTTTTCATTATCAACAACCCTCGAAAACCTGGAAATTGTACTGTGATTTCTTCTTCTTCAATAAAAAATAGTTAGTAACTGTTCCGTCCGGTGACCTTTCACGTCTATTAGATTCATCCTTTGGTCGAGGCGGCCACTCGCTACGTCAATATAATTAGTTGGACCGTAATAATCATAAGGAACTGTCGTAAAAATAAGCATGTCGATTTACCGTCAAGGCCGTTAAGGTCGTTGAGTGGTATAAAACTTTCGAATTAAGAGCTTATATTATATTCCTATTTCTTATATTCCTATCTTTATATTATATTCCTTATAGTTATTGCTCCATCAGGTAAAAAGTAGGGAAACGTGGATTTCCCATTTTTTCCCGGCATTTACACCCGCGAACGACCAGTGGTGGGGCGATCAACAGACAGCAAGAGTTTTCCTCCGCGGCATCGCCGTGAGAGAGAGTGACTGGATCTACGACTACAGATCAGTCCACATCTCTGCACTGGGTCCACTATTTTAACTCAGTCAACATATATTCATTAAGTATATCTACTTTTGATAACTCATCTAATTAACGTATACAAGAACGTATTCGGAATACAATCGGATCGAATGACGACAATTGTTTAATTACGCCTATGATAGAATCTAAATTACGGTGTTACGGGGTTTTCCCGAAGTTCCAAAGGGAAGGCTCCGATGTCTTTTCATCTCCGACACATATATTATAGATATGTATTAATAGTCGCACAATTTTTTAAGGAATTAAGAAAAAAGACTGAGCTTATGACTTATGAACTGAAGCATCAGCCATAATGCAACGATAGGCATTATAAGTAAGTCAATGAGTGATATAATTATAATTATGATATCTGTAGAACGGAAAGATAGCTAAATTATTCTTATCTAATTTTTTCTATTCAAATACCTTTTATAACGAATGGCCAGAAAGTTTATTTTCTTCTCAATTTTTTACATCTATTCAAGAGTATTCGGAATAATTTATTTAAAAATGATTTTCCAACTAATGGATCCTTAGTTTCTTGGTCCGATTTAGTCCGACTGTAGAATTTAGAAAAAAATAAATACAGCAATTTGTAAATTACCAGAAAAACAAATACGGTCAGATTCTTTCGATAAAATGAAATGTAAACTTGCTCTCGATGTCCTTAGTAAGGGATGGTCATATTACTTTACCGCTTCATTGACAGGATGCATACAGACAACTATGGTTCAACACACTGCTACCTTCTTTGAAACGTTGCATAATGTGTTGGATAATTTAAATAATACAGGTACCCGTGATCCCATTCTCACGCGAGTTTGCTCCAACGAAGCAGATAATTTGAAAAAACAATTACACAACATGAAATATAGTTTCTTGTTTCACGGGAAGATTTAATACTGTAATACTGTAAATATTAATTAAGTGATCTATAAGTAATTGAACTCAATCGTACACTTCTGTGATTAACGTTAGATGTCAATTGGGAATTCAATCTTAACGCAAAAGATTACAAAGTGTGGTGTGAAATATAGACTGCGTTGCGTGCACGAATCCAAGGGATATAAGAGTTATCCAAAATTTTATTATATTATTTTTTTGTTGAAACTTTTCGTTACAAGTAATTATATGATGCGAACAATATATGTTTCTGAACTTTTGTCGCAAAATTTCCCGATTCAGTAATAATCTTACACGAGTCTAACCGAAAAAAACGTATATGAATGCGATTTCATATATACACCGTTATCTTCTTACACTATTTTTAATTTCGTCCAATATATCTCAGAAAATAAAAAATACACAGTAATCTGCAAGCGATCACAATGTTTCCCAACTTCTGACAATAAGTGTATTTCAAATTTATTTTTATTGCTCAATTCTGGCCCATATATCAGTCTCTCAAGAGTTTGAATTATTAAACAGGTTTCGGATACGGGGAAAAATAATACATTTAAGTTCCTCAGACACCAAACAAGGGAGATAAAGTTGCAGATTCCGCTTTTGCTATACCGACGAATAAGAGGAATAATGGAAGCGTAGGCCCATTAATTAATTCAAAAGCACGTGCAACACGTTGAAAACTGAAAGAGTACAGTTCTTTACATTCATACCACAGGAGAACCATATAAATGGGATTGTAAAAAGTATGTGTGAGGACCACTTCCCGCAAAACGTCTTCGAAGAACTAGTTCCAACGTGATTTAGGTCAAAGTTGTTAAAGTGAACAGATTCGAAACTAACCATTTTCAACAAAACAGTAAAAAACTCGACATGTTTATCATGAAACTATCACTTGGAAGTGCGATAATGAGTCTGTTCCAGAGGCACTATATGCTCGGCAAGATAATGACATGAGATATATACAGGAAATCCTACAGACTGCAATGCAAGAACTCAAGAAGCGCGCTGAAATGACAGAGAAGCGGAAGAAGAGTAAAATAAAATCCTTCAAGAACTTCGTAAGCCTGCCAAAGAGCTTCACAACGTTTTCACCCCTTTACGAACAATACTTCTGATCAAAGTAATCCCTTGTCTCAGTAGAGCACACGATGAGCATGGACAACATCGTGAACCTGATGGACAGCATAGACCTCTTCAAGGAATTGTTCCATGTTCATTTGACAGAGATGAACGCATTATCGTTAAGATGGCACGGACAAACTCTGACAGATTTACCACAAGTGACTTTGGACGTCGAACAAACTTCGAAATTGCGAAATTCATTACCAGTCCGCTTGTTTCTAATAATCGTAGGTTACTACTGCTGCAGCCCCTGAAAGCTTCTCTCGTTTGAAGTGATCCTGCTGGCAAAGACGAAGCTCACGGAGAGGCATAAGGTCCTGTTCAATGGTCCTCGTTTCGAAAGGGTGTGACCACTTGAACTCGAAGTTCGGGAGCGGAACGGCTTTATCATTTAATTCATTTCGATTAGCATGGCATTTAACTTTGAAGCGATAATCAATAAACACGTACAGACAAGGGTAAAATGGATCTTTCAGTTGTCACGATAATCCTAGCAAACAACGCGGCTTGACATATATTCTATTTTCGTTGCAGGCTCCTAAGCTTGTGTCTTGTCACAACGTCTTTGCCGAAGAATGAGACGTGCTTTTCGAAAAACTCTATCTGTGCGATACAATTTTTTTATGCCCGGTGGTGGTTATAACGCGAGACACGTTCCCTGGTGCAGCACGTTAAATACCATAATAACAGATACGGGAACCTGTGTCACTGATTTAACGAGTAACAGGTGGATCTGATCCTCCAGTTCAGTGACACTGATTTTGATGGCATTTGATTTGTTAAGGCGCAGTCGTTCTTGGATTTGGTACTCTCGAAAAAGCTGGATATTTTTCTGTACCAAGCTGTCAGAATTTGATATCTCTGACCACGAGGATAAGAACACTGAGACAACGATCAAGAAGTAGAGATCGTCCTCCAGACCATAAATAATAATATTCTTTCGGCCCTAGAAGCCTCCATTCCAGCTCTCGCATGGGATTTCAATTGCGTTGAGAGATATCTTTATTCCCGCTTCTGGGGTATGTTACATGACAAACACAGAATCTATCGCATCTTAAATCGGCTGGAGAAGCGCTTCGGCACACTATGTTACTTTATCCCGTCGTTCATGGAACACGGCAAGTGTTATAGAGCCATAAAGAGGCGTATCAGGAAGGCCCCTGATAGATTCACGAGTTCTCTGGATCCAAAGAATTAAAGATTCCAAAAGCATGTTTCCGCAAGTTAGACGGGTGCTAGGCAACTGGGCTAACCTCGTGATCTTTGTCCTCAAATTTTCTTCAGACGATTCTCACCGTCTTCCACAGTTGAACATCCTCCTGGCTTAGTGCAACAGGGCAGAAGATGCATCGTTACTGGTACCAAGCCGACAAACAAGTTGAGATCATGACGTCTCCGCTGCCGCCGGCTCCCCATACTTAATAGTAACGCGATGAGACGCCAAGAATAAACGTGTGCGAAACACATTGCGCTCGCGTGCTATTTCATTACTTTAAACTTGTTAAACTTTTATGACTCGTTACAATAGCACTTATTATTTGTATGCAGCGAAGCATTCTTTGTCCAGTTTTCTTTCTATGTATGTTTCGTGAATCCCGCAAGACCACTGGGTACAAATTTCGAAAGTGTGCGCCGAAATGTGTGCGATGATTTCTCAGATTCCCAAATTTCATAACCTTGAAAATTCAGATCTTCGTTGAGTCGGGGCAGCTGGAACAAGGTCTGCACCTTCACCCGAGGAAACAGAGCTAGTAACCGCTCCGGCTCCGATGTCACAGGGAATTATTTCGCATGGGTAGATTCATTAACGATTCAATATATGTTTCTGAATGAGAAAAGGTTATCTGTCTTCGATATCTTCAACGCAATACCAATATAGCTCCCGCAAAGATACACATTCCTTTTCACCTTGATCTTCAATGATCTCTTGAACCTGCGTATTTTCTTAAGATTTAAAAGATACGGGAAGTGGTTTTCTTGTTAGGAAAGGCTAAGAGCAAACCAAATCCAGCCAGGTACAGACCAATGAGTTTGCTGTTTGCAGAGTATCCATCAATAAGGTCTTTGAGAGGGTGGCACAGAGACTCATACTGATTCATTGTAAAGAGGCTTCCATTCTTCCCGGCCAGCAATTTGGCTTCCGGGTCAAATACAGTAAGGTCCACGCAACGATGAAATTTGTGTCAGACGTCTGCTGGTAGGAAAACTCTCCTCATAGACCTAGAAAGGGCTTTTGACATGTTTCGATCGAGCGGTTTGGTGTAAAAGCTGATACGATACGGTTTTCTTAAACATCTAGTTCAGGTGATTTGGTCCATAATCTCCGGAAGGTGTTTCATTGGATGGCGCAAACTATAATGTCGTTTTCGGGGTGGATGGCGAGCTGTAACGTTCAACACCTCCACCCTATTTAATTTGTATTTTAGTCATGTTTTGAGCCTCTTCCATCTCTATAGCAACCTTAACCCATGCGCATTGGTATTTGCTGATGACCAGCTGATTTACGCGGCGGCAATGTATACGTCAAAAATTAATTCCAAGTCACAGAAAGTTTTCGATCGAATTATGGTTTACTGTGGTAACTGAAAGTTCCGTTTAAATACTAGAAAGTGCGAGTCTATCCCTTTCAGAGTGTGCATATCTAGACATTTTAATTTCAACCGTGATATGACTCGACATTCTCGCTAATTTCTTATCACCGACAATAGCCCCTATCCGTTCCGCATAAGAAAATGGTCAAATTACACGGCACATTGTACACAGCACATTGAAACGCAAATGTACAATAAATCAGAAAAGACTTTTATAGTAAATAATGGTTCGTTCTTCTAAAAGCATCTCTGCGTTAAGTGTAGCCTTCTGTTGCACAAATTGCTGGCAATAATCCTATCCCGACTTATGCCTATCCGATTTGGTTTAATGTCACAACGAGCCAAATGATCCAGCTTAGGAGTTTCAAACGGAAATGTCCGGGGCATTGCATGGGACTGTATCGATCGAGCTATTTTACAAAGTAATACAAATATTTTACATAATTTTATATAATCTGTAGGACGCGGTGAGAGTGCCATGGACTCTCCGTTGACCTGTTCATGTTAGAATTAGTGAAGAATCATAGAGCCAAAGCACGTCTAATCGTCGATCAACTTTGATGGAGATTTATCTGATCCAGATCATTACTTATATAATTTTTTAAAATGAATTCAAAATAGAGTATGCACCATCTATTTTCCTCTTCAGGATTAATATTTCAATAAAACCGCGAACATGTATAAACCACGAAAAATAATTTACGATTGCAACTATAATGCATTTTTATATGCTACTAAGAACACCTACACTTTCTTATATGCAGTGTAATGGATCCTCGAGAAAGAGATGGCATTTGTCAGTTATTTGTTATTTGTATCGATATAGAAGTGTAACGACGCTAGTGGTTTAGCATTTTGGGCAACTTGTCTAAAAGCTAATTTCTCTACGATTTGGATGATATTGAAATATGTTGCGAGGCTCAACTTTGTGGACAATCTTTTCCTATACATATAACTGGCGATCGTTAGTTTAAAAATTATGTACAAAAAATGTACAAACGAAAGGAGTTTCTCGAAGCTCCATGGGGCAAAGTTTCACATTTCAAAGCGTAGTGGCACTAGTCAGAAAAGAGAAGGAGCGTATAAATGCGAATCTTGCCCCATGACTTTCGGGAATCAGAGAGGATTATCCACCCATGAACGGCATGAGCACCCTGCCGTAAGAAACGAAAAAAGAAGGGGAACGGACCTCCCAAACACGAAAAAATGGACTGTAGAAGAGGTAACTCTCCTGAAGGAGCTCGATGAAGTCTATAAGGACTCCAAATATCCTAATGTTAAGATAAGTAAAATCCTCAGTAGCAAGACAGTAGAACAAATAAAGTACAAGAGAAAGAATTTAAATATAGCCAGTGAGGTTATGAGTCCTCAGGAGGTTGCCGAGGTAACAGTGGGAGGGTGTGATCCCGTTAACTCAGGCAATGCGCGGACATGCGAAGAGCGTGATATTAGGGGGGAAATATTTAATGAGGAGTCCATCCGTCAGTGGAGACTCCAACTAGAAAATGAAATGGAGAAACTAACCGAGGTACCCCGGCCGTTAAAGGAGGATAACGCTCGGTTAACAGAAATTTGGGCAAATAATAAAGGAAATAGAGAAGCCATTATTATTAAGTTGAATGAATTTATTTACAAATCTCTATATGGAGCAATAGAGACAGTGAAGGACAAGAATGATGAAAGTAATAAAATGGAAAAGCCCCAAAATAAGGGAAATAAAAAGAAAGATAATTATTGCAATAGAAACAAAACGAAAAGATACTCCTATGCACATTGCTAGGAATTATTTAAAGAATGTCCTAAGAAGTTGGCCGACGTTGTTGTTAACAAAGATCGTGCATACCCAGCATAACCAGCCAGGCAACCACCAGAAGCGATAGAACTGAAGAGGCTCTATGAGGATCTGTGGGGTCGGGCAGGACCATCCAATCCCCCAATTCCAGGAAATAGATCCTCTGAGCTGATAATAAGTAATTGTTTCCGCCGATAACCGCTGCGGGTGTGAGCGAGAAACTTAATGAGATGAGGGAAAAGGCTGCGGCAGAACCAGATGGATTTCAAAAAGAGCATTTAATGATATCTGGCCTGCCCGCAATAATGGCAAAAATTTTGAATATTCTGTGCTATAGTTCCTATTTTCCGACCTGGCTGCTTGGTTTATTTGGTTTTGGTATTATTGTTATAATGTCCCATTATATATTGTCCCATTCTCGGCCGAATTTTCGAAAGGGATATGTGCTGAACTCAAGGCAGAAAGGTTTTACATCAGAGAATGGATATAAAATTAACATAGACCTACTCAACGCTGCCTTAAGCCACAGTAAGAGAAATAACGGGAGGATATTCACAATGGTGGATATCTGCAAAGCGTTTGGACACAATACCCCATTCGGCGTTAAATCCTTTCCTGGCGAGGAAGGGTATGCCGACCCCTATAATCGATTTAATCGAAGGCATGTATAACGAGGACAAGACCAAAATCAAAACAAAAGATAGTATAGGGGTCGAGATCAAGGTCCTTAGAGGAGTCAAGCAGGGTGACCCTCAGTCGCCGCTGCTATTCAATCTGTGCCAAGAACCGCTGCTATTCAATCTATGCCAAGAACCGCTGCTAGAAATAATAGAGGAGCAAACCGGTGGCATTAACGTCAGTCATGTGAGAAAAGTACCATTCCTGGCTTTCGTTGACGACATTGTCCTATTTGGTGAAGATGAAAGGAAGGAACAACACCAAAGGGATATGATTACCTGAAGGGTCTAGGAATGACCATATCAGGAGAGAAGAGCCTACTTTCCAGGTGGTCGCGAAAAAGGACACATGGTTCGTAAAAGAACCACGGATAAGGCTCGAAAATACCAACATACCAACTGTTGATCCAAATGAGGCCTTCAGAGGAAATAACGAGGTATTTGTCGAACCTACATTGGGAGTAGGGGGTAATCTGATGAAGCCGGACCTCGTAATTAAAAACGAGGAACGGATTCTCGTGGTCGATGTCACGACAACAAAATACCAGAAGTTAAGTTACCCAGAAGGAGCATTCAGGTATCTGGGCGCAAAAATTGGGCCTTGGAAAGGCGTCCGCTGTGGCATAGTTGTGCCTGAAATTCTGAGCATGGTGAGGAGAGTCCGCAAGCTCTCCTTGAAACCATGCCCGATTCATATACAATTCATTAATCAATCCACCAAGCGACGGTGTCTTAAAGCTTATGGGTAGCAAGATCAGACAGGAAATTAAAGCAATTTTACACTTGGTACCATCTACAGCCACCGGGTTCTTTTACGCTCCAAAAAGTTATGGTGGGTTAGGGTTACCGAGATTTGAATACATAGTGAAACTCAGTATCCTGAGGAGCGCAATAAAAGTAAAAAGATCTACAGACCCAGCAGCGGTTAGCTTGATTGGAGGCAACATTGATAAGAAGCTTAAAAAGATCGCAAACTCCCTGAGGATCAATTGGCCGGTCACTTCGGAGGACATCGAGAAGGCCAGTAAAAGATTAAAAAGAGATCATTGCTCGATCATTGTTGTTTCCACCGTTTTCGTCGCAGGCGTTCCTTTGTCCTGCCAGAATCAGTAGGTAGGCCGAAACGAACTATGCAAGTAGAAAGGAGGACCGAATCAACGGTTGGCGCTTCCATATCGACGATGGGAACGGCTTCGGGCCAACGCCAAAAACTATCGAAATTTTAAGGGAACATGGCGTCACGAAAAGTGAAATAAACACAATTGTTATGAATGTTTTAAGAAGCACTATAGAGATATGCAACGTATTTTTAGATGGATGAGCAAAATATTATTATTTATTTACTTATTTATTATTATTTATTTTAAATGTTAAATTATTATTGTTATTTATTTATTGACTGTTATTTATTTATTTATATATCATTAACTATTATCATTAACTACTTCTAACTACTAATAGCTGAAAACGCAACTATTCAGGAACTGAACAAGAATATCTGCGGATATGCTCTGCTATTTCCAACTTTACCTTTCGAGAGCTGTGCTTGCCTCACCGACCACCGACTCTTAGTTTGAACAATTTCAGTCGAACGATCCACTGAAAACAAAACTCACGCAGTTACCAGAAAAAGAAATCCACTCCAGATTCAGACGAACATGAGGGAAGATTTAAAAATCTCCGTGATGGACGATCCACAAAACCAATACTACGGTATCTATATACGGTATTTACCGGAAGCAGACTCGATAATTGGATGACACCGGACGGTATCTTACGCGTCAGAAAACTTCTTTTATGACCAATGGCCTTGAAGTTCATTTTCTTTTCAGATTCTTACATCTATTTAAGAGTATTCGGAATAGTTCATTAAAAATGATTTCTTAATTGATGGAACCTTAGTTTTGTGATACGATATGGCTTCATTCTGAGGTTTAGAAAAAGATAAAGACGCAGAAGCGTGAAATTCGTAGAACAATACAAACTTTATTGTGATCCACGTGAGACTTCAAAGGGAGTAAAATTGCGGATGTTTCTTTTCTATTATTAGCTTATGGAGCCATTTTTTAATAGTTTGAAATCAAAAATCTATTGGACTTGCACATAATGCAACTCTTGTATAGAGAACCAATAGAAAGAATAGAACTGAGTTGCTATCAGTTGCTGTGCAAGGTACAAAAATTGTAGAAATCAGGATCAAATAAAACGCCGTTTTATTTGCTAGATAACTTTTGCGAGAACTAATAAATATTTGAGGCTTGATTTTTGCACACTTTTCAAAATTAAGAAAAGTCATATTTCCACAAAGCTTCAAGTTCCTATACTCAATTGTATATAAATATGTAGCGGCACATGAATAGAGAAAAATTCAAATCATGTTCAAATCATTACACCAGTAATGTAAGAACAAATAGACTGGGCAAAACAGTGTCGCCGCTACGCATAACCGTCGAACAGAGACGAATTTGAATCTTCCGACTTTCCCCCGGACCAGTATAAATAAACCGACGCAACCGAAAAGAGTTGAGTATCTACGACTATCTTTCTGTTTCGACGTGCTATCTAAGTGTTATCACGAGTTATCTACCGAGTTATCGACGAGCATTTATCGAGTATTTATCCACGATTTTATTTTGCGATTTATACTCTGTACTAACGATTCAGCAATTATAGGCTGCATATTAATTTATTATTTTTAAATATATTCGACAACAAACGATAGGTTAGATAGATGGTTATGACAACAAACGATAACCTCCAATAAATCTCACGGTTAAACATCCTATATACCTGTACTCTACAAAATAAACGAACGCAATCGTAACGTGACCAGTTTTTCAGTCTCACTCTCGAGCGATCTTAATAACGATCGGTACATAGTCTTAGCGAATCAGTTAGTATCGAGCGTCTTAGCGAACATTCTCTGTATCTATTATTTTAAAATATATTTGACGGTGTTCAATATCAAGGTATCTCGTCACTTAAAACATACTACCTAACCCCAATCATCTTCTACAACCGTGTGACACGGGTCACTGGGTATGCGTAATAGCATTTTCCCCTCCTCGTGAAAAAAATAGGTATTATGTATTAGATACAGATGACCGAGTGTTGAGTCGAATTGGTAAAACAGTCAACGTGGAAATTCGTACGTGACTCAGGCATAAACAACCAAAAGGAGCAGCAAAACACAAGCTCTCAGGACAACAGGTGCTGAATCTTAGTTCAAGATCCAGAACACAAAAGTCAATTCAACCAAGAGGAAACCATCGTGCAAATGGAAGAATAGCCTGCTGTTCGCCCATTTAACCGATGAAAATATCAGTGACTGATACCAAATGTCACACTCAAGAGAATCAAGAAATCAAATGAAGGTACTCCAACCTATGAGCGGCAATCGGAATTTGAAATAGATATATCGCTAAAAAAGTAACAGCAAACACAAAGAAATTCGTTTCGAGAGATTTCTGTAGCGCTTTATTTTTTCGTCAGTAGTATACTACGTTATTTCCTAACATTTGAGATCGTATTTCAACTAAAGTATATAATTCTATTAGTTTTGGTGAAGCATAGCACATTGCTTCTATTTTCATATTCAAAACTGGCAATCCTTTTCTTTCACACCGAAAATCGAGAAAAACACCGCAGTAGGGAATGAGCCGTTGCATTCGACTGTCTGTGATGATGATTCTCGGAAGAAGAGGTATTTTTCTTCATTAATTGGACTCCATATGTTTATTGGAAAATACAGGAATGAAATACTCGATCCAATTGTAAAATCTGCTTTCTGACGTTCACTGTATTATTGGAAGGAAAGGGAGGAAACTCCAGACTATAAAAATGGAAGGAAACAGATGCTTATGAATGTCCTGTCAACCACGGGAGAAACGTGCAGGAAAATTGAGGGTAGACGCCGTGACTGAAATATTTTTGCTTTCAGAAAAATTACATGGCGTGAAATACGTGAATCATATCGATGCAATGTCATTTAAAACATTAAGCGCGAAGCTGATTTTGATGTGCTCTCCGTTCAAGCAGTGTGCAGACGTGGCTGCGAACCACTTGTCACAGGTTGCCAAGTATGGATTGATGCAAATGGCAATTATGTCGAAAAATAATTAACATATTTTATAGGTAATGAATTGAATTTTCATTTCCTTTCTGTTTCATTTCAGTCAATCGTCGTAGTTCTCATTAAGAACAGAACTGCGGCTTCGTATCTCGGAAAATAATGTAAAAAAGAATTGTTTGTGTTATTCGATGATTCCGTTAAACGAAATAATAGCATCCATATATCTTTTGTGCGTTCATGTCTACAAAAAGCTAATTGCATACATTAAAGGAAGGGGTTTAAAACAGGCGGATTTTTCGGTTACATTCTTATACTACAATATAAATTTACGTAACAATAAGCATAGTTAATAACTATATCAAAGCAATATATATAAACAATATATATATATATACGTTCACCGCGGAAAGTATGCTCATATCCTACAATATGACCTGTTTGATGAGAGATGATTCGGAGGTAAACGAAAGGCTCGTCTTTCCGAATCGGTTCTTTCTTGCTATTATTCTTTTTTTTTCTTTATCTACCAATCAGTCGAAACTCGTGCTTTGTAAGCAACAGTAGTGTAACCGATATCGTAACGTTTCATATCATATACAAAATTATTAACCTATTTATGTCGAAAAACTGTTAGTTTAGATTATATCTTATGTTCAATTTGTCGTATGAAAGATAAGCATAGGACACGAAGCTATATTGTGTTTATGCTGAAAGATACAAAAGACAAGAACAACGTAAACACAAGAGTACCGTTTCGCGTCCTTACCTGGCTTTCATACGACGAATTCAAATTAAGATACCTGATGAACTAACAGTTCCTTTTAATCTTTTCATAAGGAATACAAAGATAGATCGATAAATGTATTAAAAAATATATGGTTCCATTTGCAAAAATGAAGTTGAAATGGGACCCTACTACTGGATCTACAAAAAAGTAATTTGCACCGTATGTGATGTCTTCTTTCGAACTAAACAATTTTTGTTAATATCACGTGAGATATTCTACCGCTTATTGTTTCGCCATTGGTTAAATATTGAGGTTAGGTTTCTATGTATAATAAATTTCTATGTGTAATAAAATATCTACACATAAAACACATAGAAAAATAGAAAGTTTTAGACGATTTTGTAGATATCAGACTCGGTATATTATTTAAATAATGTCCATATCTAATTGTAATGACTTGCAACAGAATCTGAGAACTGAGATTTGTATTTTTTCATTCATAATTTTTGGTTAATAAATAGAAAAGATAACGAATGAATATATTGTGTCGCGTTTCGTAAATGAAACAATGCATTTTGCGATTAAAATGCAGACATTATAGCAAATAATATAGTAATAGTAGATAATCAAAAAGAAGTAGGGAAAAAACTTACCTTAATAGCATGAAAACGAATTTATGAAGAATTGTGTTACTGGAATAAGCTTCTTTGTGTATCACGAAGTGCATCAGGGAAGAATTCTTAAACAAATTTCGTAAAAAATTACTATCTATCAGATAAATACAATACGAGATTCGAAGAGTAATTAATATTAACAAAAACATAATTATTTTATAAGAACATAATATTCAATTATAGAAATAATTATACGTTAAGTTCTGTAATTAGTAACCATTATCGATGACCGACTTTATTCTTGGTTCTCAATAAGCATTATCTTTGATGAAAACATTTTTTAGCGGAAGAAAATGAAATAGGAAGAACGACCTAACTTTTATATAAAAAAAATATAATCAATACGTTTAATTAAAACTAAAACATAAATATGTATGTCGTCACTCTTACGTTAATATAAATGAAAAATATAATAAAAATAAGAAAAAAGAAAAATAAATAAGAAAACTGTATTGGTTTCTACGACTTACTTCTACATGTGGAATAGTCTATCTGGTTGCCGTATAACCCATCCTAGAGACAGAACAAAGTTATTAGATTAAAATAATCCACAGAAAGTTTTTAATTCATAAAATTTAATAAAGTATTTATCCTGAATAAATCCTTTTTATACAAAATTGCAAGTCAACTTTCGAATAACCAAATTTTATATTTTATCTAGCAACTAGCACATCTTACCAATTGCACAAACACTTGCTAAACACAAAAATTGTAATGTTTAAATAGGTAACTATTCCGTAGCATGTCCACACTCCGGCGTTTCGAATATGAAAGACTGTTGAACAGTACCGTCCCTAATAACGGCAGATTTGTACTGCTTGTTCATTGTTTACACTTCTGAACTCTAAGCGAATCCTGTACGCTGCGCAAATGTCTCTGCGCCAATTATATAGGGTGTCTTTCCTTTACAGTCTTGTCTTTTACAACAACATATCTTTATAGAAACATGAAATCTAATGTCTCAAACGTTGTGATTTTTATCGTGATAAAACAATCTGGATCGTACGTAATTCGATAAAATAATATAAAACGAAAGATGTTGTGCATCTATTATTTCCTTATAAAACGAAACAAATTTTTCGGACTACCTAATACTTAAATTTTACTACAATACAATAACGACTTTACATTTCGAAAATTGTCACTATTACGCTGCTGATTTTTATATAGATATTATCTATCAAAGAGGATAAAATATGTAAATGCAAAATATATTCCATACTATGTAATAATTGTACAGGATTTTACAGAAAATAGTTAATTTAATGATTGTTCTCCCCTTGAAGCATAAGTAATGTTAGAGATATTTGGCAAAAAGTGGAGGCTATATCTCCAATCGCTACTGTAAATAAACGTATAGGGGTCACATTTCTTATAAAAAATGAATATCCTATACATGTAAATTCTGTGGAATTTAGAACACCAACCGACGGTTTGACTTTTCCTGTGTTTACTGCGAGTCGGTCGAACGATATAAATAGAGAATGACGGGTACTTAGGAGGGGGGAGGGGGGGGAGAGAATTTTTTTTTTTTTTTTTTTATTTTGTTTATTGAAATTACGATCAATTCTTACATTGAGAATTTTCAGTAATTTTTCTGGCGTGGCGCAGTGACATGGCTGATTATTTATAATAAGTTAATACTTATTATAGATACGTGTAATTTGTAAGTAAGTATTATCTATAAGGGGAGAGAATAAAACAGGATTTCGAGAAGCGAAGATGGAGAACAAAGAAAAAGAAAAACAAGTTAAAAGTTAGAAAGAGAAAGAGAAGAGGGATTAGAAGCGGAGTTTTTAGGAGATACGGAAGAAGACTTAAAAAATGGATCCTTGAGTTTTCACGAAACGATCGCCTGATTTCCAAAAATATTACAACATTATGAATCGATTTTCTCCACACCGTGCCGTTAAAGGTTATTCTCCGTATCGCCATTAACGAAGACACGAAAGGTGAAAAAATAGAGTGTATAGAATCCATAAGGAAAATGCAGGATGAAGTATATTACGTTTAGTTTTGAGAACAACCTTTATAAAGTTTTTTTTCATCCAATTTTTAGGCTCACGCGCGCAAAAGAGTAAATTAATATTAAATTACTTTCCAAGATATACCAGTATACCAGTAATATACGATATACCAGTAATATTTTAAAATACCAATAAAACGTAGAAGTCCCTCTTGTGGTGAGTCCCTCGCTTAATAAAAAGTATGTTAAAACGACTTAATCTGGTTCAACAAATTAAAGGACTTTGGACAGAGTAGAAACATTTTGAATGTTAAAAAGTTATACTGTTAAAAATATTGTGCAAAACTGAACCAATGAATACTTGTTGTTACATATGAGTAAAATAAATTTCAAAATTTTTGAAAATTGTTTATGGTAACTTAACCTTCACAAAATGTTATTTTTATGCTTCCTTTTTATATACGTTACTGTCCATGATATTAAATAAAGATTTATACGAAAACTTTGATTATCGGTTTTGTTTTTCATCGGTTTTATTCACTATAAACGCATCGTGGCACCGGCATATAATATAATCCTGACCGCAGATAAACATAAAGCAAACCTAAGCGGCATCTAGCCCACATCAAAGTGCAAATGTAAAAACATTTTTCATGGATATCTCGAAATCTAAAGCCGAGCCAAGGTTATATGTATAGGAAAGGTGTGCAAAATCTTGATTGTGACAATACATTCAAAAATCACCGAAATCGATGATGCGAGCCTTAATCTATATAATTGCTGTAGCGGCACCCGACAACAAAACTTTCGACAGCAAATTTTAAAATATAGTATTTATGTTACATTGCATTTTACGTGTTAAAGATATGTATAACACTATTATTTTTTATAACGGTTTGCATAATGCACATATAATATTAAATACATTAATTAAACACAGATGTATCAATTTTCTCTATGTAAGTGCATATTCATCAAATTTCTCCTGCATGCACATTGTATGATATATACAGGGTGGTTGGTAACTGGTGGTACGAGCGGAAAGGGGATGATTTTACGCGAAAAAAGAAGTCGAAAATATAGAATAAAAATTTTTCGTTTGAGGCTTTGTTTTCGAGAAAATCGACTTTGAATTTTCGCTCGGTACGCGTGCACTTTATCACGTCTCGTTATAACGGATCTCACTGTAGATCGTTGTCTCAATGGATATTATCGCAGTTTAAGTTTGTTTTTGCGGAAAATTAGGAATACATAATGAAATAATCGGCTTATTCTGTTTTTGCCGAGCAGACGCGATTTTGTGGCTTGGCGGTGAACCGGCAGTTTTTGCATTACCTTAGTCTATGCTTTAGAACACAGACATACTCATACAGGAGCCCATCTATTCTTGCCGATCGATTAAAAATCTTCAACTGTGTGTGAATATGGTTAATTTATCTGAATAATTTCATCCTCACACCTACGATTAGTTGTAAGTTCGGCTTTTACCCCACTCACGCTCTTCACTGACGATAAAGGACGTGATTTTTCTCCGGCTCGACTCTGTAAATCTAACGATACATACGTTCGTTAGTATGAAATCTTGTAATTTCGATCGCTATTTACTACAAACAGAAGATAAGGCATAATAAGGATTTGAGTTGAATTTTGCCAACCAATACTGATACATATGTTGCAGTGGTTCCCACAATTTTTTATGAAGATCTCGAAAACTAAGGCAAACCACCGCACTGACTACATGTATAGGGAAAAGTAGTTCAAAATGTTAAGTTTTACAATGCATTAACACGTTCAAACCGACATGACCCACCGGTTGGTCACAATTTCTACTTCGATCTGACGGTATAGATCACCGGTGATTCATGCCGTTTACCTTTCCAATTTTAGTTTATAAAAATGTAATTTATCCAAAACTGAAATAAAACTTAAATGTTATCGAAGAAGACTAAATAATGACATGTAGTGTTTTCTTATAAAAATGGCACTATTTATTTAAATAAGATCAATTGTATAGAAAATATGCAGCTTACTAAATGTAAATAATTTAAAGTAATTATTAAAGTAAATAATTAAAGTTATTTAAATAACAAACTATAAATTTTTTCAAAGTATGTGAAACGAAGTGTAGCTTTGTTCTTACAATCTGGACAGTAAATGTTAATATTTTTGCTATATTTTACATAAAGTAAATTGTTGACTTTATATTACTTCCTCTCTGTATTTTCGACCAATCGCGGGGAGACGCAATCGCGAGGAGAGACGTCAACGGGAGTCGTAAATTCCCGTTACGATTATGATAATCGACACCACGAATTGATCGATCCCCTGATTTCCGTTAAGATAATAGGGGTGATTCAGTTTATATAACACTGTGATTCACAGAACTATAAATTATATATTTCCAACACTTAAATTATACTGTCGAGTAGTTACAAATAGATAACAACTTGTCACACGAAGATAATATAGATATGCACACTAGAGCAGGGCTCTTATAATTGAATTTCGTATGTTAGTGGACGCAGCACGATAGGATATTTACTAGAGTATGTGAATGTTCGATAATACCGAGAACCGACTTTTGATGCTGCGCTTAGACGTAAACGTTAGGCGTTCGATTTTGTACTACAAACTTGACCCTCCTGATGTCGCAGGAGCAGTAGTTGACTTTCCCGAGGTCTTAGGAGAAGTGTTTTACAGTGACGATGTTGTGCTATAACTGATTTGTCGCTCTAATGTTAATACGGAAGAAAGCTCGGTGTGGGTGTGCTCCTTTGCCTGAGGAACGCGGATTCGTTGTTCACACTTTTCGTTAGAAAAGTGAGGGTAACGATCTGCGATGTCGATTGGTTATAACCTACGCTGATGTTTTAAGGGATGAGTAGGAAACCTCCTACCATCGTGGTTCGTGTACGTGGGAAAAACCAGCTTGTTTGTTAGCTAGCTATTCGGTTTTTCCCAATAGGTGCGTATCCGCTTTCTCCGTATTTTTTAAGTGCGCCTAATAAACCCAAGGACCTCTCTAAAAGCCAGATGTGCTTCGAAAATATTTTTAGGCTTGAGAAATTCTTCAGGACAAACGAATTTACTGAAGACACATGTCGATGCAAGACAATGAAAGAGAAAGTCTATGGTGGGTCCTTAGGTTTATTGAGAGTCGAAATGACGTTACGCAGGCCGCTGGCTGTCCGGTCGCGAGGGCTGGAATGCAAATGTTTTAGGCGACGTAACACTCTCCCTATTTTCTTGCTTAGGGAACGATAGCATTCTTTATGTCGTTTTCTGATGGTTATATTTTTCAAAGATATGTTTTTTTGATTCGATGGAAATGATGTTAAAGATTCTTTTTCAGTTAACAAATCGGCAATTATCTTTTCACGAAATTCCAAGATACCAATTTTTGTATCTGCGCCAAATTTTGTATGTAGGTATCAGGCGTTTACCAACATGATACCGCAAATAAGTTCTATTACTATCTTTCTATCTTTCTTTGCTTCATTGTAGCTCAGTATAACATTTGGTAGTTTTGCAAGGTTTTGCTTCTCCTAGTAGTCGTTTGTAGAGAATATTTGTGAGACTCGCATATAGTTGATATAAGTATTGGTCTCTTATCAGTTCATTTAAAAAATATCATTTAACTGAATGCATTATTTATAAAAATTATAAAAACAATTCTGTATCCACCAGACACGAGTTTCAACAATTGCACTGAACTAGCATTGAATTAGTATCACACATGCCCAGCTTATCACAAACTAAACAAACAGCAAATCACTGATAACGAAGGCATAAAATGAAGAAACGTATAAGCTCGCACTGATCCATTATCCAGAATATCAAAATGTGCCCCGATTTGTTGAAAAATCACTGAAAGCGGGAGAAAATAGGTTGCCTACAAGCTCGGTCATTATCATACATTTACTTGTGACTTAATTTTCAAGTTTTTAGACATTTTTGTGGATTAATATTGTTACGACCGTTCACGGAGAGACGCGTCAGCGAGAGATGTAAATTCTCGCTACGATTCTAATAATCGACGCCGCGAATTAGTCGTTCCCCTGTTTCGATTGAGATAACAGAGATAGTTCAATGAGTTTAATACTGAATTAACAGGGTTAACATAAACTTGTATATTTGACAATATTTAAAAATAATATAATGAACACGCCACAAATTATTTAACGATTATACAATTAATTTAATACAGGAATTCGACCCGACTTTATAATATTTCTTGATGTATTCGGTAGACTATGCGACTTTAATTTCAATCGTGAGACCTCTCGATGTATAACGTTTGACTCTTCAGAAGGGACTGATTGCCCTTCGATCATTTCTTTGTCTTCTCTGGGAGATGATTCCCATTACGCTCGGATCACACCACCGTTCGCGCCTATGATCACGTATGCCACCTTCTTTGTGTATATCACGTTAAACGAATACAAGGAAATCTACGAAATCAGAAGAATTCTAAATACGATAGTAACAGTGAAACCACCACGCCATAAAAAAGGTATACCACAATGCATGCGGTGTCAACAATACGGTCACACTAAAAGTTATTGTAACAGAAGCCCGGCATGTGTTAAATGTGCAAAAAATCATTTAACAACACACTGTCCATACGTAGGGAAAGTAAATGAAGTAAAATGTTACAACTGTAATGGAAACCATCCAGCAAGCTATAAACGATGCGAAATCAGAAAACAATTACAACGTAAACTGTTTCCACCACTTCGCAATTGATCAATCGATAACTACCAACCACAACAAAGTATAACGGATAATTAAGCAACATTGAAAGCACAAAATGTACCAAAAGCTATGAACAGAAACACAGATCCCCAAGGAAACCGAAGCTATGAGCAAGTAAACCAAAACATTAGACAAGTAACGCCCATAAACAATCAAAGTCAAAGCAACAACACCGAAGACGCTGCGGAAATCGAAGAACTACTAAAACAATCCATCAAAAACACCGAAATGCTAACAAAAATGATAAGCGAACAAAACGCAGGCCTCAGACAGCAAAAGGAACAAATCACAATCAAGCTACCACTACTTACAAACATGCTGAGCAAAAATTAAAAAATAAAAATGGACATGCTTAAAATAACAGCCTGGAACTCTAACGGCCTACAACAAAGGGCCCTAGAAACTAAAACATTCCTGTACAAAAATAGTATCGACATACTACTCGTATCAGAAACACACTTCACTACAAAAAGTTACATAAAAATACCGTACTACACCATATATGATACCGAGCATCCCTCAGAAAAAGCACACGGAGGAGCCGCAGTAGTAATAAAAAACGACATTAAACACCATTTACACAGACAGATGAGTAAGGAACATATACAAGCAACCACCGTTACTGTACAAACTAGCAGCAACCATTTACAGTTGTCAGCAGTATATGTACCGCCGCGACACAAAATTACATCACAGATGTGGGAAGAGTACTTTCAACACTTAAGTGACAAGTATATCGCAGCTGGAGACTACAACTCAAAGCACACACTATGGGGATCAAAAAGCACTACTCCTCGAGGTAGAACCTTGGAAAACTACATTAGAAACAATAACCTCAATATATTATCCACGGGAAGACCGACATACTGGCCGACAGACCTGAGCAAAATACCTGATCTACTTGATTTTGCAGTTATAAAACATAGCACCCAGCCTCGAGCTTATCTCCAATCATACACCCATAATAATTACATACAGAAACAAACCAACACTTTACAGCAATTCAGAGACACTATGCAATAAAACCACCAAACGGCAAAAATTTAAAGAAATAATTGAGAGCAAAATCAAGTGCAACATCCCATTGAAAACACCTGAACACATCGATCAAGCAGTAACAACATTTACAGAAACTATTCAAGAAGCAGCATGGGCAACTACTATACCTGAATCAACCAACAGACAAACAAAAATAATTCCACCAGACATCCTCGAAAAACTTAGAGAAAAAAGAAATGCGAAAGCAAAATGGCAAAAACATACAACAAAAGAAAACAAAAAACACCTAAACAAACTTGCAAAGGAAATAAAAAACAAAATAAAAGAGCACTACAATAACGAATTCGCAAAATTCATAGAGATACTCTCTGCACATGAGAGCTCCAACTCCTCTTTATAGAAAGCCACGAAAAAAATAAAGAAGACAATAAAACTGGTCCCAGCAATCAGTACAGCAGATAACACATGGGCAAGAAGCAACGAAGAGCAAGCTGAAGAATTTTCCAACCACCTATGCAACACATTTACACCACATAATATCAACAACAGAAACCACAATAGACATACGGACGAGGATGCGCTAACCACTAGTATATCAACTGACAAACACTACACCACACCTAAAACAACAGCACAAGAAATTAGAAACATAATTGAGAAAAAAAAAAATAAAATACCAGGAATCGACCTAATCAATGGTAAAATCTTGAAAAACCTTCAGCCAAAAGCGATAAGACTAATGACAATAATATTCAATGCAATACTAAGAATCCAATACTTTCCTAAACTATGGAAACTGGCACAGATTATAATGTTACCTAAACCAGGCAAAGACCCACACCAAACTACATCATACAGACCAATATCATTACTTCCTGTGTTCTCTAAAATACTAGAGAAAGTAATTTTCGACCGCATAAAACCAATAATAGAGAAGGAAAAATTAATACCGGATCACCAATTCGGATTCAAACCACTATAGAGCAAATGCACAGACTGGTCAACGAAATAATACTAGCACTAGAAAACAAGCAATACTGTACAGCCCTATTTATGGACATAGAGAAAGCATTCGACAATATAAACCACGAAAGCCTTCTACAATCAGGAAACAATTCCCGGAGCAAATATACCAATTAGTAAAACCCTACTTAAGCAGCGGAACCTTCGTAATAAAAATCAAGGATACATACTCCGAAGTCAAAGACATCAAGGCAGGGGTTCCGCAAGGAAGCGTCTTAGGACTAATACTATACACACTATACACGGCCAACATAACAACAACTACCAATAGCAAAATACTGACATTCAGTAGTCAGTCACACTAACCCTGTAACAGCAGTCACACTACTACAAGAACATATCACAAAAATAGAAAAGTGGCTACAGGTTAAACAAATTAAAGCAAATCCCAAAATAAATGCAACCATATTACATTCACACTGCGAAAACAGATACCACCAAACATCTTTCACAACATATCAACATATCACAAACAACATATCAAATCAATAACAGACAAAATACAGACGGCAAGGAGACAAATGCATTGGCTAACAAGTCGAAAATCCAAACTAAGTATAGAAAATAAATTAAAAATATACAAAATGATCATAAAAACAATCTGGACGTACGGACTATGGGGAACAGCAGCAATGAGCCATATAACCAAAATAGAGACAATGCAAGCTAAAATTCTTAAAACAATAGTAAACGCCCCATGGTACGTTAGAAACGAGGACATTCGGAAAGACCTGGGAATACCAACGGTCAAGGAGGAGATTAGCAGATGTGCAAGAAGGCACAGAGAAAGAATAGCAACGCACCCGAACCGGCTGGCAGCGGAAACGATCAACACATCAAGCATAGAAAGAAGACTAAAAAGGAAACACCCAACAGATCTCATAAAGGATATAACCTAACAATCACGAAGATGGTATCCCGCTGGGGGTAGCCACCCACATGATAATCAATTAGCCAAAAAATTCTACCAAATGTCCAAATCGGACAAATTGTGAATGTAAACAACTAAATAAAAAAAAACGTTAAACGAACCGACGTATCTAGAACTGGCTGCTTGATGAACTGCGCTTGCCGCTACATTGTATATTTTTCGTCGGTCAGATAAGACCATCTGTCTGCGACACAGTAGTGCCACGGGCAACGGTTAGGAATACGGCCTATGGTAAGCCTCGTGGCGTAACAAATATAATAATAATAATATATGTCGGAGATGGAAGGACACCGGAGCCTTCCCTTTGGAACTTCGGAAAAATCCCTCAACACCGTAATCTAGATTCTATCATAGGCGTAATTAAACAATTGTCGTCATTCGATCCGATTGTATTTACTCGAGATTTGTGATAGTGAGCTTGGGCTCGAGGCGACAGCCAGTCGCCGAACGTAGCCGCGGTCACGGGATGAACGCTTTGTCTAACAAAGGCATGGAGCAATTCTATAGCTCTCCTTAAAAAAGGAAATAGTTGTAACACTCGACAGTAAACATTCCTACGGTCTCTGTCCCGTAGCTCGCCACACGCAGACCCTATTCTTCGAGTAAGATGATTGCCAGATGTCGATGCGTCTCCGCAGTACATGTTCAGCTAGCCTGAGGGCCCGTTATAAATCTTAAGATTTAGTTGACTAAAGTCCTTCAAACAGATAAACAGTCTTTGTCCCAACTACGGGAAGATAGGGGAGATCTATTTCTTTCAACGAACGACGTCTCCCACTAGCAACTTTCCCTCGAGGGCGGCTAGCATCTTTTTCTAACCATCGATAGGGAAATTGACCAATTAGCAGCAACGCCAATTTCCCTTACTTTCCGAACGAAGGCTGTCCCCGACGAATCGGATGATCTCGTGTCCTTAGACACACCCCGTTATAGTTTTCCTCTGTGGCATCATCGGGACGGAAATTCATTCTTCCTTGTGGTCCCATCGACAAATAAAGTAACTCCTTACGATCAGCGGATATTACGCGTCCGACTTAGATTTTGTGAGCACGTTCATCTATCATCCCGTCGACCGTGGATTCGTTATTGAACCTAGGATCATTGTCATTAGTTTCTCGAATATCTAATTACCACGGTTACTTGTCCAGTTCTATGATAATCGTATCTGCACTAGTCAATGTCTTCTCTATTGCATAACGACACGTGTAATCCAAACGCAGACTCGTTTCACGCCCCTAACCATAATTCTAATGTAAACCCGACATATATAATATCGTTCTTCCACAAAAAGATACAAAAGACAAACACAGAAGAAAACGCAAAAATGTATTGGTGGATACCGAAATCATAAGAAAGAGAGAACTGCAAAACATCACTAGCGTTCAATCTCTTTTTTTGTAAAATAAGTGCAAATATTGTAAATATATCTAAATGACATTCCCCTACCTTTCCCAACCCTTCGCTACCCTCTCCACCAGCGCCCCTCTTCCCTCAAACCCTCAACATCAGAAAAACCAAAAAATAAGCTACCGATTTGTTCAGTTTTATCACCAAATTTTCAAGACAACATAAAAAAGCCATATCGTATAAAAGTACGCTTCTGAGCAGTTTTACTACAATCAACTACTGCAATATAAAAAATGTATAAATCCTGCACCAAATATTGTACGATTAAGTCGTACCGTTGCCTTAACGCTACTTTTGTCAGAGCCACTTCTCAAACCAAATTATGTTTATTGAGAATGTAACAAATGGAATTTGCATTTCTTTGAGGATTAAATGTTATAATTGAAGTAACGTTAAAAAGAGCACACGTTCTCGTCCGATTACGAAAGTTAAGCAGCGCTGGGCATGGATAGTACTTAGATAGGTACCGCTTGGGAACTCCGTGTGGTGTTGACTTTTTCATTATTTCAATCTTTTTTATTTTTCTTAAGAATCTATTTTTAATTATTTATAATCTAAGCACCGAGAAAAAGAAATATTTTAGTATTACACGATTATTACCGTACATTATATCATTCCCATTTTTAAATACATTTACATATCGGAGATGAAAGGACACCGGAGCCTACCCTTTGGAATTTTGGGAAAATCCCTTAACACTTTACTCTAGATTCTACCATAGCCGTAATTAAGCAATTGTCGTTATTCAATCCGATTGTATTTGTTCGAGATCGCCGAACGTAGCCGCGGCCAAGGGATGAACGTTTTTACCTAACAGAGGTATAGAGAAATTCTATAGCTCTCCTTAAAAGAAATAGTTGTAGCGGCACTCGACAGTAAACATTCCAACGGTTTCTGTCCTGTGGCTCGCCACACACTGACCCTATTCTCCGGGTAAGATGATTACCAGATGTCGATACATCTCCACAGTACATGTTCAGCTAGCTTAAGGACCCGTTATAAATCTTAAGATTTAGTTAACTAAAGTCCTTCAAACAGACAAACAGTCTTTGTCCCAACTACGGGAAGACAGGGGAAATATATTTTTCTCACGAATGACGCTTCTTACTAGCAACTTTCCCTCAAGAGCGGCTAGCATCCTTCTCTAACCACCATGATGAAAATTGACCAATTAACATGAACGTCCATTCCCTCACTTTCCGGACGATGGTTTTCCTCGACGAATCCAATGATCTCGTGTCCCTAGACACATCCCATCATAGTTTCCCTCTGCAGCATCATCGTGACGGAATGCCATTTTCTCGTGAAGTCTCATTAGCGAGTTACATAGCGTCTTTACGCTCGGTGAATATTCTACGCTTTAACAGAGAGTTCGTTTAGTAATACTTTTATCGTAGACAAGCAAGTTGAGTACAACTTGGACTTGTATATGACTGCCGTTTGTTTACAATATTTGTTTAAGTAGTGACTATCAACAAAGGTGTATTGTTCTCAGTTGGTTAGTACTAAATTTTTGTTATTTTCCACTCGTTGTATTCTAAAAGTGATACAGTTACACGCGTCATTAAGAAATTAAAGATAGCTCACATGGACTATCTCTTTGACGTATAGTGTATACTGTAGTTGTACTAAAATTATAGTATAGTTATAGTATAGTAATATTGAAGTTATAGTAAAGTTATACTAGAGTTGTACTAAATTAAAACTAAATCACACCTTGTGTTGATCTAAATTGTTTTCTTCGAAACTCATTTTTGACAGCTGGTTTGATCGTCGCTTCTTGCTTCCTCGAAGAGTCACAATAAGAATTTACCACCAACATTGAAGAGACTTCGAAGAAAAGAGGCCAACGTAATGACGCAAGAGGACGGATTTCGAGTGGTGCAACTTGGCTGATATGGCAATGAATGGCTGAGTGGATGGTCCCTATTGTGACTGGTAACAGTGCAATCACTACCGGAGAGATGGCTGCAGCTCGGTTTTAGTTCTCTTTACTAGAGTCCAACAACGGAACGAAAGTGCGATACTGCAGATGAGCGAATTAATGGAAGAAACAAGTAATTATAGAACTGAGCAAAAACAGAAAGCGATGGGGAGGGTTCCATGAATCCTAGAAGTCGAAACTTTGGGGAGCACGAGGCGGCTACGGGTTCCCAGGGCGTAGGACCACGCCCTGAGAAACCCCGATGAATCTGATGTTCTCCTACAGCCGGATGGTGACTGGTCGGCGTCTTTGCCCCCCACCAGTCTGCCGATCCGGTGCGGAGAACCTCGGAGAAGTTGGTGGGCCCGTATTTGCCAAGACTACTCACCTCACCTTCTCGTGGGGCTCCCCGTCACCCTGCACCAGCCTCGACCGGGGCAGGGTGCGAAAGAGTGAGTGGAACCAGGATGGGAACCCTTGTTAACGACCTCGGCGATTTTTCAAAGTACAATGGACAGTAAAACGAAACAGAAAAACGTTTACGGTGCAGGGGAGGGATACCCCAGTACCGGCGCAGCCGCGGGTTGTAAAGCGGGTCCCGCTGCGTCGTCATCGAGCAACCGTGGCCGTCCGGGGGTGGGCCGCCAGGCCCCTGGACACGCTCATGCGTCTGGCGAAGGGGAGACACGAACTGGGGGGTCTCAGAAAGGGTCGGAGTAACCCGACGTTATGACCGTCGGCCCGGGATCTTCGCGGGATGGGATTCGGAGACGCCGCGGGGGCGGCGGAGGGGTGAGATCCGACGACGAGATGTCGTCGTACTCTTCCTATTCGACCGTTACGGGCACGCTCGGCAAGCGGTCGTACCGCAGGATTACCGAGTCAATGGAGAGTACCGCCTCCGCCGTCAAAATAAAGTTTCTTTTTTTTTTTATTTTTTTTTTGTTGTTCTTTTGTGTTATTTTACGTGACATCGGCAACGTTTACGAGCTACTAACCATGCATTTGAACGACGAACGTTAAACCGCCTGAATTCCATTTTTTAAAAACAATACTAGCAACATCGCAAATTGTATTCCGATCACCATCGATTTTAATCGCGATTTGATTAAAGTTTAGATGAAATATAAGGTAATGGAAATTAATCTCAACGATCGGAGAGTGAAATTTTCTTTTTTCATACATTGTCCATCTATTAAGAATGTTTTATTCAATACTAAGAATGCAGAGTTTTAATATATTCCGAACTTGGGTCTCTCAAGATACCAGCGCCGTTAATTTGCCAAAATTCGTTTCTTTCTTTTCCTCCAGTTACCTGGCATCGTCCGTTGTGATCATTAACCAGCGACTTATAGTTTTCCTGGATTGCAGTTTTAAATCTTAGACCTGCTAGCATAGGTGAACGTTAGTGTTTAAGACAAGTGTCTGCTTGTTTCCTTTAAGTTCGACGATTGGAATTTGTTAGAATTTAATCTTGAAGTTAAGATTAATAATCTGTGGAAGACACAATGTGTATGTTGAAATAATATTATGTGATATTTATTAAACAAAATTACAGTACCAAATGTATTTAAAATATAAGTGAGTGTTATGGATTGTTGACAGTTCGCCAGTTACTCTCAGACTGACTGTACGTAGTGACCCATGGTCCCTTAAAAGATTTTGAACCCCACTCTCTATACAGTAGTGAGTATGACCTGTTAAGTGCCCTGTAGGTGTCTATGTGGTGGCACGCGCCACGGAACCTTCCAACGGCTTCGCGATACAAAACGCTACGCCTTCAAAGCGCAACACTGACGTGCCCAATGTGCCATCGATATCCTTACGCTTCTTTCGCCGAATTCTCGGAGGAGCATACACGCGCCAGCCGCCGCGGTACATCTAATGAACGCACGCTAGTGGGGATATCGATGGGTAACAAAGGGAAGAATCCGTTCGATCAATCACTTCATCTGTATAAGATTAATATCGTTGTATTCCAACAGAATTTTTATATATCTTTATATATCCCTACGGAATGAAACAACCAAAACGAACGATGTTCTTCCATCATCTAAAATGCTCTAATTATTAAATTCAAAGTTCTTGTATGAAAACTTGAACGTTGAACTGAAAAGAATGCACAATATTCGTTGCTAACTTTAACAGAACTTTAAACTTTAAACGTTCGTTCGAGGAATTCCTAAGAATAAATAAATTAAAGTGATAAAAAAAGTTTGAGTTTAAATTGTCACGTCCCACGCCCCGCACGAACCGTAGCGGGAACGTAAAATTGGTCATTTCTTTCAAATCAGGGTAATTTAAAACGTTTATTTGAAACCGTGTTTACAGCATTTGAAGTGAAAGGCAGTTAAAGACGCTAAAACATACATCTTGCGATAAATTTATCTATGTTTTTATAATTACCTAACTATGTTTTTATAACGATATTAAGACAGTATAAAACTGTAAAGAAAGTAGGCAGTTTGAACAAACGTTGGGGACCTTCCCAAACATTTGCAAAAGGAAGACCCCGACGTTTTTTCATCTCCGCAGATATAAATAAATGTAGCTACTCATAGAAGTCAATATTAATTAATTACCGTTCGTCTATCGAGTAATAATAATTACCGTTCGTCAACCGAATAATTACCATTCATCTACCGAAGAGTTAGTTATCATTTTGTCTACCACAGAGTTAGTTATTATTTTGTCAACCGAAGAATCATCATTTTGTCAACCGAAGAATTACCATTTTGTCAACAGAAGAATTTTATATCCGTCTAACTAAATAGAACGTGACGTAAACATTTTCTATTGCGAAAAATTAACTAAAAAGAGAAACATCCTTCTGACAAAAGATACAACACGATTGTTATATTTGAAAAGAAGAAACTAAACAACGTGATGTTTCGAGGAGTTCAATAACAACGGGATACAATGAGAAAATTGGACGAAGATTAGACGTGTCAACGAGGAAGGAAGAATTTCGTGCAATAAACCCGTCACCAAAAAGATTATTCGTGGCTAGGAGATTGTAGCGCAATAAAACGAGGAAGGAAGTTAAAAAGTTCTTCCGCGAAATTATATTGAATCTCTGGAAGAGAGGTCAGTGAACTCTGGCACGCGTAACAACGTAACAAGCGTTGTAGGTGTCGCGTCGAAGACACAAGAAATCACGAAACCGATAGATCGCCGGTGATCTTGTCACGTAAACTTGAGGGTTGGGTGATAAAGTAACTATAGCTGAGTCATAACACAACTATTAATTTTGTTTTAATTGAACTTTATTACAAATTCAGCAATCAAACTGGATTAACATAAATCACAATTCACTCCAACCACGTTATGTAAAACTTAGTTACAATGATACGTTAAGTACGCGACTGTTATAAGGGTAGAGACCGGTAAAGATATGTTGACTATTCTAAGGATACAGAATAAGTGAGTTTTACTGACGATACTGTGTCTGAGGAAAGGTAGGGGTGGGTGTGTCTAAGGACTATCGGATTTGCTGATGACAATTTGATTAAGGAAGTGAGGGCAGTAGACACCGTCTCCGATTGGATAATAAGTCGGTTGGTGGACCAGGAAGGGTTTTAACCGCCCTCGTGAGAAAGTTCCTAACGGAACATACCAGAAGCGAGGAAAAACTAACTTTCCGTGTTAACCCATAATAAACAAAAAATGTAAAAGGAAATCTAAGACAAGAGATACTCGCTTGGTCCGAAGGACCTTAACTATGAAAATTCCAAGACCCCCGGTGGGCACTTAGGACTATTGAGGGTACGCGCCAAGGATGTGCAGACATCTGGGCGCCATCCTACCCGCGGTGTGTGCCCTGGTCTCTGATGTGAATTGACGTTACAATCTCCTCGCGTCGCAGTTCGAATGTTTCACGAATAAGGTGAAGAAATTGAACTTCGTGTAAGATGATGGAAATTTTATTATATAAATCCAACATAGTGGCGCTTCAATGTGTTACAACAGAATAAAAATGTTGAGCGCTAATTTAGGAGGGTTTTTGTATTGAGGTTTTAGTCCCTTTGGAGGGGTTATCGTCGGATGTATATCAGAGGCGGCTA
Organism: Bombus pratorum; assembly: GCA_930367275.1. NCBI lineage: Eukaryota > Metazoa > Arthropoda > Insecta > Hymenoptera > Apidae > Bombus > Bombus pratorum. Next base: position 684,772 of record OV883995.1, on the reverse strand, counting down.
TTCAGTTGCTGTTTTGTTATTATTTCGATAGCTGTGGCATGCAGGATGTTTCGTCTACTTTATTACTGTTTCCGAGCGGATGGCCTTTCTTGAGCGTGTGACATAGGCACGACTTTGATGATTGATGAGTCGATTAAGATTTGCAAGTCATTATACACGGAGATGCTTAATTTCGATTCGGCGGGCGCGTGGGCTTGCCCTTGTACAGTATGAACAAGTAGAGCGCTATTAGAAAACGTTCTTGTCATAACGCGAATTATGCTGGCATCGTTTCTCTGTTTTTCTCTTGTTGCTCCTTCGATATTTAGATATTTTTTGTTAGCCGAGCCAATCTGATATTCATTTAGTAACCTTGACTGATTTTTCGATTTTAGCGTGTATTGGGATTTGAAACAACAGACTTCAGAGTTTCAATCTATTACGAAGTGACATTTCCAGGCTGAAATTATTTACGGAATAACGGGATGACTTGGGAACTAAGACTAGAAATCTATTTCAAACTGCGCATTCGCTTTTAAAATATTCAAATAAAAGAAAATGTCCATTTTCGTTAGACTGTAGCAGCACATGAGTAAAAGACAAGTCAAATCATGTTGTTGTTTTGCCTCGGAGTATCAAGATCGTTAGGACACATGTAATGTACGAATAAATAGACTCCGGGCAAAACAATGTTGCCGCTACGCGCAACCGTCGAACAAAGACGCATTTGAATTTTCCGACACCCCCCGACCAGTATAAATAAATCGACGCAACCGAAAAGAGTTGAGTATCTACGACTATCTTTCTGTTTCGACGGGCTATCTAAGTGTCATCACGAGTTATCGACCGAGTTATCGACGAGTATCTAGCGAGCATTTATTGAGTATTAATTAACAATTTTACTTCACGATTTATACTCTGTACGAGCGACTCAGCGAGTATAGTCTGTATATCTATTTATTATTTTTAAATATATTCGACGGTAACGACAACAAGTAATAACATCTAATAAATCTCAGGGTCAAACATCCTATATACCAGTCCTCTACTAGACAGTGCAGGACAGTCGAATATCTTCTTCATATTTCAAAGCAAATATCGATAAACATGCAGTTAATAAATTTTGTTCCTAGTCTTACTTCCGTTGATGTTTATTTTAGCAAATTTATTGAAAATTTTGCTATCTACGATAAGGCGAATTTGTGAAAATACCGAATATCGACAAATTATTTGCGTTGTTAAGCGATATAAACAGTGACATTGATATAACTCCACGTAAAGACAGCCATTTAACTTTCTAAATCATCGTGCGATATATTTTCTATTCATAGGCAGCCTAAGAACGAAGATGTCCAATTTAGTAAAAATCAATTATTTCGTGTCCAAGAAATGTCTTTACGCGTTTTACACGAATTCTATTTAAAGATATCAAAAGATCACGACGTGGCGTAGGAGAGAATGTAAATTAGTAAGCTGATTAGTAAGCTGTCATTTGTATGGATTATTATTTCAGTAAAAATATCAAAGAGGACTCGTATATTGTACTTGGAGATATGAGTGGATCTGTCATAGTCATGTCTTTTAGTCCAATAGAGAAAGAAGCATTTAAACAAGAACCTCAATGTGATAATTTATTTATTCGCTATGAATCTGTTCTCAAGGTAAATAATTTATCTTCAAAAACTTGTGTCATCGCGAATGTTAAGTGTGTGCAAGAACCAAAACTCACAAAAAATCACAGTCTACTCGGTAATCGATATCGTCAAATATTTTTGGCATTTCGAAATAAATTCTCGGTCAAACGTCTTCGAGTTCTCATACGTGATATACATGTAAAAAATATCCTACGACAGGTAGATGTATCACTGGTTCTGCAGTATTCTATATAAACTTCTGCTTCCTACATAAACATGTCTTAATACGTCGTAACATACATTATAGGGTGAACTGAAAGGATTGAAAATTGTAGAATTTAAGAATGTATATACGGATTGGGTGAAACAAGTAGCCTATTATGGAAGTTTAAGAGCTTTCATGATCAGCAGTAGATGTTGTAATTGTTCTTTATTATTTAGTGATCTTACAGGAGCAAGGATTCAATACAAATTCAAAGTTAACATGGGAATATCTTGCTTCACCTTTTGCGAAGGTATTTTAGCATAAACTTTTCCTCGCTTATTGACGTATATGTATGTTGTAAGTACATCGTACCTTTTAAAACCAGTAGACCAGATTGCATAGTGCGGGTTTGGAATCCTTTCGTGACTAGAAGAACAAATAGTACATTCCAAGGTCATCGTGCACCTATTTGTGCCTTAATTGTACAAGATGCTGGTAAACGCGCCTACTCTCTTTCGAAAGATAGATGTATCAAAGTGTGGGATTTATTAACTCAATCTTGTATTCCGGTTTTAATAATAAGATATCTCATTAGAAGATACTTTTCTCAAGTAATATTTCACCTAAAGAAATAAAAAAGCATTAATTAAAAATAGCAATATAAAATCTATGTATAATTAGAATTTAAGTCAAGTTATTTTATACAGACATACAATTGGGTGAACAGCGAATTGGATGAACATATTATACATCAATGACAGTGGTGTACAATACATTGAATCGTAAAATGATCATTGCTAGCTCAATGATCGCAGCGATTCTTTGCGATCCTGAAGTCAACAAAGAAATATCTGATAGTTTTACACATACAAAATCTATCAGCCGCGTTTTATATAACCATCTCTACAAAGTGGTAATTTATGCGCTTTGTATAATTTTTATTCTCTACATCTACAGAAATGAAAATATTCTACGAAATCTTTTAAAAACTTAGGTAGTTACGACATGATTAGATTCTTCTTTAATAATTTGGGATCCATGGCTTGGAAATCGTTTATTCTTAGTAACGCATGCACACAGTAGATTCTTATATGGTGAATTTCATGACATTGAAATTGCTGCTGCTTGTTCCGATGAATTTGAACAATTACTAGTAACAGGCGCTCGTGATGTTACATTGAAAGTTTGGAATTTAATACTGGTATTTGTTTGCGGAACATTGCTCTTGAAACTCAGTGGTACGCTCTTACCTATTTTGTTATCTTCTATTACATATCAAAATTAAAAACAACATTTTTAATAATTGTCAAATTCTGTTGATAATATTCGCAAATATATTTCCTATAAATTCATTTGATTATATAGAGTGAAATAACCAGTTTAGTTTGGCTGGAAAATCGAATCTTATGTAGTAGTTGGAATCATCTAGTCGTAGAATTTGCAACTTCTGGCGCATATCTATATAAAAAAAATTGGGGAACAATACACACGCTACGGCAACTTTTAATGGAGAAATAATACTTTGAAGATTAGAAACGGGTCAACCGTATCGAAAATATAAAGTTAACGAACCAATGTCAAGGTAAGATCTAGAATAATATGAGAAATGTTGAAATAATATAAAAATTACACTTCTCGAAATAGCGTGCTGTAATAAACAATGTAAACTAATCAGTGTTATATAAATTTAGGATGAGATACCACAAGGATGAAATAACGTACAAAATAAAAAGATCTGAACAAGTTACGAAAGAATTCATTTCGAAACAGAGGTATTCCATGGTATTGCAACTGTACTTTTCTAAAACAGATCTGAATCATAATGATAAATGTTTATAGTCAATATCCTACAGCTTCTAAACACCAAGAATCCGCATTGAAAATTGCATGAATTGTTGCTGTTCGAGCTATGTTATTTTTTTTTAAATGTTCGGCCGGTTAGGCCTGATGTTGGAACATTGTTAGTTTCTCTTGATTCTCGGTTCCCGGGCCTCTCTCGATCGCAGCCGGGACGGTTATCGTGGAGGTTTTAGTCGGTTGGAGTCCGACACTGCCACGCCGCTTTCCCCCGAAGCAGCGGTCTGGCGTCCGTGCGGATTTCCTCCACGTAAATATATAAAAAAAAAAAAAGTTTCTCTTGATTCTGCCAACGCCCTGGCCGCGCTGAGTACACTCGTTCCCATCGAGTCGACCGTAAACCCCCGAACGGGAAGGACCTCTCAGCCTAAAAAGGATCATCAGGCCTAGGACCTCACAGTGTGCGCGTCGAAGTAAGCAATAGTTCAATAAAGTGAAAAAAAAGTGCCAAAAAGTAAAACAAAAAAATATAGTGCAGTGACATCATCGATATAAGTAAAAAATAAAAAAGAAAAACAAAATTAGAAAATAAAACAAAATAAAAGTTTATAAAAAAATAGACATCGATAATGAAGCAAAGAGCAAAGAAACGGAACCCATCATAGAACCGATAAAAAAACCATCAAAAGAAAAATTAACTTGCAGCAAGCTGCCAAGGAAATCAACAACAGCTTAAGACTCTCCGCGCAAAAGACGCGGAAACTCAACCCACAACCAAACCTGGTTGCCAGGACCAAAGGATTGGAAAATATCCTAAAAAACACAGAAAGAGAGTACCTCTCCGGCCAAGCCGAAAGGTCCAAGGAAACCGAAAACATGAGGCCCATAAAAGCCGCCTCGCCGCCAGCGATCCAAACGAGTAACAGGTTCAGCGTTCTGCAATCAGACCCTCAACCTCAATCACAGCCGGAACCACCAAACAATCCAACATTGGATCAGATAAAAAAAATGACATGTTGCGAGGAAAAATGGGAAAACACAGTCCCACCATAGCATCAAAACAATCAACGCAGCAGGGGCGGCAGGCCCCATCGAACAACCAGCTTCACCACGAGGGAGCCGGGCACCCGACGGACACCCCAACAGGCACACCGCAGACGAGCGCACAGACGCCCCGCCCGCTACAAGGGAAATCAAGCCACCACCCATCAACATCACGCTTCAAGAACCGAGAGACACGGTAATACTAATCGACAAAATTGCAAGAATTAAGCAATTTTATATTAAAAAAATTCACGCAGGTAAGCATGCACTCTACCTCCGAAGCTTACCCGACTTCCACAAAGCTAAAGAAACCCTCGTCGCAGCCAACACAAGCTTCTACACGTATACACCCAAAACGGAAAAACACCACACATACTTGCTAAAAGGCTTAGACAACAGTTACTCTGAAACAGAAATACTCACAGACTTACAATCCTTACAAATAGACGATGTACAGTTCACAAAAGTCTCACGATTCACGACGAAAAGATCAAGAGAGAACAATATACTACTCCCAATATTCATAATCCAATTATCCCCCGAAAGCAACGTGAGCAAACTTCTTAAAATCAACCATTTTAACTACTTTAAGATAAAATGGGAGAAAATAATAAAAAAAAAGACGACATTACACAATGCCACAAATGCCAACGATTAGGTCACACAGCGCAAAACTGTAACCTAAACTACCGCTGTGTAAAATGCACTGAGCCCCATGGCCCAGGCGAGTGCAAAATAAAAAAAGAAGAAGCAGTAACCAAGGAGAAAATATTCTGCGTTAACTGCAAAAACTACGGTCACCCCGCGTCATACAAGGGGTGCCCCAAACTCGTAGAGCTACGCAAAAAGCTAGCCGAAAAAACAAAAAAAGATAAAGAAACAAAAATAAAACGTATTGCCCAGATAAGCCGTAAATACGTCCCAGAACTAAAATTCTCTGACGTAGTAAGACAACAAATAAAATCAAATCAAATAACCGAAAACACACCACAAATAACAAGCCAACATCTGCGCTCAAGCCAAAGCTCAACTACATTCGATAACACCCCCCAACTAAGCATCATAAACGTCATCGAAGACTTCAAAAAAAGTATTCTCCAAGCGCTAAAAGAACAGCAGATACAACTAAACGAATTAAAAAAAACACTATCTACGCACGAAGAAAGGTTCGAAGCCATCTTCAGCACTCTCAATAGTCCAGACGACGAGTAACCAAAATCCACAAAACCAACAACTACAATAAAAAAACCATACAAACTAAACTTAAAACATCTGAAAATAATTGCAATAAATGTCAACTCCCTAATCTCAAACCAAAAAAGATACAGTCTGCTAACCCTAATAAATAAAGAATCCCCCGACATCGTACTCATCTCGGAAACAAAACTAAATAAAAAACACAAAGTACACTTCAAAAACTACTCCATGATAAGACACGACAGACCGAACGCCAGCCAAGGAGGAGGAACAGCAATCCTCATAAAAAACCCCATAAAACACAAAACAATTCTAAATGACAAAATAACAAGCTTCAAAATCCTAGAAACATCGATCATAAAAATAAATATAAGCAATAAAGAAAACCTATACATCACGGCAGCCTACGCAACCCTCGGAAACCAGAAAGAATTTAACGACGAATTCAATAAACTGTTCGAACACTTACAGCTCAACAAACCGGAAAACTACTATATAATAGCAGGCGACCTTAACGCAAAACATACAAGCTGGAAAAACGAAATAAACAATACGAGAGGTAACTTCATTAGGAAATGGCTAGACAGTAAAAGCATTCACTACAAAACAACCTTATACAGCTCCGAACTACCCTCCTACCCAAAAGGAGGCTCTTACCTGGATATATGCCTAGCAGATGCGCGACTAAAATTCCAAAACCTACGTCCAAATAACACCCTCAAAACCTTAGCCTATGACAGTGACCATAACGCCCTAGCATTTCACATAAGCAAGAACACATCCGATTTCCTAACACTCGAAACGCAGACCGAGACACCCAGGTACAATTACAAAAAGACAGACTGGAAAAAGTTCCAAAACATACTAGAACAGAACTGCAACCTAAAAATCTACAACAATGAAAACCTAACAAACAGACAAATCGACTCATTCGTAGACGAAATAGAAAAACACACACAAATCGCCCTCCAAAAATCCGTACCAAACATAAAACAAAAAAATTCATGCGAACCCTATATCAACAATAAAATAAAAGACCTACACCGAGACAAAAGCTACATACTCTCCAAAATAAACAATATAAAATACAACTACTCCTACGACAAAAGAGAAGAACTAGAATTCCTAAAGTACCTACTATACAAAATAAAAGCGCAACTGAAACAAGAATTCGCAAACTCTATAAACCATTACTGGACAGACAAAATAAAAAACATCTCTGTAGCGGATTGGTATCAATAGGACGCCGACAGGTCGAGGCATCAACGCGGCGCAACACCTCCCGGGCGATCCACGGGTACCAACCGCCAACACCAGAGGGCTACGACGACGAGTCTGTCTATCTCGCTAGCGGTCGAATATGCGGACACTTCATATACCGCACCTAGCGAGACTCCCTCTACGTCTAAGGCAGGGACTACCGGGTACAGCCTTACTGACGAGTCCACCGGTAGTCCGGGGACGAAACGCAAAACTCTCCTTTTCGCACCTCCGCCACATCTCCAAAAACGACTCAGCCAACATGTTCCCACAAATAAATCAAATCTTCAGAACTAAAGGACAAAACCCTATCCCATCTCTCAAATTGCCCCCAGAAAACGCCCCCCTCATCCAAGAAGCAGGGATATCGTTACACAACTCCGTCAAAGACACCGAGGGTAACTTCATAATAACCAAGACAGCAGATAAACTAGATATAATCGGCACCCACTTTTCCAAAATACACACACAAAACGAACACATGAGCCGAGAACGACTAAACAGAATTATCATCGCCGAAACAAACAAACTCAAAAATGAAATAGAACAAGACATAACGCTAAACAAAACGGTCTGCACATTCTCAAATGAAAACACCGCAGACAACCCCAAACAATCAGATCCAGAAATAAACTACTTCACAAACTACAACCAACTAAACACAATCCTCTCCAAACTAAACAACAAGAAGTCCTCCGGCTTCGACGGCGTACCAAACATTTTACTCAAGCACCTACCGAACAAAATAAAATGGTACTACACAGTAATCTTCAACAATGCACTAAACAACACATACTTTCCCCAAAAATGGAAAAAAGCCAAATTGATAGCTATCGCAAAAAAAACAAAGACGGCTCATCACCCTCAAACCTACGACCCATAAGTCTCCTCCCCAACATAAGCAAAGTATTTGAAATAATAATAAACAACCCCCTAAACTCCTTCTGCGCAAAAAATGAAATAATCCCAGAAAATCAATTCGGCTTCCGACACAAACACTCCACAATTCACGCAATAAACAAATTTACGTCGGACATCTGCTGGGCTCTAAACGCAAAACAACGCGTAGCCGCCTGCCTAATAGACCTCGAAAAAGCGTTCGACACAGTCTGGATCCCAGGTCTCATATACAAATTAATAAAGAAAAATTTCCCAAAATACCTAATCAAAATAGTCTGGGTCATGATCACAAGTAGAACATTCATAATGTCCGAAGGCGCACACACATCAAGCAAAGAATTCTCCATAAAAAACGGGCTGCAACAAGGCACAGTAAATTCCCCGTTACTCTTCAGTATTTACAACAGTGACTTACTAAATCTCTTCAATCTCAATGCATCCACCCATAAACGCTCCATAGCCTTCGCGGATGACCTAATCATCTACGTAACAGGCCGCAAAACCAAAACAATAAAAACAGATCTTCAAGAACTTTTCGAAAAAATAAACGACTACTACCACGCATGGAAACTAAAAATCAACACAAGCAATTGCGAAACCATACTGTTTACACCCGAATCAAGTAAAATCGGCAAAGCAGAAAGAGAACACCGCAAAAAATTCCAAATAAGAGAAAAAGAAAATAAAGGGACACTCATACCACACAAAAACTGCGTAAAATACCTAGGCGTCAACATAGACCACAAACTAAACTTCAAGCAGCACACCGAAATCCAAATGGCCAAGGCCAACAAAGCATTTTGGAAAATAAAAAAACTATTCTACTCCAAACATCTCGACAGCAAAGTTAAAATACTATGCTACCAAGCACTAATCAGACCGATTATAACCTACGGCTGTCCAATCTGGTACAACATATCAGCCTCCCAAATGGAGAAAATCCGCATATTCGAAAGAAAATGCATCAGAGCCTGCTTGAGTACCTACAGATCCGAACACAGCGGATACAAAAAATACGTAAAGAATAAAACAATCTATGACAGAGCCAACATCCACCGAATAGACTGCCACATCCTAAAGCTAATAAGAAACCACTACGCGCAAGCGGCAAGGATAACAGAAAACAGCCTAATCTTCAGCTGCTTACTACCAAACGACGCATACTTCAAAAGCACTCTGACAACAGGCTACATCCCCCCAGAAGCTTTCCCCTACCTAGACGGAAAAAATTACCTCCAGGACCAAAATAACATCCCGATAATTTACCACATAAAGAGAAAAATCGGGATAAAAACCATTCTATATGAAGAAAACCTAAATGGCCAGTCCACAGACACTATAGGGAGATACAACATGGCCCTCCCGCTGAAAGACACCGAAGACAAACACAGAAGAAACACAAAAAAATACTGGTGGATACAGACCCCGCAATAAAAGAAGAGAGAAAACCAGCAACCCGGCAGAACCCAATTCTGACACCATAAAACACAGATGTAATCTGTACATACTATAAACCTAGTAAATAAACACTAGTCGACACCCCCCCCCCCCCACTCCCTCTCATCCCCCCCAAACCAGACTACCGAAGCGTCCTGTTTTTCCGACCAAGTTTTCAGGACAAAAAAAGAAAAACGAAATCACATATAAGCCCCGCCTCCGAGCGGCTTAAATCCAAACAGCGCAACGAACGCAAAAAATGTAAAGCGCCGACACATAATACAGTATGGCTACGTCGTGCCGTCGCGTAACGGTACCTTTGCCTAACACGTCATTACTAAAATTCATTGTTTATTTTGAATAACGTAATTGTATCTAAAAATTGTATTACGGTCAAATAAACATATTAAAAAAAAAAAAAAAACACTCGTTCCCGTCAGATCACGAAAGCTTAGCAGAGCCGGGCACGGATAGTGCTTGGATGGGTGATCGCCTGGGCACTCCGTGTATGCAAGGTGTGACACGTATTCTTGCTCTAAGGCACAATATGAAATCAGTAACGTTCAGTTTAACAAATTATACCTTTTATTCGATTTCCATCATGGAAAAACACGGTGATGTCTTCCATATTGCACTGGACGTGCGTTGTAATCTACTCCTATCTATATTTTGAAACATTTCAGTTAAATCTGGTGTGCACTTTCTGCTATCAAAGAATTTATAGACTGCTTTCTCTGGAATGTATCGTTGCATTGCAAGTTGATTTTCACGTATGTGCGCTAAAATTGATAAAAATTCGAGTACTCTATGCGTTCTAATGTTTATTAACTCATTAAGTAAAACAATACTTACATTGTGCCCAATGAGGAATTGTATGCTTTGGTTTCGATTCATCATGTGATTCATCGCCGTCAGTTTCACTATCCAAATCGTAAGTGGTTCGACCATGCTGCTGTCACGTAAAGTTGGTACTTGGATGATAATAAGAAGGCTGAGTCGTAACCCAACTATTAATTTTTCTTTATAAAACTTTATTATAAAGTTTACCACTTACAAGAGAAACACTGAACCGGAGAAAAGGGGTTGTACAACAACTAGAAGGAGGACAAGTACTGCCCGAGCTGGGTGAAGTCTCGGTTTATATACGCTTTGGGTTTAGAATGTTGAGGGGCTAGGTGTAGGCTATGAAGATAAGGTGGTGATGTGTCCAAAGGAGTCCGAAGGTCGGAGGTCGATGACTTATCTATGATGTGGACTAAGGTGTGTCATAGCTTCTGTGTAGCCGGAGATGCGTCGAAGGTCAGGAGTCGAAGTCTTTATCTATGATGTGGACTAAGGTGTGTCATAGCCTTTGTGTAGGCTATGATAAGATGGTGATCTGTCCAAAGGAGTCCGAAGCTCGGGGTCGATATCTTATGGTTGATATGAGGTTGATGTCACACTGGAGCCATATTTTGTCTAAAATATTGAATGAATAATAGTTTGTGCTCTAATAACAGAAGAATACCTTGATATTGTTTGTAATGTTACCTGTGATGTAAGCATCTGATGCTTTTCATTGCATCAACTGCAACTTGTCGTTGAGCTCTTTCTTTTCGTCTTTCAGCTTCTTGTTCTCGACGTCTTTGTTCATAATATTTTTTTATATTTACTAAAATTTACAATCAATTCTCGCATTGAGAATTATCAGTAATTTTTTCTGGCGTGACGCAGTGACATGGCTAATTATTTATAATAAGTTAATACTTACTATAGATAAGTATAATTTATAAGTAAGTATTATAAATAAGTAAATATTACTTAATATAAATGTCTAATAAAATTTAGTGTTTAGGTCTAGTGTCTCTTCAGCCTGTGGATCTGGTCCGACGTATCAAGTAATCTAGTAATTAGGGAGTTTCGATGTTTGTTGACTCTTTTGCTATACCTGTCGCTGTATTTTGCTATTTCCTCTTTGACTGTGGGTATTTTGAGGTCGCGATGTATTAGTTCGTTGGTGACATAGCAGGGTGCTTTTATAATGGATCTTAGCGTTTTCGATTGGAAGCGTTGAATCATTTCAATGTTGGAATTACTTGCTGTTCCCCATAGTTGGAATCCGTAGGTCCAGACAGGTTTTATTACGGTCTTGTAGAGGGTAATTTTATGCTGTGTGTTTAGTTTGGAGCGTCGGCCCGTGAGCCAATAGAATTTTTGTAGTTTGTCCTTTAGTTGCTTCTTTTTGTCTGTGATGTGGTTTTTCCAGGTTAGTCTCCTGTCCAGGGTCATGCCCAGGTATCTGACTATGTCCTTGCTAGGAATTGTTGTATTGTTGACGGTGACCTGGGGGCAGGTTTGTTTTCGGGGCGTGAAGGTTACATGTGAGGATTTTTTCATTAATTTTAAAGCCCCATTTATGAAACCACTTTTCCATAGAGTCGAGACATCGCTGGAGAGTGGATGAGGCAATTATCGGGTCTGCGTGTGTTTTCGCACGTTCGCGGGGAGACGTGACCTCGAAGAAGCGCGCCAACGGGAGTCGTAAATTCCCGTTACGATTGACTAATCGATGCCACGAATCGTTCGATCCCTTATTTCTTGTGGGATAATAAGGGTAGTTAAATTGTAGATAACGCTGCTTTTAACAGGTTATTATATATATTTGCAAGATCCAACAACCTCGATGTAATATAAAATGAATTTTTGATACAAGATGACTACGAATGAGTACGACCTGACTCACTGTTTGTGTTGTCGCGTCTGATAATGTATCTTGTCGACTGACTGTATTCGACTTGTTGACTTCTTGAGGATTCTTGAACTACTTGCGATGATAGACTGACTTGAGTTGATGGACTGACTTGAGTTGATGGACTAACCCACTTGAGAGATTCGAATTGCTTGACTGACTTTTCGCTCTTATGTTTTTCCGGAGAAAAGCTTGGTGTGAGTGTGCCATTTTAACGAAGAACGCCGATTCGTTGTTCACACTTTTCGTCAAAGAAGTGAGGGTAACCATCCGCGATGCCGATTGGTTATGATCCATGCTAATGAAAAAGGATATGAGGAAGTCTCCCACCAACGTGGATCAGGGGGTGACTTCGTCCCTGGGGAAAACCAGTCTTTTTCGGTAGACATGTGTTCGGTGTTCCCATTCGGTGACTACTCGCTTTCTCCGTGATTTTTAAGAGCTTAATGAACGCAAGGACTTTTCCAAAACCCGAACATAAACCGAAAATACTTCTAGACAAACAGTTTGACTGGCAAACATGTGGAAACAGTGAAGCTAAAAGTTGACGTTTTGTAGTGGGTCCTTGAGTTTATTGAGGGTCGGGAAGAATGTAGGTGGGCCGCTGGCTGCAAGGTAGCGTCGGCTGGAGTGCAGATGTTCCATGCGACGTAACATCCTCCCTCCGTTGAGAGGGCACCGATCAAATTCTATATGTGGGTTAGATGGGTGTGTGGTCCACCTCCTTCGATGTCAGTGATTGTCAGTACTCATCTTGAACTGATTGACATGGCGGGGGGACCAGTCGTTTGACGCCGCGGTCCAGGAGGCTCGATGATGTCTGCACAGTAGTATTATGCCATCGGCTCCGGGATGGACCTTGATTACACGGCCCAAGGGCCAGTGTATCGATGGAACGTTGTCTTCTCTGAGGAGGACGATTGTGCCTTCTCGTATGTTGTGTCCACCCTTGGTCCATTTGTTGCGGTTATTCAGCTGATTGAGATACTCCTTATGCCAACGTTTCCAAAAATGTTGTTTAATTTTTTGGATGTGCTGCCATCTGGAGAGCCGGTTGGATGGAGTGTCCCTGAAATCTTGCTCACACACACTCATTAATGACTCGCTGATGAGGAAGTGACCCGGAGTGAGGACGAGGAGATCCTTGGGATTAGTGGATATGGGTGTTAATGGTCGGGAGTTGAGAACTGCTTCGATTTCTATGACAAGTGTATTGAATTGCTCGGAAGTAAGCAATTCATTATCGATGACGCGTCTAAAGTGATGTTTGAAGGACTTCACCGCTGCCTCCCATAACCCACCGAAATGCGGGGAATTATGGGGTATGAAGCGCCATTCGATTTGCTTGTTGAGCTAGGAATGTAGTGAGCTTTTCGTTGTGATCGTCCGATTTTAGCAAATCGTGGAACTCCCTTAAGTCGTTGTTTGCACCGATGAAATTTGAGCCATTATCGGAATGGATGGTCGAACAAAACCCTCGCCGAGCGATGAATCGACGAAGAGCGGCAATGAAGGATTCGCTCGTGAGATCGCCAACGAGTTCGATGTGCACCGCCTTGACTGCTAGACATATGAAGATAGCTACATATACCTTGACCTGGCGGCGGTTACGATCTCGTTTCTCCTTAATGTAAAATGGCCCACAGTAGTCGACGCCGACGTTTGTAAATGGTCGAGATTCAGTTACTCGAGCATCCGGCAGATTACCCATTATGTAGTCTACTTGTGGTGGATGAGCACGAACGCAGCGGATGCAATTTTTGAACGTACGCTATACTTGACTTCTGCCATCGATGGGCCAGTATCGCTGTCTCACTGCGTATAAAGTCGCTTGTGTACCTGCATGCAGACTGACCTTATGCTCGTTTTCGATTATCCGCGATGTAGTAGGAGATTTGGGCAGGATGATCGGGTGCTTTTGTGTGAAAGCCATCGATGCTGACTCAGTCGGCCCCCGACGCGCAATATTCCTGCCTTGTCTAGAAATGGATTGAGTCGTTGGAGTTTCCCATTGACCGGCATGTTTCGATTCTTCCGGAGCGTGGATATCTCTTCTGATAAATGAATGTGTTGGAGTAGCCGAATGAGTTTGTCATGGGAAACCTGTACTTCTTCTGTGATCAGCGGTGACGATCGGTTTTGTGGTTGTTTCCACCGAAGACAGCGAACAGCGATGCGGATTAACTTTGGCCACGATGAAAATCTGTCTAAGAGACTGTTGTTGACAGGAGTTGTGGCGAGACAAGTTGCTGCTTTCCGTTCTGGTAAGTTGGCCAAAGGTGTTGGATTCCACATAGGCCAACATTCTTCCGATTGCCGCAGCTACCAGGGTCCAGTTTGCCAAATGTTAGGCTGCAGAAAGTCTTCAGGTGATTGTCCTCGAGAAATTAGGTCCGGATTGTCATTGGTGGTGACATGACGCCAATCAATGAAGCTGGTTGTGTTCTGGATCTCCGCTACGCGATTTGCGACGAATGTTTTCAATGTATGAGGTGGCGAATTGATCCAATGGAGAACAATAGTGGAATCTGTCCAATAAACTGTACAATTTATCTTGACCTGTAATGCTTGCTTTATGATTGTAATTAATGATGTGAGTAGAAGGGCGCCACTCAGTTCAAGTCGTAGAATGGTTTGCGTTTTGAGCGGAGCTACCTTCGATTTTGCCATGAGTAGCCGTGTCTGGACGTTTCGGTGATGATCGGGAGACCTCAGATAGACACAGGCTCCGTACGCCCTTTCGCTGGCGTTACAAAAGCCGTGGAGCTCAATCTCGATGGGTGTTTTTATTATGGTCTTGCGTGGGAACCGAATCTCGTTGAGTAATGATAATTTCGTGTAGTAGCAGTTCCACTCGGAATGCAAGTCCGCTGGGAGGGACTCATCCCAGTCGACCTTTAACGACCAGACTTGTTGAAGTATAATCTTCGCTCGAACGATCACTGGCGCGAGCAATCCTAGTGGGTTGTAGATTCTGGCGATCGCAGAGCTGATGGATCGCTTTGTAACCCGAGAGGTCTTGGCGTTGGCTTCGACCGAGTACAGTATTGCATCGTCCTTGGAATCCCAAAATATGCCGAGTGTTTTTAGGGTTTGAGACTCACCTAATTGTAACCTTCAGCTTTTATCTTGCTCGGATAACCCTTGGAGGCTGCTCTGGTCGTTGGAAGCCCATTCTCGAATATTCAAACCGGCGGATTGGAGAAGTTCGGTTAGTTCCCTTCTGAGGGACAGTACCTCTTCCTTCGTGTCCGCTCCGGTGAGGGCGTCATCGACGTAGAAGTCTCGTTGCAAAGCCGATGACGCTCGTGGGAATCGATGTCCTTCATCGTCTGCCAACTGCTTGAGACATCGTAGGGCCAGGTATGGAGCTGCCGATAACCCGGACGTCACGGTGTTAAGTTGGTAGGTTTCGATTTCCCCATTCTCGTGACGCCAAACGATTTTTTGGTATCGTCGGTCCTCTGGTCGCACTAGGAATTGCCTGTACATCTTCTCGATGTCCCCAGTGAGTACATACTGGAGCAGACGGAATCTAAGCAGGATATTGAATACATCCTCCTGTAATTTGAGCCCTGAATAGAGTGTATCGTTTAATGATACTCCGGTGCTGCTCGCCGCGGTTCCGTCGAACACGACGCGGAGTTTGGTCATTTCGCTCGCTGCCTTGATCACGGCGTGGTGTGGTAGATAATACCCGCTTTCGTCGGCGTTATCGGGACTGATTCTTGACATATGCCCTCGATCTAGATAGTCTTGTAGTACCGCTCGATAATCGGCTTCAAAACGTCTGTCGCGTTGGAATCGGCCGTTGAGGGATGCGAGTCGTTTCATCGCTAGCGCCTAGGAGGATCCAAGCGACGGGAGCCGGTCGTTGAAGGGGAGAGCGACGATGTATCGTCCTTCGCCGGTGCGTCGGGCGTGAGCTCTGAAATGTTCTTTGCATCGTCGCTCTGCTTCTGAGATGTGGTTGATAGGGGGTCCTGCGTCGATTTCCCAGAACCGCGCAAGGTCTGCTTGCAGAGCCGTCGTGGATGCGTGAAAGGTGCTTGTCGCGGTTGAGGAAGTTGGACTCCCCCTGATCACCACCCGAATCGTGTCTTTTGCAAGCGCAGGTCCGGTTCGTCCGGTCGTGTCAGATTGATTTGTTTGACACACATCGACGAAAGAGTTGCACCCGAGCTTAATAAGACGTCGATCGGGGAAGGCACATGAAATCGGGGATCGGCTAGCTTGATACTCCTGGGTATATCAAGCGCCGTGCGATCGATGGGTTGGCTTGGGATCAGGTTCGTTATGGCTGGAATGACGAGGACCGTCAATGTGCGTTCGTACTTGCCGTCAATGGAGGTAATCGTCGCCCTTATGAATCGCCTTGATGTCGTCGTCAATGTATCGAACTCCAATTGGGACCGAACACTTCTTTTGCCTTATTCCGAGGGTATTTTCGAGCTTTTCTGTGATGAAATTCATGCTGAATCCCCGGTGTCGAGGAGCGCACGGCACTGGATCGGTTGCTGTTTGTCGGTTAGCATGTGAACTTGAGCTGTAATCACTATATCATTGCACAATACCTCGGAAACTGATGGTCTGGTATTTTCGGTCTTTGTTCTGGATTCGGTCGGAGTTCTGGATTTTTGGCGTCATTGCTTGTGAGTATGTGGACTGTCGGGTAGACTAGGGGGCGAGTTCGTCCGTGTTGTCCCCGACTTGTGCCTTTTCGAGGTTCTCCGCTTACTTGTAGGTGATGGGGGTGATGTTGTTCTCCTGCTTGACGAGGAGGAACTTCGGCTCGAGGTAGAGAAATTCGACCTCGACGGCTGCATTTCCTGATGTAGCATCATGTGGTGTCGTCCTCCGCACATCCGACATGAGCCGGCGTGACAATCACGCGCTGTGTGCCCCTTCTTTAGGCAATTCAAGCATAAAGACGCCCTTGTAGTGCCCTTCAAGCGTTTACTTATGGTTTTGGCCTTGAATGAATCGCATGGCCAGACGGGTTGTTGTCCTTGGCAGGTGGGGCATGCCGGAGTAACCTGTGTCGCTGAAAATACATGCCCTCGTTTGGCGCGTTGACGGACCAGAATGGTTTGTTCCGGTGAAGCTCTTGGCTGTCGAACCGTGGTGATCGGTCTGGAGCTTTGTGCTAGTCTCTCGAGGTAGTTCAATAAATGAATGTATGGAGGCACTTCCTTATTAGGCAGCGTCATTTCCCATTGTTTTTGGATACTTAATGGTACTTTCGATAGAATGAGGCAGTTAAGCATAGCACTGGTATCAGGGTTGGATTGTCTTAATTTGTTCGAAGCATATATGTGCTGTTTAATAGTGTGGACTAAGCGCTTTAATTCCTTCGGAGATTCCTTGATTAATTTTGGATAATCAATTATTGATATGCAGTGACTGAATGCGGTGTATCGTGGACATTCGAAACTCTCCTTGAGAACAGCTATAGCCTGACTGTAGCTTATATTGTTAAGGGGTAACGCGTTCAAACAATCCGCCGCTTCTCCCTGCATGGCGGACTGCAGGTAATGGAATTTCTGTATGTCCGTGAGGCTGGGATTTTGATCTATTGTGGACGAAAAGGTGTCATAGAATGTGCTCCATTTATCTAAGCTTCCGTCAAAGGTACGGAGCCGAAGATCAGGTAATTTGATCGCTATCGGATTCGAGATTGCGGATGGTGCACCGGTCGGAAGGTTTATCGATGTCGACGGCGATGCTGCTTGTGCGTTCCTTAGAAGATGTTGTAACTTTACGACTACTGCGGCATACTGATCCCTTATTTCGAAGCCGCGCGTTTGCTTTTCTCCTCGTCTAATACTTCTAACTCGAGTTGGATGGCTTCGAATTGACTTGCAGCTTCGGTTAGTTGTTTCTCGTAGTTCGTTAATAAGTAATTTTGCTGACGATCGGATTGTTCGTATTCGTCCAGTCGGTTCGATACATATGTGAATCGGTCGCTACAATAGCCTCGTTTTCGTTTTTCGTGGCAACGGATAGACGATTGTCAATAGAAGGAACGAGCTTACCTTGTTGTGAAATGGACGTTGGTCCTGATATCGGTTGCAGCACGTTACTGTGCGGCGTGAAATAGCGTTGCAGAGGAGGGCGACGATGGCGTTCCTTTCCGACGGCCTCTCGGTTGGTTGTATTTTTCGAAGGTGACACGCCTGACGTCACTGGCTTCGCTGTAGTTGTAGTGACACTCCCGCTGCTGGTTTGATGTAGACACGTGGCACTGTGTGATCACTTGTAAATTCACTTTTCGTTGGCACGTAATCCGGCTCGAAGGACCATTTTTTTCGCATGTTCGCGGGAAGACGCAATCTCGAAGAAGCGCGCCAACGGGAGTCGTAAATTCCCGTTACGATTGACTAATCGACGCCACGAATCATTCAATCCCTTATTTTTTGGGGGATAATAAGGGTAGTTAAATTGAAGATAACGCTGCTATTAACAGGTTATTATATATTTGCACAATCCAACAACTTTGGTGTAATACAAAATGAATGTTCAATATAAGATGACTACGAGTGAGTACGACCTGAGACCCTAGTCGTGTTGTCGTGTATGATAATGGATTTTGTCGACTCACTGTATTCGACTTGTTGACTTCTTGGGGATTCTTGAGCTGCTTGATAGACTGACTTGAGTTGATGTAATGACCCACTTGAGAGACTCGAATTGCTTGACTGACTATTCGCTCTTATGTTTTTCCGGAGGAAAGCTTGGTGTAGGTATGCCCTTTGAACGAAGAACGCGGATTCGTTGTTCACACTTTTCGTCAAGAAAGTGAGGGTAACCATCCGCGATGCCGATTGGTTATGACCCATGCTAATGAAAGAGGATATGAGGAAGTCTCCCACCACCGTGGATCGGGGGTGACTCCGTTCCTGTCTCTTTCGGTAGACATGTGTTCGGTTTTCCCATTCGGTGACTACACGCCTTCTCCGTGATTTTTAAGAGCCTAATAAACTCAAGGAATTTTCCGAAACCCGAACATAAACCGAAAATACTTCTAGACAAACAGTTTGACTGGCAAACATGTGGAAACAATGAAGCTAAAAGTTGACGTTTTAGGGTGGGTCTAATAGCTCTAATGTGTTGTTCTTGTGTTTTCGTTCTAGTTATTCTAGTTGAACAAGTTTTGAAGTGTTCATGCCTGCCTGTTCAAATGGATCGAATAGAGCATTCGATTTATACATGTATTTTAATCTGAAATTCTGTAACTGTATCCTCTTCCTCCGAATATGGTTGTATTTCATCTTCGCTCAGTGTCATAGATCTGTTCTGCCGTTTTTTAATTTCTTATTTCTTAATATTTGCTTGAAACTTTTTCATTTCAGGGAATGACTCATCTTCTTCTTTTAGCTGGTGCATCTTCGTGTTTTTCACTCTCTGAAAAAGTTCTCTTTCTATTACTATTTCTTGTTGTCATTGAACACTTTTCTGGCTGTATTGCATCTCCTCTTATAAAAAGATGATCCTGTGAATGTGTGTGTGAAGTACCCGCGATCTTCCTTGAAATTGTTTCGCTTAAAACGCTTATCTCATTTACTATGTTTTGTAGGGCTTTGTGTTATTTCTTCTTCTGAACTACTTCTAGCACTTTTCCTTTTTTTAGATCGGTTTTCACGTTTCCTCTAAAAATGTAGGATATATTTAACTACGTTATAATAGAATATATATACACAATGTACATACACTAAGTGATTAGATTTCAACATATTAATTAACCGATATCAAACATTATTAGGTACTATATATAAAGGTTAGTATTGATTAGTAACATGAGGTTTGGGGTAAGATTAAAGGTATTAAATTTCATCATAATATGATACAAACATTTACATTACTGTCATCGTCAAAAATTAATGGCCTTCGTAATTTTGCAACAAGTGACATTGACTGCTGTTTTTTAATATTAATTGCAGCTTTCCCTGAACCCTCTCTTTTTGCTCGGCTCTTCAAAACTTTCGGCGTAGTTGAAGTTGAAGGGCCACGTTGTGGTGTTTGAGCAATTGAACTATGTAAAGAATCCAAAGTATCTCCAAAATGGTCGTTAACAGATTTTTTAACACCCAAGCAAAGTATATTCAATATAGCTTTGGTAATTAGTGCTTTAATCCGATTCTTTGATGTAGTACCGATATTTAAAATCTACAAATAAATTCTTTATAAGTATTTAATATATATATTAAACTATACTTTTTAATAATACATACCATAATTTAATATTATGGTAGAAATTGTAACATATATAACAATTAATACAAACACTTAACTATACACTTAACATAGAAGCATATGTAAATTATTTAAAAAAAAAAATATTTATATGAAACAATAATAAAATAATGAAGTAACGTTGACAATAGAATCTAGTTTAATTACAAATATATGCACTTTTAACAATTCCATTCTTATGAATTTTATTAAATTTACAGTGAAGCTTACAATTACACTAACGTCAATGAATATTAACGTATATGTTAATTATTACACCAAATAAAAATGAAAGTACTCTAATGAAAAATACAATATACTTTAATGGAAATAAAACAAATAAATAGCGAAGCATTTATTATTATTATTATATAGTACTATATTATATTATTACAATATTTATTAATATTTACTTACCTTTTACGTTTGCATAATAACTACAAAATTGTAAATATCAACTTTTATAGCAGAGGTAAAACAAGTCACAGAAATTAGTGTCTTTCAATGGCAAAATGCGTGAAAGGAAGGGAAACGATTATCTCCATTTCGCGTCACAAGCGGAACTGTGTCAGTTTTGCTCCTTGAAAGTACATATAGCTGTACATGAGCTAGAGGACAATTCAAATTATGTTGTTGTTTTTTGCCTCGGAGTATCAATATCGTTAGGACATACATAATGTAGTAATAAATAAACTCCGTATAAAACAATGTCGCCGCTATGTGCAACTGTCGAACGAAGACGAATTTGAATTTTCCGATTCTCCTCCGACCAGTTTATACTGTACCAGTTTAAACGGACATAATCGTAAAGAGTTCAATTATCGATCATGTAGTGGATCGTGTGAGGATCAATAATTTAGGGAATACGAGAAATTGCTGCTGCAGCCCCTCAAATATATTTAGAATAAATAAAATAAATAAGAATAAATATAAATACCGTCGAAAGACGCTCGTACAAATGTATTCGCGAAGCTAGGGTATGGTCGCTCGCGAAAAACTCGATAACTATAACTCGGATAATGACTCGGATAATAACTGGTAGATATTGATCGATAATTCGTAGATACTCGGTATATACTAACTCGCTCGCGATCGCGTTCGTTTATTTATACTGGGGAGGAGTCGGAAAATTTGAATTCATCTTAGATCGACGGTTGCCCATAACGTTGACTTTGTTTTGTCCGGAGTTTACCTATCGATATGTTTCGTGCGTCAAGGCGGTGTCCGTGTTGCGGGGCACAACAACAACACCTCGTCCTATGACTCTATCGACTATCTACCGAGTATTCATCAGTTACTAACGAGTTATCAGCGAGCGATTATACACTGTCTCAGCGAATCCGTTAGTACGAGCGTTTTTGCGAACATTATCTGTACTTATTTATTTAATCATTTTAAAATATACTTGACGGTTTCTACAACGGACAATCTTGTCTAATAAATCTCACGGTCAACCATCTTCTACACACAAGTCCTCTAAATACATAACGACTTTTCAGTTCAATTTGGATCATTGCGTTTAACGTCATCTATTCTCCCGGGCGCGCCATTTTTCTCTAGAATTTAAATTGCATAAGATGTAATTTGATTAGTCGAACAATTATCAATTTCTATAAGTGTATCTTCTCGTAAAATAATTTTCTGTTAGCGTCCGCGGTTGTAAAAATAACGATCAGGAATTGAGTAATTTATACAATGGTATACCAACTATAAAAAACATTTCTCGCAAAATCAACTTATAGTCTTAGTAGGGTTGTGAGATACAAAAACGGCGTTATTCTAAGCAAACGCTATTTATACGCGATGCAGACGTGTTTGACAACTATTAAAACTGTGTGATTCTGTTGGAAAGAAAACCTTATGAAACTTCTATTTGCAAAAACCTGATCGTTTGGATATGTCCGTTCCTTTGTACTAGACAATCGAATGTGAGCGTTTATCTAATTAGGCGAATCAGTAGCAGCAGTCTTATCCCCTTGTACAATTTGTCCAACCCTTAACCTTAACCAATCCCAAGCCCCTGTGGTTTGCGAGTTGCGAGTTAGGCCTAAAAAGGAATGCTGTCCATTGGTTGCCAATGTGTGTATTTACCAAAGATGGTATTTATTAAGATGTGGATTTATGTCATGTTATTTTTATTGAGAATGCAGAGACGAGGATTTAGTAACTCAATTTACCGCAGACGTGCTATTTCGATCCGTGTTGTTCCGAAATAAGTACGAATAACGTTGTATTGTTGTATATACATGTGATTAATGTTATACATGAATATCAAAAAAGGGGGGGGGTATACGCTTGGTCTATCATATATGTCGGAGATGTAGGGGTAACGGGCCTTTCTTTGGAATTTTGGGAAGATACCCAATACTTTGGTCTAAACTGTTTGTTATAGCTGTTCATTATAGTATTATAACAGTAGGCTTGGGGTCGAGGTGACACAACTAGTCAACAAACGTAGCCATGGTCACGGGATGAACGTTTTACTTAACAGTAGAAGTACCAATATTGAGGGACACACGCTGTATTAACAAACAAGCCCCGGGACCGGAGCAATGACGACTCTACGCGGGTCTGCCTAGTTACGGCGCCTGGAATTTCGTTGATAACCCCAATCAATACGCAATTGACAAGTGTTATCGTGTCAGTCATTTATTCTTATGATCACCTTGGAGAGTCTACACACAACGTCTGGTCAGGCAGTCTGTAAGATACCGTACGTCACAGCTTTTTTTTTATATTTACGTGGAGGAAATCCGCACGGACGCCAGGCCGCTGCTTCTGGGGAAAGCGGCGTGGTAGTGTCGGACTCCATCCGACTAAAACCTCCACGATAACCGTCCCGGCTGCGATCGAGAGAGGCCCGGGAACCGCTGTGAGCGTCGCAATCGGGGCCTCCCCCGCGCGCCTAATACCACCGCTGATGGGGCGGTGTGTGACCATTGTCACACCGCGCCTCGACGCCGGAGCCGCCGTGCCAGGCAGCCCGGTTCCCCTACCGGACTGCTTGGCGGCCCCGAGGCGTTGAGCCGCCAGCACCCAAGCCCGCACCATACAGGGCGGGGGGGGGGGGGGGTTCCCAGCGCCCTTCGCCAACGCTTATCCCGTTATCCGTTATCGAGTTATCCCGTTGACCGTGGATTCGTTTGAACCTAAGAACATTGTCTTTACTTTAAGAGCGACAAATAATCACGTTTAATTGTTTAACCAGTTAAATCAACACTT
Organism: Bombus pratorum; assembly: GCA_930367275.1. Classification (NCBI taxonomy): domain Eukaryota; kingdom Metazoa; phylum Arthropoda; class Insecta; order Hymenoptera; family Apidae; genus Bombus; species Bombus pratorum. The sequence goes on along the minus strand of OV883995.1, from coordinate 661,137 downwards.
GTATATAACATTGTAAATATAAATCTCTTTGAACAACTACGATGGCTAGTCCTAATGAAGATACGCGCCCTGAAACCAGCGCCAGCCCGACAAACCCGACATATATTTAAGTTCGAATTTTCTCGGGATAGTATAAGTTGTAAATTTAAGGTATGAAATAAGAATCTTAAGAGTGCTGGGGAAGAGAGAAAGAGAGAGAGAGAGTGTGTGTAAGTAAGAGTGTATGCCTTGGTGACGTCAGAGCTAAATAAGTAAAGAAGTGGGAGAAGGGTGCGAGAGTTGAGGGTCAGCATTTTTTTACCTGGGAAGACAAAAATTGCGAGCCGAGTGTTGGAATAAGACGTACGAAGATATTGTAATCAGTTCTTGCATTGGGTATTGCTTATTAAAATAAAACTAAACTTCACTTCAAATAGAACATGCCTTCTCATCCTTATTCTAAACTATTTATATAGATTATGGATCTTTACCATAACTTAACACAATTATTTGTTTACTATATTTACAATTTGATTACTAGAAATTACATAATATGTTTTAAAATCGGTAATAAAGTTGTATAAATATATGTTTAATGAATTTTCTGTAGAAAGTTCTATTTATTATTAACGAAGCTGACTAAATTCCATATCGAAATCATTTTGTCAATTTTATTATTCGTTATTACATGAAAGCATGTGTTTTTGTAGATCATATTATAATAATGTTTCTCATATTATAATAATATTTCTCTTAATTGTGCTTATATTCCTAAAAGTAAACTTTTAGAAAAATAGCAATTTCTTTAATATGTAAAATTTAAAAATTTATTGTTATTATGAATTAATATTTGTACAATTTACATTATTATTATTTATAATATAAGTCTACAAGCCACTATAAAAGTCTATTAAGTTAAAGTTTCTATAGCTTTGTAGAACTTGTAATAGATTGTAATGTAACAGGTTAAGAAGAATTGGTGCAATTTGTACATTATTGTGGTATCATGAATGAGGGGCCTGGGGGGTGTCGTAAATCGCAGACATGTGCATGTGGTCAGAGGGACAGAAAGCGATTTATACGAAGAGATTGCTGAAAGGATCAGGGAGAATATTCGCGAGTTTCGAGTGCCATGCTAGGACTTGGCATGAGCTGAAGAGAGGGCTGATTAAAGAATTCTCTAAAAAGATTAATAGTCGACAAGTACATCAGAGACTTAGAGTAACGAAAAAGAGAAGCGGCGAAGCATGTTTGGCTTATATGTACCGCATGCTTGAAATAACCAGCCATGTTGATATGGAAGAGGAGGCGGAAGTAGAGTATATTATAGAAGGAATAGTAGATGAAGAAAACAATAAGTTCACACTGTACGGTACTACATCCATTAAAGAATTGAGGAAGAGATTAAGCATGTGCGAGGAACAGGAAGGAAAAACTGAAAGGAGCAGGAAGCCCAGTCAATCTAGAGATATGGAGAAGACGAGATGTTACAATTGCGGCGACGAAGAATATGAGTGTGCTGAGTGTCCGAATAGGTCGAGAGGACCTCAGTGCTTTAAGTGTAGAGAGTGCGGACACATCGTATCGAAGTGCGACAACCTGAGCGAATCTCATAAAGTTATCGGGTCTGGAAGAAATCGTACACTCGAAGAATTTTCGACGAATATTCTGATAAATAATGAGTCGTACGTTGTAACGATACATGTAGTTTCAGATAACTTGATGCAACACTCGTTGATAATTGGCACATGCTTCCTGAATACTGTTGAATTAAACATAAAGAACCGAAATGCTTCTATTCGTAAATAGAAAAAAGATTGTAATAGACATCCGGAGGTGGTTAAAGTAGATATAGATATGCAGCAAGACAAAGTAATAGATCAGTCTCAATCCGACTTTGCAAATCCGATCGTAGTTGAAAAAAGGAACGGATCTCTTCATGCTCCTATCGAGGAGAATAGTAGAGAATGTACGGAAGTTGTAGTTACCATGAGTCCTTGTCTCGAGGACACCCTCGTCATGAACAAAAATTTGTTAGATGAACCGGCTTTTTTGCGTGAGGAGGGGAAAATTATGTAGGACTCGGCAGGTGACATCGCCATAACCACTAAATACCCCTCCTCTTTCTTCTGATTGATTAGACACGGACAACTCCAGCAGAGTCGATCAGCATTCATCAGGGTTGTTCTTAACCGTGTCGCTGCATATTAACGTCGCGTACTGATGCCGTCTCTCCTATTCGCTGACTCCATCGCCTTTTCCATCTCCCTTCTATACTTCAATATACCTTTGCAAAACTCTCTGAACTTCCTCCAGAATTCATCCTTGGTAACTACGGTGTCCACCAAGTTGTCCACGCTTATCCTGACACTCAGGAAGTTCTCCAACTCGATTCTTCTATCGATCCATTTAGGGCACACAAATAAGACATGCTCAGCGTCGTCATTCGGGTCTCCACAGTCCCAGCACTTAGTGTCGACCTCCTTACCGATTCTCTTACGGTAGCTGTTGAAGATGCCGTGTCCCGTTAGCATTTGAATCGTGAAGTGATCGATGTCTCTCCTTTTCTTGGCGAATATGGACGCATTACCTATTAACTTCCTAGTAAAGTTGTCCTTGTTGTAATTGCTCCATTACGCTTGCCACTCCATTAGGGCTTTCTTCCTTATGTCATGCAGTTCTTCTTTTAACATGATGTACCTATCGATCACTTCACCTTCAACAGCTAAGCTCTTATAAATCTTCATTCTCTCGTATGATTCTTTCAACATCCTAGCTTTAATGCAGATCGGTAAGTTACCGGTCAATACACAAAGCGCCGCATGAGATACAGTGCGGTAGGTTGTAGCTGTAACGCACAGGGCAGTATGTTGGGCCCTTTTTATAATCTTCCTGTTCTTCTTATAGTTCATTGCATCAGCCCACACAAGCGCACCATATGTCACGATGGATTCCCAAACATTGTAATAGAGCCTGCGTGCCAAGCCAGGCGGACCATTGATATTCAGCAGAATTCCATTGTGGGCTCCTATCCTGATGTCTGCTTTATGCACACAGTGACAATGTGTTTGTCAAATTTCCTGTGCGAGTCAATCGTGACACCAAGATACTTAACCGCCTCCACCGTATTAGTAACCAAGCCGCCTACGTTTAGGCCAATAACTCTGGGCACCCGCATACCAGTAATTATAGAATTACTTCAGTCTTGTCCTTGGTCAGCGTCAAGCCCACACTCGCGCAACAGTGACACACGGTTCTCATAATCTCACCTATTTTCCCACTCACACCTTCGTTTTTCTTCACAGCACATGTGATTGACAGATCATTTGCAAACGCGATTGCCTTAAAAAGTACTCTATTGTACAGCCTTTCCAATAGTTGGTCATAGACGATATTCCACAGGAATAGCCCTAGAACAGATCCTTGTGGTACACCTGCCGCAACCTCGTACTACACCGTACCAAACTGATTGCTGGTGATTATTCTTCGGTCCGTCAGATAATTTTCGACCAATCTGATAACCTTCCAAGGCAGCTTCCTTCTGGTCAATTTTCCAATAATACTATCCCAACTAAGGGTGTTAAATGCATTCTTAATGTCCACCGCAATCATCAAACAGATCACCTTTTTTTCTTACAGGTGTCTGCGAATTTGATCACCTGAGTAATCGCATCCACCGTGCCCCTTCTTTTCCTGAACCCGTATTGTCTCCTATGGAACGGGTCCACTCCCATACATCTTTCCATAATCTCCTTTAAGCACTTCTCCTATACCTTACTCAGCTTATTGGGCGGTATGCGTTGGGGAGCTTAGGGTCCTTACCCGGTTTCCTGAGCAATATCACTCTTGCTGTTTTCCAGCATCTCGGGATCCTTCCAGAGTCCGTGATATTGTTAATCACCTTAGTGATTAGTTCGCTTCTGTTGTTTACCAACAACTTAACTATTTCCTCTGGGGCCCCATCTATTCCCACAGCCTTTTTTCTATTGATTTTTCCGGTGATACACCCTACATCTTCCTCCTCGAGTGTCGTATTGTAGGTGATATCCTCCCTGTCACATTCTTCGGGCTCCCTTTGCACCGGTCTGTGTCCAATAATAAATAAACAATTTAGGATCTCTTTGATCTTGTTAATCGGCATGTCATTCGGAAGCCCTTTCTTGTTGCATTTACTCATGATTGTGCGATACGGTTTTCCCCATGAGTCCCTATCTAAAATCTCGCAGAATCCGGCCCAAGCTCTCTTTTTGCTACCAGCTATTTCTTTCTTCATCTGACTCCTTATCTCCTTATAGGCGCTGATAAGAACGTCAATCCCGCTGGCTTCCTTCTTCCTCGCTCTGGTTACTCTTCTTAAAACTTTATGAGCCTGTGCGGTCGATTCTGCGATCGTCTCGTTCCACCAATAATTGCTGTACCTCATATTCGCCGTACAGCTCATCTGCTTTAGCATATTTTCGCATGTTCCCACCATACACTTCTGTAAAAGCTCCGCCTTGTCCGCATCGTCAATCGTACTAAAATTCTCTGCGATAGTGATCTCGTCAAATTTCGATAAAAATATATCAGATGCTAAACCCTTCGTCACGTATTTAAAAAATTTCATTCGATCTCTTACGGTCCTTGTTTTAAAAGAGCGTAATATATACAAGTGGTCCGATGTTGAGAATGCATTTAAAACCTTACTCCTAACGTGGAGTTCGTTCACTTTGTTAGTTACGCTGATCATATCAGGGCAACTCGTCCTTCCATTTCTATAAAAAGTATATTTATTAAATAATCGTAGTGGGAACACTCCGATAGTCGCACAGGGACATCAATATTCTTCCTCGCTCATTGGTAATTACTCCTCCCCAGCAAGTAGACTTAGCGTTGAAGTCGCCAGCCACTAACACGTTCTTATTTCTACTTACACCGTCCTTAATTTCCGATGCAAGCACGTTAATAAACATCATGTACTCTTGCTTGTTAATGTTAGCAGAGCAATAACCGCTAAAACAGAGGATATCACCTACACCTATACCCACTAATCCATCCTTCCTGTATTGTAGAGTTTCATCCGGTGCTCTACCGTTGAATTGCGTCACCCAGATCGATGCATCACCCTTAGTATCATTGTTTCAGTAAGGTAGCTGCCTATTAGGTTCGGATATTATCACCACATCCGGTCTTAACTTAATAGCGCTTTGGCACATTAATTCCTGCGCCATCCTACATCTATTCAAATTTATCTTCAGGATTTTCATCTTCTCCCTTGTCTTCCTTGCCTTAAAATCCTCCTGTAACAGGGGCATGCTAAGGACCCCGTCACATGGTCAATTCTAATACCTTATTCTTTGCTGCAAATAGCACAGCACGGTAAATTTGGGCACACTGGTATAGTGTGGTCTCTTTCTCCACACTTCTTGCACACCTCCTTCCCAGGGCTTATAACTTTGCACTTATTCGCAGTATGCCCGAACATGTGACACCTGAAACACTCCACCATCTTTAATTTTGAGCTCTTTTATCAGGGCCTCAAAAAGTTCCTCCCTACTCACCATGGGATCCACCTCCTTGATCTCGATCGACACCTTATCCTGCAAAGGCGTCGCTCGCACCTTATGAGCTCGTTTAGCTCATTAGCAGCCAATTCCACTTCCCTGCCAGCTCTCATCTCTATCAGAATATCACCAGCTCTTGTTCTTCGTATACCAGAGCTTTCCTTTAGGATGTTCTTCGCCACCATTAACTCTTTGTAAACTTGCAGCCATTCCTTACCCCCTCCTACTTTGATAAGAATGGCCTCAGGCCTTTTACGGGCTGTCGGCATCCAGGGCCCTCTACCCTCGATAGGCAGCGGGGGATGAACCGGTTGCGATAAACATAACCGCGGCAACGTCGGGTGGAAACAACACGGATGGTTGCGATGAAGTTTTCGTAGAATGTACAGAGTATCGCGCGAATTATAGACTAGAACAAACAGGATCTAGTTCTAAGACGCGAATGAAAAGCGAGAATAAGGCGGCTACGAGCAAATTTGCGGTAGTACGAATGCGAGATATCAATCTGACTTCTTGTTGGCGAAGGACGTTTAACAAGAGGCGCAAGAAGGCGACAACATACAAGACGGGGGATCTAGCGAAGGTCGAGAGGACGTAGGGTGGGCTGAAGTTGCAATCGAAGTTCCTTGGGTCGTACCGCGTGGTGAAAGTCTTGCTGAATGGTACAACGAGAAAGCGAACATGAAGGGCCGCCAACGACCTCCACGGCGGCTGTTCACATGAAATGGGGGGATGTTGTTGAAGTTAGTGAAGTGAGTGAAATTAGTGATGATAAGCACATCTGAGGACAGATGTGATTGTCAGATATGGCCGAATGTGGTATCATGAATGAGGGGCCTGGGGGGTGTCGTGTGAATTATAAATGAGTGGTTGCTGAGCATGTACCTAGTGAGGCTAAGACAAAAGACAAGGGGTTGCTAGGGGACGATAAACGAATTAACAGCAGTATGAGTTGAGATGTCAGAGAGTGCGGGTTGCGTTGATGAGAGTCGTTGATTAATTATTCAGTTGTGTTAATCATTATACGTTTGCTGCGATTAGTTCTTGTTTAACAAACATTATTCTCTGTTCAATTAACACCTGTTCAATGCACTTATCATTAATAAACTAATTAAAGTAGTATCGATACTACATTATATAACTTTAAATATTGAAGAAAATAGAGATGACGAAATGGAAAGTACAAATTTAGAAATGTAAACTAAATGTATAGTTCAGTTTATGAACTATTATTAATAAAAACATTTACATTTTAAGAGATTATTATATTAGAGTCATATAAAATATACGATTTTTTAAATTGCACAAATTCTTCTTATAAACTAATGTATGTTATAAACTACATATAATGTTCATATTTTCATGCATTTATAACAATAAGTAATATATCACACAGAAAGATAAATACTAAATACGTATTTAAGGAACACGATTTTAAAGAATAAAATATTTATAATTTATATATATAAATATTTTATTTATATATATAATATACATGTAAATAACATATATGTCGGAGACGAAAAGAGATCGGAGCATTCCCTTTGGATATTGAGCTTGGGCTCGAGGCGACAACCAGTCGCCGAACGTAGCCGCGGTCAAGGGATGAACGCTTTGCCTAACGAAGGTATGGGATAATAGCATAGCTCTCCTTAAAAAGAAATAGTCGTAGCGGCACTCGACAGTAAATATTCCAACGGTTTCTGTCCCGTGGCTCGCCACACGCAGACCCTATTCTTCGAGTAAGATGATTACCAGATGTCGACGCATCTCCACAGTACATGTTCAGCTAGCCTGAGGACCCGTTACAAATCTTAAGATTTAGTTAACTAAAGTCCTTCAAACAGACAAACAGTCTTTGTCCCAACTACGGAAAGATAAGGGAAATCTATCTTTTTTCACGAACAGCGCTTCCCACTAGCAACTTTCCCTCAAGGGCGGCTAGCATCATTCTCTAACCAGCAACATGGGAATTGACCAATTAGCAGCAACGTCAATTTCCCTCACTTTCCGAACGAAGGCCTTTTTTGACGAATCCGATGATCTCGGGTCCTTAGACACACCCCATCTTAGCTTTCCTCTGAAACATCATCGTGACAGAAAGTCATTCCTTCGTGAGGTCTCAATGGCGAGTTAAATAGCGTCTTTACGGTCGGTGAATATTTCACGTTTTAACAAAGAGCTAGTTTAGTAATACTTGTACCGTAGACAAGTAGATCGAGTCCGACTTAGACTTTGGAAGAAAGTACATTTATTATCCCGTTGACCGCGGATACGTTATCGAACCTAAGACCATTGTCATTAGTGTCTAATCACCTTGGTTACCTGTCAATTCTGCAATATCCACACTTGTACTAATAATCATATTTGTTCTAGTAAATATCTTCTCTATTGCATAATAAGAATGTCTAATCCAAATGAAGATTCGTTACACGCCCCTAACCCTAATCATAATGTGAACCCGATATATATATTATATAGTTGTATAGATATAGGATTAATAGCAATTAATAAGAGATAGAGCTCAAACTAATAGAATGATCAAATTGAGATATGTAAATAAATAAATAACTTGTAGTAATAAATAAAGAACTAAAAGAAGAGAGAGTAGCGATACACAAATCATTAAAATATTTGCTGTGGTCTATTCACATTTAAGATTATAGTTGAGCAATAGGTATCATTGATAGTAATATTAAAACAAGAATTAAAACTTACCTTAACAAGGTGAAGGTTTCAAGGTGGCTACTGTCTATATTTGTAATAATCCAGTAAAAGCCATGACGATGGAGAAGTTCATAAATAGAGCTGCCAAATAACAATGTTTCAATAAAAAGAAGTTACAGGGGCTTTGAGGATTAGATAAAGCAAATAATAGCAAGGTACTACATGCAACTTAAAGCTTGGAGTCATGTTAAACATAAATTAAAGCAAATAACAGCAACCTACTATTTCATATATATAACATATAATGTAATATATTAAAAGAGAGAAATACAAAATGTAGTAGCATACACATCAGCAGATACCTTAATAGAGCACCAAAGGTTAAACCGTTCTATTAACATATGATAAATAAGAGTAAATATCTAGCTGCTAAAGGTATATTAGTAGGAAATATTAATAAAGATAGCGATAAGTAGATTATGTATATAACAATGAGCATCGAAAATAAGAATAACTAGTAATAATGGTATGCGTTATGAAGGTGACACTTTATATTAATTATAAGTGCAATAAACATAATGTTCAATAGATATTGTAATTGAATAATAGAAAATTAGTATATGGTATATGACTAAATGTAACTAAATGAACTAATTGAGATTAAAAACCAAACGTAACATGTTTCAATTGAATCATTGTAATAACAGTGATATGAGTATGGTTCGGGTCAATTGAATATGAATTCATGCGAGTGATTAAATAGTTCAGCATAGTGATATGTGCACAAAACATAACTTATGGAGTAATCACAAAAGGCGTAGTGGATGGTTAGCTGCTAACTTATTGCGATAAGCTCCAAATTGGTTTAAAAAATATATATTGACCTGTCGAATAATGGAATTATACTGATTAATAATTATATGAATATTTAACGTTCAATATAGTAGATTTTATAACTTGGCTTGAAGGAAATTTGAAGAATAAATAAACAGGTGGTGTCAAGACACTGGATGGAGTATAATAAGCAGAGCTGAACTGAAGCTAAAGCCCAACAAACAAATAAAACAAATATTATATAATAAATAGGGAACACTCACAAAAGATAGTAAATTGAGTAAGAATAATAAAAGTATAAGGTAATAACTAACTTAGTCGTACTGTTTAATAACTTGAAAGGAAAATATTTAATATGTTAAGCGAAGAAATTAACCAAAATAGGTTAGTTTTCATATTTCAAGTTAATAGTATTAGCTAACACGCTATGAATGTAAATGGTAGCACTATGGTAAAAAAATATGAAGTAGAAACTAAAATTGAAGTACTTACTATAGGAAGAATAAATAAATGATAGATATTATTGAATAGATTGGTTTAATAATATATTTTGCTAAAGCCGACCCAGTTATAACACGTCATAAGACGTATGATATTACAAAATGGCCAATTTTTGGCAATTTACTATTGGCTAATTTAATGAGAACACCATTGGTCGATATTTAGTAATGGAGGATATAATATGGTTTTCTTAGGATGGAAAGTTAAAATTAGTTAACAGATACGTGGACATAAGAATGTGATTTGAAACTGGTTAAATAACTAAATAAAGGATAAAATGACCAGGTCGAGTGTATAATACTCATAAATATATGGTTTATGCTGTAGGAAAATTAGTTAAACGAATCGGATGATGGTCTATATTTTTGAATTCTATATTTTCGACTTTTTTTAGAGAATCACCCCCTTTCCGCTTGTACCGCCAGTTACCAACCACCCTGTATATGATTAATGTTATTTTATTTTATATATTACTTTATATAAATCATTACACAGTTTATTTTATTTATTTGTCTTGGTTATGTTTCTTTTATTCATCTACATCTTTGAGCTCATAGGGTAGATTAAATGTTTTAATGGATAATCCTGATATACTGCTATAGTAGTAATAAATACTATTAATAACTCGCTATATTAGTAAATAGTAAAGCGATTTCTGTTATTAACTGATGAGTAAACTAGAACTAATAAGAAATATTACTAAGTAAATTTGAACTAATTAGTTGATATGAGATATTCGGAAATATTTATGGATGCCGTCATATAGTTATTGTACCCTTTCCAGTAACATAGAATAGGGAATAAAGATAAGAGGTGAATAATTAGCCCTACCGAAATGGAGGAACGAATAACATTCACATGATAGTGGAAGAAGAAATTGTATAACATAAATTATAATATCATTTTAGGAGAACAATAGAAGGTAGAATGTATAAAGAATTAAAATTAACAACACAGGTAGAAGCGTATTAACTCATACAATTGAATATTAGGATATCATCGAGTTATGTAATATAAATCAAAAATGGAATAAAATGGATATAGAAGGACGGAGCAGATATAAGGTTTTGCGGAGTAAACGGTTGTTCAGTTAACTTCAAGTAGGAGTAGACTTTTGAGTCATATCGACACAGGCAAAATTTACGGACTTTAAATATCATCGACGACTTTGGTAAGGACTTTGGGTAAATGGAAATGGAAAAATGATACTATGACGGCGTGGGCTAGTTAACGGAAAACGAATATAAAATGATGAATTATGTGAAACTTGAGCTTTGAATATGGACTAAACTATAATTAATATTAACAAAATGGATTAGATAATAAGGTTAAAAAATTTACGGCGCAGGGGTTACGGAGCCCCCAGGCCCCGTCGGTGTTGCGACTGATACCTCCCCAGGCTCGTGTCACAGCCGGCACAGTTCAAATACGATGGACTGATAATGGAGATAAAGATATGGCGGCACTCGGCGACAATGTATATCGCCGAAGTGCCTAATGAGCCACCGATATCCGAACGGTCCTTTCGCCGAATATTTTAGAAGGAGGCGTGCGTGGAAACGGTCGCGGACGCCTAACAAACGCGTGGATAGTGGGGATATTGAGGGGTTACGAAGAAAATAGAAACAGATCCAATCGAAAGATAAATTGTAAGAGCTTCAGTCTTGAAAAGTCACGAGTGGAGTTCAGAACCAAATCGTAATTAGTGAACCAAGTGTTCAAAAATAAATTCTCTTTTTAGTTTTTTATATTTTATTTTTCTTTTCGTCAGAGATTTCCTTCTTTTATTTTACGTGACACTCGCACCGACGGTTATGACGCAACTAGGAAAACGACGGGGGAAAGTCGATTCCAGGGACCCTACCGCTCGATAAAAGCGACGAGGGATCAATTATATGGAGAAAGTGGCGAGGATACCGATAAATCTCACAGTAGAGGGGGACGCGTCAGAAAATATTAGGATAAGGGCGATTGGTCTAGAAAGTGAGAACAAACTGAAGGAGATTTCTATAATACCAATTAGTAAGAAAGGTATTTTTTTTTTTTTTTTTTTTTTTTAATACGTTTATTGAACCAAGATACAATTTTAAATACATTTGGTTAATTCATAATAAACAATGAACAATGAAATAATGTGTTAGGCAAAGGTACCGTTACGCGACGGCACGACGTAGCCATATTGTATTATGTGTCGGCGCTTTACATTTATTTTGCGTTCGTTGCGCTGTTTGAATTTAAGCCGCTCGGAGGCGGAGCTTATGTGCGATTTCGTGTTTTTTTTTTTTTTTTTTTTTTTGTCCTGAAAACTTGGTCGGAAAAACAGGACGCTTCGGTATTCTGGTTTGGGGGGGGGGATGCGAGGGAGTGGGTGGGGGGGGGTGTCGATTAGTGTTTATTTACTAGATTTATAGTATGTACAGATTACATCTGTGTTTTATGGAGTCAGAATTGGGTTCTGCCGGGTTGCTGGTTTTCTCTCTTCTTTTATTGCGGGGTCTGTATCCACCAGTATTTTTTTGTGTTTCTCCTGTGTTTGTCTTCGGTGTCTTTCAGCGGGAGGGCCATGTTGTATCTCCATCTAGTGTCTGTGGACTGGCCATTTAGGTTTTCTTCATATAGAATGGTTTTTATCCCGATTTTTCTCTTTATGTGGTAAATTATCGGGATGTTATTTTGGTCCTGGAGGTAATTTTTTCCGTCTAGGTAGGGGAAAGCTTCTGGGGGGATGTAGCCTGTTGTCAGAGTGCTTTTGAAGTATGCGTCGTTTGGTAGTAAGCAGCTGAAGATTAGGCTGTTTTCTGTTATCCTTGCCGCTTGCGCGTAGTGGTTTCTTATTAGCTTTAGGATGTGGCAGTCTATTCGGTGGATGTTGGCTCTGTCATAGATTGTTTTATTCTTTACGTATTTTTTGTATCCGCTGTGTTCGGATCTGTAGGTACTCAAGCAGGCTCTGATGCATTTTCTTTCGAATATGCGGATTTTCTCCATTTGGGAGGCTGATATGTTGTACCAGATTGGACAGCCGTAGGTTATAATCGGTCTGATTAGTGCTTGGTAGCATAGAATTTTCACTTTGCTGTTGAGATGTTTGGAGTAGAAAAGTTTTTTTATTTTCCAAAATGCTTTATTGGCCTTGGCCAGTTGGATTTCGGAGTGCTGCTTGTAGTTTAGTTTGTGGTCTATGTTGACGCCTAGGTACTTTACGCAGTTTTTGTGTGGTATGAGTGTCCCTTTATTTTCTTTTTCTCTTATTTGGAATTTTTGCGGTGTTCTCTTTCTGCTTTGCCGATTTTACATGATTCGGGTATAAACAGTATGGTTTCACATTTGCTTGTGTTGATTTTTAGTTTCCATGCGTGGTAGTAGTCGTTTATTTTTTCGAAAAGTTCTTGAAGATCTGTTTTTATTGTTTTGGTTTTGCGGCCTGTTACGTAGATGATTAGGTCATCCGCGAAGGCTATGGAGCGTTTATGGGTGGATGCATTGAGATTGAAGAGATTTAGTAAGTCACTGTTGTAAATACTGAAGAGTAACGGGGAATTTACTGTGCCTTGTTGCAGCCCGTTTTTTATGGAGAATTCTTTGCTTGATGTGTGTGCGCCTTCGGACATTATGAATGTTCTACTTGTGATCATGACCCAGACTATTTTGATTAGGTATTTTGGGAAATTTTTCTTTATTAATTTGTATATGAGACCTGGGATCCAGACTGTGTCGAACGCTTTTTCGAGCTCTATTAGGCAGGCGGCTACGCGTTGTTTTGCGTTTAGGGCCCAGCAGATGTCCGACGTAAGTTTGTTTATTGCGTGAATTGTGGAGTGTTTGTGTCGGAAGCCGAATTGATTTTCTGGGATTATTTCATTTTTTGCGCAGAAGGAGTTTAGGGGGTTGTTTATTATTATTTCAAATACTTTGCTTATGTTGGGGAGGAGACTTATGGGTCGTAGGTTTGAGGGTGATAAGCCGTCTTTGTTTTTTTTTGCGATAGCTATCAATTTGGCTTTTTTCCATTTTTGGGGGAAGTATGTGTTGTTTAGTGCATTGTTGAAGATTACTGTGTAGTACCATTTTATTTTGTTCGGTAGGTGCTTGAGTAAAATGTTTGGTATGCCGTCGAAGCCGGAGGACTTTTTGTTGTTTAGTTTGGAGAGGATTGTGTTTAGTTGGTTGTAGTTTGTGAAGTAGTTTATTTCTGGATCTGGTTGTTTGGGGTTGTCTGCGGTGTTTTCATTTGAGAATGTGCAGACCGTTTTGTTTAACGTTATGTCTTGTTCTATTTCATTTTTGAGTTTGTTTGTTTCGGCGATGATAATTCTGTTTAGTCGTTCTCGGCCCATGTGTTCGTTTTGTGTGTGTATTTTGGAAAAGTGGGTGCCGATTATATCTAGTTTATCTTCTGTCTTGGTTATTATGAAGTTACCCTCGGTGTCTTTGACGGAGTTGTGTAACGATATCCCTGCTTCTTGGATGAGGGGGGCGTTTTCTGGGGGCAATTTGAGAGGTGGGATGGGGTTTTGTCCTTTAGATCTGAAGATTTGATTTATTTGTGGGAACATGTTGGCTGAGTCGTTTTTTGAGATGTTTTTTATTTTGTCTGTCCAGTAGTGGTTTATCGAGTTTGCGAATTCTTGTTTCAGTTGCGCTTTTATTTTGTATAGTAGGTACTTTAGGAATTCTAGTTCTTCTCTTTTGTCGTAGAAGTAGTTGTATTTTATATTGTTTATTTTGGAGAGTATGTAGCTTTTGTCTCGGTGTAGGTCTTTTATTTTATTGTTGATATAGGGTTCGCATGAATTTTTTTGTTTTATGTTTGGTACGGATTTTTGGAGGGCGATTTGTGTGTGTTTTTCTATTTCGTCTACGAATGAGTCGATTTGTCTGTTTGTTAGGTTTTCATTGTTGTAGATTTTTAGGTTGCAGTTCTGTTCTAGTATGTTTTGGAACTTTTTCCAGTCTGTCTTTTTGTAATTGTACCTGGGTGTCTCGGTCTGCGTTTCGAGTGTTAGGAAATCGGATGTGTTCTTGCTTATGTGAAATGCTAGGGCGTTATGGTCACTGTCATAGGCTAAGGTTTTGAGGGTGTTATTTGGACGTAGGTTTTGGAATTTTAGTCGCGCATCTGCTAGGCATATATCCAGGTAAGAGCCTCCTTTTGGGTAGGAGGGTAGTTCGGAGCTGTATAAGGTTGTTTTGTAGTGAATGCTTTTACTGTCTAGCCATTTCCTAATGAAGTTACCTCTCGTATTGTTTATTTCGTTTTTCCAGCTTGTATGTTTTGCGTTAAGGTCGCCTGCTATTATATAGTAGTTTTCCGGTTTGTTGAGCTGTAAGTGTTCGAACAGTTTATTGAATTCGTCGTTAAATTCTTTCTGGTTTCCGAGGGTTGCGTAGGCTGCCGTGATGTATAGGTTTTCTTTATTGCTTATATTTATTTTTATGATCGATGTTTCTAGGATTTTGAAGCTTGTTATTTTGTCATTTAGAATTGTTTTGTGTTTTATGGGGTTTTTTATGAGGATTGCTGTTCCTCCTCCTTGGCTGGCGTTCGGTCTGTCGTGTCTTATCATGGAGTAGTTTTTGAAGTGTACTTTGTGTTTTTTATTTAGTTTTGTTTCCGAGATGAGTACGATGTCGGGGGATTCTTTATTTATTAGGGTTAGCAGACTGTATCTTTTTTGGTTTGAGATTAGGGAGTTGACATTTATTGCAATTATTTTCAGATGTTTTAAGTTTAGTTTGTATGGTTTTTTTATTGTAGTTGTTGGTTTTGTGGATTTTGGTTACTCGTCGTCTGGACTATTGAGAGTGCTGAAGATGGCTTCGAACCTTTCTTCGTGCGTAGATAGTGTTTTTTTAATTCGTTTAGTTGTATCTGCTGTTCTTTTAGCGCTTGGAGAATACTTTTTTTGAAGTCTTCGATGACGTTTATGATGCTTAGTTGGGGGGTGTTATCGAATGTAGTTGAGCTTTGGCTTGAGCGCAGATGTTGGCTTGTTATTTGTGGTGTGTTTTCGGTTATTTGATTTGATTTTATTTGTTGTCTTACTACGTCAGAGAATTTTAGTTCTGGGACGTATTTACGGCTTATCTGGGCAATACGTTTTATTTTTGTTTCTTTATCTTTTTTTGTTTTTTCGGCTAGCTTTTTGCGTAGCTCTACGAGTTTGGGGCACCCCTTGTATGACGCGGGGTGACCGTAGTTTTTGCAGTTAACGCAGAATATTTTCTCCTTGGTTACTGCTTCTTCTTTTTTTATTTTGCACTCGCCTGGGCCATGGGGCTCAGTGCATTTTACACAGCGGTAGTTTAGGTTACAGTTTTGCGCTGTGTGACCTAATCGTTGGCATTTGTGGCATTGTGTAATGTCGTCTTTTTTTTTATTATTTTCTCCCATTTTATCTTAAAGTAGTTAAAATGGTTGATTTTAAGAAGTTTGCTCACGTTGCTTTCGGGGGATAATTGGATTATGAATATTGGGAGTAGTATATTGTTCTCTCTTGATCTTTTCGTCGTGAATCGTGAGACTTTTGTGAACTGTACATCGTCTATTTGTAAGGATTGTAAGTCTGTGAGTATTTCTGTTTCAGAGTAACTGTTGTCTAAGCCTTTTAGCAAGTATGTGTGGTGTTTTTCCGTTTTGGGTGTATACGTGTAGAAGCTTGTGTTGGCTGCGACGAGGGTTTCTTTAGCTTTGTGGAAGTCGGGTAAGCTTCGGAGGTAGAGTGCATGCTTACCTGCGTGAATTTTTTTAATATAAAATTGCTTAATTCTTGCAATTTTGTCGATTAGTATTACCGTGTCTCTCGGTTCTTGAAGCGTGATGTTGATGGGTGGTGGCTTGATTTCCCTTGTAGCGGGCGGGGCGTCTGTGCGCTCGTCTGCGGTGTGCCTGTTGGGGTGTCCGTCGGGTGCCCGGCTCCCTCGTGGTGAGGCTGGAGGAGTTGAGCCTCCTGGGTTGATCGATGGGGCCTGCCGCCCCTGCTGCGTTGATTGTTTTGATGCTATTGTGGGACTGTATATCCCCGTTTTTCCTCGCAACATGTCATTTTTTTTTTTATCTGAATCAATGTTGGATTGGTTGGTGGTTCCGGCTGTGGTTGAGGTTGAGGGTCTGCTTGCAGAACGCTGAACCTGTTACTCGTTTGAATCGCTGGCGGCGAGGCGGCTTTTAAGGGCCTCATGTTTTCGATTTCCTTGGACTTTTCGGCTTGGCCGGAGAGGTACTCTCTTTCAGCGTTTATTAGGATATTTTCCAATCCTTTGGACCTGGCAACCAGGTTTGGTTGTGGGTTGAGTTTCCGCGACTTTTGCGCGGAGAGTCTTGAGCTATTGTTGATTTCCTTGGCAGCTTGCTGCAAGTTAATTTTTCTTTTGATGGTTTTTTTCATCGGTTCTCTGGTGGGTTCCGTTTCCTTGCTCTTTGCTTCATTATCGATGTCTATTTTTTTATAAACTTTTATTTTGTTTTAATTTTCTAATTTTGTTTTTTCTTTTTTTTTCTTTTTATTTTTTTTTACTTATATCGATGATGTCACTGCACTATATTTTTTTGTTTTACTTTTTGGCACTTTTATTATTTTATTTTTTTTTTCACTTTATTGCACTATTGCTTACTTCGACGCGCACACTGTGGGGTCCTAGGCCTGGTGATCCTTTTTAGGCTGAGAGGTCCTTCCCGTTCGGGGGTTTACGGTCGACTGAGTAAGAAAGGTATTACGAGGGAGACGGACACGTACAAGCTAGGACGAAGACTGGCAAGGAGTCCACTCGGAAGAGAAAGAAAGGGACAGAAAAGCGAAATGAAAGTCGATTCTCAAGCAGAATTGACGGATCAAAGTAGTTACCTGACCCCGGACACTATGAAAAATAAAAGAGGAAAAAAAGGAAATGATTAGACCAAAACATATACTAGAAAGAAAAGCAGAGACAATAAGAAGCTCTTGACCTGGTGACCGGTGCCTCTGCACCTGTAGCATAGCTGCCCCCGGTCTACCGTAGAGCCACAGGTCGCTCTCACGTGTCCCAGCTTTAAGAATCTATAGCATTGTAGGGGCCTCTTCAGGATGGCTTCGATCCTTGCCGTTGATCAGTCCACAGCAACCCTTCCCGCTCGGATTAGTTTCCACGCTGCTACCGTCGAACACCTGATCCAGGCTGAGCCAAGGCCATCTCTGGAGATCCTGATGTATCCTACTCGAACTTCAAGTGCCCCGTATCCTCCGACCCCAGCCAGGGTGTCACGAAGCTTCTCCTTGCCGACGGAGATGTCAATACCAGTCACCTTCAGTTCCGTACTTGTTGCAGCCGCGACTTTCACCGTGGCCGGGTCCAGACATTGTGTCAGCCGCGCTGCAATCGCGGGTGCTTTGTCTCTCTCTTCATCCCCGGGAACTTCCAGAATGATGGCCCAGTCATCGCCTACTTGATTCTTACTCGTTCAGTGCCGACTTCGGCTAGCGGGACGTTCTACCTAGCCATCGCCAGACATTCGGCGTACGATGTCTTCGTCTCCTCGCTCAGCCTTAGGGTCATCACAGATGAGCGCAGAAGGCGAGGGAGCGCCACTTTCTTGTGCGCCCACACTGACGCTCCTTTTAAGGGCATACCCGAGGTCACCGGCGCCTTGGAAACACCTGGTATCTTCATACCCTTCTTCTTCTTCCTAGGCTCGACCACCTTCCATTCACTACCCTCCTCCTTCATCAGGGGCGACGATATTTGGGTGGCATTATTAACAACCGTAGTTGCCTTCCTCTGCCGTGTTTTTGGACTATGTCGCTAGTCCCGTAGGTGTTTTTATAGGGTCCTCATTAGCGAAGGCCTGAGCTCTTCAAATTTCCTTTCGAGTGCTGAGAGTCGCCCCCCAACATGCTTCTTAGGATGTCCTAGTTCTAAAGCGGTGGCGTGACACCGTGCACTCTCCTGACGGAGTCACCCGCCCTTTCCTGATTGCTCTTTCCGGAGGACTTCTATTTCCTTCTTCTGTACCTCCACACGCATCTCCGCCATTCTGGCTGCTTCAGTGCCGTAGGCGGACCCCGTCCTCTTTGTCGGCTCCGTTAGGTTCATAATGAAGGTGCTTTTCAGGTTCGACGATATTTTCGACTCCTTCATTATCTCCTTTACCCGCCGAATTAATTCGGCTCCTATGTCCTCCGTGGAGGATATTCTCATCTCCAAAGCCAGTTCCATAGGTACGTCTGAAGCTGTGGGTGTCAACTTCCTTTTTCTTCCCCTGGACGTCGCTGATGAGGACGAGGCCACATAGGCCATCGGCTGTTCGACGTCCGAACTCGCATTTCCCTGCGAGATTCCTGCCGTTGTGGTTCCTGTGGAGCTTGGCAGCATGACCGGATCCATTCATTCTTCCATATCCTTCCTTTTGCGAGTATTATCTTCGTCAGACGCAGGAATCCGTCTGGTGGCCTTCAACACAGAGGGGCCCAGCGAGCACGTGCTCTAGGGTAGTATCCGAGGTATCCTATGCGGCGACTCTACCGTCGCGCTTCGTAAGATGTCTGCGCCTGCCCACTCGCGCCCCGAGACGTATTTCTGTGACGGGGCTGCCGGCGCGCGTCCCAATATGTCCTCCTACTGCTTCGTCGACAGGGATAATTTTCCATGCTTTCCTGTCCCATCCAGTCCGTTGATTACCAGTTTTCTTGTGCACGTTTGCACACGCACACTGACATAACACTATGGTTCACTTCTTTTGTCACCTTTCCTTGTTTCGTGTACAATTTCGGTTACAGTGTATGGAGCGACGTGAACGCGTCGTCTCTGCATGCCGCCATCTTCAAAACTCCTCCAGACTTTACTCAGTGCTGGGAGCACTCCGATCGGCCGCAATGATGATGACATTGCTGGGTCCCTACCCGATTTGGGAATGAGCACCACCCTCGTCTCCTTCCATTTTGTCCCCCCCCCCCCCCGCCGGGCTGGTGGACTGAGACGTTCGATGGGAAGCTTGACGAGGGGTGTTGGAGGGGGTGGCTCCACGCTCTGCCGGCAAAGGTCAGGTGTGTGACCACCGGGCCGTTAGATCGGTCCTCCCAAATTGGGTGGCTTGAAGACACCGCGGAGGGCTTCCACTGTCCTTTCGGATGACGCAGGCGATCGAAAAGACAGTATGCGGGGAATACTTGCAGAAGATCGGAAGAGAAGCGACGAAAACTTATCACGACGCCGAGGACACGCTCCAGCACACGCTGGAATTTTGTCCGGTGTGGAAGGTCGCCCATCGTATTCTGCGATTAGCGACTGACCAAAGATTAGACCTCTCGTCAGTTGTGAAAGCGATGCTGAGGTGGCAACGAGAGGAAGGAGTAATGGGAAGAAATAATTCTCGTAAAGGAGCGAACAGAGCGGGAGGGAGTGAGAACATCCCACTGTTGTAGGATTCCGCGCCGAAGGGCGGCCTTGCGCCGCCCTAAGTGATCATAGGAGCTGACATGCCGAGGAGGAACTGGGATCTCCTCGGACTTGCGCGACGGCCCAGGGGTTAGCGGTAAGAGGGCCCACCGTACAGTATCCCATGCAGCACCGTGCGTGCTTATGGGCATTATGCCCATTTATTTCACAGCTGAGCTTCTAACCGAAAAATACCTCATTGAGAAGGAAGATCATCAGGAGCAGTAAAACATCCGTTCAAGAGCTGGTGCCGCCTTGGTCTATCAAGATAGGATCATAGCAGTGGAGGAGCGCATTGTGGAGAAATGGAAGGAGGAGAGGTGATTTTACAGAGAAGACAATTGGATGAAGCGACTGGTAACGTAGGTATGTTTACTTAGAATATATAGGAGGAATATTGATCACATCATCATGCAGATCCTACCAGGGCATGAGATCATTAATGTTTATCATAAAACGATTAATAAGGACGGGAGTAACTATGACTCTCTTAGGTGGATAAGCAGCGTGCTGCCTTTAAACGGTATGTGTGGAGCCTCGGAGAGTCATAGGTGCTCAGGGGCAGAGGAGACTTCGGCCTTGTCTGCTCAAGTCGTACTCCTACCTCCCTATGGTTCCGCCGGTAACATTGGCGCCGGGTCGGCGTAGGGAATAGTCCCCCAGACGTCGTGTGCATGGCTGAACGGAGTGCAGCGACGAAGCAGCGAATGACACTTATTGCTATCGGCTCGCAGACAAGGGTTTATTTTTTTTCTTTTTTTAACTGTGAATGAAGGATTATCACCATCAAAATTAGTTAAACAATCAGGAACTCGTTTTCTTGTTGACGACCTGGCTTTAAAATGGACTAAGGGTTGGAATTGTTCGGAATAACAAATTTGTCTTGATTTCACAACTATCGCTATCAATAATAGAAAAACAAGTAGAAGCCTCGGACGCAGCGCGTCTCGATCCCGGAAGCGCTGTGGCGGATTCATCCGCTCGGGAGGGGAGCAACGGTAACGACTTGGCTATGTCCCCGGACAGGATTTTAAAAATCATGGTGCCGTTGATGGGAAACAAGGTCGCTTTTCCGGTCTACGAGAGGAGGGAAACTCACCTCTTCTTTATGAATTTAGCAGACCCGTACAAGCACCTTGGTTTACATCACGTGGATGCCCGTATACAATGAGGATGTTTGCAATGTAACAAGAGTTTCCCGAAGCTCCATGGGGCAAAGTTCCACTTACCTAAGTGTAGTGGCACCAGAGGGAAAGAGGCAGCTTATAAGTGTGAGGTTTGCCACATGAGCTTCGGGACTCAAAGAGGGCTATCCACCCATGAACAGCATGCGCGTCCTGCTTTGAGAAACCAGAAAAAAGGGGAGCATAACCTCCAAATAGAAATTGGATGGTAGAAGAAGTGACCCTATTAAGAGAGCTCGAAGAAACATTTAAAAATGATAAGTACCCAAATAAAGAGATAAGTGAAATCCTCACTATCAAAACGATCGACCAAATTAAATATAAAGGGAAATGTTTAAGAGTTAGTAGTGAAGATGCGAGCGCTCCGGAGGGTACTCAGATGACAGAGGGAGGGTGCGATCTCTTTCATTCAGGCAATGCGCATTTAGGCGTTGAACTTGAAGTTTATGTTGATATAATCAACGAAGAGTCTACCCATCAGTGGAGACTCGAGTTAACACGAGAGATAGAAAGACACACCGAGATACCACCGTCGTTAAAGGAGGTAAACGCTCGGTAAATGCAAATTTGGTTCGATTACAAAGGGAATAGGGAAGCCCTTATCGAAAAAATTAATGGATTTATTTAAACATCTCTACATGGAGCGATAAGCACTAATAAGGAAAAAGATAAAAGAACAAAAAGGGAACCATCTAGTAAGGATAAAAGGAAATAGAGCAACAGAACTCGGAGAAAGCGTTATTCATACGTTGCCAGGAGCTGTTAAAGGAATGTTCCAGGAAGTTAACCGACGTTGTGGTTAATAACGATCGTGCATACCTGGTACCGACCAGGCAACAGCCCGAAGCGATTGAAGTGAGGAGGCTCTATGAGGATTTATGGAGTCGTGCTGGTCCATCTAGCCCCCCCCCCCCCCCAATCCCAGGAAACAGAGTCTATGAAACTGTCGATCAATGAAATTTTCCCGCCCATAACCGCTGAGGATGTCGGAGAGAGAATCACGAAAATTAGAAATAAATCCGCGACAGGCACAGACGGACTTCAAAAGGAGTATCATTTGGTCCCTGGCCTGCCCGAAATACTTGCTAAAATATTTAATATCTTGTGCTATAGCTCCCGTTTTCCGATCGTTTGGAAGGAAAACAGGACAACTTTAATACCGAAACCAAATGGGGATAACTGTCGAGTCGAGAATTGGAGGCCTATAACAATAGGCCCCATTCTCGGCGAATTTTCTCTTCGATCCTTGACGGAAGGATAAGAAGGGGTATTGTGCCGAACAAAAGGCAAAAGGGTTTTACATCCGAGAAAGGATGTAATATCAATGTCGAACTATTAAACGCGGCCTTAAATCATAGCAAAAGGGAGAGGTATTCACAATAGTGGATATCTCGAAGTCTTTCGACACAATATCGCACTCGGCGTTAAAACCTTGCCTGGCGAGGAAGGGTATACCCCTATCATTGACTTAGTCAATAATTTATGCAAAGGGTACAAACAGTAATAAAAACCAAAGACAATGTGGGGGTCGAAATTAAGATCCTTAGAGCAGTGAAGCAGGGCGACACATTATCGCTGCTGCTATTCAACTTGTGTATTAAACCGCTGCTGGAGATAATTGAGAGGGAAACCAGTGTCATAAACGTTAGTAACAATAGAAAAGTGTCCATCCTGGCCTTCGCTGACGACATTGTTCTGCTTGGTGAAGATGAGAGGGAGGCACAGCGCCAAATGGATATTCTCCATGAATATCTGAAGGGCCTAGGTATGACCATATCTGGTCTGGAAAAGAGCCAAACGTTTATTTTCGCTAAACGGGACACCTGGTTCGTTAAGGAACCGCAAATAAGGCTCGAAAATACTTCTATTCCAACCATCGACCCAGATGAGGCCTTCAGATATTTAGGTACCAAAATGGGGCCTTGGAAGAGTATTCACTGTGGTATAATAGTGCTAGAAATACTGAGCGTGGTCAGAAGAGTTAGAAAGCTCTCTGTGAAACCATGCCAGAAGATTTAGTTGTTAATTAAATACATCTTCCCTCGATATATTTATCACCTGTTGATCAGTCCACCAAGCGACAGTGTTTTAAAATTGTTGGACAGCGAGGTCAGACAAGAAATTATGGCCATACTCCATCTTGTGCCTTCGACTGCCACTGGTTTCTTTTATGCTCCAAGTACTAGTGGAGGCTTGGGTTTACTAAGGTTTGAACATATCGCCAAACTCGGTACCCTCAAAAGTACAATAAACATTAAAAATTCGGCTGATCCAGCAGCGGCGAGCCTAATCGACGAAGAAGGAGATAAAATTCTAAAGAAAATGGTTAACTCCCTAAGGATTAATTGGCCGGCTACTTCTGAGGACGTGGAAAAAGCTAAGAGGCTTAAAAGAGAACATATCAAGCAATGGTCCGCATTGAGAAGTCAGGGACAAGGAGTTAATGACTTCTCCAGAAATAAAACTGGCAACGTGTGACTTCAAGATTATAACCTGCTCAAGCCATCGAGATTCATCGATGCCATTAAATTATGAACAAATACATTTGGTACACGGACTGTATTGGCACGCGCGGATAAAAAGTGGATGTAAGTTGCAGAAGATGTCATATGCAGAAACACTGGGTCACATCCTGTGTTTGTGCCAATACACAAAAGGATTAAGAAGTAAGAGACACGATGAAGTGAAAATGCTCCTCGCTGGCAATCTAATGAGGGAGAATGAGGTATTTGTCGAACCTACGTTAAAAGTAGGAGGCAACCTGTTAAAGCCGGACCTCGTAGTCAAAAACGAGGAAAGAATTCTCGTAGTCGACGTTACCGTTCGCTACGAGAATAAGGATTACCTCCTAAAAGCGGAGAAGGAAAAGGTTGACAAGTACCTCTCATGTGTGAACCACCTGAAAGATACATATAACGTCAGTGAAGGAAAGGTCTTACCGGTGGTCTTGGGCAGTAGAGGAACTATAACGCCTAGCACAGAAGCCAACCTGAAATCTATGGGCATTACCGACAGCGTCATTAAAACTATGGTATTAAATGTCTTAAGAAGCTCCATTGAGATGAGCAATATGTTTATTGATGGATAAAATGTCTTAAAAGTATATGTTATTTGTGGATAATTTTTGTATTTATTTATTTATTTATTTTACTTAATGACTGAATTATAATTGATTTCAGGTATTGCGATATCTACTATATGTATTTTTTTTTGTTATTGTTATTATTATTATTTATTATTATCTTTTTTCATTTTTTATTTTTTTTATTTTTTTATGCATATTTGCTTCCGTAATTGAATTACCAATTTGAGGCAAATATTAGTTATAAGTCCCTACGACGGGGCACCTCGGAAGTATAGGCCTCGACTTCGGGGTTCCACAGTTAAGGATGTAAGCAGCATGCCGGGGTTGGTGCTAGCACAGAAGAGGGGTGAGGGAGAGGAGGAGTTCTTAGTGAGTATGGCAACGCCATCTGCCGAGTTCTACATTGTCCAGTTCTGGGCATGCGTAACAGCATTTTCCTCTCCGCGCGCACAAAAGAAAAGGAGGGCAGTGACTGAATCGAGACGTTTCGGAGTCGGTGATTCCAATATGGGCATCTGTCCTGAGCTTCGAAGAAAGTAGAGCAATAGAAAGATATTGGGAAGAGTACAACGGGACGGGTTGCTATGCACATCTTCAGTTTACACAATGGTGTCACTCGCGACCCTATGCGTCGTGAGGGGCAGTCCTCATACATATATATCAATATACATATCAAGATACATATCAAGGTCAGGTAGCAAGAGAAACAGTGTACTTTAAAGAAGAATCTTGCCGCACTGAACAGCCAAGACACGCGGCACAGTACGGGGACGCATGGAGAACATTCGACCGAGGCTGACGAGAGAACCAACGAGCAGGAGGAATGAATCAGTGGAGGAATGAATGGGCTCATTACAGTCCCGATAATTGGATAAGAAGACTGATACAGAATCCAACCATCTTCTACAAAAAATGGAAACATAACATTGATTACTATACGATGTAGATTATTACTGTTCATGGCATTTTCAATCACTACCGGTATAGAATAAGCGAGAAAACATATACAAGGTGTTTGGAATGCAGCAATGAGGAAAATGATGCTAAGCACGAGCTCTTTAAATGTCACAGATGTGCAGCGGAAAGAGCTACTTTTGAAAGCGACACCACTGTAAATCTAAGACTGAAAACGTAATAACGACGGTGTCGGGAAAGGATGACCACAGGCAAGAC
This sequence comes from Bombus pratorum, assembly GCA_930367275.1. Taxonomy (NCBI): domain Eukaryota; kingdom Metazoa; phylum Arthropoda; class Insecta; order Hymenoptera; family Apidae; genus Bombus; species Bombus pratorum. The sequence continues at coordinate 635,761 of OV883995.1, read as the reverse complement.
TTCATGCTGTTCTGCGTCTTACTGATGAAGGCCAGACAGGCTAAGGAAAAAAGGGGAAGTGTTACGTCGAGTGAGATGATCCGTGCGCCGTCCCTCGTTGTTCGGCCGCCGAGGGGCCGTGTACCGTTATTCAGACTCTCAATAAACCTAAGGCCCCACGATAAACTGAATCTTTTTAACTTAACCAAACTAACTCTTGTTAGCTTGAAGGAATCTCTAATCCTGTAAGTGTTTTCCGTTTATGGATGGTCCTTAGAACAATCCTTAGGTTTATTGTGCGCTCTTACAAATTACGGAGAAAGCGGGTAGTTACCTACTTAACTTAAGTTAAGCTGGACGGCGCCCTCCTTATTCTGTTGCCTCGATCTCTGTGCTAATCTCCTCTTCCTAAGGGTCTCCCCCCGAAGCCGCGCTATCTCCTCGTTCTAATAATAATTTGGGTTTCTACTCCCCTTAGGGGGAAATACTTTATTGAGTGAAGCCTCACAGGATTCTTCAATGATCCGCTGTATCTAATCCTCTTGCTTTATCGTCTCCTTCTGCTGATCTTTCAATAATTTATTTTTCTTGTCGTCGAAATTACTTAAGAATTTCTCGGGTATAACGTCGAGTATTTGTCGATTATTTAAAACATCTCTTCCTACTATAACGAGCACCTTCTCTGAACTCGTGCAAAATGTACCTGTGGTCCGAAGCACTGTATTCTCCAAGGACCCCAGAACGCTTATGCTTTTCAAAGAGCTTACTGACTCGCGCTCATTATATCCAGGAAACTCCTCTTCGAGACTCTCTGAAATGTGAAGCCATACTGGATCCCAATAGGAGCAAGGTGGCTTCCTTCTGTCCGTCATAGCGCCACCCCATGCCTTGGATTTCGCATTGAAATCACCGGCCACGATCATTTCATTGCACCTCCTCGCAGCTGTCCCGATGGATGTGTCGAGCCTCTCAATGTACTGATCATAGTCGATTATACTAATGTTGGACGAGCTGTAGCGGCTCACGCAGTACACTTCCCCGTATCTTGATCCCGACATACCCCTCCTCTTCGATCAACGTATCTTCGCTGAGGTGGAGGCCATTAGATCTGGTTGCCCAGATAAATGCATCCACCTTCGTATCGTTGTACCGAAAGGAGAGCTATCTATTCGGTTCAGATATGATGTCTACGTCGACGCGCAGCTCCCAGGACAGCTGTTGTATCAGGTCCTGGACAAGCCTACTCCTATTTAAATTTATCTGAACCACCTTCAGAGTGCTCTCCCTCCAGCGGCCTCTTTCTGTATTATCCTCCTGAGCGTAGGGCACGCTACAGACCCCATGACATGATTAGTCCGAAACTCGGACCCCCTATTACACAGTGCGCACTTCGGATCGTTTCCGCAGTTTGATATTGTGTGCCCTATCTCGCCAAATTTGCGGCAGCCCCCTTGCCAGGATTGTACGAACACCTAATCGCCATGTGGCCCATTTCATGAAACCTATAGCATCTGATTATTTTAGGAAAAACCCGCATAGTGGCAACAGTAAGGCCTGTTCTTATTTTTACACTCCCATCCTTGCTCGCGATATACGTAGCCGGTATAACGCCAATCACAATCTGCGTGCCCCCGGGTGCTACTTTTAACGACTTTACCTTCACCACGCTGGTATCGTTTACTCCCAGCCCTCTTGCTATGTCCTGCATGAGATCCTCCTTAGTTTCTAGCGGGCCAATGTCCTTGACCTCCACAGGTACCATACTCAGGAGGGGGATAACACAGACCCTATCCCCGATGGATTTTTTTATCTTAAGGGCAACATCGTCCCCTTTGATCCCCACCTTCAATTTTACGAGTATGTCGCCGCCCCTTGTATGCCTGACACCCGTGTTTTCACTCAATGCCTCCTTGGCCCCCATAAGCTCCCTATAATTTTGGATCCAGTCCTCATCCTTCCAAACTTTCACCAAGAGAGCCTCAGGTCTGTTACTTATCCCCGGCTTCCACCCCCCTGCCGTTTATTAATCGGTAGCCTAGATTCCCCATTGGCGCCCCTCTCTTTGAGCCTCCTTTTATATCTCCTGCTCATCTGGACAGTCCATTACCCTCCAGTATCGCATGTTTCTCTAGTCACGAGGTCGGCTCGTTCCTTCTCCTATCCCAGCATATCTCCGCATACGAAGTATCGGCCCTCTTTGCCTCTTTTATATCGTCCACCTTTCTGTCCTGTGGTGGCGACACAATTTTTCTCTTGCGTCTGTGTTCCACCACCTTCCTCGAGCTCGCTCTTTCTACTTCGACCTGGGCCGTAGGGTAGTAGGTTTGTGTTGAAGCGCTTACCTCGGCGGGCCTATCCATCTGCTTCCTGCTTCTACGACCCTTCTTACTCAATGCTTCGTTTAGTTTATCGCATACATAGTCCTTTTTCATATCGGCTGACCTTGTAATTTCCCCTATCTTTGAGTCCTTATTGGTATACCTTTTAAGCTCATCCGCCATATGTCTCATTTCATCGATGGCATCTATCATCAAATTGTTTAACTCATCCCACTCGTCGAGACTAACTAGCACATAGTTTGCTTCTTCAGGCTCGACTCTTGATGTAATAATATTTTTATTCTTCGTTGCCACTCTAGAGAGAGGTTCCCTCGGTTGTTTGACTTTTAACATCATCGGAGTATTATAGCTACTGCTCTCCGAAGTGGAAGCCTCCCCCTCGGACGCGCTAGCAGTCTCCTCGACCGCCTCAGTGGCCGATTTCTCCGCCAAACTCGACCAAGTTACGAGGGAACTACCCGCGACTCCGATGGATCCTTTTACAACCGGAATTAAGAATCTGTAATAACCGAGACCATTCCTGGCGGCGCCCGTCCACTGCTAGTCCTTAGGCTGCCCGAGCACTTCTTCTCTGCCACCTCCCTTATGTCGTTGGTAAAGTCCAGGAGCTTCGCACTCTTCTTGGGGTAGGTAGGGGAACCCGTCATCCCTTTATAAGCCTTTCTGCTGTTCCCCTGGTTTCTTCCTCCAATTCTGCACTCCCCTTCATCATTACTATGTCCCCCGGTTTCCCGATCGAGAGGGGACCCTGGGACCCACCCTCCTCTCGTCGTTTGGCCAGTCGCTAGATAACCGTCGGGTCGAACCTGGAACGCCACTCGAATCACCGACTCGGCCTGGGGGCTCCGAACCCTCCTACGCCGTATCTTTTTTTCCTATAATATACTTGTCCCATATTTATTAAAGGTAAGGAATAGTCCGAGGTCATAGTCAAACGTCGTATATCTAACCATAACGAACCCCAAAACGCAAGACAATCATAGTCCCAATGCAAACCAACGTCGTCTTAATACATCAAAACCCTAATATGCAGTTATACATAAAGTTGATTTACTACATTATACTACATCAATTTTGTAAAATTCGCATTTTCTAAAATTTGCCAGATTTACAACTGGGTTCGACTATATGTTCTATACATTCACTAGCAGTTTAATTCTCCACTACTTGTCGCCACTCTCATATGCCTCTCGTTCATGGTTCTATCAGTACGCCACCGACAAGATAGCAGCAACCGGGAACCAAGCACGCTGAGTATGTCCACTTTTCCATTTGGATCGCGTTATCCACGTCAGCTCGTCGTTGCACTGAATTCACATCGTTTCTACACGTATTGTCTACTTTTATTTGTAACCACTTACTGAGTATCAAAATCATTTTATTATTATATAATGCTCACATTCCAGTTATATCACTCATCCTGTTATTCATCCCATATAAATCATATACAGTCTCACGGCACGTCATATAAAATCATCATAATATACTTCAAGTCATACCATATACAGACCACATAACCTCCATGTTCTTCCACATATATACTTTATATAGGACGACCTGTAATACATTATAGATGGATTCATGTGCCAACCTAACAGCCATTAGCCTTGTCGGAGCCATCCAGGGCTAGCGTAGGTGTGCTATCGTGAACCATCGTGTACAATTGCATTTTCTATTTTCTATTTTACTTTATAAATCCCACCCATCAAATCAGTTGTATTAAATTCTATTGTGTTGTCAAAAAATACAAACGTTTATCGTCCTTCCGATAAAGTCAAAATAAACAACGACTAACATAAAAACGAAACATAATAAACAAACAGTCTTGGCATGATTGACTGTATGTATTTTGTCGTCTATAACCTAGCTTAAGTAAACAAATTTAAACTTTAATTTAAATTTAAACTGTGTGAATCCTTGCCCAAACCTTTAATTTATGAATTATACCTATATGCATTTTCAATAGGTATGAGAATTTCATGTTATCTATTTATTCATATAACGTATGCTACTCGTTCTTTTTCCCTTGTTTGGTTTGAGGATCACCAGCGTATGCTAACACTCACATATTATATTACTCTTCCTTTTACTTATTCACCGCTATCCATCATAAACACCATTACCAATGAGCCATTAATACTTCACACACTTTTTTATCCTAAGCTGCTGCTGCTGTACTCAAGTTAATTTAACAGCTATTCCTCTACGATTTATCATGCCAATATTGACCACCACACTTCATGTTTCTTCCACTTTAATTGCACTCAAACGATCATATGATTATAATCCTCGTCGCCTTCATATACATACACTCTGATATCTTCTCAATACTATTCCACTCACGCCCCCTTGTAATTCACCACAATCCTTGGCAATCCTGCTTGCATTTTCACACGCATGTATCATCGTATATTGTCAAACACCTAGCTAGCGAGAGGGACCCGCTAACACGTCCACTCTCAACCGCGTCACGAACCAGACTAACTCAACCACCCCCATTATCCTAACAGAAATAAGAGGATCGATCTGTTCGTGGCGTCAATTATTGTAATCGTAACGGGAATTCGCACTTCCTCGCGATCGCGTCTCCCCGCGATTGGTCGAACAAACAGGAAGTATAAAGCGAGCAATCAAACACTTTGCTCGTCTTCAAATACAATGTAGCAGCATACGACGTGAGTAGTTTGAGAGAAGCAGTGTAAGAACATGAGTAATTTTGTACAGTCTGTGATCTTTTAAGTACGAAGTCAAGACGAAGTGCCACAATTTGGAAGGCCAAATGGAAAGGGAATGAAGAAGGTACGAAAGGTTCGTTTTGGAGAGACGGACAGTCTGTTTGCGAACGAATACATGCGACACTAAACACTTTTCTGTGTGACCTCCTTCTTAAAAGACAATGTGATGCTGACAAGTTTGCAATTACCGGACAATAGGATACTAATTCAGCCAGATCAAGAACGTGTACACGACACGATGAAACCCTAGGCTCCTCTCTCTCCGAGTGCATCCTCTATATTATTGGAACCCGACGAAGTGAATTCTTTCAGTTTCCAAACTTTTACAGGATCGATAAAACTGGAAGAACAGGATCGTTATAACAGGACACTCACAGTTGTGTGATTTACTTTTATTTATGAATTGCGTAGGCAAAGGATTAGAGACAACATTATTCATTTCTTCTTGGCTCATTGTACATAACCTCGTTTCCATGACCATTTAGATTTAACGTTTTAGCTACAATTTTTGTTGAAAAACTTGGCGCAGGGTCATTTACATCTCCAAATATCATGATCTTCTCTGCCACTTATGCGAGGTAAGCTGCGATCCATGTGTCGTTCAGTATCAGAATCTCTATGCACCCCGCAACTCGAACTGATCTAGCTACTGCCTATTATACTTTCGTTCAGGTCAGCATAAGAAGGTTGGCTCGTGTAGGGATATTTCGGCTGATTCTTGATTGTCAACGACTAAAAATCAAAGTCGTAAACGCAATCCGTTTATTCTTGATATTCAACTTCTTCGGCTTCATGAATTACCCCTTAAATTTCTTTATATTATAGTAGTATACTAGTACAGTACTATAGTAGTAAGTTATAACAGTATAGTACAAGGTGACATTTCTTGATGATGGAAAATCAGATTTCAGTATTTTGTAACATCGTTTATACCATTGCAACTTGCGTCTGCAGATGAAATTGTTGTATGAAAAAATGCAAAATCTTTGGTTGGTTTTTAGACCAAAATTCTATTCTTACATAAAGGTACAAAGGTAACATTAATCGGAGTAACCTATATTGAGAAACAAATACAGGAACTTTTCCCTCTCGGTACAATTATACATGGGAAAGACTCTCAATATCAATTAATTTATGTTAACTATGATCGATGGTAAGGTACATATTACAATTTCATCCACAATTTTCTACGTAACGCTGCCATTTTCGTAGTGCAACAGACAAAAATTTTCATAATGTAACGAAGATGTTGCAACAACCCATCACCGAAACTCACGTGCATTGTCACACGCGTGAATACATTTTTTCTAATGTTGTTTGCATTTATCACATAAATTCTGAAAACAGAAATAGCGAAGCACGAAGCGCAAAAGAGAAACAAGTAATAAAATGCCGTAATCGAGTAATTCCATGGGTTTTCCCAACTAACTTAGAACTACTGGTAGACTGTTCAGATCTAAAACAGGGTTTGGTAGCGCTGATAATAGAAACACAACTCGCCGTTATCTTGAAGATTTTAATATGTCGGTATCAGTAACGGAAGTAGACAAACATTTAATAATAAGAATCCACAGAATATTTCAAGCTTTCAAGGGACCATGAGATAAATCCTGACAAATTTCAGAAATATATTCTTGAAAGAACAAGAAAGCTCGTCACCAGACAGTAACCGCGGCTGGAGATGTACCAAGAACTACAGATGCCACTTTGGTCAGCCGACGGAGAAGTGGACCTGGACATCGGCGAAGAAGATCTGAAGATAGCCGTCGGGAAGTGTGATCCCAGGAAAGCTGTTGGCGTGGAGGGGATCCAGGAGGAAATATAAGGATAATCGCGGAACAACGGACGAGGGTGCTACTGGATGTGCTTGACGGTATAAATAATAGGCTAGGGTTGTCCTTATACCCATGCCAGCCGGAGACCCGCTGATTTCATCGTTGTATAGACCGACCAGCATACTGCCGGCGTTGGGCAAAGTTTAGGGGCACACACTTAAGATGCTTATTGAGAGGAGCATCGGTAGGGATTCCTTCTACAGGGATCAATACGGCTACAAGAGAAAGGGAGGAACTCTGGAAGCCCTTGATAGGACGGGCTAGGGGAAGATAAGAGAAGAAATTAGAAGAAGGCAGCTACCAGGAAGACTGCAGGAGCTGATTGGGGATTACTTGGCCGAGAGGAAGATTGTCGTACACTGTCGGGACGGCGTTGTAAGGAGAAACGTGTCCGCGGGGTTCCGCAGGGGTCGGTTTTAGGACCGCTGCTGTGGAACATTGTGTATGACGGGCTCCTGAAGACGCTGGACCGGGTTAAAGATATGGAAGCAGTGGCGTTCGCCGACAATGCTTAAGATCAGGGGATCCCAGGATATTGAAGAAAGGATCCGGGCGGTCATCGGCATGGCCACCATATGGTGTAGAGACGCTGGGCTCCACTTGGCGCGCTAGAAGACGGAGGTTATCTTGCTGACGAGGAAGAGGATTTCGACTAGTTTTGTATTTGACGTGGGGAATGGAGGCAAGATCTCCACTAGCCGTACGGTAAAGTACTTAGGTGTACTGTTCGACAACGCTAGGGGGTACTCCCCCCACCTTGAACAGATGTGTGACAAAGCTGAGAGGTTCTTCGGCTCCCTACGGAGTCAACTGCCTGATGTGAATGGACGGACGGGTACCGTAAGAAGATTATACTACGGCATCTGGGAAACGGAGGTCCTGTATGGCGCGCCGATATGCCCCCCCTAGGAAGAGAGAAGAACAGGAGAATAGTGAAAGGGGCACAAAGAGCGGCGTTGATCCGCACGTCTACTGCCTACCGCAAGGCATCGCACAGAGCTTGGTGCGTGGTCACGGGCAACATGCCGATCCAGGTTAAGGCATGGCTGCGATAGAAGCAGGATGGACGTTATGATTTAACCCGATAGATAAGTGCATTAAGTTATAATTATTTCAATACTTGTATGAAACTTGTAGGATACGATATATTAAATTGTAAACATGGAAGTAATTATTTGATAAATATGGGTGTTAACAGTGTTGAGTTATTAATTAGTATGTCAGTCTTAATGTTAAGATAACGGATAGCATTTGTAATTTAATTATAAGCACAGTATTATAAGATGTATGATGAATGGTATAGGTTAGGTTTCCATTTAAAGGGTAGGTATAAATTATAAGTACAGTATTATAAGGAGTATGATGAATTGTATAGGTTAGGTTTCCATTTAAAGGGTAGGTATGTTATACGTTTTATATTTAGTATTGCTAATTATAATTATAATTATAATATTGCCGTGATAGGGAAGAAAGGGCACATGTTTGGCATGAAGAGATGAAGGAACTGAAGACGGAGGCAGAGGACAAGTGGAGGTTGGAGTGGGCGTTCCACAATCCCTGCAACTGGACTAGGAGACTGATAGAAGATCCGCTGATCCTCTACAACAAAAAGAGGAAGACCAACTATCATGTGATACAGATCCTCACGGGATAGAGTTATCTCGTCATTAAATAAACACTCCGCCAACCATCTTCTATATTAGTGACCCCGACGTGATATACAGCGAAAGAGGTGCTGCATTCGACAGCATAGACATGGTAAACACAACTCTCCGCGTACCACTGTTCTGGCCACACGATGCTATGCTGTAATTCACGATGCTGGAAGTGAAGTTCGGAATTGTCCGGATTAAGAGCGACAAGATGAAGTTTCACATTGCCGTCGCGAATATCGCCGCACCGCACCTGGAGCTATTCCGGGACATACTGCTTGCCCGCCAAAGACTGGGCAGTACGAGTATCATAAGAAGAAGCTCATTAAGAGATTTGGAGCCTTGGACTCCAATTCTACCGGGATTTAAGAATCCTTGCCACACCCTCGACATCGGTTGACTTCATCCTCACTCTCTGGGAGAGCGCACCACCGGTGCATGTGCAGCATGTCCTGGCCTCTGTGGACGACAGGAAAGCCGCAACACGAACCCGGATCGCCGATAGTATACACGAGATAACATACCTACTTGTCGTCAAGGTAGGCGTGTTCCAGGGTCTTCCAGATTTCTTCTTTGGTTGCGGAAATATCTATCCTGGTCACCTTTGCTTCCGAAGCTCGGAAGGGTGTCGCCACGCGGACCTTGATCGGATTCACGGTTCGCGTCTGCCGACTCCCTCTTCTGGTCCTCAGAAACCTCCAGAACGACGCCTTCAGTCATAGATTTGCGCATCCTTACCGCGTTGATGCCGACCTCGGGTCAGAGAGCCGCTGTCCTCGGCCGCGGCCAACACCTCCGCATAGCATTGGCCCGATCTATCCTTCAGCGTGATCGTTACCGCCGATGTTCGCGGTGTATGCGGGAGGGGGACAGCTTGTCACCCCCTCTCCGCACGTTCACCAATCCTCCCTTTGGGGCTTCTTCCATAGAAAACCAATTACTGGTTATTTAATTAAAGTGCTTGAACATATGTTATTAGGGTTCGTCTTACAGAAATCATGCAATAATGGAAAGATTTTATCAAGGACACTTCATTGTCAACCTGCGGGCACGAAGGATTATCAACGACGTTATCAGTCCCATTTATTTACCTCCTTTGAGTATGACTAGTAATCGCGGTTTATCTACAGTTTGTGCGTTCTTGTTTTAAACGTGAATTACAGCAAGTTGTACCGGAACATACGATACAGATGTCATTCCATCTTCGTCATGCGTGTCGGTATTTCGCATCATCATAATCAAACGGTTTGTCAATTTATGGAAGAAATGTTCCGATCACGGTGGAGAGGACTTGAACTTGCACTATACTTATGGATACTTCGTTCACCAAACATCAATAAAACAATTTGGGAATAATCCAGCACCGGATAATAATCGACATAGGATTATCGACATCCAATCGAACTAAATGCATCTGACCAAACGGCAGATAAGAGGCTTCTGATTTCATCTTCCGCGGATAATTGGACCCAGAAACTCGGCACTAAAGATACGAAGAAGAGCCCACAGGCCAAGCCGTTACAACCATTAAGGATCATCACCAAGAAAACGCGAATCGGATGGGTGAGCAGGGGGAGCCCTGTTTCTCAATTAGCTGTAAACATCCTTCACGCCCCCAGGATGTATCTACGTATGGACCGCATTTGCGTTGGTGAAATCGACAAGGTGTTCAACGACACTTCCTGGGCTGAGGTATTCTCCGACACTTCCAGAATTTGTGTTCCACAACACTTCCTGCGTCGTGAACTTCAACTTAAAATTTCTTCGCAGCGACAAGGACGACGGCTACCCGCGCTACGAGGTATATGTCACGTAATAAATGACGAGGTAATATATATATGTCGGGTCAGGATTCGAATTTTGGGCGCGTGACAACTCTTCATGTGGATTAGCCATCGTTTCACAAAGCCGAGATTTTATTCACACGTATATACAAGTCTATCACTAAGCTTAACAAATAATAAGTACCACTAATAATAAGTCTAACAGATACTAAACCTAATGAATAATGCGATCTACGAATAATAAATTAAATAACACTAGTAGCAAAGTTTTAGGTTCAAACGAATCCACGGTCACCGGGATAACTCTTTACTCAGCGAAACTAATATTAGGTGCAAATGCGATTGTCGAAAAGGCTCGATGTGTCACTCTCCAAGGCAACCGCAAGAATGCCAGCCTCGTGGAGATTTTTCTCGCTGTACGATTGCATTTTGTTTTCTATACCCGTTTGGAAGCATCGAGAAGGTTCCAAACGCCGTTGCTAGGCACACTCGTTGGAAGCATCGAGAAAGTTCCAAACGCCGTTGCTAGGCAGTTTCTGTCTGGAGTTTTGATTATTGATACAATGTATGTCCCATTGCATCGGTACCTCCGAGGCAACATCACACGTGGCTAGGCCCGCTCTCGAGGCCGCATGCCGCCACAACCACATTTCTCGGGAAACACATACAACCACTCCAGACCTCCGTTAGACAAAACGTCCATCCCGTGACCGTGGCTACGTTCGGCGACCGATTGTCACCTCGAACCCAATCTCGCTTATTACTAATCTTAAACGATTACAACTATAATAAAATCTAGGCTAAGGTACTAGAGGATGTTCCCAAAATTTCCAAGGAAAGGCTTCGGCTTTCCTTTCATCTCCGACATATATAATATAAAAAAAAGTGAATGAACTATAGCCCGTTCGTATACTTTATTTACAAGGCGAAGTTACACTTCAATAGCAAAATACAGACTGACTTACTGACTAAAGGACTGGGATCTTTACCTCCTCACTATGATTCGCATATCTCACGGGTGGGAATCCGGCTACTGTCTATTCTCACTGCTATCGTATGACCAGGTGTTATATGCATATCCTGAAGTCGGCGGATTCCTGGCTTCTGGGCGACGTTACATATAAAACGTGCCCTCTACGCAACAGACCTTTGGCCGCGTCATCAAGTTCACCTCGTCAACAACTACATCATCCGGACGGTCACAAACAGACGGAAAAGAGCATTCAGGATCGAGGCTTCAAGCAGCTCGTTCCACTAGCTAGCCTACCCGATCCAGCGGACTACGGCCAACTCGCAATCGATAAGGAGTTGGATGGGAAATCCAATTAATTTCTCTTCATATAATTTTGATCGGTACTCTCTTAACGGGGGAGAGGATGTTACGTTCGATGACTCTTTACGATCGTGGCGTCTATCAACTGCGTACGTAGAATTAAGCGGGTCAAAATAATCCTAAGAAACTGTCATCGAACGGGGCTTTTTGATTTACCATCAAGGCCGTTAAGTGGCATAAAACATCTTCGAGTTAAGAGGTTCCTTATGGTTATTGCTCCATCAGGTAAAAATTGGGGAGACGTGGGTTTTCCTATGTTTCCCGGGATTCCACCCGCATGCGACCAGTGGTGGAGCGATCACCACCGAACTGACGAACTTTTGATAAAGACTAAAAAGAATGTGCACTCCCAAACCACGCGCAGTACATTGCAAAAAGGCGAAAGAGTAGTATAAATAGATAGTAATAGAAATTAAGATAGATAAAAAGATAACAAGAGTACAAAAGAAGAGGATAGTACGACAGTCGAGGCTCGAAGCTGAAGAAAAATTTAGAAGTCGACGTAACATATAGATTTATCCACTTAGTTCGGATCCTGCAATCGCGAAAACATTGAAAATGGCAACAATATACATATACACTTACTATTGCAATCAAATACCGCGAGTCATCTATGAACTGTCTAATACTGGCGTTAAATCTGTCACTTAAAAATACGTTCGGCTTCTTATCTTTGTAACATAAACAACATCCGTCGTTAGTCGACTTGTTCGAGAGTTAGATTAATTCCTCTTTTTAAACTGGTCTGTCTAAATATGAATTCTGTAAGGTGTATTGTTGTATCTCAACTGTTTACTTTATTCCTTATTCTTACTAGTAGAAAATGTTTAATACGATAGAAATGAAAAATACTCAATGAAATAGAAAATAAACGAAATAGAAATAGACCGCGATGTTTGTAAATATGCCAACAATTTCAATACAATTTACATTACTAATTTCATTACAAATTACAAATTTCAATTACAATAAATGTGGCATTTGAACGAAATTTGAAATAAGAGGAAATTACATTGTAATTACATTTCAGATACTCGTAAACCCATTAGTTACCCAATTACTTGACACGACAGATCAGATCCGCAAACTAAAGAGACAATACCCTTTAGATTGAAGCATTAAATTCAACTAGAATCAAACATACTAAAAATTCTTATAATTCAAGTTACCGTACCACGCGAAAATAATTTACTTATAATTCTCAATGAGAACTGATTGTAAATAATCCATCAAATAAAAGATAAGCGTAATGCAAGATATCAGTTGTTAAACCAAAGAATTGTAGGAACAGAACCGCGTTAGCTTGTTTTCTTCGGAACTTCGGGGCACGCAGCGACATAATATCGTCGAATAAAAACTTACGAGGCTCGCTTTCTCATCATCCTCTCTGATGTCTGACACTTACAAAGAAACCTATAGTAGTTTGCCCATTTTAATACATTATATCGTGTTTCGTGTTATTTTAAAGAATGGTTCAATAATATAAAAGTTTAATTGTTGCCCCGTTGATATTCGTTTTCGGATACAGTGACACTGCTTGCCACTATCCCTGTAGTCAGTAGTAGATGTTCAATAAAGAAAAGCTATATAATTACTTTATTGTAAATCCTAAGATATCATCAAAGTGCTGAAATGCCTCTACTAGGAGAATATTTTAATTGAAAAAAAACAGCTAAATTTCGTCTCCACACAATTCTTTCTGAATTATTATTGCGTTTTTTGCTAATGCAGGAAGCATTTGGAAACTGCACAAAAATCGGGACTCAAAAGTTGTAATAGCAGAGATGTAGAAACAATTCTGTTTCTCGCAGCTGAGAGAAGACGTGTCGAACATAGAAAAGGACAATGCGACTGAAAGAGAAGGAGAGCCTGAGAATCATAGCGATCGACAAATATTAAAGGCCACGACAAGCTGGGATCATTAACTCAAAACTCGAACTTTCTTATTTTCAATTTGTGATCAATGAAACTTTTACCAACTTATATTTATATGTCGAGTTATCGTTAGGTTTAGGGGCGTGTAACGAATCTTCATTTGGACTAGCCATCGTTGTTGTACAATAGAGATTATATTTACTGATATAAATACGATTTTTACAGAGTTTGGCAAATAACCGTGGTGTTTAGACGACGAGATGTTAATAACAATGATCTTAGATTCAATAACGAATCCACGGTCAACGAGATAAATCTTTGTTAAACGTAGAATATATTTTGAAGCACAAAGTAACGTTCGTTGGGACGCTTGGTATATACTGCACGTAAAGACGACGTGAAACTCTCCAAGGAGACCGCAGGAATAAAAGACAGATGAAAACTCTCCTTACGATCGCGTACGTTTGTTGTATATTGGTCGGGGATACCAACAAAATTCCAACCGTCGTTGCTAGGCAGTTCCGGAGACATTCTTTCTCCCCGGGGTTTCATTGTTAATACAACGTGTCCCATAATATTGGCACTTCCCCTCTGTTAGGTAAAAGCGTCCATCCCGTGACCGTGGCTACGTCCAGCGACCAGTTGTGTCACCTAGAACCCAAGCCCACTGTTACAAATCCCGGTCAAACATAATCGGATTGAATCATAACAACTACTTCAAAGTTTTATTATTTAAGTACAGCTATAATAAATAGTTTTGATTAAATCATTGGAGATCTTCCCAAAAATTCTAAAAGAAAGGCCCCGATGTCCTTATATAATTTGATATATATGTCGGAGATGACGGGACACCGAAGCCTTCCCTTTGGAATTTTGGGAAAGTCCCTTAACACCTTAATCTAGATTCTACCATAGTCATAATTAAGCAACTGTGGCCATTCAATCCGATTGTATTTGTTCGAGATTTATGATGGTGAGCTTGGGCTCGAGGCGACAACCAGTCGCGGAACGTAGCTGCGGTCAAGGGATGAACGTCTTTACCTAACAGAGGTATGGAGTAATTCTATAGCTCCCCTTAAAAGAAATAGTTGTAGTGGCACGCGACAGTAAACATTCCAGTGGCTTCTGTCCCATGGCTCGCCACACGCAAACACTATTCTTCGGGTAAGATGATTACCAGATGTCGACGCATCTCCACAGTACATGTTCAGCTAGCCCGAGGGCCGTTATAAATATTAAGATTTAGTTAACTAAAGTCCTTCAAACAGACAAACAGTCTTTGTCCCAACTACGGGACGATACGGGAAATCTGCTTTTCTCACGAACGACGCTTCCCGTTGGCAACTTTCTCTAACCACCAACACGGAAATTGAGCAATTAACAGCAACGTCAATTTCCCTCACTTTCCGAACGAAGCCATCTCTCCACGAACCCGGCATGACTCGGCGGAGATTCTCGGCCTCCTCCACCACGCTTGATTACGTCATTGAGGCCACCCAGTTCCAGACAGCCACTATTGCGGCCGCTCGAAGAAGATCGTTGTTCCTTTCCATGATCTTCCACCTCGGTGGTGGGCGCGCACGTCCCCCTCTCGGCGGGCAGCGACCATCACTGTTCCAGGTCCGAGTTTGTCTTTCGTCTCCATGAATATGTAGAGTGTCTCGACCCCCTCGGTCACTCTACAGCCTGAAATCTGCCTGAAAGCATCGGGGGAGGCCACGATGTCAACGACGGAGCTCCTCCTCCAGGCCACGCAGGTGCTAACCGAGCCCCTGTTCACCAACAAGAGTCCAAATCCTGCGGCCCAGTCTCACAGAGCGCGTTGGTCCTGGGGTTTCGCCATTCCGTAGAATGTGCGGTAAAAAAACCCAGGTCGAACACCTGCCGAGAAAGGCGTCGCATGACGCAGTCGCCAACCATGTCCAGGAACTCCTCGTACGCTGCCCATCCGCTGACGGATCCCAAACTCAACGGAGCATTTCCGCTCCTATGTCCGCCGTAGTAGATGTCCTCATCTCTTCGGCCAATTTCGTGGGGAGCTCGGGAGATCCGCCAGCCTTTCTTCTCTTCGCGCGGGGCACTTCGACGGCGCGGGTCTCTTCTTCCTCCGATGTTACCGCGGTCCGTAGGCTCCCCGTTCTCAGTGGGGAGCGGAAGAACTCCTCCATGAAAGGGACCGCCTTCCTCGTACGTCTGGTGCTAACGCGTGTAGGCTCAGCAGCCAACTCTGCTTCGCCCCCTCCTCTCATGGTTTCATCCGCCTCTTTATGCTCCTTCAAAATTGTGTTCTTCTTTCTTCCCATTGGGCGCGCAAAATGGCCACTTATACCCGCACTTGTCACTGCCAACAGTCACTACCACTTTCGAATGGCCCGTGCGACGCGCTTCCGGCGCGCGTGCCAATACGGCTGCCTCCGTGAAGTTCCCCAGGTAGCTCGTGCAACAGCGCTGCTGTCATGTGTCCCAATATGGCTTCCTCACTGTCATAGTCACACACGCGGTTTTATTTCGCCTGTCACGTCTTTCCAGACCGAATTCCACTAGTTATTACACCAACTTTTTTCCACGGGCAGTAGCTCTTCACTCTGATTAACTTCCTTGTCTGAATTCTCCAGATTTCCGGGAGATTTCGATCATGCTCACAGCTCCGTTCTCTCTACACCTGCTCCCCGCAAGTGCCCATCACAGACACTACCTATATTTGAAATATCCCAGAGCGTTCGATGCCCGTATGGAATCGATAAAGATTAGTCCCGCGTAAAAATAAGTATAAAGCTCAGGAGTTTGTCGTTTGGGTATTCAATTGTGCGTTCACTATCGTTACTATTCGCACTCCGCACATCGTAGTACAAATCGACAAATTTTTACAACTTATTAATTTATGAACCACAGTTGATCAATTTACAATTCACGGGAAAATGATAACGTGCTCGACATTATACTTTTTGTTTGAAGATATATAAAAAATATAAATGTCGGAGATGAAAGGACACCGGAGCCTTCCCTTTGGAACTTCGGAAAAATCCGTAAAATTATAATTTAAAGTCTATAGCCGTAATTAAAGAATTGCCGTCATTCTACCCAATTGTATTTATTTGAGATTTATGGCGATGAGCTTGGGCTCAAGGCGACAATCAGTCGCCGAACGTAGCCGCGGTCACGGGACGAACGCTTTGTCTAACAAAGGTACGGAGTAACAATATAGCCTTCATTAAAAGAAATATTTGTAGAGGTACTCGAGAGTAAACATTCCAACAGTTCCTTCGGGCAAGATAATTACCAGATGTCGATGCACCTACACAGTACAAGTTCAGCTGGCCTGAGGACCCGCTATAAATCTTAGGATTTTGTTAATTATGGTCCTTCAAACGGACAAGCAGTCTTTGTCCCAACTATAGGAAGATAGGAGAAATCTATTTTTCTAACGAACAACTCTTCCCGCTAGCAACTTTCCCTCAAGGGCGGCTAGCATCCTTCTCTAACCACCAACATGGAAATTGACCAATTAACAGCAACGTCAATTTCCCTCACTTTCCGAACGAAGCCATCTCTCCACGAATCCGATGATCTCGTGTCCTCAGGCACACCCCATCATAGTTTTCCTCTACAGCATCATCGCGACGGAAAGACACACTCTCGTATCAGTGAGTAAAACGTCTTTACTATCAGTAAATATGTCACGTTTTTAACAAAGAGTCAGACGTAGACTTTGGAGGAAAATACATTTGCTATCCCGTTGATCGCGGATTCGTTATTGAACCTAAGATCATTGCCATTAGCATCTCGAGTATCTAATTATCACGGTTACTTGTCAAATTCTGTATTAATCACATTTGTGCTAGTAAATATCTTCTCTATTGCATAACAACAATGTCTAATCCAAAAGAAGATTCGTTACACGCCTCTATTTCTAATCATAATAACAACCCGACATCCATATTTTCCTATTTGGAGTTAACATCGCAAAAAGTTTTTTCTTGCTTAAATTTAATTTACGATAAGTATCTTCTGTTTGTTCTTCGGTCATAATCACAGAAATAAGTGGTGGAAGTGGTAGTGTGCATCGAAATACAATATAATATGCTCAAACATACTGCAACTGCTAAAATATTCAACAAGGGCGGTGGCAGAGGCAATTGTCATCGAGAACAGATGACCAGCAACGGTGTCATCGTAAGTATAATAGCTTGTTTTTTCTTGTTCCTTATTTTGAGATTTAGCTTCTCTTCCTTACATTCATCAATTCTTTGTATTCTCCTTATTTCCCCTTCCTTTTTCACCCACTTAGGCGCTCGTTTCTTCACCCGCGAACAGAGTATGTAACTGATCTTCATCGAACAAACTTGTCGGAACGTCTCACCACTTTACGGATACTTGTACATAACTTTAATACGCATCTTCATTCGTCACTTACTCATTGAATGGGTTTGAGAGACAGCGATTCTGACGTGTTTCCCTTCAAGCATTATTATCTTAGGAGTGTTCCTAAGAGAGTGTATATGTTTCGTAACGGTAATAAATACACCGAGTTCGATGGACTTTCTTCATACGGTGCAAATGTCTGATACCTAGATTTACTACTATAAACCAATACTGAGTTTAATTTAGTAGGACCGACATTTTACAGATATATGTTAGATACGCGGAACAGCGTGCTCTATATATTTAGTATAGTTTAAAATGATATCTTATAGGATTCTCAAATCCAAGTCGAAACTGTATTCGTGAGCAATTGCAGTTTTCATACAGGCATGTATGTACGTTTTCACTTAAAGCCTTTTTGACTATGTGGCATCAGCGTTTTCTATGCACGTTGTCTATTGACAGTCTCGAGCGCAGTGAGATCATATTCGAAGCTCTAGAAAAATTAGTGAATAAAATAATTACCAAACAGATCGAGAGAAAAGGAGCGTTGGATACTCTTCTTATTAAATTATCGGACGTTAAAAATTGTTTACTTTTCCTTTTTAATATTTATATTATTTATACTATTCATATTATATCAGTCCTTCCTTTCCGGTAAAATTACGTAAAACAGATCAATGTTTGCTTCTCTCGAAATATCTATTATGAGAATTATCACAATCTTCATCAAGAGAACCGTCACTTTTTTTATTTCATATTGAAAAGTTTTTCGCCGTAAATCCTAGAAGTTCTGGAAGAATAGAATATTTAAGTTGCGTGAAAGATGAAGAAAGGTTGTGGAACAAAATGGCACTTGTATAATTCAACAAATGTATATAGAATCGAAATGAAAATCGGAATGAATTCTCCGGGCAACCCAATAGTAATTTCAAATGAACCTGTATTGCCTCCATCATATTTCCTGCTCTCATCACTGAAACTATCATATAATATTCGTTTGATTTTCATTAAGGGTCTCTCCCTTATGAAAATATATAATAATATTTATTCTAGACTACTTACATATCTGTTATGCAGCTACTTACATATCGGTCATGAAACTAAACGCCGATAGTGCGAAATAACTAAAATACAACATATTCGCTGTTATCGGTGATTCGCAGTATTTCTATAAGAAAAAAATGACTGCGTTTTAGATATGTCATTTTTTTCTGCGACAAGATATAGTTCCATCTATATAGACGTATTAACTGGTAGAATAGCCGAACATGTACCACTATCAATCTTAGAGAAATTTGGGAGATACCAATGCATACGACTAAGATTGGTGTATAGTGCGCTATATTGCGGAAATGAACAATTGAAGGAGCACGAAAGATGTTGCTGATGTTACAGACTTGGAAAGTAGTAACAGGATAACCACGTCTGACAAACATCCTGCATACCGCAGCATTCGAAGCAATAATAAGATAGTAACAGGATAGCCACGTATTATGGCTTATACGATTGATGTACCGATTTAACATCTCCGAATTTCTTTCTCTGTGGGGTGTTAAAGACTGATGTGTACAAATCGAAGCCGCTGAGGAGAATATCGAAAGGCGTGTGTCACAAATAAGTGAAGAGGTATTATTAAGCGTCTTTAGAAACATGTTAAGAAGAAATAATAAATGTACTGAATATCAAGGTGGGCATATTTCACAATGTTTGTAATTATTTTTAGGCATATTAATTGTAGGTAATCCATCCTTATCAAGACCACGAAATTACGCAATCAACCATTGTCGAGATCGCCGAACTTCAAAACGACGAAATTTTCGGCTCTCTCATTAAGTGCCGAAAGAACTGAGTTACAGTTAAAGGTACGCGAAATTACATTAGAGAAATTAATGCAACGTGCAAACGACAAATGATAGTCCTGTCGAAGTAAACGTCGCTCGAGCAGTCGAGAATTTGTCCCTTCAAATTTTAAGCTGATACGAGTTATCCCCACTACTTCGCGGAACTGATCACTGCAAGCAGCTTCCGGTGTTTTCTTTGTCTGCTCCAGCGATAACGCAATTACTCATAATTTGCCAAAATAAGAAAAACGAAGTTTTCATATTTTTCATTTCATTGTTATAAAACGATTTAATTTGATTTTTGAGAATCATACGATCAAAATGATATTGGACGATAGCTAAACTCTCGAAATGCGCAAGGTTCGGTCAACTGCACAGAAGACGATGCCTAGGTCCAACACAGTTCTTTGAAGTTACAATCAATGTTGATACTAAATCCGTCGTTTAGAGATACCTTCGGCTTCTTATGACACTAAGCTAAACAACTTCCGTTATTTGCTGGCTAGTCCTAATGGATCCTAATACTGGTTAAATTCTATTTTTTTATCTTTATTTGTCTAGATATAAAATCTGTAAGGTATCTCGTTGCATTTCAATTGCTTTCCTTGTTCCTTATTCTTACATTCACTGTATTCACAAAACAACGATACAAAGACAATTAATAGCGGTCAGTTTGTGAAATGTGATCGTTAACAAATCTTCAATTACAACGAAACGAAATTGCTCAATACCTTAAAATTGAAAAATACCGAGCTAAGTAGGAAAAAAGCCACTATGTTTGTAAAAAAACCGAATAATTATATGTCGGAGAAGGCGTCAGGAATAGGGTGGCGGGCGTTTGATAAATCTTCCTTGGCATTGGCCATCGTTATGGTATGACAAAGGTATGGTTTGTTAACACGAGTATGGATACCACCGACTCGACAGTCAACCGAGACACTAGTGATGTTGGCCTTAGGTTCGATAACGAATCCGCGGTCAACGGGCTGATAGAACTACTTGCTCACAGTACTCACGGATCCTAAGTCGTTCCTCTCTTCGTCGATGAGATCGCAGGAAAAGAATGAATCTTCGTCTCAATGATGCCACAGAGGAAAACTATGATGGGGTGTGTCTAAGGACACGAGATCATCGGATTCGTCGAGTATAGCCCTCATTCAGAGTGTAAGGGAAATTGAAGTTGCTGTCAATTGGTCAATTTGGGACAAAGACTGCCTGTCCGTTTGAAGGACCTTAATTAACAAAGCCTAGGTTCTATAGCGAGTCCTCAGGATAGCTGACCTTGTGCTATGTAGGTGCATCAACATCTGGTACTCATTTTGTCCGAAGGGACCGTTGGAATGTTTTATTGTCAAGTACCTCTCCGGGTATTTCTTTTAGTGAGGGCCATACTGCCACGACGTGCCCGTCCCGTTGACCGCGGCTACGTTCGGCGACTGATGGTCGCCTTGAGCCCAAGTTTATTATCACTATTCGCAAACAAGTACAATTGGGTAGAATGACGGCAATTTGTTTAATTACAACTGTAAATTTAAATTACTATCTTTTGGGTTTTCCCGAAGTTCCAGAGGGGAGGTTTCCGGTGTATTTTCATCCCCGACATATATTATAATTCACCCATATCTCTAGCAGGTTAGCGCGATATTTAATTTAAGAAAATTACATCGTAATTATATTTCAGGTATGCATGAACCAAAATACGAATCATAAAAAGAAATTTGCTATATGTGGCGAAGAACCGTGTTACGTCACGTGAGATAATCCGTACGCCAACCCTCGTTGCCTGGCTGTCGAAGATCCACCTACCGTTATTCAGACCCCCAATGAACCTAAGTATCCACCCTAAGTTACCCTCACTTTCCTAACGAAAAATGTGATCAACTAATCCGCTTTCTTCGTACTATAGATACACCCATAACGAGCTTCCCTCCGTAATAGCACGACAGTCGGTCAAAACTCAGTCTTTTCTGGACGCTAAGTTACTGAACCCAGCTTTCGGTTCATGGACGTGACAAGGGTTGTTTGCATGGTGGACAGGGAGTTAGGACGGAGCTGTAAATGCGATCCAAATCTCCGGGAAACCTCGAGAATTTGACCAAGGACGTTAATCCGAGTGAAGTGCTAGTGCCTATGAAAAAAAGCAGATATAAGAACTAGCAGAATTCGGTTTGGAAAAGATATTACAAGTGAAATGAAATCGCATGTAAGGTTATGGCGGTGAGGAAGCCATATTCGGACGCGCAACAATAACGCCGCTGCACGAGCCATCCGAGGCCCGAGCCGAAAGCGTGTCGCGCGGGCCATTTGAAAGTGATAGAGACTGGTGGTAGTGACAAGTGCTGGTATAAGTGGCCATTTTGCGCGCCTAATAGGAAAAAAGGAGACAATTTTGGAGGAGGAGAAGGAGGCGAATGAAACCATGAGAGGAGGGGGCGAAGTGGCGTTGGCTCCTGAGCCTACACACGTTAGCACCAGATGTACGAGGAAGACGGTCCCTTTCAAAGAGGGGTTGCTCCGCTCCGGATTGAGGTCGGGGAACCTACGAATCGAGGAAACGTCGGAGAAAGAAGAGACCCCGCCGTCGAAGCGACCCGCGCGACGAAAAGGAAGGCCGGCGGACCTCCCGAACTCCGCACGGAACTGGCCGAAGATATGACGACATCCACTACTACGGACATAGAAGCGGAACTGCTCCGTCGAGTTTCTAATGTGACCAAGGTTGCCGAATCATTGGTTGAAGATGCTAAGAGATGCGGCGAGGTCCATCGCCGCTGGTGCAACAGAGATAGTGAGAAGGATGGATCCCGTCCCTGGCGTCTTCGCGATAATGGAAAGACGCATAGCGGCATTAAAGGCGGAAAACGAGGTGCTCCGATAAGAGCTGGCCTCGGATGCCTGAAAATTTCTCAATTTACGCAGTATGACGTATCGTTCTTCTTACTGTTGAGGTGATTGAGTCCACAAGATGGCTGCATACTGAGAGCACGCGTTCACGTCGCTCCGTTCTCAATGTTGGAGTTCTTGAGGAAAATCAAAGAAATCGGGCGAGAAAATAGTGAGGAAGTGAAGTTAAAGTGCTTGGAAGAAAAAGTGAATATAAGAAATAGTGGAGATTGCTTCAATAGAACCGTGAGAGGACATAGAAAAACGTGGTTGAGATTAGGACAGAGGGAAAGCCATTTTGGGACGCGCGACTGCAGCGCTGCCGCACGGGCCATTTGGTAACTGAGCGCCAACGTTCGTAAAGCAACACGCCGCGGGACTAGCGACCGCGTTCGTAAAGCGATACGCCGGGGGTCTCAATGCTGGTGTTCGTGAAGCAGCTCGCTGCGGAACTTAGTGTATCCGCTTCCGCAAAGCAACACGCCGTGGTCACAGTGCCTACGTTCACAAAGTGATACGTCAAGACGTAGTGAAAAGCGGCCATTTTTGGAAAACATAGAGAAGTGCAAGTTGAAGTGCTTGACTAGTGCCGCCATTACGCCGTCGGACTTATTGCCTGCGCGCGTAAAACAATAGGCCGCTGGGACTCTGAGCCTGCGTGCGGAAAGAAAAAAAGAAAAAAGAAAAAAGTGGAAGCTAAAGTGCTTGACTAGTGCCGCCATTACGACATCGGACTTAGTGTCTGTGCGCGGAAAGCGATACGCCGCTGTGACTTAGCGTATGCATTCGTAAAGCGATACGCTGCTAGGACTTATTCCCTGCGATCGCGAAACGATACGCCGCTAGGACTCAGCTCCCGCAAACAGAACAGTTCGAAACCGAACAGCAAAATGGCATCACGGGGACAGACACCACCAGCCACGAAGGTCCTGCATCCCCTAAGATCGCAAAAACCGGAGGGCTCAATACCGGAAAAACAGAGCCCGGAAATTAAGAAAAGGAAAAGGACCGAGGAGGAGGGAAAAGAAGCCAAGCATGAATCTCGGCCAGCTCCCGAAACGCCAAGGCCGATACCAGATATCAAGGAGAAGACAAGCGAAACAGAAAGTAAGATATTATCATTTTGTCTCGACGCGAGCAAGAAAATCAACAAAGATCAGGCCGCGACAATCATGCGGCACTTCAAAGACATGAGGGGAATTGTGGAGAAGCTCCTGCTCCACAACAGCTACTTGACTGGGAGGTTAGAGCAAAGTACTGGAACAGCCCAGAACAGGAACACAGAAATATTATCTGTGGTAAATAAGTCGCTGCTAGTCAGCAAGCGACTTGATACGGTGGTCAAAAAAACCGCGAGGGCCTAGCCAAGGCAGCCTTCGTACGCGGAGAAGGTAAAAATGACCAGCAGCAAAGTCGGGCAGATAACTGTCAAGCCACCGAAGAACGTGGTAATTATCCGCCTAGAACAAGCAGACGGTACGATCAAGACGAGCGAGGAAGCTCGGGATGCGGTGTTTACACTTGTGAACCCCCGAAAGAAGGGAATACAAATCACCGCCATAAGAAAAACCGGAGGAAACGGCCTTGCCGTGGAAACGACGAAGCCGGAAGGCTTAAAAGCATTCACTGAGAACGCGAAACTGAAGGAGGCCGGTCTAAAAGCCAGCACACCGCAGAGGAGGCAACCCCGGATGATCCTGTTCGACGTCCCAAGGGATATTCCTGAAAAGGAGATAAAAGCCTGCATCAGGAAACAGAACGAGGACAGACTCAAGGAGGAAGACGTTGCGGCCATCAAATTCTGCTTCAGGACGGGCCGCAAGGACGCTGAGGAGACCAACTGGGTGATAGAAGCACCCCCACCCCAGGTAAGGGAAAAGTTACTAAAAGGAAAAGTGTATATATAATGGAACGCATGTAAGGTCCGCGATTTTATCGCCGTCAGCCGCTGCTACAAATGCCCAGGCTACGGGCACGTGCCAAAATACTGCCGCGTCGGCTACGAAATCTGCGCGCACTGCGCAGAATGTGGGCACAGCACGAAAGAGTGCACTAGCAGAGACAAGAACGCCAGCTGCGTAAACCGCAGAATAGCTGGAAAGAAAGACGACCATGCCGCCTCCGATGGGAACTGCCCGATGCACAAAAAGGCCCTGGAAGCGATAATAGCTAGAACTGATTATGAATAGAAGTACAAACGTGAACAGACTAGGACATGGGAGAAAAAGGGGAATACGGATCCTGCAACATAACATGCAGCGATCCAAAACTGTCCCCTACGAGATCAGGACGCAGATGAAAGCTGATGGCGATGAAATCTTGCTGATGCAAGAGCCATACAGCATCAACGGCAAGATACCTGGACTCGGTACGGGAGTCGCGATCGCCTGTCGAGGATCGAAAAACAACCCGCCAATGGCATCTGTGGGTGTGAAATCAGAACACCTAACACCACTCGAAGTCGCCGGACTCTGCACAGCACACTGCGTATGTGTGCAGATAAACGACGGAGAAACGGAACTATATGCGGTAAGCCAGTACTTTCCACCGACCGAAGACATACGAGTCGGCATAGAACAGCTGGAGGAAGTACTCAGGAGTCTCAGAGGCAAGAGGACAATCGGCCTAGACTCTAACGTAAAGTCACCGTTGTGGTGCAGCAGGAGTACAGACGACAGAGGAGAAACTCTAGAGGCCGTCATAGCACAATACGGCCTCCACGTCCTTAACGAACCAGGACAGGCCATTACATTTGAGACAACTCGAGGGCGGTCAAATATAGACTTAACCCTAGCAAGTCCAGAGGCAACACCGCTCGTGCGAGAATGGAGAGTTCACAAGGACGGAACCTCCAGCGATCACAGAATCCTGGAGGCGCGCCTGGATTTCGAAAAAAGAAGTACCGTGCTTCAAGCGTACGTAGCTTCAAGAGAAGCGATACAAAACACGAAAAGCCAACTGAGAAGAGTTCCAAAGAGTTGTCATAGAGGAGAGAGACACTTCGAGGGACTACCCTCCAGCAAGCCGAAGACGTAGAACGAATGACCGAACATATGCAGGCGGTCCTCATAAGAGCCTGCGACGCGGCCATTCCTAAGAAGAAATGGCACTATAGATCGGTACCATGGTGGACGCCCGAGCTCACACGGGCAAAGAGAAACACCTACCGAGCAAGAAGAAGGTATCAGGGGGCTAAGGACCTCGCAACGAGGGACGAAGAGAAGCTGTGGTATAGGGAGGTCAGAAAAGATTACACGAAGATGATCACGAGAGCCAAGATCCAGAGCTGGCAGGAGTTCGTTACAAAAGAGGGTAACAAAGAACCCTGGGCAATTGCATACAGAACGGTCACGGGTAAACTTAGGAGAGAAGAAGCAGTATCGACCCTGCGGACGCCACAAGGAGATACCTCCAACTGGCGAACGACCGCAGTGGCGATGCTGTCCGCCCTCTTACCTGACGACCAAAAAGAAACGGACACGCCGGAGCAGACAGAGATCAGGAGGAGCATGACAACCCCTCCAAGCGACGAAGACACCCCAGAGTTCCAACTTGAAGAACTCAGCGGCGCTGTGAAACGACTGAGGAGGGGCAAATGTCCCGGCCCCGACCTGATCGAAGCGGAGACAATACAACGTGCCTGGGGGGGGGGGGGGGGAGAGAAATCCAGCAAGAACTCCTTAGGCTCATGAATGGCTGCCTCACCTGGGGGGTCTTCCCGAGAAGATGGAAAGTGGGGAACGTCATCGCTGCCCCGAAAGGACCACAACGGGATAAAAGTAGCCCGAAGTCCTACAGGCCGATCTGCCTGCTATCTATGGTTGGCAAATTGCTGGAGGACTGATGGCTACTAGGATGGCAACCATACTCCACGGTCACGCTTTAACCTCGGACAGACAATATGGCTTTCGCCCCGGAAGATCGACGGTGGACGCGATCATCAAATTCCGAGAAAAAGTGGAGCAAATGAGCGACAAGAAGTATGTCCTCGCTAAAGCACTCGACATATCAGGAGCCTTCGACAATGTCTGGTGGCCGAACGTAATGCACGAACTGAAGAGAAGAGACTGCCACAACAACCTGTATCGGCTGACGAGTAGCTACTTCTTGGATAGAATCGTGCTAATCACCGGGAAAAACGAAATAGTCAGCAAGCCCGTCACGGAAGGATGCCCGCAGGGATCGGTACTGGGTCGAAGTTTCTGGAACCTTATATTCGATGACCTGCTGGCCGAACTAACGACAAGCGCGATAGAATGCGAACCTATCGCGTACGAGGATGACATAGTGATCCTAGTCGCTGGAAACACGAGGATCGAACTACAGAAGAAAGGACAAGATGTAGTTACACGCGTTTCCACGTGGTGCACCAGGAAGAAACTATCGCTATCGGCGGAAAAGACGGAAATGGTGCTAGTCAAGGGCAAATTGGACGCGGAATGACCACCGATCATCAAGATCAATAACAAAAGCATCAGAATGGGACAAGTGATCAAATACCTGGGAGTGCACCTTGAAAGAGGCCTAAGAATCAATCGGCATGTACACGAGACAACACAAAAGTGTCAGAGACTATTCAATAGCCTCGCAAGAGTGGCCAAGGCGAAATGGGGACTCGGACACGCAGCCATGAGTATCCTGTACAAAGGGCTGTTCGAACCGATAACCACTTACGCCGCAGCCGGCTGGAGCGACCTGTTGAATGGAAAAACTAAAAACACGCTGATAAGATCACAGAGAATGGCGCTCCTCCAAGTGACGAAGGCCTACAGGACAACGTCAACGGAGGTACTACAGGTCATCGCAGGAGTAATTCCCATCGACCTTCTAATTGAAATCAGAGCGAGGGCCTACAAGAAGAAAAGAGGACTGGACGAGCAACCAACCAGAGAGCCATTGTCAGAGAAGCTATTGAAAAATGGCAAGAACGATGGCAGACCACACCGAAGGACAGAACAACGTTCGAATACTTCGACAGAGTCAAGGATAGGCTTAAGAACCGCTGGGTAAGCCCCGATCACTACATGACACAGTTCATCAGTGGTCACGGGGATTTCAACAGCAAACTCAGGACATTCCGTCTGAACAAAGTAGACACGTGCGACTGCGGAGAGATAGAAACCCCCCGTCACATCTTAGAGGATTGTCCAATCTTCAACGAAGATAGGCAGAGACTGCGGAACGCAATATAAGAACTAGACTTGCACTGGCCGGAGAAAAAGTGAGAATTCGTATCAAAGGACATATACCCCCATTTCCGCCAGTTCACAAGGAGTGTTCTGCAGACAAAGGAGCAGAAGAGAAGGAGAATCCAACGAGAGATAGGGGGCATTCCGCTACAGGGACGACCTTCAGTGAGGAGATCGACACAACTGGGTGAGTTGACATACCGGCCCCCAAGACGAAATCCAAGGCTGGCACGACGACCACCCGAACAGAACAGAGGAGGAGAAGAAGAAGAAGAAGAAGAAGAACCCGCAACACTGGCGAACAGTGACGACGACGACAACAACAACAACAACAATAACAACGACGAAGAAGACAACAACTAACAGCAGAAGTAGAAACGCTACGAAGAAGAAAACCCGGAAAAACTACAGCACTGGACTCAAGATAGGACAACAAGCATAAAATAATCAGAAACAACAGACATAGAAAAGAAAAACATGGAAAAGGAAAAACGATAAGTAAGAACTTACATTTAATGTATATGTAATTCAAGCTACAATTAAATGCAACTTTGTTCTTTTCTGTTCTTCTCTCTAATATCGTGTGGCGGCACTAGGCCGTAAAGAACAACTCTCTTTCCAACGGTTTCGTCGGTACATAGTGTACCATCGCTGAAAGACTGTTTATGAGAGACCGACGGAACATAAGCAAGGCCGCGATAAAGCCGTAAGCAAAAGCCGCAAGTGAAGAGTTGTGAATAAATAGTAGTCCGCACGATTCGCGAGTCCAGGGTTGTAAAGAGGCCGCTAGTCCAGTTGAAAACGCAATGTTAAATAAAATACCCTGCACATCCTACCACCTTAATCGTTTGCATCAAATACAGCCCATCCTTATAATTTTCTCGTAGCTAATTTATGTATGTAGTATAATCTTTATTTCTTTCAGTTTAATAATTTCACTGACCGCCAACAGTTGAACCACGAATATGGGCCGGTTCCGTCTTTCTCGTTCGGATCGAACAGTAGCGAATTTCTTAGATTAAAAAATTTAACCCTGCGAGTTGACTCGTCCGCACGATTTCAATCACTTCTTTGATTTCGATGTTGCTTTTCAAGCTCTTTAACCCGAAGTCAACCGTACCGTGCGGTCGAGCTGCTGCCGCGAGAGTCATTTGATAAGTTGGTTATATGTTTTCCTGTTTTAGCTCTATTTGCGAATTATTGTATATTATTATGTTTTAGTAAACACATTGTGGTAAATAGTACGGTTTACCTGATGCGATGTTTGTTGGAGTATACGTTGCGTGTGTAGCAATGGTTTGTTGTTTGATCCTGATTTGTGCACGTACACCGTTAGATTCACCAGAAAATTCATTTTCTTCGTCATCGGTAGGTTCGTTCACACTTCGTTATTTCTTTTGTTTTCCTTATCATCCATAACGGTACTATTTATGGACTCCGATACGTATGACGAGTTTTCGTGATGCATTGACTTTAGATTTCTTTTCTTACCGTAATTCTAACAACTTTTTACCGTTGCATTTAATTTTCTGTAATAGTTGGCTTCCCACAGTGTGCTACCTTTGTTCTTGCTGTTGAGTTTTACGCTTAGTGCCATGTTTTACTCCATTATTGCTATGTTCGTTGCTTGTAATGTTGTTTTCTTTGTTGAATTTAGTCATTTTACATATTTTTCCATTGTGTCAGCAGTTAGTGGCACAGCGGCAGTTTCGCTTCATTTATTTCTTTAATTATAAATTCTTCTCCGCATACTATTGCGTTTTGTTTTGTGGTTTCGTTCTACTGCATTTCAATGCTACATGGTTACTTGCTGCTGCTGACGAAACCGTTATATTTTTCTTCATTACTTCTGAAAGTAATAGGAAGTGACGCTTTTTTTATTTTCCAATCTTTCTATTCTTGTTCATTTTTTCTTTGCACTTGCACGGTATATTTTATACTATACGAACCCTTGTCTATTGTGCGCTCTCATTATCTGTCATTTTGCTGTTCGCTCCCCTGTCCGACTCTTATTAAAAAAAAATCAAACTTTCCCTCTCAATGCGGCCCCTGCCTGACTGGATACATCGCCGAAAATCTTATTACATGAGATATGGCATTATTTTGTAGAACAACTGACGCTCAAAAAGATATATCCGTAGCAGTAAAACTGAACAATATGATTACCTACTCAGTAATTGGAACATTCCTATTTGGTATAATAGCTGTTTTTGTTATATTACTTTTTAAAAGATGAAGATCAAAGTGGCAAAGAAATATGGTAAAACCGCGCGATGAACTTTGCGTGATGGAATCGCCTGCCCCGCAATTGCAAAATAGTCCTTTCATTAGATAGATTTGGTATACGATTATGACCTTGGCAACGGAAATGGACACGAGAATGGAAGAACCAATTGATGACGACCTTGGCAACGGAAATGGAAATGGGAAAAGAGGAATGGATTTGTGTCGAATTTGGCTATATCCCCGGACTACTGTATTTTGTTAATTAATATGGACAGGCTAACTAGGAAGAAAAAAATTATGGCCACGGGGTTTCGGAGCCCCCAGACTCGGTCGGTGTTGCGCGTGGTGCCTCCATAGGCTCGCCCCGACGGTCATCACACGACTGGGCGCGGAACGACGAGAGGATGGCCGGTCCCAGGGCCACCTCTGGCGCGGTAGAAACAATCGGGTACGAAAAGCAAGGAGAGAAAGTTCCGGTAAGAAGAGAGGTAGCTGGACAGGATAGTGAAATGGATGCCGGAAATTCTGAGCGTGGTGAGAGGAGTCAGAAAGCTCTCTCTGAAACCATGCCAGAAAATCGAATTAATAACGAATTACATCTTCCCTCGTTACATCTACCATCTGTTAATGGTCCACCAAGCGACGGTGTCTTGAAATTGTTGGACAACGAATTCAGGCAAGATATTAAGGCCATATTTCATCTAGTGCCTTCGAAAGTTACTGGTTTCTTCTAGACTCCTAAAGCTAACGGATGATTAGTGTTACCGAGGTTTGAACATATTATCAAATTCAGTACCATAAAAAGTGCAAGTAACCTTAAAAACTCAGTGTATCCAGCTGAGGCAAGCTTAATAAGTGATGGAGAGGAATTGCAGTTAAAGAAAATCGCTAACTCCCTAATTATCAATTAGCCGGCCACTTCTGAGGACATAGAGAAGGCCAGAAAAGGCCCAAAAGAGAACACATTAAGGGGGTATTATGGTCTAGAAATTTAAAAAAATTGAAAATTTTTCATATTTCCAAAGTTTAGACGTTCAAGAATATGCCCTTAAAAGGATTTTTCAAAATTTCAATTATTTTATGAGTTACAGCCATTTTTGTGACGCAGCATCTGCTTCGGTCCGACCGGGACCAATGTGCAATAAACGGTAGACGCTGCCCGAGTACCTACGTATGAAAACCCTCATAAAATCATTACTGTATTTTATACCTTTTCTAAGGTATTTTTAATTCAAGGCCAAAAATACGTATTTTGTCGGAATTTTTTCGTTTTAGTACTTATTTCAAGTTAGTTTTTTGCCAGCCTTCAAGCAACCTGTACGTGCTAACTCTGACAGCGTTTTATAAACATTTAAAGTAAAAATTGTTTTATATATTGAGATTTTAAAGTAAAATGGATAAAAAACATTCAAAATTCTGCTCTGAACGAGCATGCGGAGTGAAGAAGAGAAGATTTTCGGGTAATCAATTGAATCAAGAAGATACCAGTTTCACTCTTGCATCTGTAGTAAAACTGAGAAGTTCGCAGGATGAAGAAGTTTTAATTAATAACAATTACGGCTATTGTATTTTAGAATTTTTCTCTGTTTTTACTACATTTCATCGTTAATTCCGTGTTCTACATGTAAGGTATTAAATTTTTTCGTAAAGCTACTCGTGGGTTGGGGTTTAAAATTGCTATACAATGCGGGTGTGAGGAAAATTGCCGGAAACTTGTCTCGAAACTTTAAACGCGTTTTTCTCTGTGGCGGTAATCGTGTCCGAACTAGGTGAAAAGAGAATGAGCGTTTCGTCCCGGGACTACCGGTGGACTCGTCAGTAAGGCTATGCCCGGTAGTCCCTGCCTTAGACGTAGAGGGAGTCTCGCTAGGTGCGGTATTTGTATTATGTGCCCAAATATTCGACCGCTAGCGAGATAGACAGACTCGTTGTCGTCGTAGCCCTCTGGTGTTGGCGGTCGGTACCCGCGGATCGCCCGGGAGGTGTTGCGCCGCGTTGATGCCTCGACCTGTCGATGTCCTGTTGATACCGATCCGCCACAGAACCCTCAGGATAAGTCTAAAGCGAAGAAATATTTCGTATTTCCTAGTTGTGAAAGTATATCGTCAATGTCAGGTAGTGGATATGCGTCTTGGTCTGTTAGTTCGTTTAACTTTCTAAAATCAATTACTATTCACCACTGTTGCGTCGCGTGATTGGGACCGTGCGACGTCCCTCGGTATTGGTTCGCTAAGTGTCCGCTGACCGTTATGTACACCCTCAACAAACCTAAGGCCCCGCCATATACTGAATCTTCTTAACTTTCAGAAGCCATCAATCCTGTAAATATTTTCGGTTTATAGCCGGTACTTAAAAGATTCTTAGGTTTATTGTTCGCTCTTAGATATTACGGAACAACTGGTAATTATACAATGGGAAAATCGGTCATTTACCTAATGGAAATGTCTGGATTTTCCCATAAACAAGGTCAGCCATGAGCCACGCGGGTAGGATGTTTATTCCTCTTATCTTCACTCATCAACCAATGGGAGTCACACTTTTCATAAAGAAAAGTGTGAACAACGAATCAGCTTCCTTCGTTCAATACTTACACACATACCGATCTGACACATATCTATCTTATCTTCGTGCGACAAGTTATTATCTATTTATAACTACTCAACAGTGTAATTTAAGTGTTGGAAATATATAATTTATAATTCTGTGAATCACAGTGTTATACAAACTGAATCACCCCTATTATCTTAACGGAAGTCAGGGGATCGATCAACTCGTGGTGTCGATTATCATAATCGTAACGGGAATTGATGCCTCGACCTGTCGGCGATTTTTAATTTGGTCTGAATATTCCTTATATACTCTTCTATCGTTCAGAACACGCTCAGCTCAAAATCTTTAATATTACAATTTTTTAAACGTTCGGAATTGTCAAAAAAACGTGCGAAATAAGAAATTTTTTTTTCAAACGGCCGTCATTTTGTGAAAAAATGTTGTATAGACTTTTCCAAGGTTCAGACGGTAGCGGCATCCATACTAATTAAGAATCCGTTCGCATTTTTTGTTTCAGATGACCAGAAGGGTTGATATTATGCACGCCACGACACCCCATTTTTTTGGCAGCACCCACTTTGCCAGCTCATAACTTTTTAAATATTGAGTTATAAATAAACAAATGCTATAAAGAAGGATAGCAAAAACATTTTTTGTTTCGTTTGTACAGAGCTTCAATAATCGCCCGAAATTCATGCCTCTAGACCAGAATACCCCCTTAAACAGTGGTCGGAATTGAGAAATCAGGGTCGTGAAGTAAAGGACTTCTCAAGAGAAAAGCTTGGCAACGTGTGGTGGAAAGAGTACAATCTGCTCAAGGCATCCAGATTCATCAATGCCTTAAGACTAAGAACGAACACCTTTGGTACAAAGACCGTATTGGCACGGGCCGACAAGATGTCGTGTCCAACTAGAAACCCTCGGACATATCTTAGGGTTATGCCAATACACCAAAGGTCTAAATATAAAGAGACACGATGAGGTAAAGACTCTCCTCGCCGAAGAGTTAAGTAAAAATAACGAAGTATTTGTCGAACCCACAGTAAAGGTAGGGGGTAATCTATATGGTACAAGCCGGGCCTCGTAGTTAAGAACGAGGAACGGGTTCTCGTGATCGTCGTCACTGTCTGCTACCAGAACAGAGATTACCTCCTCAAAGCGGAGAAAAAGAAGGTCGACAAATACTTCCCATGTACAAGTCACCTGTGGGAAAAGTATAATGTTGACGATGGAGAGATTTTGCCCAAATACAATCCTATGGTACTCACTAACATTCGGCGGCACTAGCCATGATTTTCGAATTTTCGGTTTGTTTGTCTCATTCAGTGCTTCACGAGGTTTTATTGCTAGTTACACGCAGATTCCAGTGGCCGTCATTTGCGAGTTCTCGATACACACCGTACTTGAGAGTGCCGTTAGCTTGGGTGTTTGCTTATTGTCTCTTATATTTTCCGGAAAGGGAATATCCCATTACGTAGACCACATCACTACTCTTGTAATTTTCAGATTAATTAGATAATCCATCCGTATATCGTAGTCGAGTGATAGATCGCGCGAACGAGTTACCGTACTGCAACAGAAATTATTATGTAAGTACGTTGCTATATATAATACCTATCTCCATATTTCTTTGTTCAATTTTAAATCAGATAATAACGCTTCTGTCTTTCCGTTTACTCCCTGTTCAACCGCGCGGAGTATACAACACAATACGATCCAACTTTGTCCCATTAACTTTTGCCCAATATATTATTCTTCCATTTATATATTCGCGTCCATTGTGATACGTTATTTTTGAGAATTTGCTACGCCAGCGAACCTCTGTTTTGTTTATGTATCCTACTAGTGATTCTTATACTTCTGATTTCTTAGCAGACGCGTTTCATCATAATACGTATAATCATAAAGAAACGCGGCAAAATACAGATCACACACTCACGGATAGATCACACATATATGGGTGGATTAGTTATATCGGCTGTTGTTCTTATCTCTGAAAAACTCATGTTTCTTTATTTCACCTTCATACATGTCTCACAAGTTTAATTTATTTTTGTCAATATTCATTTCAGTAGACAACTATGTATTCAAATGCCTCAGCTTTCTATTGCATCGTTCTATAGGCTAGAGATATGTCCATGTTCAGTTCCTAATTTCCGTGTGCCCAGTCCTTCCTCGGTTCTTTCTCTTGCAGAAATTCTGTTTTCATCACATACTATTATCACTTGCCCGTTTCCAGAAATCACCATTTTTCCACTGTCATCGATTTCTGCAACTGATGAAAGATTAGTGCTTAGTTCTGGAACCATCACTTTTTTCAACCAACCCATTTTGTGAATTCCAGATTGCCGGCAGCATTCTCTCTCCTCGTTCCATTTTCCTTTGCTGCGTCTACAATGGAATTTGTTTCACTTATATTCGACGTGTCTTGATCTAGAAGATCCTTCTGTCTCTCCACTTCCAATGTATTCAGAACATTCACTGTCAGCTTCGCTTTGGCCTAATTCATACTGATCTTCTTTCGAGGTATCCTCAGAACAATCTTCACTGATGTTGACAATTCTGTTCAATATCTTTGTTACGTTGCGTGATATACACTGCGCGACGTCCCTCGTTAAGGGTCCGCTGACCGTTTTTCAGACCCTCAATAAACCTAAGGACCAACAACCTACAAACCGAGCTTTCCTCTGTAATTACACGAGAGCGGAAGTTCAGTTATCTCTCAATTCGAACAGACTCAACACCTCAAGACTTCTTAACGACAATATATCTACCAGGACTCGAGCTCTGTCTTCAGATCAGTCATCGTCTCTACACTGATTCTCTCATCTAAGAGCTATCCATTTATTCTTCACTTACCTCATACGCATCGGCGTTACTATCTTGTGTAAAGTTGTTGAAAATACATATTTTATAATCCTGTTAATCGCAACGTTATACCACCTCAACCACCCCTATTATCTCAACGGAAATCAGGGGATCGATCTGTTCGCGACGTCGATTATTACAATCGTAACGGGAATTTACGACTCCCCTTAACGCGTTTCTTCGCGAACGCGTTTTCCCGCGACTGGTCGAAAATAGAATTCTATTATATCTCCTGCATTTACACATTATTGCTAGAAAAGCGGGATTGGTCAAAATAAGAAAATACTGTGCCCAAATTCGATTATCCTATTGTAAATACTTACAGTAAGCGGAGACAATAATGGAAAATGTCTACAGTAACTGAAACTGTTACACACCGTCTTTGAAAAGCGGATTGTTTATGAAATCAGCTAGCCCGTCAATTTAACGGGTTTCATAGAGATAGGTATACTACATACAGATTTAAAAAATTAGGAAGCCTAGGAAAAAGTGATTGTGTGCATAAATTCTTTGGATGAAATGATTCACTTACGACGCAAAACGGTTAAAGTTAATGCTATGGTTTTTGGGATATTTCATTTTGAAGTTTGAAATCCGTCATATTAACGGGTCCCATAAACCTAGTGTTAAGATTTCTGATCCTCATGATGAGTAGAATACAATACAGTAAAAAAATTTGACTTTGAATCTCGTGGCCAAGGTATATTTTGTGACTACTATTCTTGCACATTTTCGTTATCCAGGTATAGTGTTCATGGCGCACATACATAATTTATAATTTATAGTTTAGCATAATTCATAATTTAATAATTAATAGTCCATAATTTATTATTATATTCGGCACTCGACAATAAACGTTCCAACGGTTTCTGTCTTGTGGCTCGCTACACAAAGACCCTATCCTTCGGACAAGATGATCGCCAGATGTCGATACATCTTCACAAAATATTTTCAGCTAGCTTATGGACCCGCTATAAATCTTAAGATTTAGTTAACTAAAGTCCTTCAAACAGACAAACAGTCTTTGTACCAACTACGAGAAGATAGGGGAAATCTATTTTTCTCACAAACGATGCTTCACGCTAGCAACTTTCCCTCAAGGGCTGCTAGCATCCTTCTATAACCACCAACATAGAAATTGACCAATTAATAGCAACGCTAATTTCCTTCACTTTCCAAACGAAGGCATCTCTCTACGAATCCGATGATCTCGTGTCCTTAGTCACACCCCATCATAGTTTTCCTCTGCAGCATCACTGTGACGGAAATTCATTCTCTCATAATGTCGCATTAACGAGTTACACAGTGTCTTTACGCTCAGTGAATATTCTACGTTTTAACAAAGAGTTAGTTTAGAAATACTTGCACCGTAGACAAGCAAGTTGAGTATAACTTGGACTTTGGAAGAAAGCACATTTTGTTATCCCGTTGACCGCGGATCCGTTATTAAACCTAGGAACATAGTCATTAGCTTCTCGAGTATCTAATTACCACGGTTACTTGTCAAATTCTGTTATAATCATATTTGCACTAGTAAATATCTCCTCTATTGCATAACAATAATGTCTAATCCAAATGAAGATTCGTTTCACGCCCCTAACCCTAATTGTTACGTCGGGCGACCCCCTCCCTAGACCAGGCCATACACCGCGGGTTAGCCGGACACCAGAAGTCCGCTCATCCTTACGGCGTGCACTGAATATTCTTAAGGACCCGTCATAAATCCAAGTAATTTGCTAGCTAATGTCCTTCAAACCGAACAAATATCCTTTTTTTAAATCACCTTCTAAAGACTATTGTCCACTACGGCTTGACAAGGGAAAGTTAGTTTTTCTCACGTACGATGCTTCCTACTAGCAACTTTCTATCGAGGGCAGCTAAGACCTTCCTAGTCCACCAACCTTCGTTTATCCAATCAGAAGCAATGTATACTGCCCTCACTTTCCTGACCAAAATGTCATGAACAAATCCAATGGTCCCGTGCGCTAGACACACCCATCGCTAGCTTTCCTCCGACACAGCATCGGCACTGTAACTTACTTCCTCTACACCGCTAGAAAAGTCAACAACAAAGTACAAAAATCGAACGCCTAACCTACTAAATTCAATTATAAGAGCCTTGCTCTAGTGTGCATATCTATCTTACCTTTGTGCGACAAGTTGTTATCTACGATTTATACCTGCTCAACAGTGTAGCTTAAGTGTTGAAAATATATAATTTATAATTCTGTGAATCACAGTGTTATACTAACCGAATCACCCCTATTATCTTAACCGAAATCAGGGGATCGATCAACTCGTGGTGTCGATTACTATAATCGTAACAGGAATTTACGACTCCCGTTGACGTCTCTCCTCGCGATTGCGTCTTCCCGCGATTGGTCGAAAATACACAGTTAATGATTGAATTTAAGTCGCTACAAAAGTGGTACTTTTCTACAATATTGTTTTTCCTTTTTTCAAGAGAAGAGTGCGAGAACGAGTGTACTGAATGCGGTGTGAGCGTTGGCTGAAATAACTGGTTTTGTTATTCGATATTACTGTACAAAAAATATCTAAAACCTATAAATGGTATATAATGGCTAAATATATATTGAGCATGAACCCAGACACTTATATTCGAACCAATTTGGCTTTTCTGTTTAAATCAAATCGGGTAACCGTACGTCAGGATCAGCCTTAATAGAAGTTTGTAGAGGAATATTTTCATTTCATCATTTAGTTGTTTGCAGTAGATTCATGTGTTTGTTCGATTTAAAATCCAAATGTATATCTAAATAGCGAACGACTTTTTTTGTGAGGAATGGATATGTTGCTATTGTATCGTAGATGTCCTGTAGGCGGAATTTTTGTTTGCATCTGACATTTTGGAAATGTACGGCCCGAATAGAATTGTTTTGAATTTGCTTATATTAATTTGTGATTTCCAAATTATATTTGTATTTATTACGTGGCGTGGAAAGCTTTCGAAGCTTAAAAAAATAAATTCAGCCAGAATGTGTTGCATGCCCTCTCTAAATCTATGAACACCGCTTCGACCCAATTACTCGCGTCTCTTGCCCAAGAGATATATGATGAATTTTGTAATTGCATGTATCGTTGAATGTTTGAATTTGAAGCCAAATTGCGTGTCCGGAATTAGGTTATTTTCAATATATATAGTGTTATTTATCATAGATTCGGATATTTTATTAATGTTGGGTAAGAGGCTAATTGATCGGTATAGCTGGCAGGATCACTGTTGCTTTTCCTTCTTTTTTTAATGCTACTGTCTTTCTTGTTTTCCAGAATGGAGAAATATTTGGCGTTTAGGAAATTGTTATATATTATGTTGCAGGAGTAGATGTGTGAAAGATGTGTAAAGGTGGTAGGTAGGTTCTTTTAAATCTATGCTACCAAACTCGATAATTTTTTATTGTTCAGTTTTTTGAAGGTTAAATCTAACCGATTTCAATTCAATCTCTGAGTTATACTCACAGATTAATATACAATCCACTTTAAAAGTCGTGAATCGCTCAGTACTAACAACACGACAAGCAGATTAAATCTTAATGCCACAAAGGAACTTTGGAATATATATAAATCTAAATCATAGTTATTTCCAAATTTCTATTTAAATTGGAATTGCTAATTTGGTAATGAGCCCAAAGCATAACACTCACTTCGGGACAAATTGTTTACTACATCCTCCAAATAGATTAATAAGAGGGCAGTTATATGGTCTAACAAATCTGTAAATATACCTCAGCAATGGTTGCAATTATCGTATATGACTTTTACATAGGATAGTATTTCTTTTTTGCTTTTAAAAATACAGATTAATATGGATATAATTGAATGTAAATAATCATAGTTTCTTTTCGCTTGTTCCAATAATTAATCACGTTGTTCTCATGATAGTTGCGCATCAACAAATATCGAGAGAAATTTCAGACTTGACAACTGTTTTCTTTCTTGGTGAATACTCCAATAACTTTTTCTATACCTTGTCACTCGGTCAGGACATTCTGTAATCTCTTTCAATATTATTGAAGCATCCATCTAGTCAGGAGATCTTTGCTTTTTTTGGGTAACAAATATTAATTCGCCAATCTTTGTATTTTCACGGAGGTCTGCCTTTTGTCGTTTACCACGTTCCTATAAATTAGTGAAAGATTTCGTTGTCTGTCCAGGTCGAGATTTTGCAACGGGTACTTTTACTTTTCTTAGAGTCAACTTTCGTATCTTATTTTGAAAACCTGTTCCTTATAACTTATAAACAACCATCTACGTTCAAATTCATATTTTATGTAAGATATTTTATGCTGAAACGCTCGGCGTACTTCTTTCTAATAATTTCGAATTCTTCTGGTTGAGCAAAATGTTTTCGAGATACTTAAATTCTTTTATGAATGTTTTCATCTGTGCGTTGCAGCAATATATCAAATAATTGTTTCCGCGTCATCGGTTTAATTCCCGATGGGCCTGTTACGCCGGACGACCCTCTACCTAGACCAGGCCACACATCGCGGGCAAGATGGCAGCCAGATGTTTTCGGATCCTTACTGAGCACCCTCAATAGTCTCAAGTAGCCTCCATAAATCTCAGGAATTTCCTAGTCGAGGTCCTTCAAACCCATCAAACATCTGTTTTCCGAATCATTTCTAAAGACTATTGTCTATTACGGCTTGACCAGGGAAAGTTAGTTTTTCTCACGCACGATGCAACTTTCCTCCTACTAGCAACTTTCTATCGAGGACGGTTAAGACCCTTCCTAGTCCACCAACCTTCGTCTATCCAATCAGAAGCAATGTATATTGCCCTCACTGTCCTGACCAAAAAGGTCATGAACAAATCCGATGGTCCCGTGCGCTAGACACACCCATCGCTAGTTTTCCTCCGCCACAGCATCATCACCGAACCTCACTGATTTTCCATCTTTCAAACAGTCAACATCCCTTGACCGGGTTTATACCCGTAGATCAGTCACTTACTTATCTTGTACATAAGCACCAGCGTAACTATCTTCTTTACAAGTTGTTGGAATAAAGTGCGACTTATAAACTGTTACATCAGTGTCATATTTAATTGAACTACCCTTATTATCCTAACCGAAATAATGGATCGAACGATTCGTGGCGTCGATTAGTCAATCGTAACGGGAATTTACGACTCCCGTTGGCGCGCTTCTTCGAGATCGCGTCTCCCCGCGAACGTGCGAAAACAGGGCCCGCCGTTTGTATCGAAAAATTTTCTGGCAGTTTTGTACTTACATATACATATATACGTATTCTCGTCGAATAATTAACTGTTGGACGATCAATTCCTTATTCATACTGCAACAAACATCATAGTCTCATCCTGTAACAAACACCCTAATCTCTGTTTCTTCTTTCTGAATCATCTCAAACTTCGACCCTTTCTTTTCTCGTCATTCCTCCCTGAGCATATTATAATTGCCCATAGTACTCATCCTCATCACTAGATTATAAGAATCACTTCTCCATGATAGAGCAGAAGAGAATTCGGTACTGGCGTGCAGTTACCCGTTACGAGTAAAATCTCTTATTTTTCAACGCGTGTCATCAAATTTCGGTAACACTCGAGTACTAAAACTGGAAAATCTAAATCACGTGACAAATGCTTTAAGCGTATACCAAGTATAAGTACAATAAAATATAACATAAATATAACCAGAGAAAACGCTTAAATATGATCTTAATAAACGCAGAATAATTATTCACATCAAACACGAACCGTGCGAAACTATATGTATGTAATATTGTAATAATTTTGGAAATCAGGCGATCGATTCGTAAAAACACAAGAATCTATTTTCTAAGTCTTCTTCCGTATCTCCTCAAAAATCTTCGCTTCTAATCTCTTTTATCTTTCTCCTTCTAACTTTTAACTTGCTTTTCTTCTTCTTTGTTCAATCTTCGCTTCTTGAAAC
Organism: Bombus pratorum; assembly: GCA_930367275.1. Lineage (NCBI taxonomy): Eukaryota > Metazoa > Arthropoda > Insecta > Hymenoptera > Apidae > Bombus > Bombus pratorum. The sequence goes on along the minus strand of OV883995.1, from coordinate 594,375 downwards.
CTTGTGTTATTCTCTGTTCTAAGTCCACGTCCTTCTCTATTCATATCGTTCGACCGACTCCCAGTAAACACAGGAAAGCCAAACAGTCGATTGGTGTTCCAAATTTCCGTGCCAATTCCCTCTTGGTGATTATCATCTCCATAAGGAATTAATTTGCTCGAAAGGAAACAATTCCCGCCACATCTACGATTACCATCCACTTCATACATTGGTTCCAAATCCTTCTCAGAATTTTGAAAGAGCCTTTCCGAATTTTATGCAACTTATTTCTGTTTAACTTGTTACCACTATGAACAAAAACCTCAATTTTGAATTCGTGTTCTCTTCTTGTCTTATCATACCTTTCGTTGTTGATTATGAAATTATTCATTGAATTTTGGAATGCTTTTTTCTGTCTTCTTATAGGTTTATCCTATTTTCAATTATTCCTTTAGGGACGATCTCAATTACATTTCCATGTAGCAAATGATTCGGTGAGAATCCAGTGACACTGTGTCTGGTGTTATTATATTCGTCCACACAATCATCTGCAACTTTTGTCCAGTTTCTCTTTTTATTTGAGTTAATTTTACATCGGATCCGGTTTACCAAGGTTTAATTTACTGGTTCATTTGAAGTTGGACAGTCTGTTGAGGTAAAAATTAATCTGATATCTTTCTCTCTCATGTAATCTTGGACTTCTTTGGATGTAATTACTGCGATCGATCTGCGAGAATAATTTTTATGGAATCAGTCTCTCCCGTTGAGTTTATGAGTTTTATAATATCCTCTGAGTGCTGCGTTTTTGACGTTGACATGAAAACGACCCTTGAAAAATGATCAATGAGAACGAGCATGTACTTTTTGGGTGAGTTGCTATTGGAGACCCCTGCAACCGTATCGAATGACATTATTTCGAAAGGTTTTTTGCTGGTCCCAATTTAGACACAAAAACAGTTTACAAAATTTGCCAATTATCCGATCCATATTTTCAACATAGTAAAAGGGTCAAATTTTATTCAAAATATGATTCTTTCCAATGTGGCCAAAGAAATCATGAATCGTTGTTACAATATGTTTACCAAAATTTTGTGAAATGAATATACGTTGAAATCCTCTAATATTTTTGCAGAATATTTCCGATTTTTGTGACATTTTTGGTATTTCCAATACTTTTCCTGTTTACTTCGTGATCCTGAATTATTTCTTGCCTTGTAATAAGATTTGCCACTTTCACAACATCCTCTTCATTTTCAAAGTTTTCTAAAACAAGGTTCCTAGAAAGTGAATCTGCTTCAACGTTGTCAACGAATTTATCCGTGCACATGTACTCAGTGTTGCTTATCTTTTTTCTCTTCCGATCATTATTTCTTTCTTCTTTCTTCTTGAATATTATTTCTCCTTCTTTGTGATTTACTTCTTTAGTAGTTCTTAAGTTTTCATCTTGTCTTAATTTGAATTTCTTTATGGCATCGAATCCTAGGGTAAGGTCGTATGTGAAGTTATCGTTGCGTACTACGAAAACATTTATTTCTTCTTCTATTTTATTTATCTTCATTTTAAGTTTCACCCGGCTACTCTTGAAATCGTCGCCACTGATAGTTTTGAAAATACTCTTATGTTCGGTTAGATCTGCTTTTATTTCGTCGATATTTTTTCCATTAATAAAGCTTGAGTTGGCTCCAGTGTCATAAACATCTTCAAACTTCTTTCTGATTATTGATTATAACTCGGAGTTTTATCAGTGGTTCGTACTTCGCCGGGCATTTTAGTTTAGTTTAGTTCAGGCGATCGATTCGCGAAAACTCAAGAATCGATTTTCTAAGTCTTCATCCGTATCTCCTCAAAACTCTCCGCTTCTAATCCCCTTCTCTTTCTCCTTCTAGCACTTAACTTGCCTTTCTTTTTCTTTGTTCTCCATCTTCGCTTCTCGAAATCCTGTTTTATTCTCTCTCCTAAGTCCCTGTCCTTCCCTATTTATATCGTTCGACCGACTCCCAGTAAACACAAGGAAAGTCAAACCGTCTTTTGGTGTTCTAAATTCTATAAAATTTATATGTATATATGCTAACTATACATAAAACGCTCAACATAAGCCGTAAAATGAAAAAACAGACTGGACATACGTGTCCCCTCCGAGCTGTAAACTTAATGACTCCTAGGTCAGAGGAAAAATCCCCAGCCGGGAAGGCACGGTGGATAGACGAAACCCAACGGCTGGTAGGGAGAATCAGCAACGTGGGAGAAGATTTCATCATCAGACATCGACACCGCCGTGTTCATAACATCACACTTTACTTTTATACAACAAGTGCAAATACAGTACTAGATTACTCTAACACTCTATCTATTAAACCTCCTCCACCTTGAGCGTTAATTCATTCGAGGTACGCGATATCGACCGATCGGTTTGACCGGTTGCTCGTTAGTCAAGAATTCGCATCAATAAACAAAAAATACAAGATTTCGTCGAAGACCCATCTGCAGTATGGTATATACGTTTCGAGTGTTAATAATCTGAACAGTTCTTCTAAATGGTCCGAGAAGAGTTTCCGTAGACCTCACGGATTCACAGTAAACGCGACTGAGCGCTTTGCACGCGTATATGAAACGCTACAATTCTCAAGCGTTATTTCTATCTAATTAATCATAAAAATTAGTTATAAAACCTTATAATCCGGACGAATCCGGAATTAATTTTCTTTGCCTTCCGAACATAAACTTTTACCGAACAAGACGACACCAAAACAAGCATCGAGACTGACCCAGGATTATAATATAATCATTAATGAAATTTTATAGTCCTAAAGAAAATTATTATTTATTATGTTCAAATATTAATTTGCAAACATATATGATGAAAAAATAAAATCAGTCTGCAAATGCATGTAGTATTGTGGAAAAGGGCCTAAGAAATATCAAGTTAACCATAAACAATGTCGCGAGAGCCGGGACGCCATCGAGTCCATCAATGTGTCGTCGGTCCTTTAATTGAATAGTTTTGTAGAAAAGGCCTACGTGACCGTGGCCACGAGTGTCTGCGGAACACATGCGTGGTGGGCCTAAGAAAAGACAAAGGGATGCTAGAACGGCCAGAATGTGAGTTGAGAAGCGGCAGTGTGTCTGTTGAGAAGTCGAGAGAGAGAGTCAGTTGAGAAGCCGCAGAGTGTGAGTGGAGAAGCCGGAGAGTATGAATTGGGAAGTTGAGAGCCGAGTATGATAATAAGACGTACGACGATATTGTAATCAGTTTTTTGTATTGAGTATTGCTTGTTAAACTAAACTTAACTCCAAATAAAACATCATTACTTGTCCTTACTCTAAGACCCATTTAAGTCACTACATGCATATCTACATACCTAACTGAAAACCATCCACAATGCATAAATTTACACCATACCTTAAAAACATTTAGAAATTGGCAATAAGTGATTGATGTTTGAGAGAATGGTAAAGGTAGAAACGCATATCAAAAAATTTCACGAATGTATAAATGAAAAAAAAGATTGATTAAATTGTTCTTCATATATTCAACTACATCAAATAATGGTAATTTTACGTTTTATGTAAAATTATTTAAATTGACGTTTTTCTGGCTATTGGCAGCATACCCCTCTGCGTGAGACGAAGTTTCAAGACGTTTCTGCCAAAATCTACGGGTTGTGTGATGAACGAATGTATGGTCGGCTCGGCGTAAGTTCTTATTATGAATAAATAAAGTCGGGTCGACAAGAGTTCTTATTTTGGTATTTTTGTATTGTTGTATTTTCATACATGTACTCGAACCGAACTCCTTTTTCGCGCACTTTTAAGTTAAATTGTGCTACGTAACTGAAGAAGGGTAAGATATTAGTTGCGTATGCGATATGAGGGATGCATTGAGCTTTGATATTATGTATTATATTTATTTATTTATTATTTATTAGTTATTTATTTATTTATTATGAAGATAGATATTTATCTTATTATTGGGATATTATTATTTTACAGTATTAATTTAAATTTATTTATAATGTATTAAGTTACTCAAAGTTATTAGTTATATATTGATGGATGTATATTATTTATTGCGTATTTATTTATTTAACTGTATTGATGGTTGATACATATGTAATGGTGGTGCTCCGCAAGTATGCGGAGGAGTGTCAACCACTGTCGAGCGATTGTTAACGACTGAAATCGATTTAAATTACCTTTGTTGACTATCTGGCGAGTCTTTGGGCTTATGATTGTTGTTTTTATTTGGATGGTTATTTGGCTAGAACTTATGACGACCGGTTGTATTTTTCTCGACTATGAGACTTTTATTTTTTATTATTATGGACAAAGTTAACAAGGTTTCGGAGCCCCTAGACCCCGTTGATGGTTCGAGTGGCGTATCAGGCTCAACACGACGGTCATCAGGTGACTGGGCAAACGACGAAAGGAGGGTGGGTCCCGCGACCCCCTCTCGATCGGTAAATACGACCGGGGATCATAGCTGCGACGAGAGCGACGTTGAAGTCGAGAGAGACAGCGCGAAGAAGAGAACAACGATTAAGGAAGGTGCGACGGGAACTTCTCGTTCCCCAAGGAAGAATGCTAAGCTCCTCGAGTTTAACGACGATATCCGTGAAGTGGTGAAGAGGAAGGATGTTGGCACCCTCAATGTAGGTAGTGGCAGGGTGCAGCCGAGAGTCGTGGCGGTCGCTGCTGGCAAAGATGGCTTCCTGGCCCCTGTGGTGAGAGGAGTTAAAGGGAGGGAGAGTAGCTCCCTTGTAACGTTGTCCAGCCTTGCCGCGAAGTCGACAGGCGAAGCGGCCGAAGAGGTGGGTAGTGTCTCCGAAGGGGATGTTTCAGCATCCGAGAGCAGTTGCTGCGGCACTACGATTGCAAGTAGAATTAGAAGAACGAGGGAGCCCCTCATTAAATCTGCGCTTAAAACCCCAAGGAGTGTTACGGGAGTCGAACGTAACGTGGAGGATTGTATACTGGTTAGGCCTACCGAATTTGAGGAAATGGTAGAGCTTATGAAGGGACCATATGAGGGTCTAAAATATGCGGTAAGGAGGTTACACCTTATCTCCAAAAGGGATCCAAAAATTCATGAATTAGATTCCGCGGCCAATAGCAAGACCGATGAGGCTTGGAGTAAGCTGATGGCGACCCTAGGAAGAAAGATCGGTGCAAATGAAATACCTGGGTCTCGTCATCGACAGCCAGTGGACGTTCGAGCCGCACTTCGACTCCCTGATTCCGAAGGTGTCGGCGGCTGCAAATGCCTTGTGCGGCCCGCTGCCGAACATCGGCGGGGCGGGAGTTGCGGCACGCCGACTATACGAGGGATTCGTTCGGTCCCGAGTGATGTACGGGGCCCCGGTATGGGCAGACGATCTGATGGTGAGTCGTCGCAGCATCCTGCTCTCCAGGAGGCTGCACAGAGTAACCGCCATCAGAATCATTAGGGGATACCGGACGGTGACCCACGCGTCGGCGACGGCTCTGGCCGCGTCCCCTCCGTGGGCGCTTCGGGCATTGGCGCTCAGAAGGAGATACGCCCGTTGCAGAGTATGGGATCCGGGAGAAGACTTGACCTAGCAGGCGGCCCCGAACCACCTAGGAACCGCCGAGGAGAACGCGTGGGACCACTGGCGATCCCAGCTGATCATCGAGGCGCGGAGGCGGTCCTTCCAAACTGGGAGGCATGGAGAAGCCGTCACGGCCTCTCGCTCACATTCAGGATGACCCAGGTGCTCACCGGACACGGCGTCTTCGGCGAGTTCCTGAGGAGGATCAGACGAGAGACGACAGACATCTGCCACCACTGCGGAGAGGGCAGGGACACAGCGCAGCACACCCTAGAGTTCTCTCCGGCGTGGGAGCTGCCCCGCTACACTCTGGGGCACGCCATAGGAGAAACATTGACACCCTCAGCGATTGTAAAAGCGATGTTGAGAGGGTCACAGGAATACGAGGCCGTCCGCCTCTTCTGCGAGCGAGTTATGCTCGCAAAGGAGCGAGCGGAAAGGGAGAGAAAGAAAAACTCTCATCCTTGTAGGATAAGACGATGGAGAAGGATGGCAGTCAGACGACCTAGAGCCGCTCCATCGCCGTCCCAACGGACCACGACTGGAAGGAGCGACAGCGCTAGGGGCAATGACCCCCCCCCCCCCCCAGCGCCAATTCAATAGTCGGTAGGTATTAGGACTGGCTCGTACAAGAGGACGCGATAAGGGGGTGCAACGGAAGTTAATTCATAAGAGGTTCCTGGGGCACTCCTCACACACGCGCGACACATCGTGGAGTTTTAGTCGGTAGGAGTCCGACACTACTTCGTATCCGAAACTCGGTTGAGTGCATATGGTCTGCTATTAAATTTCTCGTGGCTTGTGGTTGTATCTGTAGCGGCACGAGAGTCAATGGACGACGCGAGTCGAGAGCGACTCGTGCTGCTGTTTTGCTTCAGGACATTGACTTAGCCTTGACGTATGAAACATAACGACAAATAAACTCCGGCCAAAAACAATGTCACCGCTACATGCAACCGTCGAATGAAGACGAATTTGAATTTTCCGACTCTCCCCCGACCAGTATAAATAAACGAACACGATCGCGAGCGACAGTACATATCGAGTATCTAACAGTATTTAGAGTATCTTACAAACGTCTATCGAGTTACGCGTCGAGCTTTTTACGAGTATTTATTCCGTTATCTTATTTCGCGATTTATACTTCAAACTAACGATTCACGTATACGGCTGTATATTAATTTATTATTTTAAATATATTCGAAGGGTAAAACAACGAGTAATCTCGTCATTAATGCTCACGAACCAACGTTCTCTTCACATAAACATCTACACATACATTAAATAATAATAGCGACATGGGATCGCCCTGTTTAACTTCTCTGAGGACTTCGATCTTGACCCGTGCTACATCTTTGGCTCTAATTTTAGTTTTACAATTTTTATACATGTTTGAGATCAATTCGATCAGCGGGGTCGAGATACCTTTTCTTGCCAGACCTTTTCTTTAATCGCCGAGTGGGGCACTGACCAAATGCTTTTGAGATGTCTACTATTGCGTAGACACCTCCTTTCTCCTTTTTACTATGTTCGAGGGCTGCATTCACGAGCTCAACGTTAACTTTACATACGTTTTCGGACGTGAAGGCCTTCTGTCTTATATTTTGTACGATGCCCCTTCTTATTCTTCCGTCGAGAATTGGAAAGAATATTCTGTCTAGAATAGCACCTGACAAATTCGGAATTAAATTTTGACTGGCATCTGATGTCCAAACAAACTATGTTGTAAATGGACTTCCTTATTTAGGAAAAAGCGAAAAGGCCCTGCTTTAAACGGTAGAATTTTGTAATAAAACGAAATTTGGGGTAGATACAGCAGACCAAATGGCAAAAAAATATAGCGTAAAGTCGGGATCCAGAAGATGGCGACTTCAAGTATTTTTTAATATTTTGGTATTAGCTGGCATAAATGGCTGGATTTTATATAAGGAAACCACAGGTGAGCAGATATCCAGAAAAGATTTTATATTTCAATTAGCAGATGAATTTGTCGCTGACAATGAAAAATCACAGACAGAACATAAAGCATCTAAGATCCAAAGTACGTCAAAGAACTCACCTTATGCAAATGGTGTCAGATGGGGTACTGCAATAATAATAAGGCCACCGCCATTTTCCACCACAATATATAACAGTTAATAATATATAACAGAAGTCTTCGATTCCATTGACACCACTCCTAACCCTGCACGTCAAAGATCGACTCACACTCCGTCTGCCCCACCAGTAGAGATACATAACGACAGTCACGGTGACGAACTTCAAAACAATGCCAGCGCACAATATCCTTTGTTGTCTGCTAAAGACGCGATAAGATATCTTCCAGTCTTGAACGGTGACGATGACATTGGAATAGAACACTTGCTCCAAACTCCAAAACAATGCCAACACACAATATCCTTTGTTGTCTTCTAAAGACGCGATAAGATATATTCCAGTTTTGAACGGTGACGATGACATTGGAATAGAACACTTCAACAAAGAAATTCGAGATATCAGAAATCAATGTTCACAAAAAGAGTTACTGCTGAAAGCTATTAAAGTAGGAAAGATCATAGGGAAATCCGCACGGAGTATTCGTAATATTCCAGTCGACAACTACGTAGACCTTTCTTCGGAATTTTAGTTGGCCGTTCGTTTAAGGCACGGACAGGCCCATTCCTCTCGTTAGGAAATTCTGAATTACATGTCCTCCCAGGGCGGTAAACGTAATGACTCGAGGCCAGGAAAAGACCCAGGAAAGGACCAGCCGGAAGGACACGGTGGAAAGAAGAAATCCAACGGCGGGAGGAGAGAATCAGGAATGGGGGAGTTCAGTTCATCTTCAACCATCGGGCAATACAGACTTAGAACGACAGTAGTCCTCACTTAGTCCGGTTAAGTGCTACAACTAGTACAAATAAAGTATCGTCTAAATCTAACGCTCGAGTTATGTCATCTCCTCCGCCCCTCCGAGGTACGCGATATCGACCGATCGGTTTGACCTGACCGGTTGCTCTTTTGTCGATAATACGCAACAACCTTTTTGAAGCATTAAGGGCCAAAGTAGCAACTCAAGTAACCTCAGACGAATATAACGAACAGCTACGCGACTAAAAGCAAGGACGCAACGAAGCAGTACAATCATTCAATATTCGATTTAGACGCGTATTAAATAAAGTAACTTACGCCATTGCCAACGAAAATCCACAACCATTAACCAGACGTATCATGCTTGATGCCACAATGAGGAAAGTAGGACGAATTTACTTAAAAGGACTACGCCACGAAATCGGACGAATACTTTTGGCCAACGAACTAGCATCGCTAAATGAAACGGAAAGGAAAACTGCAGATGTAGAACGACACCTACGCCACGATCAAAGAGATTGGAGAGAAGGACCCAGTCGATTACCTACAGACCGTTTCACCGACCGTCGACCACTAAGAAATAACAAATCGACACCATCAACAGGGAACATCATGAAACCTAACGAAACGAAGACATTTGTGAAAGCAGAGCAAACACCACTCAGTGAACGAATGCAATCCAAATGCTTCAAATGTGGAAAGATTGCACTTAATGCCGAAATATTCAATCATCCAGCCAACGAAATCTCCCGTCAGCGCGAGTGAATCAAACCAACATAAAAACAGAAACTTACGACGAAACGACGGAAGACCAAGAGAAATTCCAAGAGTTAAGACTACACAGGTAAACTTCTCACAATGCGGTTTAACACAAGAACTGGACGTGTAACACACCTAATCGACACAGGAGCAGGAATCAACCTATTGAAGAAAGACAAAGTAGATTCTCAAATCTTTACAACTTCCAACATCGCCCTTTAGCACCAATACTTTTAGGATATAAAAGCCGAGCATGTACCCAGAAAGCGCAGTCTTGACAAATCTTGTCGACCCTCGGTCATACTTCGGAACTATATGCTAACGTTACATATTGTAAATCTATTGTATTCTTATACTTGATCAATAAATATTGTAAAAGAAAATATAAGAGTTGGGGATCCTCTTTACCTCATCTTTTTTTTATTTTCTTCTCACGAATATTACGTGATACAAGCATAGTCGAGAAGCAAGAAAGTCAGTGGTAATCGAGGATTTTGATAGTTAGATAAATTATATTGTTGAACACCGCTAAGTATTTCTTGGGCACCTTACACCAAACACCACCTCATGTACATTATACAAGTCAAATGACACGAGTTTGAATTAAAATAATAAATTCAAGAATCCAAATAACGAACAGTTTTGTAGCGACACCCGAATCGGAGATAACTTATCTCAAGCGCCCATGTTGACGGACGCATCAATACAGAAAATGAAAGTAACACAAGAAGTTAAATTAATTATAACAAATGAATATCTGTTACACCACGAGGCTTACCACAGGCTGTATTTTCTAACTGTCGCTCGCAGTCCTACAGTGTCGCAGGCAGATCGTCTTACCTGCCCGACGGATCATATACAATGTATCGACGAGCGCATAATTGTCGCCAAGCAGCGAGCTCTAGAAACGTCGAATTTTGTCCGTTATGTTTTCCACACATACGTGATCATAGGCGCGAGCGGCGGCGTAACCCGAGCATAGTGGGGGTCGTCTTACAAAGAAGACAAAGAAATGATCGAAAGGCGATCAGTCCTTTCTGACGAGGCAAACGTTACACATCTAGAAGTCTAACGAATTCATTGAAAGATATTGTAAAGTAGAGTCAATTTTCTGTAACATATTCATCATATTATTGTTAAATATATTTTTTTATGATAACCTGTTAATACAGTGTTACATTCATTGAACCACCTCTGTTGTCTTAATTGAAATAGGGGAACGACTATTTCGCGGCGTCGATTAACAGAATCGTAGCGAGAAATTACGCCTCTCGCTGACGCGTTTTCCTAGCGACCGCGTCTCTCCGCAAACGGTCGTAACAATATCCATGACGTATTTCGTTGATTTTGCAATAATAATCACACTAACAAAATTTTATTTACTTACGTAAAACGGCAGGACATCGATACGTCATGGCACGCACCTGAGACATACCAAGAATTAATAAATGATTAATAGTTACAAATTAGAACATTAATAACGAACAACGATAAATAATAATAAAACACTAACATTTAAACAATATTAAAACCCACAATGTTTATTAAAAGAACATGTTGTAAAACGTGTGGTAGTTTAATGACGAAATTACTCGATATTGAAACCGTCAAATATATTTTAAAGTAATTATAAATGCAGAGAAAACCGTAGATTGCTCGATAATGGTCGTTAAAAGAATGTTCGCTAAGACGCTCGGTACTAATTCGCTAAGACTGTGTGTAACTCGCTAAAGAGATCGCACGCGACTGAGACTGATGAAAACTGGTCACCTTACGATCGCGTTCGTTTATTTATGCTGGTCGAGGGGATACCGGTAAATTTCCATTCGCCTTTGTTAGACGGTTCCACGAAGCGGCGACATCGTTTTTGCCCGAAGTTTACATACTCTTACAGTATATCCTAACGTTGTTGATATTCCGAGGTAAGACCACACGTGGCTAGATTTGTCCTTCAGTTCGTGTGTCGCTACAATATTATATAAATTTGTAAGTCTGGGATGCGGAAAAAGTTAAACGAGTCTGAAAAAAGCAAATTCTTGAACTAAAACAGCAACAGTTATTAGTAGCAAAAATATCGAAAGTAATAAAAAGAAGTCGTAAAGTAATACACAATTTCTTTAAAAGTGTTGAAGATTATGAAAAAAGAAAAGCACTGGGCGGTCGTCATCGTTATCCGATCGTGATATGCGAGTAATTTTGCGTGTAGCAAGTTGGAACTCGCAGTTAACAACGAAGCAAATAATAGAAAAATCTAGTGTTAATGCCAGTGTTTCAAGTGTTTGTCGAATCCTACTATGCTGTAAAGATGTTAAGAGGCTAAAATTGAAAAAGAAACGTTCGTTAACAACGAAACACAAAATAGAACGTTTACGCGTTGCAAAAGAAAGAATGCATTGGAAAAGAAATGAAGAAGGGTACTATTTTCAGGCGACAAATATTCAACTTGGATGGTCCTGATGGGTTCCAATATTATTTTCATGACATAAGAAAAGAGACAATGTCGGCAATTCAAAGACAAATGGGAGGAGGCAGCGTGATGGTTGTTACGTCCCATCATAACCCCCATCATAAATCCCAGTAATTCGCTAGCTAAGGTCCTTCAGACCCAACAAATATCCTGTTTCTAAATCACTTTCTAAAGACTATTGTCTACTACGACTTGACATGGGAAAGTTAGTTTTTCTCACGTACGATGCTTCCTACTAGCAACTTTCTATTGAGGGCGGCTAAGACCCTTCCCAGTCCACCAACCTTCGTTTATCCAATCAGAAGCAATGTATTCTGCCCTCACTTTCCAGACCAAAAATGTAATGAACAAATCCGATGGTCCCGTGCGCTAGACACACCCATCGTTAGCTTTCCTCCGACACAGCATCGTCACTGTACATTCCTTCTTCTAAACCGCTAGAAAAGTCAACTACTTCTTCTACATCACTAGAAAAGTCAACTACTACTTCTACACCGCTAGAAGGGTCAACTTACTTCTTCTACAACGCTAGAAAAGTCAACTTCTTCTACACCACTAGAAAAGTCAACTTTACTTAGTCTAAGCACGCAAAGTCTAAGTCTCACTCACATCATCTATCTAAGTCGGTTCTCGGGATTACCGAACATTCACTTCCTCCATTAAGTAAGTGCTACGTGCACTAGCATAGTAAATTCAACTATAAGAGCCTGGCTCTATTGTGCATATCTATCTTATCTTCGTGCGACAAGTTGTCTTCTTGAGAATTTATACCTACTCAACAGTGTAACTTAAGTGTTGGAAATAAAAACCTTATAACACTGTGTTCGGAATTTTAGGAGGCCGTCCGTTTATGGCACGGACAGGCCCATTTCCCTCATTAGGAAATTCCGAATTACCAGTCCTCCCAAGACGGTAAACGTAATGACCACGAGGCCAGGGAATACCCAGGAAAAGACCAGCCGGAAGGACATGGTGGGGAGAAGAAATCCAACTACGGGAGAAGAGCAAGAACAGGGTGCTTGGGAAGTTCAGCTTCAACCATCGGACAGTACAGACACAGGACGACAAAGTCCCAACCTAATTCAACTACAAGCAACGAAGACTACAAACACAGGACGACAAAGTCCCAACTTAGTTCGGTTAAGTGCTACAACGAATACAAATAAAGTGCCGTCTAAATCTAACACTCGAGTTATTCCATCTCTTCCACCTTGAACGTTAAGTCATTCGAGGTACGCGATATCGACCGATCGGTTTGACCTGACCGGTTGCTCTTTAGTCGATAATACGCAACCACAGTGTTATATCAACTTAATCACCCCTATTATCTTAACGGAAATCAGGGGATCGATCAACTCGTGGTGTCGATTATTATATTCGTAACGGGAATTTAGGACTCCCGATGATGTCTCTCCTCGCGATTGCGTCTCCCCGCGATTGGTCGAAAATACAATGGTTTGGGCCGGCATCGGTTATTTCGGCAAGACATGTATCAAGTTCATCGATGGGAGAATGAATAGTGTCCGGTACATAAATTTAATCAACGAACAAATAAATAATCATGCAGAACGCGCTTCTGGACCTGATTACATCTTTTAACAAGATAATGCACCTGTACACACATCAGGATTGGTCCAATCATACTTTAATGCAAATATATATCTGTTTTGCCGTGGTTAGCACGCTCCCCGGACATTAATATCATTGAAAATTGCTGGGCAGAACTTGTTCACGGCGTATACGCGAATGGAATGCAATATCAACACGTACAAGAATTAAAAAATGCAATTGTACGCGAATGGGATACATTGAGTCAAAATTATATTCAGAAACTACATAAATTGATAGCACATCGTACAATAAAGGGGGATGTACTTATTATTAAATAAGTATATACATTTGATAAGCAATTATTGTTAGTTACAATTTATGATATCATATATTACAGACGAAAAACTCTACACGCGTCATTGAGAAATTGAAGATAGCTCACATGGGCTATCTCTTTGACGAGGAATGTACCTATATGAAAACCTATAACACGATACGGAAAACAATTTTAGTCCCTCCAGCCAAATCCATATTCAACGTAAAACAATTTCGTAAACGAACAAACTTTCCATACATTTTCCATCTGCAGTTTTCGTCCGAAAAATTGGAATATTCATGAATGAAACAAAGGTTCGCCTGAGCGACCCTAACGCTCGCGTAATATCTGGCACCCTGCGCGCTAGTTAAATATACACGCGCGTGTCACACGCTCAAGAATGCCACACGCTCAGAAGCAGTAATAGGGTGGACGAAACACCCCGCATGCCACAGCTATCGAAACAATAACCAGATAGTAACGGAATAGCCGCCTCTGATATACACCCGACGATAACCCCTCCAGAGGAACTAAAACCTCAGTATAAAAACCGTCCAAAATAAGCTCGTCCCAGCCTGTTAAAACATTTTGAATCGGTCTCTTATAACACTTTGAATCATTCTGTTGTAACAATTTGAACCGTCACTCTGTTGGATTTGCATAATAAGTTCTATTACCATATACAAAGTTCAATTTCTTCACCTTATTTATAAAACGTTCGAACTGCGACGCGAGGAGATCACCGGCGATTTATCGGTTTCGTGATTTCTTGTGTCTCCGACGTGACATCGTCCTCTTTTTTTCAGCCGCTCATTCTGGACCTTAGATCACCTCTCCTCTATCAACTTCGTAGTGTTCAACGAACGGCTACGACCCGCAGGTGAATTCTGTGGGACGACCAGACGCGAGCCCGAGGTTGTCGTGTCGTTCGATTTGCCAAACTTGAATCGCGCAGCGGTTAGTTAGAGTTTTGTGTTTCTGCGATCGACATGGTAGACGCATTACCGGCTTTGCTTAGCGTTGATTTAGCGAGACCGCGTGCAGGATCGAATTCTACGATAAGTGAACGATTTTCTCTTCCCGGACCGTGGAAGACGATTGGGAACTCGATTCCAGCTGTTCGATTGAGCAATTTCATTCTGAAGGATTCTTTGTCGTCGATACTGTGTGGTTTTTTGCTTGCGCAGATAATAATTGTATCACCCAACGATAGAGTTATTTGAGATAGCCAGTTATTTGAATCAGTTACTCGAAAGCTTAGCGATGATTATTTATATACAGGGTGGTTGGTAACTGGTGGTACAAGCAGAAAGAGGGCGATTCTACGCGAAAAAAGAAGTCGAAAATATAGAATAAAAATTCTTTTTTAAATTTCTTTTTTAATTTTTCTATCGAGACAACGATCTACAGTGAGATCCATTGTAACGTACCGCACGCGTACCGAGCAAAAATTCAAAGTCGATTTTCTCGAAAACAAAGCCTCAAACGAAAAATTTTTATTCTATATTTTCGACTTCTTGTTTCACGTAAAATCACCCCCTTTCCGCTTGTACCACCAGTTACAACCACCCTGCATACGTAGTCCATCTCATCCGCCATGGTTTACACGCATCAGGACAGCTAAACCCTCTTGCACAATAACTTGACAAGACACAAAAGCCAACGAAAGATATTAGTAAATTGACGAGTTACAAGTTATAGATTATAGACTTCTGATTTATAATTGTGCAATTTCATATCGATGATTATTTAACTTTACATATCGCCTTCATGCCGATTTATTTGTTTGTAAATAAAGAAACGATGGTATAAGAAGTAATGGAAATAATCGATTCGAGGAAAGAAGCGGTTCTTACAACACAGTGTTCTAATAATACCTATATTAAATTATAACTTCCCTTTTCTAAATTCTATATTAGTGGCATATTTTCGATGATGATTAATTGTACAATTTAATACAAATCACAAAGATGCGATCTATTTCTTGTCGCGTACAAAACCATTTTAGCTTTCTATATAATATTTTTGCTAACATAAAAGATATCAGAAATGATATAACGTACGATATCATACGTGTCTTTCTACAAGTCAATACAGTACTTTCCACGTCTACATCAGTCTTGTTTCACCGACAGAAATTCTTCCCTGTCTACCATTGCCGTATTGAATGCCGGAATGTATTCTCATATTTTACGAATCAGCTTTCTTTATTGGTGAGATGCCCTCTTCTAAATTTCCTTGTTATTTGCACTCTGTTTCGACATGAGTCGAAATTTCAACGCCATTGGCGGAAATGCAACACCTGACTGTGTATCTTGTGAAAATCCTATGATTTCATAAAATCACGCATTTAAAAAAACGTTAAAATTAGGTATATAAGGTATACATGTTACTGTAGGTATGTGAGTAATTGGATTACATCGTCAAGCTCATCGTAAATAGACAATTTGTTGTTCAAATCTCTTGCAATATCACTTTTTCATCCTACCAATGATAGCGCATAGAAATGTCTATCTCACAGTCAGTCATCCTTTGATCTCATCAGCTAGCCGACCGTCTCACCACTACTAACATCGCTACCATTCGAGCACTGAATCGAACACCCTGTGTCTAATATACTCTTGGTTCCTGCCGTATCAGCGCGTCGCAGATGTCGTTTCGGTAAAATGTCATAATTCATAGTTCGAGGCCTTGTTTCAGGCATCAAGAACCTCCTTTAAATGGCACAACACAGACATCATCGACTTTCTATCGCCACCTCATAAAGTTAGTGCATCTCTCTTAACTATAAATAAAGCTAAAACACCATAAACCCTTATCACAAGCCATTTATAGAGGCATATAAATATACCTACTACATAATCACATATCATAGTAAATAACCTCAGATATAACAAATCTCCATAATACCGTATAGATAGTCCATTGCTAAAATAACAATAGATATTACAATGAGATACACATTATAACAATCGTTCAAAATCTATTTCAGATATCGAGTCACATTCACCTATCATTACGCAAGCAAGGACTTAACTCTCTTCAACTCTAGAAAGTAACTACATCCTAATATATGCTTAGACTAAATAATAATTCAAAAAATAACGCATAAACATTGATAGATACATGGAGAGTAATAAACCCTCATCACTAGTCAATTATTAGAAACACTTCAATCGTACAGTCTCAAAATCGATACTATAATCAAAATTAATATATTGTATGTAAAGATACACTAAACTCCATAGTACCTAAACAATGTCAATTAATAAAATAATATAATTAATATGAAATTCCACCTCGTAGAATAATTCTTCGTTTCTGCATACTAATCGAGAACTCGATTGCACCGCCCATCACATTCTTTACTAAATCTTAATCTCGTAAGGGTACGTACTCTTTCATTATATATAATACTATATTAATAAATGGGATAAATAATCATCTAATCATCTAATCATCTAAGGAACGTAATAACTAATCGACAACTCATTTCTTTATTTGCAGATAACGACTCGTCGGCTCTTGAGAGCAACATAACCTACAAATCTTTGAACTACATCGGCTTCTCAAACGAGAAATTTTATCATTTTTATCGCATTTCTCCGTTCTAAAATGCAACGCCCTTTGCAAACAACACCACTACATACACACCTACAATAAAAATATACTCTTACACTCGCAAAATACACTTAACGTCTACGATAACTCGATGAGTATTATTTGTAAAACCGCAATAATTTAACTAGATCACACACCCTCGTATGAAAATTGTATTTTCACACACACTGCGTACACATTTAATCAATCCCATAGCCCCAGGAAGCTCAGCATCCCCATCGTTCTATATTTTCTATTATAAACAGCACCGCCCTAACCGCCTATAACCTAGATCTATCAATTTTATAACTTCCCATACATTATTAGTTACAGGCAACTAGAACACTTCACTTATCAATATTCACACGTCGCCCTCGCCTTATTGTCCACTAAGAGGGTCAAAAGCCATGTCTCTTCCGAATTTGTAATCGTTAATTTACTCATCGTCCGTTACGACAACTACTAACATTTATTTATGAAAAACATCACTCCACCATTTCTCTTACTTAATTTTTTCACTTTGTCGCACATATTACTCATTTTTATGTTATTACGAACACACACCTCCCATTTTTGTACCGAGAAACACGAAATAAAAATTTCATTTGGCGGGAGCGCGTCAAGACACGTCCTCACCACGCGACGTCCCGAGCCGCACTACATGTCAGCACGGCGACTGTCAAAGTGCACTCGGCACCAGCGAACCTCATGCATAATCATATATTTACAGTAGCCGCCCGAGCGATCCCCTTGTCAGCTTCGAGCCACCCCGTTGGGTGTAGACGCGCGGACACAGCGGGCACGACCCCATATGCCACTGCCACTAGCGCTGCTTTAATTAAATATTTGCATGCGAGTACGCATACTTCATTCGGTCCCATGTGGCACCCAAGGGTGGCGACCCTTGTTCTTATTACTTTTTGTTGTAGTTTCGCTTGATTTATATTATAGATAGGTGGGAGTTTCACGGTATTAATAAATTATTCCATTTGTAAATATTCATGATTTATTTCTGATGCTCTGATGATTTTTTGTGTTTGATGTAAAATCGGTGCGCAAACTTGTGTTGCAAGATATTCTGCGATAATATCGGTGCTATTTCATGGTCAAAGGACGAAATAGTTGCCGAGAGTTCTAAGCACGTCCAAGTGTGCTACTTTTACGTTAAGAACTGCGTATCGAGGGGGATATTAGATTATACTTATGTACCTAGTCCTGAGAATGTCGCTGACATCCTCACCAAAGGCTTAAATAGGATTAAGACTCAGCATTTTACCAAAGCTATGGGGCTTGTAGAAACTAGCGATCAAAGGGGAGTGTTGAGAAATGTTAAGTTGGTATGATCGCTGGTTACTACAAGCTAAGTTGGTACGACTTCTAACGACGCTCTTTTGTCTTTGAAGTCGACCACGTTGTTTTTTTGACTAAGAGATTCCTGTGTGGTAAGACGTGTTGTATAAGACTGAAATATATTGGAGAAAACGAATCTAAGTGAATCGTTATTTTATAAACCCAAAACCTTATTAAATAACAACATACATATGTATATGGAAACTTGAATATCACTTTAGAACTTTTCTTGTAATTTCTGTTAGGTAGATGATACAGTTACACTGTACATGTGAATGTATGTGTAAGCGTCAGAGGGTGTCCAGGTCTCAGTTGAGACAAAAGACGATTGGAAGCTGTTAGAAGAATCTATAAGAGTCGGTCGACAACAAGCGTGCGTGCAAGAAGGTTATCGAGGTCTTCGGAGTGTAATATATATGTATAGCTGTTATGTGTGAAATAAAGTAAACTATTTGTATTTCCGAATCCTCTCTATACCTTAAAAATTTCATAAAAATTCGTGTATACGCGTGAAATTAATAACGATGAATATTATATCGAAGACTAACTATGTAATATAAATTGTAGTTGAAACAATTGAATTCCCTTTTTTTAAAAAATCGAAACGATAGAACGTACAGGTCAATTCGGAACTCCTGAAACGTTATTGCATTGTACCAATATAATCAATCGAAAGTTAAACTATTTTAATCCTCGGCAGTACGATGCTGTTCGTTTTCGTCGAATGCGAACTTGGAGATTACGAAGCGATCGTGAGTACAGACAGATCGATCGTAATCTGACTACGAACTTCTGCATTCGTTGCATAAATATAACTTATCTACCAAGCCTTTCTCCGACGATACATACAAACACTTGTCTTGTAACTTTTACTATCTGTTATATACATCGGCCAAAAAAAAGAACTACTACTACTACTACAAATACTAAAAGCGAGCATAGTGACAAAGTAGTAACAAGAATGACTTCCCGTGCTATGGATAGTCCAGAGGATGGGGAGTCATTGGTAGTTGCCCTCTTCTATGGTAGTTTGCCGGGCCTCTTCGGCTTGTAACCTCTTCTTTCTTCGGGCGCAATGCCCGCTGAAACTTACATCTAAGCTTGAGACTTTCTAAATCGCAAACCAAAAAATAAAGTACAATGGTGAAATAAAAACATAAATCGCGGAAGCTGATCCAAGTGCACAAGTGCATCCAAGTGCAGTGGATGAACAACGATCATATAGCGATCGCTGTCCGTTCGCATTTGCATGCTCGAGCAATATTAACGTTCGTTTCGAAAACTACTCGCGATCACGACCGCGAAGTTAAAAAAATCGACGGGCAAAGCCAGAGACGATGACATGTTCCATTCGTGCCAGCTTTACTGTCGATTATTCGGTTGAAATTCCCTGAAGCAGGTTGATCACTCGAAAGCGCGTCTACCCGATCAGAGGTCCACATCCACGGTTCTCACACGTAACACCAGGGCGCAAGAGCGTCCACTAGAGGGAACGTCCCGAGACACCTCCAACACCCGAGCTTAACACACAACATGTACACTCTAATTTACTTACCATTTTCCTAAAATCGACTGACGAAAGCTAGTGACCATTGCGCGAAACGTGATAAAACGCATCTAAAGAAATTATATCGTAAAAATAAATATAAGTAAACTTGGAATTATAATTGTAATTTACAGCAATATTAACAGCGTGGTTACACTTAATCGTGTAGTTAATATTACCACGAATTGCGATTGTATTGATACATAATTTGAATTAATATATGTCTCCACATTTTTCGTATCTTAAGTTATGAGAAAAACGACGCAATTTCACAGCCTAACCACACACACACATACAATGTGGGAAATACGTCGTGCACGATACTCTAACACATGGTCAGCAGCTGAGAAATTTTTGCATTAATTATAGTCATCGTGCCCAATGTCTTTTTCCCATTCAAGTAGCATTTGGGCACGTGAACGAGATCCTGACAATGGGCACGGAAATTGTTAAATCTGAAAATCCTAATCTAAAAACATGATTAGTTTGTTTCATTTGTATTTAACGGACTAACGTTCTTTGATTTTACATTTTATTACTTCGTTTTGGATTATAATAACTCTGCTTTATTAATTTAATAAATTACTGAAATTTTAATATTATCAAAAATGTAGCATTAATTGAAAAAAGACTAAGACTCGATGAAATGGAATAATTGACTCTAAATGTATTAACAAGATAGAAATAATCTTCGGCAATCTCTTCGTCAAAGCACATTTCCGAAAATGCAGAAACAGTGTTCAAAATCGTTGCTTTGTTTCAAAAATCTGCCTGTCGCGAAGTTTCTTCTTGCACATAAAATTTCACACATTCTTGTACGGAAAAGAAATGAATTTTAATTCATATTTTTAATTCTACCAACGTTTATAATATCTGAAGTCAAATAAAAGAATGTGACTTAATATTGCCACAAAATGTATGTATCGTGTATTGCATGTATCGTCACTATCATTGAGTGAAAATTGCATCTTCCATTCCAACGAAATCGGAGGGCATCCGATTTCTCCGCTATTAAATGCTCAAACGAAATCGCTTTGATATTTCTTATTTATACTAAAATTCATTGCTTAAAATTAAGTGTATTTATATCATACAGGTATTTTCATCTAGGTATTTGCCTTTTGCAAATATTTATACCGAATACTATTATACATATTTGTAAGTGCCACGAATATATTCTCAAATTTATATGTTTAAACTAATTATTAAAAAATTAATTATTAGAATCGCGATGTGCAAGAAGACCTATCCTGAACTAATAAATAAAGATATGAAAAAATGTTACTACTCACGGGTATAAAAAATACCGGCGGTCACTATGCTCGCAAAAAATTCTACATAATACAATCAGTCACCCGTGCCGATTTGGACCTTTCATCCTACGACATGATTGAGTGACCGGAGGAACAGAAATGCATGCGACTCACCATTAGAAGCGGAGAAATGGAAAACGTTCCCATCGATGCTGCACTATCTCAGCAAATATCATTAAAAAGACTAACATCAGGCGAGAACCGTTGAAAATCCAACGGTGGAAATGGAGGTTGTGAAAAATCTGTTACAAAACAAAATAGGATAAATGATCGCTGATTATTTGGAAAGTTGGAGATTATGAAAAATGGAAATTTATTACATTTGTAACTTTAATAATAATAAAGATTGAAATTCTAATAAACATCTATAAATGTAAAAACTGAAAATCTTATATAAAAGTTTAAAATCTAGCAATCAAGAATCTAATGATTAAATATATTATCATTTGTCTTATAATTTGGTATTAAAACTTTTTTTATTTTAATAGAAGAATAATCTGAGAAAACCCTAACCTCCTTTTTTTATACGTGACACACCCGGCCTTGCCTGATTGCTCTTTCCGGAGAATCTCGGCTTCCTTCTCTAGTATTTCCACCCGCATCTCCGCCATCCTGGTAGCTCCAATGCCGTAGGCGGGCACCGTCCTCCTTATCAACTCCACCGTGCCCGCGGCAATGGTGCTTGCTGCCTCCTTTAAGGTCTTAATGTAGGTGTTTTTTAAGTTCGATGATGTTGTCGTCACCTTCATTATCTCCTCTACTCGCCGAATTAGTTCGGCTCCTATGTCCGTTGTGGAGGATGTTCTCTTCTCGAATGTCAGTTCCATAGGCATGCCTGGAGCTGTGGGTGTCAGCTTTCTTTTTCTTCCCCTGGACGTCTCTGATGAGGATGGGGATCCATAGGCCATCAACTCTTCGACGTTCGAACTCGCACTTCCCTGCGAGTTTCCTGCTGTGGTGTTTCTTGCGTCTGATTCGGCGCTTGAAGCCATGACCAGATCCATGCCTGAACCCTCTGGTTTGTCCATCCTATTTGCGATCCTCATAGATTCCGTGGTTACCTTTGATGCAGGCTCCATTTTTTCCTCCATATCTTGCTTTCTGCTAGTAGTATTCTCCTCGTCGGAAGCAGGGGCCCGTCTGGTGGCCTTCAACGTAGAGGGGCCTTGCGCGCGTGCTCTCGAGTAGTTTCCGAGGTTTCCCGTGCTGCGACTCTGCAGTCGCGCGTCGCAAAATGTCTGCGTCTGTCCACACGTGCCTCGAGGCGTACCCGTGGGGCGACGCTGTTAGCGCGCGTTCTAACATGTCTTCGTCACTGCTTCGTCGACAAGGCTGAACATTTTTTCTTGCTTTCCCGTTCCACCCAGTCCTTTCCTCGCCAATTTTCTTGCGCACTTTACACACACGCACTGGCACAACACTCTGTTCCACTTTTCTGTCGCCTTTCCTTATTTTCACTATAATTTAGTCTGCAGAGTACGAAACGACGTAAACGCATCCTTTCCGCATGCCGCTATCTTTTCCACTCAGAAAACCCTAACCTATGAAATCTTCTTGAGAGTTGCACTGACTCTAGTACCGAAAAAAAATGTTCAAAAGAATATAAAATAAGACCACATCGCCGCGACCGCTAAAATTATGATCGGCAAACAGGAACTCTACACAATTGTACAAAATTGTATGATAAAATTTTATTACTTTCGCCTGTGATTATTTAATTGTATTTAATCAAAACGATCATGATTTGAAAATATTGAAAAATACTTTTACGGAGCAAACACTGACTACAAACCGCATTGCACGCGGTCACAAATATTCCCTAAAAATAGAGTTGTTTATGGGTGGGGTGGGGTGGGATGGGGAGTAGAAAAGAAGCGAAATATTGTTTCGATGTTTTTCTTCTTTTCTCTATCGAACGTTTATTTAGAAAATACTGCTACTTTTCTTTTACGTATGAAAAATATCAATTCAAAATTATAAAATATTTCTCGATATCGAACAAATGTTTACGAGTACCATGAATGCAATGTAAGCATTTGCAGGAATTATACTACGAATGTTCGTTACTAGAATATGAGATATACACTCCACTAATACACTAGAATCCCGTGTTATGAACAGTTGGAAATATTTGCAAGATTTCGAAAGTTCACAACTAAATATACTTAAATAATACTACAGAAACGCATGCGAAATCTTGTTTAGAAGTACTTGAGTTTACTTGCGCGTCACCTCTATCAAAAAAAATATATGTTACGAAGTTAAAAAATATAGTAATGAATAATGCGAAAAATACACTAATGAAAGTAATAAAGAACCGACGCCACCAATAAGTTATAATACGTTACAAACCTGACGCAACGCTATCCACGTTATGGGTACGAAATGAGACGACTAAATGACTCCTTGTACCTTAGTTTCGCATAGCAACTTCCAAAGTGGCGAGGGCAGGGGGGACACATGAGCCGGTGGCACAAGCAGCTACGCAGTTAACGATTACACGTTACTACACAAAGAAAT
This sequence comes from Bombus pratorum, assembly GCA_930367275.1. Classification (NCBI taxonomy): domain Eukaryota; kingdom Metazoa; phylum Arthropoda; class Insecta; order Hymenoptera; family Apidae; genus Bombus; species Bombus pratorum. Next base: position 570,557 of record OV883995.1, on the reverse strand, counting down.
GTATACATCAACAAAAACATTCATCTTCTACGAAGCACTTCCTTTCGAATTACGCAGCAGGAATCTTTCGAATTGCGCAGCACGAATCTTTCTCTACACCGATATTTACAAACATCGTACAGTAATTCATAGCCCTACTGGCAACATCACAGACACATTTGTCTAACTTATTACCTTACTTACCTTACTTTATAACCTTAATTTCGTTAAACAAAGCAAGATTGAAACAACAGCATGGAGCAAATGAAAAATTACTTAAAGTTACCGGTCGGAAATGACCCAGTATGCAGAAGAAGGGTTAAGCGCATTTTAAGTGCGTATTCGCTTTTAATACTAATGTAGCGACACGCAAGCAGGACAGTTCGAATCCTGTTGTTGTTTTGTTTCGGAGCAGCAAGACCGTTAGGTCATAGGTATGATGAGGAGCAACGAACTCCGAACAAAACAATGTCACCGCTACCTTCAACTGTCAAACGTTGTTAAGTTTAAATTTTCCGGTTATCCCCCGACCAGTATAAATAATCAGACGCAAGCACGATCGAGAGAGTTAATCGATCAGTGCTTTAGCAATCAGACGTATCACGTATCCATCGAGTTCCTCGAGCTATTATATTATTTTGACCAGATCGAATTGTGAACTACTTGTGTATATTTATACTTATTTAATCGTGTAAAATAAATCATACTTATTTTACGATATTTGGTATACACATATCCTCCACATTGGTGACCCCGACGTGATAGTGATGTCGAAACAAAACGTTCCATCTACGGCCCCGCAACCGATCCGCGTGCCTCCGTTGAAACCACAGAAGGTATCTTTCTGGTTTCGCATGTTGGAGAAACAGTTCGAGGCCGCGGGAATTGAGAGAGATTTGGACAAGGTTAACAGTCTGTTCGGGTGCCTTGAACCAGAGTACCTGGAGCGATTAGAGGACGTAGATTTCGAGTCCGCGGGCGACAAGCAATATGACCTGTTAAAGGAGGAGCTGATTCGGAGTCTGGCAGAATCCGACAGCAAAAGGGTAGAGAGGCTTGTGGAAAAAGAGGTAATGGACGATCGCAAGCCATCTCAATTCTATCACGACCTAAAGAAGCTGGCCAGCCCCTTTGCGGCAGAGCAGTTCGTCCTGAACCTGTGGAAGAACCGGCTACCCGAGCGAGTACGGCGAGTTTTGGCGGTCATAGACGACACCAATCCGGAGAAGATTATCCAGGCCGCGGACAGAGTGGAGGAAGCCTGTTCCGGAAGCAAGCAGCACGAGCACAGCATCACAGCAGTGAGTAAGCCTGAGGTACACGTCGACCCATCACATAAAATGTTGAGCGAGATACGCGATGGGATACTGCAAATACTCCAGCTGAATACGAAAATGAGCGCGATGAGCATTTCCGACCGTCGTGGAGCGCGCTCTCGTTCGCGTTCGCCGAAGAGACGTCGTCGCCGTTCGGGTTCCCGAAACGGCTTATGTTATTATCACGATCTGTATCGCGAGCGCGCGCGAAAATGTAGGTCTCCTTGTCGATGGAAGCAGGGAAACGAGTCCAGCCGTCCGTAAATGCGGCGAACGATGACAGCTTGACGACCCGCCGCGTTTTCGTAAGAGACCAGCGATCCGGTATCGCTTATCTAGTTGATACAGGTGCGGACACCTGCGTTTCTCCGCGTAATAGAGTAAGAGGTCACGCGAGTAAGAGCGCGTATGAACTATTCGCAGCGAATGGAACCCGTATCGCGACGTATGGGACTCTCACCTTGTCCCTCGATCTGGCTTTGCGTCGAGACTTTAAGTGGCGTTTCGTAATCGCCGACGTAAAAATGCCTATCATCGGCGTCGATTTTGTGAGCCACTACGGGTTACTCGTCGACCCGCGGAATGAGCGATTGTTGGACAAGACCACGCAGTTGTCCACGAGAGGTTTTACAGCGACGACCGATATCGGATCTATTAGGACCATCCACGGGGAATCGCAGTACCATAGATTGTTAGCGGAATTCCCCGAGCTAACGCGACCACCCGTTTTCCGGCGAAGTTCTGTGAAACATGGTGTGCAGCATCATATCTGCACGACACCTGGAACCCCCGTCCACGCGAAACCACGCCGCCTAGCCCCCGATCGACTCATGCAGGCTAAGGCGGAATTCGAAATAATGATAGACCAAGGAGTGATGCGCCCATCGCAAAGCCCGTGGTCATCACCCTTGCACATCGTACCGAAGAAGGACGGAGGAATACGACCGTGTGGCGACTACCGGGCTTTGAACGCCCGCACGGTTCCGGATAGGTATGCGCCGCCGCACATAGAGGATTTTGCGCAGAACTTATATGGTAAGTACATCTTTTCCAAAATCGATCTCGTGCGTGCTTACCATCAAATTCCCATCGCGCCGGAGGACGTGCCGAAAACAGCGATTATTACCCCTTTCGGTCTCTTCGAAGCGACTAGCATGATGTTTGGGCTTCGAAACGCCGCCCAAACGTGTCAAAGATTCGTGGACGAAATCACGAGAGGTCTCGATTTCGTCTACGCGTATATCGACGACTTTTTAATCGCGTCTGATTCCGAGGAACAGCACCGCGAACATTTGCGGATCTTGTTCAAACGCCTCGACGAATACGGGGTTGTTATAAATCTCACGAAGTGCGAATTCGGCGTGCGCGAAATTCAATTCTTAGGGTATACCGTTACCGCAGAGGGCATAAAACCTACGGCCGAACGCGTCGAAGCAATCGTTAAAGTACCGCGTCCCGCTACGATAAAAGAACTACGGAGATACCTCGGTATGATTAATTTTTATCGACCTTTCATACCGAGGGCCGCACAGATTCTGCAACCGCTCAATGATTTACTAAAAGGCACAAAGAAGTGCAACGCGACTATTGAGTGGTCCGATCAAACTGACGAGAGCTTCCGCGAGTCGAAGCGCGCCTTAGCTAACGCAACGATGTTAGCGCATCCGATTCCGGGCGCGCCCGTGAGCCTCGTGGTCGATGCTTCTGATTTTGCAATAGGAGCGGTACTTCAGCAACGCGTTAACGATGACTGGCAGCCGTTAGGTTTCATGACTAAATCGCTATCCCTCGCGCAACGAAAGTACAGCGCATACGATCGTGAGCTACTCGCGATGTACACGGCGGTAAAACGATTTAGGCACTCTGTCGAAGGGAGAAATTTCGCGATTTATACCGATCATAAACCCCTAATATACGCGTTTGAACAGAATCCGGACAAATGTTCGCCAAGACAATTCCGGCAGCTTGATTATGTCGGACAATTTACAACCGACATAAGACATATTAAAGGTATCAACAATACCGTAGCAGATACCTTGTCACGAATAGAAGCGATCGGGAAATCCGTGGATCATCAAACATTAGCAGCAGCGCAAGCGGTTGATCCAGAGCTGAGACAAATTATGGAGTCAGGTTCTAGCGCGCTGAAACTTAAAAAATTACGATTCCCTGACCACGACGTCGAAATATTTTGCGATTTGGCGTACGAAACCCCGCGACCCTTTGTACCGGAGCAGTTACGTCGCGCTGTATTTCAGTCGTTGCATGGACTTTCCCATCCTGGAATACGTGCTACGCAGAAATTGGTGACATCACGTTTCGTCTGGCCGTCCATCAACAAAGATTGTCGAAATTGGACGCGGCAATGTATACCTTGTCAACGCTGTAAAGTCACCAGGCACGTATCCTCGAAAGTCGGAACTTTCAAAACAATAGCGGGCCGGTTCGAGCACATACATGTAGACATTATCGCCATGCCATATTCACAAGGGTATCGATACTGTCTAACGTGTATCGATCGTTTCACGCGTTGGCCCGAAGCTATTCCCATTGCCGATATGGACGCGGCAACCGTTGCCACGGCCCTCCTTAATACTTGGATAGCACGTTTTGGCGTACCTCTAAGAATCACAACCGACCAAGGACGCCAATTTGAATCGCGGTTGTTCGAAGAATTGTGCCAGTTGCTCGGCGCCAAACACATACGCACAACGGCTTATCATCCCGCGTCCAACGGAATGGTAGAGCGGCTACACAGGCAGTTAAAAGCTGCGATAAAATGCCACGGCACGAGCAACTGGGTAGAAATTTTACCGATCGTACTGTTAGGTTTCCGAACCGCGATAAAGAAGGACTTAAATGCAACGGCTGCCGAAATGACCTACGGCACTGATATTCGATTGCCGGCGGAATTTTTCGTTGAAACAAAGCAGCGGGCCAACACAGAGTACGCGAACCTGCTTAAAGAGCGGATGAGGAAGTTCAGGCCACATGAGGTTAAGAGTCATGGCGAAAGAAAAGCCTTCGTTTTTAAGGAATTGAATACGACGCCGTACGTTTTCTTGCGCCATGACGCCATAGGAGGCCCTTTACAGCCTCAGTTTGACGGACCGTACAAAGTGGTAAGAAGGGATGTAAAAAATTTTGTAATAAGAATAAACGATTGAGACGTGACGGTTTCCATAGACCGTTTAAAACCGGCGTTCGTGGTCCCTGACGACATCGAAGAAAAGTCTGCCGAATCTCGGAACATACTTATTCCGGTGAAGCAAACGGATGCGCACGTTGAAAACAGCGCAGACAGCAACAATACATCGGCAGAGAACACAAGGAGTGGGTATGTTACGAGATACGGACGCAGAGTTCGTTTTCCCGATCGGTTCCAGGCAGGTCTCGATTAGGTGTTTTAGACTGTCGGAATGTTGTAACGACATAAGGAACTTGATGGATATTTTAAAGTTTGACATAAACGTTATCACTGGAAGGGGGGTAATGTAGCGGCACGCGAGCAGGACAGTTCGAATCCTGTTGTTGTTTTGTTTCGGAGCAACAAGACCGTTAGGTCATAGATATGATGAGGAGCAACGAACTCCGAACAAAACAATGTCACCGCTACCTTCAACTGTCAAACGTTGTTAAGTTTAAATTTTCCGGTTATCCCCCGACCAGTATAAATAATCAGACGCAAGCACGATCGAGAGAGTTAATCGATCAGTGCTTTAGCAATCAGACGTATCACGTATCCATCGAGTTCCTCGAGCTATTATATTATTTTGACCAGATCGAATTGTGAACTACTTGTGTATATTTATACTTATTTAATCGTGTAAAATAAATCATACTTATTTTACGATATTTGGTATACACATATCCTCCACACTAATATAAAAATAATAAAAGAGAAAAGTTATTTATTCCTAAGCGAAATATGTGGTAAGAGCATAATTTTCTCACGGTTGAAAATTTGAAGTCCATTGATATTTTCTATAACATTTTTATTATCACGACGTAGTATCTGAAATTTTGACCAATCCAATGATTTTTATACTTAGAAATATCTTGAATACGGAGAATTAAGAAATGTATAGTGAAGGATGTAAATAATGAAAATTAATTATGGCGGAGGAATCAACCAAGGAAAGTTATTTTGCTAATTATTATACGAATGAATATTCAAAATGTCGCGCAACGACTATTAAACAATTTAATAAACACTAACCTTACCAAGGCTAGCCAAATGACTGGTTTAAAGATCTAATTTAAAATTGTACATTTATCGTTATTTCTTTTGTTCATCTCGCTTTATGTGAATTCTTATATTCTCCGATTAATTGATTTCTCAACTTTTAAAACCAGTTATGCGACCTTGCCTGATGAGATTAGTGTCAAAAGCCAGCTTGAAATTTTCTTCGATTTCTGATCTTCGGCTGATTTTCAGTATTTTGCCTCCAACTTTTCACTAGCAATTAGATTTGACAAACGAAATGCAATGTAAGACTTGCCAACGTTTAGGCTATGTGGCTTCTAACTGCAACAGACTGCCGCAACGTTAAATTCAACGATAAATTATGATCCAGATGAACGTATTGATCCAGATTCCTGTACCGAAAAAAGCGAGGATAACACAAATCAACCTTGTTGCGTGTCGTGTAAAAATTTTGATCATCCTGTTCACATCAACATTGCTCTCAACGCTTATTGTTAGTGTCAAAAAGGCGATGACAAAAGAGAATTTGGAATATTAACGAAGAGCGAAACAAATAAATACGATTCGTTCGTGAAACAAGTGACTCAAAAATTACTTGCAGTCAAATTCCATCGAATAATAAACTAGATAATTGTCCTAACCTCTGTATTCCCTTATTTCATCGCGATATATCTGATGGCTAAATATGAACCACAACCCTAACACTGTCCTTGGAGAAACGGCTAAATACTACAATACAAAGCTCAAATTCTAAACTTATAGGGGAAATCTTCACGTTTATACCGCAGCAACATAGCTCAACAGTGAACCGGCTCCTCTCACTTCACTAAATAATAGGGCGACGATCCCCTAGACGAGTCCAGTAACTCGGCGGTAAAAACAGAGCATCGTTCGCAGCATTCAAGATTTCCAAACATATCCTACTGCCACGTATAGGCAATAGGCAGCTACATCTGTATATCCACTATTAAACTGTCTTGTTCCTTGACAATGTTTCAAATAAACCAAAAAATTTAAGAGAAAACAATGCTTGCCCTCCTTATAAATGAAATATCATAATGGAACTTTCGGGCAGCCGACTATATCAGGCCAACTGCCTCAGAGTTCAAAGTAATTACCCGTGCTTCCAGGTTTTTTCCTGAAACACGACTTGGCAAGTAGATAGCTGCCGCTGTAAGGCATTATCTGAAATAGATTTGAACTGCGAGAAAATTTCGCAAATCCCCAAAAAACATCTCCGGAGTAACAGCACAACAACGGAACTTACTTAGAGCAGCCTCTATTTCTGTCAACAAACAAGTGGTCCGTAATGTGGCGACCTTTAGTCGAGGTTGCGAATGGAACTCGAGCATCGCGCCTGGAGACATATCGACCCGTACAGCAACATGGTGTCTCGAGAATAAAACTTGGCAAACAGCCATTTTGTCGGGAGCTTTCACTTAGTAAATTCCTCCTATTCCAACTTATTCCATGCTATTAACCCTTTTGATTGGAATGGACTCACTCTCCCAATCTGGAACTAACAGGGCGATAGGCCAATAACAAAAAGTGAAGAGAATAATATTCTTAACAATGCAGCTTATTATATGGCTCTCGATACACCGTAGTACGCGCTCAGCTCCATAGTTGTCACTCGGTGCTCGAATACCTAACTGTCGTGACTAGCAATAATTCCCAGATGGCACGGCACGTTCCGTATACTCGTCTAAGACTACATATCGTAACTTGTACGTACAGCGTATTGGTGGCACCACCAATTCGTATATCGGCACCTGGCTGATGATGATTCTATAACCCTGCCCTGAGTAACGAGGCCCCCACACCAAGATGGCGACCGCTTAACAGACCCGTACACGTCTGTTCACGTCGATACCGTTGGCTTCCGCGATAAGAAGACCTACCGTGCCAAGTGAGTGCTACCCTCCACCTACGAGATCCAAAAACTCAACGCACCACCGAGCTTCCGACGCCCTTTATGCATCGTTCGACCGTGCCGAAATCAGACGAGGCTAATGCTGTTTCACATTTTTTAACCATTGTACGCTTCAGTAATCTGCCCCGTTCAGTACACCACCATCATCGCCCACCATTCTGGTTTTGAAGTCAAGATCATTTACCTTATTGATGTCCAAAGTTACCGTAAATTACATAACGTTAGTCAGTACAGTGACCAAAGTAACGCTAAACAACTAGCATGAGCATAGATAAAAACTCTCGGTTCTGTCAGTTACAGCCCATAACAGCACCGGCATATTGTACATTATTTAAAAGGTTTCATCCTATCTTGGCAATATCAAATTCAAAAAGTTTAAGGGCGGAATTTACTGCAAGCCGACTATATTTCAGCAGACCACTATGTAATAATGGAGGAAGCCATCACCCCAATATGGCGCCAACTGCCTGATGTTGTAAACGGCGCTCTCATCCGACGCAAGCGCAGCGATCTCAGAATCGAGCTCCGAAGAGCAGGTCTTTTTCACAACATAACGCCGAATGCCAGTCCCGGTAAACGTTACCTCTGCTCGTGCCGATCAAGTGCATTACAAAAGGTATCATAAAGTGGTAGAATCATATTACAAACTTACATACTCGTCAACAGCCCAAACGTCAGCATTAGTCGTTCGACTTGTTACCTGCACTCAAACCAGTACGTACCATAGGCCCTTGTGCAGCCACTAGTTAAAATCATCCAATATTATTTATTTAATTAGTTGATTTTAATTTAAGTTAATTTAATTTACATTAAGGACAGGCCCTGCAGTCCTATTAATAAATATCTAGCTGGTATTACCACCATGGCAAGGTGAGCCAATATTTACATGTCGGATTAACATTAGAATTTAGGGCGCGTAACGATTCTTCGCTTGAATTAGCCATCGTTTTACAAAACAGAGACTGTATTTACACGTATACACAAGACTTTTACAAAGTATAATGAATATTCAGTTTAGCGAATAATAAGATTAACGAATAAATGGGCTTAACAAATAATAAGATTAACGAATCATATGTTTTACAAATAATAAGTTTAACGACTAATGAGATTAACGAATAATATGTTTTACAAATAATAAGCTTAACGACTGATGAGATTAAGGAATAATATGTTTTACAAATAATAGGTTTAACGAATAATGAATTTAATGAACGCTATTAACAATGTCCTTGGAATCAGACGAATCCACGGTCAACGGGATAACTCTTTACTATGCGTAGAATAATTTTTAGGCACAAAAATACGATTGCTGAGACACTCCGTAAACTGCTCGATGTATCACTTTCCAAGGCGATCACATGAATAATGATCTGATGGAAATCTTTCTCGCCGTACGATTGCATTTGTTTGTTATATGCTCGTTGGAAGCATCGAGAAGGTTCCAATCGCCGTTGCTAGGCAGTTTCTGCCAAAAGTTTGATGTATACTCGTTGGAAGTATCGAGAAAGTTCTAAACGCCGTTGCTAGGCAGCTTCCGTATGGAGTTTGATTATTAATACAACGTGTGTCCCATTAAATCGACACCTCCAAGGTACAATCCCATGTGGCCGGGCCCATTCTTGAGGCCGTATGCCGCCACAACCACATTTCTAGGGAGAACCATACAACCGCTCCACACCTTCGTCAGGTAAAACGTTTATCCCGTGACCGTGGCTACGTTCGGCGACCAGTCGTGTCGCCTCGAGCCCAATCTCACTATCACAAATCTCGAACAATTACAATCAGATTGAATGACAACAATTGCTTAATTACGGCTGTGATAGAATCTAGGCTAAAGTATTAGAGGACTTTTCCCAAAATTGCAAAGGGAAGGCTCCGGTTTTCCTTTCATCTCCGACATACATATACTATTGTACTCGTAATAAAACTTTTCAAATCAAACTACTGTATTATTAGATTAACTGTTTTAACTATAATCAAAATACTACTATTACTATTTAGTTTAATGTTACTGCATTCTCCTACAGATTTCTTCAAACACCAAATTTATTTAATGTTAGGAACTGCAAACCTGGCCCTGTCAGTGATAACGAAATTTATCCTCTTTCATCTTGTCAAGGTAAGATTAATAATATAAATAACTAATTTTTATCCTCCTACCTCAAATCCTCCTACTGTTTTTCCAATTTTAACCATTATCACTCCTTTATACCTAGTCAGCGGCTACCACTTTATTTAGAAATCACACTTTCTAATTCAGTTTAATCATTAAATTGTTCTCAATTTTTTAACGGCGTAGTGAGCCCCATCGATACCAGTGATTCAATCTCTTTGACACATCAGTATTGCTAACCAAAAATAAGAACACTACATCGTTTAATTCCCAATTTTGGACCTATATATGCATGTCGGAGATAAAAGGACATCGGAGCCTTTCCTTTGGAACTTCGGGAAAATCCCTTAACATCGTAATCTAGATTCTATCATAGACGTAATTAAACAATTGTCGTCATTCGATTCGATTGTATTTATCCGAGATTCGTGATAATGAGCTTGGGCTCGAGGCGACAGCCAGTCGCCGAATGTAGCCGCGGTCACGGGATGAACGCTTTGTCTAACAAAGGCATGGAGCAATTCTATAGCTCTCCTTAAAAAGGAAATAGTTGTAACACGTGACAGTAAACATTCCAACGGTCTCTGCCCCGTAGCTTGCCACACGCAGACCCTATTCTTCGAGTAAGATGATTGCCAGATGTCGATACGTCTCCGCAGTACATACATGCCCAGCTAGCCTGAGAGCCCGTTATAAATCTTAAGATTTAGTTGACTAAAGTTCTTCAAACAGACAAACAGTCTTTGTCCCTACTACGGGAAGATCGGGAAGACCTATTTTTTCAACGAACGGCGTCTCCCACTAGTAACTTTCCCTCGAGGGCAGCTAGCATCTCATTCTAACCACCGATATGGATATTGACCAATTAGCAACAACGCCAATTTCCCTTACTTTCTGAACGAAGGCTATCCTCGACGAATCCGATGATCTCGTGTCCTTAGACACACCCCATGATAGTTTTCCTCTGTGGCATCATCGTGACGGAGATTCGTTCTTTCTTGCGACCCCATCGACGAATAGAGTAACACCTTACGATCAGTGATTATTACGCGTCCGACTTAGATTTTGTGAGCACGTTCATCCATCGTCCCTTCGACCGCGGATTCGTTATTGAACCTAGGATCATTGTCATTAGTTTCTCGAGTATCTAATTACCACGGTTAATTGTCCAGTTCTATGATAATCGTATTTGCACTAGTCAATGTCTTCTCTATTACATAACGACACGTGTAATCCAAACGAAGATTCGTTTCACGCCCCTAACCCTAATTCTAATGCAAACCCGACATGCATTATATATTAACGGTTATGATTACATAACCCAACAAAAACAACGCTAATATTTTTATAAAATTGATTTTTATAAAAAATCATATCTATTAAATATTTATTATATATGTCGGGTTCGCATTATGATTAGGGTTAGGGGCGTGAAACGAATCGTCATTTTGATTACACATTATTGTTATGCAATAGAGGAGACAGTAACTAGTGCAAATACGATTATTGCAGAATTTGACAAGTAACCGTGGTAATTAGATACTCGAGAAGCTAATGACAATGATCCTAGATTCAATAACGAATCCGCGGTCAACGGGATAGCAAATGTATTATCTTCCAAAGTCTAAGTCGGACACGATTTACTTGCCTACAGTACAAGTATTACTAAACTAGCTATTTGTTAAAACGTGAAATATTTACCGTAGCGTAAAGACGCTATGTAAGTCGCTATACTATGTATCACTATGTAACGCTATGTAACTAATGCGACCTTACGAGAGAATGACTTTCCACCGCGATGATGCTGCAGAGGGAAACTATGATGGGGTGTGTCTAAGAACACGAGATCATCGGATTCGTGGAGAGATGCCTTCGTTCGGAAAGTGAGGGAAATTGACGTTGCTGTTAATTGGTCAATTTCCATGTTGGTGGTTGGAGAAGGGTGCTCGCAGCCCTTGAGGGAAAATTGCTAGCGGGAAGCGTCGTTCGTGAGAAAAAGATGTTTCCCCTATCTTCCCATAGTTGGGACAAAGACTGTTTGTCTGTTTGAAGGACTTTAGTTAACTAAATCCTAAGATTTATAGCGGCTCCTGAAGCTAGCCGAACATGTACTGTGAAGATGCATGGACATCATCTTTCCCGAAGAATAGAGTCTGTGTGTTTCGAGCCACGGAAGAGAAACCGTTGGAATGTTTACTGTCGCGTGTCGCTACAGCTATTTCTTTTAAGGAGAGCTATAGAATTACTCCATCTCTTTGTTAGGTAAAAACGCTCATCCCGTGACCGCGGCTATGTTCGGCAACTGGTTGTCGCCTCGAGCCGAAGCTCATTATCACAAATCTCGAACAAATACAATCGGATTGAGTGACGACAATTGCGTAATTACAGTTATGGTAGAATCTAGGTTACAGTGTTAAGGAATTTTCCCAAAGTTCCAAAGGGAAGGCTCCGGTGTACTTTCATTTCCGACATATAGCTTATATATAGCTTAAACCTCTGAATAAATAAAACTCAAAACTTCATCCTACTCTTTATTGATATCGTGTAAACTAGTTCGTATCAAATCTTTTACTACAGCATGTGTTTTTTCTAAGGTTCCGTTGGATCGAGGATGGAAGGATGTGGTTTTAATGTGTTTGATTTTAGAAGCTTCGTCAAACTTAATTATTAGTTCGCTCACAAAATTCTATCCTCTTTTTTTTTATTTAGTTGTTTACATTCACAATTTGTCCGATTTGGACATTTGGTAGAATTGTTTGGCTGTTTGATTATCATGTGGGTGGCTACCCCCAGCGGGATACCATCTTCGTGTTTGTTAGGTTATACCCTTTGTGAGATCTGTTGGGTGTTTCCTTTTTAGTCTTCTTTCTATGCTTGGTGTGTTGATCGTTTCCGCTGCCAGCCGGTTCGGGTGCGTTGCTATTCTTTCTCTGTTCTATTCTTTCTTGCACATCTGCTAATCTCCTCCTTGACCGTTGGTATTCCCAGGTCTTTCCGAATGTCCTCGTTTCTAACGCCATGGGGCGTTTACTATTGTTCTAAGAATTTTAGCTTGCATTGTCTCTAGTTTGGTTATATGGCTCATTGCTGTTAAATTCTATCCTCGATCCGTAAAAATTGTTCTTGGTGCTGAAGAAATATAAATGTAGCGTTCCAAAAGAGCGTTAATAATTGGCTCTGTCTGTTGGGTTTTCAAAGGTACTAATATCAAATATTTCGTCAGTTCATCGTGAATCGACAGTATAAATTGATTTCCACGTTTCGTGTTCGTCATTGTTCCAATGATATCCATTTCTATTTTATCGTTTAGTTGCAAAGGTGTGTCTGAAATGACCGGGATTTCCTTGGGTCGAATTCGCGTTATCTTTTTCTTTTAACATGTATAGCAATTTTTGATAAAAGTCTCTACCTTTTCCAGTAAAGCTGGTATTTTATATTTTTCTTCACTACTTTGATAACTTTTCTCTGCTCCTAGGTGTCCTATAGTTTCGTTATGATTTTGACATAGAATTCTATTTACTCTTCTTCTGTCAACTCTTTTATTGGTTCCCATGCAAAAGTTAATTTTTTGTATGTATCATTGAAATAAAGAATTTTGAATTTCAACTGAATTTTTTCTAGTTCTGAAAATGTGTTGTCATCTATTCCAAGGTTGGTGTGATTTTGAATAATCGAATGGATCTTCCTAAGCCAAGTTGTTTCATTATATTCACCTAACTCGTCTTTGGTCAATTGGTAAAAGGAATTGTCGTTTGGTTTCAAATTAAGTCTTTCAAGAATTCCTGTCGCTTTCTTCCATTCATTAAAATGTTCTGTATGATCCATAACAACTTTACTCTTGAGGATTTCTGTTTCTGTGATCACGTGAATTCTGGATAAACTGTCGGCTACCGTGTTATCTTTACCTTTTACGTATTCAATCTCGTATTCGTATTCTTCCAATTTTAATCTCCATCTCATTAAACGTGATGAAGGATCTTTACAATTGTTTAACCATTTCAAAGCCTGATGTGTTAATTGATGTAGGTTGGGGTTGATAGTTAATCGATTCACACAGATTCGATTTTTCTCACTATATTTCTCCGCTTCATACAACACGTCTTAACACACCGGATACACTTAGTCAATCAACACGTGGTCGACTTCTAAGACAAAAGAGCGTCGTTAGAAGTCGTACCAACTTAGCTTGTAGTAACTAGCGATCATGCCAACTTAACTTTCCTCAACACTCCCCTTTGATCATAATTTCTACAAGCCCCATAGCTTTGGTAAAATACTGAGTCTTAACTCTATTTAAGCCTTTGGTAAGAATGTCAGCAACATTCTCAGGACTAGGTATATTATATGTATAATCTAATATTCCCTTCGACACGCAGTTCTTAACATAAAAATAACGTACTTGCACATGCTTAGAACTTTCAGCAACTACTTCATCTTTGGACCATTAAATAACCCCGATGTTATCACAAAAAATCTTGCAAGGGCGAGGACAATATGACAATTGACCCAACTCCCTTAACAGTAAGGAAATCCACACAGTTTCCCCTGCTGCTTCTTGCATCGCCACAAACTCCGCTTCGCACGTCGATTGAGCTATAACTGGTTGTTTCTTGGATAGCCAAGGTATTGCACCACCAGCAATTATGAAGACATACCCGCTCCTAGATTTCCTATCTACCGTAAAGCCCGCAAAGCCCGAGTGACAAAACACCTTCAAAGGTTGTCCTGTTCTTTGGTATACTAGCTTCAAGTCTTTGGTTTTTAGCAGGTATTTAAAAATCAGCCTCACTGTTTTCCAATCGGATACAGTCGGATTTGCGCATCTTTGGCTTAATTTCCCTATTCCACACACGACATCAGGACGACTCACAGTTGCGACATACATTATATGTCCCACAGCTTGTTCGTACAACTTATTATCGAAGGGCTCATCACACTCAATGTCAAAACCGGCTTCACACTCCTTAGCTAGCGGTGTTGACACTCCAACCTCATAAGCAATGTCAAACAGATCCAGCATTTGATCAATCTGTACGGATTGATCAAATACGATAGTGGCACTGTTTGGCTTACTCAGGTGGATGGATAGAAATTGAGTATTTGTACCTAGCATCCTAACGTCTAATTTCTCCTGAATTCTAGTTTTGAACACTTCAATTCTATCCTTCGTTCCAAACACAAGAATGTCATCCACATACACAGCTACAATCGGATCTTTGGACGCATTCACATACACACACGGATCACTCATACATGGGTTCAGACTCACACCTTTCTGAATACTATTTATGTACCTAAACCACATTCTCCCAGCTTGCTTTAGTTCATACAGGCTCCTTTTGAGTTTGCACACATATTAAGTCCTGTCTTTTCCTGGAACTTTAAAAAATTCTGGTTGCTCCATGTATATATCCTCATCCAGAGGACTGTTGAGGTATGCACACTCCACATCGATATGCTCGTAAGCCCGCTCATTCTCTGTACACAGAGCAAGCAAAATTCTTAGAGTTCTGCGTTTTACTATTGGACTGAAAGTTTCTGAGTAATCTACTCCAGGTCTATCAGGGTATCTCTTTATGACAAGCACTCACTTACAGTCTATAACATTTCTGTTCAAGGATCTTTGCACAATGTCCCACACATCTTTATTTTTTAGATTGTCTAACTCCTTCATTATTGCATCAGTCCACTTTTGAGCATCTGGCCCCCTCAGGGCTTCGTACACATTCACAGATACACATATGCTTTGAGTTTTGCAAACGGTCGCAACATGAGCGCAACTATCACACGTCTTTGGTTTATGTAATCTTGCCGACCTCCTGCGCACAGTCGGTATACTCACAGCCTCCCCCGGATTATTCTCACTCGTAAAATTGTCCATGAAATAGTCAGTCTCCCGTTCATCGTTTTCGCCATCACTTTGTGCTTCAACGTCAGTCTGATCAACTCCCCTTCCAAGTTCAAAATTTTCTACGTTCCATATCCATTCTGAGGATCTCCTTTTTATATTACTCGTATCCATCTTAACAATCTTGTAGGGAAACGTATTCTCCTGGAACCTGACATGACAAGATATTATTGCTTTCTTGGTCCTTGGCAGGAAGATCCTATAGCCTTTGACCTGTCTGTCATAACCTACAAATATCCCCTCATCTGCCCTGCTATCGAATTTTCCTCCGCTTGGACTCCTCAGGTACCAGACTCTGCATCCAAACACTCTCAGTCTGTTAATCTCCCCTTGGAGGTCACATCCCTTACCCTTCCATAATTCCAGTGGGATCTTGTCTCCGATGGCAGCGGATGGACATAGGTTCCTTATGTGGCATGCCGTGTTCACAGCTTCCCCCCACAGATAGTCATGGAGCCCTAATTGGATGAGTAAACACCTAGACTACTCAACCATGGTTCCATTTGCTCGTTAGGAAACTCCATTTTGATCAGGGTTCCTAAGGACGGTCTTCCTGTGTAAGATGCCTTTCTCCTTCAGGCAATTTTCAAAATTTTCCCCGGTGTACTCACCTCCGTTATCAGTTTGGAGGGCACGTATTTTGGACTGGTATAAAGCCTCCACTTCCATCTGGTATTCCTTGAAGCACTTAAGTACTTCGCTCTTCCTACTGATGATCCTAACGTACATGAAACGAGAATGAAAGTCACAAAATAATTACCTCCGCCTAATGACTTGCATTGAGTTCTGCCACTAACATCGCTGTGAACGATCTCTAAAGGGCGTTGACACATGTGGTGAGCTGTCCTCGGGAATGGCACTTTTGTCATTTTTCCTTTCACGCAGACTCCACATGGTTCCTCATGTTTTCTCGAGTTCTTCTTCACGCTACTTACAGAGATTTTTCTCATCGCATTTCCATGCAGGTGACCTAATTTCTCGTGCTACGATACAATAATTTTGTATGCCTTCGCCTCAATGACATCAATGTCTTCGTCACTGTGACCAGGTTCCTCCTGATCGTTTTTCACGGAGACATTTGCTACGCGCCTTTCAGAGGGTATTGTCTCTAAGTAGTACACATCGTCTGCTACCTTTGAGTTAAACGCGTCTCCATCATAATGTGTTCCAATGGCCTCATCCCTCGTACACACTGTAGTGACACCCTTCTTTGCCAACTGCCTGATCGAGATTAGATTTACATCTGACTCGCGCACCCACAAAGAGTTCGACAAAGATAGGGTCTAACCACCATAGGACTCAGCCATTTTCACAATAATCGTTCCCTTTCCCTTAACTTCCAGAAGTCCCTTACCAATCCTGATTTGTCCGGTCGCAGGCGCGGAATCCACAAAGCGATGCCTGTCCGGAGTCATGTGATTTGAGGCACCTGAGTCAAGGTAACTGATATTCCCTCTTTCCAAGTAGCTGATGGACTATAAAGCCAATGTCGAGATGAGTCACTTGGACTTTGGTTTGTCTTCTGATCCCTTCTCCTTCTTGTTGTCTTCCTGTCTCTTCTTCTCCCTTTAGTTTTCTTATTGTATTTAGTGATAAAAAATTCGATTCCAATGCTTTAGTTAGGCGGAATTGCAGAATATCCAAGAAGTTCTTATTTAACAATGTTCATTCAACAACGGGTCATCCTCAACGACAAACTCACAATCTACGAATCTGAAGCCTACAACTTGATAACGGACATTCTACGGAAGTTCCATTTCTATGGATATCAAGGTAAAGCTGTGAATTTTGTTGTTCAATATAGAAATAGACGTTCTAACTTATCCCACTTCTGATATCGGGTTTACATTATAATTAGGGTTAGAGGCGTGAAACTAATCTTCATTTTGATTAGACATTGTTATTATGCAACGGAGAAGATATTGACCAGTGCAAAATATGATTATTACAGAATTCGACAAGTAACCGTGGTAATTAGATACTCGAGATGCTAATGACAAAGATCCTAGGCTCAATAACGAATCCGTTGCACACGGGATAAGAAAATGCGCTTTCTTTCAAAATCCAAGTTGTACTCAACTTGCTTATCTACGGTACAAGTATTACTGGACTAACTCTTTGTTAAACATAGAATATCAACGGAGCGTAAAGACACTATATAACTCGTTAATCAGACCTCACGAGAGAATGACCTCAGAGGAAAACTATGATGGGGTGTGTCTAAAGACACGAGATCATCGGATTCGTCGAGTAAAGCCTTCGTTTGGAAAGTGAGGGTAATAGTGGGTAATGGAAATAATTATTAATGAAATAATTTCTTATGCTTGATATTTAGATAACATTGATATGTGGAAAGCGTTAGTGAAATAGGAAATACATTTTTAATAGTTATATACGATATTACTCTTATAATAATTCTCTAAAAAGATTTATAAATTTGTTTCCGAAATGAGCTTTATCGATTGATATAATCAGTTATGTCTACCAATTCGTAACATATTGACCTATATTTACACATTGTATGATTATATTTCCAAATCAAAATAACAAAGTTCTAATTGTTTCATTGTATGTAACATAATACATGGCTTTGATTTACATGTCAAATTCACAAAATGAATCAATATTTCAAATATGTTAATCTGTGATATAAAATAAGAATGTAATTATTTTCTTTTCAGCCACCTTTTGCAAGATCATGTTTCTGGCTTTTGGACATGGGTATTTGTCCTATCAAAGATCCCAGAATTTGGCGATACGATCTTCATTGTATTACAAAGGCAACCATTGATATTTCTACATTTTTACCACCATGTAACTGTTGCTCTTTACTCTTGGTTCACATATGCGGAGACTGCAGCAGCCACAAAGTGGTATACCGTAATGAACTACTTTGTTCATTCCTGGGTATATTCTTATTATACTTTGAAAGCAATGCAATACAAATTACTAAAAGGCTTTGCCATGATAATTGCTACGATGCAGCTGGTACAAATGGTGATTGGTTGCGTTGCAATTAGTGCGGCTTACTATTACCGAAAAAGTTGTGGACTTTAATGCTACACTACGCGTAAAAATTTTATGTTTGGTTTCCCCATCTACTACAGTTATTTAATCCTATTTGGAAAATTCTTCTTCAAGGCTTATCTTTCCGACGAACAGAAAAACGAAGTCGGAGAGAACGTTCACGTCAATGGAAGAAAGGAGTGTTATAAACCAAAGACTAGCTAAAGTATATCAAAGGTTTTGAAATCTTTTTCTATAAACGCTTTCTGATAACATTTCGTGAAAACACTTATAACATGTTTTAGAAGTCTGTATTAGTTCAAAACGATAGAAATTGGTTGTGACATAATGCCAGTGATAATATATTTATTTATTGTAAAACATTTAGTGTTTTTGATGTTAAGGTATGGGGTATGGAGGTTTTCAAAAAAGTTGTTTGTGAAGAAGTGAGAAGAAATAGAAAATCAAGAGCGAAATTTCGTTACGCATATCTTTGAAATACTTTCAGGGAACGTGTTAGTAAGAGAAAAGGATTTACAAAAAATTCTAAAAAGAATACTTTGTAATGTGTTACGACCGTTCGCGGAGAGACGCGGTCGCTAGGAAAACGCGTCAGCGAGAGGCGTAACTTCTCGCTACGATTCGGTTAATCGACGCCGCGAAATAGTCGTTCCCCTGATTTCTGTTAAGATAATAGGGGTGGTTGATTGAATGTGACACTGTATTGTAAGTTATGTATCACAGTTTATTTTACACTTGTAAAGTAGGTAGTTACGCTGGTGCGTATGTACAAGATGAGTGATTGACTTTTCTAGCGGTATAGAAAAGTAGTTGACTTGACTCTCCTGTTGTCGTAGGAGAAGTAAGTTACAGTGGTGAATGACTATTTTCCGGAGGTAAACCCGTTCGAGGGATGTTGACTCGTCTGAAGATGGAAAATTAGTACCGTTCGGTGACGATGCTGTGGCGGAGGAAAGCTAGCGATGTGTCTAGCGCACGGGACCATCGGATTTGTTCATGGCATTTTGGTGAGGAAAGTGAGGGCAATATACATTGCCTTTGATTGGATAGACGAAGGTTTGTGGGCTAGGAAGGGTCTTAGCCGCCCTTGATGGAAAGTGGCTAGTGGGAGGAAGGTTGCATCGTACGTAAGAAAAAACTAACTTTCCCTTGTCAACCGTAGAAGACAATGGTCTTTCGAAAGTTACTTGAACAGATGTTTGTTGGGTCTGAAGGACCTTAGCCAGCAAATTGCTGGGATTTATGACGGGTCCTTAAGAGTATTGAAGGCACGCCGTAAGGATGAGCGGACATCTGGTTTCCGTCTGGCCCGCGGCGTGGGGCCTGGTCTAGGTAGAGTGTTGCCCGACGTAACATAATGTAAGTTTCGATATGTGATTTTAGTTGTATTTTTGTTTGCCGAATTCAACTGTGTAATAAATTCATTTTTATCATGCAAAATATTTTAATGACAAACAATTTAATATTTAGTAACATGTATAGTCGATAATAGATGACTTCATGGGAGATTTGACTTAAGAGATATCCTGATTGAATTGTTCAGCAATATGCAGGACATGGAAATGTCTAATTACAAAAA
Organism: Bombus pratorum; assembly: GCA_930367275.1. Taxonomy (NCBI): domain Eukaryota; kingdom Metazoa; phylum Arthropoda; class Insecta; order Hymenoptera; family Apidae; genus Bombus; species Bombus pratorum. The sequence goes on along the minus strand of OV883995.1, from coordinate 550,492 downwards.
TATGTGATGGTGAATGCAAACATTCATCGTGAAAAAAAGCTTTTGTTAACTAAAGAACAAACTGACGCTGTATATGTATGTGATGTAATCCTGATTCACGACCATGCAAGGAAAAAAAAATTAATAAAAGGAAAACGGAGGTTTATATTTGCGACTTCTCTTTATTACTGCTTTTATGATGCGTACAAATTTCCAAAATGCAAACAATCTTACAAAATTATTTCTATATTTTGTTCATTTCTGAACAATTTTATCGCATAATTTGTTCCTTGACAATATTTCTTGTCAATTCTTACATACTGGCAATGAATACAACTAAGTGGAATCACCCGAACTTCTTCGTTATTGTTATACGAAAAAACTTCATAGGACAAAGTTATATTTACTTATACAGGGTGGTTGGTAACTGGTGGTACAAGCGGAAAGGGGGTGATACTACGCGAAAAAAGAAGTCGAAAATATAGAATAAGTAGTGGCGTTGGCGAAGCGCGCTGGGCCCGCCGCGCCCCCTGGTGGTGTTCGAGCTTGGGCGCTGGCGGTTTAGCGCCTCGGGGCCGTCAAGCAGTCCGATAGGGGAACCGGGCTGCCTGGCACGGCGGCTCCGGCGACGAGACGCGGTGTAACATGGCCACACACCGCTCCATCAGCGGTGGTGTTGGGCTCGGGGGGGGGGGGGGGGGGGGGGAGTGGCGCGCACCGTTTCCCGGGCCTCTCTCCATCGCAGCCGGGACGGTCATCGTGGAGGTTTTAGTCGGTTGAAGTCTGACACTGCTACGCCGCTGTCCCCAGAGGCGGCCTGGCGTCCGTGCGGATTTCCTCCACGTAAACATATATAAAAAAAGAGGGCGACATGTAAGTGAGTGATAAGCTCTCGAGGTAGTCCAGTAACTGACTGTACTGAGGGACTTCCTTACTAGTTAACGTGAGTTCCTATTGCTGTCTGACATTTGAAGGTAATTTTGAACTAATGAGGTCGAGAATGAGCGAGTTTGCATTGGTTGATTCTCCTAAACTATTTAATAAGCCGAGATTTTGTCTTGCCGTACTTGTTAAGTCCCTGAAAGACGTTGGTGAATATTTAGTTAATTTCGCATAATTGATGATTGCAAGGCCGTGACATGACACGATGCATCGTGGACACTCGAACCTCTTCTTGAGGAGGCCCATTGCCTCAAGGTAATTTTCGTTGTTGAAGCTTATTGAATTCATGCAGGCTGCTGCTTCTCCTGTTAGGGCGACCTGCAAACAGTAAAATTTTTGTATAGATGTGAGGTAGTGGTTGTTGTCCATCGTTGAAAATTGAATTTTCGGTGCGGGAAAATCTCTGCCATTGGGTGTCGACGGGGTTAATGGTGGCTCACCCTGTATCAGACTCTTTAATCGAGCTGCCACGGACATGCAAGTTTTTAACGTGTCTCTTTCCAACGTGGAATCCGCTTCGCCGAGGTTCTCTAAACCCTGAGCTGAATAGGCTGTGATGGTTGCAGTTGCTGGTGGTTTGTAGAGCTACTCTGCTAGTGTAGAGGCCGAGGTTCTGCTGCGGGTGTACATGTCGCTGCTGGGGTACTGCTTCTATTCTTCTCATTTTTGTATCGTAGAAGAAAAATCGGACTTCGGTCGCCGGGATTTGAAACCGAGTCCCGAACGTTCGTAACCTAAGGCGCTAACCACTGGGCTGCCGTCGTCCGACGCTAGTTAGTATCGTCCGCTGGTATTTGCTGTCGAGTGCCGCCATAATCCTCTTAGCCGAGTCGGAACCGTTTCCACTTTGCCTGGAGTTGGGGCCCTATTATTCAGGGCAGGGTTATATAATCATCATTAGCCTGGTGCCTATGTACGAACTGGTGGTGCCACCTGTACGTACAAGTAATGATATGTACCCTTAGATGAGTATACTAAACGTGTCCTGCCGTCTCGAGACTATTACAAGTCATGACTGTTACGTATTCGTGCACCAAGTGACACCTATGAAGCTGGACCCGTACTACGGTGTAGCGAGAGCCATATGATAAGCTGCAGTGTTAAGAGTACTGATTCTCTTCACTTTTGCCTAACGCCCTTTTAGTTTAAGATTGTTCTCGATACGCCATGTTGTTGTACGGGTCGGTATGTCTCCAGGCGCGGTGCTTGAGGTCCATTCGCAACCTCGAGAAGAGGTCGCCACATTACGGACCACTTGTATGTTAACAGAAACAGAGTCTGCTCTAAGTAAGTTCCACCGCTATTGAGCTGTTACTTTGGAGTTGTTTTTGTGGGATTTCCGAAATTTTCTCGCGGTTCTAATTTATTTTATATAGTGTCGTATAGTGGCAGCTACCTACTTGCCAAGTCGTGTCACAGGAAAAAACCTGGGAGCATGGGAAGTTACTTTGAACTCCGAGACAGTTGGCCTGATATAGTCGGCTGCCCGAAAGTTCCATTATGATATTTCATAATTAAACATAATAAGATTAGGAAATATTACGCTATAACGATTTGTGAACAATATAAAGGAATAACAACGATGTGTAGGTCAAGGTGTGTGTACGTCGTTGGACAAAGGATAGTGCAGATAAATATGACAAGGTGTATTTATAAGCAGGTTATTTATTATAAATTATTTCAGCGGCGATAGTTAGAGTCAAATTATTAATTTTAGTTTTTCATCGTAGTTAATATTATGTTGATTATGGCCATGATGAAGGCGAATCAGAATAATCCTGGCCGAAGTCGATGGTCTGGACCTATAACAAATAATATCAATGTGGTAACTTATATGGATTTTAGAGTAAGGACAAGTAATGATGTTATATTTAGAGTTAAGTTTAGTTTAATAAGCGATACTCAATACAAAGGACTGATTGCAATCTCGTCGTACGTCTTATTATTATACTCGGCTCTCAACTTCCCGATTCATACTCTCCGGCTCCTCCATTTACACTCTCTGACTTCTCGACTCACACTCTCTGACTTCTCGATTCACACTGCGTCCTCTCAACTCGCATCTGGCCGTTCTAGCATCCCTTTGTCTTTTCCTAGGCCCACCACACACGTGTTCCGCAGGCGCTCGTGGCCAGGGTCACGTAGGCCCTTTTTTCGAAACTATGCGCTTGAAAAGACCGACGACACATTGATGGACCCGACGGCGCCTCGGCTCTCGCGACATTGTTCATGGTTAACTCGATGTTTCAGTTCGCTGTTGAGCGCCGAAGCGTGCAGACCTGTGTCTAGTGCTCCGTAAAGTTCGTAAAAAACACGTGTTGCCCATCCGTCGAAAGTGAACACAGCCAAGCGTTTCCTATCCTTTAGAGAGAAAAAAAAAATCCTACGCTCCTAACCTCTATCCAAATACTAGCCTCATAGCCTCACGACTAGTTATTCAATTTTGAATCAACTAGCTCGATGATGGCCCAGGAATCACGACCAGGCTCTCCTGAGCAAATTCATAATTGCCCCACGTTACCTCCTCCGTGGCAAAAGTGCATCAGGTCTCCTCGTACCAATGACGCCAAAAATTCCAAGAAGCGCAAAATAGAAGTACCAAAAACAAACGCTAACGCCAACGAACAGTCAACAAGTAAAGTGTACACTTACAACAGATTTGCCGTATTGGAATCCGCAAACGACTCCATGGATATCGCTGACCCACCATCAAATCAACACACCCAAAGAAACTCCCCTCCCCCACAAATATTCGTTGATGATGTCATCGACATACAAACGATGATCAAGTCCATAGAGAGGGATATCTCCAAAGAGGACTATAATCTAAAAACCATCAACAACAAAGTAAAAATCCTGCCGACAAACCCTGATGCGTACAGAAGACTCATCAAACTTCTCAAGACCTTGAACGCCAACTTCCACACTTACCAGCTCAAACAAGAAAGACCCTTCCGAGTGGTTCTACGCAAAATCCACCACTCAGCAGACATAGACGAACTCAAATCCGAACTCCTCAAACTCGGCCACGAAGTCATCAACGTCAGTAACATAAGGCATAGAATCTCTAAAGACCCGCTATCCTTATTTTTTATAGACATTAAACAAAAGCCCAACAACAAGGAAATATACAACATCAGTCGACTGATGAACTCAATAATAAAATTCGAACCACCGCTTGTTAAAAAAGAGATAGTGCAATGCAAGAGGTGCCAAAGATACGGCCACACGCAGAAATACTGCAACCATACTTTCCGCTGCGTTAAATGTGCAGGTACACACCCCACCGACCAGTGCACTAAATCACCGGAATCCCCAGCGAAGTGCATCCACTGTCAAGGGGACCATCCTGCTAATTACAAAGGCTGCTCAGCCTACAAAACCCTGTACTCAAATAAGTACCCTAAACTCAGGGCAAAAGAAACAACCAACCTAACACCCAGTCCCCCTAAACCCACAACTACACCAATTCCCCTCACCAATCAAATACCCAGTCCTCCTAAACTCGCAACTACTTCAACCTCCTACGCCCAAGCAGTACAGGGAACCCGAAATAATCCGAATACCCACAACGACCACTCTCAACAAAGTGTCCCCAATGCACCAAACTCAGACAACGTCTCTAGACTCGAAAAGTTAATAGAAAAGCAAACAGAGCAAATAAACAATTTGCTATCACTTTTAACACTTATCATGGATAAATTAATGCGCCCCGACACAAAATAAAACCAAGACTCGTAGCTCTTTGGAATGCCAACGGTCTAGCTCAACACAAACTTGAACTAGAAATCTTCCTCAAACAGCAGCAAATCGACGTAATGCTCGTATCGGAAACCCACTTCACCGACAAAAACTACCTAAAAATAAACGGTTACAAATTCTACCATACCCAACATCCCAGCGGAAAGGCCCACGGCGGTACCGGAATCATAATCAAATCCAACATCAAGCACTACGAACTTCCATCATTCCAGAAAGACTACCTCCAAGCAACAAACGTAGCAATAGAAGACTGCCATGGCACAGTCACCATTTCAGCAGTATATTGCCCTCCCAGACACTCCATCACCAAAGAAGACTTTGACAACTTCCTTGACACCCTGGGCAGTAGATTCATAGCTGGAGGAGACTACAACGCCAAACACACCCAATGGGGCAGCAGACTGAACACAGCAAGAGGCAAAAATCTCTTAAACAGCATAACAACCAACAATCTCAACTACCTCACCACACACGAACCCACATACTGGCCCGCCGACACTAAGAAATTACCCGACCTGTTAGACTTCTTTATAACTAAAAACATCTCGCCAAGATACGTCCAAATCAACTCCTCGGCTGATCTCTCTTCTGATCATTCCCCAGTAATAGCAACAGTCAGCTCAACAATTATCGAGAATACACCCAACGGCTCTATACATAACCAACTCACTAACTGGCAGCTCTTTAGAGAAGTCTTTAACCACTCAACTTCAGCTTTAACTTCACTAAAAACCAACGAAGAAATCGAAGCAGCCACGGAATACTTAAACATGAGCATAATAAACGCTATCCGCTCCTCCACACCGACTGAGACGTCTATCTGTAAACACGAATATCCCAACTACATATTAAAAAAAATAGCAGAAAAACGTAGACTAAGAAGAGTTTGGCAGACCCATAGAACACCGGACGACAAACGCAAATTAAACAACGCAACTAGAAAACTGACCAAAATTATAAAAAATTATAAAAATGACTGTTTTCATAGATATCTCGCCAACTTGTCCCCCACAGCTGACACCAACTACTCCCTATGGAAGGCTTCCAGGAAACTCACGCGCCCCCCGCAAATAATCCCTCCGCTCCGCCGCCCACAAGGTGGATGGGCGCGTAGCCCTATAGAAAAAGCCAACCTGTTTGCCAAACACTTGTCAAAAGTATTTAAACCCCACCCCTCCAAAGCTGCCGCGGACATCACTGAATACCTGCACTCCCCTTTCCAAATGTCTCCTCCAATTGAACCCTTCACTTCTGCAGAGATCATAGACTCAATCAATAGCCTAAACCCTAAGAAGGCAGCAGGGCACGACCTAATAGGCAACAAAGCAATCAAGGAACTCCCCAAAAAAGGGATAGCACTTATCACATCAATCTTCAACGCTATTCTTCGCCTTGAATACTTTCCCAAGGCCTGGAAAACCTCACTGATTACCCTCATCCCTAAACCCGGTAAACCGATACATGAAACAAGCTCCTATCGCCCAATCAGTCTCCTACCTACCCTGTCTAAACTGTTCGAGAAGATGCTAACGAATCGACTCCTTCCACTCCTAGAGGATTTGAAAACACTCCCAGATCATCAATTCGGCTTTCGGAAACAACATTCAACAGTAGAGCAAATCCATCGCATAACCCACATGATCAGCCAAACCCTTGAAAAGAAAAAATATTGCTCAGCGGTATTCCTAGACATACAGCAGGCATTCGACAAAGTATGGCACGAAGGACTACTTTACAAACTCAAAAAAATACTACCACACCCCTACTACTCCATCCTAAAGTCCTACCTAAACAACAGGCAATTTATGGTTAAATGCCTAGACGCCACTTCTGCAACATTCCCAATAGAATCTGGCATACCCCAAGGTAGTGTCCTCGGACCCCTGCTATTCTCCATCTACACTGCCGACTTACCGATATCAACTGAGATAACAGTAGCAACATTTGCAGACGACACAGCGCTATTAGCCTCCCACGCTGACCCGGTAATTGCCTCATCCAATCTCCAACGATGTCTCGACACTATGGAAAAGTGGTTTCATAAATGGGGCTTCAAAATTAATGAAAAAAAATCCTCACATGTAACCTTCACGCTCCGTAAACAAACCTGCCCCCAGGTCACCATCAACAACACAATAATTCCTAGCAAGGACTCAGTCAAATACCTGGGCATGACCCTGGACAGGAGACTTACTTGGAAAAACCACATTTCAGACAAAACGAAGCAATTAAAGGAAAAATTAAAAAAATTCTACTGGCTCACAGGCCGACGCTCCAAACTAAACCTACAGAACAAAATTACCCTCTACAAGACCGTAATAAAACCTGTCTGGACCTACGGAATCCAACTATGGGGAACAGCAAGCAACTCCAACATTGAAATACTTCAACGCTTCCAATCGAAAACGCTAAGAACATTATTAGATGCACCGTGGTATGTAACCAACGAAACAATCCATCGAGACCTCAAGATACCCACAGTCAAAGAGGAAATAGCAAAACACAGTGATAGATATAGCAAAAGAGTCAACAAACACAGAAATCCCCTAATCACTGGACTACTTGATACATCGAACCAGACTCGCAGACTGAAGAGACATTACCCGCTAGACCTAAACGCTAGATTCATTTAGTTATTTATATTAAGTAATATTTACTTATTTACAATACTTACTTACAAATTACACGTATCTATAATAAGTATTAACTTATTATAAATAATCAGCCATGTCACTGCGCCACGCCAGAAAAATTACTGAAAATTCTCAATGTAAGAATTGATCGTAATTTCAATAAACAAAATAAAAAAACTCGATGTTTCTTAGGCCCTTTTCCCGATACTACATTAGTATTAATATAGCAAGTAAATATCGTTTGTAAAGGGATGCATGTTGAGCATAGTGAATTTATGTTGAACAGTTTTTGGATACTAAGTTGAAATTAGATAACAATGTTGTGACTTGTGTTATAGATTTACCCGTTAATTTTAAGGAGACGTAATTGTTTAGACGCCGTTAATTTACTGGGTATATCTCCCTAAAACAGAATGTTTAAATTTTAGATTATATATTGTACTGATAAGAAGTATTTTATTAATATAGCATAGTGTCGAGTCACTACGAGAAAGGAGATCAGTCGTGAAAAATGACAGTAATCGTATAATAACAAAGGACAAGCCAAATATAACAGAATTTTTTTTTTATTTATTTATTTAGATTTTACAATTTGTCCTATAGGACATTTGGTAAAATTTTATAGCGGTGTGATAATATATCATGTGGGTGGTTGCCCCCAGTGGGGTACTATCATCGTGTAAATATAACAGAATGACTCAGCGGCTATCGGGTGGTTGTGTCTATCAAAAGCAAAAGAAATTTTAAAGATCTTAGTTTATAGGACTTGTTGACAATCAATGTCATGCGGTCGATACAATGTTTGAGTGGGCTGTGTTTAGACACACAGCATAATTTATAAAATAAGCAATTCTTATATTTGATTTAAAAATTGATAGCTCGTTTGCGAGAAGTATTTATTAGACAGTGACTGAAATTCAGTTGATAATTTGAATTTAAGAATTAAATAACTAACGAATGAGTTTTTGGTCTATACCATAAAGCACGAATGGAACAGATGATAACGCTCTATAGAGCGTTCGTGCTTGGCAGATGTATTATTTGTTTTGTTTACCTAGTCGATGGATATTCTGCTGCGATGGCGTTACATTTGTAGATGTAAATAATGGGATTGATTGATATTATTATGGGGAGTGAGTGATTACTGCATGCACCTTAGAGTTGTATAGCACTGGTACAGTTAATCGAGAGGAGATAGTGGTTAACTATTGTTAAACTGCATAAAGTGCACTTGCGCTTGCACATAAATTCAATCGAGGTTGTTAGTTAGAATCACGTGACAGGTTAAGGTGTATATTATATCACTGCACGTTTTTCTGGATAAAGTACGCACGATGTTAGGAAAACGAATGATACTCGCGAGTGTGACATGGTTTACACTTGCGCATCTTGCTCGGCCACCCTGCGAGTTTGGTACTTTATTACATTCGAGTTGCGAATATAATAACGACGCGTACTATGACTGGTAGTCGGCGCCATGTTGCGTACGATCTTAGATCTATCATGCAAGATATCGAATCTATTGCGCACGCAAGGAGAGGAACATGAAAATAAGAGCTGGTCACACTATAGCCACAATGCGGGTCCTCCCTAAGGTAGTTTGATGTTATAGGTGACATGAGATTGGGCACACGTCTACGAAGTGCACGATCAACTCTGGCAAGCAGCGATGCCGTAAATGCGGCGCGATGCATCATACGATGATAAACTGCAGTAACGCTCCTAGATGTACGTTGTGTAGTTAGGGATCGCAGGTACATACTAGACAAGTTATGGGGTCGTTAGCGTGCCCCACGTATAGGAAACTGATTAAAAAAGGTACAGTTAGTGGCCAGGCACCCTGAAAGTTCTGCAAATCAGTATCAATAAGAGCAAGCTTGCGCAGGACCTGATGCAGCAGTTTGCCTGGGAGCGTCGGGTCGACGTTGTGATCATTTCAGAACCTAATCGACAACTCTCCTTCTGGTATAATGATACGAAGGGGGATGCGTCCATCTGGGCAACAATATTTAATGGCTTCTACCCCAGCGAAGATACGTTTGCTGAAGAGGAGGGGTATGGCGAGATCAAGAAAGGGAAAGCGTACTGCGTGAGTGGCTACTGCTCGTCTAACGTCAGCCTGAACATCTCTGACGAGTACTCGGAGAGACTCGACATATCCATTGGGGCAGCCGCGAAGAGATGCAAGGAAGTTGTCAACTCAGGAGATTTCAATGCATAACATAAGGCATAGGGTGGCACCAAGACTGACAGAAGGAGAAGGATGCTTTTAGAGTTTCTGGATAGGATCCACCTTGCTCCTATTAGGATCGGAAAGGATTCCACTTTTCAGACAGGTACTAGGAGGAGTTTCCTAGACATTATGCGCTTTAGTGGTAGCCTCTTTAAGAAACATAAACGCTCTATGGTCTTTGGGGATTACATCGCCTCGGATTACAGTTATGTGCTACAATGAATTTAAAGGCTTGGTTATGCCTAGGAATAGGGGATGTTTTGGGTATTCGAAAAAAGACATAGTGCCGAAGATGATTTTTAAAAACTTTTTATGATAAGAAGGTTAAGTTATTGGAAGCTCGGGCAGGCGTAGCGGAATACGGAGGATTCCATGCAGAAAATTGCGTCAACGAGAGTTGTAAATTCCCGTTACGATTAGATAATCGACGCCACCAGTATTACTGGTTCGAAGGAATGGCAAAATATGTTCGCAAATTCGTAGAGAACTGCCACGCTTGTCGAGTTTCGAAGGCCAGTTCAGCCAAAGTACAAGCCGAACTGCATCCCATACCCAAGACTACCGTACCTTGGCATACAGTGCACATGGACATAACGGGCAAGTTAAGCGGGAAGAGTGACTCGAAAGAGTACGTCATTGTGTTGGTTGACGCATTCACCAAATTCACATACCTGTACCATACCCGTAAAATAGACTCCCTGAGTACCATTAAGGCACTTAAGTCGGCCATATTTCTATTCGGCAGTCCCTGCCGGGTAGTGGCAGACCAGGGAAGATGTTTTACGGGCAAAGATTTTCAAAGCTTTTGTCAAGATAGAAACATTAAACTCCACCTGATAGCAACCGGTGCTAGTAGGGCCAATGGACAAGTAGAGCAAACAATGGGCACGCTAAAAAATATGTTTACGACGGTAGAAACGACCGGGCGGTCGTGGCAAGACGCGGTCGGAGAAATACAACTGGCGTTAAATTGTACCACCAACCGTGTAACTAAGTCAAGCCCGTTAGAACTACTGATCGGTAAAGCAGTAAAACCATATGACTTGATACTACCCGATAGGATAGAAGAAAAGACAGTAGATATCGCGGAAGTAAGACAACAAGCCATAAGGAACATAGAGTCTAGCGCCAATTACGACAAGGACAGATTTGACGAAAAGAAAGCTAGAATAGTCAGGTTTAATCTCGGCGACCTCGTATTACGAAAAAACGAAGAAAGGAATCAGACGAAGTTAGACGCGAAATTCAGGGGTCCATTCGTGATAGCAGAAATTCTAGACGGAGATAGATACACTTTAAAAACCTTAGACGGCAAACGATCGTATAAGGATAGTCATGACAGACTGAGAAAAATGCCAGAAAGTTGCGTCCCTGCTGAGTTGGACGTCTGCGGTGACGACAGCGACGGTGATAATAACGACATAAGTACACTACCCTCAGAGGATCATTAACACCACATTGTGGTCGTAGTAATATGTCCAGTGTAGTATCGTGCGCCTCCGTAAAAAATCTTCTGCGATATCGTGCGCCTCCGTAATATACCCACTGTGACCAATATGGTATCGTGCGCATCCTTAAAATACCTACTGCGATATCGTGCGCCTCCGTAACATACCCACTGTGACCAATATGGTACCGTGCGCCTCCGTAAAATATCTTCTGCGATATCGTGCGCCTCTGTAATGTACCCACAGTGACGTTTCGCACTTCTGTAACATGGCCAATATGACATTGTGCGCATCTGTAATATTCCCACTGTAACGTCTTACGCTTCAGTCACACACCCAACGTAGTAATATGATCCAACAAACTGAGATTCATCAGTGTACGAAATCGAAAATGATCTGTCGCGTCGTTACGATCTGACCGATAACTCACAGGATGCGACTAGCACTTTGAATACAAATTATAACGCTACGAATTCTTGTTTTCTTTTATTTTTCTGTTGTCAAAGCTTCGAACGAAATTCCGTTGTTACACTGGACCCTTGACTTACTTGGAATATTTAATTGAATTATAAATAATATCGGTTATATTGAGTCTAATGTAAACAAAAAAAACGCAATATTTTAGTTACACACGAGGACGTGTGATAGTCAGGATGGCCGTGTCGGAGATGAAAGAACACCGGAGCCTTGGATAATCCCGCAACGCTGTAATCTAAAGTTTACTATATCTGTAATGTTCGTTCGCGGTCACGGGATGAACGCTTTGTCTAGCAAAGGCATGGAGTAATTCTATAGCTCTCCTTAAAAGAAATATTTCTGGCGGCACGCGACAGTAAACATTCCAACAGTTTCTGCCCCGTGGCTCGCCACACGCAGACCCTATTCTTCGAGTAAGATGATTGCCAGATGTCGATGCGTCTCCGCAGTACATGTCCAGCTAGCCTGAGGGCCCGCTATAAATCTTAAGATTTAGTTGACTAAAGTTCTTCAAACAAACAGTCTTTGTCCCAACTACGGGAAGATAGGGGAGACCTATTTTTCAACGAACGGCGTCTCCCACTAGCAACTTTCCTTTGAGGGCGACGAGCATCTTTTTCTAACCACCGATATGGAGATTGACCAATTAGCAGCAACGCCAATTTCCCTTACTTTCTGAACGAAGGCTATCCTCGACGAATCCGATGATCTCGTGTCCTTAGACACACCCCATGATAGTTTTCCTCTGTGGCATCATCGGGACGGAAATTCATTCTTCCTTGTGGTCCCATCGACGCATAAAGTAACTCCTTACGATCAGTGGATATTACGCGTCCGACTTAGATTTTGCGAGCACGTTCATCTATCATCCCGTCGACCGCGGATTCGTTATTGAACCTAGGATCATTGTCATTAGTTTCTCGAATATCTAATTACCACGGTTACTTGTTCAGTTCTATGATAATCGTATCTGCACTAGTCAATGTCTTCTCTATTGCATAACGACACGTGTAATCCAAACGAAGATTCGTTTTCACGCCCCTAACCCTAATTCTAATGTAAACCCGACATATATAATAATATAATATAATAATATAATATAATAATATATATATATGTCGGATCATGATTCGAATTTTGGGCGCGTGACAACTCTTCATGTGGATTAGCCATCGTTTCACAAAGCCGAGATTTTATTCACACGTATATCCAAGTCTATCACTAAGCTTAACAAATAATAAGTACAACTAATAATAAATTTAACAGATAATAAGTCTAATGAATAATACGATTTACGAATAATAAATTAAATAGCACTATTCGCAATGTTTTGGGTTCAAACGAATCCATGGTCATCGGGATAACTCCTTACTAAGCGAAACTAATCTTAGGCGGAAAATGCGATCGTCGAAAAGGCTCGATGTGTCACTCTCCAAGGCAACCGCAAGAATGCCAGCCTCGTGGAGATTTTTCTCGCTGTACAGACTGCATTTTGTTTTCTATACCCGTTTGGAAGCATCGAGAAGGTTCCAAACGCCGTTGCTAGGCACATTCGTTGGAAGCATCGAGAAAGTTCCAAACGCCGTTGCTAGGCAGTTTCTGCCTGGAGTTTTGATTATTGATACAATGTATGTCCCATTGCATCGGTACCTCCGAGGCAACATCACACGTGTCTAGGCCCACTCTCGAGGCCGCATGCCGCCACAACCACATTTCTCGGAAAACTCATACAACCACTCCAGACCTCCGTTAGACAAAACGTCCATCCCGTGACCGTGGCTACGTTCGGCGACCGATTGTCACCTCGAACCCAATCTCGCTTATTACAAATCTTAAACAATTATAACTATAATAAAATCTAGGCTAAGGTACTAGAGGATGTTCCCAAAATTTCGAAGGAAAGGCTTCGGCTTTCCTTTCATCTCCGACATATATATGTCGGGGTGTCGTTGAGGACAGGGTTGGGGGTGTTCGATGAATCTTCATTAAAAGTAGCCATTGTTGCGGTAGAGCAAAGACACGGTTTATTAACGCAAGTATGGATACACAGATTGGACAATTGACCACGGTGATTAAGTGCTCGCGACACTAGTGATAGTGATCTCGGGTTCGATAACGAATCTGCGGTCAATGGGACGATGGATGAACGTTCTAAGTCCGGGATATTACCGATCGTAAAGATGTTACTCTTTTATCAATGAAATCGCAAGAAAGAATGCATTTCCGTCCCGATGATGCCACAGAGGAAAACTATCATGGGGTGTGTCTAAGGGCACGAGATCATCGGATTCGTCGGGGATAGCCTTCGTTCGGAAAGTAAGGGAAATTGACGTTGCTGTTAATTGGTCAATCTCCAAATCGATGGTTAGAAAAAGATGCTAGCCGCCCTCGCCTCGCCCTCGCGAACGTTGGCGACTGACTGTCGCCTCGAGCCCAAGCTCACTATCACAAATCTCGAGTAAATACAGTCGGATCGAATGACGACAATTGTTTAATTACGCCTATGATAGAATCTAGATTACGGTGTTGAGGGATTTTTCCGAAGTTCCAAAGGGAAGGTTCCGGTGTCCTTCCATCTCCGATACGGCCATCCTGACTATCACACGTCCTCGTGTGTAGCTAAAATATTGAGTTTTTCCAACATTAGACTCGATGTAACTGATATTATTTGCCGTTCAACTAAATGTTCCAAATAAGTCAAGGGTCCTGTGTAATAAGGAAGTTTCGTTCGGAGGTTAGACAACAGAAAAATAAAAGAGAACAAGAATTAGTAGCATTATAGTTTGTATTCAAAGTGTTAGTTGCGCTCTGTGAGTTATCAGTCAAATCGTAATGACGTGACAGATCATTTTCGATTTCGTACACCGATGGATCTCAGTTTGTTGGATCGTATTATCACACTGACCGTGTCGTACAAACGCGAGGTGCCATACTGTGTGTATTGTGGAAGCGCTGAATGTTAGTGTATTGTCGCAGTAGGCGTGTATGGAGACACGGACTGCTGGGAAACTGTCGCACTATACTTGTGTGCTATTGCATTATCGCAGTAGGCTTGTGGCTAGTGCATTATCGCAGTAGGCTTGTGGCTAGTGCATTATCGCACTAGGCTTGTGGCTAGTATATACTCACACTAGGCTTGTGGCTAGTGTATACTCACACTAGACTTGTGTGGAGGCATTCCGTTTGACGTTACCGCCACAGTGTTAATGATCCTCTGAGATCGGTGTACTCGCATCGTAATTATCACTATCGTTGTCATCGCCGCAGACGTCCAACTCAGCAGGGACGCAACTTTCTGGCATCTTTCTTAGTCTATCATGTCTATCCTTATACGACCTTTTGCCGTCTAAGGTTTTTAAAGTGTATCTATCTCCGTCTAAAAATTCTGCTATCACGAATGGACCCCTGAGTTTCGGATCTAGCTTCGTCTGATTTCTTTCCTCGTTTTTGCGTAACACAAAATCACCGAGGTTAAACCTGACTACTTTCGCTTTATTTCTGTCGAACCTATCCTTATCGTATTTTGCGCTCGCATCTATATTTTTTATCGCCTGCTGTTTTACATGGGAGATATCTGCTTCTCTTTCTTCGACATTGTCGGGAAGGGATAAGCCGTAGGGTCTTGCTGTTTTACCGATTAGCAGTTCCGATGAACTCGATTTAGTCACGCGGTTAGTGGTACAATTTAAAGCCAGTTGTATTTCTCCGATCGCGTCTTGCCAAGGCCGCCCGGTCGTTTCTATTGTTGTGAACGTATTTTTTAGCGTACCCATAATACGCTCTACTTGTCTATCGGCCCTACTAGCACTGGTTGCTATTAAATGGAGTTTAATGTGTCTATCTAGACAAAAATCTTGAAATTCTTTGCCCGTAGGACACCTCTCATGATCCGCTATTATCCAGCAAGGACTGCCGAATAAAATTATAGTGGACTTAGGCGCTTAACGATATTGGGGAAATTTATTTTATGAGTATGATGCAGATATGCGAAATTAGTGAAGCTGTCGACCAAAACAATGACACATTCTTTCGAATCACTTTTACCGCTTAGTTTGCCCGTTATGTCCACATGAACTGTATGCCAAGGTATCCTGGTCTTAGGTATAGGATGTAATTCAGCTTGTATTTTACCTGAACTGGCCTTCGAAACTTGACAAGCATGGCAGTTCTTTACGAATTCGCGAACATACTTCGCCATTCCTTCGAACCAGTAATACTCGTACAGTTTCTCAAGCGTTTTATCCCAACCTAAGTGCATAATGGACTAGTGCATATGGTTAATAACGGACCACCAAAAACCTTTTGGGACAATGGGCAAGCAGAGAGTTCTGCCTTTACTCTGTATTTTACGGTGGAGTGTACCGGACCGTAATTCATACGTATTCGCGATATCTTCTGCTAGCTCCTCGCTCTGCAATTTGTTGACGATCTCAGAAATTCGTGGGTCGCGACGTTGTTCCGCTAGTAGCCAATCGTCGGAGATTTCGGTCAGGTTAATTTCTATCTCTACGATTTTGTTGATCGTACGGTGATTCAAGTCTACGGGATTTCGCGAGAAGAAATCTACGTGGGCCCTTCGTTTACCCTCCCGGTATAGAATGTCAAAATTAAAAGTTTGTAATTGAGTAAGTTTCACCTTATCATTAGATGCCTTCAAGGAATTGCAGCCAGTGGCAACAAGAAATTCTTGTCCGCGTAGATAATGACGGAAATGTTTGACGGCGTTTACAACTGCTAACGTCTCTAGTTCATAGGAATGATACCTAGATTCCGCAGGACTACTTCTTACACCGTAATATTCTATCACTCTATTTCTACCTTCAATCTTGTGCATTAAAATAATCTCATATCCATCCGAACTAGCGTCAGTAGGAAGTCCTATCGGATGGTTGGGGTCGAATATCATTAACACCGGCGCTTCGGTCAGGACGGAGATTACCTTTTGTTTTTTTGTTTTTTTTGTCTAGCCGTCCAAGCTACGCTTCTATTACCGGAAGTAAGTGGATACAAGGGTTTCATTATCTGTGAGAATTTAGGGTCAAATTTTCGGAAATAAAAGGCTAAATCTATGAACTGCATGAGCTGTGGTCGTTGACGCAGGTAAAGAAATCAAGGCGTGTATTTTACCCGGGTTGGGACGAACTTCTCCGCTATGAATTACATATCCCAGATAGAGTACCGATGTCTTTAGAAAAGAACATTTCGAAAGGTTAAAAGAGAATCCGGCTTTTACGAGGGTATCTAATACGGTGTTCAATCTTTCTAGGGCTTGATCTACCGAGTGGGCAATAATTAGGACGTCGTCCAAGTAAACATCAACGTACGAATACGCGAAGTCGCTTAAGGCATTGAGAATGGCCCTCTGAAAGACGGACGGTGCATTTTTTTTCAATCCGAACGGCATAGTTATGTACTCGTATTGTCCGTCGGGTGTAACGAACGCCGTATACTCCGTCGAATTAGGATGAATGGGAATTTGATGAAACCCGCTGGCCATGTCCAGGCTGATAAAATATCTCGCGTTCTGTAATCTCGCGATTTGATCTGTAATAAGGGGTAGGGGATACCGATCCGCGATCTTGTTTTTATTCAGCGCTCGGAAATCTACGCACTATCTGTCTGAGCCATCCTTCTTCTTCACGAGTAACATGGGGCTCGCGAACGGTGAATTGCTAGGCCTTACAATCTTTGCTCTAATTAACTCGTCTATTCTCTCGCGCACTATCCTCCGCTCTTCTTCGCTAAGTCTGTAAGGACTCCTTTGCACGGTGACATTAGGATCGATTAACCGTATTTCTAACTGGCCCGTGCTTACGCGAGTACGTGGGAAGCCCGTAATGAACGAATCTTTGAATTTTTCGCGAACAGAAATCAATCGGTCTTTATCGTTACCAATCACGTCGGTGTCAACCTCGTTAATGTTGACCACATCTTCCGTGATTTTACTACAGACGTTAACCACCGTGGTCTTGCAAATATCGACGCCGTTTCGCGTAATATTTACGTCGAAGCCTTGGCTTAAAATTTCACGATCAATCGCGATATCATATTTTAAATGACTATCAGCGAGGGCATGAAAATTTATCACTAACCACTAGCACCTGCAACGGACAAGATTTGAAATGTACGTTTAGTACAAATATTTCTTATTTCTCGCATTACTACTATATCGATCGTTCTTTTGCCAGAAAATCTCAAGATTACGAATTCTTTAGTTAGCGAACACTCGGCTCCAAAATCGAAGTAAAATGGAAACGACTCACCCGGATGTCTTGATCTACCAGTTGGTGCCTCCACTACGTAGAAGTCGATTCGACACTCGTTATTGAAATTATATTCAGGGCACTGCTTTGTAAAGGATTTCCCTCCATAACCAGATTGATAGCTACGTGCCATGCAGCGGAGACGAAGCCCACGGTTTCAAGGTTAAAATACGGTGGCGAAAAATCGTTAGGTTCCACACTCGATTTTTGCACTAGCGACGGAATTAACTCGCGCACGATGGTCGTAAGCTCTTACACTGTTGTAACCGGCACTGATCCCACTTCTGATGTCGGGTTTGCATTAGAGTTAGGGTTAGGGGCGTGAAACGAATCTTCGTTTGGATTACACGTGTCGTTATGTAATAGAGAAGACATTGACTAGTGCAGATACGATTATCATAGAACTGGACAAGTAACCGTGGTAATTAGATATTCGTTTGCTGAGTTTTTAGTGGCACGAGTATTAAGTATTTTGTCAGTTCGTCATGTATGGATAGAATGTACTGATTGCCTTTCTTCGTCTTTTTCAGTGGGCCTAATAAGTCCATAGCAATTTTATCGTTTGGTTCGAGGGGTGTGTCGGTGATACAAGGTTCTTCGCGCGGTCTGATACGTGTAGTTTTGGTTATTTGACAGGTGTCGCATGATTCTATATATTGTTGTATGCGTTTCATCAAATCTGGTATTCTGTGCCGTTTATGAATGCGGTCGTATGTCTTTTGTATACCGGGGTGTCCTACTAAATCGTGATTTTCTTTTAATAATTCGTCTATTTCTTCGTCGCTATATGTTTGGATTGGTTCCCATGCAAAATTTAATTCTTTTACGGTGTCGTTCAGGAATAATAAAATTCGTTTGATCGCGTTCTTCTCGGTTTCTGTGAAACTGTCGTCGCCTATGCCTATCTTCTCGTTTGTATGAATAATTTCGTTTAATTTAGTTAACCATTCGATTCTGTCGTAGTTTCCTAGCTCTGTTTTGGATAATTGATAGAAAGATTTATGGTTCGGAGTCATTTTGAGAACTTTGGGTAACGCGTCGGTAGATTTTTCCCAATCGTGATACTTTTTATCGAGTTCTATGTTCAAATTTTCGCGTTGTCTGGTCAGAACATGTATTCTAGATAGTGCGTCGGCTGCAGTATTATCTTTTCCTTTCGTATATTCTATGTCGTATTCATATTCTTCTAGTTTTAATCGCCATCTCATCAAGCGTGATGAGGGGTCTTTGCAGTTCTGTAGCCATTTTAGCGCTTGGTGATCGGTTCGGATGAGGAATTTCCGCCCTAACAGATATTGTCGGAGGCGTTTTACAGCCCATATTATTGCTAAAAGTTCTTTTTCTGTAGTGGAATAATTTCGTTCCGGTGGGTTTAAAGTTCGCGAGATATAACAACATGGATGTCCGTCCTGTGATAAGATCGCACCTATACCTTCGTTACTGGCGTCAGTCGTTAATGTGAATTGTTTTGCAAAGTCTGGGAATTTTAGTACGGGTGATGAACAGAGTTTGTCTTTTAATGTCTGGAATGCTTCCTGGGTTTTATCTGTCCAATGAAATGGTGTCTCCTTTTTTGTAAGTTCGGTCAATGGTTTCGCGATTTTGGAAAAGTTTTCTGATGAACTTACGGTAATAACCTGCTAGTCCTAAGAAAGATTTGATGTCTGTGGGATCACGTGGCTGTTTGAAATTGCTAACGGCTTCTAATTTTTTGGGATTTGGTCTTACGCCTTCGGCGGTTACTATATGTCCGAGATATTCTAATTCTGGTTTGAGAAATTCCCATTGTCCGGCTGTATTTTGAGTCCGAGTTCGCGTAAGCGTTGCAATACTATCGCGAGGTTGCTATTGTGCTCTTCAATCGACTGTCCGAATATTATAATGTCGTCTAAATATACGAAGCAATGTTTATTTATGAGTCCTCTTAGCGCGGTATCCATCATGCGTTGAAATGTTGCGGGTGCATTCTTTAAACCGAATGGCATTCTATTGTAATGATAGTGTCCTTGTGGTGTGGAGAATGCTGTGTATTTTTTAGAGTCTGTGTCCATTGGGATTTGGTGGAATCCGGAGGATAAATCGAGGGCTGAGAAGAATTTTGCGTTGCCTAGTTGGGATAGTATGTCGTCTATGTCAGGTAATGGATATGCGTCTTGGTCAGTTAGCTCGTTTATTTTTCTGAAGTCTATTACAATTCGCCATTTCTGTTTCCCTGAGGCGTCTGCCTTTTTTGGTACTACCCAGACTGGTGAATTGTAAGGAGAATCAGATGGTTCTATGATGTTCTTTTGTAGCATTTCGTCCATTTGTCGTTTGATTTCTTCTTTGTGGCATTCAGGCGGTCGGTAAGATTTTGTGTTAATGATTTTATTTTCTTTTAACGTTATCGTGTGTTTAGCAAGGTTAGTACATGGTAACAAGTCGGTCTCTAGATTGAATACGTCAAGGTAAAACAGCAATATTTTTTCGATTGGTTCGCGGAGAGTTTTTTCTATATGCGAAAGTCTGACTAAATCTTTAAATGTGGAGACTTGATCGTACGTGTTTGAATTTTCGATAAAATTGGTCATCTTGGCTGGGCACTCACCACCATTGATAAAGCATATCGTTGTCGGTTTTCCTTCCAGGTAGACTGTTTTTGACACTGCTTGTTTTGGAGGTACGTCGTTTTCCTGTTGCAATAAAAGAATATTATTGTCAAGTTTTAATTGTTGATTTGAAAGTTCAAATTTGAATTTAGATAGAGCTGGTAAACCGAGTATGCCGTCTTCTATAATTGGAAAGTTGTCTTCTACTATAAAGAATTCTAGAGTTTTGCCAAATAGTTTTACCAAGGCGTGTTCGTTAGTTTTAAATTTAGAGTGTCCCATCGAGAATTTTCGTTCTTTTGTTATTTTAGGTCGCAATACGCATCTTCGTTTAAGTATGTTAATTCCTGCTCCGCTGTCAACGAGGAATTTATGTCGCCGTCCGTCGGATCGTAAAAGTACTGTGGGGAGACTTCCTGTTGTGGCGTTAATTCGTAAGTCTGGTCTATTGGTTCCTCTGTTTCTTCCTTGTGTGTCTCGAGATTGTGGATCGCTGGTGGTCTCGGAAATTGGCTGGGCGTTTGAAAATTTCTGCATTGACTAGAGACATGTCCGATCTGATTGCATTTGAAGCATTTGAATTGAGTCCTTATGGCAAGTGGCATTTGTTCACTTTGCCGGAAGCTTCTTGGCATTGGATTAGGTGTTGGAGTTGGTTTTTTAATGATTAGGTTGGGATTATTAGTTGTTAGTTGTCGCTGTTCAGGGAGTCGTAATCGTTCCATCGGTTTTGGTCGTCGATTTCGATCTTCCCTGAAGAATCGCTCTATGTCGGTGGCTCTTTTCTCGGCTTCAAGGATATTGTATGGTGGATTGGCGAGTAGAAATAGTCCTATTTCGGTTTTCAGACCTCGAATAAAATCGGTTACGGAGTCTCTTAAAATCCTGTCGTTCATAGCTCGTCTATTAAATTCGTCACAGTACTCGTTCGTTATACTATATTGTAGCTTATTGAGCGCTCTGCGGAATCTGATAATATAACTTTGCACACTTTCGTCGTGACGGTGTCTCGTTTCGCGTAGCTGGTCTTGTTGTTCTCTAACGGAGTCTTGGGTGGCTACGTTTCGGCGTAGGGCATCGTACAGGTGTCCGTATTCGTTGATTGGTATATTGCCAATGGCCATTGCGGCTCTACCCGTGATTTTCCCGATTTTTATCATTTTTAGTAATAGCGTGGGTTCGTTACACATGGCTCGTAATTCACGTACTTCGCGTATGAACTCTTCTACTCCGATATCGTCTTCGCCGTTTAATTGTGGAATGCATGCTATCGCGTCTTTGGGCCGCAAGCTCGGAGGGGCGAATTGCGGTAGACGATCTTCGTAAGAAGGATGGTTGTCTGCTTCTGTTTGAATCGGAACGCACGGTGGGGAAGTTCTATCTTTCGCGGCAACAGATTTGTCCATGGTGATAAGGGAGCCTAGTTCTGTAGTAGCGTCGCGTCCTATTTTTATTTTGGAGATATTTTTGGCTAATAGTTCTATCTCCGCTGTACGCTTCCTATTTTCACTGTCGGCTGTCCGTTGTGTCTCTTCCATACGTCGCGTAAAAAGTTCGATTTGTTTTTGTATCATGTCGAGTCTGGCAAGAATCGAATTATCCGTAGCTCCGTTTGTAGAAACGGTTTCAATAGTTTCGACTTTGTCCTTTCGTGATGTAGACATGATTCTAATCGGGCTTATTGAACTATCGTAGCTATTTGAACTCGAAACGCTTGAGAAACTTGGTTTTCTCACACGGTAACGTAAAAATAAATCCAGATTTCCAGCTCACCGTGGTAGTTATGACCGTTGAGGAGTCTCTGGGATGTTTCCTCTCTGGTTGGTTTTTAGTTTCCGAATCTTATTCGTAGGCTTGCTCTGCGCTGACCGTAGTCCTCTCGTCTAGTTTCACCGTAGTGGAACGTTGAAAGTTGCTGCAGGGCTTCGTAGTAGCAAAGATTCGCAGTGGTTCGCTGATCCTTCGATCTTCAATGATGCGCGTACGCCGAAATCGTGATTTCGTTTACACTGAAGCGAATGAATCCTGGCACGGATCGCCAAAAATGTAGCGTAAAAATTAAGTTAAAACAAGAAACTTGTCAATTTCCGAATAGGAAATCGATTTCTTTTATTTTTACTCAATTTGTACAGTATTATTCTTGGTTCGCGATGATACACTTTTCGATACATGGGCTAGTTGAGAATTGTTTCAGACTGACTGGATGATGATAAAGGGTGCATTTATATTGTTTTATTCGTCGGAGTGGGAGAAGGCTTTGTTTGTACTTATCATATATTTCGGAGAACGGCTAGAGTGACCGAATGCCACCCAGGCGGCTGAGAACGGATGGTGACCGGACGGTCACACGTGATAAGGCGCTCGGAATTTTGGTTTATCATAAGGCTGCTCGAATTTCACCTGTGATACGTGCATCGTGCGGCGACGGCTAAGCGAGCTGCTGCCCGAAAGGGTAGGTTCAACTTGTCCAATGATCCGGAAAGGTAAGGGCAGGGTTTTTCCAAGTCGCGCGCCGACCATTTGCGCGCCGTTCCCCGGGCATTGGACGCCTGATGGTAGACGAACAAAGCAAAGCCAGTGTGAGTTTTACACTCGAGGTATGGCGCGGCCTGAGGCCTAATGCTTAGACTACTTGTCTCGATACGGGATAGCGCGTCGGCTACCTCATTTTCTTCGCCTTTTACGTACCGGATATCTGTTGTGAACTGGGCTATGTAGTCGAGGTAGCGGAATTGTCGAGGCGAACATTTTTCGAGTTTCTGGCGAAATGCGTAGACGAGGGGTTTGTGGTCCGTATATATTACAAATTTCCTGCCTTCGACGGCGTGTCGGAAATGTTTAACAGCGGTGTAAATCTCAAGCATCTCACGGTCGTAGGCGCTATACTTTTGTTGCGCAGATGTTAAAGATTTCGTAGCAAACCCTAGCGGTTGCCACTTGTCGTTCGCGCGTTGCTGTAAAACGGCTCCTACTGCGTAGTCGGACGCGTCTACTGTGAGGCTGACGGGCGCACCGGGTGTCGAGTGCGCTAACAATGTGGCATCCGCGAGAGCGCGTTTTGATTCCTCGAAGCTGATTTCCGCGCGCTTGGACCACTCGACGGGCACGTTACCCTTTTTCGAGCCTTTTAGCAGCTCGTTAAGCGGTTGCAAAATTTTTGCGGCCCCCGGTATAAAACGTCGATAGAAGTTAATCATACCGAGGTACCTGCGTAATTGTTTAATGTCCGCGGGTTTCGGAATTTTAATAATCGCCTCGACACGCTCGGTTGGAGGCTTTATTCCGTCGGCGTTCACGGTGTAGCCAAGGAACGTGAGTTCGCGCGCGCCGAATTCGCAATAACTACGCCGTAATCGCTGAGGCGGTTGAACAACGTTCGTAGATGTTCGCGGTGCTGGATCTCGTTCTTCGACGCTATGAGGAAGTCATCTATGCACGCGTAGACAAAATCGAGACCACGGGTGACTTCGTCGACGAATCGCTGACACGTTTGCGCGGCGTTTCGAAGCCCAAACATCATATTGGTTGCTTCGAAAAGTCCGAACGGTGTCGTTATTGCCGTTTTCTTAATATCTTCCGGTGCGATAGGTATTTGATGGTAACCGCGAACAAGATCGATTTTTTAATATATGCGCTTACCGTGTAAATGATGGGCAAAGTCCTCTATGTAGGGAGGCGTGTATCTGCCGGGTATCGTGCGAGCGTTTAACGCACGATAGTCGCCGCATGGTCGCAAATTTCCATCCTTTTTGGGCACGACGTGAAGGGGTGATGCCCACGGGCTTTTCGATGGACGCAACACGCCCTGTTCCATCATCAGCTCAAATTCAACTTTTACCAGCTGGAGCCGGTCTGGTGAGAGGCGTCGGGTTTGTTATAAACCGGCGGTCCTGGCGTGGTTTCAATGTGGTGTACTACGCCATGTCGGGCCTTCTCCTTCCCAAAAGACGGAGGTCGCGTGAGGGTGGGGAATTCCGCCAGTAGTTGGTGGTACACCGAATCGCCGCACATAATCTTCACCGATGGCGTGTTGT
The DNA here is from genome assembly GCA_930367275.1 of Bombus pratorum. Classification (NCBI taxonomy): domain Eukaryota; kingdom Metazoa; phylum Arthropoda; class Insecta; order Hymenoptera; family Apidae; genus Bombus; species Bombus pratorum. Next base: position 526,133 of record OV883995.1, on the reverse strand, counting down.
TTATGGCGGCCTACCCCTTCGATGATAACTGGGTTGTCGTGTCGATTGATCTTTTACTTCGTAGGTCCACGAGCAACCCGTAGTGGCTCAGGAAATCCATGCCGATGATAGGTATCTGGACGTCGGCCACTGTGAAATGCCACTTGAAGGCGCGTCGAAGGGATAGGTTGAGGTGGATCGCGACGGTACCATACGTCGCAATTCGTGTTCCGTTGGCCGCGAATAATTCGTACTCGCTCTTTTTCGCGGGTCCCTGCATTTTATTGAGCGGGTAGACGCTGATGTCCGCGCCGGTATCTACCAAGTACGAGATGCGCGTATTCTTGTCGAGAACGAATATGCGGCGGGACATCAAGCCGTCGTCGTTCGCCGCGTCTACGAACGGCCGGCCCCGTTTCCCGATTTCCACGTACACGGTGAGGTGCAATTTCTCGCACGTCCGCCAAACATCGCGTGATAAAAGCACAAACCACCTTGCCGCGACGGGCTTCGGGATCGCGAACCGTTGCCGTCGGTTCCCGATGGTCAAAGCGTTGATTTGCGCCTGCACCTGCACCACTTGTTCCTTCAACGCGTTGATGGAGGCGGCTATGGCATCGATTGCTCCGACGCTGTGTAGCGTGGAATTACCTACGGTCGTGGTTCGGTCTGTGCTGACCGCGACTACCTGTCCTAGTTCCGGGTGTATTTCGTAGATGCTGTCGGCGATCGCGGTCAGATTTTCGGGGCTCTTATCCTGGGCGGCGGCCAAGACGCGCTGCACGTACACAGAGAGTCGGCCTTCCCAGAGAGTCTGGATGAGTTCATCTGATGTTGTAGGACTGGCGAGACTTATCAGGTCCCGGTAAAATTGAGAAAGTGTCCTATCCCCTAGTTGTTCGCTCTCTATAATTTTACGCAGGCGTCGGGCGTCTGACTCGTTCAGCCTCTTAATGAGTTCCTTTTTGAGAAATTCGTACGGCCCGCTCTCCGGTGGATTAAATACGATATCGCGGAGGAGTCATACATACGGTTTGTCGATATTCGCGATGGCGGCATTATATTTGGCCTCCTCGCTCGTAATCCGGGCGTGTTTGAACTGTGCCTCTAACACATTAAACCACAGCTCTACGTCATCCGCCCAGAACGGTGGTATGCGGAGCTGAGCGTTTACCGCGTCCACGTTACCGAGCTCGTTTTTGTCGGTACTCGTCATCTCGATCGTCTATACTCGCGGAGTTCGAGGTCTTATAGGCACTCACCCGGTTATCCTATCACCTTGATCACGTCGGGGTCACGAATTTGTAGGATGTTAACTAGTGAGACGATCGGTAGATAAAATCGTCGTTTATTTAACTCGTCACTACAAATCGCAAAACAGTGTGTGTATACAGCCGTATGATCGCAGTTTCTAAGCCTCCTTTTCGATCGCGTCCGTTTATTTATAGGAGTCGGGGGAAGGTCGGAAGATTCGAACTTGCCTTTGTTTCGCGGTCACATGTAGCAGCGGCGTTGTTTTGCTCGGAGTTTGTTTATTCTTACAAAATACGTAACCTAACGGACTTCATACTCCGGAGCAAAACAACGACATGATTTGAATCGAATTCTAACTTGTGTGCCGCTATAGCCACACACCGCTCCATCAGCGGTGGTATTAGGCGCGCGGGGGAGGCCCCGTTGCGACGCTCACACCGGTTCCCGGGCCTCTCTCGATCGCAGCCGGGACGGTGGTCATCGTGGAGGTTTTAGTTAGTTGGACTCCGACACTACCACGCCGCTTTCCCCAGAAGCGGCCTGGCGTCCGTGCGGATTTCCTCCACGTAAATATAAAAAAAAGTAAAAAAAGAAAAAAGCTCAAAACTGATAAAAGTTATAAAGCAGTAATCAAAGGATTACATCCAAAAACAAATACAAATAACATATGCGAGGAACTAGCTAAAATCGGAGCAATAAACAACATAACCAGGTACGATACTAAACAACCATTACCGCTATTCCTGATAGAACTCGAACCTAAAAACAATAACAAAGAAATTTTTGAAATTAAGAAGGTTCTAAACACAATAGTAACAGTGGAGCCACCTAAACATAAAAAAGACATACCGCAAAGCACACGGTGTCAGCAATATGGACACACAAAGAATTACTGCAACAGAAACCCGGCGCGTGTCACATTCGCAGGAAAGCATCTAACAACAAACTGTCCATACATAGGAAAAATAAATGAAGTAAAATGCTACAACTGCAATGGAAACCACCCAGCTAGCTGCAAAGGCTGTGTAGTCAGAAAGCAACTGCAACGTAAACTGTTTACGCCGCTTCGAAACAGGACACACAACAACTTTTGTTACGCCGCCTAAAACATCTGCATTCCAGCCGTCGCGACCGGACAGCCAGCGGCCTGCGTAACGTCACCTCGACCCTCAATAAACCTAAGGACCCACTATAGACTTTCTCTTTCATTGTCTATTATCGACGTGTGTCTTCAGTCAATTCGTTTGTCCTGAAGAATTTCTCTAGTCTAAAAATATTTTCGAAGCACATCTGGCTTTTGGAGAGGTCCTTGGGTTTATTAGGCACACTTAAAAAATACGGAGAAAGCGGATATACACCTATTAGGAAAAACCGAATAGCTAGCTAACAAACAAGCTGGTTTTTCCCATGTACACGAACCACGATGGTAGGAGGCTTCCTACTCATCCCTTAAGACCTCAGCGTAGGTTACAACCAATCGACATCGCAGATCGTTACCCTCACTTTTCTAACGAAAAGTGTGAACAACGAATCCGCGTTCCTCAGGCAAAGGGGCACACCTACACCGAGCTTTCTTCCGTATTAACATTAGAACGACAAGTTAGTTATAGCTCAGCATCGTCACTGTAACTCATCTCCTAAGACCTCGGGAAAGTCAACTACTGCTCCTGCGACATCAGGAGGTTCACTAAAGTTGTAACACATCGAACGCCTAACGCAGCATTCAAAGTCGGTTCTCGGTATCATCGAACATTCACATACGCTATTAAATATCATATCGTGCTGCGTCCATTAACATACGACATTCAATTATAAGAGCCCTGCTCTAGTGCGCATATCTATATTATCTTCGTGCGACAAATTGTTATCTATTTGTAACTACCCGACGGTGTAAGTTAAGTGTTGGAAATATATAATTTATAATTCTGTGAATCACAGTGTTATATAAACTTAATCACCCCTATTATCTTAACGGAAATCAGGGGATCGATCAATTCGTGGTGTCGATTATCATAATCGTAACGGGAATTTACGACTCCCGTTGACGTCTCTCCTCGCGATTGCGTCTCCCCGCGATTGGTCGAAAATACAACTTTCACGCGCAACAGGATAGCACAGAAACTGTGACAACACCAAATCTACAGCACGTAATGAACAGTAACCACTGTAACACAAACTCCGTTGGTAGCCGCAGCTACGCGCATGTAGTCAAGCAATCGCCAACCTTAGATAACCAAAATCAGAACAATAACAGCAACGACACTACAAAAATCAAGGAACTGGTCAAACAATCCATCAAAAACAACGAAATGCTAACAAAAATGATAAGCGAACAAAACGCAGTTCTCAGACAGCAAACGCAACAAATCACAGTCATGTTACAACTTCTTACAAACATGCTAAGCAAAAAATAGAAACGGACACGCTGAAAAAAGCAGCCTGGAACTCAAACGGCCTACAACAACGGGCCGCAGAAACTAAAACATTCCCGTATAACAACAATATAGACATATTACTACTCTCAGAAACACAATTCACTCCAAAAAGCTACTTGAAAATACCATACTACACCATACATGATACCAAACACTCCTCAGGAAAAGCACACGGAGGGACCGCAGCGATAATAAGAAACGATATCAAACATCACTTACACAGCCAAGTTAGAAAGGAATATACGCAAGCAACCACCGTTACAGTACAAACTAGCAGCGACCACTTCCATTTGTCAGCAGTATATGTACCACCGCGATACAAAATGACAACACAAATGTGGGAAGAGTACTTTCAACACTTAGGTGACAAGTATATCGCAGCGGGAGACTACAATGCAAAGCACACGCTATGGGGATCAAGAATTACTACACCTCGAGGTATAACCCTGGAAAAATACATTAGAAACAACAACCTCAATATGATCTGAGCAAAATTCCTGATCTACTCGATTTTGCAGTTAGAAAGGGACTAAACGCAAGTAAACTAAACATAGCACCCAGCCTCGAGCTTAGCTCCGATCATACACCCATAATAATTACATACAGAAACAAACCAATACTTTGTAGCAATCTAGAGACATTATGCAACAAAACCACCAAATGGCAAACTTTTAAAGAAATAATCGAGAGAAAAACCGACTGCAACATCCCATTGAAAACACCCGAATACATCGAACAGCCGGTAACAACATTGGCAGAAACTATCCAAGCAGCAGCATGGACAACCACTATACCTGAACCAACCAACAGGCAAACAAAAATAATGCCACCAGACATACTTGAAAAAATTAGAGAAAAAAGAAAAGCGAAAGCAAAATGGCAAAAACATAGAACACGAGAAAACAAAAAACACATAAACAAACTTGTAAAGGAAATAAAAAACAAAATAAAAGAGCACTACAATAACGAATTCGCAAAATTCATAGAGATGCTCTCTGCACATGAGAGCTCCAACTCCTCTCTATAGAAAGCCACGAAAAAAATAAAGAAGCCAATAAAACTAGTCCCAGCAGTCAGAAAAGCAGATAACACATGGGCAAGAAGCAACGAAGGGCAAACTGAAGAATTTTCCAACCACCTTTACAACACATTTACACCACATAATATCAACAACAGCAACCCCAAATGCCATACTGACGAGGATGCGCAAACCACTAGTACTTCAACTGACAAATACTACACCATACCTAAAACAACAGCACAAGAAATTAGAAACATAATCGAGAAAACAAAAAATAATAAAGCACCAGAAATCGACCTAATCAATGGTAAAATCTTGAAAAACCTTTCGCCAAAAGCGATAAGACTAATGACAATAATATTCAATCCAATACTAAGAATCCAATACTTTCCTAAACTATAGAAACTAGCACAGATCATAATGTTACCTAAACCAGGCTAAGACCCACACCAAACTGCATCTTACAGACCAATATCACTACCTCCTGTATATATCGCTCTTGCAGTATATTGTAGTATATTTGAGCATATTGTATTATATTTTGATGCATACTACCTCTTCGATTGCTTGTTTCTATCATTAATACAAAAGAATAGACTGAAAATGCTTACTGTGATCTCAACTTAAGAAAAGAGACACTACTTTTCATGTATATACAAAACAGGAACATATATCAACCTGGATGATGACCTTCATTGTTAGATTGAAGTTTAGATTTAAAAATTTGTATTTCAAAATGTAGTAAGAAGAAGATAAGACAAAGTGCAATTTTCAGAAGAACATGTTAATTTTATCAGCGAATGGAATTGTTAATAATACTGAAAATTACTTTTATTTTTACTGAAATTACTGAAATTGATATTAAGATCAGTGAAATTATTATTTTTCTAAAAATATTCAAGCCTTGAACTTTTTTTTCGTGGGGAGATCCTCATGGACACTGTCGGGGTAGTGTCGCACTTACCGACTAAAACCCCACGATAGTGTCACACGCTCAAGAAGACCACCGCTTAGAAACCACAGTATAAAAACCCTCCAAAATAAGCGCTCGAATCAGTCTATTAAAATGTTTTCATGCAGTCTCTTGTAATACTTTGAATCATTCTGTAACACTTTGAACCGTTACTCTGTTGGATCTGCATAATAAACTCTATTATCATATATAAAAGTCAATTTCTTCACCTTGGCCTACTTGACGCCTAATAGAGGTGTACCGGGACCTCTTTCGAAATTCAAGCCTTGAAATGCTCCGCATAATCATCGGATCTGAGTATTGAATACAGGAAATATCCGGGTAAATTTAGTTAAAAATGTTTTCGCAGAAGGAAGTCAATTTCAAACAGTAAGTTAACTTGAGAGAATTAAATTACAAAGTTCTGGCAGAATAACATAATTTTGCATAAAAATAATAAAAAGGTGAGTACGTCGAAACATTTTACAAAAAAACAAAGCATGAAGTGTTATAAAAAGTGAATAAAAAGTGAAGTGAAGTGAGTTTATTCATTTTACAACATATTTTATATAACATGCTCTATCAGTTTGTTACCTCAAATTTGCCTTTTATTTAAATTTTCTTACATAATTTTCATAATATATTCATGAAGTAATGTTGCATATATAATACAATTCTATAGACCTACTACGAGAAACAGATCTTAAAAACAACAACACTAGTAAAGAAGAAGCGTTCTTCAAGCCTAAATCCAAATATGATACAGTGCTGAAAAACTAGGATTAATATATCATAACAAGCAAAATGTATCCTCATAATCTATGTGCTACTAGCTATTTCCCACATGTTCAACGAGATATGAAGTACAGAGGACGTATAAATTTGTTCCTTTATTTTTGTTGAGTCACAAATCAGAATATTGAGTGAGTTATTTTCCCGCGGATTGTGAAATCATAAATTGTAATAGTGTCACGGCTCATTTTATTATCGTAACATCTGTTCAAAATTTGTCAATGTATATTGCGACCTGGAGATTACGGTAGTGAATATGCAACAATCGAATGCCCCAGCGAGAGTCGCTCGGTCGTTATATTTATTCTTATCATGAGTTCGATAACAAAATATCGTGTTTAACAGTCGTATAGAGAGCTCGATCATTCTGGATTATTCTACAATTCCTTCTTGGTTTTGGCATTTCATCTACATTGTAATAACAGTTTTGACAAATGTTACGGTCGAAAATATTTTAATAAGCGGGTTGCAGTAATTGGTAACAGTAAGTGAGTAATTCTCCATACACATCCTGGTGATAGGCTTTTTTTTCTTTTTTACGTGAAGAAATCCTTATGGACACCCGCGACAGCGGGTAGTGTCGTACTCTTACCGACTAAAACTCCACGGTGGCCTCCTGACGTTCTGGCCCCGAGTTCTCTTACGAATTTCATCGATCGACACCCCCGTCTAATTCTTCACAGAAACCTCCTACCATCCGGTCACCAGGAGGACCACTCCCCTGGGGCCACTCTTCTAATTCGTTTCATCCCGGAGTAGCCTTTCTCCACGTAGTCTTCTTTCCTCTCTATTAGTCATCGCTGGGTGGCCAGTCCTCACCCTTTCTCTCTCCGCCCGCTCCTTTGCCAGCATTACCTGCTCGCAGAAGTTACGGATGGCGGCTCGGCCCAGGCCAGCCTCGAGTATTACCTCCACTAGTTTCTCCGGGGTGAGCTCTTCTCCCACCTCCGTTTGCAGCACTCTCCTGGGCTCCTCCCACGCCGGGCAGGATGTTAGGGTGTGCTGCGCCATATCCTCCTCCGTCCCGCAGTGGTGACAGATGGACGTATTCTCCTTTCCTATTCGTTGCAGGAATTCCCCAAATACTCCGTGACCGGTTAATATTTGGATCATCCTGAACGTTAGTGGAGCTCCTCTGTTGTTCCTCCACCTCTCCCAGTTGGGAAGCACGGCGCAAACCGCCCGGTGTGGTCTCGCCCGGGTTTCTTCTTGCAGCCACGCATGCCAGCGTCTCCATATGTTCAGCTGAACCTCACCCAAGTCAGTGTGCTGGAGGGTCTCCTCGGGTCTCCCTTGCATCAGGATCTTCTTGCCTGCGTATCTCTCCTTGAGTGCGAGGGCCTGCAGCTCGAGGTGGGGGGAAGGACGCAGCCAGGACGGTGGCCGATGCGTATGACACCGTCCTGTAACCTCTGATGATTCTTATGGCTGTCGTCCTCTGCAGCCCTCTCACCAGCGCCAGGCTACGTTGACTCGCATCCAGCTCCTTCGCCCATACAGGGGCCCCATAGAGGACCCGAGAGCGTATCACGCTTTCGTAGAGGCGTCGCACCACTAGTCCCGCGCCACCCAGATTCGGGAGCAGGCCACACAACGCATTGGCCGCCGTGACCACCTTCGGCACTAGGTGTTCGAAATGCGGCTCGAAGGTCCGCTGGCCGTCGCTGGTGAGGCCCAAGTACTTCATCCGCTGTCCCACCATCGCGCTTCCCTCGTCTATGTCTATGGCCATTCCTGGTGGCGGGGGCGTCTGTTCCAGTTATCGAAGAACCCCAGCACCTCTGACTTGGTCGGCGACACGCGTAGTTCCAGTTTTTTAATCTCTTTCACCACGCATGCCTTCGCGTCCTCGGCCAAGTTGGCGGCCTCGTGCCACCAACGATCCCCGGCAATGACTAAAGTGTCATCTTCGTAGCAGATCACCTCCGTACCCAGCGGTCTCGGGCAGCGCAACACTCGGTCTTAAGCTGTTATCCAGAGGATCAGTCCCAGTACAGATCCTTGCGGGACCCCCCTCTCGACCGGCCTCTTCTCTATACCTCTCTGGCTGCGATACTCTACCCATCGACCACTAAGGTACGTACCGATCACCTCCATCTGGTACTTTGGTACCTTTTTTTTTTTTTTTTTTTATTAACGTGGAGGAAATCCGCACGGACACCAGGCCGCCTCTGGGGAAAAGCGGCGTGGTACCTGGCATCTACGCAGTGCCTCCATGATCCTGTACCAGGGGATCGTGTTGAAGGCTTTCGAGATGTCCAGCGAGACCGCCAACGCCACACCTTGGCCGGTTACCATTTCTTGCGTCGCTCTTTTGGCATGCTCAGTTGCGTCTATCGTCTAGCGACCCTGGCGGATTCCGTACTGCCCATCGTGCCAGCCGGACCCCTCTGTCTCATATGCGTCTCCAGGCGGGCGGCAATTACTCGCTCTAGAAGTTTGCCTACCTAGTCCAGGAGACATATCGGCCTGTATCCAGAGGGTGAGTCAGGCGGCCTTCCTTTCTGAGAAGCATCAGTCTCGCCACTCTCCAACTTCGAGGGTACATTCCTCCCTTCAGACACCTGTTGAAGAGATGTCGCAGGCGGGGGGCCATTAGATCTATCGTTTCGGCCCAGATGCGTCCTGGAATACCGTCCGGGCCCGGCGCAAGGTCCCGGGAGGCTATTCTCTTTACTGCCCTCATGAGTTCCTCCATAGTGATCTCATCCTCCTCTTTCCACTCTGTCGGACCTTCCTCTTCTTCTTCCTCACTATCATAGTGTGCGAGGGAGGGAAAGCTTCCTGTCTCCTGAGAGCCGGCCTCCTGCTTAGGGAATAGGGTTCCCACGACCTTGTCGACCTTGTGCATTGTACCACATTTGGGGTGAATTTAACTCATTTGTCTGACCTCCCCCCGACCATCTCTGCTTGTTTTATTACAACCTCTTTCCAGGTTGTTGTTTATCTCCTGTGCCGGGGGTTTCTTCCTCTTGGTCTTCGGGGGGCACATGCCATTCCCCCCATCCTGAGCCCTGCCGGTGCACCCAGTGCCTCGCATAGGGGGCAGTTCGGTCTAGCTGCTACGCATTCTTTAGCCTTATGGCCGCTTTCCCCACATCGGTGGCACAGGTTACCCCTGTCTATCGCCGATGAGCACGTCGCCCTTACATGCCCCAATTCTAAGCATCTGTAGCATTGTAAGGGACGCCTGGAATGGCCGTAATCTTGACCCAGGACCACCCTACCGCGAGCTTCTTATCACGAGCAAGTTTCCTGGCTTCAGCCACCGGGCATCTTACCCATGCTGTTCCAAGCCCTCCTCTTGCCATGCTGATATCTCCCACTGTTACTTCCTCCGCTTTACATTCCGCCGCGGCGGCCAGGGCCTGGCGCAGTTCTTCTTTGTTAATAGAAACGTCGATACGTTCTATTTTTAACTCTGCCCTCCTAAGTGGGGCCGCCACTTTTACCGTGGACGGGTCTAATACGCCGGCCAGTTTCGTCGCGAGCTTGACGGCCTTATCCCGCTCTCTGTCTCCCGGGACCCGTATAACGATGGCCCCGGTTGCCGTCTTCCGCATTTCGACTCTCTCCACCCCTAGTTCTTTCAGAGATATGTGGCTCCGAGCCTTCGCCAGCACCTCCGCATAGGACGCCCCTGCCGCCTCGCCTAGTGTTTCCGTCACTGCCGACGATCGGGGGATGCGAGGCAGTTTTCCCATTGCCATTGCTTGCCTTCGCGTACACCTCCTTTCTCCCTGGGCGTTGCTCGGCTCAGGCGGGTGCACACCACGAGTTCGCCTGGTCGGCGCCCCTTCGTTCATTTGGGTATATGTGTTAGTGTTGGTGGCGGCGGGAGGAGCGACAACGGTCGCAGCTACAGCAGACGTGGTGCCTTCTCCTCTTCTTCTTCTCCCATCTCTTGTTCTTTTCCGTCGTACCACCGTCCAATCCCCTTCCTCCTGTCTTGGGGGGGGGGGGCGCCGACATCCTGCTTGGAACCACTGTCGTAGACTCGCATCTCCTTGCCATTCCTAGGGAGCTGGGATTTAGCCCCATCATCTGCTGCAGCTGTTGCCAGATATCCCTTGCAATCTGGGGCCCTAGCTCATCTATACTTTTCTCCAGGGCCTCTACTTTCTTGTATCTGTTCTTGGATTTACTATCCCGGTCGTTGTTGCGGCCTGGGCTCTCGCGGGTTCGGATTGCTCTTTCCGCGGCCAGCTCGCGGCGGAGGGAGGCATTCTCCTCCTCTAAGAGCGCCACCCGCGCGTCCACTCCTTCGTTTTTCGTTTCCTTCTCAGCGCGCCTTTCCCTGGACCTTTTCCTTGTCCTGTCTTTCCAGGCCGCTGAGAAGAAGTCTGCCGCGTTCTTGAGGTCTCTTATATAAGTACCCTTCAGATGGGTGGAGTTGATTGCTACTTTCATGACAATCGCCACCTGTCTAGCATGCTCTGCACTTATGTCCGCCGGAGAGCTTGTGCCTATCCCCTGCATGGGCTTCTCCGAGACCTTCGGGGACACCGGGGTGGAAGATGAAGTGGCCAGCTTCCTCTTTTTACCCTTAACTGATAGGGACAAGCCTTGACGCAATCGAGGTGTCCGACTCCTCGTCCCCTGTCCTCGATTTGTGCGTCTTCTTTCTACTTGTATTCTTAATCCTTTCTCCTAGCGTGGGGGCAAGGAAGGTACTGAGGCCTTCCCCCATCCTCCGTGGGCTCCTTTCTCTGCGGGGAGGAGGGTTATCTACCTCCATTTCCGACCCGCTTTTCCTGCTTCCTTTTTCGTTCTTCCCTCTGACTGCTGCCTCGCCAGGCGCAGAAACGCGTCCGAGGGCCTGGCAGTCCACCCTCGAACGGCCGTGGTCACTTGACAACCCACGCCTGTGTAGCGTAAAAATTAAGTTTAAAACAAGAAACTTGTCAATTTCCGAATAGGAGATCGATTTCTTTTATTTTCCACTCAATTTGTACAGTATGATTTTGGTTCACGATAATACACTTTTGATACTTGGGCTAGTTGAGAATTGTTACAGACTGACTGGATGATGATGAAGGGTGTATTTATATTGTTTTATTCGTCGGAGTGGGAGAAGGCTTTGCTCGTACTTGTCATACATTTCGGAGAACGGCTAGAGTGACCGAATGCCACCCAGGCGGCTGAGAACGGATGGTGACCGGACGGTCACACGTGATAAGGCGCTCGGTATTTTGGTTTATCATAAGGCTGCTCGAATTTCACCGGTGACACCTGCGCCGGTACTGGGGTCTTCCTCCCCTGCACCGTAAACGTTTTTAATTTGTTTCGACATATCCATGTTTTTTATATATTATTCGCCGAGGTCGTCAACGTTGTCTCCGTCCTGGTGCCACTCACTCTTTCGCACCCTACCCCGGTCAAGGCCGGTGTAGGGCGACGGGGAGCCCCACGAGAAGGTGAGGTGAGTGGTCTTGGCAGATATTGGCCCACCAACTTCTCCGTAATTCTCCGCACCAGATCAGCAGACTGACGGGTACCAAAGGCACCGACCAGCCGCCACCCGACTATAGGAGAATATCAGATCCATCGGGGTTTCCTAGGGCGTGGTTCTACGCCCTGAGTACCCATACCCGCCTCGTGCTCCCCTCCGGGTGATAGGCTGGAATTTCTCCATCCCAAGGACGGTAGAATTCCTCTCCTTGTTCTTGTTCATAAAAAACGTCCGCCTGTTTGTAGGCTCGTCACTATCTATTGCGACTGCGCGTTAATTATAATTTATTTATATGTCGGGTCAGGATTCGAACTTTGGGCCCGTGACAAATCTTCAGGTGGATTAGCCATCGTTTCACAAAGCCGAGATTTTATTCACGCGTATATACAAGTCTATCACTAAGCTTAACAAATAATAAGTACCACTAATAATAAGTCTAACAAATACTAAACCTAATGAATAATGCGATCTACGAATAATAAATTAGATAACACTAGTTGCAAAGTTTTAGGTTCAAACGAATCCACGGTCACCGGGATAACTCTTTACTCAGCGAAACTAATGTTAGGTGCAAATGCGATTGTCGAAAATGCTCGATGTGTCACTCTCCAAGGCAACCGCAAGAATGCCAGCCTCGTGGAGATTTTTCTCGCTGTACGATTGCATTTTGTTTTCTATACCCGTTTGGAAGCATCGAGAAGGTTCCAAACGCCGTTGCTAGGCACACTCGTTGGAAGCATCGAGAAAGTTCCAAACGCCGTTGCTAGGCAGTTTCTGTCTGGAGTTTTGATTATTGATACAATGTATGTCCCATTGCATCGGTTCCTCCGAGGCAACATCACACGTGGCTAGGCCCGCTCTCGAGGCCGCATGCCGCCACAACCACATTTCTCGGAAAACACATACAACCACTCCAGACCTCCGTTAGACAAAACGTCCATCCCGTGACCGTGGCTACGTTCGGCGACCGATTGTCACCTCGAACCCAATCTCGCTTATTACAAATCTTAAACAATTACAACTATAATAAAATCTAGGCTAAGGTACTAGAGGATGTTCCCAAAATTTCCAAGGAACGGCTTCGGCTTTCCTTTCATCTCCGACATATATATATTGATCGTGGCATTCCTTTTACTTCGATTTCAATATTATGGTACTTGAAAATATTGGGAACTTTATGAGATTCTGTATATCCGTTTGAGATTTCCGTCTACTAAGTTCTTTCATTAAATGTAACAAATCTACTACCATTTTGAAATTTTGTTTATTGATCCGTCTGTTGTAATATTCCTTAGATTTTATTTTCGATTTTATCAGTGAGGTGGTAGAACGTGTGGGGTGCAAAAGAAATACTCCGCGGATTGATTTAACAATAAGTTTATTAATTATACGAGGAAGACCTGACAGTTATACTAGCACGCGTTACAATAAAATAAATAAAATATTAAAATATTAAAGCGGTGCATACATCCAACCGCTACATACTCCAACCTACTAATCACCACGTAACTCCTACAGCCTCCTCATTACACGGCACACCATTACTTATTTATTCATTCCAAGGAACTTAGTTCGGCTCGTGTCATAGTAAATAAATAACTAAATAAATATTATATAAGTATAAGAACTCTGGCCGGCCCGACTTTATTCCTTAAAAATAGGAACTTACATCGAGCCGACTGTACATGCTCACAGACGTTGCCCGTAAGGTGGCGACGCCGCACGTCAGCGCAGCGAACCACCTCACATGGGCAACGTTTTTCTCCATCATCCGCGTCGCTAAACCGTCAACCATACAATGACGCCCATATTACCCACATGCGCGTTACAATATCAAAACTATTACGCATTTAGGGCTTTCGCAAGTGTCATACCATCGCGAGCGCATATAAATCTCTCTACACTAAATGCTATCTCACCCGCCAATAAACCCAACTATAATCTCTACAAAAATACATGATCGTCACGCAAAGTGCACGTGTGTGCTCGTACTTAACAATATTGTTTATATATTTGTAGTTATCCAATATCGCGTATGTATATAAGTAACTAATTTCAGCGACGCGTGGATCTGCCATTATAGTCGATAGGGTCTAGATGTTTACTTGACTTTATCCGAAGGTCGCTAATACCGGATAAATTCAAATCAACGATTACTAACCGTTATACTTTTCGTTTCTCGCACACTTCCTATTATATCCTCCACTTACTTATTCTTGTTCAGTGAGGATATTACCACCCAATTACGCACAAACGTCTTACTGCTCACCCACTCAATCATCATACACGCCAACTCTATTTCCATTTCCACACACTCACTCTCCCCCGCATCACCCAACAATATTTCACTCCCATGCATTCTCCTGTCACCTCAGTCCACTTGTACCCCTAATTTCATTTCACTACTTCCTTGCAATTATTATTACACTTCTCGCCACATTAACCCATTACAACCTATTAGAATCACACCGAAATTCAAACACTCCTACATCCTCGTACATACATCCGGTTAACGGGAGCAACCCGTCAACACGTCCGCTCTCCAACGCGTCCCGAATGAGAGTCCACAAAATTTGTATACCTGCATCACACCCGTAAACTAGATTCCCTTTAACACCGTTAAAGCACCTAAGTCCGCTATATTTTTATTCAGCAATCCTTGCCGGGTAATAGCGGACCAAGGAAGATGTTTTACGGGTAAGGAATTCCAAGATTTCTGTCAAGATAGACAAATCAAACTCCACTTAATAGCAACCGGTGCTAGTAGGGCCAATGGACAGGTAGAGCGTATTATGTGTACGCTAAAGAATATGTTTACAACGGTGGAAACGGCCGGGCGATCATGGCAAGACGCGATTGGAGAAATACAGTTGGGTCTAAATTGCACCACCAACCATGTGACTAAATCAAGCCCATTAGAACTACTGATCGGTAAAGCAGCAAGACCATACTACCAGCACGCGTTATCTGGGACGTACTGGTATTGTTCTTCGCATACTCACCGTTTACTCGACTTCACTGATCAGTTGCATCTCTCTGCTTCTCTCTAACCTTTTCTCGTTTCCATTCATATAGGATGCCGAGGTACCCGAAACAGAAAGTTTTCTTCTAGGTAGGGAATCAGTTTTCTTCATCGAAAGCACTTGCGCTTTATTGTAAGTCATAGGGTCTATTCTTTGACGACGTTCTGACCTCGGCCGTCGCATTTCACAGGCCAGCACATGCGCTTGAACCCTGGAACCTTCTTTATGGCCATGAGCCGCTACAGTAGGAATTTCAAGGGAGCACTGGGTCAATAGATCCTGTATGGTCAGGACATATTTGTTTCCTTTTTGTGTTCTCGATAATGTAACCTAGATGTCCAGTGATAATTTTCTTCCCTTTGTCATCTTTCAATATCCCCACTACGCACGTGTTCGTAACCGTCTGCTATTTTGCTTATATACGCCTTCTTCCGATTATTTGACGGAAGGACCAAAGGGATATCGATGGGCCATTAGGCCTATTGAAGTTTCCCCACACTTTCGGCCTGTTGGCACCTACTCTTTATCGCGACACTGTATGTGTTTCGTCAGTCTTTCGTAAACAGTGTTCCGGCGATGCTATAATATACACCAAAGAAGCCGTTGGATAGAGAATTGTTCTTTGCGCTAGAGACCTTTGAAAAAGCGTACAGGCTCGGAAGATAAACGAAGGTAGTCTCATACATTTTTATTATAAATTAAAAATTTCTTGTCTCGTAACTTGACAGACTGATCGTGGGGAAATTAACGGATCGACTCAAAATGTGTATTACTTATCACGGAATCTCGATATTCTACGACAATTAATGTACGATTGTAACATTTAAACATAATAACGATTTCGTCAAATTCCATCGGCATAAGTTCTACCCCATCAACACCTTTGATAGCCAAAGTTATGTACAAGTAACTAACTAAATACCACCCTTAAACAACCAAAATCAAAACAACAATAATAACTGCTGCAGAAATCAAGGAACTGCTCAAGCAATCTATCAAAAACATTGAAATGTCAATGAAAATAAGTGAGCAAAATGCAGTACTCAGACAACAAACACAACAAATTACATTCATGCTACAACTACCTACAAACACGTTAAGTAAAAAATAGAAATACTGCCAACGCTCTGGCCGCGCTGAGTGCACTCGTTCCCGTCAGATCACGAAAGTTAAGCAGCGCCGGACACGGATAATACTTGGATGGGTGATCGCCGGGGAACTCCGTGTGGCGTTGGCGAAGCGCGCTGGGCCCGGCGGCCCCCCTCCCCCGTGAGGTTCGGGCTTGGGTGCTGGAGGCTCAGCGCCTCGGCACGGCAGCTCCGGCGACGAGGCGTGGTGTGACAATGGTTACACACCGTTCCATCAACAGTGGTATTAGGCGCGCGGGGGAGGCCCCGTTGCGACGCTCTCACCGGTTCCCGGGCCTCTCTTGATCGCAGCCGGGACGCTTATCGTGGAGGTTTTAGGTTGGAGTCCGACATTACCATGCCGCTTTCCCCAGAAGCGGCCTGGCGTCCATGCGGATTTCCTCCACGTAAATATAAAAAAAAAAGTAAAAAATAGAAATGGACACGCCGAAAACATCAACTAAGAACTCTAATGGTCTACAACAACGGGCCCTCGAAATGAAAACATCTCTGTATAACAATAATATTGACATATTACTTAATTGCTGCTTTCAACTGTCGATATAGGCGCTCTACGTCCCGTTGAACGCGGGATGGTAGGCCGTCGTGCGTAAATGTTTGATACCGAGAACCTGCATAGTTCCTTGAACAGTTGTGACTCGAATTGGCGTTCTTTATCGGTTGTTATTTTCGATGGTACAATGGAAAGGAGAGCTGAAGCAGTGGTTGTCGCTTCCATGTCGGGTATGGGTATTGCTTGGGGCCAACGCGAGAACCGGTCGATACACGTTAAACAATATCGGTAGCCTTGCGAATATTGCATCACGATATGTGCATGTGTATGTGTATGTGATCAAATTTACTTGTTGACGCTTCGAACGCTCCGACTGGGGATGCTACGTGCCTGGTGAGTTTTCCTAGGTATTGATAAAATTGGGACGGCTTTCTTTCGCCCATTTCTTCAGACTCCAGCAACTTTAACATTCTCGTGTTGTCTGAATCAGCGAGTTTGCGGATAATTTCACTTTTTAATTTTTCGTATCGTCCCGTGGCTGATGGACTCACCATTGCATCCTCGACTTGCTGCAGGTGCTGATTCTCGAGATATTTGACGAGGCTCACAAATATACCTTCGCAGTTGCTTAACAGTCGCAATCTCTGGAACGTTTACGTTCACGGTGCATCCAATCATTTTGCTGCGACATGTCTCGGATATTCGGGAATCGCGATCGTGGTTTGCGACGACTGTCGAGGAGCAGCGCGCGAATTTACGCTACTCGTCCGCGGACTTCGTGGCTGGGGGCGGTTCGATTCTTCGCTGTCCGGGCTGTTCTGGGCTTATTTCGTGGATCCTGTCTGCCACCGTGGTGAGGTCATTCGAACATGTTTCCATTATGGTAGTCAGGATCCGTTGCACATTCACTGGGAGGCGGTTGTTCCAAAGCGTCAGAACGAGGTCGTCAGAAATCGATGGGGCGGCTAGCTTCTTCAATTCTCTGTAGAACTGGGAAGATGTCCTGTCTCCCATTTTTTTACCTTTTTATTTTTTTACTGCAAACGTGGCAACGATTCTTGTACGGATTCTGGCCTGCTTTAGACTTCGTATACGCGTACTCTTGATAGCCTCGGAAGACGAGCAGCAACACCGCGATCACTTGCGAACCTTCGAACCGTTAAACGATTACGGTGTCGTAATTAACCCCGCGAAATATGAATTTGGTTCACATTCATACATTCCAAAGCTCGCGACTAAGCAACTGCGAAGGTACCCCGGTATGATTAACTTCTGTAGGAGGTTAAATGATAAGATTACTGGTAGGTAAAATCGTTATTATATTTGAAATTGTCGATACAATTTACTAGTCGCGAAACGGTGTGCGTAACATCGTTTGGTCGCTGTTTATAATAATCCGTTTGCGATCGCGTCCGTTTATTTATAGTAGTCAGGGGGAAGTCGGAAGATTCAAATTTGTCTTTGTTTTACGGTTACATGTAGCGGCGACATGCGGTTACATGTTTTGCTCGGAGTTTGTTTATTCTTACATTATACGTAACCTAACGAACTTCATACTCCGAAGCAAAACAACAACATGATTTGAATCGAATTCTAACTCATGTGCCGCTACACTTCTACCAAAGTTTCATTCCAGCGGCCGCAAAAATCCTCCAACCACTTAAAAATTTACTAAAAGATGCAAAAAAGGGCAACGCGCACATCGAGTGTTCGAAGCAGACCGAAAACAGTTTCCGCGAGTCGAAACACGCCCTCGTTGACGCCACGATGTTAGTGTCACGTAGTGGACACAAAAAATCGCAAAATTGACAGATCACCGGTGATTTCCTTTCGTCGCGGTTCGAACGTTTTACAAATAAGGTGAAGAATTGAACTTTAGTAACCAGCCCAAGCACAATATCACAAATCTCGGACAATTTATAATCGGACAGGGACAGTGCCGCGTTTGTCATAAGAGAGTTGTACCATTATCGTGTCCTTAAATTGTAGCCAAAGTCGTCGCGAATCAGTTCAAGTGAGTCTTCTTCAAGTAAGTCCATCGATACGTGCGATCCTAGACCCTGCATTCCCTTATTCCATCGTGATAACTCTAATGGCTGAAGTCAAGCTACAACCCTAGCCTTGTTCTTAGAGAAATGGCTAAACACTACAAGTAGTTTGAGAGTGCAAGGGCTCGGCTTTGGGGCCGACCGCGCCATTCCTGGAGTATAGAACCCATACTGGCTTCGCTAAATAGGTGTTCGTTAATTACCGTCTACTTTCAAGCGTCCATTGCCCGGGGAACAGCGCGCATAGGTGGTCGGCGCGCGACTTGGAAAAACCCTGCCCTCTCCTTGCGGGTCATTGGACAAGTTGAACCTACCCTTTCGGGCTGCAGCTCGCTTAGCCGTCGCCGCACGATGCACGCATCGCGCCGCGCCGTTTCCAGCGGGGGCCACGAGGAAGCGGAGCTGCCAGCGTATAGCTCGGTCCCAGCAGGTTGGCTGTCTAGCCGATTATTCCCTGCACCGTCACAGTATTCATTTGCGTGAGTACCGCCTGCACCGACGGTCGCAGGGTTTCCTCTCCGGCTCGTACGAGTTGTCTTTTCCCTTCTTCTAGGTTCTTGCCTGTTGTTTCTGGGTTCTTTAGGTGGTAGTCCTAACTTGATTCCGGACTTTGGAGCTGTCTCAATTCTGCTCGGGTGCTCTTCGAGCCAGCCTTGAACTACTTCTCAGATGCTGGCTTGTCCACTCACCCGATTGTATCGATCTTCCGTCTGGAGGTCGCTCTTGTTGTTGCTGTTGTGGTGGTCTCCCGTCTCTCGCAGAATTCTCCTTTTCTTCTCTTCCTTTGCCTGCAGAACGCTCCTTGTGAACTGGCGGAAGTGAGGGTATACGTCCTTTGTTACGAACTCCCACTTTTCTTCTGACCAGTCCAAGTCTAGTTGTTGTATTGCGTTCCGCAGTTTTTGACGGTCTTCATCGAAGAATGGACAATCCTCGAGGGTGTGATGAGAGGTCTCCTTTTCGCCGCAGTCGCACGTGTCTACTTCGCTCAGACAGAACGTCTTGAATTTGCTGTTGAAATCCCCATGGCCGCTAATGAACTGTGTCATATAGTGGTCGGATCTTACCCAGCGGTTCTCAAGCCTGTCCTTAATGCTGTCGAAGTATGCGAAGGTCGTTATGCCCTTCCGCGTGGCCTGCCAGCGTTCTTGCCATTTCTCAATTGCTTGCTTGACGATTGCCTTTTCGCTGCTAGCATCGTCTTGCCCTTTTTCCTTTGGTATATTCTTGTTCTGGCTTCGATTAAGAGGACAATCGGAATGGCGCCAGCGATGACCTGGAGTGCCTCTGTTGATGTTGCTCTATAGGCCTTTGTCACTCGGAGGAGTGCCATCCTCTGTGACCTTATGAGCATGCTCCTTGCGTTTCCTTTCAACAGGTCGCTCCAGCCGGCTGCGGCGTATGCAGTTATCGGTTGAAACAGCCCTTTGTACAAGGTACGCATGACCACGTGTCCGAGTCCCTACTTCGCCTTGGCCACTATCGCGAGACTGTTGAATAGTTTCTGGCACTTTTTCGTGGTCTCGTATACATACCTATTTATTTTCAGGCCGCTTTCAAGGTACACTCTCAGGTACTTAATCGCTTGTCCCATTCTTATACTCCTACCGTTGATCTTGATGATCGGTGGTCTTTCCGCGTCCAGCTTTCACGAGCAGCATCTTCGCTTTTTTCGCCGACAACGAGAGTTTCTTCCTGGCGCACCAACTAGAAACGCGTGTGACTACTTCTTGTCCTTTTTCTTGTAGTTCAATCCTCGCGTTTCCTGCGACCAGGATCAATATATCGTCCGCGTACGCGACCGGTTCACACTCTGTTGCGCTTGTTGTAAGTTCAGCCAGCAGGTCATCGAATATAAGGTTCCAAAAGCTTGGACTCAATACCGACCCCTGCGGGCATCCCTTCGTAACGGGCTTACTGACGATTTCATTTTTCCCAACGATTTGCACGGTTTTGTCCGAAAAGTAGATCCTCGTCAACCGATATAGGTTGTCGGGGCAGCCTCATCTCTTCAATTCGTGCAATACGTTTGGCCACCACACGTTGTCAAAAGTTCCAGATATGTCGAGTGCGATTGCGAGAACGTACTTTCTCTCGCTCATTCGCTCGACTTTCTCGCGAAATTTGGTGATCGTATCCACCGTCGATCTTCCGGGACGAAAGCCTTATTGTCTGTCCGAGGTTAAAGCGTGATCGTGGAGTATGGTTGCCATCCTAGTAGCCATCCTAGTAGCCATCAGTCTTTCCAGCAATTTGCCCACCATATATAGCAGGTAGATCGGTCTACAGGACTTCGGGCTACTTTTATCCCGTTCTGATCCTTTCGGAACTGCGATGACGTTCCCCACTTTCCATCTTTTCGGGAAGACCCCGCAGGTAAGGCAGCCGTTCATGAGCCTAAGGAGTTCTTGGTGGATCCGTCGTCAGGCGCGTTGAATTACTTCCGCCTCGACTAGGTAGGGTCCAGGACATTTCCCCATCGTTAGTCGTTTTACAGCGCCACTGAGTTCCTCGAGGCGAAACTCTGGAGCGTCTTCGACATTCGGGGGGGGGGGCTGTAATTTCGCACGTGATCGCTGTCTGTTCCGGAGTGTCCGTTTCTTCTTGGTCATCGGGTAATAGGGCGGACAGCATCGCCACCGCGGTCTTTCGCCAGTTGGAGGTGTCCCCTTGTGGCGTCCGCAGAGTCGACACTGTTTCTTCCCTTCTTAGCTTACACGTAACCGTTCGGTAGGCGATGCCCCAAGGTTCTTTATTGCCCTCCTTCGATACAAATTCTTTCCAGCTTTGTATCCTGGCTTTTGTGATGGCTTTTACGTACTCCTTCCTGATATTTCTATACCGCAGCTTCTCCTGTCCCCTCGTTGTGGTGTCCGTAGCCCCTTGGTATTTCCTCCTTGCCCGGTAGACTTTCCTCTTTGCTAGTGTGAGCTTACACGTCCACCACGGCACCGATCTATAGTGCCATTTCTTCTTCGGAATGGCCGCATCGTAGGCTCTTATGAGGACTTCCTGCATCTGCTCGGCCATTCGTTCAACCTCGTTCGCCTGCCGGAGGGTTGTCTCTCGGAGTGTCTCCTTTTCCTCCAGGACCACTCTTTGAAAAACCTCCCAGTTGGCAATCCGAGTGTTATATCTTCTTTCCTGAAGCTGCGGCGGATTTCTTCTTTCTTTGAACTCTAGACGCGACTCCAGTATCCTATGGTCACTGGAGGTTCCGTCCTCGTGAACTTTCCAATCTTTCACGAGTGCTATTGCTTCCGGTCTCGCCATAGTTACATCTATGTTCGATCGCCCTCGAGTCGTTTCGAATGTGTGAGCCTACCCCGGTTGGTTGAGGATGTGGAGGTTATATTGTGCAATAATAGCCTCCAGGGCCTCACCTCTGTCGTCGATGGCCTTGCTGCACCACAGCGGAGATTTTGCATTGGAGTCCAGGCCAATGATGGCTTTCTTCCCTCGAAGATTAGGGTTAGGTCCTCGGTACCTTATATCGTTGCTCGAGGACGACCCCGATGTTCTCAGTCGGCGGAAAGTACTGGCTGACCACATATATCTCCGTCTCTCCATCGATTACCTGTACACATACGCAGTGCGTTGTGCAGAGTCCGGCGACTTCGAGCGGCGTTAAATCCTTGGACCTGACTCCTACTGTCGCCATTGGCGGATCGCATTTCGATCCTCGACAGGCAATCGAGATTCCTGTTCCGAGTCCAGGTATCTTTCCGTCGATGCTGTATGGCTCTTGCATCAGCAAGATTTCATCGCCATCAGCTTCATAATTGTTTCTCGAGACAGTTATTTCCAGCGCCTTCTTGTACATGGGGCAATCCACATTGGAGGCCGCACGATCGCCTTTTTCCCTGCCTTCCTACACTTTACGCAGCTGGCGTTCTTGTCCTTGTTTGTGCACTGTTTAGTGCTATGTCCGCTTTCTGCGCAGTGTGCACAGATTTCATAGTATACGCGGCAGTATTTTGCCACGTGCCCGTATTCTTGGCATTCATAGCAGCAACTGACGGCTATGTAGTCACGGTCCTTGCATGCATTCCACGAGATAAATATCTTGCTGGTTATTAATTTTTCCCTTACCTGGGGGGGTACTTCCATTGCCCAGTTGGTTTCCTGGGAGTCCTTGCGGCCAGTTCTAAAGCAGAATCTGATGGCCGCGACGTCTTCTTCTTTTAATCTATCCTGGTTCTGCTTCTTCATGCAGACCAGTATCTCCTTCTACGGGATTTACCGTGGTACGTCGTAGAGTATTACACGGGGCAGTCTCCTCTGCGGCGTGCTGGTTTTTAGGCCAGCCTCCTTTAGCTTCGCGTTCTCCGTGAACGCTTTTAGGCCTTCGGGCTTCGTCGTTTCCACGACTAAGCCATTCCCGCTGATTTTCTTGACTGTGGTTACCTGGATACCCTTCTTACGCGGGTTCACCAGTGTGAAGACCGCTTCCCGCGCTTCCTCGCTTGATTTTATCTCGCTTTCCGACGACTCTGGGCGGATTATTACCACATTCCTTGGTGGTTTAACCGCTATGTGCCCTACCTTGCTGCTCTTCAGCTTTACTTTCTCCGCGTAGAAGGGCTGGGCTAAATACTACAATAGTCAAAGCTCATGAATTCGAATTCAATGTTTCACCATAATTTTATTTCCGTTCGCAGTGTCTCTAAGTTCCGAAATCAGTGCGCCGCTGATCATCCAATGTTCAAACTCTATACGTACAGGGGAAATCTTCACGCTATCATGCCGCAGCAACATAGCTCGACCGTGAACCGGCTCCTCTCACTTCGTTAAATAAAAAGGAGACGATCCACTACAAGAGATCAGATACTCGGCAATAGAAACAAAAATCGCTCATAGCATCCAAGACCATACTTCCAAACCTTCCCTACCGCCGCGTATAGCCAATAGGAAGCAGCTTCTATATATCTGTTACTAAAATACGTCTTATCCTCGACAATATTTCCCACCAACCAAAAATTCACAAAACACCGCTCTTGCCCTCCTTGCAAATGTAATATTATAAAGGAACTTCGGGGCAGCCGACTATATCAAGCTGACTGTATCGAAATTCTACAGTAATTTTTCCATACTTCCAGATTTTTCCCCAACACGCGATTTGACGAGTAGATATCTACAACTGTATAAAACTAACTAAAATCATTTTATTAGACGTACCGAAGCCATACCGAACCGTACAACAACATGGCGTATCGAGGTCAAAACTTCGTAAGCCGCCATTTTGTCGGGAACTTTCGTTTAGAAAATTACTCCCATTCCGACTTATTCCATGTTATTAACCCACGTGATTAAAATAACCCCACTTTCCCAATCTTAAACTATATTCACATGCGTTAAACATGGTCAACACATTCCAATTATCCCTGAATATAGTGATAACTCACAGTATTCGGAGGTCACTGACGATAATAATGAGGATATCATCAAATCAAACATACACAACTTTATACGCTTAGCTCTGTACTAATAATAGCTAAAGGACCGGTAAGCAAATAATATGAAAAGTAAATGAAATTACTTACACTCAACAGTGCAACTTACCTCAGCCGACGGCAATGTGATTATGGAGGGAGCTACCATCCCAATATGGCGCCAGCTGTTTAATATCGTACACGGCATTCTCGTCCGACACAGGCGCAGTGATCTCGATACCGAACTATGAAGAGCAGGTCACTATCACAACATGGCGCCGAATGCCAGTCACCGTAAGCGTCGTCTCTACTCGCGCCGATCAAGTGCATTACAAGCGGTATTGCAAAATGGTTATACAAATCGCAATTCGATCTTGTCAAGGGTCCAGCAACAACAAGGCATCTGTCATCCCATGGATTCTTACTACCATTAACAATGTTACACGCTCGTCAACAACCCAAGCGTCAACATTAGCCATTCAACTTATTACCTTGCACTCTAACTGGCAAGTGCCATAGGCCCTTGTGCAACCGTTAATTAAATTCATTCAATATTATTCATTGTAATTAATTAAATTTAATTTAAGGAATGTCATTGCAGCCCTATAAATAAATAACTACCAGGCATATCACCCTGGTCACATTGGCTCAGTCAGGAAGCTTTACAATGGAGTATAGGAGTCGGTGGTGCTTTATGCGTCCCCGGTATGGGCCAAAGCGCTGTTGACCAAGAGAAGTAGAAACATCTTGAAGAGAGCACAAAGGGCCACACTTATGAGATCGTCTACGGCCTACAGAACTGTGCCACGTGCAGCGCTGTGCATATTGGCGGGTCTACAGCAGAAATTGCTGAAAATTTTGTGGAAAGGATGGGGTAGATAGAGATAAATTAGAGATAAAGGTAGAGGGATAAATGTAGTGTGCATGGAGAAGATAATTGGACCAAGGAGTTAGTAAATGACGCTTGTACGTTTAAGAAATACAAAAGACATATTTATCATTGGACGATGCAACTGTTGACTGGACACGTGATATTCAACGTGTACCGTAGGATGATCAGCAAAGAAGTTCACTCGAGATACTGGGATTGCGACACAGAAGTAGACGACGCGGAGCATGCGTTGTTTCACTGCCCTAGTTGGGTCCTCGATAGGACTGAACTGAAGAACTATGTTGGCACGACAGTGACGATGGGAAATGTTATTGAGGAGGTATTTAAGGAAGAGGACAACTGGAATAAGTTCCAGGCACTGTGCAGAAGAATTATGGAGGCGAGGCAGAAACAGGAGATGGATGTAGAAAGGAGAAGAAAAATAGGAACTTACAGAGATAGTAATGGATAAGATGTAGCGAAGGAAGCGTAGAAGTTAGGGCCAAGCCTGAAGTAATGCCTAAAGGCAGCTCCGGGGTTGGTACCTGTACCATAAGAAGAGCGGATAGAGGAGAGGTTTTTAGTCGTTATGGCAAACATCTGCTGAGTTCCACTTAACCCAATGACGCGGATCACTGGGTATGCGTAATTTGCATTTTCCCCTCCTCGCGAAAAAAGGCATATCAACCTGGTAAGGTGAGCCAATGTTTATCTATAACTATTTTACTCTTCATTATAAATTCTCAAATCATACTACTATATTTTAGATTAACTGCTTACACTTTATTCAAAATGATACAGTTACAACTTTGCTTTAATCTTACAACGTTCTGCTACAAATTTAATCAAACATTAAATTTATTTAATTTTTAGGTACTGCATGCTTAGCCCTGTCAGTAGTAAGGAAATTTATCCTCTTTCCCCTTAAGAAAGTAAGACTGATTATATAAATAACTATTCTTATTTGCGGTACAAATGCGCTCTCCCGCGAACAACGTGCTTAATTTACTCCCGTGCAGCCCTCTCTCCAGCACCTCACTCAGGTAGTTCATCTTGCGGTTGACCGAGTTGCCGGTCTTGGCGACAGGCCTTATCTTCCCACCCTCGATCTTCTGCAGGACGTACATTGTCTACCTGCTCGCCGTGACCAAATCTCTAGCCGCATCGCTGTCGGACCAGTAAATGCCCATTACCACCTTCATCTTCACCGTTTTCACCCTCTTTCCATCCACGTGCAGCGCCGTACTCATATCCGATCCACTCTTTCCCTCTAACCATTTAGCAGTCCTTACCCAGTCGTCTATGACCGGGATGTTGTCTGGTACCTGCCATTCAGTTTCCATAAATCGAGTAACCTCCTCCTCTATTAACGTCAGGTAGTTGTCCTGCCCCATAGGGCCCCCAAGATCTATCGGTGAACATAGTCACTTACTACTTCCGGAATCAAGTCTTTGACATCTTTATAAGGTAGATAACCATATAACCTAACTCCCAATAACATTCCGCACGCCAACTAACACTTATTCTCTCTCCTCCCATCTTCAGCAATCCGGTCCTGGCCTTCAGATATTTTTGTACACCGTGGCGGCAAGCCTTGGCCGTCAGGGTACGAATAGTGCAAACCTTCACATACAGACTACGCCTCAGATGCGGTGCGCAGAAAAATATCAGCATGTGTAGATTGTCCTCCAGTACGCCGCTGCCCAAGTTACAACCGTCGCAGTGATCTGGGGGGGGGGGGGGGGGGTAATTCATCGCGTCTCAACATATTTAGTAAGAAACTCATCGTAGGGGCCATTCACGCTGGACATCACCCCACTTCTTCTTTAATACTGACTCAAACTTCTCCTCGTTCCATTCACTCTCGGGACTTATAGATTGGAGCAGATTCCAACCCTCCACGTTGAAGAAGCGCGCTTCGCAGTTGCAGTATCCAGCTTCTTCTGTTAATCTTTGGTTCCGTGCTCTTCCAACACCTCAGGTCTGTTCGTCACTGTAGAAGTGATCGAGGCTGCCGGTTTAAACTCCCTCTTTCATGCCCTTGCTCTCCGCCGCCCCGACACTGCCGTCCTTTTTTGGCGCACTCCCATCCTTCCTCTCCCCTTCCGTAGTGCCCTCCTTTGTTTTCTCCGCCGATTTGGGGGTGGTATTCTTCTCCCCCTGTGGTCTGCCCTCCACTTCTGACGGTTTCGTTAACAACTTCCCGATAGTAGGAGGGAAGTTCTTTCCACCGCTCGATTCCTTCTCCACCGTCGCCTTTGCCTTCTCTGAAGTGCGGGTGCCAGTATCGGAACTTGTTTGAGGAGTGGGAGCTGCCTTTCCCATCTCCTCTAGTGCAGCTAACTCCGCTTTCAACTGCGCTATCTTCTCTAAGCGGTCCGCGTTGGGTAGGACACGAACCGCTACACCGTTTCCCGCCCACTCGCGGATGCTTCCCAACTCCTTCAAGTTAGGCTCATCCCAAGGACGACGAGTGTAGAGGGTTGTAGTACTGATGGAGGCAGCACTACCACGAGCATTCAGTAGTACGGTTCCAGGCTCTAACACTCCACTGTTTATTGATTTCCACACATCATGCCCTATCACAAGTGTGCGTAGCTGATCCGCCATTGCGCTGTTTTTCTTGGCTGAGTCTGCGGCCGCATCGATCCTTCTTTCTTCGAGTAGAAGATCGGACTTCACGACCCTCGCGGTTAGATTCTTATCGATCCTTGTTGTTCTGAGGTATTTTGCGTAATTTGGATCTACCACGAGGCCGGCCAAAAGGAAACATGCTGTAACATGGTCCTCAATTTTTATACCTACACTGGAGAACTTATCGCACAGGTCCTGGATTCTTCCGCGGTATGTAGAGATATCCATGCTGGGGGTCTTCTCCATAGTTCCCAATTCCCGCATGCATAAAACGATGTCCATCGACGTGGATCTCCCATGGACGTCTTCTAGTGCTTTCCAGCATTCCTTCGGTGTTTTCAAGGTTCTAATATCCCCGCGATACACAATTTAATTCCCAATTTCTAGTCCTACATATGCATTTCTTATTAAGGCTTATTATTACATAACCCAACCACGACATCAGCTATTTTTATAATAAATATTATTAGAAATTTAACTTTTATTAAAATCATATCTATTATATTTTATTATTATATCTTCCTGTCTGACATTGGATGTCTATGAGTCATTGTTGGTCCAATCATAAATATTTCTATTGTTGTTTTTAATACTAGATACACCAATTTTGACCGAAAGTCACTTTAATTTGGTTTATCCTATTCTTTATTTATTAATTTACCTCCTTTGTTCTATACTAAGTTTATTTCGAATAACCTTAATCTTAATTTAGTTATAATTAACTTCCTGTGTATTTCTATTATGTAGCGATATATACATATACCACGGTTAATTTAATTCATTTTATTACCTAATTAAGACGAATTTGCCGATGATTATCTACATCTAACTTTCTGGTTCTCCATTTAATCTTTATTATGATCCCATTAATCTTACAAACGCTAGATTCAATTAATTATCTAAATGAATTAATGTTTACCTATTTATAATACCTACTTATAAATTATATATATCTAGAATAAGCATTAACTTACAATACCTTACTATACTTTACAATACCTTACTATACTTTAAGTACAGCTTCATTCTACAAATATCAATTTATTATCTTTATTATATTTGTTATTTATATTTTATTTTATTTTATTTTTATTTTAGGCCCGGACCACCAATCCCACCCAATTCTATCAAAATCGCATTTTACATGGCCATTGCCCAAATTGAACTTTATTTGACAATGAACTACGATTATTTAAACTCTAAACATCGGCACTTAATGCAAGAATAACTGTATACATAATTAATATTTAATATAAAATTAGATATTTATTTTAATTACGCGTTGATTTTATTATCTACCCTATCTTTCTGTCTATGACCTTTCTTTTCGCGAGGAGGGGAAAATGCATTACGCATACCAGACGACCCGCGTCCCCGGGTTATGTGGGACTCGGCTGATGGTAGTGCCATACCCACTAACAGCCCCTCCTCTTCCAATCCTTCTTCGAGCGGAGGGTCTCGACGGCACTGTTAATAGTACATTACTTCGACTAGACCCCATTCGACGGGTCAACTCCTTATCAAACAAATGCCTCCGTTTCTTCGGATATGGTCATCATCCTCTTCTTCTCCATCTTCGAATCGCTCCGCCTTTGTACCTTTCTTGTCCCTGTCTTGTTCTCATCACTGTCCCGCAGAAACTACGGAACAACCCTCAAGTATGGTCGTAGGCCGACACCAATGCGATTATGTTATTCACTGTGAGTGTGTCGCCAACGACATTTTCCAGAGTAGCACGTTGGACTGCCCATCTTGGACACCTCAGTAAGGCGTGCTCAGCATTATCTGGACACGCATCGCAATCCCAACATTTGTCAACGGTCTCCTTGTTAATCCTAACCCTATACGTGTTGAAGATACAATGCCCAGTCAACAGCTGCATGGTATAGTGATCGATATTTCTCTTGCTCTTCCGGAAGGTGGCTGCGTCCTCAATCAACCTCTTTGTCCAATTGTTCGCGTTGTACCTGGCCCAGTCACTTCTCAACTCTTCCACGGCTTCCTTTCCGTAAAGATGGAGCTGATTCAGGAGCACTTCTGAATCGCCGAGGTCTGGTCGAGCTAGTTTCTTCCTAACCTCGTTTATTCTCCCTCGTCACCGCGCTCTGATATGAATGGGCATGTTCCCCGTCAACACGCACAACGCCGCATGCGAAACCGTTCTGTAGGCCTTAGAGGTACTTATCAAACCACTCCTCTGTGTCTTGCAGAGTTCGCCTACTGCCTTGACCTTGCTAAGAGCATCCGCCCAGACCGCGGAGGCATACAACACGACCGACTTCCATACCCGATAGTACAACTTCCTACAGGCGTCAGAGGGGTCGTTCAAATTCGGCAGGAGCCCTCTGATGGCGCCTACAATCGCATCCGCTCTAGCACAAACTGCGTCGATGTGGTCACTGAATTTCCTTTCGGACTCCGATCCCACGCCTAGGTATTTAACACTTTCGCGTATGATAAGCACCTCTCCTGTCAAAGTTATGTTAAAATTCTTTGCAACTCTCATTCTCGTCAATAAAATGATCTCAGTTTTATCCTTTGTTATCTGGAGATCCGAATTTTCATACCATTTTAGGGTCGTCTTCATATGGAGATTCAAGTTGACCTCCACACTTTCCTTCTTCTTCAGACCCACCGAGATAGCAAGGTCGTCCGCAAACGCAAAAGCTCTCAAATTCACTCGATTGTCAAATCTGGTCAACAGGCCATCGTAAACTAGGTTCCACAGAAGCGGGTCTGCCACAGAGCCCTGTGGAACACCAGCGGGCCTACCTCAGAGCCCTGTGGAACACCAGCAAAAATTTGTTTCACGATAAGACCACGCGGGTTGTCGAGAACTACGAAACGGTCCTTGAGGTAGTTCGCGAAAACCCCCGTCAAATTAGGAGGAGGAGACTCCTACGCTTTGCCTCTTTCAGGATTATTTCCCACCACAGGGAATTAAACGCCTTTTTAACATCGATGCACATCATGACACAGACAATGCCCTCCTTTGTGCAAGAATCGGCGAACTTGCAGACCTGCGATCATGGCGCCGATGGTACTCTTCCTCTTGCGGAACCAAAATTGATTTCGGTAGGACGGGTCCAATCCCAGTTCCTTCTCAATGGCCGACTTGAACGTGTTTTTCCAAACCTTGCTCATCGCCGGTAGGATACTTATTGGTCGGTACGACGAGACCAACCTGGGATCCTTACCCGGTTTATTGAGCAAGATCAACCGAGCCACATTCCATTTCGCTGGAATTCTTCCCATCTTGTAAATAGAGTTCACCATATCGAGCAGATCGTGCGCCCGATGCTCGAAAATCCACTTGAAAACCGTTCCCGGCACCCCAACGGTCACAACGGCCTTGTTCACATCCAGCCGACGAACCGCTGCTCTGAGCTCGTCCATTTGGGACATACCGACTCCGGGGGTCCCACCGTCATTTTCCTCTATTAAGTCCCCGTTAGCAACGCCCGTATCCTTGATTAGGAAGTGTTTGCCGACTCTTCCACACAAAAGGCCCCATGGATCACGGTCGAGGGTGGCTGTGAACTCCTTCCAGGCCAGCCTCTTGCTTGAATAGATAGCTGACCTGAGCTCTTTCATACTCTTCCTATAATCGGCCTCAAGCTGGACGGCGCCCTTCTTATTTTGTCGCCTCGATCTCTGTGCTAATCTCCTCTTCTTGTAGGTCTCCCCCGAAGCCGCGCTATCTCGTCGATTCACCAATAATTTGGGTTTCTACTCTCCTTAGGGGGAAATACTTTATTGAATGAATCCTCACTGGATTCTTCAATGAACCGCTGTAGGTAATCCTCTTGCTTTATCTTCTCCCTCGAGTCTCTCAATGTACTGATCATAGTTGGTTATACTAATGTTGGGCGAGCAGTAACCGCTCACGCAGTACACTTCCCCTATCTTGATCTCGACATACCCCTCCTTTTCGATCAGCGTATCTCCGCTGGGGTGGAGGCCATTAAATCTGGTTGCCGAAATAGATGTATCCCCCTTCGTATCGTTGTACCAAAAGGGGAGCTGTCTATTCGGTTCAGATATGATGACTTTATAAATCCCGCCCATCAAATCAGTTATATTAAATTCTATTGTGTTATCAAATAATACAAACGTTTATCGTCATTCCGATAAAGGCAAAATAAACAACGACTAACATAAAAACGAAACATAATAAACAAACAGTCTTGGCATGATTTACTATCTGTATTTCGTCCTCTATAAAACCTACCTTAAGTAAACAAATTTAAACTTTAATTTAAATTTAAACTGTGTGAATCCTTGCCCAAACCTTTAATTTATGAATTATGCCTGTATGCTTCTTCAATATATATGAAAATTTCATGTTATCTATTTATTCATACAATGTATGCAACTCGTTCTTTTTCCCTTGTTTAGCTTGAAGACCACCAGCGTATGCTAACACTCACATATTATATTACTCCTCCTCTTACTTATTCACCGCTATCCATCATAGACACCATCACCAATGAGCCGTTAATGCTTCACACACTTTTTTATCCTAAGCTGCTGCTGTACTCAAGTTAATTTAACAGCTATTCCCCTACGACTTATCATGCCAATATTGACCGCCACACTTCATGTTTGTCCCACTTTAATTGTACTCAAACGATCATATGATTATAATCCTTGTCGCCTCCATATGCATACACTCTGATATCATCTCAATACTATTCCACTCACACCCCCTTGTAATTCACCACAATCCTTAGCAATCTTGCCTGCATTTTCACACGCATGTATCATCGTATATTGTCAAACACCTAGCTAGCGAGAGTGACCCGCCAACACGTCCGCTCTCAACCGCGTCACGAACCAGACTTCTGTCTATAACCTACGTCCACCTTAACATGTGACTCGTAGTTATTCATTCGTTATAGTTCCCGAACCGTAATTGCACTTTATTTCAACTCCTATCCTAGTTAAATTCTAATTTCTATTTCCTTTAATTTAGCCAATAGATTAACTTAATATTAATTTAGCTCACTTTAACTTTAATTAAAATTCACTAAACGCTTACTCACTCAATAACATTAATTGTTATATCGATTTTAGCCCCGCTACACCTTCCAATTTAGCCTGCGACTTCTCGCATCCGTTAAACCCTCTCATCTTATTCAAGTCAACAATAAACTAAAATCACTGTACGTACCCACGACACCCTAGTTCATCTCAAATGAGAATTATCCATCACTATCTAGCTCGTTAAAAATTGGTATTTCTCATGTTTCCTTTAAACTATTTCCACCCACGATATGACACATCTACCCCTAACCAACTACTATTACAACTAGCCTTATGCTCACGATCGGGAGCTCGCGGCAAACACGTCCGCAAGCAACGATGTCTCGAGTCGAACTCCATTTTTGCTGCTAATTAAACTCGGTTGTTTGTTTTCTAAGATTTTTACACGATACGTCGATCTGCACATTCTTCCTAATGATAATGATATAATGATTTTCAGTCTGTAAGGGTACGAACGTCAATTCTTCCAACTTGAATACAGCAGTTGGGCAGGTTTTGACTGTCTGTTGATTATTAGTTAATTCGATTCTACATTCAGGTGAACTGATTCTATTGTGACTTGGTTGAGTTCCCTTACAAATGTCGATGATTGCCGCTCGTTTATATTTGTTTAAGTAGTGGCTATCGACAAAGGTGTATCGTTCTAAGTTGATTAGTATCAGTTTCTACTACAGGTGCGATAAATACAGAGTTTTGCTTGAAAGGTATCGGATAGATTTTTGTTATTTTCCATTCGTTGTCTTTGAAAGTGGTACAGTTATCGTATATATAAGTTTGTTATCATTTGTCCATAATTTTAATTTACTTAGATCTAGAATTAGTTGAAAGTTTTGAACTGAAAGATCGATATGATTACTCATAAAGTTTTGTTTCGTTATTTGGTCGAGTATTGTTAAGAATTGTTTAGGTTCCATAATTTGCGGGTTTATGATTCCTTGTTTTCCTGATACGATAGTGTTAAAAATTTCGTCGATGGAGCTCCGATATGGTAGATTCAGTCTGAATTAGTAAAGAGATCAATATTTAGTTTTTCTCATTATGGTTTTCAATCTTGCGTATGACGTTGGTAACGTTTTCGAGTTGATTCGTGTTAGCATAGTCTAGCACGCGTTTGATAAGTACGGTTTGATTACTAAGGATCGTTTTTATTTTGTTGTTGGAGTCAAATAATGTATCAATATTTTCGTTAATTAGTTCTAGATCTTTTACGAGAAGAGTTCCGAATAGAGTTTTAGATACTGAGCCTATGACGTTGAGCAGTCCGCGTTTGCTTCTATAGTGTAATAACAATTTTAAATTGATGCGTTAGGTTTTCGAGATTTCTATACTTGATTTTTAGATTGTTTATCTCTGGTATGTAAGCGCAAGGTGGTTTGCATTAACGGTTTATTAGCTCAATTACATGTTGTAATCTATTGGTTTGATCGATTGGATCGCTAAGGTCCACTATAAGAGTGATATCTACTTGTTCATTATACAGATAGCAATCGTCGATGTTCTAAGAAAACGTTGGCATAACTTAGTGGTCTTACCACTAAGATCGCTTTGAATGTATTCGAGAGTTAGAATTATCCATGTTATGGTCGCCTTCATGAAAAATAAGGTTTTAATCTGTTACAGTGGATTCTTTGCGTTTAATCATTGCAATATTCAATAAGATAAGTGGGTGGATTGGACGAGAGGATTTCTGCCGGTCCTAGCCATTCGTAGTCTAGTTTGTTGGTTTTGTCATCGTTATGTACCCATACTTTACCTTTTACTTGGAATATCGTTTGTGTTTTAATGACTTTTCATATCTAATCTCTCCGATATTGCTTTTTGTTTGATTCAGTGATTTGTCTTGCTTCATTCACTTGATTCAGTGATATAGTCAAAACTATATAGGCGTTATATCGATTTTTCCAGAGGTTAAATAATTGTTCTTTAGTTAGAGTGGAGGTGTTTGATATTGAGGATGGCTTGTTAGCTTGTCGTTCAAATGTCAGTTCGAAAGGGGTGTATCCGGTTGTTTCGTGTACAGAAGTATTATATCCCATACATATTAGTTTTAGGTTTTCGTCCCAGTCGTTTTGTCGGTCGATCGTGCAAATTCGGATAAGGTCTTTTATCACAGCATGTGTCCGTTCGAGGGATCCGTTAAATTGCGGGTGGAAAGAAGTAGCTTTTATGTGTCAAACCTTCAAAGCCTTTTCAAATGTATCCATCAGTTTACACACGAAATTTCGTCCCATATCCGTGAGGATACTTTTAGGTGCAGACAATATGTACACATAGTGATCCAAAAGTTCGTTGATGATCGAGTTGGCTGTTTGGTCTTTTAAAAGGATGAGAACGTGGTATTTTCTCAATTAGTCTTGAATAGACAGGATAAATTGATTATTTCGTTTGGTTTTTGTGAGAGGTCTGAATATATGCATTGCGATTTTGTCATTAGGGTTAACGAGTGTGTCAGTTATTAAGGATTGCTCTTTTGCTCTGATACGGTTCAATTTCTCTCGTTGGCAAGTTTCGCAGTTTTCCATTAATTCTCTGACGCGTTGTTCTAGATTTGTCCAGTGATGGTGCTCTTGTATTCGTTTCACGGTGCGGTGTATATCTAAGTGTCCTACGATTTCGTTATGGTTTTCGCTTAGTATTATTTGTTTTTGTTTATTATCGTAGTCTTCTGGCGGATCTTGTCCAAATATTAGTTTAATTTGAGGGAATCTCGTTGTCAAGAATCTTAACATAGGTTGAATGTTTTACTTTTTCTAACGTGCTGATGTTATTGTCGTTTATTCCTATTTGTAAGAATTCAGTTCGGCATTTAGCAAAGTGTTTAGTTAATTTATATGTCGGAGATGAAAGAACACCGGAGCCTTTGAATAATCCCGCAACATTGTAATCTAGAGTTTACTATAGCTGTAATTGAACAATTGTAGTTATTCAACCCGATTGTAATTGTCAGAGATTTGTGACAGTGAGCTTGGGCTCGAGGCGACAGTCAGTCGCCAACGTGTTCGCGGTCAAGGGATGAACGCTTTGTCTAGCAAAGGCATGGAGTAATTCTATAGCTCTCCTTAAAAGAAATATTTGTGGCGGCACGCGACAGTAAACATTCCAACAGTTTCTGCCCCGTGGCTCGCCACACGCAGACCCTATTCTTCGAGTAAGATGATTGCCAGATGTCGATGCGTCTCCGCAGTACATGTCCAGCTAGCCCGAGGGCCCGCTATAAATCTTAAGATTTAGTTGACTAAAGTTCTTCAAACAAACAGTCTTTGTCCCAACTACGGGAAGATAGGGGAGACCTATTTTTCAACGAACGGCGTCTCCCACTAGCAACTTTCCTTTGAGGGCGACGAGCATCTTTTTCTAACCACCGATATGGAGATTGACCAATTAGCAGCAACGCCAATTTCCCTTACTTTCTGAACGAAGGCTACCCTCGACGAATCCGATGATCTCGTGCCCTTAGACACACCCCATGATAGTTTTCCTCTGTGGCGTCATCGGGACGGAAATTCATTCTTCCTTGTGGTCCCATCGACACATAA
Organism: Bombus pratorum; assembly: GCA_930367275.1. Classification (NCBI taxonomy): domain Eukaryota; kingdom Metazoa; phylum Arthropoda; class Insecta; order Hymenoptera; family Apidae; genus Bombus; species Bombus pratorum. The sequence continues at coordinate 490,017 of OV883995.1, read as the reverse complement.
AGTAACTCTTTACGATCAGTGGATATTACGCGTCCGGCTTAGATTTTGCGGGCACGTTCATCTATCATCCCGTCGACCGCGGATTCGTTATTGAACCTAGGATCATTGTCATTAGTTTCTCGAATATCTAATTACCACGATTACCTGTCCAGTTCTATGATAATCGTATCTGCACTAGTCAATGTCTTCTCTATTGCATAACGACACGTGTGATCCAAACGAAGATTCGTTTCACGCCCGTAACCCTAATTCTAATGTAAACCCGACATATTTTTTATTATTTAATTTGTATTTTACAATTTGTCCAGCTGGACATTTGGTAAATTTTTCTAACCTAACTGCTAAATAACACGTGGATGGCTATCCCCAGCGGCATACCATCTTCGAGCTTGACTTCTTTAGTGTGATCAGTGGGGTGTTTTCTTTTTAGTTTTCTTTCTGCGTATTTTTCTGCGTACCTGCCGATTTCTTCTTTGACCGTTGGTATTTTGACGTTTTACGTATATCCTCGTTTCTGACATTCCATAGGGCGTTGACTATTGTTTTCAGTATCTACGAAATCTTCCAAATAAGCTCTAATTTATTTATGTGGATCATTGCTGCTGTCCCCCATAGTACGTCCAAATTGATTTTATTATCGTTTTGTAGATTTTTAGTTTATTTCCTATGGCGAATTTAGAATTTCGACTAGTTAGCCAGTACATCTCCCTTCTTTATATCCGTATTTTATCTATAATTGATTTAATGTGTTGTTTCCATGTAAGTTGTGTGTCTAAGTGGAGTCCTAGGTATTTAGCTTGCTTTGTTTGAGTTATATGCGTGCCATTCAACTGAATATTTGGTGGTTTCCGTTTTCTTAGTGTAAATTTAATATGGTTGTATTTACTGGGGTTTGCATTTATTTGTTTATCTTGTAGTCATTTTTCTATTTTTGTGACGTGCTCTTGTAGTAATGTGACTGTTGTTTCTGGCTAATGTGAGTATTTTGCTGTTGGTAGTTGTTGGTATGTCGGCCGTGTATAGTGTATATAATATTGGTCCTAAGACGCTTCCTTGCGGTACCCCTGCCTTGATGCTTTTACTTCACAACATACATCCTTTATTTTTACTACAAAGATTCTGTTGCTTAAGTATGACTTGAGTGAGTGGTGGATTTGTTGCGGGAAGTGTTTTTTGACTGTTTGTAAGTGGTATTCATGGTTCACTTTATCAATTGCTTTCTCAATGTCCACGAAGAGAGCTAAACGGTATTGTATCTTTTCTATTGCTAGTAAAATTTCGTTGACGAGCCTGTGAATTTCCTCTATCGTGGAGTGTCTGTTTCTGAACCTAAATTAGTGATCTGGTATTAACTTTTCTTTCTCTATTGTTGGGTGGTTTCCATTATAATTATAGCATTTTACTTCGTCTATCTTTCCTTTGTATGGGCAGTTTGTTGTTAGATGGTTTTCTGCACATTTGACACACGCCGAGTTTCTGTAGCAGTAGTTTTTTGTGTGTTCGTATTGTTGGCACCGTATGCATTGCGGTATGTCCTTTTATAACGAAGTGGTTTAATTGTTACTCTTGTGTTTATGATCTTTTTAATGTCAAAGATTTCTTTGTTATTAGCATCGGGTTCAAGTTCTATTAGAAACAGTGGCAAAGGCTGTTTCGTATCGTATCAGGTTATATTATTTATTGTTCTTGCTTGGTGTCTGATTTTTGCTAATTTTGTTAATTGATGTAGGTTTGGGGTTGATAATTAATCGATTCACACAGATTAGATTTTTCTCTCTATATTTCTCCGCCTCGTACAACACATCTTAACACACAGGATACACTTAGTCAATTAACAGGTGGTCGACTTCTAAGACAAAAAAGCGTCGTTAGAAGTCGTATCAACTTAGCTTGTAGCCAACCTAACTTTTCTCAACAACTCACGATTGTGTTAATAAACATTACCTCTATTGTATAATAGCAATGGCTAATCCTAGTGAAAGTTCGTTAAACACCCCTAACCCTATTCTTAATGTGAACCAGACATATATATTTCTTATTTATCTCCAGCCATGAACCAGAATATTGAGTGTACTATTACTTTCCTGCGGATTCTAAACTCATAAAGTACTAATTTATACAAATATTACAGGTTTATATTATATGTAAAGAAAGGATACAGGGATGCACCATATCATAACTGAATACATGCATTTTCTATGGCACATTTTAGAAACTCATTAATACAAAATTTAAATTTTATTAATGAGAATTATATGACACATTTGGAAGCTTTAGTTTTTCTATTTAGTTTTTTTTTGTCATGTTTATGTCATGATATAGATATAGATCATAGGGGATCAAATAATGCATTTCAAACTAAACTCTCTACGGTTCTGGCTAGTCTTTATAGTTCTGAAGGTTCTGTAATGGAGGTAAATTACCTTTAAGAACAAAACTGTTGTAACAAAAATATTAAAAATGACAACGTGAGTTCGCGCTCACCATCTATATGCAGATGCGCTAGTTAGAATAAATAGTAACTGGAAGATAGTTCTAGATACAATCGATAGATTTAATCGATAGGTTTAAGATGTTCTTTTGTTTTTATCCGTAGTCCACGTAAGGAAGTACAATAAAGGTTTTTCGGCTCAGAAAGGTGTGATAGATTTATCCAAAGAATAAAATAATAGCTATTGTGATCCTACCTCTGAATACAGAAACAAGAACAAAAAATTGAACATAAATGTGATATCAACATAACTTATCATTCTCTCATTTAACAGAGACATCATTTTGCACAGACCATGTGCATTTTAAATAAAGAAGGGTGCAATATATTTGAAGACGTGATTTTAATAGTGATTATTTCTCAATATGTGTTGAGATAAATGTTAGGTTGGTATGATCACTAGTTTCTACATGCAGAGTTGGTACGTCTACTTACGACTCTCTTTTATTTTTCCCGTTTGCCATATGTTAATTATCTGAGTATCCGGTGTGTTGTAATGGCTGTAGATGGTGGTGAAATACAGAGTATACAAAACTAATCTGTGCGAATCAATTAAATATCGAACCCCAAAACCAATTTAATAACAATATGCTTATGACATGTTGTGATCTTAGTGATCAGACTAAGCAGTGGAAAGTTTCTAAAAAGCTGCAGTAAGTAGAAGTCTAAGTTTAGATAAATTTCGAAGACAATAATATATTTAAAAGCTTATGTGCTTTTTTCTTTGACTTTGCGTTAGGAACAAATGTATGATGAATTTTTTTCACAAGGAGATTTAGAAAAAAGTATGGGTAGTACTTCCATAGAAATGATGGATAGAGAACGAGCATCTATACTAGGCCTACAAGTTCAATTCATTACAAATATAGTCCTTCCACTTTTTATGTAAGTATATTTTAAAAGAAACTGTCTTTGTACAATATATGTATGTCGGAGATGAAAGGAAAGCCGAAGCCTTTCCTTGGAAATTTTGGGAACATCCTCTAGTACCTTAGCCTAGATTTTATTATAGTTGTAATTGTTTAAGATTTGTAATAAGCGAGATTGGGTTCGAGGTGACAATCGGTCGCCGAACGTAGCCACGGTCACGGGATGGACGTTTTGTCTAACGGAGGTCTGGAGTGGTTGTATGTGTTTTCCGAGAAATGTGGTTGTGGCGGCATGCGGACTCGAGAGCGGGCCTAGCCACGTGTGATGTTGCCTCGGAGGTGCCGATGCAATGGGACATACATTGTATCAATAATCAAAACTCCAGGCAGAAACTGCCTAGCAACGGCGTTTGGAACCTTCTCGATGCTTCCAAACGGGTATAGAAAACAAAATGCAATCGTACAGCGAGAAAAATCTCCACGAGGCTGGCATTCTTGCGGTTGCCTTGGAGAGTGACACATCGAGCCTTTTCGACGATCGCATTTGCGCCTAAGATTAGTTTCGCTTAGTAAGGAGTTATCCCGGTGACCGTGGATTCGTTTGAACCCAAAACATTGCTAATAGTGTTATTTAATTTATTATTCGTAAATCGTATTATTCATTAGACTTATTATCTGTTAAACTTATTATTAGTTGTACTTATTATTTGTTAAGCTTAGTGATAGACTTGCATATACGTGTGAATAAAATCTCGGCTTTGTGAAACGATGGCTAATCCACATGAAGAGTTGTCACGCGCCCAAAATTCGAATCATGATCCGACATGTATATACTTTTATTTTTAATACACATTCAAAGTAAAAAAATCGGATTTGAGATCTATTTCTCATAACGAGTATAATTAAAAGGAAGAATAGCATTTTTGTAAAAGATAAGATTTTCTTAATTGAAAAGACAGTGATGTTTTGTGAAGACAGTAGAATATAGATTATAGATTATAGATTATAGATTTTTATTTAGTTAATTTTAGTCTTTCATATGATTTATTTCATTATTTTGTCTTTTAGTAACCTTTCTATATTATTTCCAATAGTACAACCACTTGTTGATGTGCTGAAGGAAAATCAAGCTTTATGGAAAGTGTCTAAAAAGCATATTCCAAAAATATATGAAAGCAGGAACAAAAGGTATTGCTATCCTATTGGATCCTACTTTTGAGGAAGAAGTATTACAATTTGTGCTTAAGGTAATACTGGTTTCTAAAGAAACTCTACTATCAAATTAGAATTAAATGAGACAACAAATAATAATAATAGGTATACAATAAAATAAATACACAATATTTTTATCATGAATATAAAAGTATTTAAAATATATAAATCATAAGATGTTTTAAATTCAAAAGCAATAGGGAAGGTCTATTAATCACTAAATATACAAAAAATAAAAAAAATTTATTTATTACAAGAACGCAGGTGTTATAACACTGTTTATTATACATTTGATGTACACTGAAATGTTATATTGATTATAGAGTATGTATATGTATATATACAAGTATGTTATAAATTATAAATATTTTGTTCTATAAAGTCATGTTCCTTAAATATGTATTTAGTATTTAACATTTTTTGTGATATATTACTTATTATTATTAAATGCATGAAAATATGAACATTATATGTAGTTTATGACATATATTAGTTTGTAAGAAGAATTTGTGCAATTCAAAAAATCATATATTTTATGTGACTGTAATATAATAATCTCTTAAAATGTAAACGTTTTTATTAATAATAGTTCATAAACTGAGCTATACGTTTAGTTTACATTTCTAAATTTGTATTTTCCATTTTATCATCACTATTTTCTTCAATATTTAAAGTTATATAATGTACAAATTGCACCAATTCTTTTTAACCGATTAAATTATAAATTGAAGTTCCACAGAGCTTTAGAAACATTAACTTGATAAACTTTTATAATGGCTTGTAGACTTATATTATAAATAATAATAATGTAAACTATATACATATTAATTCATAACAACAATAAAATTTTAAATTTTACATATTAAAGAAATTGCTATTTTTCCAAAAGTTTACTTTTAGGAATATCAGCACAATTAAGAGAAGTGTACGCGTTTCTATAAGAAAGTTTTAGTGAAGCTTTTATTCATATATGGAAACATTATTATAATATGATCTACAAAAACACATGCTTTGATGTGATAACGAATAATAAAATTGACAAAATGATTTAAATATGGAATTTAGTCAGCTTTATTAATAATAAATAAAACTCTCTACAAAAAATTCATTAAACATTATATTTATACAACTTTATTACCGATTTTAAAACATATTATATAGTTTCTAGTAATCAAATTGTAAATATAGTAAACAAATAATTGTGTTAAGTTATTCTAAAGATCCATAATTTATATAATATGACATATTACGTACATACATGCGATAAGTGTAACATTAATCACATATATATACAACAATACAACGTTATTATTACTTATTTAGTTATTACTTATTATTATTATTATATTAGTAAAATTTATAATATCGAGTTTTTCAATCAGGTTTTTTCAAATAATAGTTTCATAAGGTTTTGTGTCCAATAGAATCACACAGTTTTCATAGTTGTCAAACACGTCTACATTGCGTATAAGTACCGTTTGCTTAGAATAACGTCGTTTTTGTACCTCACAACTCTACTAAGACTGTAAGTTGATTTTGCGAGAAATGTTTTTATAGTTGGTACTGCATTGTATAAATATCTCAATAGCTGATCGTTATTTTTAATCAAATTACATCGGATGCGATTTAAATTATAGAGAAAAATAAATGGCGTTAAAAGTCGTAATGTATTTAGAGGACTTGTGTGTAGAGGATGGTTGATCGTGAGATTTATTAGACAAGATTGCTCGTTGTTGAAACCTTCAAGTATATTTTAAAACGATTAAATAAATAATTACAGATAATGTTCGCAAAGATGCTCGTACTAACGGATTCGCTAAGACAATGTATAATCGCTTGCTGATAACTCGTTGGTAACTGATCGGTACTCGGTAGATACTCGTAGATACTGATCGATAACTGAACTCTTTACGATTGCGTCCGTTTAAACTGGTATAGTATAAACTGGTCGGGGGAGAGTCGAAAAATTTAAGTTCGTCTTTGTTCGACGGTTGCAAGTAACGGCGACATTGTTTTGCCCAGTTTATTTATTAATATATTATGTATGTCCTAACGATATTGATACTCCGAAGAAAAAAAACAACAACATGATTTGAAATGTCCTCTAGCTCATGTACCGCTACATGTACTTTCAAGGAGCAAAACTGGCACAGTTCCGCTTGTGACGCGAAACGGAGATTATCGTTTCACTTCCTTTAACGCATTTTTGCCATTGAAAGACACTAATTTCTGTGACTTGCTTTATCTCTGTTATAAATGTTTATATTTAAAATTTTATAGTTTTTGTGCAAACGTAAAAGGTAAGTAAATATTAATAAATATTATAATAATATAATATAATACTATATAATAATATTAATAAATACTTCGCTATTTACTTATTTTATTTCCATTAAAGTATATTGTATTTTTAAGTATATTGTATTGTATAATTAAACTAGATTCTATTCTCAACGTTACTTCATTATTTTATTATTGTTTCATATAAATATATATATTTTTTTTTAATAAATTATATATGCTTCTACGTTAATAGAAGTAAACACAATGTGTTTATATTGATTGATATATATGTCATAATTTCAACCATAATATTAAATTATGGTATGTATTATTAAAAAGTATAGTTTAATGTATATATTAAATGCTTATAAAGAATTTGTGGTGGCACTAAACAGCAAATACCACCACTCGACACTGACTAGTGTTGGACGACGGCAGCGCAGTGGCTAGCGCCTTTGGTTACGAACGTTTCGGGATCCGGGTTCGAATCACGGCGACCGGACGCATCAAAAAGCGGAAGAAAATCAGCAGTACCCCAGCAGCGCAACATCTACAACCAGCAGCTACAAGTATCATGGACAACACTTACGCCTCAAATTTATTTGTAGATTTTTAATATGGATACTAGATCAAAGAATGAGATTAAAGCAATGATTACCAAAGATATATCAAATATACATAATTATTGCTTGGATGTTAAAAAATTTAAAAACGACTAGTTTGAAGAAACTGTGGATTATTTACATAGTTTAATTGCCGAAATACCACAATCAGTCTCTGGCCCTTCAACTACAAAGACGCCGAAAGTTTTGAAGAAAAAGAGTCATCACCGTATAGAGACTATCCCAGAAAATGATATTACCAATATTGATAATACAGTACCAGATTCTACTGCAATAAATACATACATACAAATTCGAACAAAAACACGAGAACAAAACAGTAGAGCTGCTGCACAAACAGAAGCTTCGGAAAATGCAAACATTGCAGAAAAAGCGATTGCTCATAAATTAGCACAAAAGTTGATTGCAAAAGCCAAAAAAATTTTATTAGCAAAACAGAATAAGGATGTCGATGAAAGAAGAAAACAAGAAGAGCAACAGCGTTTACAACGTTTACAAGAACAAGAAGAAGCGGAGCGAATATTAGCTGAGCAAAGACGTCGAGAACAGAAAGCTGAAAGACGAAAAGAAGCCGAATTAAGAGCTCAACGACAAGCTGCAGATGAAGTAATGAAAACTAAGCATCAGATGATTACATCACAGGTAACATTATAAACAATAATATCAAAGTATTCTTCTGTTATAAAAGCACAAGCTATTATTCATACAATATTTTAGCCAAAGTATGACTCCAAACAGCAAGGTCCAACCACTTACGTTTTGGATGGTGAACCTGACGACGATGAAACAGGTGATGAATCCAGAACAAAGCATACAATTCCACATTGGACACAATGTAAGTATTGTTTTACTTAATGAGTTAATTAACATTAGAACGCATAGAGTACTCGAATTTTTATCAATTTTAGCGCACATACGTGAAAATCAACTTGCAATGCAACGATACATTCCAGAAAAAGCAGTCTATAAATTCTTTGATAGCAGAAAATGCACACTAGATTTAACTGAAATGTTTCAAAATATAGATAAGAGTAGGTTAGAACGCACGTCCAGTGCAATATGGAAGACACCACCGCGTTATTCCATGATGGAAAACGAATAAAAGGTATAATTTGTTAAACTTAACGTTACTGATTTCAAATTGTGCCTTAGAGCAAAAATGCTTGTCATACCTTGCATATAATATAGAAATGATGTTACATTTTAACTATCGTTAAAATATGTATGTGTTTTTAATATATCAATGAACGTAAGACTACACTTTTTATATTTTAGAATCATCATAGGCATATATTATTTTGATTATGCTAATCAAATTTTACTATTTTTTCTTATTTATATGTATCTTCTTAAGAATCAATAAATAAAGCAATTAATAAATATATGTTTTGATACGACTTTTTAATGAGAAGTAAATTTTATTAGATTTGACTTATTATCACTATTGTGTAAGTGTTACGTCGGGCGACATTCTACCTAGACCAGGCCATACACCGCGGGCCAGCCGAACACCAGATGTCCGCTCATCCTTACGGCGTGCCCTCAATATTCTTAAGGACCCGTCATAAATCCCAACAATTTGCCAGCTAAGGTCCTTCAGACCCAACAAACATCTGTTTTAAATCACTTTCTAAAGACTATTGTCTACTACAGCTTGACAAGGGAAAGTTTTTCTCACGTACGATGCAAGTTTCCTCCTACTAGCAACTTTCTATCGAGGGCGGCTAAGACCCTTCCTAGTCCACCAACCTTCGTTTATCCAATCAAAAGCAATGTATATTGCCCTCACTTTCCTGACCAAAAATGTCATGAACAAATCCGACGATCCCGTGCGCTAGACACACCCATCGCTAGCTTTCCTCCGACATAGCATCGTCACCGTAACTTACTTCTCCTACGACTTCAGGAGGGTCAAGTCAACGACTTCTTTCACACCGCTGGAAAAGTCAACAACAAAGTACAAACTCTAACGCCTAACATATTAAATTCAATTATAAAAGCCTTGCTTTAGTGTGCATATCTATCTCACCTTTGTGCGACAAGTTGTTATCTGCGATTTATACCTACTCAACAGTGTAACTTAAGCGTTGAAAATATACAACTTATAATTCTGTGAACCACAGTGTTATACAAACTGAATCACACCTATTATCTTAACGGAAATCAGGGGATCGATCAACTCGTGGTGTCGATTATCATAATCGTAACGGGAATTTACGACTCCCGTTGACGTCTCTCCTTGCGATTGCGTCTCCCCGCGATTGGTCGAAAATACAGTAAGAATTCGCGAGATACGCGTGATATAATTCGCACGATTAAATAGCACTGGTGCATTTCTTCTCTTCGTGGCGCAAGGAGGGTCTGGTAAATGGGTCGACCGTGGACGTTCAATCTTGTAAGAGAACAAACGGTGGCACCGTATTGCCGAGCATTTTTCTCTCGCTCAACAGCCATCCATTTTATATTTAGAACGTCCGATTGCGACGCTAAATTTTCGTTACACCACCGGTTGTTTTGTCTGAAATTCGCGTGACGTAAGTGCATCACACTCTCGCATTCGTCAGCCGTTCCTGCCACCACTTCGCGAGCGTTAACTCGATAATATTTCGTCTCTGCTATCTTGTCGCCGTCGCTGCTTGACACATCTCGCTTGCTGGACGACTGATCGCATAAAAAATAAAACGGGACACTGATTTATCGTATCGTTATTTTTGTGTCAGGCATCTTTTTGCCGTTTCGACGAATTATTTTCATTTCCAACTTTCCTAGTCTTATTCTTACGTCGATTCTTATATTTTAAGACCTAGTCTTATACGTACGCTGGGGAACGCTTTTATTTATTGATTTAACGAAGAATATCGTTGTAGCTGTTGTACATGCGAGTAAAATTAACAAAGTACGAGTAGTTTTACTGTAACGTTATTACATACTTCCTGATAATTTCTCGTTATTTGTACCATGAGAAAGAATCAACGAGGAACTCTTATCTCGAACGTGGATCTATTTGTCGATAATGCATGCGTGTAATACTCGAGTGTCGTTCACACAGCGTAAATATACGTGTAGATACGTAAATCTTTTATGATTTTTGTATCAAAGGCAGAAATGCTATAATACTCGCAAGTGCAATATAATTCTACGAAAGAAAATGGAGAAAAAGAGTTTCTTTGGCAATATATTCTTCCTTTTTCATTACAAGTTTCCACTTTGTTGTGCTCCTGTTACATTATAATCCTGTTAGATTCAGGCGCGCAAAATTTCACTTTGTTGCACTATATCGCATCATCGCCATCTGCGAACACCTGCGAGAAACGCGGTTTACTTTGTCTCGAAGCGAGCAAACGTCTAATTTCACAAATAGGATTTTCATCAACAGCGAGAAGGACATATACGATGTAAAGGAGGCTGTAAGGGCATCCTAGGGCTTACGGTGGTTGTCACGGTGCCGGAAGTAGCACCGAGCAGACACGTCAAGGGAGAATCAGAATCCCTATTGGGAAAACCATCACGAACATTTGTCCCTCGCGCCATCAAAATTCTATCTTCTGAGATATTTTTCGCGTTTCCGAGGTCATCGCCACTCTCCTTATCTTTGCTTTACGACGTATAATATCTCGATTTTACGGTAGTTAGAAATTTGTACTAATTTGGAGAACCTTGCAAAAGTACGCAGATCTGCTACGATAGTCAGATAGAGAGTATCGGCAAAGATCTGTTCCTTTATCGTAAAACTCTCTCGGACAACTTAGATGCTACTAGATATCGGTTCTCGCAGCCAACCATTCCGTAATAAACGTAGATCATTCAAGAAATTTCTCAATTGTCATCCGTTAATTTCGCGCAACTTTTGCTTTATTTTAGCTACGTGGGAACCTATTAGTGCGCGAATGTTAACCCGTCTCCTCTGTGCTAAATATCGTTCACGCGTAGAATCAAAGTTGCGTAAAACCGCGTACAATTGCATCAGGGAATTTCTAATAACTTTCTCGTCTCGCAGGACGAAAACAGGCTTACGAATGATCCCTCTGTTCTGGTTATCGAATGTACCGCAAGCACGTAGTTTCAAATGTCCGTTCTCTAGAAAGTGCGAAACAATTTATGGTCGACGGTCGAGTGAACTGTGCGACGGTCGAGTCGGAAAGATCAGAAAGACAAATCGTCATAGTTCGAACAGACCGGGGAGCAGAAACGCACTTCCATGATCATTTGTATCGTTGCTCGATTTGTTGCTGCTCAATGACCGACCAAGCTGTTGTTTTTTCTTTTTCTGCGACGCTGCTATACTCTACACTCTATGTTCTATACCGTTCTTTTGCCCGCTATTTACCTTGTACGCGAACTTTTTATCGCTAGTGGATTGCAAAAAGGTCGAAGCCGCGATTGCGGCTACCCGCAATAAATATTTTACGTTCTCGCTCGGGTTTTACTTTATTTCAAGGACAGTCAAGTTAAGCTATTACTCCACTCCTCCTTTTTTATCACGAATTTTATGTGACAATGCGTAGATCAAAGTGGACGTAGATCGTAAGACAAAGGAAAGTGTAGATAAATAAGACAAAGTGTATTTAAAAATAATAAGTTATTTATTATAGTTTATTTAATATGTATACAGGCCATTCGTATTATAGCGGCGATAGCTAGTGTTAAATTAACAATGATAGTTTCTATCGTAGTTAATATTATATTGGTTATGGGCCATGACGAAGGCGAATTTTGATAGCCCTGGCCGCGGTCGGTGGCCTGGATTTGTTATAGAACAAATAATACTATATGTCGGAGATGAAAGAACACCGGAGCCTTTGGATAATCCCGCAACATTGTAATCTAAAGTCTACTATAGCTGTAATTAAACAATTGTCGTTATTCAACCCGATTGTAATTGTCAGAGACTTGTGACAGTGAGCTTGGGCTCGAGGCGACAGTCAGTCGCCAACGTATTCGCGGTCAAGGGATGAACGCTTTGTCTAACAAAGGTATGGAGTAATTCTATAATTCTCCTTAAAAGAAATATTTGTAGCGGCACGCAACAGTAAACATTTCAACGGTCTCTGTCCCGTGGCTCGCCACACGCAGATTCTATTCTTCGGGTATGATGGTTACCAGATGCCGACGCGTCTCCACAGTACGTGATCAGCTAGCCCGAGGGCCGTTATAAACACTAAGATCTAGTTACCTAAAGTCCTTCAAACCGACAAACAGTCTTTGTCCCAACTACGGGAAGATAGGGGAGATCTATCTTTTCAACGAATGACATCTCCCACTACCAACTTTCCCTCGAGGGCGGCTAGCATCTTTTTCTAACCATCGATATGGAGATTGACCAATTAGCAGCAACGCCAATTTCCCTTACTTTCCGAACGAAGGCTATCCCCGACGAATCCAATGATCCCGTGTCCTTAGACACACCCCGTTATAGTTCTCCTCTGTGGCATCGTCGGGACAGGAAAGTCATTCTCTCTCGCGATTTCGTTGACCAAAGAGTAACGTCTTTACGATCGGTAATCACTCGGACTTAGAACGTTCATCTATCATCCTGTTGACCGCTGATTCGTTATCGAACCTGGATTCATTGTCACCATCAGCTCTATCATATTATCGTCGCTATTACTCATATCCTCTTGTAGTGTCCACATTCGTACCGATACGTATTAGCGACATTCGCGACGGTAAAGTAAGTGAAGGTTCATTAAACGCCCAAAGTTCCACTCTCGTTCCGACATATATTAATATAGGAAAGAAATATCGTAAATATCAATATCATTTGTAAGGCGATGATTTTTGGGCATAGTGAAATTATGTTGATCAGTTTTTGGATATTAGGTTGAAATTAGATAATAAAGTTATAGATTTACCCGTTTTAAGGGATTGTTCAAGCGCCGTTAATTCACTGGATATGTCGCCCTGAAGCAGGATGTTTAAATTTTAGTTCATATATTGTACTGATAGGAAGTATTTCATTCTATCGCTACAATTATGAGTTTATTTGAATAAAATATCTAACGTAGTGTCTAGTCTCTAAACGAATTAGTAGGTCAGCCGTGAACAATGGCAGTAATTTGTATAATAACAAAGGATAAGCCAAATATAGCAGAATGACTCATCAGCTAGCGGGAGGTTGTGTCTAATTATCAAAAGCAAAAGAAATATGAAAGATCTTAGTTTATAGGACTTGTTGACAATCAATGTCAACAATTTTTTTGTTTGGTTCATAGAATGTTTTGAGTGGGCTGTACTTCGACACACAACACAATTGATAACATAAATAAATCTTATATATTTGTTTCAAGAAATGATAGCTTGTTTGTGAGCGGTATCTTTAGACAGGTTGTTGAAAACTAGATGTTAATTCGAATTTTATATTTTAAATAACTTCGCATGGGTTTTTTAGTCAAATCTAGCACGAATCGAACAGGTGACAACAATCTATACAGCGTTCGTGTTTGGCAGATTTTTATTTTGTTTACCTAGTGTATGGGTATTCTGCTACGATGGCTTTAAATTTGTAGATGTATACATTAGGATTGATTGATTCTACTATAGGGAGTGGGTGATCAATTTCAGATAGTGATAGCGAAACAACTAATGCGCGTCAACTAAGCAAAGTTCTTTTAACGGACACAGTTAGTGATAGCGATAGGTGTAAATCTGTAACAAATGATAATGCAGTAACGAGTGTAATAGCTGACGAAGCGAATGTAAGCCAGCGTAATAGGAATGAAATATCTCGTTTACGTATAAATATGGTATGTGACAGTCCCCTATCGCGTAGTCGGCGATCGAAGTGTTGTGACATGAAAAGCAATCAGAAGAAAACAAAGGTGCTAATATCGCAAAGAGAAAAGCGGAACAGAGAGGCAGACCTAGGAGATCGGGTAAAGTTGAAGTTAAAAAAGACGAAGATACAAGAAAGATCCTACAAAATGAAAAGAGTGGATTAGAAGAACAAAGAAAAGTCGAAGAAAATACGAAAGAAGAAACTGCAGAGACAGAAGTTAATTCAAAAGGTATATCAAATAATAAGTGCGATTTATTTGACACCGAAAGAGCTATTGAAATTAATGATAGCGTTCAAAATATTAAATTTACTGAAGATAGGAGCTACACTCAAAATGATATGGAAGATGTAGTAGAAGATTCACAAGCATTATCTAAATTAGATAAAAGTAAATTATTAAAAATAAGAATTGAACTTAACAAAATTGAAGATACAAGAACTATTTTACAGTATAAAAAGAATTCATTAGTAGGAGAAAAAGAAGTAGGGGAAAGGAAAAAAGTATACAGACAGAAATTACTTCAAAATGTATATCAGATGATAAATGTGATTTACTTTACAAAAAATATGAAGATATTGTTGAAGTAGTTAATAATAATAAATCATATAGCGAAACACAAAGCTTAAATCAAGATCTTAAGTTCATAGAAGAAAAAAAATGATGATGCCGAAGATATAGTAGAAAGTTCCTATGAAACATCAGAATTATTAAAAAGAAAAAAGTACTGAAAAATAATGTTTTATTAAAATTAATAAAGTGGAGGATATTTCTCCTTTGATGAAATGCTATGATGCTACAGCTGAGGATGAGGAAGTAGATAAAATTGTTTCAAATGATTGTGATAACGACAATATCGAAGTTCCTAAAGATAACGTCAAGAAATTTGAAGAAACCAATCAAATCAGTATCAGTGAACCAAAGATTTCAACTCCTATTATCGAAAATAATTTATGCGATAATGAAAAAGATAGTGTATCTGAAGTGCAAAATGTAAATGATGGATCAGTGTTTAAATCCTTGCTTGAGTTATCAACGCCTAAAAGTAATATCAAACGCCAGACAAAATTTAAAAACCTACTCAGTATAAGGATGTGCAGCTCATATGTTCGAGTCAGTAACAAAACAAGCGAGAATGGAAGCTGAAGACTAGGTAATAAATTTAGATGAAGAACATATAGTTAAAAGAGTAAAATCCAAAGGTACGGACAATGATATATTGCTTGAAAAAGAAAGAACAAGCACCTATGTTGAAAGAAGTTGATAAAATAACAGCAACGTGTAGCAGCAGACAAGAGAAAATAAGCCAAATTTCTGAAGAAGGAACGATGCTCTGGAACTCGAAATTTTTCGAGTGGATATGCTAAACAACAAATTTAACGAACAGTTGAAAGGACGTGAAACAGCAATAGAAGACTTAAATAAATTGTTAGAGCATCAATCAGAAATTCATAAAGTTACCTTAAATGAAGCATGTTTGAAAATATCTGATTCTGAGAGCGTACTACAGTGTATCAAGAGCCATATAACAAGCTGCATTGTTAAGAGTATTATTCTCTTCGCTTTTTGTTATTGGCCTATCGCCCTGTTAGTTTCAGATTGGGAGAGTTAGTCCATTCCAATCAAAAGGGTTAATAGCATGGAATAAGTTGGAATAGGAGGAATTTACTAAGCGAAAGTTCCCGACAAAATGGCTGTTTGCCAAGTTTTATTCTCGAGACACCATGTTGCTGTACGGGTCGATATGTCTCCAGGCGCGATGCTCGAGTTCCATTCGCAACCTCGACTAGAGGTCGCCACATTACGGACCACTTGTTTGTTGACAGAAATAGAGGCTGCTCTAAGTAAGTTCCGTTGTTGTGCTGTTACTCCGGAGATGTTTTTTGGGGATTTGCGAAATTTTCTCGCAGTTCAAATCTATTTCAGATAATGCCTTACAGCGGCAGCTATCTACTTGCCAAGTCGTGTTTCAGGAAAAAACCTGGAAGCACGGGTAATTACTTTGAACTCTGAGGCAGTTGGCCTGATATAGTCGGCTGCCCGAAAGTTCCATTATGATATTTCATTTATAAGGAGGGCAAGCATTGTTTTCTCTTAAATTTTTTGGTTTATTTGAAACATTGTCAAGGAACAAGACAGTTTAATAGTGGATATACAGATGTAGCTGCCTATTGCCTATACGTGGCGGTAGGATATGTTTGGAAATCTTGAATGCTGCGAACGATGCTCTGTTTTTACCGCCGAGTTACTGGACTCGTCTAGGGGATCGTCGCCCTATTATTTAGTGAAGTGAGAGGAGCCGGTTCACTGTTGAGCTATGTTGCTGCGGTATAAACGTGAAGATTTCCCCTATAAGTTTAGAATTTGAGCTTTGTATTGTAGTATTTAGCCGTTTCTCCAAGGACAGTGTTAGGGTTGTGGTTCATATTTAGCCATCAGATATATCGCGATGAAATAAGGGAATACAGAGGTTAGGACAATTATCTAGTTTATTATTCGATGGAATTTGACTGCAAGTAATTTTTGAGTCACTTGTTTCACGAACGAATCGTATTTATTTGTTTCGCTCTTCGTTAATATTCCAAATTCTCTTTTGTCATCGCCTTTTTGACACTAACAATAAGCGTTGAGAGCAATGTTGATGTGAACAGGATGATCAAAATTTTTACACGACACGCAACAAGGTTGATTTGTGTTATCCTCGCTTTTTTCGGTACAGGAATCTGGATCAATACGTTCATCTGGATCATAATTTATCGTTGAATTTAACGTTGCGGCAGTCTGTTGCAGTTAGAAGCCACATAGCCTAAACGTTGGCAAGTCTTACATTGCATTTCGTTTGTCAAATCTAATTGCTAGTGAAAAGTTGGAGGCAAAATACTGAAAATCAGCCGAAGATCAGAAATCGAAAAAAATTTCAAGCTGGCTTTTGATACTAATCTCATCAGGCAAGGTCGCATAACTGGTTTTAAAAGTTGAGAAATCAATTAATCGGAGAACATAAGAATTCACATAAAGCTAGATGAACAAAAGAAATAACGATAAATGTACAATTTTAAATTAGATCTTTAAACCAGTCATTTGGCTAGCCTTGGTAAGGTTAGTGTTTATTAAATTGTTTAATAGTCGTTGCGCGACATTTTGAATATTCATTCGTATAATAATTAGCAATATAACTTTCCTTGGTTGATTCCTCCGCCATAATTAATTTTCATTATTTACATCCTTCACTATACATTTCTTAATTCTCCGTATTCAAGATATTTCTAAGTATAAAAATCATTGGATTGGTCAAAATTTCAGATACTACGTCGTGATAATAAAAATGTTATAGAAAATATCAATGGACTTCAAATTTTCAACCGTGAGAAAATTATGCTCTTACCACATTTTTCGCTTAGGAATAAATAACTTTTCTCTTTTATTATTTTTATATTAGTATTAAAAGCGAATACGCACTTAAAAAGCGCTTAACCCTTCTTCTGCATACTGGGTCATTTCCGACCAGTAACTTTAAGTAATTTTTCATTTGCTCCATGCTGTTGTTTCAATCTTGCTTTGTTTAACGAAATTAAGGTTATAAAGTAAGGTAAGTAAGGTAATAAGTTAGACAAATGTGTCTGTGATGTTGCCAGTAGAGCTATGAATTACTGTACGATGTTTGTAAATATCGGTGTAGAGAAAGATTCGTGCTGCGCAATTCGAAAGATTCCTGCTGCGTAATTCGAAAGGAAGTGCTTCGTAGAAGATGAATGTTTTTGTTGATGTATACATTTCTTTGTGTAGTAACGTGTAATCGTTAACTGCGTAGCTGCTTGTGCCACCGGCTCATGTGTCCCCCCTGCCCTCGCCACTTTGGAAGTTGCTATGCGAAACTAAGGTACAAGGAGTCATTTAGTCGTCTCATTTCGTACCCATAACGTGGATAGCGTTGCGTCAGGTTTGTAACGTATTATAACTTATTGGTGGCGTCGGTTCTTTATTACTTTCATTAGTGTATTTTTCGCATTATTCATTACTATATCTTTACCATCGTTTAACTTTGTAACTTATATTTTTTTTGATAAAGGTGACGTGCAAGTAAACTCAAGTACTTCAAAGCAAGATTTCGCATGCGTTTGTATAGTATTATTTAAGTATATTTAGTTGTGAACTTTCGAAATTTTGCAAATATTTTCAACTGTTTATAACACGGGATTAGTGTATTAGTGGAGTGTATACCTCATATTCTAGTAACGAACATTCGTAGTATAATTCTTGCAAATGCTTACATTGCATTCATGGTACTCATAAACATTTGTTCGATATCGAGAAATATCTTATAATTTTAAATTAATATTTTTCATACGTAAAAGAAAAGTAGCAGTATTTTCTAAATAAACGTTTGATAGAGAAAAGAAGAAAAACATCGAAACAATATTTCGCTTCTTTTCTACTCCCCATCTCACTCCACCCCACCAATAAACAACTCTATTTTTAGGGAACATTTGTGACCGCGTGCAATGCAATTTGTAGAGTCAGTGTTTGCTCCGCAAATGTATTTTTCAATATTTTCAAATCACGTTCGTTTTGATAAAATCCAATTAAATAATCACACGCGAAAGTAATAAAATTTTATCAAACAATTTTGTACGCAACATTAGAGCTCTTGTTCGCCGGGTATAATTTTAGCGGTCGCGGTAATGTGATCTTATTTTATATTCTTTTGAACATTCTTTTTCGATACTAGAGTCAGTGCATCAAGAGGACAAAGCCTCTGCAGGAGCTCAAGAATGTAAGTAGTTTTACATATTGTATTTCAATTTGTTCTATTTATTATATTTTGTTTGAAATATTGTTAATTATACAATAAAAATGACTGATAATTTAGAAAGCTGTGAATGTCCCTTTTAATTGAAATAAAGTCTTAAAATCTTAACATTAAAGCACAATAAAACTGTGTGATACGTATAAAAAATCAGTGAATGTTTTATTCTCAAACTTTTATATTAGAGTTTCAATTTATATACTTATTACAGTTTAGTCTTTATTATTGTTAAATTTCCATCCTTATTATTGTGTATTAACGATATTAATGATATTTTCTGTTTTGTTATAGACATATCACAACTTGAACTTCTTTGTCTTCCTTGGGAATGCTCCAACGGTAGCTCAAAAGCCAAGAATGTCAGTAACTTTACATATCATACTTGAATTATGTGTATTCTGTATATTTTGCTTTGAATACTATTGATTAAGAAATACAATTTGATTGAAAATTTCATAGGTTAGGGTTTTCTGCTTGGAAAAGATGGCCGCATGCGGAGAGAACTTGTTTATGTCGCTCCGTACTCTGTAGACTAAATTATAGTGAAAATAAGGAAAGGTGACAAAGAAGTGGACCAGAATGTTGTACCAGTGCGTGTGTGCAAAGTGCGCAAGAAAATTAGCGAAGAAAGGACTGTATGGGACAGGAAAGCATGAAAAAAAATCCAGCCTTGTTGATGAAGCAGTAAGGAAGACAGGTTAGGACGCTCGCCGGCAGCGTCGCACGTAGACCGGGGGGTAGACCGGGAGCAGCTATGCTACAGGTGCGGTGGCATCGGTCATCAGGCCAAGAGCTGTCCTGCTTGCGTGCCCAGGTGGCCGCTCTGTGAGTCGCTTGGTGTGCCCATCACCCACAGATTGGGAGGGGCGGCATGCGTTCCGCCAAGAACTTAAGAGACGAGCCGGATTCGGAAGCCTGCTACGGACAGAAGGTAGGGTGACAACGCGAGAGATCTACCGCAAGAAGAGGAAGGGATGACGAGTGTGGCAGATAGCCCGGGGGAGGACATGGATATGGACTTGGTAAAGTAGATTCATGCAGCTCCCCCAGACCAACTTGGGCCGATCGTATACTAGCTTTATCGTATACTAGGCACCCCTAACTAGGTCGAAGACCTGGACGGCTTAGTCGCTATAACGTGGACGTCAGCACCGGGCACACCCGCCGCAGGGATCCTGCTCTAGCAGGGCAAGGGGTATGCCGTGATCGAGTTGACTGGGATGGTGGTAGTGGGCGTATATGTCTCCCCGAACAGTGGCCTGGTCGCGTTTGAAGGACTGACGGCAGTTATGGGTTTCCGCCCCTTGCGTGATACAGGCTATACGCAGGCTGGGCCTGAGGGTATCGCCAGCCAAGTGGGAGGCCATATGGTTTTATAACTACCGACGTAGGTGGACTCCTCCGCTCGGCCTGTGTTTAAACATAAGCGGAGAGGAGGTTGAGGTAGGACCTCAGATGAAATGCTTGGACCTCATCATCGATAGAGATTGGACGTTCGGGTCGCACATCAATCTCCTGGTTCCCAAAATGACGACGACAGCCAACGCTCTATGTGGCCTGCTGCCGAATATCGGTGGGGCAGAAGTCGTGTGCGCCGACTGTATGTGAGAGTCGTCCATTCACGGACCTTGTACGGGGCCCTGGTGTGGGCAGAGGATCTGATTACCAGTTGACACAGTCTACTTTTGCTGAGGAGGCTTCATAGGACGACCGCTGTCAGCATCGTAAGCGGATGCCGGACGATGTCATATGCGTCGACGACTATCCTGGCGGCGTCTCCTCCGTTCGAGCTCCAGGCCTTGGCGCCCCGACGAGTATACGAAGACCAGAGGAGCCGAAGCTCAGGCGGGGACTCTCCTAAAATTTTCTGGTTCCCAGGCATTCCAGCTGAGCGTGGGGCGGTCCACCGCGGAGTTTTAGTCGGCAAAGTCCGACACTACCCCGCCGCTTCCAAGCAGGGGGGTGTCCATGAGGATTTCTCCACGTATAAAAAAAGGTTAGAGTTTTCTAAGATTATTCTTCTATTAAAATAAAAAAAATTTTAATACCAAATTATCAAACAAATGACTAATATATTTAAAAATCATTAGATTCTTGATTTCTGGATTTTAAACTTTTTTATTAGAGTTTCAGTTTTTACATTTATGGATGTTTATTAGAATTTCAATCTTTATTATTATTAAAGTTACAAATGTAATAAATTTCCATTTTTCATAATCTCCAACTTTCCAAATAATCAGCGATCATTTATCCTATTTTGTTTTGTAACAGATTTTTCACAACCTCCATTTCCACCGTTGGATTTTCAACGGTTCTCGCCTGATGTTAGTCTTTTTAATGATATTTGCTGAGATAGTGCAGCATCGATGGGAACGTTTTCCATTTCTCCGCTTCTAATGGTGAGTCGCATGCATTTCTGTTCCTCCGGTCACTCAATCATGTCGTAGGATGAAAGGTCCAAATCGGCACGGGTGACTGATTGTATTATGTAGAATTTTTTGCGAGCATAGTGACCGCCGGTATTTTTTATACCCGTGAGTAGTAACATTTTTTCATATCTTTATTTATTAGTTCAGGATAGGTCTTCTTGCACATCGCGATTCTAATAATTAATTTTTTAATAATTAGTTTAAACATATAAATTTGAGAATATATTCGTGGCACTTACAAATATGTATAATAGTATTCGGTATAAATATTTGCAAAAGGCAAATACCTAGATGAAAATACCTGTATGATATAAATACACTTAATTTTAAGCAATGAATTTTAGTATAAATAAGAAATATCAAAGCGATTTCGTTTGAGCATTTAATAGCGGAGAAATCGGATGCCCTCCGATTTCGTTGGAATGGAAGATGCAATTTTCACTCAATGATAGTGACGATACATGCAATACACGATACATACATTTTGTGGCAATATTAAGTCACATTCTTTTATTTGACTTCAGATATTATAAACGTTGGTAGAATTAAAAATATGAATTAAAATTCATTTCTTTTCCGTACAAGAATGTGTGAAATTTTATGTGCAAGAAGAAACTTCGCGACAGGCAGATTTTTGAAACAAAGCAACGATTTTGAACACTGTTTCTGCATTTTCGGAAATGTGCTTTGACGAAGAGATTGCCGAAGATTATTTCTATCTTGTTAATACATTTAGAGTCAATTATTCCATTTCATCGAGTCTTAGTCTTTTTTCAATTAATGCTACATTTTTGATAATATTAAAATTTCAGTAATTTATTAAATTAATAAAGCAGAGTTATTATAATCCAAAACGAAGTAATAAAATGTAAAATCAAAGAACGTTAGTCCGTTAAATACAAATGAAACAAACGAATCATGTTTTTAGATGAGGATTTTCAGATTTAACAATTTCCGTGCCCATTGTCAGGATCTCGTTCACGTGCCCAAGTGCTACTTGAATGGGAAAAAGACATTGGGCACGATGACTATAATTAATGCAAAAATTCCTCAGCTGCTGACCATGTGTTAGAGTATCGTGCACGACGTATTTTCCACATTGTATGTGTGTGTGTGTTAGGCTGTGAAATTGCGTCGTTTTTCTCATACGTTACAACTTAAGATACGAAAAATGTGGAGACATATATTAATTCAAATTATGTATCAATACAATCGCAATTCGTGGTAATATTAACTACACGATTAAGTGTAACCACGCTGTTAATATTGCTGTAAATTACAATTATAATTCCAAGTTTACTTATATTTATTTTAACGATATAATTTCTTTAGATGCGTTTTATCATGTTTCGCGCAATGGTCACTAGCTTTCGTCAGTCGATTTTAGGAAAATGGTAAGTAAATTAGAGTGTACATGTTGTGTGTTAAGCTCGGGTGTTGGAGGTGTCTCGGGACGTTCTCTCTAGTGGACGCTCTTGCGCCCTGGTGTTACGTGTGAGAACCGTGGATGTGGACCTCTGATCGGGTAGACGCGCTTTCGAGTGATCAACCTGCTTCAGGGAATTTCAACCGAATAATCGACAGTAAAGCTGGCACGAATGGAACATGTCATCGTCTCTGGCTTTGCCCGTCGATTTTTTTAACTTCGCGGTCGTGATCGCGAGTAGTTTTCGAAACGAACGTTAATATTGCTCGAGCATGCAAATGCGAACGGACAGCGATCGCTATATGATCGTTGTTCATCCATGCGCACTTGGATCAGCTTCCGCGATTTATGTTTTTATTTCACCTTTGTACTTTATTTTTTGGTTTGCGATTTAGAAAGTCTCGAGCTTAGATATAAGTTTCAGCGGGCATTGCGCCCGAAGAAAGAAGAGGTTACGAGCCGAAGAGGCCCGGCAAACTGCCATAGAATAGGGCAACTACCAATGACTCCTCATCCTCTGGACTATCCATAGCACGGGAAGTCATTCTTGTTACTACTTTGTCACTATACTCGCTTTTGGTATTTGTAGTAGTAATAGTAGTTCTTTTTCTTGGCCGATGTATATAACAGATAGTAAAAGTTACAAGACAAGTGTTTGTATGTATCATCGGAGAAAGGGATGAACGTAATGTGTTAGATCAAAAACTAGCCGGACGAGAAAGGGTGGAGACAGCTCGGGGAAACGCCGCGTTGTTTTTCGTTAAATATTTGCCTAACGAATCTGCTGGCTCGTCCGGTTTTTGACGCCCTTGTTATTCGTACTGAGAGCGATTCATTACCCCCGACTCCTCCGTGATAACTGGCCGAAAACGAAAAAAAAACAAGGTAGCTCGAGGTCGGGAGAGGCAGCATCGAAAAACAGAATGATTAATCGCAGTGGGCTGGCGCGCGTGTACTCTCGCCCTTTTTCTAGGTGTACAGCGCGAAATTCAACAATGCTGGAAAATGAAAAGCCTCCGGTTACTGGGTGTGAAGATATTCTTTCTGGCATTTATACGCTTTCAAGTTATGACAATAAAAGGGTTAGTGAGAATTGGCGAATAGCTGTACTGGTGATTCTGTTAGCGGTGAGACGCTAGCGGTCAGACGCGGTCAATGATGTGATAGGTTTTAAAAAGATACGATGCGCGTACTTAAAATTTTCTGGGAGAACTTCTGAGGAATAGAATGTTAATAGATTTAGTAGTGGGTAATCTGATTATTGGTTTGCTCAGATTTTTGTACTAATGTTGAGATTCTGTTGTCGCATCTTAATCTCTTTATCTTCTTACCAGTAAGATTTTCAACTTTGTTTATATAATCAAGGAAACAATTGTAACCTTCATCTTTTGATTT
The DNA here is from genome assembly GCA_930367275.1 of Bombus pratorum. Classification (NCBI taxonomy): domain Eukaryota; kingdom Metazoa; phylum Arthropoda; class Insecta; order Hymenoptera; family Apidae; genus Bombus; species Bombus pratorum. Next base: position 465,709 of record OV883995.1, on the reverse strand, counting down.
GAAAGCATAAATCAATGCGCACTTGCTGTAGTCGTCTCTAAATGTTAAGAAATATTTGGATCCATCAAACCCGATATTTTTATGAGGTCCATTTAAATTGGTATGTTCTAATTCTAAAATCTCACGTGCTCTACTACAGTTATTTTGGAAGAGTAAATTGTGCATTTTATTTTGGATACGTGTGCCACATTTTAATTGTACTTGCTCAAAATTTTCTGGCATTCCCTCAACTAATTTTTTTTTACACATTGTATCTAAATAATTAAAGTTTACATGCCCTATGATCCTGTGAAATTTTTCCTTATTTGTCATTTTTCCTACATTTTTAGCGTGAGATTCTTCCCTTTCAATGTAACTACCTAATTTATATAAACCATGATCTTTGAGTGCGATCCCTATCAATTTTCTGTATTTGTTATATATCTTTGAAGTATTTCCTGCTGAGGCTATCTTATTTTCATTCATTACTCTTGCATAGCTAACCAAGTTATTATCCATTTCTTTCACATAAAATACATTAGACATTATAATTTTAATCCTCCTTTTGTTTACTTCAAAGTAAGTTAAAATTTTTCCAACTTTTGTTCCTTTTAGAATTCTACCGTCTCCTATCTTTACATTTACCGGGTTTTTTAAATTTTCGTATTCAACAAAATAAGAGTCATCATTTACAATGTGATCTGAACATCCACTATCCAATATCCAATCTATTTTTCGCGTATCGCTAATATTTTACCGTAATTTCATTCTTACTATTTTCGCGCTCTACTTTCGTTAGGAAAGATCCAATTTCTTAGTCGTCGTAGCCCTCGTTGTGTGAATAATTTGCGTCGTGTTGACTTGCCCCGTTGTAGCGTTGTTGTCAGCCTCCGCTTTGTCCTCGTTGACCATATCTTCGCCCTCTTTGGCCAAAACCTTGTCCGCCGCGACCCCAATCCTGCTGCGGCTGATACGCACCTCCTTGCTTTTGCGCTCCTCCGTTTTTTCCGCCATTGTTTCCGCCTCTACACGTGTTTGTACAATTTCTTACCACGTGGCCATACTTTCCACAGCCATGGCACTTTATGTCCCTTTTCAGCTTTGTTATTTTTCAGCTTTGAATACATTTGACCTTGTCCTATCACTTTCTCTCTTGTTACGCGTTTCCCACATTGTAATTTTATTTTTTAAAAATTCACAAGTTCGATCACATTCTTTCACTGAGTCGATTAAGTCACAAATATAGCTCAATAATTCTCATAGTGTTTTCAGTATGTAGTCGAGTTTTTCACGTTCACTCACGTTTGCACCAGCACTCTTTAATTCATTTATCGTTTTTTCAAATTCCGTGAAAAATGAATTTGATTCTTTAAAGTCTTTCAGCCTCATCATGTCTAGTCTACTTCTTATACAAATTTGTAATGCTGTTGATTCCTTCATATACATTTCATCAAATTTTTTCACTATTTTTAAAACAGTGTCCTGATCACCAACAAATTCTAATTGTTCATTTGTTATACTACCATAGATGTAGTTCATCGTCAATTGATTCTTTTCATCCCAGTTATCTTGCGAATTCGTGTCCATTTTCTCTCGTGTAGCCGGTTCATAACATTTTTTACACTTTAAATACATTAATATTCTTTTCTTCCACGTTCTGTAATCTCGTCCATCGAATACTTGAAGCTTAATTTCATCATCCCTTGGCATCTTGATCCGTTTTTTATTTTTATTATATTTTTCTGTTTCAAAAATATTTCTCTTTATTATCCAGATCCTTTTATTTGTTCTGCCAATAGCTCTTCTATCTCTTAGAACTTATTTCCAATTTTTTTTTATTTTTTTTTAAATCGACTTTTATACATTCACTTCCGGTTACACGTGGTTCCATAACCTTGAATCTCGGCAACCACGATTTTTGCTACCATGTTGGGAATTGTGGATCTTTAAAGCCGAAATAATGTTATAGGAACACTAAATTTATACTGAGGATTAACATTAGAATAGTAATATACTTATTTTATGTACGATTTCTTATATATTCATCGATACTCACTTGCACGCGTCTCAGCAGTCTTCCTTTTATACCCGACTGTTAACCGACTGAACAGTTTACATTCCTCTGTTTTCGAGATGCCGCGCACACACATACCTCCACACACTGATACCCACATACAAGTATCTCTTTTTTTTTATTAACGTGGAGGAAATCCGCACGGACACCAGTTCGCATCTTGGGAAAAGCGGCGTGGTAGTGCCGGACTCCAACCGACTTAATCCTCCATGATGACCATCCCGGCTGCGATCGAGAGGGGCCCGGGAACCGGTGTGAGCGATACACCCACCCCCGCGCTCAATACGTCTCCTAATGGAGCGGTGTGCGGCCATATTACACCGCATCTTGTCGCCGGATCCGTCGTGCCAGGCAGTACGGTTCCCCTACCGGGCTGATTTGCGGCCCCGGGGCGCTGAGCTGCCAGCGCTTAAGTTTGCACCCCACAGAGAGGCGCGGCGGACCTAGCGCGCCTCACCGAAGCGCGTCCGTGGCCTCTGCCGCGCCCTCGCCGGTCAATTCTCTCAGGGTGAGAGTACCACACCCTCACCCTCTCCGCGGCTTCTTTTCGAAGCATAACTTGCTCGCAGAAGGAGGTCACGACCCTCCTCTTTCTCTCGCTTACCAACAATGCCTGGAGGATCGTTGGCAGAGAGAGGTCCCAACCGATTTCCACGGTGATGTCGTGGCGCGGCCGCGCCCACGCCGGGCAGTATTCCAACGTGTGCTGCGCCGAATCCACGCTCGCAACGTAGTGGTGACAGCGTGCGGTCGCCTCCTTCCCGATTCGGTACAGATATTCGCCGAAGCAACCGTGTTTGGTGAGCACCTGCGTCACCCTGTAGGTCAGGGGAGGCCCGGCGCCCCCGCTCTCGTGTCGAGGCTGGCGCGCCATCTGTCGAGCAAAGCTCGCCGACCCTGAACCCTGACGTCGGCGACAACCGGGCCCACTCCGCTCGACGGACCCCGAGTATGGAGATAAATCTCGCGACACCTCAGGGCCTCCAATTCGAACGGGGGAAACCCGGCGAGCACCGCCGCCGCCGCTGCCGCCAAAATGGTGCGGAAACCCCTCACTAACCTGATGGCCACCGTCCTGTGCAGCCTCCTGACCGCTTGGAGCCTGCGACGGTTGGTCATCAGGTCCCCTGCCCAGATCGGACCATGCCGGCGTACAGCCGGCGCACTCTGACGTCGGGCCTGCCCAGCCGAAGCAGCAAACGTCCTAAGGCGTCCGCTGTCGCCTCGTCAGACGGCGCCAGGCGCTCGAAGTGAGCGCCGAAGGTCCAGTGGCTGTCGAGAGTCAGGCCCAGATACTTCATGCTGTTTCCGACCCCAATCTCTCAGCCCCCTCCAACCTCAGGCGATAACCCGCTGGAGGCGTCCCGTGATCGGCCTTACGGCAAAACCACGTTGCCTCGGACTTCTCATGGGGCAGCCTCAGTCCCAATGCCTTGATCTCGGCGACCACGCAGGCTACCGCCAGCTCTGCCAGGCGGACGGTTCTCGCCTATGCCGTGCCCCAGACCAGCACCAACGTATTGTCGGCGTAGCACGCCAGTGCCGAGTGCGGAGGCATCGGCATCCGAAGCACTGCGTTGTACGCGATGTTCCACAACAACGGACCCAACACCGAACCCTGCGGGATCCCGCGGTGTACAGTCCTCCCGGTCACCCCTCCGCCGGTGTAGGCGATACTCCGGTTCCGGAGGAACGCCCGGACCACACTCCGCAGAGGTACCCGGGTACCCGATGAAATTCGAGGGCCCGGCATATCCTGTCCCAGGGGATGCTGTTGAAGGCGTTGACCACGTCCAGCGACACCGCCAACGCCACGTAACCGCGCTGCTCGGCGCCCTCGACAAGGGAGCGGACACGGGCCACAGCGTCGGTCATAGACCGCCCTCTCCGGAAACCGAACTGACCGTCCGTCCGTGCAGTCCGGGCACACTCCGGGACAAATGCGACTCCAGGCAGGCAGCCACTACTCTCTCCAGCAGCTTGCCCGCCTCGTCCAAAAGGCATACCGGCTGGAAGGCGGAAGGCGAGTCCGGGGAGAGCCCCGGCTTTGGCAGCAGGACCATCCGCCCCTCCTTCCACGAAGCGGGGAATTCACCCCGAGACAGGCATCCGTCGAATAGATGCATTAGTCTCGGGGCCAAGACCCCGGCGACGTCCTTCCACAGGCGGGCCGGGATTCCATCGGGACCCGGAGATTTCCGCGCTCCGATCCTCCCGACTGCCCCGGCCAGTTCTTCCTCGGTGACCCTCGATGCCGGGCTCCAACTTCCCGCGGTGACACGTGGTTCTTCTTCCGGCGGTTGAGACTCCTGCTCCTCCTCTTCGGTAATGCTGCCATCTCCTTCGTTCGCTGATCCCGAACGAATTCAATTCTACGGGTATTTTCTAAACTCGCCGTTAGAATTCGCACTAGAACAGAATTCTTTAAAATCTACGTTAAATTATTCCATTCACAGAATGTGCAATATGTAAAATGAATTTCTTTACAATTGAAAACTTTTTTAATACATAAAGCTTTAATGGATAATGCATTGTGTTATCAATGCCAATGGCGCATTGCTGGTTTCCCTTTGAATCTTATCTTCACTTTAATCATTGTAATGGGATTCCATTTTTTCAAGGAAATGGTAGGAAACTGTAAATGAATGCTTTGTGCTCCACTGTTTCATTAAGCATATGCGTTTTGAAATCGGCAATCGGAAATCGTTAATCGTAAATCCAGTCGTATAATGCATAATAAACTGCTTTAAACTGTCTGTTACGTGTATTACTATCGCACCGAGTTTAAAAATTCCAGAAGAGGTTAATGCAGTTAGTGTAATATTCGATGAATATCTAGAGATATTGCTTTATTATTTTGAAAAAGATGAAAACGGTGGCATTTAATTTACCAATAAAAGTAGAAGTAGATGTACTATATATTCGTTAATCCTATTATTCAAACGAAACTATTTGACAAATTAAATTAAAGGCTGTAAAGAATCATGTGTCGCAACCATGAAGTTTAGACATGCATTGTTTCAGGAGTGTTTTAAGTGAATTAAAATAAGCCATCGATAGGATTATTTATTTAACAATAAAGTACACTAGCATTATTCACAGAATAGTAGATTTTATACATTTATTCTATAACACATCCTGGTTAACATATGTGGTGTGGTTCATTGTGTGTTGTCGCTTTAAATTCGGCGAGTCTCGAGCAATTTGGCTGTAAAAAGGAAGATTAGAAATATCAAGTTGGGATTAATTTTTAATATCGACTCTGTAATCGAACAAAATCAACTATCATAAAGAACGACATGCATGAATTTAGTAAATACATACGAGTTTTCATTTGGCATCAAAGGTACATGGAATAAAATTCATCTGAAATCTGATTAAAGTCTTACATCCTCTATTAACACGATACTTGGAGTGAGTAATTTTACCCGGATATTTACCAGGTTGCAAAGCAGTGTAGGGGGTGTGCATCAACGAGGTAAAGCATCCTGAACAGACGGACGTACTCGTACAATGGGCACTCGAATGTTTTTCGAGTGGTCCCTGAATAGGATCGCCCATCTCAAAGGGAAGAGCCTCGAGTGCACGACAATTTCTCTAAAATTTGCACGAGGAAGTGGAAACGGTTAAAGAAGCCGCTAGAACCGCTCCTGTTCGACCCTGCTACAGTCATTGCAATACTATTTTGTTCTATGTTCGCGGTTCGTGCAACTTAAAGAGCGATGTAATCGCGTAGTTTCTTTTAGCCTCTTCGGAATCGGATAGAAAAAAACGTCCCGCTCGGTTCGTTACGACACCGTTTCAGTCCCTCCCTTTTTCCCTCCCTCCCTCCCTGTCTGACACCCTTTCTAGTTTTTGAAAGGAACAGAAGTTTGAGCATCGTAACGTCCATTTTGCCGCGAGCGCGCGAAACATCTCGAGCTTTGATCTCTACAGAAACGGAGACGGTGAATTGGACTCGATTTCTTCCCTTGCCTCCCCAGCTTTAAGAGCTGCTATATAATGATTCGCTTCTTTTTCTGCTTGGTATTTGTTCAGTCAGTTTTGAGGATAATTGAGAAATTGAAGTTACGAAGGAATGAAGGTAAATGCCAAAAGTAAAAATTTTTAATAAAAACAAAAACAGTGTTTCGATATCGATCTTCCTCTTTATCAGTTTTCAAACACAATGAAAGTTTATCTATGCTATTAAAAGCTAAAAGACACGAAAAAGGGGCCAATAGCTGACCCTACGGATTTCAAAAAAATTACAGATTCCGTACGTAAAGCTGCGATATCTCGGATCGTGGCGGAAAAATTGAGATCTTAGTCGTTGAAGAAAATAGGGACTCCAGGAGGCTGGTTAGAAAATAAAGTGAGGGTGCTGTTTAACGGTAAGGAAATAGCTATTTCGAAAGTAGATGCGTGATGAGACTTTTTTTTTTTTTTTTTTGTACGTGGAGAAATCCTCATGGACACTCCGCTGCTGCGTAGGCGCGTAACAGCAGAGTAGTGTCGGACTCCTACCGACTAAAACTCCACGATGACCGTCCTACGCGTATGACAGGGGGGCTCCAGGAACCTCGTATGAATTACTTCAGTTGCACCCCCTTCTCGCGTCCTCTTGTTAGAGCCAGTCCTAGTGCCTCCCGATTATTGGGTTGGCGTTAGGGGGGGTCATTGCCCCTGGCGCTGTCGCTTCTTCTGGTCATGGTCCGTTGGGGGGGGCGATGGGGCGGCTCTGGCTCGTCTGACTGACATCCTTCTCCATCGTCTTATCCTACAAGGGTGAGAGTTTCTCTTTCTCTCCCTTTCCGCACGCTCCTTCGCGAGCATAACTCGCTCGCAGAAGAGGCGGACGGCCTCGTATTCCTGTGGTCCTCTCAGCATCGCTTCTACAATCGCTGGGGGGGGGGGTCAGTGCTTCTCCTATGGCGTACCGCAGGGTGTAGCGGGGCAGCTCCCACACTGGGCAGAGCTCCAGGGTGTGCTGCGCCGTGTCCCTGCCCTCTCCGCAGTGGTGGCAGATGTCTGTCGTTTCTCGCCCGATTCTCTTCAGGAACTCGCCGAACACGCCGTGTCCGGTGAGCACCTGGGTCATTCTGAATGTGAGCGGAAGGCCGTGGCGTCTTCTCCATGCCTCCCAGTTTGGGAGGACCACCTCCACGCCTCGATGTTCGCCTCCTTCGTTGATCAGCTGCGATCGCCACAGGTCCCACGTGTCCTCCTCAGCGGCTCCTGGGTCGTTTGGAGCCGCCTGCTCGGTCTGATCTTCTCCCGGATGCCATACTCTCCGGTGGATGTATCGCCTTTTGAGCGCTAGCGCACGGAGTTCCCACGGGGGGGACGCGGCTAGAGCGGTCGCCGACGCGTGGGACACCGTCCGGTACCCTCTAATGATTCTGGTGGCGGTCACTCTGTGTAGCCTTCTCAGGAGCAGGGTGCTGCGGCGACTCGCCATCAGGTTATCCGCCCATACCGGGGCCCCGTACATCACTCGGGACCGAACGACGCCCTCGTAGAGTCGGCGTACCGCGTCTCCCGCCCCGCCGATGTTCGGTAACAGGCCGCACAGGGCATTAGCAGCCGCCGACACTTTCGGGATCAGGGCGTCGAAGTGCGGCTCGAACGTCCACTGGCTGTCGATGATGAGACCCAGATATTTCATCTGCGATCCCACCCGGACGGTTTCGCCAGCCATGTTTATGTGTAGGCCGGGCGGTGGGGTCCCTCGTCTCCTCTTGTCATAAAACCAAATGGCCTCTGATTTCGCAGGGGAGACCCTCAGGCCCAGCCTGCGCACAGCACGGGTCGTGCAGGCCGTTGCGATTTCGCCGATGCGTAGCGTCTCGTGCCAGCCACGACCCCCGACCAGGACCAGTGTGTCGTCCGCATAGCACACCATGGCCGCGCCTGGGGGCAGCGGGCATCGCAGTACCTCGTCGTACGCAATATTCCACAGGATCGGTCCCAACACCGAACCCTGCGGGACTCCACGCTCGACGGGTCGCCTTTCCTCCCCTTCCTTGCTGGTGTAGCATATCCATCTGCCGTCGAGGTAGGCCCGGATCAGCCGGACGAGGTAGCTGGGAACCTCGAAGTGCTCCAGGGCCGTCACTATCTTGTCCCATGGAATGGAGTTAAAGGCGTTGACGATGTCCAGGGAAACCGCCAGCGCCACGTCGTTCCGGGAAACCATGTCCTCCACAAGTGCCCGCACGTGTCTGACCGCGTCAATCGTTGAGCGTCCCTTCCGGAAGCCGTACTGGCTTTCGTGCCAGCCTGGCATCTGATCCGCCATGTGTTGCTCCAGGCGGGTGCCGACTATCCTCTCGAGATGCGTGATGAGACTGGTACAAGCTGCCAAAAGTGCGGGTATCTACTCGACGTGTCGTGAAAATTACATCGGCTCGAGATTATGATGAGTTTCGAGAGCCTAATAACAATAGCAAGTTTGCCGATACTTCCGGGCTACAAGAAGGATAGTGTAGGTTACCGCGGCTTGGTAGATAAGCTAGATTTATGCGCCGAATACAGAAGTTTGTCGTCGGATTACGATCGATCTGTCTGTACTCACGATCGCTTCGTAATCTCCAAGTTCGCGTTCGACGAGAAAGAAGAGCATCGTACTGGCGAGGTTTAAAATAGCTTAACTTTCGATTGATTTTATTGGTACAATGCAATTACGTTTCCGGAGTTTCGAGTTGACCTGTACGTTATATCTGTTATGTCGCGTAAGACATCTGCACTCCACCCCGCGTTGCTTGACAGCCAACAGTCCACGTACCGTCATTCCGACCCTCAATAAACCTATGGTCTCACCATAAAACTTTAACTTTTTAACTTCATTGTTTCAACATATGTTTTTCAGTTAATATGTTTGTCCTGAAGGATTTTCTAATCCTAGAAATGTTTTTGGTTTATGGCTGGTTTTTAGAAAAGTCCTTGGGTTTATTATGCGCTCTTAAAAATTACGGAAAAAGCGGGTAGTGACCTAACGAAAAAAGGGGTTATTTATCTAACAGAAAATCCGGGTTTTCCCTTAAACAATGACACCAACTAGCAACATTGGTAGGAGGTTACCTTCCCCTCTCATCACTCATTAACATTGACTAGAACCAATGGACATCGCAGATCGTTGCCCTCACCTTACTAACGAAAAGTGTGAGCAACGAATCCGCTTTCTTCGTTCAAAAAACCACGCCCACACCGAGCTTCCCTCCGTAATTGCATGAGAGCGGAACATCAGCCTATTCAATTGCTACTTCTGCTACACGAAGAAAGTCACCTTCGTCTTATATTCAACTGTAAGAGCCTTGCTCTACTACGAAAGAACATTGTGTTCATCTATCGGAGTTTCATACGTCAAAGTATCGTGTATGATATTTATATCATACGTAACGGTGTAACTATTTAGTGTATTAAGTTATTGGAAATATGAATTTTATAACCCTGTCAATCGCAGTATTATACCACACCAATTACCCCTATTATGCCACAAGAAATAAGAGGATCGATCTGTTCGTGGTGTCGATTCTTATAATCGTAACGAGAATTTACGACTCCCGTTGACGCGCTTCCTCGGGATCGCGTCTCCTCGCGATAGATCGAAAATACATGGTCCTTCGTGCTGGATCACATGCCATTGAAAAGTGCACTTACCAGTGACCATACAGTGTCACGTGAAATCAACATTTTATCGACTTAATCACCTAACCACACGAGTAGCCATCGGAAAGGAACTCCTCCCTCGCTAAGTATATGCGCGACCCCACGCCGCACAATAAGGAATGATAACCGATTCCCGAACCAACGTCAAGTTCTTCAAGATAAGCTCGTTCAACCTATTAAACTAAAACATGGCCCACGCTGAACAGATCAGTACATTGCGGCGGAGACGAAGCGCCTTAATCGGAGGAGTGACAATCACGAAGCGTCAACTCGACGAATATGAAGAGTCCGGACGGGTAAGCAAGAACCACCTAATATCTTGCCGCAAATCGTTCGAAGATCATTGGATGAAAATAATGCGGTCCAAGACGAATTGGAAGCGTTAGACCAGGAAGAAGCTGGGCGTGTAGTATCTTTAGAGCAAGAATATAACAACGTTGACACACGAATACTAGAACTCCTTGACTAACTACAACGATCAACCCAGTCGATACTTAAAAAACGCGATTCCGGCAATGAGTCCGAACCGATATCGATTATGTTACCGGAGATACCCTTGACTAAGCTTGGCGGCTTGTTAAGATATAATTAATTAATTGCTTTATTCGCACACAACATCGATACATGTATGTTACACCCTGAATACCTCAATAACCTTCTTACACGCACGCTTGTTGTCAAACAGATTATTCTAGATGCTTCTAACAGATACCAACAGTCTTTTGTCTCAACTAAGACCTGGACATCCTCCTACGCTTACACACACATTCCATGTACAGTGTAAATGTATCATCTACCTAACACGGCTCCATCGAAGAATGGGAATATTTTTACGACACATTCGTGTCTACAGTTGACCGTAATGTGAATTTAACATCGGTCCAAAAGTTCCAATGTCTTCAAGCATCTGCAACTCGAAGGATTCCGTAACTGGAAGTCACAGATTCTAATTACTCGTTCGCTCTTAACATGCTGAAAGACTATCACCGTCGAATCTGTATGCGGCATTGGGAATTGCTACGAAACTATCCTAAAATAAGGGAGGAAACACCAGAAGCCGTAGGAGACTTGCTTGAAACAGTCAAGGTGAGTCTTAAAGCGCTAGAGAAATTAGGCGAGTCTATCACCTCAAACATAATACTCATCGAGTTGCTTTCATCGAAACTACCTTCGTCCATGGCAGCGCACGTTGCCTAATAAAAGAATACCATCATACACACATAAGATGGAGTTTATTCACACCCGGGCTAACGATGATGACCTCCGATCGAAATCGAATAAAACCAAAAGGTCATCCTATCAATCTCCCCGTCACCGACTACACTTACCGCGAGGGCAAACATTCACCACAACAAACAGGACGTTGGTGTGTCCGACATGCCAAGGACCCCATGAAATCAAGCATTGCAAGGCCTTCAAAGCCAAATCGGCAACCAAACGCTTTGAACTTGTAAAAAGGGCATCACTCTGCACAAATTGCCTAGGCAGAGCACACTCTCTTACCCAATGTTCAGCTGTTTCGTGTCACACATGTGTACACCGACACCACACATATTTACATCGGGAACATACCAATGTCAGTTCCCGTGTATCAAGCGTACGATCATCGAGCGATCAGTCGTCAAGCGGTCAGTCGTCGAGCGGTCGATCGTCGAGCGTTCGGTCGTCGAGCGGTCGGCCGTTGAGCGGTTGGACGTCGAGCGGTCGGCCGTCGAGCGTTCGGCCGTCGAGCGGTCGGCCGTCGAGCGGTCGGCCGTCGAAGACGAATCATCAGAGACGATCATCACCTGGATCGCCGACACCGCATTCTTCCCATCGTTCGAAACGTACCACAGAACCTTCGCGGAAATCTCCTCCGTCACCTCCAAGGAGTCGGAAAACTCCTCCTCAATATGAATCTCGATCATCAGGGACCAAATGCACCTACCAAAACTCCTTGTACAAACCCCAATCGGGGAAAAATTGACTAGCTAAACCGAAAACAAAAAAAAGGTCCGAGTTGATAAATACCTCTCCAAACGCCACACTGCATCATGATCTGTTGCTCACAGCACAGATCAATATTTTAAATAATAGAGCACAATCATTCCGAGCCAGAGCTTTCCTAGGCACTGGGTCTAGTATGAACTTCATGAACGAAGAGTTCGCAAACGCCGTTGGCATAAGGCGAAGGAGATGTGCGGTCCCAATCGGCGCTCTCGATAACTTAATTCCTACCGCAAGGTGCCACATTACAGCCATCCCTACTTTCATGGATGGCACATATAAACGTACAGTGACATTTTTAATAATACCGACAATATTACTATTGGTCTGAGATCATAAATCGATCGTTTAGCCATACAAATACCCAGGAATCTAATTGGCCGATCCAGCATTCCACAGGCCAAGCCCAATGAGCTCGGGACCAACCATAGCCTCATTATGCGTCGGGTAGATCAAGATAATTCATTCCAATGATACCGAGTTGTGTTTGCAAAAGATTCGATTCGGTTGCGAAAGGGCGTAGGGAGCCTGTGTTTATCTACGTACACAATTCTGACGGAAACACCCAGACACGACTACTCACGGCGAAATCAAAGGTAGCTCCACTCAAATCGCAGACCACTCCACGACTTGAACTGAGTGGAGCCCTTCAACTCACATCTTTAGCCGCAACTATACAACAAGCTTTAACGATCAAAATAAATCGGACAGTTTATTGGACGGATTCCACTATTGTTCTCCATTGGCTCAATTCGTCACCACACACACTTAAAACCTTCGTTGCAAATCGTGTAGCAGAAATTCAAAATAGGACTAGCTTCACCGATTGGCGTCATGTCCCCACCAATGATAATCCTGCGGATCTAATTTCTCGAGGACAATTACCCGAAGATTTTCTGCAGCCGAATGTTTGGCAAACTGGACCACAGTGGCTGCTGCAATCTGAAGAGTGTTGGCCTATGTCCAACACCTTTGACCAACATACCAGAACAGAAAACAGTGACTTGTCTAGCCACAACTCTTGTCGACCCCAGTCTCCTAGACAAATTTTCATCCTGGCCTAAATTAATCAGAATTACTGCTCGCTGTCTTCGGTGGAAAGAAAAACAAAACCGGTCGTCACCACTATCCACAGAGGAACTAAGTGTTTCCCACGACAAACTCATCAAACTATTGCAATCCAGTCACTTTTCTGAAGAGATAGCAACGCTTCAGAAGGATCGAAATATGCCAGTCAATGGGAAACTCCAACGACTCAACCCTTTTATCGACAAGGAAAGAATGTTGCGCGTCGGGGGCCGGCCGAGTCAAGCGCCGATGGCCTTCGCTCAAAAACACCCAATCATATTGCCCAAATCTCCGGTTACATCAAGAATAATAGATCACGAGCATAAGGTCAGCATGCATTCAGAAACACAGGCTACTCTATACGCAGTAAGACAACACTGGTGTACGATTAAAAGTTGCGTCCGTTGCTGTCGTGCTCATCTACCACCAGTAGACTACATCATGGGTAATTTGCCGGAGGCTCGAGTAACGGAGTCTCGACCATTCACAAACGTCGGTGTCGATTATTGTGGTCCATTTTACGTTAAGGTCAAGGTATACGTAGCCATTTTCGTATGCCTGGCAGTCAAGGCGGTGCACATTGAACTCATTGGCGATCTCACGAGCGAAACCTTCATCGCCGCTCTTCACAGATTCATCGTTCAGCGAGAGTTTTGCCCGATCATCCACTCCGATAACGGCACAAACTTCATCGAAACAAACAATGAACTCAAAGAGCTGCACAATCTATTAAAATCGGCTGACCACAATGAAAAGGGAAATGCATTCCTAGCCGACAAGCAAATCGAATGTCGCTTCATACCACCTCATTCCTCGCATTTCGGTGGGTTATGGGAGGTAGCTGTGCAGTCCTTCAACCCCTACCATGTCAATCAGATTCAGATGAGTCCGGTCAATCACGGATAGCTAAGGAGGTGGGTAAGACAAGTGTCTAACCCATATTTACAGAGTTTTGAACGGGGTCCTCTCAACGGGGGGAGGATGTTACGTCGCGTGAAATGGTCCGTGCGACGTCCGTGATTGTCTGACCGTCAAGGCCCATGCCTACTTAGACAGACCCTCTATAAATCAAGGCCCGACCATAAACCGAATCTTATTAGCTTGCAGGAACCTTTAATCCTGCAAGTATTTTCGGTTTATAGCTGGTATTTAAAACAGTCCTTATTATATTGCACGCTCTTATAAACACGGAGAAAGCGGGTAGTTAACTATTGGGAAAAACCGAATATTTGGCTAACGGAATTGCTGGTTTTCCCCATAAACAATGTCACCTACGAGCCATGTTGATAGGAAGTTTTCTCCTCCTATCTTCATTTATTAACTTGGACTATAACCAATTGGCATCGCGGATCGTTACCCTCACTTTTCCTAACGTAAATTGTGAACAACGAATCCGCGTAGTTAGTTCAAAGGGACACACCCACGCCGAGCTTTCCTCCGTAATAATACGAGGACACCTAGACAAAAAAAACTACAAACTCTCATCAGTCAACATATCTTTACCTGTTTCTATCCTTATAGCAGTCACGTACTTAACGTATTAGTGTAACTAGGTTTTACATAACGTGGTTGGAGTGAATTGTGATTTATGTTAATTCAGTGTGTATTACATTGTGATTGCTGAATTCATAATAAAGTTTAATTAAAACAAAATTGATAGTTGTGTCACGCTCAACTCAGCTATTTTTTTTTTATTATCATCCAACCCTCAAGTTTATGTGACAAGGCAAATGTTTGCGATTCTGGATCGGATTCTGATATGGGGATCGGTTTAGGGATCCTGTGTTTCAGAGGATGCCACGGTTGACAATTTTCGGCTGGGCCACGAAGATTTTAGACGAGGGTCGTATAGATTGTAACGAGGACACGGAGAATTTGGATGTAAGTAGAGGCTGAATGATTGACTCTTTTTGGGGAGAATGTTCGGATTCTTGAATGGTAGATATTTCCTGAGAATCACAGAATCTGAGTTTGGAGAGTTTAGTTTCGCGTTAAAGTCTGACATTGAAGAATTTTATTCAGCTTCCTAGATTTTCTTTATCTAGATTTCGTAGAAAATAATCAGGAGATATTTTTTTATAAAATGCAAGAAATTGTTACCAAATAATGTAGCTAAAGAATAAGGTAAAATAGGTTCGAAAGATGGAATGACGGTATAAAAAGGATCAAAGCATACAAAATACGGTAGCATGACTACTACTAAAAAGAAAAAAAATAACATTCAATCTTATGTATAAAAGTCTGGCCATAAATAAAACTACGAATAAAGAATTGTCGATTGGATTATTCGTTTTACATTCTTTGTCGGAAACGCGCAGCACGAGAAACCACGAGAGCACCACAAATTTATTACAGAGCACCACACATTGCAGATTATAAAGTTATAATATGAAATTACGAGCGTATAAATACCCTCATCGTAGCATTGACAATTTAATAAGATAAGTAAAGCTTTACACATTAATTTTACAAATTACAAACCATCTTATTGTTCTATTTGCTGTAAAACAGCATAATTGTGCAATAGAAATTTATAACTTGGATACAATTTATCGATCCGTGAATAGTATTACTTATTGTATAACAGAGTCCACCATTGCATTATAATCCAAACAAACAAGGATGCTGACTTGTTCAGATTCAATATACAGAAATAAACAACTATCCTTTCCCTATAAATTAACAAGGAAAGTATACAATACCTTTGGCATTTATTTTTACAATATATATGTCGGATTTACATTAGAATTAGGGCTAGGGGCGTTTAACGAATCTTCATTTGGATTACACATTGTCGTTATGCAATACGGAAGACATTGACGTGTGCAAGTGCGATTATTATAGAATCGGACAAGTAGTGGTAGTAATTAGATATTCGAGAAATTAATGACGATGATCCTAGGTTCAATAACGAATCCGCGATCAACGGGATGATAGATGTACGGGCTCACAAAATCTAAGTCGGACTCCTTGTTAATAAAACGCGTAATATTCACTGGCCGTAAGGGGTTACTCTTTTCGTCGATGAAATCACAAGAAAGAATGAATATCCGTCCCGATGATGTCTAAGGGCACGAGATCATCGGATTCGTCGAGAATAGCCTTCGTTCAGAAAGTAAGGGAAATTGATGTTGCTGCTAATTGGTCAGTCTCCATATCAGTGGTTAGAAAAAGATACTAGCCGCCCTCGAGGGAAAGTTGCTAGTAGGAGACGCCGTTCGTTGATAAAATAGGTCTCCCCTATCTTCCCGTAGTTGGGACAAAGACTGTTTGTCTGTTTGAAGAACTTTAGTCAACTAAATCTTAAGATTTACAACGGGCCCTCAGGCTAGCTGAACATGTACTGCGGAGACGTATCGACATCTGGCATTCATCTTACTCGAAGAATAGGGTCTGCGTGTGGTGAGCTACGGGACAGAGACCGTTGGAATGTTTCCTGTCGAGTGTTACAACTATTTCCTTTTTAAGGAGAGCTATAGAATTACTCCATGCCTATGTTAGACAAAGAGTTCATCCCGTGACCGCGGCTACGTTCGGCGACTGGCTGTCGCCTCGAGCTCAAGCTCATTATCACAAATCTCGAACAAATACAATCGGATCGAAAGACGACTATTGTTTAATTACGCCTATGATAGAATCTAGATTACGGTGTTAAGGGATTTTCCCGAAGTTCCAAAGGGAAGGCTCCGATGTCCTTTCATCTGCGACATACATAAATAATCATCGCTAAGCTTTCGAGTAACTGATTCAAATAACTGGCTATTTGAAATAACTCTATCGTTGGGTGATACAATTATTATCTGCGCAAGCAAAAAACCACAGAGTATCGACGACAAAGAATCCTTCAGAATGGAATTGCTCAACCGAACAACTGGAATCGAATTCGCAATCGCTTCCCACGGCCCGAGAAAAGAAAATTGTTCACTTATCGTAGAATTCGATCCTGCACACGGTCTCGCTAAATCAACGTTAAGCGAGGCCGGAAATGCGTCTACCGTGTCGATCGCAGAAACACAAAACTCTAACTAACCGCTGCGCTATTCAAGTTTGGCAAATCAAACGACACGACAACTTCGGGCTCGCGTCTGGTCGTCCCGCAGAATTCACCTGCAGGTCGTAGCCGTTCGTTAAACACTACGAAGTTGGTGGAGGAGAGGTGATCGAAGGTCCAGAATGAGCGGCTAAAAAAAAGTGGAGGATGTCATGTCGGAGACACAAGAAATCACGAAACCGATATCGCGTATCGAGAATGACTTAACATTCAAGGTGGAGGAGATGGAATAACTCGAGTGTTACATTTAGACGGCACTTTATTTGTATTCGTTGTAGCACTTAACCGAACTAAGTTGGGACTTTGTCGTCCTGTGTCTGTAGTCTTCGTTACTTGTAGTTGAGCGAAGTTGGGACTATGTCGTCCTATGTCTGTACTGTCCGATGGTTGAAGCTGAACTTCCCAAGCACCCTGTTCTTGCTCTCCTCCCGCAGTTGGATTTCTTCTCCCCACCGTGTCCTTTCGGCTGGTCTTTTCCTGGGTTTTTCCTGGCCTCTTGGTCATTACGTTTACCATCTTGGGAGGTCCTGTAATTCGGAATTTCCTAACGAGCGGAGTGGGCCTGCCCGTGTCATAAACGGATGGGCACTCAAATTCCGAATTACAGCCCTGGGAGGACTGGTAATACGGAATTTCCTAATGAGGGAAATGGGTCTGTCCGTGCCATAAACGGACGGCCTCCTAAAATTCCGAACACAGTGTTATAAGATTTTTATTTCCAACACTTAAGTTACACTGTTGAGTAGGTATAAATTCTCAAGAAGACAACTTGTCGCACGAAGATAAGATAGATATGCACAATAGAGCCAGGCTCTTATAGTTGAATTTACTATGCTAGTGCACGTAGCACCTACTTAATGGAGGAAGTGAATGTTCGGTAATCCCGAGAACCGACTTAGATAGATGATGTGAGTGAGACTTAGACTTTGCGTGCTTAGACTAAGTAAAGTTGACTTTTCTAGTGGTGTAGAAGAAGTTGACTTTTCTAGCGTTGTAGAAGAAGTAAGTTGACCCTTCTAGCGGTGTAGAAGTAGTAGTTGACTTTTCTAGTGATGTAGAAGAAGTAGTTGACTTTTCTAGCGGTTTAGAAGAAGGAATGTACAGTGACGATGCTGTGTCGGAGGAAAGCTAGCGATGGGTGTGTCTAGCGCACGGGACCATCGGATTTGTTCATTACATTTTTGGTCTGGAAAGTGAGGGCAGAATACATTGCTTCTGATTGGATAAACGAAGGTTGGTGGACTGGGAAGGGTCTTAGCCGCCCTCAATAGAAAGTTGCTAGTAGGAAGCATCGTACGTGAGAAAAACTAACTTTCCCATGTCAAGTCGTAGTAGACAATAGTCTTTAGAAAGTGATTTAGAAACAGGATATTTGTTGGGTCTGAAGGACCTTAGCTAGCGAATTACTGGGATTTATGATGGGGGTTATGATGGGACGTAACAACCATCACGCTGCCTCCTCCCATTTGTCTTTGAATTGCCGACATTGTCTCTTTTCTTATGTCATGAAAATAATATTGGAACCCATCAGGACCATCCAAGTTGAATATTTGTCGCCTGAAAATAGTACCCTTCTTCATTTCTTTTCCAATGCATTCTTTCTTTTGCAACGCGTAAACGTTCTATTTTGTGTTTCGTTGTTAACGAACGTTTCTTTTTCAATTTTAGCCTCTTAACATCTTTACAGCATAGTAGGATTCGACAAACACTTGAAACACTGGCATTAACACTAGATTTTTCTATTATTTGCTTCGTTGTTAACTGCGAGTTCCAACTTGCTACACGCAAAATTACTCGCATATCACGATCGGATAACGATGACGACCGCCCAGTGCTTTTCTTTTTTCATAATCTTCAACACTTTTAAAGAAATTGTGTATTACTTTACGACTTCTTTTTATTACTTTCGATATTTTTGCTACTAATAACTGTTGCTGTTTTAGTTCAAGAATTTGCTTTTTTCAGACTCGTTTAACTTTTTCCGCATCCCAGACTTACAAATTTATATAATATTGTAGCGACACACGAACTGAAGGACAAATCTAGCCACGTGTGGTCTTACCTCGGAATATCAACAACGTTAGGATATACTGTAAGAGTATGTAAACTTCGGGCAAAAACGATGTCGCCGCTTCGTGGAACCGTCTAACAAAGGCGAATGGAAATTTACCGGTATCCCCTCGACCAGCATAAATAAACGAACGCGATCGTAAGGTGACCAGTTTTCATCAGTCTCAGTCGCGTGCGATCTCTTTAGCGAGTTACACACAGTCTTAGCGAATTAGTACCGAGCGTCTTAGCGAACATTCTTTTAACGACCATTATCGAGCAATCTACGGTTTTCTCTGCATTTATAATTACTTTAAAATATATTTGACGGTTTCAATATCGAGTAATTTCGTCATTAAACTACCACACGTTTTACAACATGTTCTTTTAATAAACATTGTGGGTTTTAATATTGTTTAAATGTTAGTGTTTTATTATTATTTATCGTTGTTCGTTATTAATGTTCTAATTTGTGACTATTAATCATTTATTAATTATTGTATGTTTCAGGTGCGTGCCATCATGATGCATCAATGTTCTGACGTTTTACGTAAGTAAATAAATTTTTATTATTGTAATTATTCTTGCAAAATCAACGAAATACATCATGGATATTCATTTGTTATAATTAATTTAACTTCTCGTGTTACTTTCATTTTCTGTATTGATGCGTCCGTCAACATGGGCGCTTGAGATAAGTTATCTCCGATTCGGGTGTCGCTACAAAACTGTTATTTGGATATTTGGATTCTCGAATTTATTATTTTAATTCAGACTCGTGTCATTTGACTTGTATAATATACATGAGGTGATGTTTGGTGTAAGGTGCCCAAGAAATACTCGGCGGTATTCAACAATATAATTTATCTAACAATCAACAATACTCGAGTACCACTGACTTTCTTGCTTCTCGACTATGTTTGTAACACGTAATATTCGTGAGAAGAAAATTAAAAAAAGATGAGGTGAGGAGGATCCCCAACTCTTATATTTTCTTTTACAATATTTATTGATCAAGTATAAGAATACAATAGATTTACAATATGTAACGTTAGTGTATAATTCGGAAGTATGACTGAGGGTCGACAAGTTTTGTCAAGACTGCGCTTTCTGGGTAGATGCTCGGCTTTTATATCCTAAAAGTATTGGTGCTAAAGGGCGATGTTGGAAGTTGTGGGTGCCATGTGCAAAAGCTGATGATGGCTATCTAGATGACATCATTTGAGATGTGGTGGCCGTCACATTTCCCCCTTCTTAGAATGATTTTGGTTCCCAAAATCTTAACGTTTCTTCATTATGGATTTGTGGAATCGCACTTTGGTAGGTGCTCATCTGAATTTGTTCCATGTGTTTTGTTTCATCTTCTTCGTCCAAGTGGCGGATGACTAAAGTGTTTTGCGATATTTCTGTATATATGTTTAGAGCTGTTGGATTTGTTGCAATATTTTGGATGTTATTCCTAGTTTTACAACATAATAAATGAATACATAGTTTTATAGGTAAAGATTTTAATATATACCTGCAACATAACCGACTATTTGTAAAAATGAGAGTCCCCATGATTTAAAAGACTGTATTTGTTAGTTGATGGATTTGGTCGGATATTTGGTCTAAGTTATTCTGATATTCTGGTATGTTACTAGGAATTCTAGGTGTTCTTTCAATTTTGTCTTACAGATAATCTATTCTTATATCATTTTCAAAGGGAATCGTCTTGAGCTTATATTCAAATGTTATATTGACTTTGGATTGCCCTATCTTCATTACACTATCGTTGAATATTATGCATATTACATTGTTCATCAGGTGACTGAATTATGGAAGGTCTTCCTATTTTAATTTGTTTCTGAGTATTATCACAAAGTACATGTATTTCAATTTCTTCTTTTGGCATAGCTATATATTGGTTTTCAGCTGTTAATGGAATGAAAGTTATATCTTCGATTTTATAAACGGCAAATTTGCAAATGTTTATTCTTTTGTTAAAGTTTATTATTTCTCACAAACAGTCGTGGATAGATTTCTTGTCATGTGTCGTTTGAGTTTGTTTGCACATTGTAATTTCTATTTTTATGTTACAATTTTTATCGAGGTATTCATTATCAACGTTCATGTATGTATGTTGTTGTGTAAAAAATATTGGATGTTCAAATATTGGTGCCAGAGATGCTTGGCCTCTTTTGATGGGTATGAGGTATATTCGCACTATATCCCATGCCAAGCCCGTTAATACGGGTACAGTTATTTTGAAGAAAACTTTGGTCTTGATAGCGAATACCGTCAATTTCGATATATCTAATGTGGTGGATGGAGTAGAGGATTGTAATATAGAATAACGAGAACGAGAGATTGCTGTCGCAACCCGTCAAATATATTTGGAATAAATCATATAAATTGATAAATATAAATATAAATATAAATACTGTCGAGAGACGCTCGTACAAACGTATTCGCAAAGACAGTGTATGATTGCTCGCAGATGACTCGATAACTCGTATAAGTCCGTTAATTACCGTTAATAACTCGTGAAACTCGAATAATAACTGACTCGCTAGCGACTGCTTCCTCTTATCTATACTGGTCGGGCGAGAGTCGAAAAATTCGAATTCGTCTTTGATTGAAGGTTGCACATACGGCGATATTATTTTGCCCGGAGTTTATTTATCGTTACGTTTCATGCGTTAAGGAAGTGTCAATGTCCGTTTGGACTGTACGTTCGGAATGACTGTTAGTGTATACAATTATTCATCCAATATAGTAAGTAAGTAAATAGTAAATAATAAATAAATAGTAAATAGTAATAAGTAAATAGCTTCATAATATGTAACCTAATTACTAGTCTTACAATCCACTCTTACTCTTACTGTTGCTAATAAATGTAATAAGCCTAAAGAATTTTATCTCTTATATTATTAATTTCACTCTGCTAAAAGAATCACTAAACCACATATTTGATTCCAACTATCTTATTATTTTATCCATACATATCATCAAATACTATATACAGGCACTCTCACCAATTATTGTCCCACTCTATTATTAAAATCTATTCTATTGTTAAAATATCTACACTCTATATAAAACATCAAATACTAACCATCGATGCTATTTACATTGAGCTCGATCCATCAATACTTAGCCACAGTTCTCTATTAATAATTTAAAATTAAAAATACTATCAACTTCAAGTCATGCTACATAAAAATCATCATACTATTATATCTCATTATATTATTCGTCAACCTATATAAAATTAATATGAGGCCACCAAACATAAATCGTTGCTCTTTTACTAAAAATCCTACAAAATACCTATCTACTTATAATTTTAAATTATAAATATAATGATTATGTAACGAGCTCAATTAAAATATACAATCTAATCAATTATTAATTCTATAGATTGGGTAACGCAACTGTACGTTTGGAATGACTATAAGTGTATACAGTTATTCATCTAATATATGTGAGTAAATAGTTTCATAATAGCTATCCTAATTACTAATCATACAATCCACTCTTACTGTTGCTAATACATCTAATAAGCCTAAAAATTTCTCTTATATTGTTAATTCATTATTCAATCATGCATAATTTTGGAACTTTTCTTTCCGCGAGGTAGGGAAAATGCATTACGCATACCCGACAACCCGCGTCGCCGAGTTATGTGGGACTCGGCTGATGGCAGTGCCATACCCACTAAAAACCCCTCCTCTTCCAATCCTTCTTCGAGCGTAGGGTTACGTCCCCACTGTTAAATAAACATTATCCTTCCTCCCCGTTGTCTTCTCTCTTCTCTATTAGTCCTCGCTGGGTGGCCAGTCCTCACTCTTTCTCTCTCCGCCCCCTCCTTTGCCAGCATTACCTGCTCGCAGAAGTTACGGACGGCGGCTCGGCCTAGACCGCCATCGAGTATTATCTCCACTAGCCTTCCCGGGGTCAGATCTTCGCCCACCTCCATCCGCAGTACTCTCCTGGGCTCTTCTCACGCCGGGCAGGTTGTTAGAGTATGCTGAGCCGTGTCCTCCCCTGCCCCGCAGTGGTGACATGTGGACGTGTTCTCCTTCCTTATTCGTTGCAGGAATTCCCTCATGCACCTGTTGAAAAGATGTCGCAGGCGGGGGGCCATCAGATCTATCGTTTCGGCCCAGATGCGTCCTGGAATACCGTCTGGTCCCGGCGCAACGTCCCGGGAGGCCATTTTCTTTAATGCCCTCAGGAGTTCTTCCCTGGTGATCTCGTCTTCTTCTTTCCACTCGGGAGACCTTTCCCCCTCTTCCTCCTCATTATCCGAGTGTACGAGGGAGGGGAAGCTTCCTGTCCCCTGAGGGCGGGCCTCCTGCTTAGGGAATAAGGTTCCCACTAGCTTGTCTAGCGTCTCCGGGTCCATGCTCTCAGTCTGGGGGGGGGGGGCGATGGTCTTAGTTTTGCTAAGACAATTTTATACGGCCGTCCACATGGATCTGATTCGACTGACTCGATCAGTTCCTTCTAGGACCGATCCTTTGCTAACTTGATCTCCCGTTGCAGCACCTTTCTCGCTCCTCTGTAGGCTGCGTACAGACGAGCTGTCTCCTCAGCGTTTCCTGTCCACCTGCGACGTTGGGCTCGTGCGTATCTTCTGCGAGCCTGGTTACACTGCTCCCTAAGTTCGGTAATTTCCGGATTCCACCAATACACCGACTTCTCGGTGTGCTTGTTGATGGAGACGCGTGGCATCGCTGCGTCGCACACCTTCTTCATTTCGGTTCGGAGGTCGTTCGCCTCGTCATCCACCGTCCATGCTCTGGGATCGTCACGAGCGTCCCAGCTCCAGGCTGTGCCGCTGGCTGCCGCTCGCAGCGCTTCTTTATCTTTATCCTTTAAGCGCCATCTGGGCGGAATAGGGCCGGTCCACATTGTTCCTGCTCTGCTTGCACTGCCGCCGCTCAACGCCAGCTCCATGCGTACGTAGAGGTGGTCAGATAGCGTCTCCACCCCCTCGGCCACGTGCCAGTTCCTGATCTGATATAATTCTGGCGTGGCCCAGGTGAGGTCGATCACCGACGCTCCTCTCCATCTGACGCAGGTCTTAGCCGCTCCTCTGATTGCAAGCACGAGACCGAGGCCCGCCGCCCAGTCGGACAGCCACCTTCCTCTTGTTGTTATCCTATCATTTCCGCAACATATCCGTTGCCGCGGTCGAGCAGCGTGCCGTGGGGGCCCAGCCTTGGAGACCATGTTATGGCCGCTCGTCCGCTGGTGTCATGCGTCTAATTAGACGTGTTAGGGATGCAGTACGGCTCGGCGATGACTGCGAGGGCTATCCCGCTCTCCCGGATAGTCTGTTAGAGCAGGTCTTGAGTTCTCCTCGCATGCCCCAGATTGCATTGTATCACCTTCGGGGTGAATTCAACCTGTTTGCATGACCTCCCCCCGGTCGTCCCTGCTTGTTTTATCATAACTTTTTTCTAGGTTATTGTTGATCTCCTGGACCGGGCGTTTCTTCCTCTTGATCTTCGGAGAGGCACGTGCCATTCCCCCCATCCTGTGCCCTGCTGGTGCACCTAACGACTCGCACAGGGGGCAGTTTGGCCTAGCTGCCGCGCATTCCTTGGCTTTATGGCCGCTTTTACCTCATCGGTGGCACAGGTTGCCCCTATCTACCGCCGATGTGCATGTCGCCCTTACATGCCCCAGTTCTAGGCATCTGTAGCATTGCAGGGGACGCCTGTGGATAGCTGTAACCTTATCCCAGGACCATCCCACTGCTATTTTTCTGTCTCGTGCGAGCTTTCTGGCTCCAGCCACCGGGCATCTTACCTACGCTGTTCCGAGCTCGTAATCGCTACATATATAATAATACCGGTAAAAATAATAAATAAATAATAATAATAATAAATAAATAAATAAATAATAACCTACAATCGATAATAATAAATAAGTAAATAAAACAAGCCGTATTAAATAATAAAATAATGTGATGTGAATAAATAAATGAATAAATAACTAAATAATAACTAAATAAATAATGTAAATAATAAATAATAAATACATAAGTAACTAAATACTAGTGAAAACAAAATAATAATAAATTAATAAATATGTACAATTCACAGAATGCACGTTACATCTGCATTCTCCCTCCTACTCGTCACCACGCAACTCGAATAAAGCCTGGTTACGTAGCATACCATTTCTTATTTATTCACCACGAAGTTCGGCTCGAGTAAATAAAATAAATAAAATAAATTATTCTAGTACTCTGGACGACCCGGCTTTATTCCTTCATAATAGGAACTTTCGTCAAGCCGGCCGTACATGCTCTCAAACGATACCCGTAAGGTGGCGACGCCACACATCGACGCAGCGAACCACCTCACCTGCGCATCCCACCTAACGCGTGCGCCCTAAGCCACCAGTCATACATTGGCATCCATTTTACCCACGTGCGCATTATATTAATAATTATTCCATATTGAAGAATTTCGCAAGTGACATTTCTTCGCGAGTGTAAATAGATTTCTTAGCAATGGATACTATATTACCCGCAATACGCCCAAATTATAATCTCCACACGAGTAGAGAATCGTTCTCATGAAGTGCACGTGTGTGTTAGTATTAAACAAATTTATTTAATTCTTAAAATATATCAATATCGCATATGGATATAAATAAATCCCGCCCCGCGTGAATATGTAAAATTATACTTTCCTCATTACAGCGTTAAATTATGATGTCAAAATCGAAAAACCCCTCCGCAACCCGAGAAATAATGAGTAAACAATTGACAGCCTGGCCGGACGCGACATAGTGAGTATGTTAATAACACTCAAGTACGCCCAGCGTTTCAGCATAAAATATCTTACATAAAATATGAATTTGGACGTAGATGGTTGTTTATCAGTTATAAGGAACAGGTTTTCAAAATAAGATACGAAAGTTGGCTCTAAGAAAATACAAAGATTGGCGAATTAATATTTGTCACCCAAGAAAAGCAAAGATCTCTTGACTAGATGGATGCTTCAATAATATTGAAAGAGATTACAGAATGTCCTGAGCGAGTGACAAGATATAGAAAAACTTATTGAAGTATTCACCAAAAAAGGAAACAGTTGTCAAGTCAACCGTTTCTCAAGCGTTTTATCCCAACCTAAGTGCATAATTGACTGATGCACAAGGTTAATAACGGACCATCTAAAGCCTCTCGGAACAATGGGTAAGCAGAGGGTTCTGCCTTTTCGTTGTATTTTACGGTAAAGGGTACCGAATCGCAGTTCATACGTATTCGCGATATCTTCCGCGAGCTCCTCGTTTTGTAATTTAGTGACGATTTTTGAGATTTGGGGATCGCGACGTTGTTTCGCTAATAGCCAGTCTTCGGAGATCTCGGCCAGATTAATCTCTTTCTCTGCGATTTTGTTGATCATACGGCGATTCAAGTCTACGGGGTTTCGCGAAAAGAAATCTACGTGGGCCATTCGTTTACCCTCTCGATACATGATGTCAAAATCAAATGTTTGTAAATAAGCCCAGCACCTATAAACCCGGTCGTTTAAATTTACTTTGTTGCTGGAGGCTTTCAAAGAATTACAGTCAGTAACAACTAGGAATTTCCGCCGATGTAAATAGTGTCGGAAATGCTTGACGGCGCTTACTAATGCTAATGACTCCAGTTCGTACGGATGATATCTGGATTCCGCGGGACTGGATATCATTCATAAGCGCTATCCTTTCGACACGCTGGTCATGCGAAATCAGTCGTAGAAGGACGGCGACGTTGATTGGTTCGACGTTGGTTAGATTTTCCCATTTCGCCGACAGAAGGGAGTGAAGACGATTACCAAAAGCCCCTGTGGTTTCGTCCTTCAGTGGTTGTTCATTGAACATCCTCATTAGCGCTGAGGTTGTCGTCTCCGTGCCACCATAACACGCAAGAAAATGTTCGTAAACTTTGTCCAAGTAAGACCACTAACCGGAACTCGCGTAAGCCACTGTGCTGCTGTACCCTCTACAGCACGACTTATAATAAGATATAACTCGCCGTTTTGCAGAGGCCTTTTTTCCATAATCAAACTAACAGTCGCGCACCACGCAGCTGGCTCGGCGCCCGCGATTTCGGGATTAAAACGCGGTAGCGAAAATTCTTCGAGTTATTGGTTCCTTCTCCCTCGGTCTTTGCGCTAGCGTTTGAATTAACTCGCGCATAAAGGACATCTGCTCTTGTATCACTTTAAGCGGTTCTGATCCCACTTCTGATGTCGGGTTATGGTTAGAATTTTGGGCGCGTAACAACTCTTCACGTGAATTAGCCATTGTTTTACAAAGCCGAGATTATATTTGCATGTATATACAAGACTACTACAAAGCTTAACAAATAATAAGTCTAATGAATAATAAGTTTGACGAATAATAAAGTTAGTGAATAATAAATTGTACGAATAATAAGTTTAACAAATAATAAGTCTAATGAATAATAAGTTTAAAGAATAGTAAGTTTAATGAATAGTATGATTTACGAATAATAAGTTTAATGAACGCTATTAATAACGTTTTTGGGTTTAAACGAGTCCACGATCAACGGGATAATTCTTTACTAAGCGTAAACTAATCTTAGGCGCAAAACACGATGTGTCACTCTCCAAGGCAATCGCACGAATGCCAGCCTCGTGGAGATTTTTCTCGCTGTACGATTGCATTTGTTTTCTATACTTGTTTAGAAGCATCGAGAAGGTTCCAAACGCCGTTGCTAGGCAATTTCCGCCTGGAGTTTGATTACTAAAACAATGTATGTCCCATCGTATCGGCACCTCCGAGGCAACATCACACGTGGCTAGGCCCGCTGCCGAGGCCGCATGCCGCCACAACCACATTTCTCGGAAAACTCATACAACCACTCCAGACCTCCGTTAGGCAAAACGTCCATCCCGTGACCGTGGCTATGTTCGGCGACCCATTGTCACCTCGAACCCAATCTCGCTATCACAAATCTCGAGCAATTACATCTATGATAAAATCTAGGCTAGAGTACTAGAGGATGTTCCCAAAATTTCCAAGGAAAGGCTTCGGCTTTCCTTTCATCTCCGACATATATAATGGAATTATTAATTGTTTTTTAATGGCTCTTATTTTAGACAAATTTATTTTATCTCTATCGATATCCTCTGTAAGTATGAAAAATATCACTAAAGTGGGTGCAATTATGCTAAGGGCATTCCAGTCTAAATCTGTTAATAATTCAAAATGATAATATTCATGTTGATAGAGTTAATATTACAGTCCATTGCTGTTCAATTAGTCTATTGAATATTTGATATGTAGAATTCCATCTTGTTGCCACTTCTGTTATCAATTTGGTTGGGCACATTGACAAGATTCTGCATTCTTTGCAATTTGTCTTTCGCTACGGTGCTGCTATATTTAATACATGTCACTAAACTTCGACACATATCACTGATAATGTTAGGTCTTTTAAGCATTCTGATTGTAGCTTTAATACTCGCTGCGTTATCAGAAACTACAATTGTTATTTTACTTTACAATTGCCAATTCTGAAATACAGCCTCTAAACTATCCGTACTTATTTTGCCGGAGAGAATTCATATTAATATTCATATTTGTACATAAATCTATAGTGACACAAGGTATTGTTATCAATCCAATTCGCCTTGGATTCTTCGTATTCTGATTAACCATTCTCTTAAAATTACATGGAACTTTCCATTTAACCGAATTTCATCACAATTAGCAGTCGACGTCGAAGCTCGATCTCGCGGTTGTCGAAAATCTCCTCTCAACTGGTCTACTAAAGTTTTTATAAATCACAGGTGGTTAAGTGACTTTTCATTCTTTATCTTTTTTACTAATCTATATAGAATATATAAATTAATTAAAGAAATTTCCACCCCCCCACTCAAAAATAACTCGCGCTACCACTTCAATGACTTTCTCATAAAACAGTATGTCGAGGCATACTGATCAGCCCGATCAACTTCTCCCACGAACTTGATGTAATTTATAATTACAGTAGCTTCTTTAACGACAGTCCAAGTTCCATGGCGGAGAGTTCTTTCCACGACACCCATCTCTGCATTATGCCAATTTGTCAATAATGTGACGATCCTTTTATCCTTCCACGCTAGAACCAAATTATTATTCATGCGATAAGCTGTCATCGGTATTTTTTTCAGATTTAGTTTTTTTATTCCATCTGGCAACTCTTTTATATTTATCAATATTGTGCCGGTCAAATAACATTTTAATTTATGTGATTCAGTAGCCAAAATGTAACTGGTGTAATAACGGTCTGTAAACATATGATATCTTTGCCATCTGAGTATTTTATTCAATAACATTGTATACAAGTGTAATGGAATTCTAGTGAATACTGGAAGGTCCGGTCTTATCAATGTTTGTGTTGTAAGGCTCTCATAATAAGGCAGAATTCCGCAAATAAAACCCGGGAATATATAAATATTCTCTCTGCAAAGTAAGTGCGGATAGTTTAGAGGCTGTATTTCAGAATTGGTAATTGAAAACTAAAATAACAACTGTAGTTTCTGATAACGCAGGAAGTATTAGAATCTCCTAATGTATAGATTCAAATACCCCGTTTTGTTGGGTTTTTCCGGCTTGTACGTGATAAACGAAATTCGACCTTTGAATTTTACATCAGACTCGTCGACGGAAATTTACTCGTTCGTTATAAAATAGTTCAAAAATTTGGAGATTATATAATCAAGATAACCACTTATTAGCTGCGAACGTGTTGTAGAGTTAGCACCTTGTGCTGAAACTATTTTCACATGTAACATCCGAAAAATTTGCGTAAATCTATCTCTTGTAAACGTATCGGAATAAAATGGAATGTGGCTTGCTTGGTGCCTTGACCAATATTCTTGTATATTGGCCACTGGCATCATCCCCATATTTATAATAACTGCGATGAATGTCCAAAATTCTTCTTTGGTGATAATTTGTTCCCTCATTTCTGTTAGAATAATAGAGGTGGTTGAGTTAGTATAACACTGAGGTTAACAGGTTATGATATGTAGCGGCACGTGATTTAGAGAACAATTCAAATCATGTTGTTGTTTTGCCTCAGAGTATCAAGACCGTTAGGTTACAAGTAATGCATGAACAAATAAACTCCGGGCAAAACAATGTCGCCGCTTCGTGCAACCGTCAAACGTAGACGAATTCGAATTTTCCGGTTCTGCTCCGACCAGTATAAATAAACGGACGCGATCGCAAGGAAATGAGTTACAGTCAGTTGTCGATCAGTTATCAACCAGTTATCAACGAATTATCAGCGATCTAATTAACGAGTCATTAGCGATCCTATTTTACGACTTATACACTACCCCAGCGAATCGAATAGTACGAGCGTCTTTGCGAGCATTATCTGTATACTAATTTATCATTTTAAATATATTCGACGGTTTCAACAACGAGCAATCTCGTCCATTAAACCACACCGACCAACTGCCTTCTACACATAAACCTCTACAAATTGGTAACCCCGACGTGAGTTGAACATGAGTAAACAACCTACACATTGGTGACCCCAACGTGATAGAAAACATTAAGATGGCGACTACGAAAGACGATGTTAAGGCTACGGGTAGTGTCGCGGTTACAATGCCTCCGCTGCGACCCTCCAACATTACTGTTTGGTTTGCATTGTGGGAAACGCAACTAGACGCGGCGGACGTTACGTCCGATAAGGTGAGGTTCGCGACTCTTGCAAGCGTTATGACGGACCCGCCAGCCACCGGACGGTATGTGAAATTAAAAAATGAACTCATTCGCATCCTTACGGACTCGGATAGCGATCGTGTAAAAAAGTTGGTGGAGAGTGAAAAAATGGGTGATAGAAAGCCGTCCCAATTTTACCACCATCTAGGAAGCTCGCTGCCCGCATCAGGCGTATACGATGCGATCAGAGGACCTCATCGCGGATGAGTTCAAAGAAGATACGGGACATGCTTCGCAGGTAGCAACGATAGCGGCGCACGTGGAACTGGCCGAGGCTCCCTGGCTCGCGCTTTTTAATACATTTAACGACCAGATGAACCAATTAAGGGCCGAGGTGAGTGCGATGAACATTAACCACCGTCCGCGTCGACACTGGCGAGAAAGGATGAATGATTCCGGCCTGTGTTATTATCACGAAGTATACCGCGAACGTGAGAGAAAGTGTCGATCTCCGTGTAAGTGGAAACAGGAAAAGGCGAGCAGTCGTTTCGCAGCGTAAACGCGGCGAACGCCGACGGCTTAACACTAAACCTACCGATATTTCGTGCTACCTATTCCTACCGGGCGCGGCCAAGATGACCGCTGATTTAAAAATTTTATAATTTAACTTAAATAATGGTTAATTTATAACTGAATGTATATAAAATGATGATCTGTCAGAAAATGTCGTCCAAATTTACATTTATTTAATTTCAATTATAGACTTAAATAAAATTACACTTTAATTTATATAGAGATATCTTATTCAACTCCGCTGCATTTTTTACAAATTATCTTATTATCAAATGTGCATTTGCCGCATAAATATTTGCCGCATGTTGAACAGATTTTTGTAGTTTTGTAACCTTTACAATTTCTCACTTGACAAGTTTTTCGTGATAACGTATCTGAACCTGTTGATAGTTTTATAGCATGATTTTCTTCCCACGATTCTGTATACTCAACAGCGAGCTTTGTAGCTAATTGGAATAAAAATTCCTGCTTGAAATATTTTCAGCGGTTGTTTCTTTATACAAAATCCAGGCATTTATTCCAGCTAGGTCCAAACTGTTGAAAAATACTTGGAGGAGCCACCTACAAGATTTTGACTTCACGCTGTATTTCCTTGACATCTGGACCACTACATCTACTCCAAATTTTGTATCATTATAAAATCTAATCGTTTCCGGTATACGTTTATTGCTTTTTTCAATTTCTATCGCTTTATGCATGGAACTTAGCACAAACACTTTTTTTGTTGGTTTGCGTTTATACACCCTAAAAGAAATTCGGTTCGAAATATAAAATTTGCTTGAAAACAGAGTCCTTTTGTCCTTTCGATCTTTGACTATCTTTGGCAATTCCCGTTTATTTTCATGGATTGTTCCAACGATTGTAGTTTTTTTTTAGAGTAGCTTTGTAGCCAGTGATGCACTCGTAAAAAAATTATCCGTTGTTAGGTTCCTTCCACATGCTGTGAATGGTTGCGTCAGCTTCAGAGCAACGAATTCTCCAAGAGGAATTGAATTTTCTCTCTTGCCATCCTTTCCCAAATAGGAAAATCCATTTATTGTATACTTGCTACTGACATCACACGCCAACCAGAATTTTATGCCGAATTTGTCTGGTTTGTTCGACATATACTGGGTAAATCTACAGTCTTCGACGGAAACAACTGCTCATCAACAGTAATATATGCACCAGATTTATAACAATTTTGTGAATTCTCTATAAATCGGTCCCACACTGTAGATACCATTGCAAATTTATTGGTTCGTAAACGCTGGCTCCTTTCGCTCTTCTTATCAAATCCTATAAACTTCATAATTTCAGTAAAATCATTCCTGCTCATTGTTTTTGAAAAAATGCGGGTCGCCAAATTTTATTCCACAAATATGAGACATCTAAGTTCTTTGCCTGATATGCACCGCGGGCGTATAGCAGAGCAATAAATGCATCCTAGTTTTGTTGTATCTAGCTCCCACTTAGCCCCAATACTCTAAATGTTTCTTCTTTCGTACATTTTATTGTATGATCCCTTATACGGTGATCAATGATAAGATAAAAATGCTGTCTTTACTATTCCTTTCACTATATGCCGTTTAGCATATACTGTCGGACCTGACACACCCCTAAAAATATTATGAACTGGTATCCTGCCAGGTTTGGAACTTGCATCTCGTTCTTTCCAAACTGTTCCATCGACCTTAACTAGCGAATTCCTGAGATTTACGATGGGTCCTTAAGACTGTTGAGTGTACACAGTAAAGATGAGCGAACATCTGGTTCCCATCTTGCCCGCGGTGTGTGGCCTGGTCTAGGTAGAGTGTCGCCCGACGTAACAGTATTGAAGGAACCACCTAAGATAATAATTAATTCCTTAATAATTAAGGGATTGAAGGGATCCCTTAATAATTAAGGTATTGAAGGAGCCACCTAGGGACCGAAAAAGGTAAAAGAATCTGAAATATAATGGAAATATATCAGTTGGTGATATTATGTCCATTGCTCGATCAATGAGACCGAGGTCTATGGCAAAGTATTATATTAGTACTTGCCATATACACCACAAACAATACACATCACAAACGCTGTTGCTTCAAAATGAAACAATGTTATGTGGGGTACTGAAATAGCAAGAATCCAAGAATCAAGAATTTTCCTCCTAGTTTTAACCCTGAGCCAAACTGGGTTCTCTTTATGGCCACTAAATCCCCCCGCCGGTACTGTTTCGCACTCCTTCTTCTTTTATCATAATTTCTTCGATTCTCTTCTTGAGTTGCGGCCATCTTCCTTTTTGCGTCCTCACGTAGCTCGCAACGTTGTTCTTCGAACTTCACAGCCCACTCTTCGTCGATTAACTTTCTAACCTGTGCATCTCCTTTAATTCGCATTTCGACCCCGACAAGTGGCTGAAAAGGAGTTTTTCCCGTGCCTTCTGTTTATTATATAATTTGGATACTCCTGGACTTGGTCGACATGTTTGTACCATTTTGGTTTTTCCGTTCTTTTTTGTAATATTTCATGCCAAAGATTCGAACTCGCAATGCGTCGTCTTCAGTTCTGGGCCTTAACGAGCGTAGCTGGCTGTCCCGCCGCATGTTTGTACCAATCATCGGGCTTAGCAATCTTCGCGTAGCCCCTAATAAATTTTTTAAAATACCCCGTGAGTCCCAAGAAACTCTGAACCTTCTGTATAAAGCGACATTTTTTCCAGTTTGATGGTCTTATAACACCTTCGTTTGTCCGTAACTTCATTAAATCGTCCATCTCTTTTTTCTCAGACGATGCCAGTCTTCGCGGTCTTCGTACTACGGGTTTGCCACTTTTTAAAGCGCTTTCTGCAGTTACCCCGGCGTCCCACTTCTTCTTCGGCTTATACCCTCTGATGTTATCGCGAATCGCTTCACGATAATGAGGTTCCTGTACGTGCGATAAGTCTATCTCGTCGATTTGTTCTACTATGTTGACTCTCAATATATCCGGCGCGTCTTTGTAACCGTCAGTCTGTTTGTCAAATCGTAAAAAGGTCAGCTCGCTCCGTTTGACCTGCAACTCTATCTGATCCAAGAAATCAGTACATAACAGCAGGCTGTGTCCTGCCATTATCTTATTTGAGACAATATGCAACGTGACCGGAAATTCATACCCGTCGGCCGTCATTACCTTTGTAAATTCGCTCCAGGTCTCATTGCCTGTGGAACCAAAACCATCAAACCTATGTTTACAATTTCCTAGAGGTGGTGATCCTAACCTCGCATACTTGTCTGATCCTATAAACGTGAGATCGCTACCCGCATCCACTACCGATATAAGCTTGCAGTCCTCTATCGACACTTCTTTCATGTATTCCTTCTTCTCGAGTCTTGAAATCAAGTCAGACTCTTTTGGTCGTGCTGTACACTTCGCCGCCATATGTCCAAATTCGTTGCATTTAAAGCACTTAGCACCTTTTTCTTTCTCCGGAGATTTAGTATTTAAATGATTCGCACTGCCACAACTGAAACATCTTCTTTTGTCACTAACTGTTTGCCTCGACTGATTTCGCACCTCTGATTGTTTTCCTTTCTCATCCTTGCGTTCCGCGAATTTTGTTTTCGCCTTCATATCCCTTTCCATCGTTTCGTACTGCTTGAAGCAGTCTTTCAGCTGTTGCATGTTCCTAGCTCTGTATAACATAGCCTTATTTATGACCTCGTCAGGAATATCTTGAATAATATAGCCGATTTGCGACTGTATTACTTCGTGTCCCGGACTTACTTGTCCCGCAATCTCACGCATACTATACATGTATTGCTGTAGACTCTCATTTGGTCTATTCGTGCTACGCGCTAACTCCCGATGTATCTGCTGGTTACTCACTGCATTCTCAAATTCGTCTTTCTGCGCCATTTTTAGCTTCACGAAAACTATCATGTGGATGTCTGACCAACCACACACTTCTGCCATTTCTTCAAAGTCCTCTATCCACCGATTTATACTCAGCAGATCGTTCCCGCTGAATTTCTCTAGCGAGTCCTCTAAGTCTTTGAGCGTTAACACTGTGCACTTGGTCGTCTTATCGCTGGAGTTACCCGAACTCCGCAGTCTTGATTATTGAGATTGCGATTTCCTGAACCGTTAACGTCTAAACGGTTCCCAAGCACGCCAATCTCATCGTCGTCGTCGTCTTCTAAATCACCGTCGTTGTCATTGTCACGTAAGTTGGTACTTGGATGATAATAAGAAGGCTGAGTCGTAACCCAACTACTAATTATTCTTTATAAAACTTTATTATAAAATTTACCACTTACAAGAGAAGCACTGAACCGGAGAAAAGGGGTTGTACAACAACTAGAAGGAGAACAACTACTGCCGGAGCTGGGTGAAGTCTCGGTTTATATACGCTTTGGGTTTAGAATGTTGAGGGGCTAGGTGTAGGCTATGATGATAAGGTGGTGATGTGTCCAAAGGAGTCCGAAGGTCGGAGATCGATGACTTATCTATGATGTGGACTAAGGTGTGTCATAGCCTCTGTGTAGCCGGAGATGCGTCGAAGGTCAGGAGTCGAAGCCTTTATCTATGATGTGGACTAAGGTATGTCATAGCTTTTGTGCAGGCTATGATAAGATGGTGATCTGTCCAAAGGAGTCCGAAGCTCAAGGTCGATATCTTATGGTTGATATGAGGTTGATGTCACATCATCATCTGGATCATCTTCTCGCGCACCGTGTTCCCGCTCTAAGCGTAACGCAGCAAGCAATCGCGCTACCAGCTCGCGTTTTCTGCCCGCTAGTCTCAGCTAGTTCTCAGTTCGCCTTTCAGCTCAGGTACTTGCATCTGAGCCACCTGCTCGTCAGTCAAATCTGCTTCTCCTGCCTTGTAGTCAGTCATTGTTCTATGATATCACTTTCACGAATAAACAGTCACTTAAACTCTTCACTTGTTACTTGACGCTCTAAATCCCGGCTCGAGCCTCCAAAAATATGTGATAACTTATATGGGTCTTAAAGTAAGGACAAACAATGATGCTTTATTTGGAGTTAAGTTTAGTTTAGCAAGTAATACTGAATACAAAAATTGATTACAATATCGTCGTACGTCTTACTATCATACTCGGCTCTCAACTTCCCGATTCATACTTTTCGGCTTCTCCACTCACATTCTGCGGCTTCTCCACTGACTCTCTCTGGCTTCTCAACAGACGCACTGCCGCTTCTCAACTGAACTCTCCACCGACACTGTCGCTTCTAAACTCACATTCTGGCCGTTCTAGCATCCCTCTGTCTTTTCTTAGGCCCACCACGCACGTGTTCCGCAGACGCTCGTTGCCAGGCTCACGTATACCTATATACCTATTTTTCGTGTCTGTGTTATCTTATTCACATGTAGCTACATAAATGTGGACGTTCGATGTGACACGATGATAATGTTCACTGCTTTAATCCGACTTGTCGGTACTCGGCACGTCTCGTAATTAGCTTTTAATGGAAAGAAACGGAAACGCTCTTCGTGGAAGAAGTCCCGGGGAGGAGTCAGTCACTGGAGAACTCCTTACCGTACGTCCAAATATTTCTCCTTCAAGCGTCAATATTACAGAAATTATTGATTTCCACTATATTTATTTACTCACTCATTTTGGTATTAACATGTTTACATACAAGTTATCATCACAGTGCCACCTAAATTTGACCCTAACGGAATAAAGATAGGTATATTTTATATTTTTATTATAACATATATATAGTTAGAGAACATTCGCATATGCATTTTTGCTACCGTCGGTAGGTAGCAATAGCACAAAGGCACGTCGTTTATACGCCGAAAAATATTCTCATCTGTACATTAAAACCTGCGAAATCTGATGGACAAATTCAGCGATTCTAGGATCTAATATTCGAATATTGGTAAATCGGGGAAGTGCTGTAATGTCCCTTCTGGAACCTTTAAAGTGAGAAGCCTGCTCTCACTCGTCTGAGAACATTTTAGCTATCAAATTTTTAAACCCTTCCAATCACTGATAGCTTTATCCAGTTAAGGAGGGATTTTGCAAAAACATTAATTCGTTCTAAAAGAATTTAAAGAGAATTGTAAGGTTTGTACTTGCCGAAACATACAAGGTGGAAGGAACGAAACAATCTATTAGTGAGATACTGGTCTGGATAAACCGAGGGTGAATCTTGACGAATGCTTCATAAATTATCCTACAGAAAAGAATACAAAAACGCAGCACAGTGCCGAGGCAGCGCCGATTTCTATTATACAAGCGATAGTCTCAGTGTTTTCGTTTCGCCTGCGAGACGACGCGAAGAAACGATCTACTTTTGTCCAGCCGCTTGTCTAAACGATAAAACACTTAAAAGTAAACGAATCTGTCGACTATGATGATACGAGGCACGATAATGGTTGATCTTTCATGATTTCTCACTGTATTACGATATATTTCATAAGCTAATGAATAATTTCTCGTTGATTCGTCAATAGTTCGAATACATCTTTAAAAATTTAATTTTGTAATATTCATAAATGTAGTATAATATAGACCGTCGAACGACGACGACCGAATTATTCGATCTAACATGTGGTAGAAATAAGATGGTCCTTTGTAATATTTTTACAGAATCATAGACGAACTGAGAAGGTACAAATAAGAAATGTGGCGTGGAGTGTACGAGCAAAGTCGTGCGATAGTGTTTGTGTGTGTATGTGAAAGGGAATGTTAATAATTAAGATAAACTAAGTAAATATGCAAACCGAGTAGCTGTAAAACAATCTAAAGGAAGGAAAGAATACGAAAAAGAAATATACACATATGTATCCGATAACGTGGACGTTTTTAAAGAAAATCGTGTGGGCGATCCGTGGAGGATGATCTGTCGCTGTTCAAGCGCGTACATTTGATCGCGATAATTAGATTTCACGATCTTGATCGTAAAAATTAACGTGCTATCTATTGGACGTTATTCTTTACGACAATTACAAAGGACAAGGCTTTAATCGCAAAAATTACAGCTATATGGAAATAAAATATATGCAATAGCAACGTAAGAAAAAATGCAAAAGGAGTTGGAAACTGACGAATCCTTTCTTTTTAAAGAGCAGGAAGAAGAATGAGAATGGCGGAAAAAGGTATGTACCCCGATGCAAATCAACAACTGAGAAGGTTGAAGGCACCGCTTTTAGAATTTTTTCAAAATGTATTTACGTCCACTGACGCTCGTCATCAAGCGCTCGAAACAAAGAAACTTTACGGTAAATATGAAAGAACTTCGAAACCTCATAGAAGTAGCGGATATTTACACTTTCGCTCCCGGTGGCAACAACATGTTGCAATCCAAATATTAGTGTTCGGTGACAACACGTTAGTATCACGCAGCTATTGATTAAAATCACTAGTAAATTTATGCGAACGGCAAAGTATTAAAGAAATTTATGGAAAATCGAAATGCAAAAAGAAGACAACCGTACTATGTGAGTTAGAAAAGAGGATCAATAATATAATAGAACACGAAGACTAAGAAGCTGATAAAATCATTGAATATAGATACTAGTTTTCGGCAATATCAGACCGTGTTATTTATTATATCATGGGTCCCGGTTTATTGGTTTCAATTTATTTATATTTTTACAATGGCTACAAAAGATATTCTTAAATGCGCCTCTTTTTATCAAATCGTATGTAATTCATTTCATAAAATTCATTATAATTCATTCATAAAATTACACTTTAATTTATATAGAGATACCTTATTCAACTCCGCTGCATTTTTTACAAATTATCTTATTATCAAATGTACATTTTCTGCATAAATATTTCCCATATGTTGAACAGATTTTCGTAGTTTTGTAACCTTTACAATTTCTTACTTGACAAGCTTTTCGTGGTAATGTATTTGAACTTGTTGATAGTTTTATAGCATGATTTCCTTCTCGCGATTCTGTATACTCAACTTTCAAATTGGCTCTGTAGCTAATTGGAATAAAAATTCCTGTCTTGAAATATTTTCAGCTCGTATTTAGTGGAAACCGGTGCTGACACTTTTGTTTATCCGCGCGGTAAGATCCGCGGGCACACGAACAAAACCGACTACGAACTGTTCGCGGTCAACAGTATCCCGGAAACGCGGATCCCGACATACGGTACCGTTACAGTTCCTCTCAATTTATCGCTACGCCGAGCTTTCAAATGGAGTTTTGTAGTGGCCGATGTGCAAGCGCCTATCATCGGTGTTAATTTTCTGAGCCATCACGGGTTGCTCGTAGACCCTTGCAACAAACGGCTCCTCGACACAACAACCCGACTATCGACGAAAGGATTCGCCGCCACGGCTGACGTGACATCGATAAAAACAATCACCGGAGATTCACCGTACCACAAACTGCTGGCGGAATTCCCCGATCTCACGAGACCGCCAGTGTTCCGGGGAAGTGCAATACGGCCTGGGGCCGTACACAATACCATTCGATCCATTCGAAGCGACCAATATGACGTTTGGGCTTCGAATGCCACTCAAACGTGCCAACGATTGTAGGCGAAATCACAAGAGGCGTACGTAAGTAGGGAGGAGCTTGTCGAGTCCTTAGTCGATGAGTTAAAAATTAAAGACAGTAGGGAAGTAGAGGTCAAAACAATGAGACGGGCACTGTGGGGCACACAGTCGGCGATTGCGGTGTTACCGAAAGTTTACGTTCATAAGGGTGGCGTTAACATCAGGACGAGGACGTAGCCGCGATACGGATTTTGCCGAACGTGATTCAATGTTTTAGGTGCCGCATGTTTGGGGATACGGCAAATAAATGCAGAACGATAAGTCCGGGCAAAGAAGTCTGCTGGAAATGCGGAGAAAAGGATCAACTATACTTGTTGCGTATTATCGACTAAAGAGCAGCCGGTCAGGTCAAACCGATCGGTGGATATCGCGTACCTCGAATGACTTAACGTTCAAGGTGGAGGAGATGAAATAACTCGAGTGATTCAGATTTAGACGGCACT
This sequence comes from Bombus pratorum, assembly GCA_930367275.1. NCBI lineage: Eukaryota > Metazoa > Arthropoda > Insecta > Hymenoptera > Apidae > Bombus > Bombus pratorum. The sequence continues at coordinate 425,665 of OV883995.1, read as the reverse complement.
TTATTTGTACTAGTTGTAACACTTAACCGAACTAAGTGAGGACTTTTTTTTCGTGGAGAAATCCTCATGGACACCCACCGAAGTGGGTAGTGTCGGACTCCTACCGACTAAAACTCCAAGGTGGCCTCCTGACGTGTCGGGGTGTCCCGAGTTCATCGGTCGGCATTCATTTCATCGGTCGACACCCCCGTCTAGTCCCATCGGACACGTCCTGCTGTTCTACTAGCCCACCAGAGGGACCACACCACTGCTGTCAATCCGCGTTGTTATCCTCCCGACTCCTTCGGGGTCTTGCTTCGGTTCTTGCTACTCTCGAGGGGTGGCCAGATCTTACTCTCTCTCTCACCGCCAGCTCCTTCGCCAGCATTACCTGCTCGCAGAAATCACGGACGGCGGCACACTCAAAGCCACCCTCGATGATAGCTTCCACAATCCTATCTGGGGGTAGGTCCATTCCGATCTCCACTTGCAGGGCCTGTTTCGGCAGTTCCCACACCGGGCAGGTCGCCAATGTGTGCTGTACCGTGTCCTGCTCCGTCCCACAATGATGGCATATGGACGTGTTTTCCTTTCCAATCCTCTTCAGGAATTCCCCAAACACCCCGTGACCGGTGAGTACTTGGGTTATGCTGAAGGTCAGTGGAGCGCCTCTCTTGTCTCTCCACTTCTCCCAGTGAGGAAGCACGGCGGGAGATCGCACGGTGTGATCTCTCCCGGATTTCTTGTTGCAGCCTTGCTTGCCACCGTCTCCAGATCTTTGCCTGGACTTCTCCCAAGTCGAGGTGCTGGGATGCCTCCTCAGGTCTTTGCAGCAGACTCTTCTTCCACTCGTACCTCTGTTTGAGCGCAAGAGCTTGCAGCTCAAAGGGGGGGGGGGTGGCGCTAGGACGGTGGCTGGAGCGTAGAACACCGTCCTGTAGCCTGTGATGATCCTGATGGCTGTCCTCCTTTGCAATCCCCTTAGTAGAGTCATGCTGCGTCTGCTCCTGTTTAGTTCTTCAGCCCTTACAGGGGCGCCGTATACAGTGCCTCACTCCTAGTCATGTTCCTCCCAGGTTCGGTAGCAATCCACATAGGACGTTTGCCAGCGCAGCGACCCTCGGCACCAGTTGTTCAAAGTGCTGTTCGAAGGTCCACTAGCCGTCGATGGTGAGACCTAGGTATTTCATCGTTTGTCCCACCATCACTCTGCCTCCATCTATGCTTATGTCCAATCCTGGGGGAGGGAGGCCTCCTCGCCTGCTGTCGTAGAAACCCAGCACCTCCGACTTGGCCGGTGACACGTGTAGTTCTAGTTTCTTGATCTCCCTTACTACACATACCACCGCATCCTCAGTCAGGTTGGCCGTCTCGTTCCACCAACGATCCCCAGCGATGACCAGCGTATCATCCGCGTAGCATATTACTTCCGTGCCCGGCGGCCAGGGACATCGCAGCACTCGGTCGTAAGCTGTAATCCAGAGGATTGGTCCCAGTACTGATCCCTGCGGGGCTCCTCTTCCGACCGGTTTCTTCTCCGTGCCTCTCTGGCTGCGATATCCTACCCATCGATCGTCTAGGTAGGATCTGATCACCCTTACCAGGTATTTTGGTACCTGGTAGTGCCGCAGGGCCTCCACTATCCTATGCCACGGGATCGTGTTAAAGGCATTGGTGATGTCAAACGAGACCGCCAATGCCACTCCCTGATTGGATGTGAAGTCCATCGTCGTTCTCTTGGCCTGTCCAATAACGTCCACGGTGGACCGGCTCCGGCGGAATCCATACTGCCTCTCGTGCCACCCGAACTCTCTCCTCCTCATATGTCCCTTTAGACGGGCGGCAATCACTCTCTCAAACAATTTGCCTACCTCGTCCAGGAGACGTATAGGTCTTTGGGGTCAGCTGTGAAAGAGAATGGAAAGAAGTGATAAGAGAGAGTGGAAAGGAGAATGAGCGTTTCGTCCCCGGACTACCGGTGGACTCGTCAGTAAGGCTATGCCCGGAAGTCCCTGCCTTAGACGTAGAGGGAGTCTCGCTAGGTGCGGTATTTGTATGAAGAGCCCACATATTCGACCGCTAGCGAGATAGACAGACTCGTTGTCGTCGTAGCCCTCTGATGTTGGCGGTCGGTACCCGCGGATCGCCCGGGAGGTGTTGCGCCGCGTTGATGCTTCGACCTGGCGGCGTCCTGTTGATACCGATCCGCCACAGGTCTATATCCTGAGGGGGAATCCGGGGGTCTTCCCTCTTTTCTCAGGAGCACCAGCCTCGCCATCTTCCAACTTCTGGGGTATTTCCGCTCAACCAGGCAACGGTTGAAGAGGTGTCGCAGGCGGGGGCCACTAGATGGTATGTTAGGGCCCATATCCGTCCTGGAATGCCGTCTGGTCCCGGGGCTAAATTCCGGGAGGCCATTTTTCTGACTGTATTCCCCAGCTCCTCCTCGGAGATCTCGTCCTCTACCCCTCTCCACTCTGGGCTATTTTCGTATTCGACCGAGTCTTCCTCGTCAGAGTGTAGGAGGGAGGGGAAGCTTTCCTCCTTCTGTGCTATGGCCTCCTGTTTGGGGAATAAGGTGCAGACTACTTTGTCCAGCATCCCCGGGTCCATGCTTTCGGTCTGGGGGGGGGGGGCGTTGGTCTGATATTACCCATTACTACCTTGTACGGTCTCCCCCACGGGTCTGAGTCGACCGATTGCACTAGCTCCCTCCAGGACCTCTCCTTTGCGGCTTTGATCTCCCTTTTCAGGTCCTTCCTCAGCATCCTGTACATCGCGTACAGTCGGGAGATCTCAACCTCGTTTCTCGTCCGCCTGCGACGTTGTCTCCTGGCTCGGCTGCATTGCTCCCTCATGTCGGCAATTTCTGGATTCCACCAGTACACCGGCTTCCGCGTGTTGCTCCCTCTGGAGATGCGTGGCGTTGAGGCATCACATATACTCTTCATTCCCTTGAGGAGATCTGTCGCCTCGTCATCCACCGACCATTCTTCGGAGGCGTCACGTGCGTCTCAGCTCCAGGCCAGTCCAGCGGCTGTCGCCTCCAGCAGGTCCTTATCGAGTCTTTTGAGGCTCTACTTATGTTGGGTCGGCTTGGGTCTTATTGTCCGAGCCTTGTCCGCATTCTGGAGCTCCATCTCCATGTACACGTAGAGGTGGTCAGACAGCGTCTCCACGTCTTCGGCCACTCGCCACTTCCTGATCCTCGGGTAGAGCTGTGGTGTGGCCCACGTGAGGTCCACCACCGGGGTTCCTCTCCACGCCACACATGTCCGGACGCTGCCTTTATTAACTAGAACAAGGCCCGAGCTCGCCGCCCAATGACAGCCGCCTTCCTCTTGCTCTGGTCCTCTCGTTTCCCCATAATACCGAGTATGCATTGAAGTCCCCGAGGACCAATGCCTGGCGCTGGAGACACTGCCTAACGCAGTTGCCCACCCGGTCCAGGAAATCCTCGAAGGCCTCCAGCCCGCAGTTAAGGGAGAAATAGACGCCCACGACAGCAATCCCAGCCCACTACCGCAACGCAACCGTCGCCTCGGTCAAGCAGCTTGCCGCAGTGGCCTGAACCTGGATCCCACGTGACTGCCGCTCTTCCGCTAGTATCCTGCGCCCAGTTGGTGTTAGTTGGGACACAGTATGGCTCAGCGATGACTGCGAGGGCTATCCTGCTCTCCCTGATGGTCTGGAGGAGCAGGTCTTGAGCTCGCCTCGCATGCTCCAGATTGCATTGCAAGATTTTGAGGGGGGATGTTATTCCACTAACACGGCCTCCCCCTGGCCGCACATCGCCTCCCTCGCAGGACTCTTCCTGCTGCTGGTCTTTTCCATTCTTTCCTGCCTGTCTCTTCTCTTTGTACTGGTTTTGGAGGAGCACAAGCCACTCCTCCCATCCTGTGCCCTGCTGGCGCTCCCAGCGCCTCGCAGAGCGGGCAGTTAGGCTTGGCCGCTGTACAGGCCCTTGCCATGTGCCCTTTTTTCCCGCAGCGGTGACATAGACTGCTCCTGTCCACCGCTGATGAGCAGGTAGCCCTCACATGCCCGACCTCGAGGCACCTGTAACACTGCAGTGGTCTTTTGGGGACCGCTGTTATTCTGGCATAGGACCATCCTATTGCCATTCTCCCCAGCCCCGCTAGTCTTCTCGCCCCTGCCACCGGGCATCCTACCCAGGCTGTACCCAGGCCTCCTCTGGTGACATTGATATCCCCTACCAGCACGTCCTCTTTTTTGGAGTCCGCTGTAGAGGCTACAGTCTGCTGCAGCTCCTCTTTGCTGATCGAAATATCAATATTGTCAATTCGGACTTCAGCCCTTCTAACCGGGGCAGCCACCTTGACCGCGATGGGGTCCAATACATTAGTGAGTTTGGACGCCAACATGGCCGCCTATTCCCTTTCCTTGTCACCAGGTACTGGGATCAGTATGGATCCCGTTACCCCTTTCCGCATCTCGAGCTTGCTCACCCCTAGCTCTCTCAGGTGGATGTGCTCTCGCGCCTTTGCTATAACCTTCGCATACGAGATCTTGGCAGCATCTTTTAATGTTACCGTCACCGCCGATGATCGCGGGGTGCGCGGTAACACCCTGGCCACTCCCGGTTGCCTCGTGGGTCTTTTTCTTTCCTCCCTGGAGCTACGAGCCTTCAGAGGGGGAAATTCGCTTCTCACGGCTGTGTTGTACACTCTCGAGGTTGCCGATGGAGCTCTTGCCGTTGGGCTCACATCCCAGCATTCCTCTCACTTGAGACATGACTTCCCTCGCTACCTGGGTACCAATCATGTCCATCTTTTTCTCTAGGGCTTCCAGACGGTAGTCCCTTCCTTGGGTTTCTCGTCCCCTCCGGTTGGGGAACCCACGCGTCCTTTCAGCTCTTTCTTCCGCAAGCTGAGAGCGCAACTACTCGTTTTCCCGCCTCAGCATTGCCAGCTCATCCCTTATTTGTTGTATTTCTTGTGCACGCTCCTCTCTTGAGTGGTTCTCTCGGCTGGCTTTCCTGGTCTTATCCTTCCAGGCCGCCGAGAAGAAGGTTGCCGCAGTCTTAAGGTCTCGGATGTAAGTGCCCTTCAGGTGCGTTGAGTTAATCGCCACCTTCATTACAATCCCCACCTGACGGGCGTGTTCCGCACTTATATCCGCCTGCGAACTCGAACCGATCTCTTGGAGGAGCTTCTCCGGTATCGCCGGTGAGACCGCCTCCGGGGCAAATTTTCGCTTCTTGCCCCTGCTAGACATAGAGGAGGATGCTCCTGATATTATCGACGCGTCCGACTCTTCCTCATGTGTAGGGGTCCCGTGCGTCTTTTTCCTCCTCGCCTTGGACCTCTTAACTTCATCTACTGTAGGAGCCCTGAAGGGATCCTTATGCTCCTCCGATGTTTTCCCGGGGGTTCTCTCAGTTGTTTCGCGCAGGGAGTCCACGTCTATCTCCACTGCGCTATCCCTCTCCCCCTTACTCATCTCCTAGCTTTTCTTGTTCTCTTTTCTGCTTCGGTCCGCCATATCTGCCGCCGCTGCACCTACACCAGACGTATGAACACATCCGGGGGCCTGGCGATCCACCCTCGAATGGCCGTGGTCGTGCGATGAAGAGGCAGGGGGGCCCACTTTACAACCCTCCTCTGCGCCGGTACTAGGGTATCCCTCCCCTGCACCGTAAACTTTTTTCATATTTTTGTGACTATCCATCTTGTTTCATTTGTTTTGTAGCCAGCGTCGTCAACAAGGTTTCCGTCCTGGTGCCACTCACTCTTTCGCACCCCACCCCGGTCAAGGCCGGTGCAGGGTGACAGGGAGCCTCACGAGAAGGTGAGGTGAGTGGTCTTGGCAGATATGGGCCCACCAACTTCTCCGAAATTCTCCGCACCGACTCAGCGAACTGACGAGTACCAAAGGCACCGACCAGCCGCCACCCGACTACAGGAGAATATCAGATCCATCGGGGTTTCCCAGGGCGTGGTCCTACGCTCTGAAAACCCATACCCGCCTCGTGCTCCCCAACTAAGTGAGGACTACTGTCGTCCTAAGTCTGTACTGTCCGATGGTTGAAGATGAACTGAACTCCCCCCTTCCTGATTCTCTCCTCCCGCCATTGGATTACTTCTCTTCACCGTGCTCTTCCGGCTGGTCCTTTCCTGGGTTTTTTCCTGACCTCGAGTCATTACGTTTACCGCCCTGGGAGGACATGTAATTCAGAATTTCCTAACGAGAGGAATGGGCCTGTCCGTGTTATAAACGGACGGCCAACTAAAATTCCGAACAATACCTGTGTGCCCAAATTTTCCCCGCTGTGCTATATGCAGTAAGGAAATAGGTACTAGATTTAATCACGTGACGGGGCCACTAGCATGCCCCAGCTATAGGAAAATGTTGAGACAAAGTAGCCAGGAAAGAAAATGAAAATACTACAAATTAAACTAAATAGATGCAAGATGGCTCAAGACATGATGTATCAATGCGCGATTGAAAATAGGCCGGATATAGTAATTGTCTACGCGTACATAGACAATTTCTCAATTGCGTCCGAAAACGAAAAAGGACACCGCGAGCACTTGCGGATTTTGTTTTAACGCCTCGACGAATATCGGGTCGTAATAAATCTCGCGAAATGTGAATTCGGCGTCAGCGAAATAAAATTTCTCGGTTACACGGTTACCGCCGAGGGGATAAAGCTATTAGCCGAACGCGTCAACGCAATAATTAAAGTACCGCTATCCACGACCGTTAAAGATCTACGAAAGTACCTCGGTATGATCAACTTTTACAGACGTTTCATACCGGGGGCAGCGAAAAAATTCCTTCAACCACTCAACGACTTCTTGAAAGGCACAACGAAGTGCAACGCATCTATCGAGTGGTCCGAACAAGCTGAAAATGGCTTCCGCAAGTCGAAACGCGCCTTCGCTAACGCGACAATGTTAGCCGATCCCTGGCGCGCCCGTCAGCCTCGCCGTCGATGCATCCGATTACGCTATAGGAATGGTACTCCAACAGCGCATTAAGGGGTTATTCTGGTCTGGAGGCATGAATTTCGGGCGATTTTTGAAGCTCTGTCCAAGCGAAACAAAAAATATTTTTGCTATCCTCTTTTTAGCATTTGTTTATTGATATTTCGGGATTACGTAAAATATTCACTGAAAAAAACTCAATATTTAAAAAGTTATGAGCTGGCAAAGTGTGTGCTGCCACAAAAATGGGGTGTCGTGGCGTGCATGATATCAACTCTTCTGGTCATCCGAAACAAAAAATGCGAACGGATTCTTAATTAGTATGGATGCCGCTATCGTTTGAATCTTGGAAAAGTCAATACAACATTTCTTCCACAAAATGACGGCCGTTTGAAAAAAATTTCTTATTGTTTGACAATTCCGAACGTTTAACAAATAGTAATATTAAAGATTTTGAGCTGAGCGTGGTCCGGACGATAAAGGAGAATGTAAGGAATATTCAGACCAAATTTAAAATAAATCGCTTCATTAGAACTTGAGATATCGTGCACGCCAACTCGAAGAAAGTAGTTTCGAGAAAAACGCGTTTAAAGTTTTGAGACGTTCGTACTTGGGCAGCGTCTACCGTTTATTGCACATTGGTCCCGGTCGGACCGGAGCACATGCTGCGTCACAAAAATGGCTGTGCCTCATAAAATAATTGAAATTTTGAAAAATCCTTTTAAGGGCATATTCTTGAATGTCTAAACTTTGGAAATATGAAAAAAATTTTCGATTTTTTCAAATTTCTAGACCAGAATACCCCCTTAACGAAACCTTGCAACCGTTAGGTTTTATGACAAAATTGCTATCCCCCGCACAACAAAAGTACAGCGCGTACGACCGAGAACTACTCTCGATGTACACCGCGGTGAAACGATTTAGATACGTCGTCGAATGTAGAGATTTCACTATTTTCACCGACCACAAGCCCCTTACATACGCGTTTAATCAAAACCTCGACAAGTGTTCGCCGAGACAGTTTAGACACTTAGACTACGTCGGACAAATTACGACCGATATTCGACATTAAAGGGGTAGACAATAATGTAGCCGATACTCTATCCCGAATAGAAGAGAATAGAATACGATTTCCCGATAAGGATGTCGGAATTTATTGCGATCTCACGAACGAAACCCCGCGACCATACGTACCGGAACCGTTACGTCGCACCATATTCTATTCGTTACATGGACATTCCCATCCGGGAATGCGCGCCAAAATTAGTTACTGCATTAAAGTTAATATAATTCACAATTCTCATAATGCTGCATAAGTGCGAACAAACAAATTTTTCCACCCAAAAAACTAATGATTACATATAGTAATAGAATTCAAAAACAGATAACGGCAAATCTCTATAATACTTTTATGTTATCAGCAACGAAATCTCGCCAAACGGTCCGATCAAAACTAAAAAAAATTAAAGGCTTCACAGAAAAAAAGGAAATAATTTCTGTGCTTTACCAAAAAATAAAAGGATACTTTAACATCTTTGATATTTGTTTAATAAATTTCTCGTTGTTCAATGTGCATAAATGTAACACAACTGTTATGGACGTTATTTGCAATTATATCTCTCAAGTTTTCGTCCGCGGAAATGTAACTGAATTCCTTAAAGAAAGTCGACTCGAAGTAAATTCTTTCAACCCCGACTCTGCAAAGAACAAAAGTGCAACAGAAGGGAATCAGGTGGTGCAAAGTTTGGGTTATATGGGTGGATGTGGTCGAATTTCCCAGCATTTTGATGGTTTCAAGAGATAATTACGCAGTATGTTGTCGCACGTTATCTTGAAGAAAAAACACTATTTCTCTCTGCAAATCTCGTCGTTTCTTCAATAGCTTGCAAGCTTCATATTCTTTTGAAGCGTCTTTCTGTAGCATTGATCATTTACAGTACACTGGTGTTCTGAAAAAATCACGAAGAAATTGGACCTTTGGCATCCCAAAAGACATTTAACATCGCTTTGCCAGCCGACCGTTGGATGTTGAATCTTTCTCTGCTTAGAGAATTTGGATGCTTCCACGTGCTTTGCTGTTTTCCTTATAATGATGGATCCAAATCCCATTACAAGTCACAATTCTTTCCAATAATTCATTTCCTTCGGTCAAATAGCATTCTTCAAGTTCCCTGCACACACGCAGTCTGGTTTCTTCGTGATTGTCAGTAAGTTGTTTTGAAACCCATTTTGCACGTGTTTTATAGAAGTTTAATTTATTGTGAATGATAAAATAGACTGCTAATTTAATCGCAAAAGTCATTCGACGACTAAGTAACCAAAAAACTAATTTCATATTTTCGAAACTATTAAGATTAAAATGATTGATTATCTGTTAAGCGGTCTAATAAATTCGGTGTGCTAGAAGATTTATCGAGTTCTCAAGTTTGTAGTATTTCTTTAGAAAAAATTATAATTTCGTTATTTATGTAGTGGCACGCGAGCAGGACAATTCGAATCCTGTAGTTGTTTTGTTTCGGAGCATTAAGACCGTTAGGTCATAGGCATGGTAAGGAGTAATGAATTCCGAGCAAAACAATGCCACCGCTACTTTCAACCGTCAATCACGATCGAGAGAGTTCATCGATTCGTGCTGAAGTATTTAGACGTATTGAGAGTATCTATAAAGTTTCTCGGAGATAACGAGAGGGAGACTGTGTGGTGGATCGGTACCAACAGGACGCCGACAGGTCGAGGCATCAACGCAGTCGTAACACACCTCCCGGGCGATCCGCGGGTACCAACCGCCAACACCAGAGGGCTACTACGACAGACAACGAGTCTGTCTGTCTCGCTAGCGGTCGAATATTACGGGCGCACGATACAAATACCGCACCTAGCGAGACTCCCTCTACGTCTAAGGCAGGGACTACCACCGGGTATAGCCTTACTGACGAGTCCACCGGTAGTCCCGGGACGAAACGCTCATTCTCTTTTCACCTAGTTCGGACACGATTACCGCCAAATTTATATACACACATCTAATCGCAAGATCTCAATTCAGCTACCAGATTTTCATAGGACGAGGTGAAAATATGTCATTGAATAAACGAGAACGCCTCAACGTTACATTTATGAGATTAAATAGCTTTTGTTTTTTGCTATCTTGAACATAAACAATAATTTTAACATCGATTTCTGCTTTTCGAAGTTATGCTGAAACAAGATTTACAATTTTAAAAAGTTTATCCCTGAAGCATCATGTTCATTGAAACCCAAAATTATTAATTTTCGGTAGAAATTTTTCGCATTAATGCTACCTACACAAAATAACAAAGCTTACTTAGCAACTCCCCAACTTCTCCAATGTTTTGCTACATCAACGACAGGGATGAAACGCACTTCCGTACAATCAAATCTTCTTTTATACTGTACTTTTCCTAAATATTTATTGACATGATATAAACCATATGCAATGCCCTTAACACTGTTGCCTTTTTTAAAGCATGATATATCGCTTTTTTTACCTTTTATCTTTCAAGATGCAAAGAAAGGTTTAAGATACGCTTTATTCAGAACTAAACGCACAATTGTGCAGTTACAAAACGGCTGATGACTATATGATCAACAGAATGCAGATTAGGTTGTATTAGGTTATCCAAAAAGTTTCTATTGTTTTATAAGGAAATAATAGAAGGACATTTTTTATTTTATATTGTTTCATTGAATTATGTCTGACCTATTTTTTTCTACAGTTATTTCTACGTATCTTTTTATTCTATTTTTTCCACAGTTAGAACAAAATGGATCATACATAATACAATAAAATAATACAAGACAAAAAATGTTGTGCGTCTATTATTTCCTTATAAAACGGAAGAAACTTTTGGGACAACCTAATACGTTTATTTAGACGCTGTCTGATAAGGCGGTGCGCGATGCGAAGATCGCGAAAAGAACTTTTGAGGCAATCTAATAATTCTAACTTTAATATTTTGTTTCATATTCATTTGCATTGTAAAACGACTTCTAAGAGTTTCGGTATACATTCGACTAATTTTGTTTGCAATGAATCTTGTGTTTTGTCCGTTAGAAAAGACCGATGTTTACAAATATTTTGGATGCTTCATGTAAATGAAGTAACAAATGAAGCACAAAAGCACAAAAATTAAATTTATGTTTATGCGGATGCCAATATGGGTTACATAGAAACCATTTTGCCATGTTATGGCATTTTCACGACTGAGAAATTAGTCAGACCTAATCTCCCAATAAGTACAAGAATAGTTTTACAGTTGTACCAAAACTTATCACAATCAAATCCTGAAGCTGCAGGATACCATATTTATGCCGACCATTATTTTACTTGTATTCCCTTGGCTGATGCATTATTAAGCATGAAATGTCACATAGCTGGAACTATTCAAACTAATAGAAAATTTATTCCGAATAATATAAAAAATCGAAAAATTCCAGAAAATGATATCGTTGCCTACAGACGCAGACATATTACTACTTTCTTGGAGAGACAAACCAACCAATGTTTAGTACTTGTGCTACCACAACCATGAAAAACATCACTAAAAGAACACGAAGAGAAGGAACAACCAATATAGTCGGATAAATTACGATAAATATGAGGTGGATTAAGGTGTAAGTGCCCAAGAAATGCTCTAGATGTTCAACAATATAGTTTATTTAATAACCAACAGTCAACAATCAACGCTCCACGCTTTTCGACTATGTTTGCTTCACTGTTATACTGGACCCTTCGCACTTCGCTGTTCAAGACCTAATGAATCTCTGGACAGATTCTTTTCTTTTCTTGCCCTTCGATATCCGCACTACGCACGCGTTCGTTAGGCGTTCGCGACCGTTGCCACGTACGTCTTCTTCCAAATATTCGACGGAAGGACCGTAGGGATATCGATGGTACATGAGGCATGTCGGCCTTACACTTTCATGGTATAGCGCTTTGTGTCGCGAAGCTGTCGGAAAGAGTTCCGTCGCCGAGTGCCGCCACAAATATATGGGTGGTGTCGACAAAGCAGACCAGTATACAGCTACATACCGTTTTATACGAAAGTCCCAAAAATGGTGGCGAAAATTATATTTTTGCGGATTGGAAATATCAACAATAAATTCTTACTTATTATATAACGCAAACCAGGAGAAAAAGAATAAAAACGAAATAACGTATTTGCAATTCGTACGTCGCTTGATGGGTCAATTAATTGGGCATTTTCGTGACGCCGACCCCGAGAATACTTCATCAACTTCTGGAACAGCAGAAAGAACAAACAGCCTTTTACATGTCATTCGGCGAGATGACACAAAAGGAAGTAAACATCTAGTGGTATGTTGCAATCGGAAAATCAAAGGTAGAAGAAGAGAATCGATGTACTATTATGCTACTCGTTTGGTTAAACCGGCCCTGCATACAAGCAATTGCTTCTAAAAATACCACACCGTGCAATAATATGAAAGGAGTCATAAACGTAGCGAAAGTAAGTACGTTTTCCTGGATTTTGACAAAAAATTCTGTTATATTCAATAAAGTCCTAGTTTTTATAACGCAAATGTTTTCTCACATAGAATTAACACCAATGAATAAACGGATAACAGAAGAATTAAACGAAGTGGAACTGGTACAGTGCATGAAAATACTCTTGTAACCAAGCAAAAACATGAAAAGATCAAATTCCGTACCCGGATTACCTATAGAAACCATACCTATAGAAATCATCTACAAGCACAAAAGATAAAAACAAGAAAAAAGGATAGTAAAACGGGGAACCAATCATCCTACAAAGAATTAGTACATTAAAATAAAATATCAAACGCAACGGTGAAAAATTACTAGTGTTCCTGGAAAAGAAAAAGAACAGCAGAATAACAGAGAAACAAAGAGAGTGAATACGAAATTAGGAAGGCTTTTCACAGCTCCATAAGAAACTACTGGACAAGTAGCATTAAAAACATATCCAAATAAAAACCCAAAGAACTGGTTTCATCATCGTTTAACTGCGTCTTCCGCCCAAAAAACCACAACATAGGTGATATACTCTGACACAACCAGAACGGATACAAATGGGAACTCATGAAAGCCGACATGTACCGTCACACAATTCGACGAAGACAATAAGATAATCATTATCGATAACCTTGAGAAACTAAACATAGTAACATAGGGAAATAACTTTTTTATCTGGATGGCTATAAAGTATAAGGAGAAAGCTTAGGATATTGGCAAAGACGCCTGAATTCCAACTGAAATAATCAGCATATACCGAATGGGAAAAACGGTCAGGGTCTACTTGGGGGTACGTGACTGCTAGGCCGCATGGGCACGCTCCGCGTTACATAGACGAAACCTCGTGAGTATCTCCAAATAAAGGGCCTAAAAAGGCTAATTTGGGAAGTCATAAACTAATCGTCTATACTAAGAGCACGCATTCAAACAGTCCACACACAAAATAGCCACATAAGAATAGATCAAGTAACAAGCATAATCGCACAAACAACGAACAAACGGAAGCAACGCATACGCAGTTAATCCTATCTAACGTTTCCACAAATTAAAACAAGTTAGATCTAACCTTCAAAAATGAACAATAAAAAAAAATTATCGAATTTGGTAGGATAGATTTAAAAGAACCTACCTGCCATATTTACACATTTTTCACACCTCTACTCCTGCAGCATAATATTTAACAATTACCTAAACGCCAACTATTTCTCCATTCTGGAAAACAAGAAAGGCAGTAGCATTAGAAAAAGAAGGAAAAGCAACAGTGATCCTGCCAGCTATAACGATCAATTAGACTCTTACCCAACATTAATTAAGTATCCGAATCTATGATAAATAACACTATATACATTAAAAATAACCTAATTCCGGACACTCAATTTTGCTTCAAATTCAAACATTCAACGATACATGCAATTTCGAAATTCATCATATATCTCTTGGGCAAGAGACGAGAGTGATTGCGTCGAAGCGGTGTTCATAGATTTAGAGAGGGCATTCAACACATTTTGGCTGGATTTCTTTCTTCAAGCTCAACAAAAAGAGCTTTCCCCACCACGTAATAAAAATAATTTGGAAATCACAAATTAATATATGCAAATTCAAAACAATTCCATTCCGGCCGTACATTTCCAAAATATCAGATGCAAAAAAAATTCCGTCTATACGACATCTACGATACAATAGCAACATATCCATTCCTCATAAAAAAGTCGTTCGCTATTTAGATATACATTTGGATTTCAAATCGAACAAACACACGAATCTACTGCAAACAGCTAAATAATAAAGTAAAAGTATTCTGCTGCAAACTTCTAATAAGGCTGATCCTGACGTACGGTTGCCCGATTTGATTTAAACAGAAAAGCCAAATTGGTTCGAATGTAAGTGTCTGGGATCATGCTCAATATATATGAGGTGTATGGTGTAATAGGTAATGAAGTGCACTCGAGTATGTTTAACCAATACCATTTATTAAACTCAATAACAATGAATAACAAATTAACAGTTAACAGTTAAAAGCGATTGATACTTAACGATGATTAACAACAACGACGATCGCTCGATCTCTCGAGAATAGCTGACTTGTTTTCTTTGGTCTTTCGCGTTTCGTGGCTCGTGGACGACTGTGCTTATTTTTCTGATCGAACTGATTCTTCCCTTCGTTGCCCATCGATATCCCCAGTAGCGTGCGTTCATTAGATGTGCCGCCGCGTCTGGCACGTGTATGCTCTTCCGAGAAATTCGGCGGAAGGAGCGTGAAGATATCGATGACAGACTGAGCACGTCGTGTTGCGCCTTGACGGCGTAGCGCTTTGTATCACGAAGCCGTTGGAAAGTTTCGTGGTCCGTATCACCACATATATTTAGCCATTATATACCATTTATAGGTTTTAGATATTTTTTGTACAGTAATATCGAATAACAAAACCAGTTATTTCAGCCAACGCTCATACCGCATTCAGTACACTCGTTCTCGCACTCTTCTCCTGAAGAAAGGAAAAACAATATTGTATAAAAGTACCACTTTTGTAGCGACTTAAATTCAATCATTAACTGTAATGCTAAAAATGTAAATCCGACACAAAATATTGTATGGCTACGTCATACCGTCGCGTAGCGGTACTTTTGCCAAAATCACATTCCAATTGAAATTATTTCTTTATTGAGAATATACACGTGTAATATGTATTTTCTCGGGCAATAAATGTTATATATATGTCGGGTTCACATTATGATTAAGGTTAGGTGCGTAAAACGAATCTCCATTTGGATTAGACATTATTGTTATGCAATATTTACTAGTGCAAATAGGATTATTACAGAATTTGATAAGTAATTGTGGCAATTAGATACTCGAGAAGCTAATGACAATGATCCTAGGTTCAATAACGAATCCGCGGTCAACGGGATAACAAAATGTCCTTTTTTCAAAGTCCATGTTCTACTCAACTTGCTTGTCTACGGTACAAGTATTACTAAACTAACTCTTTGTTAAAACGTAGAATATTCGCCGAGCGTAAAGACGCTATGTAACTCGCTGATGTGACCTCACGAGAGAATAACTTTCCGTCGCGATGATGCTGCTGAGGAAATCTATGATGGGGTGTGTCAAAGGGCACGAGATCATCGGATTCGCGGAGAGATGCCTTCGTTCGGAAAGTGAGGGAAAGTGACGTTGAGAGAAAGTTGCTAGCGCGAAACGTCGTTCGTTAGAAACATAGATTTCCCCCTGTCTTCTCGTTGTTGGGACAAAGACTGTTTGTCTGTTTGAAGGACCTTAGTTAACTAAATTTTAAGATTTATAACGGGTCCTCAGGCTAGCTGAACATGTACTGTGGAGATGAAGAGGGTCTGCGTGTGGCGATCCACGGACAGAAACTGTTGGAATGTTTACTGTCGAGTGCCGCTACAACTATTTTTCTTTGTTGAGGTTATTTGATGTATAAATAGAGAAACTCGTAGATAAATTGTAGAAAATATATTTTCATACAGAAGTGTAATTATAAGTAAGAATACAATTTGAACTGGTCCAAATTCGCACGCTAATAGTGTTACCCTATAACTGAAAACCCCGAAGCCAACGTCGCCTGTCTACTGTTTATGGTCTGCCTTCGTCGCAGTCTTTTGTCTATACGCTCTCGATGGCTTCAGTGCTTGAGAAAACTAAAAAGACCAGATGTAGAGTTTTCTTAGAAGTGATGACCGCTTCAACACTTTTTGAGGAGAGCTACACTATTACTTCATACCTTTGTTAGACAAAACGTTGATCCCATGACCGCGGCTACGTTAGGCGACTGGTTGTCGCCTCGAGCCGAAGCTCATTGTCACAAATCTCGAGCAAATACAATCGGATTGAATGACGACAATTGCTTAATTACGGCTATGGTAGAATCTAGGTTACAGTGTTAAGGGATTTTCCCAAAGTTCCAAAGGGAAGTTTCCGGTGTCCTTTCATCTCCGACATATAGAAATATAAATAACACTCGTTCTCATCCATTTACGAAAGTCAGGCAGCGCTGAACATGGATAGTACTTAGATAGTTGACACCAAATAATAGTAATAATTTAGAACATGTTACGTAACAAACAATTTTACGTAACAGCCAGAACAGTTCAAACAATGTGTCTAAAATTAAAGAACGACCCACAACAAGAAGCCGTGAACTCCCCCATTTAACTTAATTTACAGCGATGTAAATTGTAGCGCATATAGCGATAAAAATAAAGAAGCGATAACATTCGCGAATGACCTACTAATATGCGCGAGAGATAATAAAGCTTTAAAATCCGAAAGCCATCTACAACAAATATTCGACAAAATGCATGGCTATTTATGGACGGTAGAAATTAATATAAGCAAGTGAAAGACAATTTTATTCTAGCTGTACATCCCCGAAATATTAGGGACAAAATACGATGTACGCAGCTATGTCAAGAAATTTCTCTTATACGACAGCAACAATAACAACCAGCCAATGTTTCCTGCAATGGAAACACGAATTGAAGCCTAGATTGAAAAACACGATTTCAAACTACTTGCCCAGGCTGTTGTTTTAGAATCATCTCGTTATCAGTCCAACAATTGCAGAACAATCACTGAGCAGACGTAAATGAAATTGATAAATAACGAATTCTTTGCAATAATAATACTTAACAATGAACAAAAAGGAGACATTTTGCAAACGGGACCAGTCAATGGACTACCCTTAAAAGATGCAAAAGGTTTCATCTCGATAGCTCGATCCAACCCAGAATAACTGATGAATTTATATACGTAAAAATTGGATTTTTGCAAAAAAAAGTAGTTTGCAAAAAAAGAATTGAAAAAATATTTTATATCTGAACCAACGGGAAATTATGTCTTAAAAGGAGCAAAAAGTGTCATTCCGATTGATCAAGCCGTTTCCGAAAAATTGGTAAACATAACAAAAAGAAAAATATACATGCCGAATTGAGTCATTTTCCACCTTTTCCAATGTCGATGTCGTAAAATGTAACCCTTTTTTCTCATTTCTAGCAATAACTTCTAAGTCAGTACTGTGTACCTATAAAAAATAGCACCTAATATATTTGATAATTGATTAGTTTCAATTCCATTCTTTTTAAACAAAAAACGCTATTGGTTATTTCCAATTACTGAATAAATCGCTTATCAGGAAAAACTGCGCACTACTTGTTTTCCTGCAAAATTCGAAATCCTTAAAACTTTCAATAATTTGTTCAGTTCAGTGAAACTAAAATATCTCTTTATTGACATTTTTTCGTATAGAAGAACACAATTCCTGTCAAAATCATTCTTTCGCTACTTTAATTCTTAACGAATCAAACAAATTCCGACATGTACCTAACCAAGTATTAATTACACCGAACCAATGAATGATTATGCCAGAACTTGAAATATTAAACTTGCGAGTATCACGAATTTCTATTCAGAGAAGGTGAAACGTAATATGGCGTTAGAAAAACACTATTCGTCTGCCAGGAAGAGATAACTGCATTGGTATAAACATTAAACTGAAACCACAGACTCTACGCGCGTTTGCCTTTTTCAGGCATACGTCACTAATGTTACCTGAAGATACATTCTCGCCTACGCTTTCTAATGCTTTACGCTTCACTCACTTTCTCGTTGTCATTACTTGAATACAAACAAAGAATAGTATTCTTCCCTAATCTTCCAAAAGAACAAAAATTATCTTTAATAGGGATACGTTACAATTTATAATCGTACGTCTATTACAATCTATTGTTCTTATTTTAAAACAAACAGAAATACATACCTTATCCAAACATCGTAACCACGACATTTCATCAACAAGTGACGGTTATTATATATGAACTGAAATTTTGTGGTATACTTACTTAGCACAAAAGATAACAAGTCATCTGGTGGTACCAATTGATATCTACTTTTATTTTATGCATTTCATAGTAAAAGATCATTTGCATCTATATATTAACCCAAATATAATATAATCTTAAACCTAAATTTACTAATTGTGGATATTTATTGACAGATAGTAATTTAAAAATTCATATCCATACTCATTCCTATTTTGCACATTTTTTTTTGTTTTGAGAGAAGGGGAGAATGCAGTTACGCATAACTAGGTACGCTAGCGCGCGCCTGGATTATGCGGGGCTCGGCAGGATGATAGCATCTCTAGCTACTAAAAACCCCTCCTCTGTCTCTCTCCTGTATCGGTACAAGAACCAACCCTGGAACCACCTCTGGGCATTACTTCAGGGTTGGTCTTCTTATTGAGTGTACCTCTCATCTTATTATGATCTTTTTCTAGTTAATCCCCTCTTTCTTCTCTCCATGTTCCTCTCCTTATCTTGACTATCTGATTGAGCTATCATTATCTTTCGGCAAAGCCCTTGGAATCTAGCCCAGTTCTCCTCGCTATTGACGACCACGTCGATTACGTTATTAGTTGCCAGTATTTCGCCAACGTAATTATCCAACAATGTTCTTCCATTGTCCCATCTGGGGCAATTGAACAACGCATGCTCTACTGTAATATCATAAAGTAACTTGAAATAGAGGTCGGTTGAAAATAGAAAAACCGTGTCATCGTCCTTCTGTGGTTAGTTTACATTGAAGAGCGCCTATGTGACTAAAGTCACCTAGTTCTTCCAAAATATGAGCGTGCAGAGATATGAGAAAAAGATTAAACAATGTTAGAGCAGAAGGACGGTTTCGGGTTCAAGGAGCGATGACCGAGAGGCCAGAGTATGCGAGTTGAAAAGTGAGTGTGTTGCGAGAGTCAGAGTTGATCGAGACGTCGAAGAGTAGAGTTGAGAGAATTGATCGAGTTGTCAGTGTTGTAGAGTTGTTAGAGTTGCTAGAGAGAGAGAGAGAGAGAGAGAGAGAGAGTTGCCAAATAACTGTAAAGTTATTTGATATAGATACGAGCATCGTATTTAGTTTCAGTTAAACGAACATCGTTTTCTGTTCGATTAATACCTGTATATTCAATTCTTTGTTAATAAATTGTAAGTAATCGGGAAAAAATGAATATCTTAATTTCCACGATATTACACTACATCTTCACCTTCGGCATTGCAATCCCAGCATCTTGGGTGTGTCTCTTTCCTAATCGTTCTCCATTAAAAATGCAGGCGTCGTCAATCAGCTTTCTGGTCCAAATCTTCTCTCTGCAATAGAGCTACTCTTGCCTTCATCTTTTCTTCGATCACTATCGACATCTTCGGAATGTTCTTGTTTTTCCGTATTGCTAGGGCTTTGACTCATATCGGTGTGGCATAAAGCACCACCGACTCCCGCACTCCGTAATAGTTTCCTAACTGAGTCGATGGGCCCATTGACGTTCGGCAATGATGTCCTAATCGCTCCTATTAGGGTATCAACCATGAGACACAGACCTTTCCTAGATGTAATGAGAATTTTCTATTATTGTTGCGCCGCGTTGATGCCTCGACCTGGCGGCGTCCTGTTGATACCGATCCGCCACATATTTATAACATCCAACAAATTCGGTGTAATACAAAGGAATGCTTGATATGAGTTGACTACGAATGAGTACGACCTGAGACTCCGTTCGTGTTGTAGACTTGATTGACTTGATGTTGCTTGTAGACTCCAGACTTGGCTGCGTAGTAGAAGTAGAGATGACTCTCCTGATCCGTGAGAGAAGTAGGTGACTTTCCGGATGCCGTAGGAGAAGTTGACTTTTCTAGCGGTGTAGGAGAAGTGACGTTCGTTCTTCTGTGATTACGGAGGAAAGCTCAGTAAGGATGTGCCCTTTGAACGAAGCACGTGGATTCGTCGCTCACACTTTTCGTCGGCAAAGTCGATGCCGATTGGTTATGACCAACGTTAGGAATGAAGATAGGAGGAAGAAGCCTCCCACCAACGTGACTCATGGGCAACATTGTTTATGGGAAGACCCAGCTTTCCCGTTAGATAAGTACCTGCCTTCTCCGTAATTTGTAAGAACGTGCAATAGACCTAGGACTGTCTTAAGTACCAGCTATAAGCGGAAAATACTTGCAGGATTAAAGGTTCCTGCAAGCTAGTAAGACTCGGTTTATGGTGGGGCCTGAGGTGTATTGAGGATACGCCGTAAGGATGAGCGGACATTTGGGGTCCGTCTGGCCCACGGTGTATGGTCTGTTATAAGGAAAGGGTCGCACGGCGTAACATGTAATGCTAAAAGGCCATATTTATAATTTTGTTTCATATTTTCTCCGGTATTACCGAAATTTTTCGTATTTTTATGGCGAATTATGTACATTGAACTGGACTTGGGACTTGTTACATCTTGAGCAACTTTCCCATCGAATATCGTTAAGTGCACCTTCTGGAACACTAATGATAAGTAATGTTTCTTTTTCATCAACTATATATTCTATAGGCACTAATGAACTAATTTGATTTTTTTATAGTCGGAACTTCGGTTCCAGCACGCGGTACGCACGGTAGCACAGGAAGACTTATTCCTTGTCACGTCGTCGCCTGCGGCGGGCCCTCTGATACACTCTTCGGGACCAACATGGAAATTAACCAAATAACAGCAACGTCAATTTCCCACATTTCACACCACACACAAAGGCATCCATCCACGAACCCGTCATGACTCGGCGGAGGTTCTCGGCCTCCTCCTCCACGCTTCTTTCCATCGGCATTGTCAATGCCTCCCAGTTCCAGACAGCCACTATTGCGGCCGCTCGAAGCAGATCGTCGTCCTTTCCCTGATCTTCTATCTTTATGGCGGGCGCGCACGTACCCCTCTCGGCAGGCCGAGACAATCACCCGCGGTCACCCTTTCAGGTCCAAGTGAGTCTCTCACCTCCATGATCATGTAGAGATGGTCCGAGAGTGTCTCGACCGCCTCGGCCACTCTTCAGCCTGAAATTCGCCTGAATGCGTCGGGGGAGGTCCATGTGATATCAACGAAGGAGCACCCCCTCTACGCGATGCAGGTGTTGGACCAGCCTCTGTTACCCAACAGGAAACCAAGTCCCGCGGCTCAATCTGACAGCGCGCGGCCGCACATTGGATCTAGCATTTCCCCATTCCGTGGAGTGTGCGTTGAAATCTCCCAGGACTAGCACCTACCGAGGAGGGCGCTGCCTGACGCAGTCGCCAACCCCATCCAGGAACTCCTCGAATGCTGCACTTTCGCTGTTGGGTGACACGTACACGCTCACCACGACCATTCCTGTCCACTCGACCGCGACGTATCCATTGCGGCGCTCCAGCGGAACTCCGTTGGTGAACGCCCCCGGCGTTGATGTCATAGTAACAGCGACCATTTCTTCCGTGTCTCCGGCCAAGTCCGGAGCATCCAGAACTCTGTATCGTTCTGTTACTACCGCTCGGGCGACCGTGCCTTCCCGGATAGTTTGGTAGAGCAGGTATTGCGCCTGTCTTGTCTAAGTTGGTCTGAAGGATGCGCATTCTCTTAACTCTGTCAAGTCATTACTCCCATGGCTTCCTCCGCATCAGCCTCCTTGCTCGCGGGCTTAGGGTCGGGGGTTCTCTGCGGCGACGAGCCTTCTTTGTTGCGACTTGCGACCGCAGATCCGCGGGTGATTCCTTGTGTTTCTTTCTTCGGTGAGGGGGGGGGGGCGAGCGCAGGCCGGCCCCCCCAACCTGTGTACCGATGGTGCCCGGAGAGCCTCGCACAGCAGGCACTTCGGGTTCACGGCAGTCCATTCTTTGGCTTTGTATCCCGAGTCGCCGCATCTGTAGCACAGGTGCCACATGGAGGTGCATGTCTTGGTTACGTGACCAATCTCCAGGCATCCGAAACATTGCAAAAGTCTGCGCTCGAAGGCCTCGACCTTCGCTATCGACTATCCTATGGCGACCTTGCCAGCCTGAGCCAGTTCCCTCCATGCTCTGGCCTAGCCTCGTATACACACATGTCCAAAACCGCTTCGAACGAAGCGGATCTCTCCCAGGTGGACGTCCTCCGCCTTGCAACCACCCTCCTTCGCCAGGGTGTTCCTGATTTCCTCCTTGGTGGCCGGAATGTCTATTCTGGTCACATGTGCTTCCGCGTCTCGAAAGGGTGCCGCCACGCGGACCTTGCTCGGATCCAGGATCCGAGTCAGCCGTGCTGCAAGCGCGGCGGCCTTCTCCCTTTTCTGGTCCTCGGAGGCCTCCAGAACAACGCCCCCGGTCATAGTTTTACGCATCCTTACCGCTTGGATACCGAGCTCCCCCGGAGGGATGTTGTTCTTGTCCGCGGTCGACATCTCCGCGTAAGATTGGCCCGATCTATCCTACAGCGTGATCGTCACAGCCGATGTTTGCGATGTGTTTGGGGAGGGCAGCTTGTCTCCCGCTCTTCGCGCGTTCTCTGATCCTCCTTCCGGTGCTTTCCTCGTGCTCTTCGCCCCTGTCCCCGGAGTTCTCTTCGTCGGTTGTTTCTCTGCTGCTCCTTCTTTTTGCTGCTTCTTCATTCAACGGTCTGCATTCCATAGCAGCCACTTGTCCTCCCTTAGTCGCTGGAGTGTGTGGAACTCCAGGCTCCACCCTTCTCGTGGTCTCGTCGGAGACGACCTCTTCTTCTTTCTTTCCCTTCTTCTTTCGATGTTTCTGAGGCGTTCCTCCATCAGCTGGATCATTTCTTTTTGCGCGAGGAGGGGAAAATGCTGTTACGCATGCCTAGTGACTCGTGTCACTGGGTTATGTGGGACTCGGGCAGATGTCGTCGCCATACCCACTAAAAACCCCTCCTCCTTCCTATCCTTCGATTCCTGGCAAGACAACCCCGGCAAAACCGTTCGGCATTCATCGGGGTTGTCCATATCAGCCAGTCGTCATCCTATTTCCGCGTGGTTCTCACGCTCGTCATCCTCTTCTTCTTCGTAGCCTCCATAGTCCTCTGCACCTCCTTCCTGTGACTCATGACGGTCTTGCAGAATTGCCTGAATCTATTCCAGTTGTTGTCGTTTGCGATGACTGTGGACATAAGATTGTCCACGTCTATCTTCTCACCCAGGCAATTCTCCAGTTCTGCCCTTTTGTCTGTCCATCTCGGGCACGCGGAAAGGACATGTTCCGCGTCGTTGTTCGAATCTCCACAGTCTAGACACTTGGAGTCCTTGTCCTTGCCGATTTTCGTCCTGTAGCTGCTAAAGATCCCGTGACCCGTTAGCAGCTGCATAGTATCGTGGTCGATGTCCCTCTTCTTCTTGACAAAGAGCCATGCGCCCGGCACCAACTTCTTGGTGATGTTCTCCTTCTTATAGGCATCCCATTCCCCTTGCCAGTTGTCGTATGCCTTCCTCCGTAACGCCTCCAGCTCCTCCTTCAGTGCGCTGTCGCCACCGTCGCCGATCCTGGTGTTCTGGATCTTGGTCCTCTCGTACGATGCTTTCAACAGCTTTGCCTTGATGTAGATCGGCTCTCTCCTGCTCCTTTGAACCATCCACTCGTCTCCGGATTCGCAGGATTCTACACATTTATTGTCCATAGCACTCCTCCTCCTTGAACCGCAATCCTCTGCATAAAAGGTATCGTTTCTTCTTATTTTTTTGTTAATTTCCTTTTCTTTCATTTCCAGCGGAGAGACCGTCTTCCTTTTCTTTCTGGATTCTGAGGACATCCCTCTTCCGCTGTCCCCATTTCCTCTTCCTATCTCCTCCATCAGAGGAGAGGTTTGTGTGGATACCTCTACTTCCTCGGGTCTCTCCACCCTTCTCTTACCTCTCCTTTCTTTCTTATGCACCGTCGTCATAAGCTTGCCCCATAGTTCATCCGTCTTGCTATTAGCCGCGGATGCAAGCTCATGAATTTTAGGATCCTTCTTAGAGATGAGGTGTAATCTCCTTACCGCGTTCTTTAGATCCTCGTAGGCTCCCCTCATGAGCTCTACCATTTCCTCGAACTCGGCAGGCTTGACTATCACACACTCCTCCACTCTCTGTTCCGGGGTTTTCTCGACCCTCCTTGCAACTTTCGGCGCCGATTTCATTTGCGTCTCCCTCAGCCTTTTCAATTTTCCTGCGATAGACGCGGTGCTGCAGCTGCTTTCCGCCATGGACACATCCCCTTCGGAGACGCTACCCTCAGCTGTTTCGCTCGTTGATTTCGCGGCGATACTGGACCACGTTACCATAGAGGTACTTTCCTGGCCTTTAACTCCTCTCATTACGGGAGCCAGAAAACTATCTCTTACTGATGCACCCGCCGTCACTCTCGGTAACACCCTACCGCTACTTATACTCTGAATACCCAGATCCTTCTTTCCCATTACTTCGCTGAAGTCGTCTCTAAACTCAAGGAGTCTGGTGTTCTTCTTCGGTGATCGAGAACCTCCTTTACTCGATCCACTCCTCTTCGCGCCGCCACTCGCGACTTCACCGTCGCTCTCATTGCAGCTATTTTGGTCCCCGGTCGTATTTACCGAACGAGAGGAGGACCTGGGACCGACCATCCTCCCGTCGTTCGTCCAGTTGTGTGATGACCGTCGGGTCGAGCCTGGGACGCTAATCGAATCACGGACGGGGCCTGAAGGCTCCGAAACTCCCTGAGCCGTAATTTTTAAATCCTTATTTAACTTCTCCATACTATTATTTAGAGCATTGTCCGTGGATATAGCCATAGTCGTCATCAGCCTCGCTCAAAAAGCCGTCCAAATACATCCACTCATAAGGCAAAAAAACTCGCCAAATCGTCAACAAAGCCCACCGTAATATGCATAACAGATAATCAAATAAGTAAGCAACTAATAATTAAATAATAACCAATAACGAAAAGGACTAACTAAAATGAATAATGAAATGGTTATAACTAGTAATAAGTAACAAATAATAATTAATAAGTATATAAATAATTAAGTGAATGCACCTAACAGTTGAATTCCCCTACTAGTCGCTACGCAACTCATATAACACTCCACGCAACGCAGTTCACCGTCATTTAATTGCTTACTTATTTATTTATTTACAAAAGGGGAGATCGGCTCGAGCAATAAATAATTAAATAAATAATACGATAATATATGAATGGAACTCTGGTCGATCCGACTTTATTCCTTCATAATAGGAACTTACGCCGAGCCGACTGTACGCTCTCATACCCATCCGTAAGCTGGCGACGTCCCATGGCGACGCAGCAAATCACCTCTCATGTGCGTCACGCCATGCCAGCGCGTGCTTCCTAGCGTTCACGTCGGGCAAGATGGCATCGAACGCCACCCACGTGCGCGTCTTAATTAAAATATTACGCATCGCGTTACCGAAAAGTGTCGCGGCACCACGAGTGCAAACATCTATCAAGACGAATGTGTCGTGTCGTGTGTGATCGCATTCTGCGTCAAATACCAATTAATAATTTCCCGTTTACCAACTGATATTATTGACAACTTTAATAACTTTAATAACTTGTAATAACTAGTGGAGGCCATATAGAACGTGTCACGGTGCGTAATTTTTCTACTGATTATCTTGCCTCCTTCGTTCATTATATCCCAATGACAAACATACAAAAAGGTACTTACGCGATCCGCCTAACCTCTCGCAGCTCGGCCACGCGTGGCATGTCCCTCTCCTCAGTCATTGTCTACAATCGGCGCACCATCTCACATCCACCGGTATCTCATCTCTAATTACCGATATTATGGCTTCACACATTAACTCCAGATAATTACTTAGTAAGCAGTGAGTACCCGGCTTCCTCGAAACTGATATATATATGTCGGAGATGAAAGAACACCGGAGCCCTGGAACCTGGGATAGCCCCGCAGCATTGTAATTTAGAGTCGGCGATAGCCATAATTAAACAATTGTAGTTATTCAATCCGACTGTAAATTGTTCGAGACTGGTGATAGTGAGCTTTGGCTCGAGGCGACAGCCCGTCGCCTAACGTGGCCGCGGTCAAGGGATGAACGCTTTGTCTAACAAAGGCATGGAGTAATTCTATAGCTCTCCTTAATAAAGGAAAATAGTTGTAACACTCGACAGTAAACATTCCTACGGTCTCCGTCCCATAGCTCGCCACACGCAGACCCTATTCTTCGAGTAAGACGATTGCCAGATGTCGATGCGTCTCCGCCGTACATGTTCAGCTAGCCTGAGGGCCCGTTATAAATCTTAAGTTTTAGGTGACTAAAGTCCTTCAAACAGACAAACAGTCTTTATCCAAACTACGGGAAGATAGATGAGATCTATTTCGACGAACGACGTCTCCCACTACCGACTTTCTCTCGAGGGCGGCTAGTATCCCTTTCTTAACCATCGATATGGAGATGGACCAATTAGCAGCAACGCCAATTTCCCTACTTTCTGAATGGAGGCTAAGCTTGACGAATCCGATGATCCCGTGTCCTGAGACACACCCCGTCATAGTTTTCCTCGGTGGCATCATCGGGGCGGAGAGCCACTTTTTGGGTAACCCCACGCAACGGTAGAGTAACGTCGCCAGAGTGAGGGCACATTACGAGTTTTGTAATAGAGTTGGACTTAGATTTTTGCGAGTACGTTCATCGATCATCCCGTTGGCCGCGGACTCGTTATCGAATCTAAAGACCATTGCCACCAGTGTCGCGAGCGCCTAATCGCCGTGTTCGATTGTGCCTGTGGTGTTCAGACTTGTGTTAATAAACCAGATCTTGTTATATTCTACGATGTCTAACGTCAATGAAGAATCGTCCACCCCCCACAACCCTATCCTGAACTTCTCCCCGACATCAGAAGTGGGATCAGGCCCATACGTAACCATAGAACAACTCATGAGGATCGTGGCTCAAGTAACTCAACCGAGGGAGCAAAGGCCGAGTACGGAATCTAAGGAGGTAACGTTCCCGCCGTTCGACCCTGAAGACCCGGGCGCCGATCCGTCCGCGTGGTGCTCCTATGCCGAGATGGTTTTGAGAGGCTCCCCGATACAAGACGGTGCATTACTTTCTGCTTTGAGTCGCTCTTTAAAGGGGTCTGCCGCGTATTGGCTTACAAAAGCAGTGCGCGACGAAAAGCTCACCTGGCCAACGTTTAAGAAACGATTCCTGTCAAGTTTTGGTGGACGAGACTCGACAACCTTGACGTTGATAAAGATACTTGGAGAACCCCGGTTGGAGGCCGAATCTACAGGAGCCTATGCTAGTCGCATCCGTTCCATGATGCAGACGAGGGTGGGAGATCTATCAGCGCCCGAATTACTCAATGCCTTCGTCCTTTATGCGCTGAGCTCCCGAGAACAATGTTTGCGACGACTAATACGCGTGCATAATATCACAACTGAGGACCAGTTTTACGGCGAAATGGACCTTCTCCCCGACGACCAGCCGGTGCCTTCGCCACGAAATTCATCATCGAACCCTGGGGCCAAACGGAGCAGGCCATCGGACCACCGTATCAAGTGCTACCACTGCGGGAGCTTAGGACATAAAATGACGGAGTGCCGCAAGAGGATAAAGTTGGAGCGGAACGATAACCCACGGAAACAGGGGAACAATCAACCGGCCACGTCGTCGAAGGTTGTGTGCTTCAGATGCAAAGAGGAAGGACATGTCGCGACTCGCTGCCCGTCGCTGCGTAAAGGAGGCAACCCCGACATGGAACATCGAGTCGACTCCTGTGCGACGGGGTCCCCGACTGGTAGTCTAAGTCATCGTGGTGAGTCGTTCCCATTTTATTTCGACTCCGGAGCCGAGTGCTCGTTGATTAAAGAATCTGTAGCTTCGAAATTCTCCGGCAAGAGAACGAACGATATAGTAGTAATGAGGGGAATCGGGAATACATGCGTTAAAAGTACGTCCCAGATTTTGTCCGTCGTGCGTATCAACGATTTTATGTTGGAGATAACTTTTCACGTCCTTGCCGATAGCTATTTAAAGTATGACATTATGATTGGTCGCGAAATTTTAAACCAAGGATTCGATGTAATCGTCACACGCGATAGCTTCGATGTCTGCAAAACAAAGATAGTTAACGTTTGTAATAAAACCGCCGAACATGAGATCGATCTTAATGCAGTAGACACTGAGGTACTTGGTAACGATAAAAGCCGATTAATTTCTATTCTCCAAAATTTTAAAGAGTCATTTATTACGGGATTCCCGCGTACTCGTGTAAATACAGGCCAGTTAGAAATTCGATTAATTGATCCCAACATTACCGTACAAAGAAGTCCTTATAGACTTAGCGAGGAGGAGCGGAGAATAGTCCGAGAAAGGATAGTCGAACTGATTCAAGCAAAAATCATAAGACCCAGTCGCTCACCATTCGCAAGCCCGGTGATACTCGTGAAGAAAAAGGACGGCACAGATAGACTGTGTGTAGACTTCCGAGCGCTAAATAAGAACACCGTCGCGGATCGGTACCCCCTTCCCCTTATAGCCGATCAGATCGCGAGACTACAACAAGCGAAATACTTTATTAGCCTGGACATGGCCAGCGGGTTCCACCAAATCCCTATCCACCCGAATTCGACCGAATACACGGCGTTCGTCACCCCCGACGGACAATACGAGTACATAACGATGCCGTTTGGATTGAAGAATGCACCGTCAGTTTTTCAGAGGGCCATTCTTAACGCCTTAGGTGACCTCGCGTATTCGTACGTTATCGTTTATTTGGATGATGTCCTAATTATTGCCGAAACGATAGATCAGGCGTTAGAAAGGTTGAACACCGTCTTAGACACCCTTGTAACAGCCGGATTCTCGTTTAATTTTGCGAAATGTTCTTTTCTAAAAACTTCGGTACTCTATTTGGGGTATGTAATCCATAACGGAGAAGTCCGTCCCAACCCGGGTAAAATACAGGCTTTAAGTTCGTTACCTGCGCCAACGACCGTCACGCAGGTCAGGCAGTTTATAGGTTTGGCCTCCTACTTTCGAAAATTTGTTCCCAAATTTTCGCAAGTAATGCGGCCCTTATATGCGCTTACATCAAACCACAAGAGCATAACCTGGACCGAGAAACACGAGAATATCAGGCAAAAGGTAATTTCCGCTCTAACCAACGAACCGGTATTAATGATGTTTGACCCTAATTACCCCATAGAATTACACACTGACGCTAGTTCGGACGGGTACGGAGCCATTTTAATGCATAGGGTTGAGGGGAAAAATAGAGTCGTCGAATACTATAGTAAAAGAACCAGCCCCGCGGAATCGAGATATCATTCGTACGAGCTGGAAACGTTAGCGGTAGTAAGCGCTGTCAAGCATTTCCGACACTATTTACATGGACGGAAATTCTTAGTAGTTACCGACTGTAATTCTTTGAAAGCCTCCAGCAACAAAGTAAATTTAAACGACCGGGTTTATAGGTGGTGGGCTTATTTGCAAACATTCGATTTTGACATCATGTATCGAGAGGGTAAACGAATGGCCCACGTAGATTTCTTTTCGCGAAACCCCGTAGACTTGAATCGCCGTATGATCGACAAGGTCGCAGAGAAAGAGATTAATCTGGCCGAGATCTCCGAAGATTGGCTATTAGCGGAACAACGTCGCGATCCGCAAATCTCCGAAATCGTTAATAAATTGCAGAACGAAGAGCTCGCGGAAGATATCGCGAACACATACGAATTACGATCCGGTACCCTTTACCGTAAGATACAGAGGAAGGGCAGAACTCTCTGCTTACCCATTGTCCCGAGAAGCTTTAGATGGTCCGTTATCAACCATGTGCATCAGTCAATTATGCACTTAGGTTGGGACAAGACGCTTGAGAAACTGTACGAGTATTACTGGTTCGAAGGAATGGCGAAATATGTTCGTAAATTCGTTGAGAACTGTCATGCTTGTCGAGTTTCGAAGGCTAGTTCAGGTAAAATACAAGCTGAACTACACCCGATACCTAAGACCAGCATACCGTGGCATACGGTACACGTGGACATAACGGGCAAGCTAAGCGGCAAAAAAGATTCTAAAGAATATGTCATTGTTTTGATTGATGCATTCACGAAATTTGTATACCTACATCACACGCGCAAAATAGACTCCCTTAACGTCATTAAAGCACTTAAGTCCGCTATATGTTTATTCGGCAGCCCCTGTCGGATAATAGCGGATCAAGGAAGGTGTTTCACGGGCAGGGAATTCCGAGAGTTCTGTGAAAGCAAACAGGTTAAAGTTCACCTGATTGCGACCGGCGCGAGTAGGGCCAACGGCCAGGTAGAGCGTACGATGAGTACGCTAAAGAATATGTTTACTACGGTAGAGACGACCGGGCGCCCATGGCAAGACGCGGTTGGGGAAATACAGTTAGCCTTGAATTGTACCACCAACCGCGTGACCGGGTCGAGCCCATTGGAACTACTAATCGGCAAAACAGCAAGACCCTACGGCTTATCCCTACCCGACAATATCGAAGAAAGGGAAGTAGATATCTCCCACGTAAGACAGCAGGCGATAAAGAATATAGATGCAAGCGCTAGATACGATAAGGATAGGTTCGACAAAAATAAAGCTAAAGTAGTTAGGTTTAATCTCGGCGATTTTGTATTACGCAAGAACGAGGAAAGAAACCAAACGAAGTTGGATCCGAAATTCAGGGGCCCATTCGTGATAGCGGAGATTCTGGAGGGAGACAGATATATTCTAAAAACCCTAGACGGCAAACGATCGTATAAGGACAGACACGATAGATTGCGAAAAATGCCAGATGGTTGCATTCCCGCTGAGTTGGACGTCGGTAGTGGTGGTAACTACAGTGACCACGACGATAACGCCTAGCGATAATGTTAGAAAGCCGCCTTGATTTGTTCGGCGCAATGATGTCAGAGAGCCTTGATTTGTTCGGTTCAATGATGTCGGAAAGTCGCCTTGATTTGTTCGGCGCAATGATGTCAGAGAGCCTTGATTTGTTCGGTTCAATGATGTCGGAAAGTCGCCTTGATTTGCTCGGCGCAATGATGTCAGAGAGCCTCGATTTGTTCGGCTCAATGACGTTAGAAAGTCCGTTGGACCGTGTGTTAGATTCACATGTTCCGGGGGCGACAATGTAGTAGAACTCTGTGCGGTCGTGCGATCCAGAAAGACGAGACTCGCTTGAGTGCGAAATCGAAAGTGGTCAATCGTGCCTCTACGACCTGACTGATAACTCACGGGACACAACTGGCACCTTGAATACTAATTATAGCGTACTAACTTTTCATTTTTCTCTACTTCCTCTATTATCAAACCTCCGAGCGAAATTTCGTTGTCGCACTGGACCCCTGGCCTACTCGGACTCAACTCTAGCTTAACTTTAGTTAAATTGTGGATAATGTCAGTTGCATCGAATCTAATGTTAGAAAAATTCAATATTTTAGTTACACACGAGGACGTGTGATAGTCAGGGTGGCCGTGTCGGAGATGAAAGAACACCGGAGCCCTGGAACCTGGGATAGCCCCGCAGCATTGTAATTTAGAGTCGGCGATAGCCATAATTAAACAATTGTAGTTATTCAATCCGACTGTAAATTGTTCGAGACTGGTGATAGTGAGCTTTGGCTCGAGGCGACAGCCCGTCGCCTAACGTGGCCGCGGTCAAGGGATGAACGCTTTGTCTAACAAAGGCATGGAGTAATTCTATAGCTCTCCTTAATAAAGGAAAATAGTTGTAACACTCGACAGTAAACATTCCTACGGTCTCCGTCCCATAGCTCGCCACACGCAGACCCTATTCTTCGAGTAAGACGATTGCCAGATGTCGATGCGTCTCCGCCGTACATGTTCAGCTAGCCTGAGGGCCCGTTATAAATCTTAAGTTTTAGTTGACTAAAGTCCTTCAAACAGACAAACAGTCTTTATCCAAACTACGGGAAGATAGATGAGATCTATTTCGACGAACGACGTCTCCCACTACCGACTTTCTCTCGAGGGCGGCTAGTATCCCTTT
This sequence comes from Bombus pratorum, assembly GCA_930367275.1. Classification (NCBI taxonomy): domain Eukaryota; kingdom Metazoa; phylum Arthropoda; class Insecta; order Hymenoptera; family Apidae; genus Bombus; species Bombus pratorum. The sequence continues at coordinate 393,411 of OV883995.1, read as the reverse complement.
CTTAACCATCGATATGGAGATGGACCAATTAGCAGCAACGCCAATTTCCCTACTTTCTGAATGGAGGCTAAGCTTGACGAATCCGATGATCCCGTGTCCTGAGACACACCCCGTCATAGTTTTCCTCGGTGGCATCATCGGGGCGGAGAGCCACTTTTTGGGTAACCCCACGCAACGGTAGAGTAACGTCGCCAGAGTGAGGGCACATTACGAGTTTTGTAATAGAGTTGGACTTAGATTTTTGCGAGTACGTTCATCGATCATCCCGTTGGCCGCGGACTCGTTATCGAATCTAAAGATCATTGCCACCAGTGTCGCGAGCGCCTAATCGCCGTGTTCGATTGTGCCTGTGGTGTTCAGACTTGTGTTAATAAACCAGATCTTGTTATATTCTACGATGTCTAACGTCAATGAAGAATCGTCCACCCCCCACAACCCTATCCTGAACTTCTCCCCGACATATATATACCCCCCTTAATTCATTCTCATTTATCATCCTAGATATCAAACCTGCTTCGCCGAGCCATCCGCTGGATCAGCGACAGGCCTAACTCCTCCATCTTGCGTTCGATCGCCGCTCCGCTCTGCCGTGGAGTGCGAGGCCAGCTCTTTTCAGAACGCCTTGTACTCCGCCTCTAACGCCGCTATGCTTCTTTCCGTTATCGGGATGGTGCCAGGAGCGGTGTCCATCTTTCTCACAATCTCTCTTGCGTCAGCGGCGATGGAACTTGCCGCTTCTCTCAGCATCTTCAAGTGTGTGCCCTTGAGATTGCGACATGATTCGGCAACCTTGGTCACATTTGAAGCTTTCTCTCCTTCGCGCGGGTCGCTTCGACGGCGGGGGTCTCTTCTTTCTCCGACGTTTCCTCGGTTCGTAGGTTCCCCGAGCTCAGTTCGGAGCGGAGGAACCCCACTTTGAAAGGGACCGTCTTCCTCGTACGTCTGGTGCTAACGTGTGTAGGCTCAGGAGCCAACCGCTTCGCCCCCTCCTCTCATGGTTTCATCCGACTCCTTCTCCTCCTCCAAAATTGTCTCCTTTTTTCCTATTAGGCGCGCAAAATGGCCACTTATACCAGCACTTGTCACTACCACGAGTCACTACCACTTTCAAATGGCCCGCGCGACGCGCTTTCGGCTCGGGCCCCGGGTGGCTCGTGCAGCGCATTATTGTTGCGCGTCCGAATATGGCTTCCTCACCGCCATAACCTCACATGCGATTTCATTTCACTTGTAATATCTTTTCCAGACCGAATTCTACTAGTTCTTATACCTGCTTTTTTCATAGGCACTAGCACTTCACTCGGATTAACATCCTTGTTCAAATTCTCGAGGTTTTCCGGAGATTTGGATCGCATTCACAGCTCCGTCCTAACTCCCTGTGCACCATGCAAACGACCCCCGTCACGTCCATGAACCGAAAGCTGGGTTCAGTAACTTAGCGTCCAGAAAAGACTGAGTTTTGACCGACTGTCGTGCTATTACGGAGGGAAGCTCGACATGGGTGTATCTAAAGTACGAAGAAAGCGGATTCGTTGATCACATTTTTCGTTAGGAAAGTGAGGGTTACTTACGGTGGATACTTAGGTTCATTGAGGGTCTGAATAACGGTAGGTGGATGGCCTTCGACGGCCAGGCAACGAGGGTTGGCGTACGGATTATCTCACGTGACGTAACACGGTTCTTCGCCACATATAGTAAATTTCTTTTATGATTGGTATTTTGGTTCATGCATTCCTGAAATATAATTACGATGTAATTTTCTTAAATTAAATATCGCACTAACCTGCTAGAGATATTGGTGAATTATAATATAACTATTCAGTTTTTTTACAAACATTGTGGCTTTTTTCTACTTAGTTCGGTAATTTTCAATTTTAAGCTATTCAGCAATTTCGTTTCGTTGTAATTTAAGATTTGTTAACGATCACATTTCACAAACTGACCGCTATTACTTGTCTTTGGATCGTTGTTTTGTGAATACAGTGAATGTAAGAATAAGGAACAAGAGAAGCAATTGAAATGCAACGAGATACCTTACAGATTTTATATCTAGACAAATAAAGATAAAAAAATAGAATTTAACCAGTATCAGGATCCATTAGAACTAGTCAGCAAATAACGGAAGTTGTTTAGCTTAGTGTCATAAAAACCCGAAGGTATCTCTAAACGACAGATTTAGTATCAACATTGATTGTAACTTCAAAGAACTGTGTTGGACCTAGGCATCGTCTTCTGTGCAGTTGACCGAACCTTGCGCATTTCGAGAGTTTAGCTATCGTCCAATATCATTTTGATCGTATGATTCTCAAAAATCCAATTAAATCGTTTTATAACAATGAAATGAAAAATATGAAAACTTCGTTTTTCTTATTTTGGCAAATTATGAGTAATTGCGTTATCGCTGGAGCAGACAAAGAAAACACCGGAAGCTGCTTGCAGTGATCAGTTCCGCGAAGTAGTGGGGATAACTCGTATCAGCTTAAAATTTGAAGGGACAAATTCTCGACTGCTCGAGCGACGTTTACTTCGACAGGACTATCAATTGTCGTTTGCACGTTGCATTAATTTCTCTAATGTAATTTCGCGTACCTTTAACTGTAACTCAGTTCTTTCGGCACTTAACGAGAGAGCCGAAAAGTTCGTTGTTTTGAAGTTCGGCGATCTCGACAATGGTTGATTGCGTAATTTCGTGGTCTTGATAAGGATGGATTACCTACAATTAATATGCCTAAAAATAATTACAAACATTGTGAAATATGCCCACCTTGATATTCAGTACTGTATTTTCGACCAATCGCGGGGAGACGCAATCGCAAGGAGAGACGTCAACGGGAGTCGTAAATTCCCGTTACGATTATGATAATCGACACCACGAATTGATCGATCCCCTGATTTCCGTTAAGATAATAGGGGTGATTAAATTTATATAACACTGTGATTCACAGAATTATAAATTATATATTTCCAACACTTAAATCACACTGTCGAGTAGTTACAAATAGATAACAACTTGTCGCACGAAGATAATATAGAGATGCACACTAGAGCAGGGCTCTTATAATTGAATTTCGTATGTTAGTGGACGCAGCACGATATGATATTTAATAGCGTATGTGAATGTTCGATGATACCGAGAACCGACTTTGAATGCTGCGCTTAGACGTAAACGTTAGGCGTTCGATTTTGTACTAATAACTTTAGTGAACCTCCTGATGTCGCAGGAGCAATAGTTGACTTTCCCGAGGTCTTAGGAGATGAGTTACAGTGCCGATGTTGTGCTATAACTAACTTGTCGTTCTAAGGTTAATACGGAAGAAAGCTCGGCGTGGGTGTGCCCCTTTGCCTGAGGAACGCGGATTCGTTGTTCACACTTTTCGTTAGAAAAGTGAGGGTAACGATCTGCGATGTCGATTGGTTATAACCTACGCTGAGGTCTTAAGGGATGAGTAGGAAACCTCCTACCATCGTGGTTCGTGTACATGGGAAAAACCAGCTTGTTTGTTAGCTAGCTATTCGGTTTTTCCTTATAGGTGTGTATCCGCTTTCTCCGTATTTTTTAAGTGCGCCTAATAAACCCAAGGACCTCTCTAAAAGCCAGATGTGCTTTGAAAATATTTTTAAACTTGAGAAATTCTTCAGGACAAACGAATTGACTGAAGACACATGTCGATGCAAGACAATGAAAGAGAAAGTCTATGGTGGGTCCGTAGATTTATTGAGGGTCGAGGTGACGTTACGCAGGCCGCTGGCTGTCCCGTCGCGAGGGCTGGAATGCAGATGTTTTAGGCGGCGTAACAAGTACATTTATTATTTCTTCGTAACATGTTTCTAAAGACGCTTAATAATACCTCTTCACTTATTTGTGACACACGCCTTTCGATATTCTCCTCAGCGGCTTCGATTCGTACACATCAGTCTCTAACACCTCACAGAGAAAGAAATTCGGAGATGTTAAATCGGTATATCAATCGTATAAGCCATAATACGTGGCTATCCTGTTACTATCTTATTATTGCTTCGAATGCTGCGGTATGCAGGATGTTTGTCAGACGTGGTTATCCTGTTACTACTTTCCAAGTCTGTAGCATCAGCAACATCTTTCGTGCTCCTTCAATTGTTCATTTCCGCAATATAGCGCACCATACACCAATCTTAGTCGTATGCATTGGTATCTCCCAAATTTCTCTAAGATTGATAGTGGTACATGTTCGGCTATTCTACCAGTTGATACGTCTATATAGATGGAACTATATCTTGTCGCAGAAAAAATGACATATCTAAAACGCAGTCATTTTTTTCTTATAGAAATACTGCGAATCACCGATAACAGCGAATATGTTGTATTTTAGTTATTTCGCACTATCGGCGTTTTGTTTCATGACCGATATGTAAGTAGTTGCATAACAGATATGTAAGTAGTCTAGAATAAATATATTATATATTTTCATAAGGGGGAGACCCTTAATGAAAATCAAACGAATATTATATGATAGTTTCAGTGATGCGAGCAGGAAATATGATGGAGGCAATACAGGTTCATTTGAAATTACTATTGGGTTGCCTGGAGAATTCATTCCGATTTTCATTTCGATTCTATATACATTTGTTGAATTATACAAGTGCCATATTGTTCCACAACCTTTCTTCATCTTTCACGCAACTTAAATATTCTATTCTTCCAGAACTTCTAGGATTTACGGCGAAAAACTTTTCAATATGAAATAAAAAAAGTGACGGTTCTCTTGATGAAGACTGTGATAATTCTCATAATAGATATTTGGAGAGAAGCAAACATTGATCTGTTTTACGTAATTTTACCGGAAAGGAAGGACTGATATAATATGAATAGTATAAATAATGTAAATATTAAAAAGGAAAAGTAAACAATTTTTAACGTCCAATAATTTAATAAGAAGAGTATCCAACGCTCCTTTTCTCTCGATCTGTTTGGTAATTATTTTATTCACTAATTTTTCTAGAGCTTCAGATATGATTTCACTGCGCTCGAGACTGTCAATAGACAACGTGCATAGAAAACGCTGATGCCACATAGTCAAAAAGGCTTTAAGTGAAAACATACATACATGCCTGTATGAAAACTGAAATTGCTCACGAATACAGTTTCGACTTGGATTTGAGAATCCTATAAGATATCATTTTAAACTATACTAAATATATAGAGCACGCTGTTCCGCGTATGTAACATATATCTGTAAAATGTCGGTCCTACTAAATTAAAGTTTTTTTTTTTATTAACGTGGAGGAAATCCGCACGGACACCAGGCCGCCTCTGGGGAAAGGCGGCGTGGTAGTGCCGGACTCCAACCGACTAAAACCTCCACGATGACCATCCCAGCTACGATCGAGGGGGGCCCGGGAACCGGTGTAAGCGATGCACCGGGCTCCCCTCCGCGCTCAATACGTCTGTTAATGGAGCGGTGTGCGGCCACGTCACACCGCGCCTCGTCGCCGGAGCCGTCGAGTTAGGCAGTCCGGTTCCCCTACCGGGCTGCTTTGCGGCCCCAGGCGCTGACCTGCCAGCGCCTAAGTTTGCACCCCGCCGGGGGGCGCGGCGGGCCTAGCGAGCCTCGCCGAAGCGCGTCCGTGGACTCTGCCGCGCCCTCGCCGGTCAATTCTCTCAGGGTGAGAGTACCGCACCCTCACCCTCTCCGCGGCTTCTTTCCGAAGCATAACTTGCTCGCAGAAGAAGGTCACGGCCCTCCTTTTTCTCTCGCTTACCAATAACGCCCGGAGGATCGTCGGCGACGAGAGGTCCCAACCGATTTCCACGATGAGGTCGTGGCGCAGCCGCGCCGACGCCGGGCAGTATTCCAGCGTGTGCTGCGCCGAATCCACGCTCGCATCGCAGTGGTGGCAGCGCGCGGTCGCCTCCTTCCCGATTCGGTGCAGATATTCACTGAAGCAACCGTGTCCGGTGAGCACCTGCGTCACTGTGTAGGTTAGGGGAGGCCCACCGCCATCCAACCAAACGTCCCAGTTTGGAAGGACGGTCCCGAGGACCCTTATCCCAGGCGCCCCCGCTCTCGTGTCGAGCTTGGCGCGCCATCTGTCGAGCAAAGCCCTCCGATCCCGAACCCTGACGTCGGCGCCCACCGGGCCCACCCCGTCCGACGGACCCCGAGTGTGGAGATAAATCTCCCGATGCCTCAGGGCCTCCAATTCGAACGGAGGAAACCCGGCGAGCTCCGCCGCCGCTGCCGCCGAAATAGTGCGGAAGCCCCTCACTACCCTGATTGCCACCGTCCTGTGCAGCCTCCTGACCGCTAGGAGACTGCGACGATTGGCCATCAGGTCCCCCGCCCAGATAGGAGCTCCGTAGAGGAGCCTCGATCGCACCACACCGGCGTACAGCCGGCGCACCCCGACGCCGGGCCCGCCCAGCCGAGGCAGAAAACGTCCTAAGGCGTTCGCCGTCGCCTCGACAGACGGCCCCAGGCGCTCGAAGTGAGCGCCGAAGGTCCAGTGGCTGTCGAGATTCAGGCCCAGATACTTCAAGCTCCGACCCCAATCTCAGCCCCCTCCAACCTCATGCTATAACCCGCTGGAGGCGTCCCGTGATCGGCCTTGCGGCAAAACCACATTGCCTCGGACTCCTCAGGGGACACCCTCAGTCCCAATCTCTTGATCTCGGCGGCCACGCAGACCACCGCCAGTTCCGCCAGGCGGACGGTTCTCCCCCATGCCGTGCCCCAGACCAGCACCAATGTGTCATCGGCGTAGCACGTCAGCGCTGAGTTCGGGTATTCCACAACAAAGGACCCAACACCGAACCTTGCGGGACCCCGCGGTGTACAGCCCTCTCGGTCACCCTTCCACCCCGGGCGGTGTAGACGATACTCCGGTCCCGGAGGAACGCCCGGACCACACCTCGCAGGTACGCGAGTACCCGATGAAATTCGAGGGCCCGGCATATCCTGTCCCAGGGAATGCTTTTGAAGGCGTTGACCACGTCCAGCGACACGGCCAGCGCCACGTGACCACGCTGCTCGGCCCCCTCGACGAGGGAGCGGACACGGGCGACGGCGTCGGTCGTAGACCGCTCTCTCCGGAAACCGAATTGGCCGTCGTGCAGTCCGGGCACACTCCGGGACAAATGCGACTCCAGGCGGGCAGCCACCACTCTCTCCAGCAACTTGCCCGCCTCGTCCAAAAGGCACACCGGTCGGAAGGCGGAAGGCGAGTCCGGGGAGCGCCCCGGCTTCGGCAGCAGGACCATCCGCCCCTCCTTCCATGAAGCGGGGAATTCACCCCGTGACAGGCATCCTTCGAACAGATGCATTAGTCTCGGGGCAAAGACCCCGGCGACGTCCTTCCACAGGCGGGCCGGGATTCCATCGGGACCCGGAGCTTTCCGCGCTCCGATCCTCCCGACTGCCCCGGCCAGTTTTTCCTCGGTGACGAAGGGCAGCCGCCCAAACGCCTCGCGCAAGCCGCAAGTCCGTTCAGGAAGGAGACGTATTCTGTCCGGTTGATGTTGGGCGACACTGCCAGATCGCCCCATTTCACGGCCACGAAGCCCCGTCCCCGCTCGATCACCGAGCAGGAGGGGCTCCCCGCGAACCCGGTCCAGAATATGGCGACCGAGCCGGTCAGGTCCCCAGCTCCTCGTGACGCGTCGGGAATGCTGTACGGCTCGGCCGCCGCCGCCAGGGCAATCCGCCGCTCCGTCAGGCTCTGGAACATTAAGGTTGCACTGCAGGAGCAGTTGCCCTCCTCCTCTTCTTCGGCTTACGCCGGGGAAGGCTCTGTCTCCATAGCCTCCTCCGGGCCGTTCCCCTCGCAGTCGTTGTGTCCGACTTCTCTGGCCCCTCTTCTGTCCCTTGTGGGGTCAGTTGGTGGCGGTATCGTTTCCTTCCTCTTCACCGCGTCTCCACCGTCGCCAGGAATGGTCTTTGTTTCCTGTGCGACCCTCTTCTTACGGGCAGGCGGTTTGCATGCCGGTGACCCCATGCGATGCAACGCGGGCAGTCCCAGGTCCGCGCACACCGGACACGAGGGTACTCGCGCCGTGCAGTCCCTGGCGCGGTGTCCTTCCGCCCCGCACCGGTAGCAGCGCTCCGACCGGTCGGCCGTCGATGTGCAGTCCCGGCGCACATGACCCGACTCCATGCACCTGAAGCATTGGAGTCGGCGCGCAGGGAGGGGGGAAACCCTCGCCGTCGACCAACCTATGTTGATCCTACCTCCCGATCGGGCGTCTCGTCCTCTGCTGATTTCCCTGGCCGCTGTCAGCGGGCAGCGTAGCCATACCGACCCGAGGCCCCGAGGAGCGGAACGTATGACTCCCACGTTGTCCTCATCGGCGTGGCAGCCTCCGGCCTCAGCAACGGCGGCTGCCACCTCCTCCGAGGTGACCGAATCCTCCAGTCCGGTCACTCTTAGCTCGGCCGTCCTTTGTGGCACGGTTACCTTGGCGGGCAGATCTTTCAGCGTGGCCGCCATCCGCTCGGCCAGTCGCGATGCTTTGCTCCTAGCGTCCTGGCCTGGGATTGCAAACAGTAGCGCCCCCGTGACCGCCCTCCTCGGTCTTAACTCCGTGATGTTGAGTTCGGAGAGCTTGACTTCCCTCTTTACAACCGACATCACCTCCCCTGTACGTGAAGCCCGAGCCGTCCTTCACAGTGAGCGATACCGCGGCACACCGTGGGGGTCGGGGAAAGCCCGGCGCTTTCTCGCTGTGTGCGTCCCGCCCACTAGCGTTGCGTTTCCTTCCCGCCCCGACGGCTCCGAGTCCATTGCCGCTTCCCGTTCCTCGCGTGGGTTCCCTTCCCGTGCGAGGGCGCACCGGAGGCTGAGCGGCCACCTCCGCGAAAGTCCTCGCTCTCGTTCCGCCGCTTCCGGTCGCCGTCTCGGACGCCCAGGCCCTTGTTTGCAGCGTCGACGACCGAAGGGACGACGATACCCGTCCCTTGATTCTTACGTCCTCGGTCGCTGCATTGACCGTTGGTAGAGGTTGCGCCGTGGGCTTCCTATTCTTTCGCCCCGCTCTCCTTTTTCCTCCTCCTAGGACGGTAGTAAACCCTGCCTCGACGGTCGACGACTCCACAGTCGACGGCGAGGTGTCTCTCGCCGACCGCAATCGCGCTTGTACGATTCTTGCGGCGGTGCCAGCCTCCGTAGCCGGGTGGGGGTCGCTCCCTGCGGCATGATTTCTCGTCGGCATTCCTCCAACTTGCGGAGGAACAGGATCTTGAGATCCTCTAGTGGATCTCGAGGTCCTGGACCACTGAATCTATCCGTTCCCTTTGTGTGTGTAATACTCCCCGACCCGTTGGGACAGCGGAAACGGCGCGACGCTGACCAGGGGTGTGGGGGCGGTGGGGGAGGGGGACCCATAACCGTTCCCTTTGGGGCCCGGGGAGCATTTTCTTCCGTTCCCCCCTTAGAGGTGATCCCCACCTCTTGTCCTTCGCCGTCGTTATTAACTTTGGCTGTCTTTTCCGTGCGTTCTTTGGTCAGCCGTTCCACCGTCTCTTGGAGACGACTGACCTCTTTCTCCAGGAAGCGCACCCTCCTTCGCAGGTACGCGACGTCCTCCTGTTCCCGATCCGTGGTCAGTTCCGCGCCTTTCGCGGACGCTTGTTCGTCGACTAGTCCGAACTTCGTTTCATCCCTCCGTGTGTCGTCGCAGCCGCCGGCACCGCCGCGGATGGTAGAGGCGGCGGCGGCCACGGCGGCAGCTTCGGCATCGGTGTCGGTGTCGGTATCCGTCCCGTGCCTCGCGCCCCTCTTCTTCCTTTTACCTGGAGCCGGCAGTAGCCCGGAATCCAGATCCCCCGCGGACGCGACCCCCGCCGTGTGCGACATACCGCGCCTCCGCCGCGACCATTGGCGGCGGAGGCGGTGGAGGCGGTGCCCTCCATTGACTCGGCGATCCTGCGGTACGACCGCTTGCCGAGCGTGCCCGTAACGGTCGAATAGGAAGAGTACGACGACATCTCGTCGTCGGATCTCACCCCTCCGCCGCCCCCGCGGCGTCGCCGAATCCCATCCCGCGAAGATCCCGGGCCGACGGTCATAACGTCGGGTTCCTCCGACCCTTTCCGAGACCCCCCAGTTCGTGTCTCCCCTTCGCCAGACGCATGAACGTGTCCAGGGGCCTGGCGGCCCACCCCCGGACGGCCACGGTTGCTCGATGACGACGCAGCGGGGCCCGCTTTACAACCCGCGGCTGCGCCGGTACTGGGGTATCCCTCCCCTGCACCGTAAACGATTTTCTGTTTCGTTTTACTGTCCATTGTGCTTTAAGAAAATCGCCGAGGTCGTCAACAGGGGTTTCCATCCTGGTGCCACTCACTCTTTCGCACCCTGCCCCGGTCGAGGCTGGTGCAGGGTGACGGGGAGCCCCACGAGAAGGCGAGGTGAGTGGTCTTGGCAGGTACGGGCCCACCAACTTCTCCGAGGTTCTCCGCACCGGATCGGCAGACTGGTGGGGGGCAAAGACGCCGACCAGTCACCATCCGGCTGTAGGAGAACATCAGATTCATCGGGGTTTCTCAGGGCGTGGTCCTACGCCCTGGGAACCCGTAGCCGCCTCGTGCTCCCCACTAAATTTAACTCAGCATTGGTTTATAGTAGTAAATCTAGGTATCAGACATTTGCACCGCATGAAGAAAGTCCATCGAACTCGGTGTATTTATTACCGTTACGAAACATATATACTCTCTTAGGAACACTCCTAAGATAATAATGCTTGAAGGAAAACACGTCAGAATCGCTGTCTCTCAAATCCATTCAATGAGTAAGTGACGAATGAAGATGCTTATTAAAGTTATGTACAAGTATCCGTAAAGTAGTGTGACGTTCGGACAAGTTTTTTCGATGAAGATCAGTTACATACTCTGTTCGGACGTGAAGAAATGAGCGCCTAAGTGGGTGAAAAAGGAGGGGGAAATAAGGAGAACACATAGAATTGATGAATGTAAGGAAGAGAAGCTAAATCTCAAAATAAGGAACAAGAAAAAACAAGCTATTATACTTACGATGACACCGTTGCTGGTTATCTGTTCTCGATGACAATTGCCTCTGCCACCGCCCTTGTTGAATATTTTAGCAGTTACAGTATGTTTGAGCATATTATATTGTATTTCGATGCACACTACCACTTCCACCACTTATTTCTGTGATTATGACCGAAGAACAAACAGAAGATACTTATCGTAAATTAAATTTAAGCAAGAAAAAACTTTTTGCGATGTTAACTCCAAATAGGAAAATATGGATGTCGAGTTGTCATTATGATTAGAAATAGAGGCGTGTAACGAATCTTCTTTTGGATTAGACATTGCTGTTATGCAATAGAGAAGATATTTACTAGCACAAATATGATTAATACAGAATTTGACAAGTAACCGTGATAATTAGATACTCGAGATGCTAATGGCAATGATCTTAGGTTCAATAACGAATCCGCGGTCAACGGGATAGCAAATGTATTTTCCTCCAAAGTCTACGTCTGACTCTTTGTTAAAAACGTGACATATTTACTGATAGTAAAGACGTTTTACTCACTGATACGAGAGTGTGTCTTTCCGTCGCGATGATACTGTAGAGGAAAACTATGATGGGGTGTGCCTGAGGACACGAGATCATCGGATTCGTCGAGAAAAGCCTTCGTTCGGAAAGTGAGGGAAATGGACGTTGCTGTTAATTAGATTATTTCTATGTTGGTGGTTGAAGAAGGATGCTAGCCGCCCTTCAGAGAAAGTTGCTAACGGGAAGCGTCGTTCGTGAGAAAAATAGATTTCTCCTATCTTCCTATAGTTGGGACAAAGACTGCTTGTCCGTTTGAAGGACCATAATTAACAAAATCCTAAGATTTATAGCGGGTCCTCAGGCCAGCTGAACTTGTACTGTGTAGGTGCATCGACATCTGGTGATTATCTTGCCCGAAGGAACTGTTGGAATGTTTACTATCGAGTACCTCTACAAATATTTCTTTTAATGAATGCTATATTGTTACTCCGTACCTTTGTTAGACAAAGCGTTCGTCTCGTGACCGCGGCTACGTTCGGCGACTGATTGTCGCCTTGAGCCCAAGCTCATCGCCATAAATCTCAAATAAATACAATTGGGTAGAATGACGGCAATTCTTTAATTACGGCTATAGACTTTAAATTACAATTTTACGGATTTTTCCGAAGTTCCAAAGGGAAGGCTCCGGTGTCCTTTCATCTCCGACATTTATATTTTTTATGTATCTTCAAACAAAAAGTATAATGTCGAGCACGTTATCATTTTCCCGTGAATTGTAAATTGATCAACTGTGGTTCATAAATTAATAAGTTGTAAAAATTTGTCGATTTGTACTACGATGTGCGGAGTGCGAATAGTAACGATAGTGAACGCACAATTGAATACCCAAACGACAAACTCCTGAGCTTTATACTTATTTTTACGCGGGTCTAATCTTTATCGATTCCATACGGGCATCGAACGCTCTGGGATATTTCAAATATAGGTAGTGTCTGTGATGGGCACTTGCGGGGAGCAGGTGTTGAGAGAACGGAGCTGTGAGCATGATCGAAATCTCCCGGAAAACTGGAGAATTCAGACAAGGAAGTTAATCAGAGTGAAGAGCTACTGCCCGTGGAAAAAAGTTGGTGTAATAACTAGTGGAATTCGGTCTGGAAAGACGTGGCAGGCGAAATAAAACCGCGTGTGTGATTATGACAGTGAGGAAGCCATATTGGGACACATGACAGCAGCGCTGCTGCACGAGCTACCTGGGGAACTTCACGGAGGCAGCCGTATTGGCACGCGCGCCGAAAGCGCGTCGCACGGGCCATTCGAAAGTGGTAGTGACTGGTGGCAGTGACAAGTGCGGGTATAAGTGGCCATTTTGCGCGCCCAATGGGAAGAAAGAAGAACACAATTTTGAAGGAGCATAAAGAGGCGGATGAAACCATGAGAGGAGGGGGCGAAGCAGAGTTGGCTGTTGAGCCTACACGCGTTAGCCCCAGACGTACGAGGAAGGCGGTCCCTTTCATGGAGGAGTTCTTCCGCTCCTCACTGAGAACGGGGAGCCTGCGGACCGAGGTAACGTCGGAGGAAGAAGAGACCCGCGCCGTCGAAGTGCCCCGCGCGAAGAGAAGAAAGGCTGGCGGATCTCCCGAGCTCCCCACGAAATTGGCCGAAGAGATGAGGACATCTACTACGGCGGACATAGGAGCGGAAATGCTCCGTTGAGTTTGGGATCCGTCAGCGGATGGGCAGCGTACGAGGAGTTCCTGGACATGGTTGGCGACTGCGTCATGCGACGCCTTTCTCGGCAGGTGTTCGACCTGGGTTTTTTTACCGCACATTCTACGGAATGGCGAAACCCCAGGACCAACGCGCTCTGTGAGACTGGGCCGCAGGATTTGGACTCTTGTTGGTGAACAGGGGCTCGGTTAGCACCTGCGTGGCCTGGAGGAGGAGCTCCGTCGTTGACATCGTGGCCTCCCCCGATGCTTTCAGGCAGATTTCAGGCTGTAGAGTGACCGAGGGGGTCGAGACACTCTACATATTCATGGAGACGAAAGACAAACTCGGACCTGGAACAGTGATGGTCGCTGCCCGCCGAGAGGGGGACGTGCGCGCCCACCACCGAGGTGGAAGATCATGGAAAGGAACAACGATCTTCTTCGAGCGGCCGCAATAGTGGCTGTCTGGAACTGGGTGGCCTCAATGACGTAATCAAGCGTGGTGGAGGAGGCCGAGAATCTCCGCCGAGTCATGCCGGGTTCGTGGAGAGATGGCTTCGTTCGGAAAGTGAGGGAAATTGACGTTGCTGTTAATTGCTCAATTTCCGTGTTGGTGGTTAGAGAAAGTTGCCAGCGGGAAGCGTCGTTCGTGAGAAAAGCAGATTTCCCGTATCGTCCCGTAGTTGGGACAAAGACTGTTTGTCTGTTTGAAGGACTTTAGTTAACTAAATCTTAATATTTATAACGGCCCTCAGGCTAGCTGAACATGTACTGTGGAGATGCGTCGACATCTGGTAATCATCTTACCCGAAGAATAGTGTTTGCGTGTGGCGAGCCATGGGACAGAAGCCACTGGAATGTTTACTGTCGCGTGCCACTACAACTATTTCTTTTAAGGGGAGCTATAGAATTACTCCATACCTCTGTTAGGTAAAGACGTTCATCCCTTGACCGCAGCTACGTTCCGCGACTGGTTGTCGCCTCGAGCCCAAGCTCACCATCATAAATCTCGAACAAATACAATCGGATTGAATGGCCACAGTTGCTTAATTATGACTATGGTAGAATCTAGATTAAGGTGTTAAGGGACTTTCCCAAAATTCCAAAGGGAAGGCTTCGGTGTCCCGTCATCTCCGACATATATATCAAATTATATAAGGACATCGGGGCCTTTCTTTTAGAATTTTTGGGAAGATCTCCAATGATTTAATCAAAACTATTTATTATAGCTGTACTTAAATAATAAAACTTTGAAGTAGTTGTTATGATTCAATCCGATTATGTTTGACCGGGATTTGTAACAGTGGGCTTGGGTTCTAGGTGACACAACTGGTCGCTGGACGTAGCCATGGTCACGGGATGGACGCTTTTACCTAACAGAGGGGAAGTGCCAATATTATGGGACACGTTGTATTAACAATCAAACTCCGGGGAGAGAGAATGTCTCCGGAACTGCCTAGCAACGACGGTTGGAATTTTGTTGGTATCCCCGACCAATATACAACAAACGTACGCGATCGTAAGGAGAGGAAAGTTTTCATCTGTCTTTTATTCCTGCGGTCTCCGTGGAGAGTTTCACGTCGTCTTTACGTGCAGTATATACCAAGCGTCCCAACGAACATTACTTTGTGCTTCAAAATATATTCTACGTTTAACAAAGATTTATCTCGTTGACCGTGGATTCGTTATTGAATCTAAGATCATTGTTATTAACATCTCGTCGTCTAAACACCACGGTTATTTGCCAAACTCTGTAAAAATCGTATTTATATCAGTAAATATAATCTCTATTGTACAACAACGATGGCTAGTCCAAATGAAGATTCGTTACACGCCCCTAAACCTAACGATAACTCGACATATAAATATAAGTTGGTAAAAGTTTCATTGATCACAAATTGAAAATAAGAAAGTTCGAGTTTTGAGTTAATGATCCCAGCTTGTCGTGGCCTTTAATATTTGTCGATCGCTATGATTCTCAGGCTCTCCTTCTCTTTCAGTCGCATTGTCCTTTTCTATGTTCGACACGTCTTCTCTCAGCTGCGAGAAACACTTTGTCACACACCTGTTCAAGGTTGGGGGAGTACCCCCTAGCGTTGTCGAACAGTACACCTAAGTACTTTACCGTACGGCTAGTGGAGATCTTGCCTCCATTCCCCACGTCAAATACAAAACTAGTCGAAATCCTCTTCCTCGTCAGCAAGATAACCTCCGTCTTCTAGCGCGCCAAGTGGAGCCCAGCGTCTCTACACCATATGGTGGCCATGCCGATGACCGCCCGGATCCTTTCTTCAATATCCTGGGATCCCCTGATCTTAAGCATTGTCGGCGAACGCCACTGCTTCCATATCTTTAACCCGGTCCAGCGTCTTCAGGAGCCCGTCATACACAATGTTCCACAGCAGCGGTCCTAAAACCGACCCCTGCGGAACCCCGCGGACACGTTTCTCCTTACAACGCCGTCCCGACAGTGTACGACAATCTTCCTCTCGGCCAAGTAATCCCCAATCAGCTCCTGCAGTCTTCCTGGTAGCTGCCTTCTTCTAATTTCTTCTCTTATCTTCCCCTAGCCCGTCCTATCAAGGGCTTCCAGAGTTCCTCCCTTTCTCTTGTAGCCGTATTGATCCCTGTAGAAGGGATCCCTACCGATGCTCCTCTCAATAAGCATCTTAAGTGTGTGCCCCTAAACTTTGCCCAACGCCGGCAGTATGCTGGTCGGTCTATACAACGATGAAATCAGCGGGTCTCCGGCTGGCATGGGTATAAGGACAACCTTAGCCTATTATTTATACCGTCAAGCACATCCAGTAGCACCCTCGTCCGTTGTTCCGCGATTATCCTTATATTTCCTCCTGGATCCCCTCCACGCCAACAGCTTTCCTGGGATCACACTTCCCGACGGCTATCTTCAGATCTTCTTCGCCGATGTCCAGGTCTACTTCTCCGTCGGCTGACCCAAGTGGCATCTGTAGTTCTTGGTACATCTCCAGCCGCGGTTACTGTCTGGTGACGAGCTTTCTTGTTCTTTCAAGAATATATTTCTGAAATTTGTCAGGATTTATCTCATGGTCCCTTGAAAGCTTGAAATATTCTGTGGATTCTTATTATTAAATGTTTGTCTACTTCCGTTACTGATACCGACATATTAAAATCTTCAAGATAACGGCGAGTTGTGTTTCTATTATTAGCGCTACCAAACCCTGTTTTAGATCTGAACAGTCTACCAGTAGTTCTAAGTTAGTTGGGAAAACCCATGGAATTACTCGATTACGGCATTTTATTACTTGTTTCTCTTTTGCGCTTCGTGCTTCGCTATTTCTGTTTTCAGAATTTATGTGATAAATGCAAACAACATTAGAAAAAATGTATTCACGCGTGTGACACTGCACGTGAGTTTCGGTGATCGGTTGTTGCAACATCTTCGTTACATTATAAAAATTTTTGTCTGTTGCACTACGAAAATGGCAGCGTTACGTAGAAAATTGTGGATGAAATTGTAATATGTACCTTACCATCGATCATAGTTAACATAAATTAATTGGTATTGAGAGTCTTTCCCATGTATAATTGTACCGAGAGGGAAAAGTTCCTGTATTTGTTTCTCAATATAGGTTACTCCGATTAATGTTACCTTTGTACCTTTATGTAAGAATAGAATTTTGGTCTAAAAACCAACCAAAGATTTTGCATTTTTTCATACAACAATTTCATCTGCAGACGCAAGTTGCAATGGTATAAACGATGTTACAAAATACTGAAATCTGATTTTCCATCATCAAGAAATGTCACCTTGTACTATACTGTTATAACTTACTACTATAGTACTGTACTAGTATTCTACTATAATATAAAGAAATTTAAGGGGTAATTCATGAAGCCGAAGAAGTTGAATATCAAGAATAAACGGATTGCGTTTACGACTTTGATTTTTAGTCGTTGACAATCAAGAATCAGCCGAAATATCCCTACCCGAGCCAACCTTCTTATGCTGACCTGAACGAAAGTATAATAGGCAGTAGCTAGATCAGTTCGAGTTGCGGGGTGCATAGAGATTCTGATACTGAACGACACATGGATCGCAGCTTACCTCGCATAAGTGGCAGAGAAGATCATGATATTTGGAGATGTAAATGACCCTGCGCCAAGTTTTTCAACAAAAATTGTAGCTAAAACGTTAAATCTAAATGGTCATGGAAACGAGGTTATGTACAATGAGCCAAGAAGAAATGAATAATGTTGTCTCTAATCCTTTGCCTACGCAATTCATAAATAAAAGTAAATCACACAACTGTGAGTGTCCTGTTATAACGATCCTGTTCTTCCAGTTTTATCGATCCTGTAAAAGTTTGGAAACTGAAAGAATTCACTTCGTCGGGTTCCAATAATATAGAGGATGCACTCGGAGAGAGAGGAGCCTAGGGTTTCATCGTGTCGTGTACACGTTCTTGATCTGGCTGAATTAGTATCCTATTGTCCGGTAATTGCAAACTTGTCAGCATCACATTGTCTTTTAAGAAGGAGGTCACACAGAAAAGTGTTTAGTGTCGCTTGTATTCGTTCGCAAACAGACTGTCCGTCTCTCCAAAACGAACCTTTCGTACCTTCTTCATTCCCTTTCCATTTGGCCTTCCAAATTGTGGCACTTCGTCTTGACTTCGTACTTAAAAGATCACAGACTGTACAAAATTACTCATGTTCTTACACTGCTTCTCTCAAACTACTCACGTCGTATGCTGCTACATTGTATTTGAAGACGAGCAAAGTGTTTGATTGCTCGCTTTATACTTCCTGTTTGTTCGACCAATCGCGGGGAGACGCGATCGCGAGGAAGTGCGAATTCTCGTTACGATTACAATAATTGACGCCACGAACAGATCGATCCTCTTATTTCTGTTAGGATAATGGGGGTGGTTGAGTTAGTCTGGTTCGTGACGCGGTTGAGAGTGGACGTGTTAGCGGGTCCCTCTCGCTAGCTAGGTGTTTGACAATATACGATGATACATGCGTGTGAAAATGCAAGCAGGATTGCCAAGGGTTGTGGTGAATTACAAGGGGCGTGAGTGGAATAGTATTGAGAAGATATCAGAGTGTATGTATATGGAGGCGACGAGGATTATAATCATATGATCGTTTGAGTGCAATTAATGTGGAAGAAACATGAAGTGTGGCGGTCAATATTGGCATGATAAATCGTAGAGGAATAGCTGTTAAATTATCTTGAGTACAGCAGCAGCAGCTTAGGATAAAAAAGTGTGTGAAGCATTAATGGCTCATTGGTAATGGTGTTTATGATGGATAGCAGTGAATAAGTAAAAGGAAGAGTAATATAATATGTGAGTGTTAGCACACGCTGGTGATCTTCAAACCAAACAAGGGAAAAAGAACGAGTAGCATACGTTATATGAATAAATATGTCGGGTTTACATTAGAATTATGGTTAGGGGCGTGAAACGAATCTTCGTTTGGATTACACGTTTCGTTATGCAATAGAGAAGACATTGACTAGTGCAGACACGATTATCATAGAACTGGACAAGTAACCGTGGTAATTAGATATTCGAGAAACTAATGACAATGATCCTAGGTTCAATAACGAATCCACGGTCGACGGGATGATAGATGAACGTGCTCACAAAATCTAAGTCGGACGCGTAATATCCACTGATCGTAAGGAGTTACTTTATGTGTCGATGGGACCACAAGGAAGAATGAATTTCCGTCCCGATGATGCCACAGAGGAAAACTATAACGGGGTGTGTCTAAGGACACGAGATCATCCGATTCGTCGGGGACAGCCTTCGTTCGGAAAGTAAGGGAAATTGGCGTTGCTGCTAATTGGTCAATTTCCCTATCGATGCTTAGAAAAAGATGCTAGCCTCCCTCGAGGGAAAGTTGCTAGTGGGAGACGTCGTTCGTTGAAAGAAATAGATCTCCCCTATCTTCCCATAGTTGGGACAAAGACTGTTTATCTGTTTGAAGGACTTTAGTCAACTAAATCTTAAGATTTATAACGGGCCCTCAGGCTAGCTGAACATGTACTGCGGAGACGCATCGACATCTGGCAATCATCTTACTCGAAGAATAGGGTCTGCGTGTGGCGAGCTACGGGACAGAGACCGTAGGAATGTTTACTGTCGAGTGTTACAACTATTTCCTTTTTTAAGGAGAGCTATAGAATTGCTCCATGCCTTTGTTAGACAAAGCGTTCATCCCGTGACCGCGGCTACGTTCGGCGACTGGCTGTCGCCTCGAGCCCAAGCTCACTATCGCAAATCTCGAGTAAATACAATCGGATCGAATGACGACAATTGTTTAATTACGCCTATGATAGAATCTAGATTACGGTGTTGAGGGATTTTTCCGAAGTTCCAAAGGGAAGGCTCCGGTGTCCTTCCATCTCCGACAAATAGATAACATGAAATTCTCATACCTATTGAAAATGCATATAGGTATAATTCATAAATTAAAGGTTTGGGCAAGGATTCACACAGTTTAAATTTAAATTAAAGTTTAAATTTGTTTACTTATAGAGGACGAAATACAGACAGTCAATCATGCCAAGACTGTTTGTTTATTATGTTTCGTTTTTATGTTAGTCGTTGTTTATTTTGCTTTTATCGGAATGACGATAAACGTTTGTATTATTTGACAACACAATAGAATTTAATATAACTGATTTGATGGGTGGGATTTATAAAGTAAAATAGAAAATAGAAAATGCAATTGTACATGATGGTTCACGATAGCACACATACGCTAGCCCTGGATGGCTCCGACACGGCTAATAGCTGTTAGGTTGGCTCATGAATACATATCCATAAGGTATTACAGGTCGTCCTATATAAAGTATATATGTGGAAGAACATGGAAGTTATGTGGTCTGTATATGGTATGACTTGAAGTATATTAGGATGATTTTATATGACGTGCCGTGAGGCTGTATATGATTTATATATATAACTGGATATAACTGGATTGTGGGCATTATATAATAATAAAATGATTTTGATACTCAGTAAGTGGTTACAACTAAAAGTGGACAATACGTGTAGTAACGATGTGAATTTAGTGCAACGACGAGCTGACGTGGATAACTCAATCCAAATAGAAGAGTGGACATACTCAGCGTGCTTGGTTCCCAGTTGCTGCCATCTTGTCGGTGGTGTACTGGTGGAACCATGAACTAGAGGCATATGAGAGTGGCGACTCTCATACGCGTAATGGAGAATTAAACTGCCAGTGAATGTATAGAACATAGAGTCAAACCCAGTTGTAAATGTGACAAATTTTAGAAAATGCGAATTTTACAAAATTGATGTAGTATGATGTAGTAAATCAACTTTATGTATAGCTGCATATTAGGGTTTTGATGTATTACGACGACGTTGGCTTGCATTGGGACTATGATTGTCTTGCATTTCGGAGTTCGTTATGGTTAGGTATATGACGATTGGCTATGACCTCAGACTATTCCTTACCTTTAATAAATATGGACAAGTATATTATAGGAAAAAAAGATACGGCATAGGGGGATTCGGAGCCCCCAGGCCCAGTCGTTGATTCGAGTGGCGTTCCAGGCTCGACCCGACGATTATCTAGCGACTGGCCAAACGACGAGAGGAGGGTGGGTCCCAGGGTCCTCTCTCGATCGGGAAACCGGGGGGCATAGTAATGATGAAGGGGAGTGCGGAATTGGAGGAGGAAACCAGGGGAACAGCAGAAAGGATTATAAAGGGATGACGGGTTCCCCTACCTACCTCAAGAAGAGTGCGAAGCTCCTGGAGTTTACCAACGACATAAGGGAGGTGGCAGAGAAGAAGTGCTCGGGCAGCCTAAGGACTAGCAGTGGACGTGCACCGCCAGGAATGGTCTCGGTTATTACAGATTCTTAATTCTGGGTGTGAAAGGAGCCATCGGAGTCGAGGGTAGTTCCCTCGTAACTTGGTCGAGTTTGACGGCGAAATCGGCCACTGAGACGGTCGAGGAGACGGCCAGCGCGTCCGAGGGGGAGGCTTCCACTGCGGAGAGCAGTAGCTATAATTCTGTGATGTTAAAAGTCAAACAACCGAGGGAACCTCTCTCTAGAGTGGCAACGAAGAATAAAAATATTATTACATCAAGAGTCGAGCCTGAAGAAGCAAACTATGTGCTAATTAGTCTCGACGAATGGGATGAGGTAAACAATTTGATGATAGATGCCATCGATGAAATGAGACATACGGCGGATGAGCTTAAAAGGTATACCAATAAGGACTCAAAGATAGGGGAAATTGCAAGGTCAGCCGATATGAAAAGGGACTATGTATGCGATAAACTAAACGAAGCATTGGGTAAGAAGGGTCGTAGAAGCAGGAGGCAGATGGATAGGCCCGTCGAGGTAGGCGCTTCAACACAAACCTTCTACCCTACGGCCCAGGTCGAAGTAGAAAAAGCGAGCTCGAGGAAGGTGGTGGAACACAGACGCAAGAGAAAAATTGTGACTCCACTACAGGACAGAAAGGTGGACGA
Source organism: Bombus pratorum (assembly GCA_930367275.1). Taxonomy (NCBI): domain Eukaryota; kingdom Metazoa; phylum Arthropoda; class Insecta; order Hymenoptera; family Apidae; genus Bombus; species Bombus pratorum. The sequence goes on along the minus strand of OV883995.1, from coordinate 371,698 downwards.
TATAAAAGAGGCAAAGAGGGCCGATACTTCGTATGCGGAGATATGCTGGGATAGGAGAAGGAACGAAGCCGACCTCGTAACTAGAGAAACATGCGATACTGGAGGGTAATGAACTGTCCAGATGAGCAGGAGATATAAAAGGAGGCTCAAAGAGAGGAGCACCAATGGGGAATCTAGGCTACCGATTAATAAACGGCAGGGGGAATGGAAGCCGGGGATAAGTAACAGACCTGACGCTCTCTTGGTGAAAGTTCGGAAGGATGAGGACTGGATCCAAAAGTATAGGGAGCTTATGGGGGCCAAGGAGGCATTGAGTGAAAACACGGGTGTCAGGCGTACAAGGGGCGGCGACATACTCGTAAAATTGAAGGCGGGGATCAAAGGGGACGATGTTGCCCTTAAGATAAAAATAGCCATCGGGGATAGGGTCTGTGTTATCTCCCTCCTGAGTATGGTACCTGTGGAGGTCAAGGACATTGGCCCGCTAGAAACTAAGGAGGATCTCATGCAGGACATAGCAAGAGGGTTGGGAGTAAACGATACCAGCGTGGTGAAGCTAAGTCGTTAAAAGTAGCACCCGGGGGCACGCAGATTGCGATTGGCGTTATACCGGCTACGTATATCGCGAGCAAGGATGGGAGTGTAAAAATAATAACAGGCCTTACTGTTGCCACTATGCGGGTTTTTCCTAAAATAATCAGATGCTATAGGTTTCATGAAATGGGCCACATGGCGATTAGGTGTTCGTACAGTCCTGGCAAGGGGGGCTGCCGCAAATTTGGCGAGATAGGGCACACAATATCAAACTGCGGAAACGATCCGAAGTGCGCACTGTGTAATAGGGGGTCCGAGTTTCGGACTAATCATGTCATGGGGTCTGTAGCGTGACCTACGCTCAGGAGGATAATACAGAAAGAGGCCGCTGGAGGGAGAGCACTCTGAAGGTGGTTCGGATAAATTTAAATAGGAGTAGGCTTGTCCAGGACCTGATACAACTGTCCTGGGAGCTGCGCGTCGACGCAGACATCATATCTGAACCGAATAGATAGCTCCCCTTTCGGTACAACGATACGAAGGTGGATGCATTTATCTGGGCAACCAGATCTAATGGCCTCCACCTCAGCGAAGATACGTTGATCAAAGAGGAGGGGTATGTCGGGATCAAGATAGGGGGAAGTGTACTGCATGAGCCGCTACTGCTCGTCCAACATTAGTATAATCGACTATGATCAGTACATTGAGAGGCTCGACACATCCATCGGGACAGCTGCGTGGAGGTGCAATGAAGTGATCGTGGCCGGTGATTTCAATGCGAAATCCAAGGCATGGGGTGGCGCTAAGACGGACAGAAGGGAACCACTTTGCTCCTGTTGGGATCCAGTATGGCTTCACATTTCAGAGAGTCTCGAAGAGGAGTTTCCTGGATATAATGAGCGCGAGTCAGTAAGCTCCTTGAGAAGCATAAGCGTTCTGGGGTCCTTGGAGAATACAGTGCTCCGGACCACAGGTTCATTTTGCACGAGTTCAGAGAAGGTGCTCGTTATAGTAGGAAGAGATGTTTTAAATAATCGACGAATACCCGACGTTATACCCGAGAAGTTCTTAAGTAGTTTCGACGACAAGAAAAATAAATTATTGAAAGATCAGCCGAAGGAGACGATAAAGCAAGAGGATTAGATACAGCGGATCATTGAAGAATCCTGTGAGGCTTCACTCAATAAAGTATTTCCCCCTAAGGGGAGTAGAAACCCAAATTATTATTAGAACGAGGAGATAGCGCGGCTTCGGAGGGAGACCCTTAGGAAGAGGAGATTAGCACAGAGATCGAGGCAACAGAATAAGGAGGGCGCCGTCCAGCTTAACTTAAGTTAAGTAGGTAACTTCCCGCTTTCTCCGTAATTTGTAAGAGCGCACAATAAACCTAAGGATTGTTCTAAGGACCATCCATAAACGGAAAACACTCACAGGATTAGAGATTCCTTCAAGCTAACAAGAGTTAGTTTAGTTAAGTTAAAAAGATTCAGTTTATCATGGGGCCTTAGGTTTATTGAGGGTCTGAATAACGGTACACGGCCCCTTGGCGGCCGGACAACGAGGGACGGCGCACGGACCATCTCAGTCGACGTAACACTTCCCTTTTTTTCCTTAGCCTGTCTGGCCTTCATCAGTGTGACGCAGAACAGCATGAAGTCTTGCCTTCCGTCAGTGGTCATCCTTTCCCGACACCGTCGTTACTACGTTTTCTGTCTTAGATTTACAGTGGTGTCGCTTTCAAAAGCAGCTCTTCCCGCTGCACATCTGTGACATTTAAAGAGCTCGTGCTTGGCATCATCTTCCTCATTGCTGCATTCCAAACACCTTGTATATGTTTTCTCGCTTATTCTATACCGGTAGTGATTGAAAATGCCATGAACAGTAATAATCTACATCGTATAGTAATCAATGTTATGTTTCCATTTTTTGTAGAAGATGGTTGGATTCTGTATCAGTCTTCTTATCCAATTATCGGGACTGTAATGAGTCTATTCATTCCTCCACTGATTCATTCCCCCTGCTCGTTGGTTCTCTCGTCAGCCTCGGTCGAATGTTCTCCATGCGTCCCCGTACTGTGCCGCGTGTCTTGGCTGTTCAGTGCGGCAAGATTCTTCTTTAAAGTACACTGTTTCTCTTGCTACTTGACCTTGATATGTATCTTGATATGTATATTGATATATATGCATGAGGACTGCCCCTCACGACGCATAGGGTCGCGATTGACACCATTGTGTAAACTGAAGATGTGCATAGCAACCCGTCCCGTTGTACTCTTCCCAATATCTTTCTATTGCTCTACTTCTATCGACGCTCAGGACAGATGCCCATATTGGAATCACCGACTCCGAAACGTCTCGATCCAGTCACTGCCCTCCTTTTCTTTTGTGCGCGCAGAGAGGAAAATGCTGTTACGCATGCCCAGAACTGGACAATGTAGAACTCGGCAGATGGCGTTGCCATACCCACTAAGAACTCCTCCTCTCCCTCGCCCCTCTTCTGTGCTAGCACCAACCCCGGCATGCTGCTTACATCCTTAACTGTGGAACCCCGAAGTCGAGGCCTATACTTCCGAGGTGCCCCCTCGTAGGGACTTATAACTAATATTTGCCTCAAATTGATAATTCAATTACGGAAGCAAATATGCATAAAAAAATAAAAAAAATAAAAAATGAAAAAAGATAATAATAAATAATAATAATAACAATAACAAAAAAAAATACATATAGTAGATATCGCAATACCTGAAATCAATTATAATTCAGTCATTAAGTAAAATAAATAAATAAATAAGTACAAAAATTATCCACAAATAACATATACTTTTAAGACATTTTATCCATCAATAAACATATTGCTCATCTCAATGGAGCTTCTTAAGACATTTAATACCATAGTTTTAATGACGCTGTCGATAATGCCAATAGATTTCAGGTTGGCTTCTGTGCTAGGCGTTATAGTTCCTCTACTGCCCAAGACCACCGGTAAGACCTTTCCTTCACTGACGTTATATGTATCTTTCAGGTGGTTCACACATGAGAGGTACTTGTCAACCTTTTCCTTCTCCGCTTTTAGGAGGTAATCCTTATTCTCGTAGCGAACGGAACCGTCGACTACGAGAACTCTTTCCTCGTTTTTGACTACGAGGTCCGGCTTTAACAGGTTGCCTCCTACTTTTAACGTAGGTTCGACAAATACCCCATTCTTCCTCATTAGATTGTCAGCGAGGAGCATTTTCACTTCATCGTGTCTCTTACTTCTTAATCCTTTTGTGTATTGGCACAAACCCAGGATGTGACCCAGTGTTTCTGCATATGACATCTTCTGCAACTTACATCCACTTTTTATCCGCGCGTGCCAATACAGTCCGTGTACCAAATGTATTTGTTCTTAATTTAATGGCATCGATGAATCTCGATGGCTTGAGCAGGTTATAATCTTGAAGTCACACGTTGCCAGTTTTATTTCTGGAGAAGTCATTAACTCCTTGTCCCTGACTTCTCAATGCGGACCATTGCTTGATATGTTCTCTTTTAAGTCTCTTAGCTTTTTCCACGTCCTCAGAAGTAGCCGGCCAATTAATCCTTAGGGAGTTAACCATTTTCTTTAGCATTTTATCTCCTTCTTCGTCGATTAGGCTCGCCGCTGCTGGATCTGCCGAATTTTTAATGTTTATTGCACTTTTGTGGGTACCGAGTTTGGCGATATGTTCAAACCTCGGTAAACCCAGGCCTCCACTAGTACTTGGAGCATAAAAGAAACCAGTGGCAGTCGAAGGCACAAGATGGAGTATGGCCTTAATTTCTTGTCTGACCTCGCTGTCCAACAATTTTAAAACACTGTCGCTTGGTGGACTGATCAACAGGTGATAAATATATCGAGGGAAGATGTATTTAATTAACAACTAAATCTTCTGGCATGGTTTCACAGAGAGCTTTCTAACTCTTCTGACCACGCTCAGTATTTCTAGCACTATTATACCACAGTGAATACTCTTCCAAGGCCCCATTTTGGTACCTAAATATCTGAAGGCCTCATCTGGGTCGATGGTTGGAATAGAAGTATTTTCGAGACTTATTTGCGGTTCCTTAACGAACCAGGTGTCCTGTTTAGCGAAAATCTGGAACGTTTGGCTCTTTTCCAGACCAGATATGGTCATACCTAGGCCCTTCAGATATTCATGGAGAATATCCATTTGGCGCTGTGCCTCCCTCTCATCTTCACCAAGCAGAACAATGTCGTCAGCGAAGGCCAGGATGGACACTTTTCTATTGTTACTAACGTTTATGACACTGGTTTCCCCCTCAATTATCTCCAGCAGCGGTTTAATACACAAGTTGAATAGCAGCAGCGATAATGTGTCGCCCTGCTTCACTGCTCTAAGGATCTTAATTTCGACCCCACATTGTCTTTGGTTTTTATTACTGTTTGTACCCTTTGCATAAATTATTGACTAAGTCAATGATAGGGGTATACCCTTCCTCGCCAGGCAAGGTTTTAACGCCGAGTGCGATATTGTGTCGAAAGACTTCGAGATATCCACTATTGTGAATACCTCTCCGTTATCCTTTTTGCTATGATTTAAGACCGCGTTTAATAGTTCCTCATTGATTTTACATCCGTTCTCGGATGTAAAACCCTTTTGCCTTTTGTTCGGCACAGTACCCCTTCTTATCCTTCCGTCAAGGATCGAAGAGAAAATTCGCCGAGAATGGGGCCTATTGTTATAGGCCTCCAATTCTCGGCTCGACAGTTATCCCTATTTGGTTTCGGTATTAAAGTTGTCCTGTTTTCCTTCCAAACGATCGGAAAACGGGAGCTATAGCACAAGATATTAAATATTTTAGCAAGTATTTCGGGCAGTCCAAGGACCAAAAGATATTCCTTTTGAAGTCCGTCTGGGCCTGTCGCGGATTTATTTCTAATTTTCGTGATTCTCTCTCCGACATCCTCAGCGGTTATGGGCGGGAAAATTTCATTGATCGACTGTTTCATAGACTCTGTTTCCTGGGATTGGGTGGATAGATGGACCAGCACGGCCCAATAAATCCTCATAGAGCCTCCTCACTTCAATCGCTTCGGGCTGTTGCCTGGACGGTACCAGGTATGCACGATCGTTATTAACCACAACGTCGGTTAACTTCCTGGGACATTCCTTTAACAGCTTCTGGCAACGTATGAATAACGCTTTCTCCGAGTTCTGTTGCTCTATTTCCTTTTATCCTTACTAGATGGTTCCCTTTTTGTTCTTTTATCTTTTTCCTTATTAGTGCTTATCGCTCCATGTAGAGATGTTTAAATAAATCCATTAATTTTTTCGATAAGGGCTTCCCTATTCCCTTTGTAATCGAACCAAATTTGCATTAACCGAGCGTTTACCTCCTTTAACGACGGTGGTATCTCGGTGTGTCTTTCTATCTCTCGTGTTAACTCTTGTCTCCACTGATGGGTAGACTCTTCGTTGATTATATCAACATAAACTTCAAGTTCAACGCCTAAATGCGCATTGCCTGAATGAAGGAGATCGCACCCTCCCTTTGTCATCTGAGTACCCTCCTGAGCGCTCGCATCTTCACTACTTACTCTTAAACATTTCCCTTTATATTTAATTTGGTCGATCGTTTTGATAGTGAGGATTTCACTTATCTCTTTATTTGGGTACTTACCTTTTTTAAATGTTTCTTCGAGCTCTCTTAAGAGGGTCACTTCTTCTAGCATCCAATTTCTATTTGGAGGTTATGCTCCCCTTTTTTCTGGTTTCTCAAGGCAGGACGCGCATGCTGTTCATGGATGGATAGCCCTCTCTGCCTCTGGTGCCACTACACTTAGGTAAGTGGAACTTTGCCCCATGGAGCTTTGGGAAACTCTTGTTACGTTGCAAACATCCTCATTGTATACGGGCATCCACGTGATGTAAACCGAGGTGCTTGTACGGGTCTGCTAAATTCATAAAGAAGAGGTAGGTATCCCTCCTCTCGTAGACCGGAAAAGCGACCTTGTTTCCCATCAACGGCACCATGATTTTTAAAATCCTGTTCGGGGACATAGCCAAGTCGTTCCCGTTGCTCCCCTCCCGAGCGGATGAGTCCCCCACAGCGCCTCCGGGATCGAGACGCGCTACGTCCGAGGCTTCTACTTGTTTTTCTATTATTGATAGCGATAGTTGTGAATCAAGACAAATTTGTTATTCCGAACAATTACAGTCTGCAAGTACTCCCCGCATACTGTCTTTTCGATCGCCTGCGTCATCCGGAAGGACAGTAGGAGCCCTCCGCGGTGTCTTCAAGGCACCCAATTTGGGAGGACCGATCTAGCGGCCCGGTGGTCACACACCTGACCTTTGCCAGCAGAGCGTGGAGCCACCCTCTCCAACACCTCTCGTCCAGCTTCCCTCCGAACGCCTCAGTCCACCAGCCCGGCGGGGGGAGACAAAATGGAAGGAGCCGAGGGTGGTGCTCATTCCCAAATCGGGTAGGGACCCAGCAATGTCATCATCATTGCGGCCGATGGGAGTGCTCCCAGCACTGAGTAAAGTCTGGAGGAGTTTTGAAGATGGCGGCATGCAGAGACGACGCGTTCACGTCGCTCCATACTCTGCAACCGAAATTGTACACGAAACAAGGAAAGGCGACAAAAGAAGTGAACTATAGTGTTATGTCAGTGTGCGTGTGCAAACGTGCACAAGAAAACTGGTAAGCAACGGACTGGATGGGACACGAAAGCATGGAAAATTTAGCCCTGTCGACGAAGCAGTAGGAGGAGATATTGGGACGCGCACCGGCTGCCCCGCCACAGAAATACGTCTCGGGGCGCGAGTGGGCAGGCGCAGACATCTTACGAAGCGCGACGGCAGAGTCGCCGCATAGGATACCTCGGATACTACCCTAGAGCACGTGCTCGCTGGGCCCCTCTGTGTTGAAGGCCACCAGACGGATTCCTGCGTCTGACGAGGATAATACTAGCAAAAGGAAGGATATGGAAGAATGAATGGATTCGGTCATGCTGCCAAGCTCCGAATCGGATACCGGAACCACAACGGCAGGAATCTCGCAGGGAAGTGCGAGTTCGGACGTCGAAGAGCCGATGGCCTATGTGACCTCGTCCTCATCAGCGACGTCCAGGGGAAGAAAAAGGAAGCTGACACCCACAGCTTCAGACGTACCTATGGAACTGGCTTTGGAGATGAGAATATCCTCCACGGAGGACATAGGAGCCGAACTAATTCGGCGGGAAAAGGAGATAATGAAGGAATCGACAATATCGTCGAACCTGAAAAGCACCTACATTATGAACCTAACGGAGCCGACAAAGAGGACGGGGTCCGCCTACGGCACTGAAGCAGCCAGAATGGCGGAGATGCGTGTGGAGGTACAGAAGAAGGAGATTGTAGTCCTCCGGAAAGAGCAATCAGGAAAGGGCGGGTGCCTCCGTCAGGAGAGTGCACGGTGTCACGCCACCGCTTTAGAACTAGGACATCCTAAGAAGCATGTTGGGGGGGCGACTCTCAGCACTCGAAAGGAAATTTGAAGAGCTCAGGCCTTCGCTAATGAGGACCCTATAAAAACACCTACGGGACTAGCGACATAGTCCAAAAACACGGCAGAGGAAGGCAACTACGGTTGTTAATAATGCCACCCAAATATCATCGCCCCCGATGAAGCAGGAGGGTAGTGAATGGAAGGTGGTCGAGCCTAGGAAGAAGAAGAAGGGTATGAAGATACCAGGTGTTTCCAAGGCGCCGGAGACGTCGGGTATGCCCTTAAAAGGAGCGTCAGTGTGGGCGCACAAGAAGGTGGCGCTCCCTCGCCTTCTGCGCTCATCTGTGATGACCCTAAGGCTGAGCGAGGAGACGAAGACATCGTACGCCGAATGTCTGGCGATGGCTAGGTAGAACGTCCCGCTAGCCGAAGTCGGCACTGAACGAGTAAGAATCAAGTAGGCGATGACTGGGCCATCATTCTGGAAGTTCCCGGGGATGAAGAGAGAGACAAAGCACCCGCGCTTGCAGCGCGGCTGACACAACGTCTGGACCCGGCCACGGTGAAAGTCGCGGCTGCAACAAGTACGGAACTGAAGGTGACTGGTATTGACATCTCGGTCGGCAAGGAGAAGCTTCGTGACACCCTGGCTGGGGTCGGAGGATACGGGGCACTTGAAGTTCGAGTAGGATACATCAGGATCTCCAGAGATGGCCTTGGCTCAGCCTGGATCAGGTGTTCGACGGTAACAGCGTGGAAACTAATCCGAGCGGGAAGGGTTGCTGTGGACTGATCAACGGCAAGGATCGAAGCCATCCTGAAGAGGCCCCTACAATGCTATAGATTCTTAAAGCTGGGACACGTGAGAGCGATCTGTGGCTCTACGGTAGACCGGGGGCAGCTATGCTACAGGTGCAGAGGCACCGGTCACCAGGTCAAGAGCTTCTTATTGTCTCTGCTTTTCTTTATAGTATATGTTTTGGTCTAATCATTTCCTTTTTTTCCTCTTTTATTTTTCATAGTGTCTGGGGTCAGGTAACTACTTTGATCCGTCAATTCTGCTTGAGAATCGACTTTCATTTCGCTTTCCTGTCCCTTTTTTTCTCTTCCAAGTGGACTCCTTGCCAGTCTTCATCCTGGCTTGTACGTGTCCGTCTCCCTCGTAATACCTTTCTTACTAATTGGTATTATAGAAATTTCCTCCAGTTTGTTCTCACTTTCTAGACCAATCGCCCTTATCCTAATATTTTCAGACGCGCCCCCCTCTACTGTGAGAGTTATCGGTATCCTCGTCACTTTTTCCATATAATTGATCCCTCGTCGCTTTTATCGAGCGGTAGGGTCCCTGGAATCGACTTTCTCCCGTCGTTCTCCCAGTTGCGTCATAACCGTCGGTGCGAGTGTCACGTAAAATAAAAGAAGGAAATCTCTGATGAAAAGAAAAATAAAATATAAAAAATAAAAAGAGAATTTATTTTTGAACACTTGGTTCACTAATTACGATTTGGTTCTGAACTCCACTCGTGACTCTTCAAGACTGAAGCTCTTACAATTTGTCTTTCGATTGGATCTGTTTCTCTTTTCTTCGTAACCCCTCAATATCCCCACTATCCACGCGTTTGTTAGGCGTCCGCGACCGTTTCCACGCACGCCTCCTTCTAAAATATTCGGCGAAAGGACCGTTCGGATATCGGTGGCTCATTAGGCACTTCGGCGATATACATTGTCGCCGAGTGCCGCCATATCTTTATCTCCATTATCAGTCCATCGTATTTGAACTGTGCCGGCTGTGACACGAGCCTGGGGAGGTATCAGTCGCAACACCGACGGGGCCTGGGGGCTCCGTAACCCCTGCGCCGTAAATTTTTTAACCTTGTTAGATTAATCCATTTTGTTAATATTAATTATAGTTTAGTCCATATTCAAAGCTCAAGTTTCACATAATTCATCATTTTATTTTCGTTTTCCGTTAACTAGCCCACGCCGTCATAGTATCATTTTTCCATTTCCATTTACCCAAAGTCCTTACCAAAGTCGTCGATGATATTTAAAGTCCGTAAATTTTGCCTATGTCGATATGACTTCAAAAGTCTACTCCTATTTGAAGTTAACTGAACAACCGTTTACTCCGCAAAACCTTATATCTGCTCTGTCCTTCTATATCCATTTTATTCCATTTTTGATTTATCTTACATAACTCGATGATATCCTAATATTCAATTGTATGAGTTAATACGCTTCTACCTGTGTTGTTAATTTTAATTCTTTATACATTCTACCTTCTATTGTTCTCCTAAAATGATATTATAATTTATGTTATACAACTTCTTCTTCCACTATCATGTGAATGTTATTCGTTCCTCCATTTCGGTGGGGCGAATTACTCACCTCTTATCTTTATTCCCTATTCTATGTTACTGGAAAGGGTACAATAACTATATGACGGCATCCATAAATGTTTCCGAATATCTCATATGAACTAATTAGTTCAAATTTACTTAGTAATATTTCTTATTGGTACTAGTTTACTCATCAGTTAATAACAGAAATCGCTTTACTATTTATTAATATAGCGAGTTATTAATAGTATTTATTACTACTATAGCAGTATATCAGGATTATCCATTAAAACATCTAATCTACCCTATGAGCTCAAAGATGTAGATGAATAAAGGAAACATAACCAAGACAAATAAATAAAATAAACTGTGTAATGATTTATATAAAGTAATATATAAAATAAAATAACATTAATCATATACAGGGTGGTTGGTAACTGGCGGTACAAACGGAAAGGGGGTGATTCTACGCGAAAAAAAATCGAAAATATAGAATTCGAAAATATAGACCATCATCCTGATTCGTTTAACTAATTTTCCTACAGCATCAACCATATATTTATGATATTATACCCTCGACCTGGTCATTTTATCCTTTATTTAGTTATTTAACCAGTTTCAAATCACATTCTTATGTCCACGTATCTGTTAACTAATTTTAACTTTCCATCCTAAGAAAACCATATTATATCCTCCATTACTAAGTATCGACCAATGGTGTTCTCATTAAATTAGCCAATAGTAAATTGTCAAAAATTGGCCATTTTGTAATATCATACGTCTTATGACGTGTTACAACTTGGTCGGCTCTAGCAAAATATATTATTAAACCAATCTATTTAATAATATCTATCATTTATTTATTCTTCCTATAGTAAGTACTTCAATTTTAGTTCCCACTTCATATTTTTTTACCATAGTGCTACCATTTACATTCATAGCGTGTTAGCTAATACTATTAACTTGAAATATGAAAACTAACCTATTTTGGTTAATTTCTTCGCTTAACATATTAAATGTTTTCCTTTCAAGTTATTAAACAGTACGACTAAGTTAGTTATTACCTTGTGTTTTTATTATTCCTACTCAGTTTACTATATTTTGTGAGAGTTCCCTATTTATTTTACAATATTTGTTTATTTGTTTGTTGGACTTTAGCTTCAATTCAGCCCTGCTTATTATACTCCATCCAGTGTCTTGGCACCAACTGTTTTTTTATTCTTCAAAATTCCTTCAAGGCAAGTTATAAAATCTACTATATTGAACGTTAAATATTCATATAATTATTAATCAGTATAATTCCATTATTTGACAGTTCAATATATATTTTTTAAACCAATTTGAAGATTATCGCAATAAGTTAGCAGCTAACCATCCACTACGCCTTTTGTGATTATTCCATAAGTTATGTTTTGTGCACATATCACTATGCTGAACTATTAAATCACTCGCATGATTTCATATTCAATTAACCCCAGCCATACCCATATCACTGTTATTACAATGATTCAATTAAAACATGTTACATTTGGTTATTAATCTCAATTAGCTCATTTAGTTACATTTAGTCATATACCATATACTAATTTTCTATTGTTCAATTACAATGTCTATTGAACATTATGCGTATTGGACTTATAATCAATATACAGTGTCACCTTCATAACGCATACCATTATTACTAGTTATTTTTATTTTCGATGCTCATTGTTATATCCATAATCTACTTATCGCTATCTTTATTAATATTTGCTACTAATATACCTTTAGTAGCTAAATATTTACTCTTATTTATCATATGTTAATAGAACGGTTTAACCTTTGGTGCTCTATTAAGGTGTCTGCTGATGTGTATACTACTACATTTTGTATTTCTCTCTTTTAATATATTACATTATATGTTATATATATGGAATAGATGGTTGCTGTTATTTGCTTTAATTTATGTTTAACATGACTCCAATGCTTTAAGTTGCATGTAGTACCTTGCTATTATTTGCTTTATCTAATCCTCAATGCCTCTGTAACTTCTTTTTAATGAAATATTGTTATTTGGCAGCTCTATTTATGAACTTCTCCATCGTCATGGCATTTACTGGATTATTACAAGTATAGACAGTAGCCACCTTGAAACCTTCACCTTGTTAAAGTAGGTTTTAATTCTTGTTTTAATATTACTATCAATGATACCTATTGCTCAACTATAATCTTAAATGTGAATAGACCACAGCAAATATTTTAATGATTTGTGTATCGCTACTCTCTCTTCTTTTAGTTCTTTATTTATTACTACAAGTTATTTATTTATTTACATATCTCAATTTGATCATTCTATTAGTTTGAGCCCTATCTCTTATTAATTGCTATTAATCCTGTATCTATATAACTATATAATATATGTCGGAGCGAGGTTGGAACTTTGGGCGTTTGATGAACCTTTACTTACGTTACCGTCGCGAATGTCTCTAATATGTATCGGTACAAATGTGGACACTACAAGAGGATATGAATAATAGCGACGATAATATGATAGAGCTGATAGTGACAATGAATCCAGGTTCGATAACGAATCCACGGTCCACGGGAAGCAAGTCACAACGTCATACACGATTCGGGTAACTTTCTCGATAACTTCATCAGCAATGCGTCCAACGACTCCCTCACTAACCAACTGACTAACTAACTGCCCCCTGATCTAAAAGAAACTGTCCTTATATTTCCTGTCCCCGCTTCTCGGGTCAATCTTTGTTTTTAAGGAGAGCCATATAATCATTTCGTACCTGTCAGGTACACGTCCCTCCCGTGGCCGTGGCCGTGGCTACGTCTAGTAACCCGCTATGTCACTTTGAACCTGAACACATCGTCATAAAGCCAGGTTGGAACATTAAAGTTATTTCTTATTTATTATTGCTTAAATGCGGGTATCGTAAAAGTCTGAATTAGGGTATTGGGGTTTTTTCCCAGTATTTCGGACGGAAAATCCCGCTGTCCTTTCCTTCTCCGACATATATATATCGGGTTCACATTATGATTAGGGTTAGGGGCGTGTAACGAATCTTCATTTGGATTAGATATTCTTATTATGCAATAGAGAAGATATTTACTAGAACAAATATGATTATTAGTACAAGTGTGGATATTGCAGAATTGACAGGTAACCGCGGTGATTAGACACTAATGACAATGGTCTTAGGTTCGATAACGCATCCGCGGTCAACGGGATAACAAATGTACTTTCTTCCAAAGTCTAAGTCGGACTCGATCTACTTGTCTACGGTACAAGTATTACTAAACTAGCTCTTTGTTAAAACGTGAAATATTCACCGACCGTAAAGACGCTATTTAACTTGCTATTGAGACCTCACGAAGGAATGACTTTCTGTCACGATGATGTTTCAGAGGAAAGCTAAGATGGGGTGTGTCTAAGGACCCGAGATCATCGAATTCGTCAAAAAAAGCCTTCGTTCGGAAAGTGAGGGAAATTGACGTTGCTGCTAATTGGTCAATTCCCATGTTGGTGGTTAGAGAATGATGCTAGCCGCCCTTGAGGGAAAGTTGCTAGTGGGAAGCGCTGTTCGTGAAAAAAGATAGATTTCCCTTATATTTCCGTAGTTGGGACAAAGACTGTTTGTCTGTTTGAAGGACTTTAGTTAACTAAATCTTAAGATTTGTAACGGGTCCTCAGGCTAGCTGAACATGTACTGTGGAGATGCGTCGGTATCTGGTAACCATCATACCCGAAGAATAGGGTCTGCGTGTGGCGAGCCACGGGACAGAAACCGTTGGAATATTTACTGTCGAGTGCCGCTACGACTATTTCTCTTTAAGGAGAGCTATGCTACTATCCCATACCTTCGTCAGGCAAAGCGTTCATCCCTTGACCGCGGCTACGTTCGGCGACTGGTTGTCGCCTCGAGCCCAAGCTCAATATTCAAAGGGAATGCTCCGATCTCTTTTCGTCTCCGACATATATGTTATTTATATGTATGTACGTAAGTATGTCGTAAATTATAAATATTTTATTCTTTAAAATCGTGTTCCTTAAATACGTATTTAGTATTTATCTTTTTTTGTGATATATTACTTATTGTTATAAATGCATGAAAATATGAACATTATATGTAGTTTATAACATACATTAGTTTATAAGAAGAATTTGTGCAATTTAAAAAATCGTATATTTTATATGACTGTAATATAATAATCTCTTAAAATGTAAATGTTTTTATTAATAATAGTTCATAAACTGAACTATACATTTAGTTTACATTTCTAAATTTGTACTTTCCATTTCGTCATCTCTATTTTCTTCAATATTTAAAGTTATATAATGTAGTATCGATACTACTTTAATTAGTTTGTTAATGATAAGTGCATTGAACAGGTGTTAATTGAACAGAGAATAATGTTTGTTAAACAAGAACTAATCGCAGCAAACGTATAATGATTAACACAACTGAATAATTAATCAACGACTCCCATCAACGCAACCCGCACTCTCTGACATCTCAACTCATACTGCTGTTAATTCGTTTATCGTCCCCTAGCAACCCCTTGTCTTTTGTCTTAGCCTCACTAGGTACATGCTCAGCAATCACTCGTTTATAATTCACACGACACCCCCCAGGCCCCTCATTCATGATACCACATTCAGCCATACCTGACAATCACATCTGCCCTCAGATGTGCTTATCACTAATTTCACTCACTTCACTATCTTCAACAACGTCCCCCCATTTCATGTGACCAGCCGCCGTGGAGGTCGTTGGCGGCCCTTCATGTTCGCTTTCTCGTTGTACCATTCCGCAAGACTTTCACCACGCGGTACGGCCCAAGGAACTTCGACTGCAACTTCAGCCCAGGACCACCCTACGTCCTCTAGACCTTCACTAGATCCCCAGTCTTGTATGTTATCGCCTTCTTGCGCCTCTTGTTAAACGTCCTTCGCCAACAAGAAGTCAGATTGATATCTCGTATTCGCACTACCGCAAATTTGCTCGTGGCTGCCTTATTCTCGCTTTTCATTCGCGTCTTAGAACTAGATCTTGTTTGTTCCACTCCATAATTCGCACGATACTCTGTATATTCTACGAAAACTTCATCGCAACCATCCGTGTTGTTTCCACCCGACGTTACCGCGGTTATGTTCATCGCAACCGGTTCATCCCCCGCTGCCTATCGAGGGTAGAGGGCCGTGGATTCCGACAGCCCGTAAAGGGCCTGAGGCCATTCTTATCAAAGTAGGAGAGAGTAAGGAATGGCTGCAAGTTTACAAAGAGTTAATGATGGCGAAGGACGTCCTAAAGGAAAGCTCTGGTATATGAAGAACAAGAGCTGGTGATATTCTGATAGAGATGAGGGTTGGCAGCGAAGTGGAAGTTGGTGCTATTGAGCTAAACGAGGTCATAAGGTGCGAGCGACGCCTTTACAGGATAAGGTGTCGATCGAGATCAAGGAGGTGGATCCCCTGGTGAGTAGGGAGGAACTTGTTGAGGCCCTGATAAAAGAGCTCAAAATTAAAGATGGTGGAGTGTTTCAGGTGTCACATGTTCGGGCATACTGCGAATAAGTGCAAAGTTATAAGCCCTGGAAAGGAGGTGTGCAAGAAGTGTGGAGAAAGAGACCACACTATAGCAGTGTGCCCAAATTTACCGTGCTGTGCTATTTGCAACAAAGAATAAGGTATTAGAATTGACCATGTGACGAGGTCCTTAGCATGCCCCTGTTACAGGAGGATTTTAAGGCAAGGAAGACAAGGGAGAAGATGAAAATCCTGAAGATAAATTTGAATAGATGTAGGATGGCGCAGGAATCAATGTGCCAAAGCGCTATTGAGTTAAGACCGGATGTGGTGATAATATCCGAACCTAACAGGCAGCTACCTTACTGAAACAATGATACTAAGGGTGATGCATCGATCTGGGTGACGCAATTCAACGGTAGAGCACCGGATGAATCTCTACAATACAGGAAGGATGGATTAGTGGGTATAGGTGTAGGCGATATCCTCTGTTTTAGCGGTTATTGCTCTGCTAACATTAACAAGCAAGAGTACATGATGTTTATTAACGTGCTTGCATCGGAAATTAAGGACGGTGTAAGTAGAAATAAGAACGTGTTAGTGGCTGGCGCCTTCAACGCTAAGTCTACTTGCTGGGGAGGAGTAATTACCAATGAGCGAGGAAGAATATTGATGGAAACCCTGTGCGACTACGGAGTGTTCCCACTGCGATTATTTAATAAATATACTTTTTATAGAAATGGAAGGACGAGTTGCCCTGATATAATCAACGTAACTAACAAAGTGAACGAACTCCACGTTAGGAGTAAGGTTTTAAATGCATTCTCAGCATCGGACCACATGTATATATTACGCTCTTTTAAAACAAGGATCGTAAGAGATCGAATGAAATTTTTTAAATACGTGACGAAGGGTTTAGCATCTGATATATTTTTATCGAAATTTAACGAGACCACTAATGCAGAGAATTTTAGTACGATTGACGATGCGGACAAGGCGGAGCTTTTACAGAAGTGTATGGTGGGAACATGCGAAAATATGCTAAAGCAGGTGAGCTGTACGGCGAATATGAGGTACAGCAATTATTGGTGGAACGAGACGATCTCAGAATTGAGAGTACAGGCTCATAAAGTTTTAAGAAGAGTAACCAGAGCGAGGAAAAAGGAGGCCAGCGGGATTGACGTTCTTATCAGCGCCTATAAGGAGATAAGAAGTCAGATGAAGAAAGAAATAGCTGGTAGCAAAAAGAGAGCTTGGGCCGGATTCTGCGAGATTTTAGATAGGGACTCATGGGGAAAACCGTATCGCACAATCATGAGTAAATGCAACAAGAAAGGGCTTCCGAATGACATGCCGATTAACAAGGTCAAAGAGATCCTAAATTGTTTATTTATTATTGAACACAGACCGGTGCAAAGGGAGCCCGAAGAATGTGACAGGGAGGATATCACCTACAATACGACACTCGAGGAGGAAGATGTAGGGTGTATCACCGGAAAAATCAATAGAAAAAAGGCTGTGGGAATAGATGGGGCCCCAGAGGAAATAGTTAAGTTGTTGGTAAACATCAGAAGCGAACTAATCACTAAGGTGATTAACAATATCACGGACTCTGGAAGGATCCCGAGATGCTGGAAAACAGCAAGAGTGATATTGCTCAGGAAACCGGGTAAGGACCCTAAGCTCCCCAACGCATACCGCCCAATAAGCTGAGTAAGGTATAGGAGAAGTGCTTAAAGGAGATTATGGAAAGATGTATGGGAGTGGACCCGTTCCATAGGAGACAATACGGGTTCAGGAAAAGAAGGGGCACGGTGGATGCGATTACTCAGGTGATCAAATTCGCAGACACCTGTAAGAAAAAAAGGGTGATCTGTTTGATGATTGCGGTGGACATTAAGAATGCATTTAACACCCTTAGTTTGGGATAGCATTATTGGAGAATTGACCAGAAGGAAGCTGCCTTGGAAGGTTATCAGATTGGTCGAAAATTATCTGATGGACCGAAGGATAATCACCAGCAATCAGTTTGGTACGGTGTAGTACGAGGTTGCGGCAGGTGTACCACAAGGATCTGTTCTAGGGCCATTCCTGTGGAATATCGTCTATGACCAACTATTGGAAATGCTGTACAATAGAGTACCTTTTAAGGCAATCGCGTTTGCAAATCACCTGGCAATCACATGTGCTGTGAAGAAAAACGAAGGTGTGAGTGGGAAAGTAGGTGAGATTATGAGAACCGTGTGTGACTGTTGCGCGAGTGTGGGCTTGACGCTGGCCAAGGACAAGACTGAAGTAATTCTATAATTACTGGTATGCGGGTGCCCAGAGTTATTGGCCTAAACGTAGGCGGCTTGGCTACTAATACGGTGGAGGCGGTTAAGTATCTTGGTGTCACGATTGACTCGCACAGGAAATTTGACAAACACATTGTCACTGTGTGCATAAAGCAGACATCACGATAGGAGCCCACAGAGGAATTCTGCTGAATATCAATGGTCCGCCTGGCTTGGCACGCAGGATCTATTACAATGTTTGGGAATCCATCGTGACATATGGTGCGCTTGTGTGGGCTGATGCAATGAACTATGAGAAGAACAGGAAGATTATAAAAAGGGCCCAACGTACTGCCCTGTGCATTACACGAAGATGCACCAGCTAAAAGAAGAAGATGAGTCATTCCCTGAAGTGAAAAAGTTTCAAGCAAATATTAAGAAACAAGAAATTAAAAAACGGCAGAACAGATCTATGACACTGAGCGAAGATGAAATACAACCATATTTGGAGGAAGAGGATATAGTTACAGAATTTCAGATTAAAATACACGTATAAATCGAATGCTCTATTCGATCCATTTGAACAGGCAGGCACGAACACTTCAAAACTTGTTCAACTAGAATAACTAGAACGAAAACACGAGAACAACACATTAGAGCTATTAGACCCACCATAAAACGTCAACTTTTAGCTTCATTGTTTCCACATGTTTGCCAGTGAAACTGTTTTTCTAGAAGTATTTTCGGTTTATGTTCGGGTTTCGGAAAAGTCCTTGAGTTTATTAGGCTCTTAAAAATCATGGAGAAAGCGAGTAGTCACCGAATGGGAAAACCGAACACATGTCTAACAAAAGAGACAGGAACGGAGTCACCCCCCGATCCACGGTGATGGGAGACTTCCTCATATCCTTTTTCATTAGCATGGGTCATAACCAATCGGCATCGCGGATGGTTACCCTCACTTCGTTGACGAAAAGTGTGAACAACGAATCCGCGTTCTTCGTTCAAGGGGCATACCCACACTAAGCTTTCCTCCGGAAAAACATAAGAGCGAAAAGTCAGTCAAGCAATTCGAATCTCTCAAATGGGTCAGTCCATCAACTCAAGTCAGTCCATCAACTCAAGTCAGTCTATCATCGCAAGCAGTTCAAGAATCTTCAAGAAGTCAACAAGTCGAATACAGTCAGTCGACATGATACATTATCAGATGCGTCAACACAAACAGTGTCTCAGGTCGTACTCATTCATAGTCATCTTGTATCAAAAATTCATTTTATATTACATCGAGGTTGTTGGATCTTGCAAATATATATAATAACCTGTTAAAAGCAGCGTTATCTACAATTTAACTACCCTTATTATCCCACAAGAAATAAGGGATCGAACGATTCGTGGCATCAATTAGTCAATCGTAACGGGAATTTACGACTCCCGTTGGCGCGCTTCTTCGAGATCACGTCTCCCCGCGAACGTGCGAAAACACACGCAGACCCGATAATTGCCTCATCCACTCTCCAGCGATGTCTCGACTCTATGGAAAAGTGGTTTCATAAATGGGGCTTTAAAATTAATGAAAAAAATCCTCACATGTAACCTTCACGCCCCGAAAACAAACCTGCCCCCAGGTCACCGTCAACAATACAACAATTCCTAGCAAGGACATAGTCAGATACCTGGGCATGACCCTGGACAGGAGACTAACCTGGAAAAACCACATCACAGACAAAAAGAAGCAACTAAAGGACAAACTAAAAAAATTCTATTGGCTCACGGGCCGACGCTCCAAACTAAGCACACAGCATAAAATTACCCTCTACAAGACCGTAATAAAACCTGTCTGGACCTACGGAATCCAACTATGGGGAACAGCAAGTAATTCCGACATTGAAATGATTCAACGCTTCCAATCGAAAACGCTAAGATCCATTATAAATGCACCCTGGTATGTCACCAACGAACTAATACATCGCGACCTCAAGATACCCACAGTCGAAGAGGAAATAGCAAAATACGGCGACAGATATAGCAAAAGAGTCAACAAACATCGAAACTCCCTAATTACTAGATTACTTGATACGTCGGACCAGATCCACAGGCTGAAGAGACACTAGACCTAAACACTAAATTTAATTAGATATGTATATTAAGTAATATTTACTTATTTATAATACTTACTTATAAATTATACTTATCTATAGTAAGTATTAACTTATTATAAATAATTAGCCATGTCACTGCGTCACGCCAGAAAAAAATTACTGATAATTCTCAATGCGAGAATTGATTGTAAATTTTAATAAATATAAAAAAATATTATGAACAAAGACGTCGAGAACAAGAAGCTGAAAGACGAAAAGAAAGAGCTCAACGACAAGCTGTAGTTGATGCAATGAAAAGCATCAGATGCTCACATCACAGGTAATATTACAAACAATATCAAGGTATTCTTCTGTTATTAGAGCACAAACTATTATTCATTCAATATTTTAGACAAAATATGGCTCCAGCATGGTCGAACCACTTACGATTTGGATAGTGAAACTGACGGCGAGGAATCACATGATGAATCGAGACCAAAGCATACAATTCTACATTGGGCACAATGTAAGTATTGTTTTACTCAATGAGTTAATAAACATTAGAACGCATAGAGTACTCGAATTTTTATCAATTTTAGCGCACATACGTGAAAATCAACTTGCCATGCAACGATACATTCCAGAGAAAGCAGTCTATCAATTCTTTGATAGCAGAAAGTGCACACCAGATTTAACTGAAATGTTTCAAAATATAGATAGTTTCAAAATTACTGATTTCATATTGTGCCTTAGAGCAAGAATACGTGTCACACCTTGCATACACGGAGTGCCCAGGCGATCACCCATCCAAGCACTATCCGTGCCCGGCTCTGCTTAGCTTTCGTGATCTGACGGGAACGAGTGTACTCAGCGCGGCCAGGGCGTTGGCAGAATCAAGAGAAACTAACAATGTTCCAACATCAGGCCTAACCGGCCGAACATTTAAAAAAAAATAACATAGCTCGAACAGCAACAATTCATGCAATATTCAATGCGGATTCTTGGTGTTTAGAAGCCGTAGGATATTGACTATAAACATTTATCATTATGATTCAGATCTGTTTTAGAAAAGTACAGTTGCAATACCATGGAATACCTCTGTTTCGAAATGAATTCTTTCGTAACTTGTTCAGATCTTTTTATTTTATACGTTATTTCATCCTTGTGGTATCTCATCCTAAATTTATATAACACTGATTAGTTACCATTGTTTATTACAGCACGCTATTTCGAGAAGTGTAATTTTTATATTATTTCAACATTTCTCATATTATTCTAGATCTTACCTTGACATTGGTTCGTTAACTTTATATTTTCGATTCGGTTGACCCGTTTCTAATCTCCAAAGTATTATTTCTCCATTAAAAGTTGCCGTAGCTTGTGTATTGTTCCCCAATTCTTTTTATATATGTCGGAGATGAAAGAACACCGGAGCCTTTGGATAATCCCGCAACATTGTAATCTAAAGTTTACTATAGCTGTAATTAAACAATTGTAGTTATTCAACCCGATTGTAATTGTCAGAGATTTGTGACAGTGAGCTTGGGCTCGAGGCGACAGTCAGTCGCCAGCGTGTTCGCGGTCACGGGATGAACGCTTTGTCTAGCAAAGGCATGGAGTAATTCTATAGCTCTCCTTAAAAGAAATATTTGTGGCGGCACGCGACAGTAAACATTCCAACAGTCTCTGTCCCGTAGCTCGCCACACGCAGACCCTATTCTTCGAGTAAGATGATTGCCAGATGTCGATGCGTCTCCGCAGTACATGTTCAGCTAGCCTGAGGGCCCGCTATAAATCTTAAGATTTAGTTGACTAAAGTTCTTCAAACAAACAGTCTTTGTCCCAACTACGGGAAGATAGGGGAGACCTATTTTTCAACGAACGGCGTCTCCCACTAGCAACTTTCCTTTGAGGGCGACGAGCATCTTTTTCTAACCACCGATATGGAGATTGACCAATTAGCAGCAACGCCAATTTCCCTTACTTTCTGAACGAAGGCTACCCTCGACGAATCCGATGATCTCGTGCCCTTAGACACACCCCATGATAGTTTTCCTCTGTGGCATCATCGGGACGAAAATTCATTCTTCCTTGTGGTCCCATCGACGCATAAAGTAACTCCTTACGATCAGTGGATATTACGCGTCCGGCTTAGATTTTGCGAGCATGTTCATCTACCATCCCGTCGACCGCGGATTCGTTATCGAATCTAGGATCATTGTCATTAGTTTCTCGAATATCTAATTACCACGGTTACTTGCTCAGTTCTATGATAATCGTATCTGCACTAGTCAATGTCTTCTCTATTGCATAACGACACGTGTAATCCAAACGAAGATTCGTTTTCACGCCCCTAACCCTAATTCTAATGTAAACCCGACATATAGATATGCGCCAGAAGTTGCAAGTTCTACGACTTGACGATTCCAACTACTACATAAGATTCGATTTTCCAGCCAAACTAAACTGGTTGTTTCATTCTACATAATCAAACGAATTTATAGGAAATATATTTGCGAATATTATCAACAGAATTTGACAATTATTAAAAATATTGTTTTTAATCTTGATATGTAATAGAAGATAACAAAATAGGTAAGTGCGTACCACTGAGTTTCAAGAGCAACAAGATGTTCCGCAAACAAGTACCAGTATTAAAATTCCAAACTTTCAATGTACCATCACGAGCGCCTGTTACTAGTAATTGTTCAGATTCATCGAAACAAGCAGCAGTAATTTCAATGTCATGAAATTCGCCATATAAGAATCTACTGTGTGCATGCGTTACTAAGAATAAACGATTTCTAAGCCATGGATCCCAAATTATTATAGAAGAATCTAATCCTGTCGCAACTAACTAAGTTTTTAAAAGATTTCGTATAATATTTTCATTTCTGTAGACGTAGAGAATAAAAATTATACAAAACGCATAAATTACCACTTTGTAGTGATGGTTATATAAAACGCGGCTGATAGATTTTGTATGTGTAAAACCATCAGATATTTCTTTGTTGACTTCAGGATCGCAAAGAATCGCTGCGATCATTGAGCTAGCAATGATCATTTTACGATTCAATGTATTGTACACCACTGTCATTGATGTATAATATGTTCACCTAATTCGCTGTTCACCCAATTGTATGTCTGTATAAAATAACTTGACTTAAATTCTAATTATAAATAGATTTTATATTGCTATTTTTAATTAATGTTTTTTTATTTCTTTAGGTGAAATATTACTTGAGAAAAGTATCTTCTAATGAGATACCTTATTCTTAAAACCGGAATACAAGATTGAGTTAATACATCCCACACTTTGATACATCTATCTTTCGAAAGAGAGTACACGCGTTTACCAGCATCTTGTACAACTAAGGCACAAATAGGTGCACGATGGCCATAGAATGTACTATTTGATCTTCTAGTCAAGAAAGGATTCCAAACCCGCACTATGCAATCTGGTCTACTGGTTTTAAAAGGTACGATGTACTTACAACATACATATACGTCAATAAGCGAGGAAAAGTTTATGCTAAAATACCTTCGAAAAAGGTGAAGCAAGATATTCCCATGTTAACTTTGAATTTGTATTGAATCCTTGCTTCTGTAAGATCACTAAATAATAAAGAACAATTACAACATCTACTGCTGATAATGAAAGCTCTTAAACTTCCATAATAGGCTACTTCTTTCACCCAATCCGTATATACATTCTTAAATTCTACAATTTTCAATCCTTTCAGTTCACCCTATAATGTATGTTACAACGTATTAAGACATGTTTATGTAGGAAGCAGAAGTTTATATAGAATACTGCAGAACCAGTGATACATCTACCTGTCGTAGGATATTTTTTACATGTATATCACGTATGAGAACTCGAAGACGTTTGACCGAGAATTTCTTTCGAAATGCCAAAAATATTTGACGATATCGATTATCGAGTAGACTGTGATTTTTTGTGAGTTTTGGTTCTTGCGCATACTTAACATACGCGATGACACAAGTTTCTGAAGATAAATTATTTACCTTGAGAACAGATTCATAGCGGATAAATAAACTATCACATTGAGGTTCTTGTTTAAATGGTTCTTTCTCTATTGGACTACAAGACATGACTTTGACAGATCCACTCATATCTCCAAGTACAATATACGAGTCCTCTTTGATATTTTTACTGAAATAATAATCCATACAAATGAGAGCTTACTAATTAGCTTACTAACTTACATTCTCTCCTACGTCACTTCGTGATCTTTTGATATCTTTAAATAGAATTCGTGTAAAACGCGTAAACACATTTCTTGGACACGAAATAATCGATTTTTATTAAATTCAACATCTTCGTTCTTAGGCTGCCTATGTGTTACGCCGCCTAAAACATCTGCATTCCAGCCGTCGCGACCGGACGGCCAGCGGCCTGCGTAACGTCACTTCGACCCTCAATAAACCTAAGGACCCACCATAGACTTTCTCTTTCATTGTTTTGCATCGACATGTGTCCTCAGTAAATTCGTTTGTCCTGAAGAATTTCTCAAGTCTAAAAATATTTTCGAAGCACATCTGGCTTTTAGAGAGGTCCTTGGGTTTATTAGGCGCACTTAAAAAATACGGAGAAAGCGGATACACACCTATAAAGAAAAACCGAATAGCTAGCTGTAAATATACTGTGAAGATGTATCGACATCTGGTAATCATCTTGCCCGAAGAATAAGGTCTGTGTGTGGCTAGCCACGGGACAGTAACCGTTTTTAAGGAGAGCTATACAGTTACTGCATACCTCTGTCAGGTAAAAACATTCATCCCTTGACCGCGGCTACGTTTTCCGATTGTTACATTCTATTTGGTTGTCGAATGAGAAGATTGCGTTAACTGACGTTACATTCAACTGGTAATAAGCTCCACTTTCGGCTAACCTGCTATGTGCAGGAATACTGGCATGGGAGAGGATTAAAGTTGCTCGTAAACAAGTTTGAAATATGTAGTGGTTTATTCAAATCTTACTCAATTTCAATATTGAAAATTGGCTGACAAATAATGATTCTTCGGTTGACGAGATGATGACTAACTCTCCGATAAACAAAATGATAATAATTCGATAGACTAACGACAATAACTATTATTACTCGATAGACGAACGGTAATTATTATTACTGACTTCCCTGAGTCGCTACACTTATTTATATCTGTC
Source organism: Bombus pratorum (assembly GCA_930367275.1). Taxonomy (NCBI): domain Eukaryota; kingdom Metazoa; phylum Arthropoda; class Insecta; order Hymenoptera; family Apidae; genus Bombus; species Bombus pratorum. Next base: position 346,284 of record OV883995.1, on the reverse strand, counting down.
GGAGATGAAAAACATCGGGGTCTTTCTTTTGAAAATGTTTGGGAAGATTCCCAACGTTAGTTCAACTACCGACTTTGTTTACAATTTAAATTGTTCCAACATCGCTACAGAAACATAATTAGACAAATATAAAAACATGGGTTTTCGCAAGATATAGCTTTTAGTGACTTTAACTGCCTTTCACTTCAAATGCTGCTCAAATACTTTCAAATTGACGTTTCAACCGTCTCGATCTGAAGGAATCCATCGATTCCGCTTTCGCGTCACGGGACGCGCGGGTCACGGGACGCGCGGGTCACGGAACGCGACACCGACTAGTTGTCACTTCGAGCCCAAGCTCATTATCACAAATTTCGGACATTTATAATCGGATTAAATCATAAAGACTAAAGTATTGGGGATTTTCCCAAGAATTTCAAAGGGAAGGCTCCAGTGTCCTTTCATCTCCGACATATATATCGCCTTTTACGTAAGAAACATAGAGTTTATTAGAAGTTCGAGTTTTATACGTCCGAGGTAATTTCTCTTAAGTTTGTCCGAATTGTCGATGGAAAGTAGGACGATTCGAATGCATCGTTTTCCCATACATAAACGAACTAAAAGACTTGGAGAAAAAATACTGTACGATTTAACCTCTTTAATCTGCAGTGCAGCATCGCACACGACACAATACCATTTTCACGTGCACGAAATGAACGCTTTACATCAGCGTAGTCGCTATCGGCACAGCAAACGCGCGAAATCAGGCCCCGTCCAACATCCGCGAGTGCTTTTTTCGACGATTTCTAGCTGGCCTGGTACCCATCAGGCGAACTCTCTAGCCCAACGCAATTATTTCGCGTTGAGAGCGGCGGATTCGACCGAATCCGCACGGATTATCCGGCAGTCGAAACAGAAGCGGTCTCTGACTCTGACGCTGTATTCTTTCCTATATCATTTTTTTTATAAGTGTATCCTTTCCATCTGTTTCCCCTTCCCCTCCGTAGGAAGGACTTGCTTATGTAAGTCTATGGGGGCTGGAAAACTCACGTTCCCGCAGCCAGGGAGAACCGTTGGGACAAGCGTCCCGCTTACGTGAGTCCTCTATGTACACCGCACTGAAGGTCGCCGGGAGTGTGAGGCGTTTATATACGGTTACACTCTCTCTACGTGGCCTTGGGTAGTAGCACACCCACGATCCTGATGCTAAGGATGGGACCGCCGGGATAAGTTCCCGGGTACTTTGTACCTTGAGGCCCCCGCTTACGTGGGTCCCATCTGGAACTGCCGAGCACGGTTAGCAGGTCGCCGGCCGGCATTGACGTGGCCGTACATCCACACAAGAGTCCCACCAATGACTTAGGATGGTACCACAGGTGTCGAGTGTAAGCCCGGAGGGAGTATCGACCCCTCTGCTCGGCCAGTTATGAGCTTGGACTCGTGGTGGCAGTGGTTGATGGCCAAGATGCTGGCAAGAGGGCCGATTTAAGGGGAATGGCTCGCCCCGAATGGCCTTCGGCGGGTGAGCAGCGACCCACCTGCTCCTGAACCGTCTTGGAGAGACGGAAGTGCTTAGAATATGCCCCGTTCGACCTGAGACGAGCGACAACCCCTGCAGGCTTAGCTAATCGAGGTAGCAAGGCACTGGGTGCCTTGCGCCATGGTTGGGCGTAATCCCAACCCCTATGGCCCTAGGGGTGCCCGGGTTCTGTGTGACGATAAATAGACGCCGAGGAAGGCACCCGTCAACGAAGTCTGAAAATACTTGTTGCCCCTTCCCTCGCTACCTTCGCTTGAATTCGTTTTGATAGCGGCGAACAACGGAGTCGAAGAGCGACTCTTTTTTCTTCTTTTTCTTCGGCGTCCAGAATGCAGCAGGTTCGCAGCTTTAAACCATCGTGTTTTGGATGTTCACCCAACCACCGAAGATAACGTACTAAGAACTCGCCGAATACCAAGGCAATCGTTCGACTTCTCCTCCAGCTTCTACCGACCGTTATCCAAACTTCTTGCCCGACTTCGTACGCTCACGCCTTCGTGTGCGTTCCGTTCTGTCTGATTTAAATTTTCGACACGGATCGCTGCACCCTTTCATGGTCTCGGATATTTTACGGTTATTTCCTTAGCTCTTTTCTCTTTCTTATTTATCCCCCTTCGCTTCCTCTCGTTCTTTTTTAATTTTTCTGTTTTTATGTTTTATAGACGCGTTCTATATTCATAACACACGCGTATTTTTACCAAATGACAGACGCGTATGACAGAATGTGGTACGATTAGAACCTTAAAATTCAGATTAAGAGTTTGAACTGAAACTATTTAAGAGATCAAATAGCAATGCAAATAGTGTTGGTTTTTACCAGATTTTTACACGTCTCAATAACTGTTAATAGACGTTTTATAGACGCGTTCTATATTTATAACACGCGTATTTTTTACCAAATGACAGACACGTATGACAGAATGTGGTACGCTTAGAACCTTAAAATTCAGATTAAGAGTTTGAACTGAAACTATTTAAGAGATCAAATAGCAATACAAATAGTGTTGGTTTTGACCAGATTTTTAAACGTCTCAATAACTTCAGTTTTAATTCTTTCGCTCAATCTACCGAAAATTTCGCCTTCTCTTCGTAATAGAGATAGGATGGAATCGAGACACGTAGTTTGTAAATTTCCGCGCGGAATAATTTCAATCGTCGAGCTTTATAGGAAGTTCGTTAAACGGTGAGTTTCGCCTTAAATTCTAGAGAAAATTGCTCACTGGAATTCCGGGATGCTGCGTCACTCCGTTTATGTAAAGCTGCAACAATTTCAATGAATGATGCCGATAAAATTGCCATCTTCGTCGAGGAAGGGATTTAGTGGCTGTAGTTTTCCTCCAACATCCCTGAATCGATTTTTCTGGAGTGTACGAATTCTGGAGTGTCGAGAAGTGAATGGATTATATTTTGATGGTAGTGGAGTCCCTGCCAGGTGAAAAGAGAATGCGCGTTTCATCCCGGGACTACCGGTGGACTCGTCAGTAAGGCTATACACGGTAGTCCCTGCCTTAGACATAGAGGGAGTCTCGCTAGGTGCGGTATTTGTATCGTGCGCCCGTATATTCGACCGCTAGCGAGACAGACAGGCTCGTTGACGTCGTAGTAGCCCTCTGGCGTTGGCGGTTGGTACGGTTGGCCGGGAGGTGTTACGACCGCGTTGATGCCTCGACCTGTCGGCGTCCTGTTGGTACCGATCCGACACAGTACTAATATCGAATATTTCGCCAGTTCGCCGTGAATCAAAGGTATGAATTGATTTCCTCGTTTTCATCTCCAATCGTCCAATCGTCCAATGATGGCCATTGCTATTTTATCGTTTGATTGCAAAGATGTGTCGGAAATGATTGGGATTTCCTTGGGTCGAATTCGCGTTATCTTTTTCTTTTGAAATGTATCGCAATTTTTGATAAAAGAATCTACCTTTTCCAGTAAAGCTGGTATTTTATATTTTTCTTCAATACTTCGATAACTTTTCTCTACTCCTAGGTGTCCTGTAGTATCGTTATGATTTTGACATAGAATTCTATTTACTCTTCTTCTGTCTTTTATTGGTTCCCATGCAAAAGTTAATTTTTTGTATGTATCATGGAAATAAAAAATTATGAGTTTCAATTGAATTTTTTCTAGTTCTGAAAATGTGTTGTCATCTATTCCAAGGTTGGTATGATTTTGAATAATCGAATGGATCTTCCTAAGCCAAATTGTTTCATTGTATTTACCTTACTCGTCTTTGGTCAATTGGTAAAAGGAATTGTCATTTGGTTTCAAATCAAGTCGTTCAAGAATTCCTGTCGCTTGCTTCCATTCATTGAAATGTCCTGTATGATCTATAACAACTTCATTCTTGAGGATTTCTGTTTTTGTGATCGCGTGAACTCTGGATGAACTATCGGCTACCATGTTATCTTTACCTTTTACGTATTCAATCTCGTATTCATATTCTTCTAATTTTAATCTCCATCTCATTAAACGCGATGAAGGATCTTTACAATTGTTTAGCCATTTCAAAGCCTGATGGTCTGTCTTAGTTATGTATTTACATCCTAACAGATATTGTCTTAGCCTTTTTATTGCCAATACGATTGCTAGAAGTTCTTTTTCGGTTGTCGTGTAGTTTTACTCAGGTGGGTTGAGTGTTCTTGAAATAAAACAACATGGGTGTGCGTCTTGTGAGAGAACTGCTCTTAATCCCTCGTTACTTGCGTCGGTCGTTAGCGTGAAGGACATTGTAAAATCTGGATAAGTTAAAATCGGTGCTTCACATAATTTTTGTTTCAACGTTTCAAAACAGTCTTGTTGTTCGTTCGTCCAGTGAAAGCTAATATCTTTCTTAATTAAGTCGGTCAATGGTTTGGCTATCTTGGAAAAGTTACGTATAAATTTTCTATAATAATCGGTCAGTCCTAAAAATGATTTGACCTCGGTTGGGTTCCTAGGCGCTCTAAAATCTTTCACGGGCTTGATTTTCTTCGGGTTCGGTTTAACTCCTTCGGCTGCTACCAAATGTCCTAAATATTCAAGCTCTGGTTTGAGGAATTTGCATTTATCAGACTGTATCTTGAGTCCTAATTCTCTAAGTCTTTGCTAAATTTTGATTATGTTTCTGAATTGTATCTCCGAAAATTATTATGTCGTCTAAATATACGAAACAATTAACATTGTCGAACCCTCTTAATGCTGTGTCCATCATTCGTTGAAAAGTTGCGGGTGTATTTTTCAGTTCAAATGGCATGCGATTATGATGGAATTGGCTTCGTGGTGTGGAGAATGTAGTGTATTTCTTTGAGTTGGGATTCAGGAATTTGGTGGAATCCTGATGACAGATCTAGCACTGGGAAGAATTTCGCGTTTCCTAACTGACTAAGAATATCTTTGATATCTGGTAAAGGATATGCATCTTGATCGGTTAGTTCGTTTAGTCTTCCGAAATCAATCACAATCCTCCATTTCTGTTTACCTGAGGCGTCTGATTTCTTAGGTACTACCCAAACAGGTGAATTATAAGGCGAATCTGATTCTTCCATAATATTTGTACTTGGCACTTCTTTCATTTGTTTCTCGATTTCAGCTTTATGGCATTCCGGGGATCTGCACGATTTAGTATTTATGATTTTGTCTTGTTTTAAAGTTGTCGTGTGTTGTGTCAAATTTGTACGAGGTAAAAGATCAGTCTCTAAATTGAACACATCGATATAATGAATCAAAATCTTTTCAATCGGTATACAAAGTTCGGGTTATATGATCTGTTCTCACTATGGTTTTCAATTTAGCAATTTGTTCTAGGTCTTTACTATTATCAATTTCGTTGGAGATTACTTGATTTGTCTCACTAGAATTGAAGAAGCATACTCGCGTCGGTTTGCCTTCAAGGTAGATAGTTTGAACTCTCCTTTCTCTTGGTTGAACAACTCTAGGTTTCTGAAAATACAAGACGTTATTGTCCAATCTGATTTCATCATTTGAAATTTCATATGGATATTGTTCAAGACACGGTAATCCTATAATTCCGTCTTCAATCAAACGAAAATCGTTAGGTACTACGTAACATTTACGAGGTTTACCTAAAATAATGATTCTAACAAATCTATCAGTGAAATATTTGTCTTGTCCCATATAAAAAGTTTAAGGTTCGTCTGATTTAAATATCTTAGTGTCCGATTTATTTTCTTTGATTAAATTTATCCTTGCTCCGGTATCAATTAGATGAATTCGTTCTCTTGCAATTCCTCTGAATGGTATTAGTTAGTAGCCGTCCAGTTGTTGTGTTAACCCTTGATATTCTTGGTCTTCCGTTGTCATTTCTCTCTGTTGCTGTTGATCCTCGTTCTCATCTGTTCTGATCTGGTTTATTCGTGGGGTTGGTAGGTTTCTTTGGCTGGCCAATTGAAAATGTTGACATTGTGGTGCCACGTGTCCCGATTTACCACATTTGAAACACTTTACTTGTCGTCGACCAGCTAATGGTAAACGTTCTGTTTTAGAAAATGATGTGTTGAAGTGGTCACCACTTCTAAGAAAACTCTACATCTGGTCTTTTTAGTTTTCTCAAGCACTGAGGCCATCCACAGCGTATAGACAAAAGACTGCGACGAAGACAGACCATAAACAGTAGACAGGCGACGTTGGTTTCGGGGTTTTCAGTTATTGGGTAGCACAGCTAGCGTGCGGATCTGAACCAGCTGAAAATGGATTCTTACTTATAATTACACTTCTATTTAAATATATTTTCTACCTTACAATTTATTCACGAGTTTCTCTGTTTACACATCGAATAACCTCAACATGGTGAAACATTTTTCTTGATCGGATTATTACCTGTGGCAGGTAGTGGTCGGCTGTTTGTCTGCGTCGGTCTGTTACTACGTTGATTATACGTTGCTTGTGGTCGAGTACATGTCCTTCACCATTCCTTTTGTTCTTCTCGCAGGTATCTTTCAATGTCGGCGGCTTTCTTTTCTGTTTCGCTCTATGAAAATGATTCATTTGCTAACAGTATGCGTCGTATGTCGTGTCGAAGTCCTTTCAAATAAATTCGACCTACTTTTCTCATGGTGGCCTTAATCATTATTCGTCGTGTAGTTGATTGTGGATTTTCGTTAATTATTGCGTAAGTAAATTTGTTTAATATGCAGCGGAATCGGATATTGAAACTTTAAACGGATTCGTCGCGTCCTTGTTTCAAATCGCGTAATTGTTCGCCGTATTCGTCAGATATTGCTTGAATTGCTACGTTGGATCTCATAGCGTCATGTAAATCTGCATTACTTTCAATGGGCACAGATAAAAAATTCTACCAAATGTCCAAACTGGACAAATTGTGAATGTAAAGAATTAAATAAAAAAAAACTTTCAATGGGTACGTTCCGAATACATTGCGCGGTTTTGCCAACTATTTTATCGACCTTAATGGCTTTCAATAGCAAATCTTTTTGTGAACAACGCATTCGCATAGCACGTACTTCTTTTATGAAATTTTCTATCCCCACATCATCGTCACCGTTTAAAATAGAAATGTATTGAATTGCATCTTTTGCGTCTTTTCACCACTTTAATTTACAATTCTGTTATCTTCGTTCCGTCAACGTGCGTTTTTATTTGATAATTTATTATAACATATTATCTTTCCTCCTTTCATTATCTTTTTGCTTATCACATTTGCCAGTAGTCAGTCGTGGTTACTTCATAAGCAACTAGATCATCGCTTCACTTGGATATCATTCGAATGTTTTCTTTTGTGCAGATTACTGCTCGAGTGCCAAGAAGAATTGGTAACATTAACGATTGATGAAAAATACCAAACACTTATACATCATCAACGTCTGATGTCAATGTTTCTCTTAAAAATGAAAATATCAATGATACAAACTGTTACTTGAAAAATAGAAATAGTGCTGATACACTTCGTGTCCTCGACCCTGATGCCTACCAGTCCTTCCTTGTAGACCAACGTCTCGCTCGCCGCATGCCGCCCATTGAACAGTGTGACCCATAGCAACGCATCCCCAACCGTGTAGCGTAAAAATTAAGTTAAAAACAAGAAACTTGTCAATTTCCGAACAGGAGATCGATTTCTTTTATTTTTACTCAATTTGTACAGTATGATTTTCGGTTCGCGATGATACACTTTTGATACTTGGGCTAGTTGAGAATTGTTTCAGACTGACTGGATGATTTTGAAGGGTGCATTTATATTATTTTATTCGTTAGAGTGGGAGAAGGCTTTGCTCGTACTTATCATATATTTCGGAGAACGGCTAGAGTGACCGAATGCCACCCAGGCGGCTGAGAACGGATGGTGACCGGACGGTCACACGTGATAAGGCGCTCGGAATTTTGGTTTATCATATGGCTGCTCGAATTTCACCTGTGACAACCGCATCGTTGTACCCATACGGCAGCTGTCTATAAGGTTCGAAGACTACATCCACCCTGTTCTCACACGCGTACTGCAACAAGTCTTGCGCAAGCCTGCATCTATTCAGGTTTATCTGCAGGACGTTTATCTTCTTCTGCTCCTGCCCTCCACCCGGATCATCGGACAGGCCAACGAGCCCGTAACGTGCCTAGCGTTCCCTCCTTCGTGCTTGCAGCACATCGCACACCCAGGCACCTTTGTGCACTCTTTCATTACGTGCTCGCTGTTGCCACATCTCCTGTACAGTTTCCTACCCAGACACGACACCGTGCACTTCGCAGCATCGCTGCACGCCCGGTAACAGCCTAGTTGAAGCGATAGTCAGGCCAGTCCTGAACCTTCTCGCCCCCTCTTCCCGTGGGACTGCACTCGCGGGTAGCACCACCACCGCCACCTGAGTACCCCACGGCGCCATCCTCAACGCCCTCAAGTCGACATTTTCTCCACTCTTCATCCCCCACTCTCTTCCCAAGTCCTCCACCAGCTCCTCCTTGGTGGTAAGGGGATCGATATTCTTTATCTGCACCTCACTCACTATGATCTTCCTGTAGAATTCGATAAATATGTGATCAGCAATGGACTTTCTCATACCCGTCGCCCCCTCGATCATATTCCTGGCGTCCATGAACTTTTTGTATGTCTCGATCCAATCTCGACCTTCCTCCACTTTGAACAGAATCGCCTCTTTCCTCCTCCTTTGCCGCCTACTCTCTTTCCCCCTTCGTTGGCACTGTAGCGCCACAACAGTCAAAGAACGACGCGAGTCGAGAGCGACTCGTGCTGTTGTTTTGCCTCAGGACATTGACTTAGCCTTGACGCATGAAACATAACGGCAAATAAACTCCGGGCAAAAACAATGTCACCGCTACATGCAACCGTCGAATCAAGACTAATTTCAATTTTCTGACTCTCCCCCGACCAGTATAAATAAACGAAGACGATCGCGAACGACAGTACATATCGAGTACATATCGTGTATCTGACAGCATCGAGAGTATTTTCTGAGTATCTTACGAGCGTCTATCAAGTTACGCGACAAGCCTTTACGAGTATTTATTCCGCGATTCTATTCTGTGATTTATACTTCATACCAACGACTCACGTTTACGACTGTGTATTAATTTATCGATTTAAATATATTCGACGGTTACAACAACAAGTAATCTCGTCATTAATTCTCGCACACCTACATCCTCTTCACATAAACCTCTACAGCATGTACACCGGAGGATGACAAACCCTGGGGCTCCCTTCTTTCCTTCCTTCTTTTGCCAACCTTGCTTCAACCCTCCGAATCCTCGCTCCTCTCTCTGTCCGTTTTCTCGTTGACAACCGACCTACCGCATATCTCCGCATAAGTAGGTTCCCCTTTCCTGGGCCTCTTGACTATTGCGACCTTCCTCCCTTCACCAGAGCACACCATCTTTCTTTTGGGGTAGTCGGTCGCTATCCTTTCGTCCGTATCCTCCCTCCTCTCGTCGCATGTATCACCACGCTTCCACATTTCCATGGTCAGTCTTTAACCTCCTTCTTCTTGTCCTCTGACCGATACCTTTTATCACGTTACCCAATTTTCGGATTCCCTCGTTCCTTTCCTTGTCGAGATTCAGCTTCTTCACCGGTGCTTTTAGCATTTGCACTGCCCCCGACAAGGCCTGCGTGAAATCCTTCATCTCGCTCATCGTGACCATCACTTCTTCTCCCTCTACCTCGCTATTCGGAGCGTCGATATCCTCCCTCGCGCCATTTCCCATATCTTATCTAGCGCGCTTACTTTTTTCTACCGCTCTCCTCGCCAGATATCTCACCCCTTTGTCGTTCCTCCCTATATTCGGCGTACTCTGCTCGCTGTCTCCAACGCCGAACAAAACTTCTATTCGCTGAACAAAACCTCCTTCCTATTTGTCGCCGGCATCCTCCTCCATTTTTACTTTCACTTATAATCGGGCTTCGCTGAAGCCTCTTGCTCGGCTTGAATAGGCTGAACCCGTCTCCCTCCTCCTTTCCCTTCGGATTCGGTATCATGGTGATAGTAGCATCGATAGTAAATTTAATGTCTGAGGTAGCCCTAGGCTTTCACCTCTTCCCTTCCTTTCTTAGCCCATGCGGCTCTTCGTCCTCGGCCATATAGCTCCTCCCTCCCATCGAATCCAACTTGATTTCCCAACGTTGATCACCCAACGTAAAAAAATCATATCGGGTTCGTTGTTATTTTGGTGTTACTACAAAAGTGTAAGGTATATGTTGGTAGAAGTTTCATAAGTTTTCGCAAACCAGATGGTTAGTTGATTCATTTTAATCATTTTAGACCAATAATATCTTAACTAAACAGGACAGTGTAAATAGTAAGAAATGTATCTCTAGAAACCATTTATTACATATATATTGTTCATATATATTTTATTGTTAAGATTGCGTCGGTTAATACAGGGTGTGGCCGAAGAACATGCTTATACACGATACAGGCGGACGTAAGGCGATCCCCTATGAAAATATAAGAAGAAGGTTATTCTGCATGCGAAAGTAAATTAAAAATGTGATATATTATTTGTCAATTAGTTTTTCTACTTAATTTTCAAGAAAATAGAATTTGATTTAATTAAGAATTGTCCTAGTGTACACGTGTGATAGATTTGCAAATTTATTTTCCTCGAAAACAAATCGTCTTGTGAATAAACTTTATTTTACATGTCGGAGATGAAAGGAAAGCCGAAGCCTTTCCTTGGAAATTTTGGGAACATCCTCTAGTACCTTAGCCTAGATTTTATTATAGTTGTAATTGTTTAAGATTTGTAATAAGCGAGATTGGGTTCGAGGTGACAATCGGTCGCCGAACGTAGCCACGGTCACGGGATGGACGTTTTGCCTAACGGAGGTCTGGAGTGGTTGTATGTGTTTTCCGAGAAATGTGGTTGTGGCGGCATGCGGCCTCGAGAGCGGGCCTAGCCACGTGTGATGTTGCCTCGGAGGTGCCGATGCAATGGGACATACATTGTATCAATAATCAAAACTCCAGGCAGAAACTGCCTAGCAACGGCGTTTGGAACTTTCTCGATGCTTCCAACGAGTGTGCCTAGCAACGGCGTTTGGAACCTTCTCGATGCTTCAAAACGGGTATAGAAAACAAAACGCAATCGTACAGCGAGAAAAATCTCCACGAGGCTGGCATTCTTGCGGTTGCCTTGGAGAGTGACACATCGAGCCTTTTCGACGATCGCATTGGCGCCTAAGATTAGTTTCGCTTAGTAAGGAGTTATCCCGGTGACCGTGGATTTGTTTGAACCCAAAACATTGCTAATAGTGTTATTTAATTTATTATTCGTAGATCGTATTATTCATTAGGTTTAGTATCTGTTAGACTTATTATTAGTTGTACTTATTATTTGTTAAGCTTAGTGATAGACTTGTACATACGTGTGAGTAAAATCTTGGCTTTGTGAAACGATGGCTAATCCACATGAAGAGTTGTCACGCGCCCAAAATTCGAATCATGATCCGACATACATTTTAGACTTATTTTCACATGTGGAATAATCTGATTATTTACTTCTACCTAGTCTAGAATTAGCAATGTTCAAATACACTCAATAAATTTTCAAACTCGATTTTCGCAAAAACGAAGTGTCATACAAAGATTTTACGTTATAATTAGCGAAATTCAAGTACACTCGACAAATCATCGGACTCGTTTTTCTTGAGAACTAAGCCTCGCACATGAGAATTTTATTTTCTTTCCTGCTAGATTTTTCCATAAGGAATTACCTCCGTATGATAGAATTACAATATTGTTTTCACAAACGAAATGGGTTAAAAGATTTACTTATTACGAAAATGTTTATTTACATTTATTACAGGTAATGAAAATATAAGAATCTTAAAAAACGCTAATACAGTGATCACGATCCGCTATATCCGAGGTCATCGTTGATACAATCGCACAAAATCATTCAAAATGCCAATATTGTCTAAGAAAGATAATATACACGGACTCCGGAATGCGCGGCTTATTATATTACTATTACTTCTTCCGCTTTAATTTCTCTAATTTACTCTGTTGCTCTGAAGCTTCGCTAAATATTTCTTTCATCTTGCGCTTACGTTCATCATCGCTCCTATTCCGTTGTTATATTTGTAGTTTCGTTAAGAAAGCTCTGTTTCTTCGTACTTCACGCATAGCACCTTTTATTTCTTTTGTATTCTTGTACAACAATTTTTCTCGTTCAGCTATCCCACTGAACACAGTTTTATGTTCCTAACCGTCTTATCTGTAAAGAATATACGAAACTTAATAACATTTTTGAATTTATAAAACGGCGTGATTTGAAATTACAAATTTGATTTTTACACACACTGCTTCAATTGGCGGCCTGTATAGTCTTAATGGTTTTGGTTTCTTCTTTTCAACCAGAATGTATTCTAATTCTTTGATCTTGAGGTCTTTCAAATCTTTTCGTAATCGCATAATATGTTTCTTCACGTTTGAATCGCTCAAGTGGGCAGGAATGGTGGTAATGGGTATGTACATCTCGCCCAACTGCGGGCGGGCTGCATTCGAGCAATTCTTAGACGGGGTTGGCAATTGCGTAAGCCGATTCCTTCCCCACCATGTGTTCATCCTGGGGGATTTCAATGCTCACTCCACGGAATGGGGGAACCCCAGGACGAATGCATGCGGGCTGGCGCTGTCATAGTGGGCTGTGGAACTCGGGCTCCTGTTGGTCAACAGGGGCTCCACAGGGTGAACGACCCCCAACGCGTTTACACGGGTCGCAGGCTGGAAAGTGGCCGAGGAAGTTGAGTCACTCTCGGACCACTTCTATATATTTATGGAGGTGGATGATATTTTCAGACCTGAGACGGCGTCCGCAGGTGATGACCGCAGTCCTCCGAGCGGGGGGCGTGTACACCCATCACCAAGGTGGAAGTTCAAAGAGAGGGACAGAGATCTACTCCAAGCGGCCGCTATAGCAGTTACCTGTAGTGGATGCCGCCGCGAGGGTATCAGGTATGGACGAGGAAGCTGAGAGCCTCCGCCGAAACATGGCGGTGGTATGCGACGCATACATGCCGCGATCCACACTTGATGTAAGAGGGGGTGGTGCCGTTTATTGGCGGAGCCTTGATGTAGCAGAGCTGAGGATGGGATGTGTTCAGACTCAAAGGCTGTATTACAGGGTTCGCCGAGAACGTCTTTGTAACGAAGAAGAGATCTCTCACTGCTACGATGCGTATCGCGAGATGTGGTGCTTGTTGTAGAGGTAGATCAAGATTGCAAAGGCCCGGGCATAGTTGGACCTCGTCGAAGCAGTCAAGTCCGATCCGTGAGGGACACCATATAGAGCAGTTATGAGAAAGCTTCGCTCGAGCCCCCCCCCCCCGCTCCAGGTAACGGCAGAAATGGAGTCGGCGCTGCTGCTGGAAGTCATTAAGACGCTCCCCCCCCCCCCACAAGATGACATCGCACCAGGACAAACACGAACAACATTTTGGACAGTGGAGTGGGAGGACAAATGGCAAGTCACAAATATATAAGAGGGATGTACAAATATATAAGAGGGATGTACTACCTTAAGAAGAATGAAGAACTAAGTTGTTGCCCAACAGTGTATCTCCCATAGCAGCATGCAGAGTTGAAGCAAGTTGTAAAGGTTGATTTATTTTAGATGATAAAATGAGAATGAACTAAAGTGGGTATATATCACTTACGAGGAAGCCGGGTACTTACTGCTTACAAAGGAATTCTTAGGAGTTAACGTGTGAGGCCATAATATCGGTAATTAAAGATGAGTTACTGGTGGATGATAGACCGTGTGCTGTTTGTCGACAATGACGGAAGAGAGTAACATGCCACGCGTGGCACAGCTGCGAGAAGTTATGCGGATGCGTAAGTACCCTTTCGTATGCTTTTTCATTTGGATACAATGAGCGAAGGAGGCATAAAATGGTTCGAGAATACGCGCACCGTCACACGATCGATATGGCCGCCGCAAGTTAATAAAAAGTTGTCAGTAATTATCAATTGGTAATTGACACGATATACGATCACACACGACGCGGCACATTCGTTTGATAAATGTTTGCACTCGTGGTGCCGCGACACTTTTTGGTTTTCGTGATGCGTAATATTTAATAAAGACGCGCACGTGGGAGGCATTCGATGCCATCTTGCCCGACTTGAAACACGAGGAAGCACGCGCTGGCGTGGCGTAACGCGCATGAGAGGTGGTTCGCTGCGACACCATGTGGCGTCGCCACCTTACGGACTGGTATAGAGAAAATATAGTCGGCTCGGCGTAAGTTCCTATTATGAAGGAATAAAGTTGGGTCGACCAGAGTTCTATTCATACATCGTTACTATTTTATTAATTGTTTATTGCTCGAGCCGAACTCCCCCCTTTTGTAAATGCTTGAAGAAGATAATAGAAAGGTGTATCGGGGTGGACCCGTAACATCGAAGACAATACGGGTTCAGGAAGAAGAGGAATACAGTGGACGCCATCACGCAAGTGATGAAGTTCGCAGACAACTGCAAACAGAAGAGTATGATCTGCGTGATGATCGCCTTGGATATGGGTAATGCATTCAATGCACTGAGTTGGGAAAGCATGACGAGCGAATTGGACAGGAGGAAGTTGCCGGTGAACATCAGAAGATTGATCGGCAACTACCTGACGGGGAGAAGGATCGTCGCCAGCAATCAACATGGTACGGTGAAATACGAAGTGGCCGCAGGAGTTTCACAGGGATCGGTTCTCGGACCTTTACTGTGGAACCCGGTATACGACCGGCTGCTCGAGAGGTTCGATAACATAGTGATGATCAGGGCAACCGCGTTCGTGGATGATTTGGCCATCACGTGTGCCATCGGGAGGAACGAGGGAGCGACCGCCAAGGTGAACGCCATGTTGAGGATAGTGAACGATTGGTGCGCGAGCGTCGGTCTCAAATTTGCCAGCGAAAAGACTCAGGTCATGTTCATCACCGGCATGCGGGTGCCGACAGTGGTCGGGCTTAATTTGGGTGACACGGTCGTTGACACAGTCGAAGCAATCAAGTACCTTGGTGTCACGATCGACATCCATAGGAGGTTTGATAAGCATATCGAGACGGTTTGTAGTAAGGCTGACATTTTGACCGGAGCCCTTAGAGGCATTCTCTCGAATATCAATGGGCCGCCCAACTTGGCCCTTCGGCTTTACTACAACGTCTGGGAATCCATTTTACTGTACGGTGTACAGGTGTGGGCGGACGCCGTCGACAGAGCGAAGAACAAGAAGATAATGAAAAGGGCTCAAAGAACTGTCCTGATTATAACGACGACGGCCTATCGCTCTGTCTCGCATGCAGCGCTTTGTGTGTTGACCGGCAATCTGCCGATCTACATTAAGGCAAAGCTGCTGAAAGGATCGTATGAGAGGACCAAGATCCAGAATACCAGGGTCGGCGACGGTGACGACAGCGTGCTGAAGAAGGAGCTGGAGACGTTATGGAAGAAGGCATACGACAAATGGCAAGAGGAATGGGGTGCTTACACGAAAGAGAACAGAGGAAGAGCTGTAGGAGATGACCAGAAGAATGACCTTCCGCGACGTGGCGCCGGATCCGGACAGACTCTCAGGCCGGGTCTGGGTGAAAATAGTGTGGGTTATGTCTTCTAAATTTCGTCGCCTCTATACGAGGTGTCTGAAGGAAAGAGTTTATTCCCGGGCATGACGGATGACTGGTCTTACTCCGTAAAGAGGGCGGGCCGATAACCTCGCCATCCACGTACCGTTCGCTATATCTGCTGGACGAAGCACGATAACATCAACTAAACGCAATAACAGTCACTAACCGTGCCATATAAAATGGCATATATAATATATATGTCGGAGATGAAAGGACACCGGAGCCTTCCCGTTGAAATTTTGGAAAAACCCCTTCACACTTTAACCTAGATTCTACCATAGCCGTTATTAAGCAATTGTGATCATTCAATCCGATTGTATTTGTTCGAGATTTATGATAATGAACTTGAGCTCGAGGCGACAACCAGTCGCCGAAAAGCCGCGGTAAAGGGATGAACTTTTTGTCTAACAAAGTTATGGAGTAATAGTATAGCTCTCCTTAAAAAGAAATAGTTGTAGCGGCACTCAACAGTAAACATTACAACGGTTTCTGTCCCGTGGTTCGCCACACGCAGACCCTATACTTTGGGTAAGATGATTACCTTATGTTGACGCATCTCCACAGTATATGTTCAACTAGCCCGAGAACCCGTTATTAATCGCAAGAATTAGTTAACTGAAGTCCTTCAAACGGACAAACAGTCTTTGTCCCAACTACGAGAAGATAGGGGAAATCTATTTTTCCCACGAACGACGCTTCCCGCTAGCAACTTTCCCTCAAGGGCGGCCAGCATCCTTCTCTAACCACCAACATGAAAATTGACCAATTAACAGCAACGTCAATTTCTCACACTTTCCGAACAATGGCATCTATCCATGAACCCGTCATGATTCGGCACAGGTTCTCGGTCTCCTGCTCCACGCTTCTTTCCGTTAACGCCATCAATGCCTCCCGGTTGCAGACAACCGCTATTGATCGTCGTCTCATTCCTTGATCTTCCACCTTGGCGGCGGGGGCGCGCGAGTCCCTCTCGGCGGACCGCGATCATCACACGCGGTCGCCGTGCCAGGTCCAAGTGTGCATTTCACCTCCATGATTATGTAGAGGTGGCTTGAGAGTGTCTGGACCACCTCGGCCACTCTCCAGCCTGAAATATGTCTGAATGCAATCTGAATGCATATGTCTGGGCGAGCCCCCGCAGATCCGCGGATGGTTCCTCATGTTTTTCCTTCTTCGGTGCGGGGGGATAGAGCGCAGGCCGGACCCCCATCCTGTGTACCGATGGTGCTCCGAGCGCCTCGCAAAGCAGGCATGTCGGGTTCGCGGCAGTCCATCGTTTGGTTTGGTGTCCCGAGTCGCCGCATCTGTACATGTCTCGCTTATGCACAC
Organism: Bombus pratorum; assembly: GCA_930367275.1. Classification (NCBI taxonomy): domain Eukaryota; kingdom Metazoa; phylum Arthropoda; class Insecta; order Hymenoptera; family Apidae; genus Bombus; species Bombus pratorum. Next base: position 329,353 of record OV883995.1, on the reverse strand, counting down.
AATCTCCAGGAATCTGTAGCATTATAAAGGTCCTCGCTTGATGGCTTCGGCCTACACTATACCGCCGGGGGGGCGGGTGGAATCCCAGGCACCCCCTCGTACGGTAAAAGTGACTGGGGAGAAAATGGGAAGTAGAAAGCTGGCATTAGGAGGAGAGAAACCGAGGAAGGTTGCAGATATAAAGTTAAGTGAAAATGTCACAAGTGATACCGAGAGCTAAAGGGGAGGAAGAAGGTGACCCGTTTAGACCAAGTAAAAAAATACAAAGGAGTCTTACGACTGGTGGCAGGGTTGATGTCGAAGTGGTCGAGGAATCGGAAAGTTCCTATCGAATCAGAGATAGCGACCACAGCACGCCAGTGGTAGTGAGAGGAGGGGCACCCGTCAAACAATTGGTTGGAAAGGTAATAGAGGAAAGTAGCAGGACGAGACAGGCAAGGGCGGCTATGGTAAGCGAAGTAGATGATAGCACAGAACAGTGATGTGGACGAGGAAAAAGTAATGACATCAAGGGCGGAACTGAAAGGGTTCACGCAAGCCCTTGCTGGCGCTGTCCAGATTCTTAATGTTGTGGTGAAAAATTTCAAGCTGGACAAAGACAAAGATGAAGGGATCAGGGAGATCGGTAACTTAATAAAGGGTATACTATCGTCCCTGGAACAGTGTGCATAACAAAAAGCGAGGAGGAGGAAGAGGAGAAGAGTGCCTGTTAAGGCGGAGAGTGGCATTAATAGGACAGTAGTTATGAAGGAAATGGCGGTGGACAAAGGCAGTTACCCCAAAAGGAAGGTGGTATTACCATCCGAGGTTACGAGGATGGATGAACGTAAAAGGCGCAGGAAAGGAGAGGTCATTTACGCCGAAGCATGTGCGAAAGAAAGGAGGAATCTTGTGATGGACGAGGATTATAGTGAGGACTCGGAAGGATGGAGGAGAGTGGAAAGAAGAAAAAGGGAGAGGAGAGCTCCCTTGGCACAGGATATTCCTAGTGTGCATCCGGGCAACAACAGAGAGGTGGTTCCGGAAGGTGAGGGTGTGCCAAGGAACAGGAGAAGGAGGGAGGTGATACTCGTGAAAGTTGAAGAGGGATGTGAGTGGCTGCAAGTTTATAGAAAAATAATGGCGGCCACGAGCACATCGGAGGGAGCCACGGGGGACGAGAGCGGACCGCAACCTGATTGAATTTGACAGGACGGTGGTAGTTAGCGAAGCGGCGGCCAAGTTCAGGGGCGCTTTGAGGGATTCTACGGAGGTGGCTGCCTTGGTGAATAGGGCGACCCTACAGATCAGAAATATTGATCTCCTCACCAGCAAGGAGGAGCAGGTGGACGATATTAGGGCGCAATGGGGGGTTGAGGACAATATTGACATTGAGGTGAAATCAATGAAGATGACACCATGGGGCACACAGGAGGCGGTCGTGGTACTCCCTGCGATCGGAGTTCCCAGTGAAGAGAGAGACAGGAGGTTAAAAACTGGGTTGACTGTAGCCTCTGTGAGAGAATTGACCAATATGCAGCGCTGCTATATGTGCCATATTTTGGGGCATGTGGCGGCGAAGTGCACGGTAACATGTCCTGGCAGGGAACTGTGTAGGAGATGTGGAAGTGCGGAACATGTTATGAGCGAGTGTAACAAAGAACCTAAATGTTCATGTATACGAGGTATGGGAGTGTAAATGTGAAGCATATAACTGGTTTGTTAGCGTGCTCCATGGTGCGCCTAGGTGTTAGAAATATTAGACGGGGGCCCAATTAGCGTCATCCAAATAAATTTGAACAGATGTAGGCTTGCGCAAGACCTGATGATGCAGTGCGTATGTGAAAACAGGGTGGACATTGTGGTTATCTCTGAGCCCTATAGGCAGTTGCCTTATTGGCTTAATGGAGAGGACGAAGATGCATCCATATGGGTCACCCCGTTTAATGGAAAACAGGCGACGAGCGAGACCCTGATCAGGAATGTAGTGATTGTGGGAGTCAGGGTCTGCGATGTGTTTTGCGTCAGTGGATATTGTTCCCCTAACAAGAGCAAGGATGAATTTAATGAGTATGTAAATACATTTACTATAGTTAGTTATACATTACTATAGTTAGCCCTGTTCTCAACCGCCTTTCCCTTTCTTCGCTCGGTACCCAGCCAGCCGGAAGGACCACCACCGCCACCTGCGTGCCCTACGGTGCCATCTTCAGGGATTTCACCTCGATACCCGCACCCTCCTTGATCCCCCATTGCACTCGCAACTCCTCCACCAGCTCCTCCTTGCTGGTGAGGGGATCGATGTTTCTGATCTGCACTGTCGCCCTGTTAACGAGCGCGGCCACCTCCGTGTCGTCACTCAACGCGGCTCTCAATCTAGCTGCCGCCTCGTGCACCGACACAGTCCTATCGAACTCGATTGATATGTGTCCTGCTCTCGTCCTCCGGACACCAGTGGCTCCCTCCAAGGTGCTTCTAACCGCCATTAGTCATTTATACACGTGGACCCACTCCGTGCCCTCTGCCACCTTTATAAGAAGCGCTTCTCTCCTTCTTCTATCCCTGAATGCACCTCTGTCCTCACGGGCCACCTCCCGGCTATCTGTCGGACGCACTTTAGGGACCTCTCCTGTCAAGGGAGCTCTCCTCTCCCTTTTCCTCTTTACGACCTTCCTCCACCCCTCGGAGTCGTCGCTGTAGTCCTCTTCCATTCTAGTCCTACTAGCTACGCTCCCACAGGCCTCCGCGTAAGAGACCTCCCCTTTTCTGGGCCTTTTACGCTCCTTCATCATCGTTAGCCCCGCCGGCGATGTCACTTTCCGCTTCGGGTACCCACCATCGCTGGCCGACGTCACCCTATTGACCACTCCGCCAACAGGTTCGACCCTCCTCTTCCTCCTCCTTTCCTTGCACCTACCGCATTGCTGCAGGGACGACAGTACCCCCTTTACCAGATTGCCTGCCTCCCTGATCCCCTCTCCTTTATCTTTGTCCGTCCTAAACTTTCTCATGAGGGCGCTCAGTATCCGCACAACGCCAGTGAGGGCTTGCGTAAACCCGCCAAGCTCCGCCCTCGTTATTGGAACGTCCTCGTCGTCGACATCGCTAGTCATAGTATCCTCCCTAGCGCTTTCCTCAGCTTCGACAGGCCTGATTGAGCTCGCCAGTTTCGCTCTGACGTTCTTCTCGGTAACTTTCTCCGCCAGCTGCTTGGCGTAGGCCATGCCTCTTGTCATCACTGGCGTGCCAAGATCGCTATCCCTCCTTCCGATCGACCCTTCTGATCCCTCCACTACCTCCACATCAGGCCTACCGCCACTCGCGGGGCTCCTCAAAACTTTGCGGCTCGGCCTGAAGGGGTCACACTCCTCGTCCACCTTATTTCTGGATACCACCGAGATGGTGACGTTATCACCAATCCTAACGTCCGACACCATCATCGGATTCTCCTTGCCGGCCGCCAGCCTCCTACCACTCGTTTTGACCCCAGTCGCCATTACCGTACGAGGGGATGCCTGGGATTCCACCTCCCCCCGCCGTTTTTCCAGTAGCTAGCATGTATAACGAATAAGTGAATAAAACAACTACAAACAAGTATGCACCAGTGCGAAACATAGTGTATCCTCCCAATAAATATTACTTTAGAACTCAAAAATATTACTCCTACGAGTTTATAAATACAAACAGGTATCGCCTTCGCTTCAGAGAGACCCGACGATGCATACGCGTGTCACCACATGTATAAGTATGAATAATATCAACCCAGTATAACAATAAATAAATAAATAAATAAATAAATAATAAATAAATAACTAACTAACTTAATAAATAATATCAAACAATAATAAATAACTGAATAAATAATACTCCATAAATAATACACAAATAAATAATAAATAAATAAATAAATAAATTTATTTTAGTGATTTCAATGCTAAATCCTCGGTATGGGGGGTTTTAGGACGGAACGTAGGGGAACATGACTGCTGGACGCTTCAACGAGAAACGAGTTGATACCTATTAGGACGACGGGAAACTACTCCATCCTGAGAAATGGAAGGACTAGTTTCCCGGATATACATAGTGTTAATTGACGAATGAGGCTGAGTGGAAGGGGGAGCAGGGTCTTAGACTGGTACTCAGCTTCTGACCATTTTTATATTACGCACACTTTTAGGAATAATGTGAAGCGGGTGGTTGCCAGCCTGGGCCAATTTCATCTCTGCACCGGCCGGTCCTCGTATCCACACGGATCCAAGACCGTTTCGAGCAAGGCGGATCTCTTCCTGTCGGACGCCTCCGCCTTGCAACCGCTCTTCTTCCCAGGGTGTTCCTCACTTCCTCCTTGGTGACCGAAATCTCTATTTTGGTTATGCTTGCTTCCGCGTGTCGGAAGGGTGACGCCACGCGGACTTTGCTCGGATCCAGGATCCGCGACAGAAGGCGACCGGCCTTCTCCCACTCTTGGTCCTCGGAGAACTCCAGAACGACGCCTTCGGTCATAGTTTTACGCATTCTTGCCACCTTGATGCCGACCTCGACCACAGGGGCGTTGTCCTGGGCCGCGGTCGACACCTCTGCGTAGGATTGGCCCGATTATCCTTCAGCGTGTTCGTCACCGCCGATGATCGCGGTGTGTTTGGGGGAGGCAGCTTGTCTCCCGCTCGTTGTACTTTCTCCGATCCTCTCTTCGGGGCTTTCGTCGTGCTCTTCGCCCCTGTCTCCGGAGTTCTCTTCGTCGGTTGTTTCTCTGCCGGCTCCTTCTTTTTGCTTCTTCCTCTTTCAACGGTCTGCCATTCCATAGCAGCCGCCTGTCCTCCCTTGGTCGCCGGAGTGTCTGGAACACCAGGCTCCACGCTTCTCGTGGTCTCGTCGGAGACGACCTCCATTTCCCTTCTTCTTTCCATGTTTTGGAGGCGTTCCCTCATCAGCTGGATCAGCGATAGGCCTAACTCCTCCATCTTGCGTTCGATCGCGGCGAGACGCACTGTCTCGCCGCTCTGTTCTTCCGTGGAGCGCGAGGCCAGCATTTTTCGGAGCGCCTCGTTCTCCGCCTCTAATGCCGCTATGCGTCCTTCCATTATCGGGAAGGCGCCAGGAGCGTTGTCCATCTTTTTCACAATCACTGTTGCGCCAGCGGCGATTGACCTCACCACTTCTCTCAGCATCCTCACGTGTGTGTCGTTGAGGTTAGGAGATGTTTCGGCAACCTTGGTTACCTCGGAAGCTCAACGGAGCAGTTCCGCTCGCTTGTTCGCCGTAGTAGGTATCCTCATCTCTTCGGCCAGTTCAGTGGGGAGATAGGGAGATCCGCCAGCCTTTCTCTTCTTCGCGCGGGGCGCTTCGACGGCGCGGGTCTGTTCTTCCTTCGACGTTTTCTCGGTCCGTAGGCTCCCCGTGCTCAGTGAGGAGCGGAAGAATCCCTCCTTGAAAGGAACCGCCATCCTCGTGCGTCTGTTGCTAACGTGTGTAGGCTCAGCAATCAACTCCGCATCGCCCCCTCCTGTCATGGTTTCACCGGCCTCTTTATTATCCTCCAAAATTGTGTTTTTTTCCTATTGGGCGCGCAAAATGACCTTACACTCGCATCTGTCACTGCCAACCAGTCACTACCACTTTCATATAGACCGCACGACGCACTTTCGGCGCGCATGCCAATATGGTTGTGTCCGTGTAGTTCCCCTGGTAGCTCGTGCTGCGGCACTGTTGTCACGTGTTCCAATATGGCTTCCACACCGTCATAAACTCACAAGCGATTTTATTTCACTTGTCACGTCTTTCCCAGACCGAATTCCGCTACTTTTTACACCCACTTTTTTTTACAGGCACTAGCCCTTCACTCTGATTAACTTCCTTGAGCGAATTCTCCAGTTTTCCCGGAGATTTCGACCACGCTGACAGCTCCGTCCCCTCTACGACTGCTCCACGCAGGTGCTCATAACAGACACTACCTATATTTGAAATATCCCAGAGCGGTCGATGCCCGTATGGAATCGAAAAAGATTGGACCCACACAAAAATAAGTATAAAGCTCAGGAGTTTGTAGTTTGAGTATTCAATTGTGTGTTCACTATCGTTACTATTCACATTCCGCACATCGTAGTACAAATAGACAAATGTTTGCAATTTATTAATTTATCATCCACAGTTGATCATTTTGCAATCCACAGGAAAATGATAGCATGCTCGATATTCTACTTTGTGTTTGAAGATACATAAAAAATATATATTTATGCACTTCCCATACTACATATGTCATTGAACATGTGAAAAATAGCAAGTAGAATATAGGTTATGAAAATATATCAATTTCATAAATATATTATGAAAATTATGCAAAGAAATATAAATAGAAGATATATTTGAGATAACAAATTGATAGCATGCGTCATACAAAATATATTTTCAAGAAGATATAAGTGATTTGTTATATTAATTATGTTAATATTTCATGTTTTACATCCCTTTTAAAATACCTCTTATATTTCGATGTACTCAGGTTTTTAATATTTACATGTTTAATTATATTATTCTTCCAAAACTATATAATTTGACTCTTTCCCTATTTGAAATTTCCTTCCACGAAACGATTACCTTCAACGAAAACCATGCCATGGTTTGAAATATAACTTTTCGAAACATTTAATGTAAAAACAGGGAGGTCATGACCCTTGCTGATATATACATGTCGGAGATGAAAGGACATCAGGGCCTTCCCCTTGGAATTCTAGAGAAAATCCCCAATACTTTAGTCTCTACGATTTAACCCGATTATAATTGTCCGAGATTTGTGATAATGAGCTTGGGTTCGAAGTGACAACTAATCGCTAAAACTAGCCGCGGTCACGGGATGAACGTTTTTACCTAATAGAGGTATAGAGTAATTGTTTAGCTCTCCTTAAAAAGGAATAGTTGTAGCGGCACTCGACAGTAAACATTCCAGCGGTTTTTGTCTCGTGGCTCGCCAGACACAGACTCTATTCTTCGGGCAAGATGATTACCAGATGTCGATGCATCTCCACAGTACATGCTCAGTTAGTCTGAGGAACCGCTATAAATCTTAGGATTTTGTTAACTAAGATACTTCAAACGGACAAACAGTCTTTATCCTAACAGTCCCTAAATCTATCACATATCGCTTTTCTCACGAACGACGCTTCCCGTTAGCAACTTTCTCTGAAGGGCGGTTAGCATCCTTCTTCAACCACCAACATAGAAATAATGTAATTAACAGCAACGTCCATTTTCCTCACTTTCCGAACGAAGGCTTTTCTCGACGAATCCGATGATCTTGTGTCCTTAGGCACACCTCATCATAGTTTTCCTCTACAGCATCATCGCGACGGAAAGACACACTCTCGTATCAGTGAGTAAAACAACGTCTTTACTATCAGTAAATAAGTTACGTTTTTAACAAAGAGTCAGACGTAGACTTTGGAGGAAAGTACATTTGCTATCCCGTTGACAGTGGATTCAGTATTGAACCTAAGATCATTGCCATTAACATCTCGAGTATCTAATTATCACGGTTACTTGTCAAATTCTGTATTAATCATATTTGTACTAGTAAATATCTTCTCTATTGCATAACAACAATGTCTAATCCAAAAGAAGATTCGTTACACGCCTCTATTTCTAATCATAATGACAACCCGACATCCATATTTTCCTATTTGAAGTTAACATCGCAAAAAGTTTCTTCTTGCTTAAATTTAATTTACGATAAGTACCTTCTGTTTGTTCTTCAGTCATAATCACAGAAATAAGTGGTGGAAGTGGTAGTGTGCATCGAAATACAATATAATATGCTCAAACATACTGCAACTGCTAAAATATTCAACAAGGGCGGTGGCAGAGGCAATTGTCATCGAGAACAGATGACCAGCAACGGTGTCATCGTAAGTATAATAGCTTGTTTTTTCTTATTCCTTATTTTGAGATTTAGCTTCTCTTCCTTACATTCATCAATTCTATGTGTTCTCCTTATTTCCCCCTCCTTTTTAACCCACATAGGCGCTCATTTCTTCACGCCCGAACAGAGTATGTAACTGATCTTCATCGAACAAACTTGTCCGAACGTCACACTACTTTACGGATACTTGTACATAACTTTAATACGCATCTTCATTCGTCACTTACTCATTGAATGGGTTTGAGAGACATCGATTCTGACGTGTTTTCCTTCAAGCATTATTATCTTAGGAGTGTTCCTAAGAGAGTATATATGTTTCGTAACGGTAATAAATACACCGAGTTCGATGTCTTCATGTGGTGCAAATGTCTGATACCTAGATTTACTACTATAAACCAATGCTGAGTTTAATTTAGTAGGACCGACATTTTACAGATATATGTTAGATACGCGGAACAGCGTGCTCTATATATTTAGTATAGTTTAAAATGATATCTTATAGGATTCTCAAATCCAAGTCGAAACTGTATTCGTGAGCAATTGCAGTTTTCATACAGGCATGTATGTATGTTCTCATTTAAAGCCTTTTTGACTTTGTGGCATCAGCGTTTTCTATGCACGTTGTCTATTGACAGTCTCGAGCGCAGTGAAATCATATCTGAAGCTCTAGAAAAATTAGTGAATAAAATAATTACCAAACAGATCGAGAGAAAAGGAGCGTTGGATACTCTTCTTATTAAATTATTGGACGTTAAAAATTGTTTACTTTTCCTTTTTAATATTTACATTATTTATACTATTCATATTATATCAGTCCTTCCTTTCCGGTAAAATTACGTAAAACAGATCAATGTTTGCTTCTCTCCAAATATCTATTATGAGAATTATCACAGTCTTCATCAAGAGAACCGTCACTTTTTTTATTTCATATTGAAAAGTTTTTCGCCGTAAATCCTAGAAGTTCTGGAAGAATAGAATATTTAAGTTGCGTGAAAGATGAAGAAAGGTTGTGGAACAAAATGGCACTTGTATAATTCAACAAATGTATATAGAATCGAAATGAAAATCGGAATGAATTCTCCAGGCAACCCAATAGTAATTTCAAATGAACCTGTATTGCCTCCATCATATTTCCTGCTCTCATCACTGAAACTATCATATAATATTCGTTTGATTTTCATTAAGGGTCTCTCCCTTATGAAAATATATAATAATATTTATTCTAGACTACTTACATATCTGTTATGCAGCTACTTACATATCGGTCATGAAATTAAACGCCGATAGTGCGAAATAACTAAAATACAACATATGCGCTATTATCGGTGATTCGCAGTATTTCTAAAAGAAAAAAATGACTGTGTTTTAGATATGTCATTTTTTTCTGCGACAAGATATAGTTCCATCTATATAGACGTATTAACTGGTAGAATAGTCGAACATGTACCACTACCAATCTTGGAGAAATTTGGGAGATACCAGTGCGTACGACTAAGATTGGTGTATGGTGCGCTATATTGCGGAAATGAACAATTGAAGGAGCACGAAAGATGTTGCTGATGTTACAGACTTGGAAAGTAGTAACAGGATAACCACGTCTGACAAACATCCTGCATACCGCAGCATTCGAAGCAATAATAAGATAGTAACAGGATAGCCACGTATTATGGCTTATACGATTGATATACCGATTTAACATCTCCGAATTTCTTTCTCTGTGGGGTGTTAAAGACTGATGTGTACAAATCGAAGCCGCTGAGGAGAATATCGAAAGGCGTGTGTCACAAATAAGTGAAGAGGTATTATTAAGCGTCTTTAGAAACATGTTAAGAAGAAATAATAAATGTACTGAATATCAAGGTGGGCATATTTCACAATGTTTGTAATTATTTTTAGGCATATTAATTGTAGGTAATCCATCCTTATCAAGACCACGAAATTACGCAATCAACCATTGTCGAGATCGCCGAACTTCAAAACAACGAACTTTTCGGCTCTCTCGTTAAGTGCCGAAAGAACTGAGTTACAGTTAAAGGTACGCGAAATTACATTAGAGAAATTAATGCAACGTGCAAACGACAATTGATAGTCCTGTCGAAGTAAACGTCGCTCGAGCAGTCGAGAATTTGTCCCTTCAAATTTTAAGCTGATACGAGTTATCCCCACTACTTCGCGGAACTGATCACTGCAAGCAGCTTCCGGTGTTTTCTTTGTCTGCTCCAGCGATAACGCAATTACTCATAATTTGCCGAAATAAGAAAAACGAAGTTTTCATATTTTTCATTTCATTGTTATAAAACGATTTAATTGGATTTTTGAGAATCATACGATCAAAATGATATTGGACGATAGCTAAACTCTCGAAATGCGCAAGGTTCGGTCAACTGCACAGAAGACGATGCCTAGGTCCAACACAGTTCTTTGAAGTTACAATCAATGTTGATACTAAATCTGTCGTTTAGAGATACCTTCGCGTTTTTATGACACTAAGCTAAACAACTTCCGTTATTTGCTGACTAGTTCTAATGGATCCTGATACTGGTTAAATTCTATTTTTTTATCTTTATTTGTCTAGATATAAAATCTGTAAGGTATCTCGTTGCATTTCAATTGCTTCTCTTGTTCCTTATTCTTACATTCACTGTATTCACAAAACAACGATCCAAAGACAAGTAATAGCGGTCAGTTTGTGAAATGTGATCGTTAACAAATCTTAAATTACAACGAAACGAAATTGCTGAATAGCTTAAAATTGAAAATTACCGAACTAAGTAGAAAAAAGCCACAATGTTTGTAAAAAAACTGAATAGTTATATTATAATTCACCAATATCTCTAGCAGGTTAGTGCGATATTTAATTTAAGAAAATTACATCGTAATTATATTTCAGGAATGCATGAACCAAAATACCAATCATAAAAGAAATTTACTATATGTGGCGAAGAACCGTGTTACGTCACGTGAGATAATCCGTACGCCAACCCTCGTTGCCTGGCCGTCGAAGGCCATCCACCTACCGTTATTCCGACCCTCAATGAACCTAAGTATCCACCGTAAGTAACCCTCACTTTCCTAACGAAAAATGTGATCAACGAATCCGCTTTCTTCGTACTTTAGATACACCCATGACGAGCTTCCCTCCGTAATAGCACGACAGTCGGTCAAAACTCAGTCTTTTCTGGACGCTAAGTTACTGAACCCAGCTTTCGGTTCATGGACGTGACGGGGGTCATTTGCATGGTGCACAGGGAGTTAGGACGGAGCTGTGAATGCGATCCAAATCTCCGGAAAACCTCGAGAATTTGAACAAGGATGTTAATCCGAGTGAAGTGCTACTGCCTATAAAAAAAGCAGGTATAAGAACTAGTAGAATTCGGTCTGGAAAAGATATTACAAGTGAAATGAAATCGCATGTGAGGTTATGGCGGTGAGGAAGCCATATTCGGACGCGCAACAATAACGCCGCTGCACGAGCCACCCGGGACCCGAGCCGAAAGCGCGTCGCGCGGGCCATTTGAAAGTGGTAGTGTTTCGTGGTAGTGACAAGTGCTGATATAAGTGGCCATTTTGCGCTCCTAATAGGAAAAAAGGAGACAATTTTGGAGGAGGAGAAGGAGTCGGATGAAACCATGAGAGGAGGGGGCGAAGCGGAGTTGGCTCCTGATCCTACACACGTTAGCACCAGACGTACGAGGAAGACGGTCCCTTTCAAAGAGGGGTTCCTCCGCTCCGGACTGAGCTCGGGGAACCTACGTACCGAGGAAACATCGGAGAAAGAAGAGACCCCGCCGTCGAAGCGATCCGCGCGAGGAAAAGGAAGGCCGGCGGACCTCCCGAACTCCGCACGGAACTGGCCGAAAATATAACGACATCCACTACGACGGACATAGGAGCGGAACTGCTCCGTCGAGTTTCTAATGTGACCAAGGTTGCCGAATCATTGATTAAAGATGCTGAGAGATGCGGCGAGGTCCATCGCCGCTGGTGCAGCAGAGATAGCGAGAAGGATGGATCCCGCCCTTGGCGTCTTCGCGATAATGGAAGGACTCATAGCGGCATTATAGGCGGAAAACGAGGCGCTCCGATAAGAGCTGCCCTCGGATGTCTGAAAATTTCTCAATTTAGGCAGTATGACGTATCGTACTTACTGTTGAGGTGATTGATTGCGATCGCCCCCAAGGGTGTTGACGCAATGTGATTTCTGCCCAGTGCTCTGAATGTCATCGTGAAGAAATTAAAAAAAGCGCGGGTAAACGGCGGGAGTAACTAAGATTCTCTTGGGGTAGCTTCATGCCTCTTAATAACGATGTGTTGCGAGCCTCGGTGGGTTATGGTTGCTCGGGGACAGGGGGACTTCGGTCCCGCCTGCTCAAGTCGCACTCCTACCTCCTCGTGGTACCGCCGGTAACATACTCCGCTCGCATCAGCGTGGGGCGTATTATGCCCCCGGATGCGATGAGTATGGCTAAATGGAGTGCGGCGCCGAAGGAGCGAAGGACGAAAATCATTAATCGGCTTGCCGACGTAACGGTGGCCTGTCACCTGGCTTGCGAAAAAGGTTATGAATTGACTTACGTTCGGAATGCTATGTAAGAGAAAAACACAAACCGGTGCTACGTTCGATAAAGATAATGAAGCCTCGGACGCGGTGTCTCTCGGTCCCGGAGGCGCCGTGGCGGATTCTTTCGCTCTGGAGGGGACTACTATTGACGACCCGGCTTTGTCCACGCACACGAGTGTTGATATATTGGTACCATTCGTGAGTAATCAGGTTGCCTGCCCTGTATGTCTGGAAGGGGAAACTCACCTTTTCTTTCTATCACTGACGGACTTGGGCAGGCACCTCGAGCAACATCATGAACAGCCCGCATCCAATGGAGATGCCGAGACTGTCGGAATGGCTTTTTGAAGCTTCATGGGGCCAGATGCCACCTGCCCCATTGCAGTGGCCCAAGCCAAAGACCTGATGGCCTTTACAAATGTGAGGCCTGCCCTATGAGCTTTGAAACACAAACAGGGTTGTCCACCCACGAGTGGCATGCGCACCCTGCCCTGTCAAAAGAAGGGGAGCAGACCTCCCAGATAAAAAATGGACGTTTCAGGAGTTGGCCCTCCTGAGGGAGCTCTGTGAGATCTATAAGGATGACAGATACCCAAATAAAATGTTCAGTGAGGTCCTCACCAACAAAACTATACATCAAATTAAATATCAGAGAAGGAAATTGAGATTACTTGGTGAGGATACGAGTTCTCGGGAGGCCATCTAGGTGACAGAGGGAGGGTGCGATCCCGTTGATCCAGGCAATGCGTATTTCGAAGAGCCTGGAGTCAGTGGGAATGATTATGATGAGTGGAGGCTCCAATTGGAGCAAGCAATAATGACACAAACCGAGGTGCCACCAGTTTTAAGGTGGGTCCACATTCGGTTGACGAATATCTGGGTCACTCTCAAGGGAAATAGGGAAGCCGTTGAGAGCGGTATTAACGATTTTATGAAGACAGTCTATGGAGCCATTGAGCTTATAAATAAAGATAACAATAAGAAAGTAATTGATCGAAATAAGATAAGGATTGGTCACCTAAGCAAAAGGAAAAACAGAAACGAAAGAAAAGATACTCATATGCACGTTGCCAGGAGTTGTTCCTGGAGAATCCTAAGAGGTTGGCCGATGCTGTAGTTAATAATCAATCAAAAATCAAGCCTTCCTCCAGCCGGCCAGGGAACCACCTGAAGCCGTGGAAGTAAGGAGGCTCTATGAGGACTTATGGGGCCAGACAGGACCTATTAATGCCCCGGTCCCAGGAAGTAGAGCCTCCGAGCTGTCCTTATGCGAGATCTTCCCGCCGATTGCTGAAGTGGATGTGGCGGAGAAAATAAAGAAAATAAGAAAGAAGGCTGCGGCAGGACCAGATGGCTTTCAGAAAGAGCACCTTCTGATTCCTGGCCTGCCTACCATCTTGGCAAAATTATTTAACATATTATGCTATATTTCTTACTTTCCTTCCGCATGGAAGGAAAATAGAACAACACTAATTCCAAAAGCTAATAAGCTCACCAGCCTGGTTGAGAATTGGAGGCCTATAACAATAGGTCCCATTCTCGGCCGTATTTTCTCCTCCATTATAGACGGGAGGATAAGAAGGGGCATTGTGTTAAATCCAAGGCAGAAAGAATTCACCGCCGAGAGCGGTTGTAAAATAAACATAGACCTGTTGAGCGCTGCCTCGGACTACAGTAAGAAAGAGAAGGGTGGGGGGGGGGATATTCACTATTGTGGATATCTCCAAAGCCTTCGACACAGTGCCCCACTCGGCAATTGAACCTTGCCTGGCGAGGAAGGGAGTGCCGGCCCCCATTGTTGACTTAGTCAGCAACATGTACAAAGGTATTAATACAACAATTAAATCGAGAAATAACATGGGGGTTGAGATCACGATCCTCAGGGGAGTCAAGCAGGGTGACCCCCTGTCGTCGTTGCTCTTTAACTTGTGCTTGGAGTCACTGCTGGAGTCGGTCGAAAAGCAGACCAGTGGCATTAATATTAATGACACAAGAAAGATTCCTGTCCTAGCTTTCACTGATAATGTAGTGCTGGTTGGCGCTGATGAAGGGGAAGCACAATGCCATGTGGATATGCTCAAGGAGTGTTTGAATGGCCTCGGTATGACCATCTCACGGGAGAAAAACCAAACATTTCAAATTGTCTCCAAGAGGGACACCTGGTTCGTTCAAGAACCAAAAATTAAGCTTGGGGAGAACACCATCCCAACTGTTGATCCCGGTGAGGCCTTCAGATACTTAGGCGTCAAGATGGGGCCTTGGAAGGGCATCCACTGTGGCATAATTGTGCCTGAGCTTCTGAGCGTGTTGAGGAGAGTTAGAAAGCTCTCGCTCAAGCCATGCCAGAAGCTCGAATTGATCACGAAATATATATTTCCCCGATACATTTACCACCTGCTCGTGAATCCGCCAGGCGACTGCGTCCTTAGATTGCTGGATAGCGAAATCAGGCAGGAAGTTAAGGCAATTTTTCATCTTATGCCTTCAACTGCCACTGGCTTTTTCTATGCCCCTAAAAGTTGGGGGGGGGGCTAGGATTGCCAAGATTCGAGCACATTATTCGGCACCCTTAAAAGTGCAATAAAAATCAAAGATTCAGCTAACCCAGCGGTCTCCAGCCTGGTTGATGAGCATAGCGAAATGAAGTTAAAGAAAATCGCCAATTCCCTGCGAATAAATTGGCCAGCCTCTATAGAAGATGTGGAAAAAGCCCGAAAAATACTCAAAGCTGCACATATTAAACAATGGGCTGAGCTGAGAAGTCAGGGATAGGGTGTTCTTGACTTCTCAAGGAACCGAACTGACAACGTGTGGCTTGCAGACTATAAGCTGCTCAAGCCATCAAGGTATATCGATGCCCTTAAACTCAGGACCAATACCTTTGGAACTAGATCGGTATTGGCACGGGCCGACAAAAACATAGATGTTGCCTGTAGAAAATGTCGAGCCCAGCCCGAGACCCTTGGACATATACTCGGGCTGTGCCAATACACTAAGGGCCTGAGGATTAAGCGGCATGACGAAGCCAAAATGACCCTTGCTGACAATTTGAGAAAGAAAAACGAAATATTTGTTGAACCTACGCTCAGAGTGGGGGGTAACCTATATAAGCCTGACCTCGTAGTTAAAAACGAGGAAAGGGTTCTCATAGTCGACGGCACCGTCCGCTATGAGAATAAGGATTAACTCTCCAGAGCAGAAAAAGAGAAGGTCAACAAATATAAGTCTTGCCTGGAATATTTAAAGACAAAATTTAATGTCAGCAGGGGGGAAGTGATACCTGTGGTCTTGGGCAGTCGTGGTGCAATAACACCCTTCACGGAGAGAAGTCTCAAGCTGATTGGTATCAATGACCAAGTTATTAAAACATTGGTAATGAATGTATTAAGGAGTTCCATAGAGTTGTGTAACATTTTCTTGGATGACTAAAATGATGACCCAGACTTTTAATTTTAAATTATAAGTGTTAACTATTTATTGAATAATTGTAAGTATGAACTTATTAATACTATTTATTATATACAATGTGTCGTCTACTATTTATTAAATTTGCCGTAATTTTATGATTACAAGGCAAATATATAATTTTAATTTCCTTGCGAGGGGGTTACCTCGGAAGTATGGGCCTCGTTTAGAGAATCCACAGGTTATAGCTAGCATGCCGCAATTAAACGGTTGTGCTGTGGATCCCTGGGGTTTCATAGTTGCTCGGGAGCAGGGGGACCTCGGTCTCGTCTGCCCAAGTCACACTCCTACCCCCTCGTGGTACCGCCGGGAACATGTGCGCCGCGTCGGCGTGGGGAATAGTCCCCAGGATGCGGCGTTCATGGCTAAACGGAGTGTGGCGCAGAAGGAGCGAGAGACACACAATTAATCGGCTTGCCGATCAACGGTATTTTACCGTGAAAGATGAAAATGTCAACTCATGATAGGAACTTGTTCCTGTGGTGTCTGGTAACGACTGGCATGTTTAAGGCTAGCGATTTGGAAATATTCGGACCGATGCAAAGGAACAAATTAAATTGTTAAAATTCGATAAAAACATTGAAGCCTCGGACGCAGCGCTTCTCAGTCCCGGAAGCGCTGTGGCGGACTTATCCGCTCCGGAGGGGACTACCGGTGACGACGTAGGCATATCCCCGGTTACGATTTTAGTCCCATTAATGGGGAATAAAATTGCTTGTCCGGTCTGTGAAAGGAAGGAAGTTCACCTTTTTTTTATGAACTTAACTGACTTGGACAAGCACCTTAATGAGCATCATTTAGAAGTCCCCATTAATTGGGGTTGTCGGCTATGCGGAAGGTGCTTCCGAAAACTTCATGGGGTAAGGTGTCACATTCCTAAATGCAGCGGCAGTACGCAAATCAGTGAAGGTCGCTTTAGGTGTGGCGCTTGCTCCATGAGTTTTGAATCCGAAAGGGGTCTATCGACCCACGAACGACATGCGCACCCTGCTGTAAGAAATATTAAAAGAAGGGGAACGGACCCCCCAACAGTGGCAAGTGGTGGAGCATGGAAGGCAGAGGAGGTTGCCCTCCTGAAGGAGCTTGATGCGATCTATACAGATCATAGGTTCCCCAATGTTGAAATCAGTAGGATATTGACTACAAAGACTGCTGAACAAATTAAATATAAGCGCAAGGCTCTAAGAAATATCGAAATAGAAGGGGACCTTCAGGAGGAAGCCTCTACGACAGAGGGCGGGTGCGATCTCGGCGAACCATTCATGGAGTTAGAAAACCAAGACCGGATTATTAATAATGATGGAATTGTTCGCGAATGGCAGCAATGCCTTATTAACGAGATCGAAAAGCCAGCCGAGGTGCCCCCGATATTAAGGGAAGTATATTCTCGGTTGAGCAAAATTTGGGATAACAGGAAAAACAATGTGGAAGCACTGAAAGCAGAATTAGATAAGTTTTTAATTGAACACCTCTATGGAGCTCTAAGAGATAAAAGGGGAAGCCCAAAAGCAGCCTACAGAAGGAAAATAAAGCAGCCAAAATAACGAAAAAATCAAAAAAGGCAGTAAGGAATTACAAAAAGAAATGTTCCTATGCACGTTGTCAAGAAGTGTACAACGAATGTCCAAAGAAGTTGGCCGATGCCATCGTTAACACCGACATGAGCTACTAAGAACCAGCCAAACCACCGCCAGAGGCAGAAGAGATCAGAAGGCTATACAATGATCTATGGGGGAGAACTGGCCCCACGATTATCGAAGTATCAGAGAGGAGCGAACCAGAGCTGCCACTGGGTGATTGCTTCGGGCCGATTACTGTCGGGGAAGTTGAGGACAGGATTAAGAAATTCAGGAAGAAGTCTGCGGCAGGACCAGATGGGCTGCAAAAAGAAAATCTATTGATACCAGGCCTGTCCGCAATACTCGCCAAATTCTTCAACATGCTATGGTTTAGTGCCTATTTTCCAACCTTATGGAAAGAGAATAGGACTCCGTTAATACTTAAGCCCAACAAAAGTTCTAGCAGTGTTGAGAATTGGCGACCAATTACCATCAGTTCTGTCCTGAGTAGAATGTTCTCGTCGATCCTCGATGGGCGACTCCGGAGTGGTATCGCCCAGAATGTAAGGCAAAAAGGATTTACATCCGAAAGCGGATGTAAACTGAATATCGCGTTGATGAATGCAGCTCTAGATCATTGTAAAAGAGATCGAGGAGGGGTGTTCACAATTGTGGACATCTCCAAAGCCTTCCATACAATTCCACATTCAGCCCTAAGACTTTGCCTGGCGCGGAAGGGCGTACCGACCCCTATTAACGACATAATTGTCGAAATGTATAATAGATGTAAAACAATTATCATGGCAAAGGATAATATAGGGGTCGAGGTTGAGATCCTCAGAGGGGTTAAGCAAGGTGACCCATTGTCACCACTGCTATTTAATCTGTGCCTCGAGCCGCATTTAGAAAGAATCAACACAAAGACCGGTGGCGTTAAAATTAATGAAAGAACCAGAATACCTGTACTGGCCTTCGCCGATGACATTGTCTTACTCGGTGAAAACGAGAGGGAAGCGCAGTGCCAAGTGGACGAGATCCACAGTTACCTGGAAAATATCGATAAATAAGAGCCGAACGTTCCAGGTAGTAACAAAGAAAGACACCTGGTTCATCAAAGACCCAAAAATCAAAGTTGGCTCTAACAAAATACTAGAAGTTAACCCAGAGGAAGCATTCAGGTACCTGGGCGCAAAGATTGGACCTTGGAAAGGTGTCCACTGTGGCATAGTTGTGCCTGAAATTCTGAGCATGGTGAGGAGAGTCGGCAAACTCTGCTTAAAACCATGCCAGAAGATAGAATTTTTAACGAAATACATATTCCCTCGATTTATTTATCAGCTATTAGTAAATCCACCAGGAGACGGTGTCCTAAAGGTTATGGATAGCGAGGTCAGGCAGGAGATTAAAGTAATCCTGCACTTAGTACCATCAACAGCCACCGGATTCTTTTACGCTCTTAAGAATTTTAGAGGCCTAGGGTTACCGAGATTTGAGCACATAATAAAACTCGGTACCCTAAGGAGCGCATTAAAAATTAAAGAGTCAAAAGATCCAGCGGCGGCAAGTTTGGATAAATTGGCCGGCCACTTTAGAGGACATCGAAAAAGCCACCAAAAGACTGAAAGGCGAACATATAAAACAATGGGCTGAGCTTAGAAGTTAGGGACAAGGAGTGGCTGACTTCGCAAGGGAAAAACTTGGCAACGTGTGGCTGCGAGAGCACAACTTATTGAAACCTTCTAGGTTTATTGATGCCTTGCGATTCCGAACCAACACCTTTGGCACCATAACTACACTAGCACGAACTAAAAAAGATATGGATGTAACGTGCAGAAGGTGCCATGCCCAACCGGAGACCTTAGGACATGTCCTAGGGTTATGCCAATTTACCAAGGGCCTCAGAATCAAGAGGCATGATGAAGTTAAAACCTTTCTGACGAATAAACTCAGAGAATTAAATGAGGTGTTTGTCGAGCCTACTATAAGAGTAGGAGGTAATCAATATAAACCGGCCCTCGTCGTCAAAAACGAGGAACGGATTCTCATAGTCGATGTCACAGTCCGCTATGAGAATAGAGATTACTTCCAGAAAAGAAAAGGTCGACATTTCAATGCTGCATGGTTACTTGCTGCTGCTGACGAAACCGTTATAGTTTTCTTCATTAGTTCTGGAAGTAATAGGAAGTGACGCTTTTTTTTATTTTCCAATCTTTCTATTCTTGTTCATTTTTTCTTTGCACTTGCACGATATATTTTATACTATATGAACTCTTGTCTATTGTGCGCTCTCATTATCTGTCATTTTGCTGTTCGCTCCCCTGTCCGACTCTTATTAAAAAAAAAATCACGCTTTCCCTCTCAATGCGGCCCCTGCCTGACTGGCTACATCGCCGAAAATCTTGTTACAGGAGAAGTGGCATTATTTTGTAGAACAACTGACGCTCAACAAGATATATTCGTAGTAGTAAAACTGATTATCTACTCAGCAATTGGAACATTCCTATTTGGTATAATAGCTGTTTTTGTTATATTACTTTTTAAAAGATGAAGATCAAAGTGGCAAAGAAATATGGTAAAACCGAGCGATGAACTTTGCGTGATGGAATCGCCTGCCCCGCAATTGCAAAATAGTCCTTTCATTAGATAGATTTGGTATACGATTATGACCTTGGCAACGGAAATGGACACGAGAATGGAAGAACCAATTGATGACGACCTTGACAACGGAAATGGAAATGGGAAAAGAGGAATGGATTTGTGTCGAATTTGGCTATATCCCCGGACTACTGTATTTTGTTAATTAATATGGACAGGCTAACTAGAAAGAAAAAAATTATGGCCACGGGGTTTCGGAGCCCCCAGACTCGGTCGGTGTTGCGCGTGGTGCCTCCATAGGCTCGCCCCGACGGTCATCACACGACTGGGCGCGGAACGACGAGAGGATGGCCGGTCCCAGGGCCACCTCTGGCGCGGTAGAAACAATCGGGTACGAAAAGCAAGGAGAGAAAGGTCCGGTAAGAAGAGAGGTAGCTGGACAGGATAGTGAAATGGATGCCGGAAATTCTGAGCGTGGTGAGAGGAGTCAGAAAGCTCTCTCTGAAACCATGCCAGAAAATCGAATTAATAACGAATTACATCTTCCCTCGTTACATCTACCATCTGTTAATGGTCCACCAAGCGACGGTGTCTTGAAATTGTTGGACAACGAATTCAGGCAAGATATTAAGGCCATATTTCATCTAGTGCCTTCGAAAGTTACTGGTTTCTTCTAGACTCCTAAAGCTAACGGATGATTAGTGTTACCGAGGTTTGAACATATTATCAAATTCAGTACCATAAAAAGTGCAAGTAACCTTAAAAACTCAGTGTATCCAGCTGAGGCAAGCTTAATAAGTGATGGAGAGGAATTGCAGTTAAAGAAAATCGCTAACTCCCTAATTATCAATTGGCCGGCCACTTCTGAGGACATAGAGAAGGCCAGAAAAGGCCCAAAAGAAAATACATTAAGGGGGTATTCTGGTCTAGAAATTTAAAAAAATTGAAAATTTTTCATATTTCCAAAGTTTAGACGTTCAAGAATATGCCCTTAAAAGGATTTTTCAAAATTTCAATTATTTTATGAGTTACAGCCATTTTTGTGACGCAGCATCTGCTTCGGTCCGACCGGGACCAATGTGCAATAAACGGTAGACGCTGCCCGAGTACCTACGTATGAAAACCCTCATAAAATCATTACTGTATTTTATACCTTTTTTAAGGTATTTTTAATTCAAGGCCAAAAATACGTATTTTGTCGGAATTTTTTCGTTTTAGTACTTATTTCAAGTTAGTTTTTTGCCAGCCTTCAAGCAACCTGTACGTGCTAACTCTGACAGCGTTTTATAAACATTTAAAGTAAAAATTGTTTTATATATTGAGATTTTAAAGTAAAATGGATAAAAAACATTCAAAATTCTGCTCTGAACGAGCATGCAGAGTGAAGAAGAGAAGATTTTCGGGTAATCAATTGAATCAAGAAGATACCAGTTTCACTCTTGCATCTGTAGTAAAACTGAGAAGTTCGCAGAATGAAGAAGTTTTAATTAATAACAATTACGGCTATTGTATTTTAGAATTTTTCTCCGTTTTTACTACATTTCATCGTTAATTCCGTGTTCTACATGTAAGGTATTAAATTTTTTCGTAAAGCTACTCGTGGGTTGGGGTTTAAAATTGCTATACAATGCGGGTGTGAGGAAAATTGCCGGAAACTTGTCTCGAAACTTTAAACGCGTTTTTCTCTGTGGCCGTAATCGTGTCCGAACTAGGTGAAAAGAGAATGAGCGTTTCGTCCCGGGACTACCGGTGGACTCGTCAGTAAGGCTATGCCCGGTAGTCCCTGCCTTAGACGTAGAGGGAGTCTCGCTAGGTGCGGTATTTGTATTATGTGCCCAAATATTCGACCGCTAGCGAGATAGACAGACTCGTTGTCGTCGTAGCCATCTGGTGTTGGCGGTCGGTACGCGCGGATCGCCCGGGAGGTGTTGCGCCGCGTTGATGCCTCGACCTGTCGATGTCCTGTTGATACCGATCCGCCACAGAACCCTCAGGATAAGTCTAAAGCGAAGAAATATTTCGTATTTCCTAGTTGTGAAAGTATATCGTCAATGTCAGGTAGTGATCTTAACGGAAGTCAGGGGATCGATCAACTCGTGGTGTCGATTATCATAATCGTAACGGGAATTGATGCCTCGACCTGTCGGCGATTTTTAATTTGGTCTGAATATTCCTTATATACTCTTCTATCGTTCAGAACACGCTCAGCTCAAAATCTTTAATATTACAATTTTTTAAACGTTCGGAATTGTCAAAAAAACGTGCGAAATAAGAAATTTTTTTTTCAAACGGCCGTCATTTTGTGAAAAAATGTTGTATAGACTTTTCCAAGGTTCAGACGGTAGCGGCATCCATACTAATTAAGAATCCGTTCGCATTTTTTGTTTCAGATGACCAGAAGGGTTGATACTATGCACGCCACGACACCCCATTTTTTTGGCAACACCCACTTTGCCAGCTCATAACTTTTTAAATATTGAGTTATAAATAAACAAATGCTAAAAAGAAGGATAGCAAAAACATTTTTTGTTTCGTTTGTACAGAGCTTCAAAAATCGCCCGAAATTCATGCCTCTAGACCAGAATACCCACTTAAACAGTGGTCGGAATTGAGAAATCAGGGTCGTGAAGTAAAGGACTTCTCAAGCACGTTTGGGCGGCGTTTCGAAGCCCAAACATCATGCTAGTCGCTTCGAAGAGACCGAAAGGGGTAGTAATCGCTGTTTTCGGCACGTCTTCCGGCGCGATCGGAATTTGATGGTAAGCACGCACCAGATCGATTTTGGAAAAGATGTGCTTACCATGTAAGTTCTGCGCGAAATCCTCGATGTGTGGCGGCGTATATCTGTCCGGAATCGTGCGGGCATTCAACGCCCGGTAGTCGCCACACGGTCGTATCCCTCCGTCCTTCTTCGGTACGATGTGCAAGGGTGATGCCCACGGGCTTCGCGATGGGCGCATCACTCCTTGGTCTATCATTATTTCGAATTCCGCCTTAGCCTGCATGAGTCGATCGGGGGCTAGGCGGCGTGGTTTCGCGTGGACGGGGGTTCCGGGTGTCGTGCAGATATAATGCTGCACACCATGTTTCACAGAACTACGCCGGAAAACGGGTGGTCGCGTTAGCGCGGGAAATTCCGCTAACAATTTATGGTACTGCGATTCCCCGTAGATGGTCCTAATAGATCCGATATCGGTCGTCGCTGTAAAACCTCTCGTGGACAACTGCGTGGTCTTGTCCAACAATCGCTTATTCCGCGGGTCGACGAGTAACCCGTAGTGGCTCAAAAAATCGACGCCGATGATAGGCGTTTTTACGTCGGCGATTACGAAACGCCACTTAAAGTCTCGACGCAGAGCCAGATCGAGGGACAAGGTGAGAGTCCCATACGTCGCTATACGGGTTCCGTTCGCTGCGAATAGTTCATACGCGCTCTTACTCGCATGACCTCTTACTCTATTGCGCGGAAAAACGCAGGTGTCCGCACCTGTATCAACTAAATAAGCGATACCGGATCGCTGGTCTCTTATGAAAACGCGGCGGGTCGTCAAGCCGTCATCGTTCGCCGCATTTACGGACGGCTGCTCTCGTTTCCCTGCTTCCATCGACAAGGAGACCTACATTTTCGCGCGCGTTCGCGATACAGATCGTGATAATAACATAAGCCGTTTCGGGAACGCGAACGGCGACGACGTCTCTTCGGCGAACGCGAACGAGAGCGCGCTCGTCGATGGGCGGAAATGCTCAACGCGCTAATTTTCGAATTCAGCTGGAGTATCCCATCGCGTATCGCACTCAACATATTGTGTGATGAGTCGACGTGTACCTCAGGCATACTCACTGCTGTGATGCTGTGCTCGTGCTGCTTGCTTCCGGAACAGGCTTCCTCCACTCTGTCCGCGGCCTGGATAATCTTCTCCGGATTGGTGTCGTCTATGACCGCCAAAACTCGCCGTACTCGCTCGGGAAGCCGATTCTTCCACAGGTTCAAGACGAACTGCTCCGTCGCAAAGGGACTGGCCAGCTTCTTTAGGTCGTGGTAAAACTGGGACGGCTTGCGATCGCCCATTACTTCGTTTTCCACAAGCCTCTTCACCCGTTCACAGTCGGATTCTGCCAGACTCTGAATCAGCACCTCTTTTAATCGTTCATATTGCCTGTCGCCGGCGGACTCTAAATCAACATGTTCCAAACGCTCCAGGTACTCTGGTTCAAGGCACCCGTACAGGATGAGAACCTTATCCACATCTCTTTCTATTCCTGCGGCCTCGAAGTGTTTCTCCAATATGTGAAACCAGAAGGATATCTTCTGAGGGTTCAACGGAGGCGGGCGGATTGATTGCAGGGCCATACATGGAACGTTCTGCTTCGACATCGTCAGATCACGTCGGGGTCACCAATGTGGAGGATGGATGAATTCAAAAAGTCGAAAATAATTATAATTTATTTTAATTCAATAAATATATCAATTCACACTTTTTGTCACAGATAAAATAATTTAAGTGCTCGAGGAACTCGATGGATACGTATATGCCTGATTGCTGAATCACTGATCAATTAATTCTATCGTGCTTGCGTCTCGTTATTTATACTGGTCGGGGGATAACCGGAAAATTTAAACTTGACAACGTTTGACAGTTGAAGGTAGCGGCGACATTGTTTTGTTCGGAGTTCGTCGCTCCTCAACGTACCTATGACCTAACGGTCTTGCTGCTCCAAAACAAAACAACAACAGGATTTGAACTGACCTGCTCGCGTGCCGCTACACCCCTATTATCTTAACCGAAATCAGGGGATCGATCAACTCGTGGTGTCGATTACTATAATCGTAACAGGAATTTACGACTCCCGTTGACGTCTCTCCTCGCGATTGCGTCTCCCCGCGAATGGTCGAAAATACACAGTTAATGATTGAATTTAAGTCGCTACAAAAGTGGTACTTTTCTACAATATTGTTTTTCCTTTTTTCAAGAGAAGAGTGCGAGAACGAGTGTACTGAATGCGGTGTGAGCGTTGGCTGAAATAACTGGTTTTGTTATTCGATATTACTGTACAAAAAATATCTAAAACCTATAAATGGTATATAATGGCTAAATATATATTGAGCATGAACCCAGACACTTATATTCGAACCAATTTGGCTTTTCTGTTTAAATCAAATCGGGTAACCGTACGTCAGGATCAGCCTTAATAGAAGTTTGTAGAGGAATATTTTCATTTCATCATTTAGTTGTTTGCAGTAGATTCATGTGTTTGTTCGATTTAAAATCCAAATGTATATCTAAATAGCGAACGACTTTTTTTGTGAGGAATGGATATGTTGCTATTGTATCGTAGATGTCCTGTAGGCGGAATTTTTGTTTGCATCTGACATTTTGGAAATGTACGGCCCGAATAGAATTGTTTTGAATTTGCTTATATTAATTTGTGATTTCCAAATTATATTTGTATTTATTACGTGGCGTGGAAAGCTTTCGAAGCTTAAAAAAATAAATTCAGCCAGAATGTGTTGCATGCCCTCTCTAAATCTATGAACACCGCTTCGACCCAATCACTCGCGTCTCTTGCCCAAGAGATATATGATGAATTTTGTAATTGCATGTATCGTTGAATGTTTGAATTTGAAGCCAAATTGCGTGTCCGGAATTAGGTTATTTTCAATATATATAGTGTTATTTATCATAGATTCGGATATTTTATTAATGTTGGGTAAGAGGCTAATTGATCGGTATAGCTGGCAGGATCACTGTTGCTTTTCCTTCTTTTTTTAATGCTACTGCCTTTCTTGTTTTCCAGAATGGAGAAATATTTGGCGTTTAGGAAATTGTTATATATTATGTTGCAGGAGTAGATGTGTGAAAGATGTGTAAAGGTGGTAGGTAGGTTCTTTTAAATCTATGCTACCAAACTCGATAATTTTTTATTGTTCAGTTTTTTGAAGGTTAAATCTAACCGATTTCAATTCAATCTCTGAGTTATACTCACAGACTAATATACAATCCACTTTAAAAGTCGTGAATCGCTCAGTACTAACAACACGACAAGCAGATTAAATCTTAATGCCACAAAGGAACTTTGGAATATATATAAATCTAAATCATAGTTATTTCCAAATTTCTATTTAAATTGGAATTGCTAAAATCCGTCACATTCCTATTTGGTAATGAGCCCAAAGCATAACACTCACTTCGGGACAAATTGTTTACTACATCCTCCAAATAGATTAATAAGAGGGCAGTTATATGGTCTAACAAATCTGTAAATATACCTCAACAATGGTTGCAATTATCGTATATGATTTTTACATAGGATAGTATTTCTTTTTTGCTTTTAAAAATACAGATTAATATGGATATAATTGAATGTAAATAATCATAGTTTCTTTTCGCTTGTTCCAATAATTAATCACGTTGTTCTCATGATAGTTGCGCATCAACAAATATCGAGAGAAATTTCAGACTTGACAACTGTTTTCTTTCTTGGTGAATACTCCAATAACTTTTTCTATACCTTGTCACTCGGTCAGGAAATTCTGTAATCTCTTTCAATATTATTGAAGCATCCATCTAGTCAGGAGATCTTTGCTTTTTTTGGGTAACAAATATTAATTCGCCAATCTTTGTATTTTCACGGAGGCCTGCCTTTTGTCGTTTACCACGTTCCTATAAATTAGTGAAAGATTTCGTTGTCTGTCCAGGTCGAGATATTGCAACGGGTACTTTTACTTTTCTTAGAGTCAACTTTCGTATCTTATTTTGAAAACCTGTTCCTTATAACTTATAAACAACCATCTACGTTCAAATTCATATTTTATGTAAGATATTTTATGCTGAAACGCTCGGCGTACGTCTTTCGAATAATTTCGAATTCTTCTGGTTGAGCAAAATGTTTTCGAGATACTTAAATTCTTTTATGAATGTTTTCATCTGTGCGTTGCAGCAATATATCAAATAATTGTTTCCGCGTCATCGGTTTAATTCCCGATGGGCCTGTTACGCCGGACGACCCTCTACCTAGACCAGGCCACACATCGCGGGCAAGATGGCAGCCAGATGTTTTCGGATCCTTACTGAGCACCCTCAATAGTCTCAAGTAGCCTCCATAAATCTCAGGAATTTCCTAGTCGAGGTCCTTCAAACCCATCAAACATCTGTTTTCCGAATCATTTCTAAAGACTATTGTCTACTACGGCTTGACCAGGGAAAGTTAGTTTTTCTCCCGCACGATGCAACTTTCCTCCTACTAGCAACTTTCTATCGAGGACGGTTAAGACCCTTCCTAGTCCACCAACCTTCGTCTATCCAATCAGAAGCAATGTATATTGCCCTCACTGTCCTGACCAAAAAGGTCATGAACAAATCCGATGGTCCCGTGCGCTGGACACACCCATCGCTAGTTTTCCTCCGCCACAGCATCATCACCGAACCTCACTGATTTTCCATCTTTCAAACAGTCAACATCCCTTGACCGGGTTTATACCCGTAGATCAGTCACTTACTTATCTTGTATATATGGTCAATACCACTAGAGAAAGACTAATAACAGATTTGATAATTCAAGCTGAAAGCTCAATTTATGATCTTCGTTTTCAATTCGATGAAATATCCAATGCTATAAATATGGAAAAAGCAGGAATTCTTAGTCCTCAAATTATCGATCATGTACTATTCACTGAAAATTACAAGAGAGCACTAGGGCACTGCCTTTACAATACAGCATTAAAACCGAAATATGAAAATTATCAATTTATACTAGTGTAGCGGCACATGAGTCAGAGGACGATGCGTTCTCATGTTGTTCTTTTGCCTTGGGACATTGACATCGCCTTGACGCACGAAACGTAACGACCAATCAAGGACGCCAGTTCGAAACAAACCTATTTAACGAATTATGCCGGTTGCTACCGATTCTAGTTACTACATATGCTTCCTTCAGCATCCCAGCTTTAATATGAATCGGCAGGTTACCGGTAAGTATGGTATACACAGCGTCGCATGCGAAACAGTCCAATACGCCGTGATCGTAATGCACAGGGCTGTTCTCTGCGCTCTTATTGGCGTCTTCCTATTCTTCTCTATGTCCACAGCACTCGCCCACACCGGTGCACCATATAACACTATGGACTGCCAAACATTATAATAAAGCCTGCGCGCCACATTAGGTGGTCCATTTATATTAGGTAAGATGCCCCTAAGGGCTCCCGTCAAAACGTCCGCCTTCGCGCACACCGCCTCGACGTGCTTGTCAAATTTTTTACGTGTATCTAAAATCACTCCCAAATATCTGATAGATTCTACAGATCTTACGATCGCGTCACCCACACTAATACTAACGACTCGCGGCACACGCATTCCAGTTATGAGCATGATCTCCGTCTTGTCCATGATCAACGTAAGGCCAACACTCGCGCACCAATCACACACAATCTTCAACAGACCATTCATTTTCGCACTCACACCCTCATTTCTTCTGACAGCACACGTGATCGCCAGGTCATCTGTGAACGTTGTTGCCTTCACCATTACCATGCTGTCTAACCTATCCAGCAGCCGGTCATATACCAGGTTCCACAAAAAGGCCCCAAAACCGAGCCCTGCGGCACGCCAGCCGCAACCTCGTACTGCACCGTACCAAACTGGTTACTAATCACAATTCTTCTACCAGTCAGGTACTCCACCACCAGTCCCCTGACCTTCCAAGGCAGCTTCCTCCTTGTCGCTTTCTTCCGTCATAACATAGGAGCGACAGGTCAGTAAAAGTCCATGTTTAAATCCAGTTTCACATCCAGTCAAGATCACATTAAAATCCAGTTTCCATCCAGTCTAGATCGAGTCTATATCATCAGGAGTGTCAACTCTACTTCTTCTCCTTGCGCTCTAGTCTATATTCAGTCAAATCTCAGTCAGTCTAAGTCAAAGGCTAGTGCAAAGAACATCAAGAGCCAGAGGTCCAGCAAGAAACTACAAGTGGAACACATACATCATAATCGTCAACACGAAAGGAATCGCAGGTCGTACTCGTTCGTAATTGTCACTTCACATACGCAATCATGAATACACTGAAGTTGTTGGAGCATTCAAATATATGTCGGAGATGAAAGGAAACCGGAGCCGTTCCTTTGAAATTTTGCGAAAATCCTCTAATACTTTAGCCTAGATTCTATCACAGCCGTAATTAAGCAAAAGTTTTAATCAGTCTGTTATTCGTGCGATCGCCTTGGAAGGTCACACATCGAGAAGTTTATACCGAGTGTCCCAGCAATAGTCTTTTGTACTTAAAAAAATATCCTACGCTTAGTAAAGAGTTATCCCGTTGACCGTGGATTCGTTATCGAACCCAAGAACATTATCAATTGCATCTTGCGTGTCTAAACACCACGGTTGTTCGTTAAACTTTGTAAAAGTCATTTTTGTACATGTAAATATAATCTCTTTTGTACCATACGATGGCTAATTCAAATGAAGAACCCTGTTACGCGCCCTAAATTCTAACGATAACCCGACATATATAATAACCTGTTAACATCAGTGTTATATTCAATCAACTACCCTTATTATCCCACAAGAAATAAGGGATCGAACGATTCGTGGCGTCGATTATTCAAATCTTAATGGGAATTTACGACTCCCGCTGGCGCGCTTCTTTGAGATTGCGTCTCTCCGCGAACGTGCGAATTTACAAACACCACAGCACCGAAAAGCGCGACGTAATAATATCGCCTGGTGTTCAAAACGAACAAAGCGAAGGTGACTCAAGAATTCATTACACCACGCGCGCGGGCAGGAAAGTTCGCTTTCCTGATCGTTTCCAAGCAGGCCTTAGATAAGTTAATACATAGATCCACCTGCGACATAAATATATAAAAAAACGTTATCACTAGTGAGGGGGTACTGTAGCGGCACTCGAAAGCAAACTTTTCAACGGTTTCTGTCCCGTGGCTCACTACACAAAGACCCTATCCTTCGGACAAAATGATTGCCAGATACCGATACAGTTCGCTGTTGAGCGCCGAAGCGTGCAGACCTGTGTCTAGTGCTCCGTAAAGTTCGTAAAAAACACGTGTTGCCCATCCGTCGAAAGTGAACACAGCCAAGCGTTTCCTATCCTTTAGAGAGAGAAAAAAAAAAAAAAATCCTACGCTCCTAACCTCTATCCAAATACTAGCCTCATAGCCTCACGACTAGTTATTCAATTTTGAATCAACTAGCTCGATGATGGCCCAGGAATCACGACCAGGCTCTCCTGAGCAAATTCATAATTGCCCCACGTTACCTCCTCCGTGGCAAAAGTGCATCAGGTCTCCTCGTACCAATGACGCCAAAAATTCCAAGAAGCGCAAAATAGAAGTACCAAAAACAAACGCAAACGCCAACGAACAGTCAACAAGTAAAGTGTACACTTACAACAGATTTGCCGTATTGGAATCCGCAAACGACTCCATGGATATCGCTGACCCACCATCAAATCAACACACCCAAAGAAACTCCCCTCCCCCACCAATATTCGTTGATGATGTCATCGACATACAAACGATGATCAAGTCCATAGAGAGGGATATCTCCGAAGAGGACTATAATCTAAAAACCATCAACAACAAAGTAAAAATCCTGCCGACAAACCCTGATGCGTACAGAAGACTCATCAAACTTCTCAAGACCTTGAACGCCAACTTCCACACTTACCAGCTCAAACAAGAAAGACCCTTCCGAGTGGTTCTACGCAACATCCACCACTCAGCAGACATAGATGAACTCAAATCCGAACTCCTGAAACTCGGCCACGAAGTCATCAACGTCAGTAACATAAGGCATAGAATCTCTAAAGACCCGCTATCCTTATTTTTATAGACATTAAACAAAAGCCCAACAACAAGGAAATATACAACATCAGTCGACTGATGAACTCAATAGTAAAATTCGAACCACCGCTTGTTAAAAAAGAGATAGTGCAATGTAAAAGATGCCAAAGGTACGGACACACGCAGAAATACTGCAACCATACTTTCCGCTGCGTTAAATGTGCAGGTACACACCCCACCGACCAGTGCACTAAATCACCGGAATCCCCAGCGAAGTGCATCCACTGTCAAGGGGACCATCCTGCTAATTACAAAGGCTGCTCAGCCTACAAAACCCTGTACTCAAATAAGTACCCTAAACTCAGGGCAAAAGAAACAACCAACCTAACACCCAGTCCTCCTAAATCCACAACTACTTCAATTCCCCTCACCAATCAAATACCCAGTCCTCCTAAATTCGCTACTACTTCAACCTCCTACGCCCAAGCAGTACAGGGAATCCAAAATAATCCGAATAGCCACAACGACCATTCTCAACATAGTGTCCCCAATTCACCAAACACAGACAGCGTTTCTAGACTTGAAAAGCTAATAGAAAAACAATCAGAGCAAATAAATAATTTGCTATCACTATTAACACTCATCATGGATAAATTAATACGCCCCGACGCAAAATAAAACTAAGACACTAAGCTCTTTGGAATGCCAACGGTCTAGCTCAACACAAATTTGAACTAGAACTCTTCCTTAAACAGCGGCAAATCGACGTAATGCTCGTATCGGAAACCCACTTCTCCGACAAAAACTATATGAAAATAAACGGTTATAAATTCTACCATACCCAACATCCCAGCAGAAAGGCCCACGGCGGTACCGGAATCATAATCAAATCCAGCATCAAGCACTACGAACTTCCATCATTCCAGAAAGACTACCTCCAAGCAACAAACGCAGCAATATAAGACTGCCATGGTACAATCACCACTTCAGCAGTATACTGCCCTCCCAGACATTCCATCGCCAAAGAAGACTTTGACAACTTCCTTTACACCCTGGGCAGTAGATTCATAGCTGGAGGAGACTATAACGCCAAACATACCCAATGGGGCAGCAGACTGGTTACAGTAAGAGGCAAAAATCTCTTAAACAGCATAATAACCAACAATCTCAACGACCTCACCACATACGAACCCACATACTGGCCCACTGACACTAAGAAAATACCTGACCTTCTATACTTCTTCATAACTAAAAATATCTCGCCAAGATACGTCCAAATCAACTCCTCCACTGATCTCTCTTCTGATCATTCCCCCGTAATAGCAACAGTCAGTTCAACAATAATCGAGAATACACCCAACGGCTCTATACATAACCAAATCACCAACTGGCAGCTCTTTAGAGAAGTCTTTAATCACTCAACTTCAGCCTTAACTTCACTAAAAACTAATGAAGAAATCGAAGCAGCCACGGAATACTTAAACATGAGCATAATAAACGCTATCCGCTCCTCCACACTGACTGAGACGTCTATCTGCAAACACGTACATCCCAACTACATATTAAAAAAAATAGCAGAAAAACTTAGACTAAGAAGAGTTTGGCAGACCCATAGAACACCGGACGACAAACGCAAATTAAACAACGCAACTAGAAAACTGACCAAAATTATAAAAAACTATAAAAATGACTGTTTTCATAGATATCTCGCCAACTTGTCTTCCACAGCTGACACCAACTACTCCCTATGGAAGGCTTCCAGGAAACTCACGCGCCCCCCGCACATAATCCCTCCGCTCCGCCGCCCACAAGGTGGATGGGCGCGTAGCCCTATAGAAAAAGCCAACCTGTTTGCCAAACACTTGTCAAAAGTATTTAAACCCCACCCCTCCAAAGCTGCCGCGGACATCACTGATTACCTGCACTCCCCTTTCCAAATGTCTCCTCCAATTGAACCCTTCACTTCTGCAGAGATCATAGACTCAATCAATAGCCTAAACCCTAAGAAGGCAGCAGGGCACGACCTAATAGGCAACAAAGCAATCAAGGAACTCCCCAAAAAAGGGATAGCACTTATCACATCAATCTTCAACGCTATTCTTCGCCTTGAATACTTTCCCAAGGCCTGGAAAACCTCACTGATTACCCTCATCCCTAAACCCGGTAAACCGATACATGAAACAAGTTCCTATCGCCCAATCAGTCTCCTACCTACCCTGTCTAAACTGTTCGAGAAGATACTAACGAATCGACTCCTTCCACTCCTAGAGGATTTGAAAACACTCCCAGATCATCAATTCGGCTTTCGGAAACAACATTCAACAGTAGAGCAAATCCATCGCATAACCCACATGATCAGCCAAACCCTTGAAAAGAAAAAATATTGCTCAGCGGTATTCCTAGACATACAGCAGGCATTCGACAAAGTATGGCACGAAGGACTACTTTACAAACTCAAAAAAATACTACCACACCCCTACTATTCCATCCTAAAGTCCTACCTAAACAACAGGCAATTTATGGTTAAATGCCTAGACGCCACTTCCGCAACATTCCCAATAGAATCTGGCATACCCCAAGGTAGTGTCCTCGGACCCCTGCTATTCTCCATCTACACTGCCGACTTACCGATATCAACTGAGATAACAGTAGCAACATTTGCAGACGACACAGCGCTATTAGCCTCCCACGCTGACCCGGTAATTGCCTCATCCAATCTCCAACGATGTCTCGACACTATGGAAAAGTGGTTTCATAAATGGGGCTTCAAAATTAAAGGAAAAAAATCCTCACATGTAACCTTCACGCTCCGTAAACAAACCTGCCCCCAGGTCACCATCAACAACACAATAATTCCTAGCAAGGACTCAGTCAAATACCTGGGCATGACCCTGGACAGGAGACTTACTTGGAAAAACCACATTTCAGACAAAACGAAGCAATTAAAGGAAAAATTAAAAAAATTCTACTGGCTCACAGGCCGACGCTCCAAACTAAACCTACAGAACAAAATTACCCTCTACAAGACCGTAATAAAACCTGTCTGGACCTACGGAATCCAACTATGGGGAACAGCAAGCAACTCCAACATTGAAATACTTCAACGCTTTCAATCGAAAACGCTAAGATCATTATTAGATGCACCGTGGTATGTAACCAACGAAACAATCCATCGAGATCTCAAGATACCCACAGTCAAAGAGGAAATAGCAAAACACAGTGATAGATATAGCAAAAGAGTCAACAAACACAGAAATCCCCTAATCACTGGACTACTTGATACATCGAACCAGACTCGCAGACTGAAGAGACATTACCCGCTAGACCTAAACGCTAGATTCAATTAGTTATTTAAATTAAGTAATATTTACTTATTTATAATACTTACTTACAAATTACACGTATCTATAATAAGTATTAACTTATTATAAATAATCAGCCATGTCACTGCGCCACGCCAGAAAAATTACTGAAAATTCTCAATGTAAGAATTGATCGTAATTTCAATAAAGAAAATAAAAAAAATCCTTACTGCGTACCCTCAATAATCTTAAGGACCCATCACAAATCTCAGTAATTTGCTAGCTAAGGTCCTTCAGACAGAACAAATATCTTTGTTTCTAAATCATTTTCTGTAGATTATTGTCTACTACGCCTTGACACGGGAAAGTTAGTTTTTCTCACGTACGATACTTCCCACTAGCAACTTTCTATCGAGGGCGGCTAAGACCCTTCTTAGTCCACCAACCTTCGTTTATCCAATCAAAAGCAATGTATACTGCTCTCATTTTCCTGACCAAAAATGTCATGAACAAATCCGATGGTCCTGTGCGCTAGACACACCCATCGCTAGCTTTTCTCCGACACAGCATCGTCACTGTACTTTACTTATTCTTCAACGTTAGAATAGTCAACAAGTCATTAACGGGTTACTCTCCTTAAATCAATCCTTTACTTAACGTATACATACTCAACAGTGTACCTCATAAGTGTGGGAAACAAAAACCTTATAACCCTGTGAATCGCAGTGTGATACCCTCTCAACCACTCCTATTATCTTAACGGAAATCAGGGGGTCGACCAACTCGTGGTGTCGATTATTATAATCGTAACGGGAATTTACGACTCCCGTTGACGTGTTTCCTCGCGATTGCGTCTCCCCGCGATTGGTCGAAAATACAGTAACCAAAGCTTAAAGTCGTAAAAGATGCTTTTCTGCACACTAAGAGCGCAATCGCGAGGTATGTGTGTCAATGTATGTGTAGCGATTATCAGGATGCTTCTGTCACATCGAAGGCACAAGAAATCACGAAACCAATAGATCGCCGGTGATCTCCTCGCGTCGCATTTCGAACGTTTCACGAATAAGGTGAAGAAAGTGAACTTCGTATAAGTTGATGGAAATTTTATTGTATAAATCCAACAGAGTGACGGTTCAAAGTGTTACAACAGAATAATGTGTTGAGCGCTAATTTAGGAGGGTTTTTATATGGAGGTTTTAATCCTTTTGGAGGGGT
The DNA here is from genome assembly GCA_930367275.1 of Bombus pratorum. Lineage (NCBI taxonomy): Eukaryota > Metazoa > Arthropoda > Insecta > Hymenoptera > Apidae > Bombus > Bombus pratorum. The sequence continues at coordinate 293,967 of OV883995.1, read as the reverse complement.
TATCGTAGGATGTATGGATGTATATCAGAGGCGGCTATTCACTTGCTGTTTTGTTACTGTTTCGATAGCTGTGGCATGCAGGATGTGTTACGTCGCCTAAAACATCTGCATTCCAGCCCTCGCGACCGGACAGCCAGCGGCCTGCGTAACGTCATTTCGACCCTCAATAAACCTAAGAACCCACCATAGACTTTCTCTTTCATTGTCTTGCATCAACATGTGTCTTCAGTCAATTCGTTTGTCCTGAAGAATTTCTTAAGACTAAAAATATTTTCAACGCACATCTGCCTTTTAGAAAGGTCCTTGGGTTTATTAGGCGCACTTAAAACTACGGAGAAAGCACAAAATCGTCACTGTAACTCACTTCTCCTAAGACTTCGGGAAAGTCAACTTCTGCTCCTGCGACATCAGGAGGTTCAAGTCACTAACGTTATAGTAAAACATCAAACGCCTAACGTTTACGTCTAAGCGCAGCATCCAAAGTCGGTTCTCGGTATCATCGAACATTCACATACTCTAGTAAATATCCGATCGTGCTGCGTCCACTAACACAAAATTCAATTATAAGAGCCTTGCTCTAGTGTGCATATCTATCTTATCTTCGTGCGACAAGTTGTTATCCATTTGTAACTACTCGACAGTGTAATTTAAGTGTTGGAAATATATCATTTATAATTCTGTGAATCATAGTGTTATATAAACTGAATCACCCCTATTATCTTAGCGGAAATCAAGGGATCGATCAACTCGTGGTGTCGATTATAATAATCGTAACGGGAATTTACGACTCCCGTTGACGTCTCCCCTCGCGATTGCGTCTCCCCGCGATTGGTCGAAAATACAGGATGTTTCGTCTATTTTATTACTGTTTCTGAGCAGGTGGCCGTTCTTGAGCGTGTGACACTTCCACCGGCAATATTATTTAACTACTAGGTAAAAAGAGACGTCCGCTTGAACTCGCTGACTAAGCCCTTTTGTCTTCACGTAGGCATCCTCTGCAAACACACACACACACACACACACACGCACGCACGCACGCACGCACGCACACGCACACGCACGCACGCACACACACGCGCGCGCGCACACACACACATTCCTTTAGATCTAAACCTACATATCTCGCAAAAACTGCGTGTGCTCTAAAGCCTAGATCAAGGTAATGCAAAAACTGCCTAGGTCGAGTTCACCGTCAAGCCACAAAAACGCGTGTGCTCGGCAAAAACAGAATAAGCCGACGAATCACCGATCAACGAAATAAACTCGATCATTACAAGCGACAATATAAAGGAAATTTATGTCGATTTTTCCCTAACAATAAATAATGTCAATGTTTGTGTACATTTATTATACAATTACATTATTTATATGTCGGAGATGAAAGGACATCGGAGCCTTCCCTTTGGAACTTCGGAAAAATCCCTCAACACCGTAATCTAGATTCTATCATAGGCGTAATTAAACAATTGTCGACATTCGATCCGATTGTATTTACTCGAGATTTGTGATAGTGAGCTTGGGCTCGAGGCGACAGCCAGTCGCCGAACGTAGCCGCGGTCACGGGATGAACGCTTTGTCTAGCAAAGGCATGGAGTAATTCTATAGCTCTCCTTAAAAGAAATATTTGTGGCGGCACGCGACAGTAAACATTCCAACAGTTTCTGCCCCGTGGCTCGCCACACGCAGACCCTATTCTTCGAGTAAGATGATTGCCAGATGTCGATGCGTCTCCGCAGTACATGTCCAGCTAGCCTGAGGGCCCGCTATAAATCTTAAGATTTAGTTGACTAAAGTTCTTCAAACAAACAGTCTTTGTCCCAACTACGGGAAGATAGGGGAGACCTATTTTTCAACGAACGGCGTCTCCCACTAGCAACTTTCCTTTGAGGGCGACGAGCATCTTTCTCTAACCACCGATATGGAGATTGACCAATTAGCAGCAACGCCAATTTCCCTTACTTTCTGAACGAAGGCTACCCTCGACGAATCCGATGATCTCGTGCCCTTAGACACACCCCACGATAGTTTTCCTCTGTGGCATCATCGGGACGGAAATTCATTCTTCCTTGTGGTCCCATCGACACATAAAGTAACTCTTTACGATCAGTGGATATTACGCGTCCGACTTAGATTTTGTGAGCACGTTCATCTATCATCCCGTTGACCGCGGATTCGTTATTGAACCTAGGATCATTGTCATTAGTTTCTCGAATATCTAATTACCACGGTTACTTGTCCAGTTCTATGATAATCGTATCTGCACTAGTCAATGTCTTCTCTATTGCATAACGACACGTGTAATCCAAACGAAGATTCGTTTCACGCCCCTAACCCTAATTCTAATGTAAACCCGACATCAGAAGTGGGATCAGTGCCGGTTACAACAGTGTAAGAGCTTACGACCATCGTGCGCGAGTTAATTCCGTCGCTAGTGCAAAAATCGAGTGTGGAACCTAACGATTTTTCGCCACCGTATTTTAACCTTGAAACCGTGGGCTTCGACTCTGCTGCATGGCACGCAGCTATCAATCTGATTATGGAAGGAAACCCTTTACAAAGCAGTGCCCTGAATATAATTTCAATAACGAGTGTCGAATCGACTTCTACGTAGTGGAGGCACCAACTGATAGATCAAGCCATCCGGGTGAGTCGTTTCCATTTTACTTCGATTTTGGAGCCGAGTGTTCGCTAACTAAGGAATTCGTAATCTTGAGATTTTCTGGCAAAAGGACGATCGATATAGTAGTAATGCGAGGAATAAGAAAAATTTGTACTAAACGTACATCCCAAATCTTGTCCGCTGCAGGTGTTAGTGATTAGAGATAAATTTTCATGCCCTCGCTGATAATTATTTAAAAATATGATATCGCGATTGCTCGTTAAATTTTAAACTAAGGTTTTGACATAATATTACACAAACTAGCCTCGCTATGTGTAAAGCGAAAATAATTAACGCCGGTAATAAAACCGCTGAGAACGAGATCGATGTTAATGAAATTGACGCTGATGTACGTGGTAGCGATAAAAATCGATTAATCCTTCTTTTCGAAAATTCAAAGATTCATTCGTTACGGGTTTCCTACGTACTCGCGTAAATACAGGCCAGTTAGAGATACAATTAATTGATCCTAACATCACCGTACAAAGAAGACTTAATAGACTTCGCGAGGAAGAGCGCAGAATAGTACATGAGAAAATAAGCGAATAAATTAGAGCCAAATATCATAAGGCCTAGTAATTCACCGTTCGCGAGCCCTATGTTACTTGTGGAAAGAAAGAACGGCTCAGATAGATTGTGTGTAGATTTCCGAGCGCTAAACAAAAACACGGTCGCGGGTCGGTATCCCTTACCTCTTATTGCTGATCAAATCGCGAGATTGCAAAACGCGAGATACTTTACTAGTCTAGACATGGGTTTCACCAAATTCCCATCAATCCTAATTCGACAGGGTACACCGCGTTGTTACCCCCGACGGACAATACGAATACATAACGATGCCGTTTGGATTAAAAAAAAAAAAAAAATGCACCCTCCGTTTTTCAGAGAGTTTTCTCAATGCCTTAGGCGACCTCGCGTATTCGTACGTTGTTGTTTACTTGGACGACGTCCTAATTATTGCCGACTCGATAGATCAAGCTCAAAAAGGATTGCACACCGTATTAGATACCCTCGTAAAAGCCGGATTCTCTTTTAACTTTTCGAAATGTTCTTTTCTAAAGACATCGGTACTCTGTTTGGGATATGTAACTCACAACGGGGAAGTTCGTCCCAGTCCGGGTAAAATACACGCCTTGAGTTCTTTACCTGCGTCAACGACCGTCACACAGCTCAGGCAATTCATAGGTTTAGCCTCTTACTTTCGAAAATTCGTCCCTAAATTCTCACAGATAATGAATCCCTTGTACGCACTTACTTCCGGTAATAGAAGCGTAGCTTGGACGGATAGATATGAGAAAAAAAAAAAAATAATAAGGCAGAAGATAATTTCGTCCTGACCGACGCGCCGGTGTTAATGTTACTTGACCCGAACTATCCGATAGAACTTCATACTGACGCTAGTTCGGATAAATATGAGGCTATTTTAATGCACAAGACTGAAGTTAAAATATAGAGTAATAGAACATTACAGTGTAAGAAGTAGCCCTGCGGAATCTAGGTATCATTCTTACAAACTAGAAACGTTAGCAATTGCAAACGCCGTCGAACACTTTCGCCACTATTTACACGGAAGGGAATTTCTTGTCGTCACCGATTGCAATTCTTTAAAGGCATCCAGTAGTAGGGTAAATTTAAATGACAGAGTTTACAGGTGGTGAGCTTACTTTCAAACTTTTACTTTTGACATTCTATACCGGGAGGGTAAACGAAGGGCCCACGTAGATTTCTTCTCGCGAAATCCCGTAAACTTGGATCACCGTACCATCAACATAATCGTAGAGAAAGAAATTGACCTGATCGAAATCTCTGGCGATTGGCTACTAGCGGAACAACGTCGCGACTCACGAATTTCTGAGATCGTCAACAAATTGCAGAACGAGGAGCTCGCGGAAGATATCGCGAATACGTATGAATTACGGTCCGGTACCCTCCATCGTAAAATACAGAAAAAGGGCAGAACTCTCTGCTGCTCATTGTCCTAGGAGGTTTTTGGTAGTCCGTTATTAACCATGTGCACCAGTCCATTATGCACTTAGGTTGAGATAAAACGCTTGAGAAACTGTACGAGTATTACTGGTTCGAAGGAATGGCGAAGTATGTTCGCAAATTCGTAAAGAACTGTCATGCTTGTCGAGTTTCGAAGGCCAGTTCAGGTAAAATACAAGCTGAATTACATCCTATACCTAAGACCAGCATACCTTGGCATACAGTTCACGTGGACATAACGGGCAAACTAAGCGGTAAAAGTGATTCGAAAGAATGCGTCATTGTTTTGGTCGACAGCTTCACTAAATTCGCATATTTGTATCATACTCATAAACTAGATCTCCCCAATACCGTTAAGCGCCTAAGCCCACTATAGTTTTATTCGGCAGTCCTTGCCGGATAATAGCGGATCATGAGAGATGTCCTACGGGCAAAGAATTTCAAGATTTTTGTCTAGATAAACACATTAAACTCCACTTAATAGCAACCAGTGCTAGTAGGGCCGATAGACAGGTAGAGCGTATTATGGGTACGCTAAAAAGTACGTTCACAACAATAGAAGCGACCGGGCGGTCTTGGCAAGCGCGATCGGAGAAATGCAACTGGCTTTAAATGGTACCACCAACCGCGTGACTAAATCGAGTCCATCGGAACTGCTAATCGGTAAAACAGCAAGACCCTACGGCTTATCCCTACCCGACAATATCGAAGAAAGAGAAGTAGATATCTCTAATGTAAGACAGCAGGCAATAGAGAATATAGAAATTAGTGTTAGGTACGATAAAGGCGGATTTGTCAAAGCTAAAGCTAAAGTAGTTTTTGTGTTACGCAAAAAAAACGAGGAAAGAAATCAGACGAAGCTAGATCCGAAATTCAGGGGTCCATTCGTGATAGCAGAAGTTTTAGACGGAGACAGATACACTTTAAAAACCTTAGACGGCAAAAGATCGTATAAGGATAGACATGATAGACTAAGAAAGATGCCAGAAAGTTGCGTCCCTGCTGAGTTGGACGTCTGCGGCGATGACAGCGATAGTGATAATTACGATGCGAGTACACCGATCTCAGAGGATCATTAACACTGTGGCGATAACGTCAAACGGAATGCCTCCACACAAGTCTAGTGTGAGTATACACTAGCCACAAGTCTAGTGTGAGTATACACTAGCCACAAGTCTAGTGTGAGTATACACTAGCCACAAGTCTAGTGTGAGTATACACTAGCCACAAGTCTAGTGTGAGTATACACTAGCCACAAGTCTAGTGTGAGTATACACTAGCCACAAGTCTAGTGTGAGTATACACTAGCCACAAGTCTAGTGTGAGTATACACTAGCCACAAGTCTAGTGTGAGTATACACTAGCCACAAGCCTAGTGCGATAATGCACTAGCCACAAGCCTACTGAGATAACGCAATAGCACACAAGTATAGTACGACAATGCCCCAGCAGTCCGTGTCTCCATACACGCCTACTGCGACAATACACTAACATTCAGCGCTTCCACAATACACACAGTTTGGCACCTCGCGTTTGTACGACACGCTCAGTGTGATAATACGATCCAACAAACTGAGATCCATCGGTGTACGAAATCGAAAACTGATCTATCGCGTCATTACGATTTGACTGATAACTCACAGAGCGCAACTAACACTTTGAATACAAACTATAACGCCACTAATTTTAGTTCTCTTTCATTTACCTGCTTGTCAAACCTCCGAACGAAATTTTGTTATTGCACGGGACCCTTGACTTACCGGGACATTTAATCGAATAATAAATAACACCAGTTACGTCGAGCCTAATTTTGGAAAACTCAATATTTTAGTTACACGCGAGGACGCGTGATTGTCAGGATGGCCGTGTCGGAGATGAAAGGACATCGGAGCCTTCCCTTTGGAACTTCGGAAAAATCCCTCAACACCGTAATCTAGATTCTATCATAGGCGTAATTAAACAATTGTCGTCATTCGATCCGATTGTATTTACTCGAGATTTGTGATAGTGAGCTTGGGCTCGAGGCGACAGCCAGTCGCCGAACGTAGCCGCGGTCACGGGATGAACGCTTTGTCTAGCAAAGGCATGGAGTAATTCTATAGCTCTCCTTAAAAGAAATATTTGTGGCGGCACGCGACAGTAAACATTCCAACAGTTTCTGCCCCGTGGCTCGCCACACGCAGACCCTATTCTTCGAGTAAGATGATTGCCAGATGTCGATGCGTCTCCGCAGTACATGTCCAGCTAGCCTGAGGGCCCGCTATAAATCTTAAGATTTAGTTGACTAAAGTTCTTCAAACAAACAGTCTTTGTCCCAACTACGGGAAGATAGGGGAGACCTATTTTTCAACGAACGGCGTCTCCCACTAGCAACTTTCCTTTGAGGGCGACGAGCATCTTTCTCTAACCACCGATATGGAGATTGACCAATTAGCAGCAACGCCAATTTCCCTTACTTTCTGAACGAAGGCTACCCTCGACGAATCCGATGATCTCGTGCCCTTAGACACACCCCACGATAGTTTTCCTCTGTGGCATCATCGGGACGGAAATTCATTCTTCCTTGTGGTCCCATCGACACATAAAGTAACTCTTTACGATCAGTGGATATTACGCGTCCGACTTAGATTTTGTGAGCACGTTCATCTATCATCCCGTTGACCGCGGATTCGTTATTGAACCTAGGATCATTGTCATTAGTTTCTCGAATATCTAATTACCACGGTTACTTGTCCAGTTCTATGATAATCGTATCTGCACTAGTCAATGTCTTCTCTATTGCATAACGACACGTGTAATCCAAACGAAGATTCGTTTCACGCCCCTAACCCTAATTCTAATGTAAACCCGACATATATAAATGTTTCTTATACTGTACAATTACATATATCTAATTAATGTAGGAAATATTGCTTCTGTTATTTCTACATTCCAACTGCACGAACACTTCTGTTTTTCACTATATATACATACATGTGTCTTAAATGTTATACATACTTTTCATGTATGATATTTGATGTATAATGTGTTCATAAAGATCTTATTAAGACGACTTGTTAAATTTGTACCTACATATCTATTTAATCACTCTTAAAGTACAAATATTATACACTTATATTCTTATATATTCGCGCAAGGATGTGCACAGGTACCATGTTGTACTGCTGAATTGTAGCCAATCAACGAGCAGTACTGTAAGCAATTCTAAATAATAGCGGTTGACCGACACAGTCATTCTGTGGATTCGCACATGGTCACATGTGCGTCGGGTTGAAGGATGCCTAGAATGTGGACATATATATCAGTTAGTAATGAATGCTAAACAAAGAATTATAAAGTTAACCTGTTAAATTTTGATAGAAGAGAATGTACAAATACAAAACATATAACACTTGACCGACCATTGATTTATTTAAGGTAAATATTTTATATATGCTTATATAACCAAAGATTTTGCTTAAGTTATTCTAATATGAAACAGATATGTTTTATATAATTTAACCTATATTATTGTGGTATGCCAAATATGTCAAACCATATGTAAAAGATAAATAGATATGATCGTAGATCCAGACGATCTAGACGTAGATCTAGATCGTAGATAAGAGAAATAAACGTGTAATATGTATTTAAAAATACAGAATTGTAGGTTCGTACTTTTTTATCTAATACTAATACACGACTACCTAGGAATATGTACAGAATCGAAGAAAATTAAGTAATAAAATACCTATTTGTGATTATTGGTATGGGCCTACGTGACGATCGATAATGATCAATTTTGCAATTTTCATAGTTCAGTTTGCGATGTGATATACGAAATTTATTTAATTTCTATCCTTATTGACACAAGATAATAGGTTTCAAAGGTTTATTTTTAATTGTAAAATATTTTCTTTTTCCTACTTTTTTAATTAAAAGTTACAAATTTGACATATTATCGTAGTACCTTTTTACCACATTTCGTCATATTATATAACAAGAACAAAATTTCTTGTTCATAAAAAAATAAAAAGGCATCCCAATGTAAATATTATATTGGCAGGAAATACGTTCAAACAGTGCTTAAAGTCATAAAGCGGTATGGGCTAGATTTCAGGTGTATATGAAAATTGTATATATATGTCGGGTTTACATTAGAATTATGGTTAGGGGCGTGAAACGAATCTTCGTTTGGATTACACGTGTCGTTATGCAATAGAGAAGACATTGACTAGTGCAGATACGATTATCATAGAACTGGACAAGTAACCGTGGTAATTAGATATTCGAGAAACTAATGACAATGATCCTAGGTTCAATAACGAATCCACGGTCGACGGGATGATAGATGAACGTGCTCACAAAATCTAAGTCGGACGCGTAATATCCACTGATCGTAAGGAGTTACTTTATGTGTCGATGGGACCACAAGGAAGAATGAATTTCCGTCCCGATGATGCCACAAAGGAAAACTATAACGGGCTGTGTCTAAGGACACGAGATCATCCGATTCGTCGGGGACAGCCTTCGTTCGGAAAGTAAGGGAAATTGGCATTGCTGCTAATTGGTCAATTTTCCTATCGATGGTTAGAAAAAGATGCTAGCCGCCCTCGAGGGAAAGTTGCTAGTGGGAGACGTCGTTCGTTGAAAGAAATAGATCTCCCCTATCTTCCCATAGTTGGGACAAAGACTGTTTATCTGTTTGAAGGACTTTAGTCAACTAAATCTTAAGATTTATAACGGGCCCTCAGGCTAGCTGAACATGTACTGCGGAGACGCATCGACATCTGGCAATCATCTTACTCGAAGAATAGGGTCTGCGTGTGGCGAGCTACGGGACAGAGACCGTAGGAATGTTTACTGTCGAGTGTTACAACTATTTCCTTTTTTAAGGAGAGCTATAGAATTGCTCCATGCCTTTGTTAGACAAAGCGTTCATCCCGTGACCGCGGCTACGTTCGGCGACTGGCTGTCGCCTCGAGCCCAAGCTCACTATCACAAATCTCGAGTAAATACAATCGGATCGAATGACGACACTTGTTTAATTACGCCTATGATAGAATCTAGATTACGGTGTTGAGGGATTTTTCCGAAGTTCCAAAGGGAAGGCTCCGGTGTCCTTCCATCTCCGACATATATATATATATATGTTTATATGCTCTTTTTATATCATAGTCTTGTAAAGTTTCATAGTAAAATTACAATATCAATTTGTTTATGTTGCAAAATAAATAAAGGTAGCACCCATGTATAGACGTATGTATAGATTCTTATGGAATCAGAAGATTGAACTGCCAAGATTCTTTCAAATGTATTCCAGCAGTAGTTAATGATATCCATATTGCTCATATATCACTGTTATATTCCATAAATTAAATTGTGAGTATAGATATACAATTTTAATAGATATGAAATAACAGGCAGGAAACCACTAATATTTTTTTTTTATTTATTTATTTAGATTTTACAATTTGTCCTGTAGGACATTTGGTAAAATGCCACTAATATTGGCACACAGATTTTAAACCATACAGTTACTTATATATACAAACAATTTTTCAATGCGTCAATATATGTTAAAACCTATCTTTGTTTGTATTAACATTAATATATGACAAGCAAGCATTGAAGTATTAAACCATTATTTGCTCTTCTACTTTTTGTCATAACTTATATGTACAATTATTATTATTATCAAATGTGCAATAATGTACACCTTCATTAATCGTAAAAATTTTTGATCCGCCAAAAGTTGTATCAAGTGAAATTATATTTTAATAACCCAAAATATGTGAAGAGCTGATGGATTATTTTGTTTAAATATGTCAACATTGTTAATTAATAAGGTTTTGGGTTTATAAAATAACGATTCACTTAGATTCGTTTTCTCCAATATATTTCAGTCTTATACAACACGTCTTACCACACAGGAATCTCTTAGTCAATACAACAACGTGGTCGACTTCTAAGACAAAAGAGCGTCGTTAGAAGTCGTACCAACTTAGCTTGTAGTAACCAGCGATCATACCAACTTAACATTTCTCAACAAACATTTCTCTTATAAATGTAAGAATATTACAACATTGCAATGTTAAACTTGAGAATGTTCTCTTTTTATGCAGGCCAGATCGCTTTAATATTATTTTTTTCTGTATATTCTGAAACATTGATTATGGAATTCGTTAAGATTTTAAGAACAGAACCAATTGAATTGATCAATGATTAACAGAAGAGTGTGCTTTAATCATGTATGTTAGATAACATTCCGTCAAAAAGTTTTAGCAAGTAAAACAAGATATATCCTAAAAATATTTTGCGAAATTCTAAATGTTATAGCTATAAATACATTTATAATTTATCAATAAATTACGCTATAAAGATAATACAATTTTTTATTTTAATGTTGTAAGTTATTTGTTTTTATCAAAATTTTCTTATTTAAAAGCATTTGATGAAATTCGAACAAATAATGACAAAATATTGTAACATTTTAACTTAATTGCATGCATTAAATATATAATTCAATATGGTACTCTTATTAAATAATCATGTTTCAATTTTAATTTTTCCATTTATCTAACTTCCCTTAATTTCTTTGGGTGCTCAAAGTCTTTGGATTTCCAGAAACTTCTGCATGGATTTCATGTTATTCAACTAAACCTATTCTCCTATAAAGTAAATCATTATAAATCTTCTCTTACGTTGGTATGGTGAGTCTTTTTTTTTATTATCTTTATTGATGATAAATTGATGCATGTAATCATATGTTTTCCTTTTTATTATGACGGATTTAAATGATGTAATGCGTGCCTTTGCCAATGAATGTTTACAAATGGCCATGATGCTGCTCGATGCGATAAGCGCTGTATTAAAAATATATTTAAAAACATCGGACCAGCGGAGTGAGATCTCTATTTTTAATGTGCCGCCTGCGCATAGAAAAGAGTAAAGATCACCGCGGTCTTGTCGCGGTTAGCGGTTGAACTCCAATTTGAAATTGTTTGTGTCGTGCAACCCAACTGTTAATGCCAACCATCGCAATCTTGCTTTCGGAGATTGATCGCGCCATTTCGTTTAGCAAATGTTTTCCTATCCCCTTCGGGTAACTAATTAGTTGTCCGATTTTATTTATTTTTCTTTAATTATTTGGTATATAGTTTACATAAACATAACGTATTCCTAACAAACGTTCTCTTTATCCAACGAACCCTTGATTCCTATACATCCTCTCCTGGTTATTTGCGCACGCGTAACATTCACGTATCTTTACATGCGTTGCCATTCCATACTCTTCGTATTCTTCTTTTTATACTATTACTTGAATATAGAATTATAGAAAACGTTTAAAAATACAAAAGTACAAAACTATGGAAAATATGAAAATATAAAAATAAAAAAATACAAAACTATCAAAATTACAGAAACTCAGATTAAACGTTAGTACTTACATTCTACACTAAATGGTTTGTAATATACATTTTTTATATTATATATATGAGCCAAATTAGAATATATAAAGTATATTTTATATGTTTCACGTCCCACATTTTTCTTAATCATCACATTTTATCTCAGACATTTTCCTTCCACAATTTCCTCAGACTTTTCTTCTGAACCTCTACCAAGCTGCATATTATTTTTTACTTTCCTCTCCCCCCCCCCATACGAGGCGTGATCAAAAATATCGTTGAATTGTTTCCTTATTTGAGAAAATATTTATTTGTTCATCTATATTTAAGTTATTCCCTTTGAATATGTTGAAACAAAATTCTTGAGGTTATTAGATGCATAAACAGAGAAACGCGTGGATAAATTGTAAGGTAGAAAATGTATTTTAATACAGAAGTGTGTAAGTACAAGTGGGCATATAATTTGAGCTGGTCCAGATCCGCACGCTAGCAATGTTACCCTATAACTGAAAACCCCGAAGCCATCATCGCCTGTCAGCTGTTTATGGTCTGCCGTAGTCCCAGCCTTTTGTCTATACGCTGTCGATGGCTTCAGTGCTTGAGGAAACTAAAAAGACCAGATGTAGAGTTTTCTTAGAAGTGGTGACGACTTCAACAAAAATTATTCTAAATAAGGAGATGTCCATATTGTTACACCCTTGAATATACATTTGTTTTGGGTTACAAGGTCTAGGAACAAAGGAAATAATAAATAGATTTCTATTTATGTTCCTTGTAGCCTTTCGCTAAAGCTATAAGGTTAACTTTTTCGGTAATGTCCTTTTGCTATAAATGAACGTGCTCCCTATCGATTCTATTGTATTGTGACACTAAGAGAGTAAGAATCTGAATCGGCATAAACTTATACATTATACTTATACTTATACCTTTATTTATTTCAATATATTTTCTATTGCAAATTCACCCACTCGTTCTTCTATCAGTCAACCTCAACAGAATACAATATATTTTTGCTAGCGTGTCTTTCAGTCATTAACACATTTCTGAAAGCACTTTCTTGTATAGTGCATAGTTCGCATAACGATTTTTGTTTTATTTTGTCATTCTGGAGAATAACAAATAATCGCAAGGGAGCGATCAGGTGAATATGGTGACTGTAAATGTTATTTTTGCGAGAAACTCCCGAGTCAGTAGTGACGCATGAGCTGATGTGTTATAGTAGTACAATTTCTACGAGTGATCGTTTCACAAATCCTTCGAATTGCTTCGTACAATCGGCGTGAAACGCTCAAATAGTATTCTCTATGGATCGTAACATATTGTGATAAAAATTTATGAAACACAATACCACGGTAATCGAAAAAGAAGCTGTGAGAAGGACTTGAACGTTTGATCTCACTGCCATGCAGTGGTTAACTTGAAAATTTCCATTGTGATTCCGTTGTGTAAACTGCTGCATCCTATCTTGGATTAATAGGAAAATTAACAATTAAACGTATGAATATTCATATTATTTAATAAAATAATAAAAAATTAACGGTAACATTTGTTTAATTAACATCTTTCGGGAATTCACTTGATATTTATAAATTGCGAATTTTATAATCTGTTCATAGAAAGTGTACTTGGCGGAAAAAGTAAATGTCATAGAGATAGTAATAGGAACCACAATGTGACGGAATAATTTCTGATATTTATATTCGATTTCCATCGTCATTTCTAAGAGTACTATTAAAGTAAGTAGCATCTGTTTGTCCATCCCATGAATGGAGAATTAATAAGAACTGTAGCGGCACATGATTCCAGAGGACGATGCGAATCGAGAGCAACTCATGTTGTTGTTTTGCCTCGGAACATTGACACCGCCTTGACGCACGAAACGTAACGACAAATAAACTCCGGGCAAAACAATGTCGCCGCTACGTACAATCATTGAACGAAGAAGAATTCGAATTTCAGAAAAGAGTTCAGTATTTTACGAGTATTTTACGAGTGATTACAAGTATCGAGTATCGAGTACCGAGTATCGAGTATCTAATATCTTTCTGTATTGACGAGCTATCTACCGAGTTATCGACGATTATCTAGCGAGTATTTACTGAGTATTAATTAGCAATTTTACTTTGCGATTTATACTCTGTACGAGCACCTCAGCGAACATTATCTGTATACTAATTTATCATTTTAAATATATTCGACGGTTACGACAACGAGCAATAACGTTTAGTAAATCTCACGATCAAACTTCCTCTATACAAGTCCTCCATAGAACTTATTGTTTCCACAATATGGACTGATTATATTTAATACCTTCCCAAATAATGGGTATTGGCTAAAACATCAGAATATGGATCGGTTTATTTTTGTCCTAGATTTATAAGAAAAATTTTTGTCAGAACCGATGTCCAAACGACTGTGACCTCTCCTTGTTAAGTTGCAGAAGTTTATGCATTACAATATACAGTAAATATGCAGGTTGCTATGCAAGATATACAGGGTGGTTGGTAACTGGTGGTACAAGCGGAAAGGGGATGATTCTACGCGAAAAAAGAAGTCGAAAATGTAGAATAAAAATTTTTCGTTTGAGGCTTTGTTTTCGAGAATTTTCGCTCGGTACGCGTGCGATACGTTATAACGGATCTCACTGTAGATCGTTGTCTCGATGGAAGAATTAAAAAGAAAGAAATAAAAAAAATTTTTTTTTAATTCAATGTCCAATTCTTGATTCTATATTTTCGACTTCTTTTTTCGCGTAGAATCACTCCCTTTCCGCTTGTACCACCAGTTACCAACCACCCTGTATATGTCGGGTTTACATTATAATTAGGGTTAGGGGCGCTTAATGAATTTTCACTGGAATTGGCCATCGGTGCGGTACAACAAAGATACAGTTCATTAATACAGGTGGAGATATTACGGTGGTAACAGGTGATCGCGATGTTCAGGCACTCGCGACACTAATGACAATGGTCTCAGGTTCGATAACGTATCCGCGGTCAGCGGGATAGCGAATTGCCCTTCCGTCAAATTCTAAGTTGGACTTTATATTAAAATGTTAAATAATTACTGCTCGTAGAACGTTACTTAAATTGTCGACGAGATCGTACGAAAAAGTGTCTCTCCAGCACGGTGACGCTGTCGAGGAAAACTATGATGAGATGTGTCTAAGGGCATGAACCATCGGATTCGTCGAGGATAGCCTTCATTCGGAAAGTGAAGGAAATTGACTATGCTGCTAATTGGTCAATTTCCATGTTGGTGGCTAGAAAAGGATGCTAGCCGTCCTTAAGGGAAGGTTGCTAGCGGGAAGAGTCGTTCGTTGAAAAAATAGATCTCCCCTATCTTCCCGTAGTTGGGACAAAGACTGTTTGTCTGTCCGAAGGACTTTGGACAACTAAATCTTAATGTTTATAACGGCCCTCAGGCCAGCTGAACATATACTGTGAAGATGCATCGACATCTGGTAATCATCTTACCCGGAGAATAGGGTCTGCATGTGGCGAACCACGGGACAGAAACCGTTGGAATGTTTACTGTCGAATGCCGCTACAACTATTTCTTTTTAAGAAGAACTATACTATTACTCCATCCCTATGTTAAATAAAAACGTTCATCCCTTGACCGCGGCTACGTTCGGCGACTGGTTGTCGCCTCGAGCCCAAGCTCATTATTACAAATCTCGAACAATTATAATCGAGTTAAGTTATAGAGGCAAAATATTGGGGGTTTTCCAAAGAATTCCAAAGGAAGGTCCCGGTGTCCATTCATCTCCGACATATATATAGTGCATACAGGATAAATTTGATAAATATACACTTACTTAGAGAAATTTGATATATCTGTAATTAATGTATTTAATATCATATGTACATTATGCAAACTGTTATAAAAATCAATTGTGTTATACATATCTTTAACACGCAAGATACAATGTAAGATAAATACTAAACTTTAATGTCAAAACACAACCTAATATGGATATTACATTTTTAGAGACATTCACAATTATGCTATTAAACTGTAGTAATAATCTGTATTAATATTGATAATATTAATAATAATCAATTAATTAATACTTATAGTTTATATTAGCATTAAACTGTTATGCTATATATAGGGTATTTACATAATTAGTCCTAGAGTTATTAATCTTTTTTGTTCTTTTTTTTCATGGAGGAAACCTTCATAGGTGCCCAAGTCGAGGCGCCCACTTGAGGTTACATCAATTCTTTTGTCCGCCCGTGCCAATACAGTCCGTGTCCCAAAGGTGTTTGTCCTAAGTCTTACGGCATCGATGAATCTCGAGGGCTTGAGCAGATTATACTCTTCGAGCCACACGTTACCAGTTTTACTCTTTGAGAAGTCATTAACTCCATGTCCCTGACTTCTCAACTCTTGCCATTGTTTAATATGTCCGCTCTATAGTCGCTTTCTAGCTTTTCCTACCTCTTCGGAAGTGGCCAGCCAATTGATCCTTAGAGAGTTTGCGATTTTCTTTAGCTTCCTGTCATTTTCTTCATTGATCAAGCTAGATACCGCTGGATTGACTGAATTCTTAATGTTTAATGCGCTTTTTAGAGTACCGAGTTTGATAATATATTCAAATCTCGGTAGCCCTAATCCCCTTTTACTTTTGGAGCATAAAAGAAACCAGTGGTATCGAAGGCACAAGATGTAATATGGCCTTTATTTCCTGCCTGACTTCGCTGTCCAATAACTTTAAGACACTGTCACTTGGTGGATTTATAAGTAAATGGTAAATATATCGAGGGAAAATGTATTTCGTAATTAATTCAATTTTCTAGCATGGCTTCAGAGACAGCTTTCTAATTCTTCTGACCATGCTCAAAATTTCTGGCACTATGATGCCACAATGGATACACTTCCAAGGCCCCATTTTGGCGCCTAAATACCTGAAAGCCTCATCTGGGTCAACCGTTAGTATGTTGATATTGTCGAGCCTAATTCGCGGTTCTTTTATGAACCAGGAGTCCTTTTTGGCGACCACCTGGACAATTTAGCTCTTCTCACCAGATATGTTCATCCCCAGGCTCTTCAGATATTCATGTGGTATATCCATTTGGTGTTGTGCCTCCCTCTCATCTTCACCAACTAGAACAATGTCGTCAGCGAAAGCCAGGATTGATACTTTTCTTTCGCGACTGACAATGATGCCACTGGTTTGCTCCTCAATCATTTCCAGCAACGGTTCTAGGCATAAGTTGAATAGCAGTGGCGACAGAGGGTCACCCTGCTTAACTCCTCTAAGGATCTCGATCTCGACCCCTACATTATTTTTGGCTTTTATTTTTGTCTTGCCCTCTTTATATATATTCTCGATTAAGTTAATAATAGGTGTCGGCACAGCCTTCCTTGCCAGGCAAGGTTTTAACGCCAAATGGGGTATTGTGTCAAATGCCTTGGAGATATCCACAATTGTGAATATCCCCCCGTTATTTTTTTTACTATAATTTAAGGCAGCGTTCAATAGATCGATGTTTATTTTACATCCATTTTCATATGTAAAACCTTTTTGCCTTAAATTTTGCACAATACCTCTTCTCATCCTTCCATCGAGGATGGAGAAGAAAATTCGGCCGAGAATGGGGCCTATTGTTATAGGCCTCCAATTCTCCACCTGGTTGCTTGGTTGCTTTGCTTTTGGAATTGTGGTAGTCCTATTTTCCGACAGTATGGAAGGAAAATAGGAACTATAAATTAATATATTATAAATTTTAGCTAGTATTGTGGACAGGCCAAATATCATTAAATGTTCTTTTTGAAATCCATCAGGTCCTGCCGCATTCTGTTGGTGGTGGGCGCACCAAGCGACTCACAGCGCGGGCACCTGGGCACGGAGGCAGAGCAGCTCTTGGCCTGGTAACCGATGCCTTCGCACCTGTACCATAGCTGCCCCCAGTCTACCGTAGATCTGCAGGTCACTCTCACGTGTCCTAGCTCTAAGCATCTATAGCATCTTAAGGTATTCTTCGGGATGACTTCGACCCTCGCCATTGACCAGCCCACAAGAACTCCTCCCGCTTGACTTAATTTCCCCGCTGTTGCTGTCGGGCATCTTATCCAGGCTGACCCAACCTCTGGAAGTCTTCATGTCTCCTACTCGAACTTCCAGTGCCTTGCATCCTCCGGCCCTCGCCAGGATGTGCCGAAGTTCTTCTTTGCCGACCGAGATGTCGATCTTAGTTACCCTCAGCTCCGCCGTTTTTGCTGGGGCCGCAATTTTCACCAGGTCGAATCCAGGACTTGTGTCAACCGTGCTGCAAGCGTGGGTGCTTTCTTTCTCTCTTTGTCCCCGGGAACTTCTAGAATGATATTCCTAGTCATCGTTTTCTTGATTTTAACTCGTTGAATGCCGAATTCGGCTAGCGGGACTTTCTGTCTAGCCGTCGCCAGCACATCGGCATATGATGTTTTCGTCCCATCGTTCAGCGTTAGGATCACCGCAGATGACCGCGAAGGGGGTGGGAGCACCATCTTCCTGGACTCCTGCATCGGCCCCCCTGTTGGGGTTCGTTGTGAGGTCCTAGGCGCCTTGGCAGCAATTGGTCTCTTCGCATCCTTCTTCTTTCTCTTATGTTCGGCTATCTTCCATTCACCACCCTCTTGCCCCATCGAGGGCGATGATAATTGGGTGGCATTGCCCTCAACCGTGGGTGTCTTTCTCTGCCTTATTTCCAGACTATGACGCCAGTCCTGTAGGCGTTCTTCCAGGGTCCTCATTAGGGAAGGCCCGAGCTCTTCGAATTTCCTCTCGAGGGCAGAGAGACGTTCCTTATCCCCCCCGTCATCCTTCTTAGGGTGTCCCAGCTCTAAAGTGGAGGCGTGACACTGTGCGTTCTCCTAACGGACATACCCGGCCTTTCCTGATTGCTCTTTCCGGAGGACCTCGATCTCCTGCTCCAGTACGTCCACTCGCATCTTCGCCATCCTGGCAGCTCCAGTGCCGTAGGCGGGCCCCGTTAGAGTTATTAATCCGGAGCAATGAATCTAAACAGAATTTAAAGAGCTACGTGAGACAATCTATAGAAAAACATGGAATTAACAGAATTAAACAGAATTCGCTATTAAAGCAACAAGTGCAACAAATATCAGCCATGCTACAACTTATCACCAGCGCACTAATGCATAAATAAATTAATGGATATATTAAAGATAAGAGCATGGGACGCTAATGGGCTGCAAAAGAGAATATATGAAATAAAAACATTTTGTATAATACATTATACAACAAATAGAGTTACATAAAACATATCACACTATACTGTATACTCATCAGGAAGAGCACATGGAGGTTCGGCAATAACAATTAAGAATAACATACAACACTACCTCCATAGCCAAATTAATCGGGGACAGGCATAAGTTACAACCGTCACAGTACAAAAAAAAATACAAATTCTTTCCAAATTTCAACATTGTACGCATTATCAAGATATAAAATAACACTAGAATACCGGAAGTAGACTCTCAAAGTAATATTAGGAGTAATAACCTTAAGGTCAGCTGACGAGCTAACTCACTGATCGACAGAACTCAATAAAACACTGGATGTGCTTGACTTTGCAGTCACAAATGATACAAATTTAAACAAACTAAGAATATCAGGAAACCTAAGACTCGCCTCTGACCATACTCCAATAATAATTGAATATAACAGCAAACGTCTCTTGCAATAAGTCATAACATCACTCTGCAATAAAACAATTAGTTGGGCAATGTACTAGTAATAACAAGACACCAGATGAAATTGAGTAAGCATTTAACAGAACTCACACAAGTAGTGGAAGCAACCACGAATTACAAATCAACAACCAGACAAAACAAATTAATACCGAATGAAGTTCTCGAAAAAATTAAATGTGAGAAGGAAGCAAAAGCGACTTGGCAGAAACACGAAATATCGGCAAATAAAAAAGTACTGAGCGAAATAACAAGAACGCCAAAAAGGCTATAAAGGATAACAATGATATGAAATTCTCGAAATATCTAGACTCACTTCCACCCCACGAGGACACCAATTACTCAATGTGGGAAGCTACGAAACGAGCTTTCGAGAAGAACTCAAATAACGAGAAAAACCCAATAGAACTGATTCCAGCAATTAAAAACCCGAATGCGATCTAGGCAAGGGAGACCGAAGCATGTAGATCATTAGTACAAAACATTAAACACGGATAATGCTGTTGCAGCTGATGATAGCTATTCTATACTATACAACCACACAAGAAGTTAGGAGAACCATCTCGAATATAAAGAAAAATAAATTATCTAGTATTGACCTTATCAATAGGAAAATCCTTATCAATAGGAAAATGATAAGGATGATCACGATACTGTACAACACAGTCTAAGAATACAATATTTTTCAAGTATCTGGAAAATAGCTGAAATGATAATGATACCCAAGCCAGGCGTGGACCCCAACAACTAGCGTTTGTATCTCTTAGAGACCAATCTCGCTTCTTGCAGTAATGGCAAAAACCATGTAGAGAAAATAGTCTATGATCGTTTAGAATGTATCATAGAAGACAGAAAACTAATGCCAAATCATCAATTTGGATTCAGGAATAAACATGCAACCATTGAACAAATGCACAGAATCTTTCGTCATATTTGTAGAACTGAACTTTCACAGTAAAAGTTAAGGATATACACTCATAAATTAATTAAATGTTGTACACGGCATATATAGCAGATATTCCAACACACACTAACAGTAAAGTGTTCATATTTTTCGATGACATTGTGTAGTTAACTACGTATTCAGACTTAGAAATAGCAAGTGGTGCACTTCAGGAGTACATTAACAAAATAGAAAAATGATTCATTAACAAAAAAACAAAGTAAATCCAGGAAAATACAACCATATCGTTTTTACACTTTGCAGATACAGAGCGCCAACTCACCTCACCTCACTAAATGAAATGATTGTTTCACAATCTAATCAAGTAAATAGTTCGGTTTACGTTTAGACTCAAAACTTTCATGGAAACATCATATAAAAGCAACAATGGAGCATATAAGAATCAAACGGCGAGAAGTGTACTGGTTAACCAGTGGCACATCTAACCTCACTATAGGTAATAAATGGTCTATATGGACATATGGGATAGCATTCTGGGGAACAGCAGCTAAAAGCTACATATCGAAGATGGATAAGCGATTATTCTTAGAACGGTTGTAAACTCCCCGTGGTTGTTTAGGAACGAATAAATTCAAAACGACCTCAAAGTTCCAACAGTGAGGTAGGAGATACGTAATTATGCAAAAAGATACAGCAATAGAATCGCAATGCATTTGAATCAAATAGCGATAAAAGTTTACGAAGCCCATACTACTACAAGGTTAAAGAGGAACCACATGACCCAATCTCAGTATAAATGATTAGTACATACCGCCGCTACAAAGGTGTACAAATATTCATCTATAGATTGTCAGCCTGCAATGGTTTTGGATGGAGGTGACTATCCACATGCTACAAACTCCAATGGCTGCAATAATCTACCAAATGTTTCCACAAACAAATTGCAAAAAAAAGAAAAAGAGAATGGTTACATTGTAGTTACATTGTAGTGTTAGTATAGGTAATTAAGTATAGGAAATTAAGTAATTTTTGTAGATATTGTTAGACCTTTTTAATTTTCACTTTTTTAAACTATTTTATTTTTGATTCGTTTTATTTGCTGTTTAATGTCCATGCGAATGTAGCAATTATTGTTGAGCGAGTTGTATAGTGTGTATTTTGTGCAGTGCGTGTTAATGCGTGTGTAATGCACTTACTGCGTATTGTGTATATTGTGGTCGTAGTGTACATCATCATCTTTTCGTAGTCTGTTGTACAATGTCATACTTTTGACACACTTGCCGATATGCACTTGCGTTACGTGAAAAATCTCCGGATAGAATAGGGTACAAAGAACAAGTATATCACGTAGAATCAACCAAAATTTATTAGATGCAAGTACATTAAAACATGTGAAATCCAACTATTCAACAAAATGATTCAGACTTTGGGTATAGAAGATCGCAGCGTGTTTAGCTAAAATCCTGCGCTAAACATGGGCTATGCTGCGGAAGAAGATACCAACAACCATATGGATAGCATTGAAGAAAGAAAAGCTACACCCTTACAGTTTTCGAAAGGTTCAAGAATTGAGTGCGGAAGATTTCCCGAGAAAGGAGAATTTTACTGATGGATGTCTCGCAAAATTTAGTGGAACTGTAATTTTCGTACGAAAATATTATTTACGGACAAGGACTCATTCAGTAAATATGGAACGGTGGATATGCATAATGAACACTTCTCGGCAAGTGAAAATCCAGACGTGTTAAGAATCAAATCCCCAAACGTAATTTCTAGCAAATACTCGAATAGAAATTTTAAATGAAATTTTAAATGAATCGTTGGTCCAGTTATTTTATTTTCCAAACTCTTGAAAAAATTATAACAAAGGAATATAATTTCCCGAGGCAGTAACGCAGATGACAGCTATGGAAAGCTCTCTTCTTTTGTCGCTAACTGATTATACCAACCTGTCTTCTGCCTTTAAAACCGATAATTTGAAATCGCTTTTTTTGTACTATCCTGATACCTGTCACGTCGACGTTAAAAATCTTATGTGGTCGAAATTTATGCTTGTCTACAAGGTCATGAAACAGGTGAAAAAATTTACCAACATTGACCTTGTTAAGTTCCATGGCTCATGTGACTAAAGCGGATTTTGCTACACGAAGAGATAATTGAAAATACTGTTTCATAAAATTAGTTAACCAAACTTCTGCCAAGGAAAGCATCAAGGAAAACTGGAAAATCATGTTTTGTTTCTAATATAACAGCGAAACAGTTTGACGCTGCGAAGACAAACCTGCCCTCAGGTACCATTAACAATATAACAATTCCTAACAAGGATTCAGTCAGATACCTGGGTATGACTCTGGACAGCAGATTAACATGGAAACAACACATCATAGATCAATCGAAGCAATTCAAGGCTAAACTCAAAAAATTCTACTGGTTCATTAGCCGACGTTCCAACCTAAGCACGCAGAACAAAATTACACTTTATCGGATTATACGGAATCCAACTATGGGGAACAGCAAGTAATTTGAACATTGAAATACTTTAACGCTTCGAATCGAAAACTCTAAGATCCCTAATAGAGCACCCTGGTATGTTATCAACGAAGCAATACATCGCGACCTCAAGATACCCACAGTCAGAGAAGAAATAACAAAATGTAGTAATAGATATATCATAATAGTCAACAACAAAATTCTCAATGCGAGAATTGATCGTAAAGTACTTGTAAATAAAAAAAAGTTATCAAATAAAAAGGGACGTAAAGGTAGGAGACAGGTTGAAAGGCCCGTTGAGGTTAACGTCTCTACACAAACTTCCCCTCCAATGGTCTAGGTTGGAAAAAGGAACGGGGACGTGAGAAACAAGTTTGAACAGAGTAACAAAAGGGAAACTGCGTCGCCGCTTGAGGACAGGAAGACTGATGGGATGAAAAGGGCGAAGAGAGGCGATCCTTCGTATGTGGAAGAGGGGCGACGTTGACCCCAGGGATAGAGAAACCTACGACTCTGAAGGCGAATGGATTATTCAAATGGGTAGAAAAGAAAAAAGACGGGTGAAAGAGAGGAGGAAAAACGAGGAAAGGAGGCAACCGGTTAACGAAGGCCGGAGGGAAAGGTTGCCTAGAATTCGAAATAGGCCCTCTTGGTGAAAGTCCGGGAAGGTAAGGAATGTCTCCAGCTTTATAAGGAGCCTATGGTAACGAAGAAGTATGGAAAGAGAAGGAGAAAATTAAGACAAAGAAGGTGATAGTGGGAAGAGAGAAACCGAGAATGGTTTCTGACATTAAGCTAAGTGATAATGTGACAATCTCGGTTATTCCGAGGAAAGATGGGGGGGGGGGGGGGGGAAGGCGAAGATTTCTGCCCCTCCAAACCGAGTAGGAGACTCCAGAGGAGCCCTACAACTAGTGGCAGGGCGAAAGTAGGAGTGGTTGAGGAATCCGAGGGTTCCTTTGGAATTAGAGGGAGCGACCACAGTACACCGATCACAGGGAAAGGAGTAGCCTACGCTAAAATGCTGGCCAGGAGGGTGGTGGAGAAAAACGTCAGCGCTAAATCCGTGAGATCGGCTGTGGCCAGTGAAGCCGAAGATAGCGCGAGAGACGATACGCAGACGAGTGACGTCGACGATGAGGACGTCATGATTTCCAGGGCTGAGCTGAAAGGGTCCACACAAGCCCTGCAGGAGCGGTCCAAATGATTAATGTTGTAGTTAAAAAATTAAAGTTGGACAAAGATAAGGATGAGGGGATTAGGGAGATAGGCAATTTGATAAAAGGCATCCTGTCTTCCTTGGAACAATGTAGAGAGCAGAAGGCTAGAAGGAAAAAGAGAAGGAGAAAGCCTGTCGAGATAGAAAGAAGGGCAGACAGAACAGAAATGAAGAAGGATGCGACGATGGCTAAAGGCGGATACCCAAAAAGGAAAATGGTATCGCCGGCTGAAATAAAGAGAGTGGAGGAGCTTAAGAAGCCCCGAAGAAGAGAGGCCACATACGCCGAAGCGTGTGGGAGGGAGATCAGGATGATAAGGAGTGAACAACGGGCATTAACCGGACGAGGAGCGGGGATATCCTCGTGGAACTGAAAGCGGGGGTCAAAGGGGGTGACGTTGCCCTCAAGATAAAGGAAGCAACAAGGGACAGTTGCACCTCCGTATTTTCCTTTCTGTTGAAAACGAGTGTATTACCAGTCGCGCGTTTACATTTCGACGACCAAGTCTTTCGAACGTACTTCAGAAGTCAAAGAAAAATGTCAAAGGAAAAGGAAAAGTAATGCCGAGAAGTTTCTCACGTTCCTCTGGCTTTCGAGATCAAAAATGTTGATCGTGCGACCTGTATTCGATTTTATTGGCGATCATGCACTCCATTAATTGTCCCTTTCGTCGAATCAGCAAAAGGAAATCTAACAAAGGATACGTTGATCTCTGATTACAATTTTTTTCAGTTTTGTATCGAGAGCAAAGACGCACAATACAGAGGACTGTAATTTATGGATGAGGTCAGGCCACGGATGTATCGATACCAGGGATTATAGCTGTCAAGTGATCAATTGTCGCTGTATTAGTTACCGCTAGTACGTAACGGCATCGATTAATTTCTTACAAAACAAACAAAATATCGTACTTAACAAAATATCTCCTTAGAAATATTAATTTAACGTCTTAGAAAATTACTCACAGTAATCAACAGCAATTTAACAAGAGACTTGATTAATTGTTTAACATTTAACACTTTTTCCAGGTTCTAAATGAAATAATTAAAAGTTAACTTTTAGATAATTACATTTTATTATAGTATATGTACCATAGCTGAATGTTCTTACAACATCCATTAAAAACGAACAATTGTCTTCAATTGCATAGGAAATTGCATATACATGAATTGCATGATAAAACTTACAAATAAATTTTCAGTTATCCAAAAAGAAAACAAATTTCTCGCCCATCAAAGTGCAACTAAATCTATTCAAGGCTAATTATAATTACTTTGCTCTGCTACATATCTGTTCCGTCATATAATTCACAAATCGCTAACTAACTGCACCGTATTTATATCTAGTTGAATCTTTGTTGCATCTACATTAGCGATTGAGTTGCGAGAATTTCAAAGCTTACTGTTTAGCAACATTCGCGCCACTATAATCGTTACTTCCATCTTGCCCTTTGACTCCAAATTTCATGTGGCTGAATGTGATCGTTGCCACAGTTATTTTTAAGCATAGATACGTTCTACTATCTTTAATGAAACTAATTGCAACATTCTTACTTTTAGATATTTTTCTACGAACATATGCTTTACATCTGCAGAAATATATCTTAACATATCAAATTTTACCGAAAAGTTAATTATCAATATCAATATTCTTTCTCGTTTTGGTATGTCTCAGTTCCCTTATTTTTTCTTAACTGCGTCTTGTGTCTTTATACTCACTGACTCTTCGATCGAGAAACACTCACTACGATTTCTTCTTAGACTAAACATTTATTGTCTATGGCAAAGCTCGGCATAACAAACGTTTCGGCTGCATTAAATGTTGCAAGGAGTCGTTATGAAACCTGTACTCTAAACTCTAAACAAATCACCGGTCTGCAACAGAGACTCTGAGATACGTATCGCGCCATTTTAGTTAACAACCGAAGATTAACGATTTGTTCTACCCAGAAGCATCCGGCTGGCCACAGTGAATGGTCTCAGGCATTTGTCCTTTCACCGAATCTAAAAATAAAATAAGAGGAGATGCACGAGTACAAGTTATTCCATCCAAGTTTGATCTGCAGAAGCACATGAGTCAGAGGACAATTCAAATCATGTTGTTGTTTTTCCTCGGAGTATCAGGATCGTTAATATAAGAATAAATAGACTCCGGGCAAAACAATGCCGCCGCTAGGTGCAACCATCGAACAACCACGGGACGGTACGCGGAGATAAAAGGCGAACTTATTCGCATTTTAACGGATACGGACAGTGCAAGGTTAAAGAAGTTGGTGGAAAGCGAAGAGATGGGGGATAGGAAGTCATCTGAATTTTATCACCACCTGAGAAAACTCGCTAACCCCTCCACGCCGGACGATTTCATCCTCACTCTGTGGAGGAATCGACTATCCGTCCGCATCAAGCGTATCCTGACCGCAGTCGATGACACGAACCCGGAAAAATTAATGCGGTCAGCGGACCTGATAGCAGAGGAATTTGAAGAGGAATTTGCCGGATAACGACAATAATTGATCCACCAGCGCAAAACGCAGCAACGAATGAAACATGGCTCGCCCCCTTCAACGCGTTCACCGACCAAATAAACCAAGTGAGAGCCCAAGCGAGCGCGCTGAGTTTCAATCATTGTCCTCGTCAGCGGTCAAGATCGAGAAGTCGAAGTAGATCGAGGTCGCGAGAAAGATCGTGCGACTCCGGCCTATGGTGCTATCATCGGACATTCCGGGACCGAGCACAAAAATGTCGGTCCCCTTGCAGATGCATACAGGGAAACGGGACCAGCCGTCCGTAAACGCGGCATACGACGATAGCTTGGGAACCGGCCGCATCTTCGTGACAGACGAGAGGACGAAAATCTCATTTTTTGTGGACACCGGTGCCGACACATGCGTGTATCCGCGTAACAAGAAACGTGGATCCGCGAACGAGAGCGACTATGAATTGTTTGCGGCCAACGGAACGGGGATTGCGACGGTTAGGTTGGGGTTAGGATGGCACTATCACCGTGTCCCTCAACATATCACTACGTCAATCTTTCAAGTGGCGTTTTGTCGTTGCCGATGTGCAAACGCCCATCATCGGTTTCGACTTCCTGAGTCATTATGAGTTGCTCGTAGACCCACGAAACAAACGGCTCTTTAATACGATTACATAACTGTCGACAAAGGGATTCGGCGCCACAACCGACGTAACGTCAACCAAGACCATCGACGGAGAAACATCGTATCCCAATATACTGGCGGAATTCCCTGATTAGACGAGACCGCCCGTTTTCCGGAGAAGTTTTCTACGACACGGTGTGCAACACCATATCAGGACGACACGGGACCCCCCCACCGGTCACGCCAAACTACGCCGCCTCGTCTCCGACCAACTCAAGCTGGCGAAGGCGAAATTCGAAGTCATGATAGAGCAAGGCGTGATGCAGCCATCGAGAGGCCCATGGGCATCACCCTTGCACATCGTTCCAATGGACGGATGGATTCGACCTTGTGGCGACTATCGGGCCCGCACCACTCCGGATAGATACACACCGCCGCACACAGAGGACTTCGCGCAGAATCTGTATGGTAAGCGTATCTTTTCTAAAATTGATCTCGTTGACGCTTACCATCAAATTCCAATCGCGCCGGAGGACGTAGAAAAAACCGCGATCACAACATCTTTTGGCATTTTCGAAGCGACCAACATGACGTCAGAGAAACGTGTCAGAGATTCGTGGACGAAATCACGAGAGGCTTTGATTTCGTCTACGCATACATAGACGAGTTTTTAATCGCATCCGAAAATGAAGAACAACACCGCGAACACTTGCGTATTTTGATTAAACGCCTTAACGAGTACGGGGTCGTAATAAATATCGCGAAATGTGAATTTGGCGTAAGAAAAATAAAATTCCGCGCCACTTCCGCAACATCGGATGACTTCATCCTTACCGTCTGGCAAAGCCGGCTGCCGGTTCACGTGCAGCATATTCTGGCCGCCGTGCAGGATGAGAAGCCCGAAACGCTTACCCGGATCGCCAACAGCATTCACGAAATACACCCGGACCCAGGACAGGTACTGCGGTAAGCAATCCACCTGTACAAAACGTCGGAGCTAGCGATTCTACAGCCGCCGCCATCAGCGCGTTGAGAGAGCAGATGATCCAGATGCAAGCGCAAATGAACGTGCTGTGCATGGATAACTGTCGACGACCGCGACTACGATCACGCTCTCGTACGAGATACCGCCGCCGTTCGAGATCCTGAATCCCACCGCGACAAGATGGTTTAGTTTTTACCACGCTACGTTTCGGGAACACGTGAGAAAATGCAACTCACCATGCACCTGGAAGTCGGGAAACGGGGCCAGCCGTCCGCAAACGCGGCGAACGACGACGGCTTGATGTCTCGCCGCATTTTCGTATTCGACAAAAACACGCGCATCTCGTATTTGGCAGACACCGGCGCCGACATTTGCGTCTACCCGCGCAGCCAAGTCCGAGGACATGCGAGATAAAGCGAGTACGAGTTGTTCGCGGCTAACAGGACACGAATCGCAACGTACGGGACCGTCGCGGTCCATCTTAACTTGTCCCTACGGCGTGCCTTTAAGTAGCATTTTACTGTGGCCGACGTCCAAACACCTATTATCGGTATGGATTTTCTAAGTCACTACGGGTTGCTCGTGGACCCACGTAATAAAAGACTTCTCGATACGACGACCCAGTTATCTTCGAAGGAATACGCGGCCACGGATAACGTTTATAACGTTTATAACGTCTATAAAAACCATCTGCGGTGATTCAGTGTATTATCAACTACTGGCGGAATTTCCCGGCCTCACTCGTCCGCCGATTTACGGGAAAGAGAAGGCTCGGCACAGCGTGGTACATCACATCGAAACCACGCTAGGCCTGCAAGTTTATAAAAAACCCCCGCCGCCTCGCACCGGATCGGCTCAAGCAGGTGAAAGCTGAATTTGAACTCATGATTAAGCAAGGTGTGATGCGACCATCGAAAAGCCCGTGAGCATCTCCTCTGCACGTTGTGCCGAAAAGGTACGGAAACCTGCGACCATGCGGCGACTATCGTGCGTTAAACGCTCGCATGATACCTGATAGGTACACGGCACCACACATAGAGGACTTCGCCCACCATCTACACGATAAGTGCATATTCTCAAAAATTGATCTCGTTCGCGCTTACCACCAAATTCCAATTGCGCCGGAAGACGTGGAAAAAACGGCAATTACAACACCGTTCGAAATTTTCGAAGCGACCAATATGATGTTTGAAACACCGCGCAAACGTGCCAGCGATTCGTCGACGAAATCACCCGCGGTCTCGATTTCGTCTACGCGTACATAGACGACTTCCTTATCGCTTTGGAAGACGAAAACCAACATCGCGAACATCTGTAAACATTATTCAACCGCCTCAATGATTACGGGGTAGTCATTAATCCCTCGAAATGCGAATTCGGCGCGCGAAATCACATTCCTCGGATACACCGTGAACGCCGAAGGAATCAAGCCGCCGACTGAACGTGTCGAAGCGATCATCAGAATCCCGAAGCTCACGGACGTTAAACAATTACGCAGGTACTTCGGTATGATTAACTTGTACCGACGTTTCATATCGGGGGCCGCAAAAATTTTGCAACCGTTTAACGACCTGTTAAAAAGCGCGAAAAAGGGCAACGCGCCCATCGAGTGGTCCAAACACGCGGAAGACAGCGTCGAAGAATCAAAACGTGCCCTCGCGGACGCCACGATGCTAGCGCATCCTATACCAGGTGCCCCCCATTAGCCTTACGGTAGACGCGTCCGACTATGCAGTAGGAGCCGTTTGACAACAATGCGCGAACGACAAATGGCAGCCGCTAGGGTTTACCACGAAATCTCTAACACCCGCGCAACAAAAATATAGCGCTTACGATCATGAACTGCTCGCGATGTAAACCAACGTAAAACTCTTCCGACACGCCGCTGAGGGTAAAGACTTTATAATCTATACCGACCACAAACCCCTCATTTACGCATTTCGGCAAAAACTTGAAAAACGTTTGCCACGACAATTTCGCTAACTAGATTATACAGCACAGTTTACAACGGGCATCCGGTACGTTAGAGGCGTAGAAAACGATGTAGCCGATACGCCATCTCGCATCGGGATAATTGAAAACTTGGTAGATCACCGAACGTTAGCAGCAGCGCAAGAAAACGACAATGAACTGCGCCAAATCCTCAACTCTGACTCTCGCGCACTGCGGTTTGAGAAGATTCGTTTTCCCGAAAAGAATGTGGAAATATTTTGCGGCATTTCGACCGGAACCTTGCGGCCGTTTGTACCAAAACCGTTACGACGCAATGTATTTCAGTCGTTAGACGGACTTTTCCACCCGGGGATACGAGTCACGCAAAAACTGGTGACAACGCGCTTTGTCTGGCCGTCCGTAAACAAAGATCGCCGTACGTGGACGCGGCAATGCATACCGTACCAACGCAGTAAAGTCACCAGGCACGTATTTTTACCAGTTGGAATGTTTAAAACATTAGCAGGCCGATTCGAGCACGTACACGTAGACATTATCGTAATATAGTATTCGGAGGGCTATCAATATTGTATAACGTGTATCGATCGCTTTTCGCGTTGGTACAAAGCCAATTCCATCGCTGACATGGAAGCGCCAACCGTTGCCCTGGCCCTCCTTTCGACTTGGATTTCTCGTTTTGGCGTCCCCTTAAAAATAACTACTGACCAAGGACGCCAATTCGAATCGCGTCTGTTTGAAGAGTTATGTCGGTGGCTCGGCGTCACCCACCTACGCACGTCGGCCAATCATCCTACGTCTAATGGGATGGTAAAACGCTTATATAGACAGCTTAAAGCGGCAATCAAGTGCCACGACAAGAGCAACTGGGTCGAAATTCTGCCGATCGCATAATTCGGCGTTAGAACCGTCATAAAGGTGGACCTTAACGCAACGGCGGCCGAAATGATCTACGGCACCGGCATACGATTGCCGGCGAAGTTCTTTTTACTAACCAACCAGCGGGCCAACTCCGAATTCGCGAACCTGCTAAAAGAGCGGATGGAGAAAGTCAGGCCATACCTTGTTACGCGTCGTGGCGAAAAGAAAATTTTTGTTTTTAAAGATCTAAAATCATCGCCGTATGTTTTCTTGTGCCATGACGCGATAGGAGGCCCTTTATAGCCGCAGTACGACGGGCCGTTTAAAGTTGTAAAAAGGGATGAAAAAATTATATTATTAAAGTAAATAATCGCAACGTAACGGTTTCCATAGACCGATTGAAACCCGCGTTTATAGTACCGGACGACTTAGAGAAAAAAACGGCCCAAACTCGTAACGTACTTATTCCGGTAGGACAAACAAACGCCCGCGACGAAAGCGGTGCAAATAATAATAATCGAACGACGGAAGAAAACATCAGGAATAGGTCCGTTAGGCGGTCTGGGCGAAGAGTCCGTTTTCCCGATTGATTTCAGGCAGGTTGCGGTTGAGAGTCGTAAAGTGTTGGACACAGGATGTATCGTATGTATCGAAAGTATGTATTTAACTTTTAAAATAGCGACGACCAAGAAAAAAACAGTGTAAATAATTTTTGGAACATAACCTAATAAAAACGTTATCACCGGCAGGGGGTGATGTAGCGGCACATGAGTCAGGGGACGATGCGAATCGGGAGCGACTCATGTTGTTGTTTTGCCTCGGGACATTGACACCGCCTTGACGCACGAAACGTAACGATAAATAAACTCCGGGAAAACAATGTCGCCGCTACGTGCAACCGTAAAACAAAGACGATTTTCAATTTTCCGACTCTCCCCCAACCAGTATAAATAAACGGACGCGATCGCGAGCGAATCAGTTATTAACAGTCATTAGCGGAGTTATACGAGTTATACGAGTTATCGAGTTATCTGCGAGCGAACATACACTGTCTTTGCGTATACGTTTGTATGAGCGTCTCTCGACAGTATTTATATTTATTAATTTATTTAATTATTTCAAATATATTTGACGGATTGCAACAGCAATCTCTCGTTTCCATTTTATTAATCCTCTACACTATCCACCACAAAAACAACTAACCTTTCGGAATAAGCGAAACGCACCGCATCTCCTCGATATTCGAAGAAATTGCTCGAGAATGGTTACGAAACGATCCATCGAAAGGGAACAAAGGAAATTTCGTTGGTTGTGGTCGATCTGTAAATCTAGACGGAAACTTTGAACGTCGTGGTCGGCGGTCGAGGTTAACGATAAGCGGTAGTCGTTCTCCGATTGATAAGAAAACTCAGGGAGAATTTGCTATGGCTGGTGATAGCGTTCCGTGACGGGGATAAATTGTAATTGAGGCTGGATGTACGACAGACAGGCGGAGAAACGATGTTAATGGGCATAGGGACTGACAGGTTTGTCAACTTGCCTATCGCGACCGCGAAACGTCGATGTAAATCAGCTGTTACGTGACGTGAAATATTTCAGTTCCTAGAATCGGGTAGTAACGCAAAAAATGGTGTTTATGACAGTCCTTTTGTTCACGAAACGCCAAAAGATTTGTGAATTCATTAAAATGATCACTTTCATTTTCATAAGTTATAATGAAATTTATTCGGATTAAAGTAGAGTATATTAGAATTATTTGGTGACTATACCAAATCGGATTAATATATTATAGATTAATGATACAAACTATAACACTTTTCCTACCACTTCTTCTATATTATTGATTATATAAGAAGAATAACTAGGGATTTTTAAAATAAGAAGTATTAGAATAGAAGTATATCGGAGATTTTTTAAAATTTGTTATGTAAAATCATTCTTTTAAGATGATTACAAATTTTTTGTCAACGAATCTGAACGAATATAGAAAATAAAGTGTGAAATGTTGTGTGCTTATTGAAAGGAATAAGAAAAAAACTTGTTTAGAGAGAGACAGAGAGGAAGAGTCGTGTGAAATTTTGAAGACCTCATACAACATAAAAATGCTATCAATATTTTTATTAGCCCGAGATACAAGCAGGATGACCAGCGTGTGTAACGCCATACACATTTTTTTTATTTAATTCTTTTCATTCATAATTTGTCTAACTTGGACACTTGGTAGGACATTTTTTAACTGTTTGATTATCATGTGGGTGGCTACCACCAGCGAGATATTATCTTCGTGTTTGTTAGGTTATATCCTTTGTGAGGTCTGCTGGGTGTTTCCTTTTCAGTCTTCTTTCCATGTTTGAGGTGTTGATCGTTTCTGCAGCTAGCCGGTTTGGGTGTGTTCCTATACTTTCTTTGTATTTTTCTGCGTATCTGCTAATTTCCTCTTTGACCGTTGGTATTCCTAGGTCCTTCCATATGTCCTCGTTTCTATCGTATCATGGGGCGTTTACTATTGTTCTAAGAATTTTAGCTTGTACTGTCTCTATTTTGTTTATATGGCTCATTTCTGCTGTCCCCCATAGTGGTATTCCGTATGTCCAGATTGGTTTTATGATCGTTTTGTATATTTTTAATTTATTTTCTATGCTTAATTTGGATTTTCGACTTGTTAGCCAATGCATTTGTCTCCTTGTTGTCTGTATTTTAACTATTATTGATTTAGTATGCTGTTTCCATGTGAGCTGTGTTTCTAAGTGGAGTCCTAGGTATTTGACTTGCCTTATGTTATATCGCGTAAGACATTTGCACTCCATCCCTCGCTGCTGGACAGCCAACGGTCTACGTACCGTCATTCCGTCCCTCAATAAATCTAAGGAGCCATCATAAACCTTTAACTTTTAACTGCATTGTGCCAACATATATTTTTCAATCAATCTGTTTGTCCTGAAGGATTTTTAATCCTAGAAATATTTTCGGTTCACGGCTGGTTATTAGAAAGGTCCTTGGGTTTATTAGGCGCTCTTAAAAACACGAAGAAAGCGGGTATGCACCTATTGGGAAAAACCGATTATGTGTCTAACAAAACAGGCTGATTTTTCCCATGAACAAAGTCATCCACGAACCACGTTGGTAGGAGGCTTCCTCCTCATACCTTCAGGCATTAACGTGGATCATAACCAATTGTAGAGGTTGTTTAGTCATGTTCAACTCACGTCGGGGTTACCAATTTGTGGAGTTACAGTCAGTTGTCGATCAATTATCAACCAGTTATCAACGAATTATCAGCGATCTAATTAACGAGTCAATAGCGATCCTATTTTACGACTTATATACTATCTCAATGAATCGGTTAGTACGAGCGTCTTTACGAGCATTATCTGTATATTAATTTATCATTTTAAATATGTTCGACGGTTTCAACAACGAGCAATCTCGTCCATTAAACCTCACCGACTAACTGCCCTCTACACATAAACCTCTACACAGTCGACATCGCGGATCGTTACCCTCACTTTTACTAACGAAAAGTGTGAACAACAAATCCGCGTTCTTCATTCAAAGGGCACACCGAACTTTCTTCCGTAATAACATAAGTACGACAAGTCAGTCTTACTCACGTCATCTATCTAAGCTTGTTCTCGGGACTACAGAATCACTTTATATACTTAGTCTCCTCTAGTGCTACGTCAATTAAAATAACAAACTCAACTGTAAGAGCCTTGCTCTATTGTGCACGTACATCGTATCTTCTTACGCCAAATTATCGTCTACGATTTATATCATACGATACAGTGTACCTCTTAAGTGTTGGAAATATAAAGTTTACGAGCCTGTTAATCGCAGCATTATACTACCATAACCACCCCTATTATCTCAACGGAAATCAGGGGATCGATCTATTCGCGGCGTCGGTTATTATAATCGTAACGGGAATTTACGACTCCCATAGACGTGTTTTTTCGCGATTGCGTCTCCGCGCGATTGGTCGAAAATACACCTTGTTTGTGATATGTGCGTGCCGTTCAGTAGGATGTTTGGTGGTATCTGTTTTCGCAGTGTGAATGTAATATGGTTGCATTTATCGGGGTTTGCTTTTATTTGTTTATCTTGCAGCCATTTTTCAATTTTTGTGATATGTTCTTGTAGTAGTTTGACTGCTGTTTCTGGGTTAGTGTGCCTGACTAGTACAGCTGTGTCAGTATGAGCGAATGTCAGTATTTTGCTATTGGTAGTTGTTGGTATGTTGGCCGTGTATAGTGTGTATAGTGTTGGTCCAGAAACGCTTCATTGCGGAACTTCAGAGTATATGTCTTTGATTTTTATTATGAAGGTTCTGCTGCTTAAGGAGGATTTTATTAATTGGTATATTTGTTCCGCGAATTGTTTCCTGATTGTTTGTAGAAAGCTTTCGTGGTTTATTTTGTCGAATGCCTTCTCTATGTCCATAAAGAGGGCTGTACAGTATTGTTTGTCTTCTAATGCTAGTATTATTTCGTCAATGAGCCTGTGCATTTGCTCTATAGTGGAGTGTTTGTTTCTGAATCCGAATTGGTGATCCGGTACTAATTTTCCCTTCTCTATTAGTGGTTTTATGCGGTCGTAAATTACTTTCTCTAGTATTTTAGAGAACACAGGAAGTAATGATATTGGTCTGTAAAATGCAGTTTGGTGTGGGTCTTTGCCTGGTTTAGGTAACATTATGATCTGGCTAGTTTCCATAGTTTAGGAAAGTATTGGATTCTTAGTATTGCATTGAATATTATTGCCATTAGTCTTATCGCTTTTGGCGGAAGGTTTTTCAAGATTTTGCCATTGATTAGGTCGATTCCTGGTGCTTTATTATTTTTTGTTTTCTCGATTATGTTTCTAATTTCTTGTGCCGTTATTTTAGATATGGTGTAGTGTTTGTCAGTTGAGGTACTAGTGGTTTGCGCATCCTCGTCCGTATGGCATTTGGGGTTGCTGTTGTTGATATTACGTGGTGTAAATGTGTTGTAAAGGTGGTCGGAAAATTCTTCAGCTTATTCTTCGTTGTTTCTTGCCCATGTATTGTCTGCTTTTCTGACTGCTGGGACTAGTTTTGTTGGCTTCTTTATTTTTTTTCGTGGCTTTCCATAGGGAGCAGTTGGAGTTCTCGTATGCAGAGAGTGTCTCTATGAATTTTGTGAATTCGTTATTGTTGTGCTCTTTTATTTTGTTGTTTATTTCCTTTACAAGTTTGTTTAGGTGTTTTTGGTTTTCTCGTATCTATGTTTTTGCCATTTTGCTTTCGCTTTTCTTTTTTCTCTAATTTTTTCAAGTATGTCTGGCGGAATTATTTTTGTTTCTCTGGTGGTTGGTTCAGGTATAGTAGTTGCCCATGCTGCTTCTTGGATAGTTTCTGTCAATATTGTTACTGCCTGTTCGATGTGTTCGTGTGTTTTCAATTGGATGTTGCAGTTGGTTTTGCTCTCGATTATTTCTTTAAAAGTTTGCCATTTGGTGGTTTTGTTGCATAGTGTCTCTGGATTACTATAAAGTATTGGCTTGTTTCTGTATGCAATTATTATGGGTGTATGATCGGAGCTAAGTTCGAGGCTGGGTGTTATTTTTAGTTTATTTGCGTTTAGTCCCTTTGTAACTGCAAAATCGAGTAGGTCAGATAGTTTGCTCAGGTTTGTCGGCCAGTATGTCGGTCTTCCTATGGATAATATATTGAAATTCTTGTTTCTAATGTATTTTTCCAAGGTTCTACCTCGAGGTGTAGTGATTCTTGATCCCCATAACGTGTGCTTTACATTGTAGTCTCCAGCTGCGATATACTTATCACCTAAGTGTTGAAAGTACTCTTCCCACATTTGTGAAGTAATTTTGTGTCGCGGCAATAGATATACTGCTGACAACTGTAAATGGTTGCTGCTAGTTTGTACAGTAACGGCGGTTGCTTGTATATGTTCCTTACTAACTTGGCTGTGTAAGTGATGTTTAATGTCGTTTTTTATTACTACTGCGGGCCCTCTGTGTGATTTTCCCTAGGGATGCTTGGTATCATATATGGTATAGTACTGTATTTTTATGTAACTTTTTGTAGTGAAGTGTGTTTCTGAAACAAGTAATATGTCTATATTGTTGTTATACAGGAATGTTTTAGTTTCTAGGGCCCGTTGTTGTAGGCCGTTTGAGTTTCAGGCTGCTATTTTCAGCGTGCCCGTTTTTATTTTTTGCTTAGCATGTTTAATTTGTTGCGTTTGCTGTCTGAGAACTGCGTTTTGTTCGCTTATCATTTTTGATGGATTGTTTGAGCAGTTCCTTGATTTCTGTAGTGTCGTTGCTGTTATTGTTCTGATTTTCGTTGTCTAAGGATGGCGATTGGTTGACTACTTGCGCGTAACTTCGGCTACCAACGGTGTTGGTTACTGTGGTTATTGTTCATTACGTGCTGTAGATTTGGTGTTGTCTCAGTTTCTGCGCTATCCTGTTGCGCGTGAAAGTTATTGTGTGTCCTGTTTGGAAGCGGCGGAAACAGTATACGTTGCAGGTGTTTTCTGACTACACAGCCTTTGTAGCTAGCTGGGTGGTTTCCATTGCAGTTGTAGCATTTTACTTCATATATTTTTCCTATGTATGGACAGTTTATTTTTAGGTGCTTTTCTGCGCATTTGACACACACCGAATTTCTGTTACAGTAACTTTTTGTGTGTCCATATTGCTGGCACCGTATGCATTACGGTATGTCTTTTTTATGTCCAGGTGGTTCCACTGTTACTATTGTATTTAGAACTTTTTTAATTTCAAAAATTTCTTTGTTATTATCTTTAGGTTCGAGTTCTATTAGAAATAGCGGTAATGGTAGTTTAGTATCATATCTCGTTATGTTGTTTATTGCTCTTACCTGGTGTCCTCCTGGTGGCTAATTCCTCGCATATGTTGTTTGTATTTGTTTTTGGGTGTATTCCTCTGATTACTGCTTTGTAACTTTTATCAGTTTTGAGCTGGTAAGTGTGATACCCGGCGTTTTTTCTTTTCGTGCTTTTGTCACTTTTCCAAAAGTTTCTGGGGTGTTAGTTTGTACTTTTACCTGGTCTAATTTTAATTGCTTTATACTGTAATTTTCTTTTCCTGCCGTGTTGTTCAGTAATTCAATGAGGGGGTCTATTATTTGGGCTTCTATGTAAGTTGGTGGTGGTTTGGCGATGTGGGTTACTGGTTTTTCGGCTGGGTGTGTTTCTCTCTTCTAGCAGTGCGCTGAAGGAGTTTCGGAGAGTAATTTCTTGTAGCCATTGTTGCTTTTCTGCTTCTATAGCTTTCTTAACGTTTGTGTTTGGTGTTATTTTACGTTTTCTGTTGTAAATTGCCACCTTCCAGCTTTCATCCTGGTGGGTTAGTTCGTTGTTGATTTTATTCTCGTCATTATTTTGTAATGTTTCCACTTCTATTTCATTCATAGCTGAGCACTCCTGTTCTTCGTTTAGTGATTTACTTGGATTTGTTATATTTGTAGCTTTGTTTATGAAATATGTTTCGCCTTTGCTTGTTATTTTTATTGGCTGTATTTGTTGTTGCATTTCGGATTTTTCACCATTTGGCGATGGGCGTTGTCGTTCATCACTTACTTTTCCCCACTTGCCGCACTTTCACTGAAGCACTGTGTCACACGTCCGTTTAGCTCGGCTGCTCGGGCAGAATTGAGTGTATAAATTGCAGAGGAATTATTAGGTTGTCCGAAAAGTTTCTTTAGTTTCTTAAGGTGATAATATATGAACAACAATTTCTGTTTTATATTATTTTATTGAATTGGGTATGATCTATTTTGTTATATCTCTATTATTATGTTCATGCATAATTCAATAAACTAATATGAAAAAAAAACATTTGATTGATTCCTTCAAGAATGATATGATAATTTCTTTAATAATGATACGATGATTTGCTTAAAACTTCTTTACAATTCAAGATGAAAGTCTTACTTGTTGACGATTACAACGCGATATTGCGTCTGCAAGAACGCCAATCAATATAACGATAAAATGAAATTCTTATACTTCATTATTGTCCTTACTTTCTTGATTTTCCTCTCTCCAGATAACTGCTTCTCTTTCGAAAATTAAAATTGGAATTAAAACTTTTGTTATCACATTCGATGGGCATCTGATATTTAACTGATTGTTACAACGAAATTAAACGTAATTAAGTTAGAAGAATTTTCGAAGATTTCTAAGCTATCATGTGGATATCATAACCAAGTCCATCGGAAATTATTTCAAAAGCAATAAATAAAAAAAGATCTAGTGCGTCGCTTTTTGTGCGTCCATGTACTTTACTTTTTCCTGGTCTCGTTATTCTTTTGCTGCACTTGTATATATTGGATTTTTGGGGAAATCCCTTAACACTTTAATCTAGATTTTACCATAGCCGTAATTAAACAATTGTCGTCATTCGATCTGATTGTATTTATCCGAGATTTGTGATAATGAGCTTGGGCTCGAGGCGACAGCCAGTCGCCGAACGTAGCCGCGTTCACGGGATGAACGCTTTGTCTAACAAAGGCATGCAGTAATTGTATAGCCATCCTTAAAAAGGAAATAGTTGTAACACTCGACAGTAAACATCCCAACGGTCTCTGTCCCATAGCTCGCCACACGCAGACCCTATTTTTCGAGTAAGATGATTGCCAGATGTCGATGCGTCTCCGCAATACATGTTCAGCTAGCCTGAGGGCCCGTTATAAATCATAAGATTTAATTGACTAAAGTTCTTCAAACAGACAAACAGTCTTTGTCCCAACTACGGGAAGATAGGGGAGACCTATTTCTTCAACAAACGGCGTCTCCCACTAACAACTTTCCCTCGAGGTCGGCTAGCATCTTTTTCTAACCACCGATATGGAGATTGACCAATTAGCAGCAACGCCAATTTCCCTTACTTTCTGAACGAAGGCTACCCTCGACGAATCCGATGATTTCGTGTCCTTAGACACACCCCATTATAGTTTTCCTCTGTGGCATCATCGGGACGGAAATTCATTCCTTCTTACGATCTCATCGACGAAAAGAGTAACACCTTACGACCAGCGAATATTACGCGTCCGTCATAGATTTTGTGAGCACGTTCATCTATCATCCCGTCGGCCGCGGATTCGTTATTGAAAGTAGGAACATTGTCATTAGTTACTCGAGTATCTAATTACCACGGTTACTTGTCCAGTTGTATGATAATCGCATTTGCACTAGCCAATGTCTTCTCTATTGCATAACGACACGTGTAATCCAAACGAAGATTTGTTTCACGCCCCTAACCCTAATTCTAATGTAAACCCGATATATATATATGTACGCGAGTACGTAGGAAACCCGTAACCAATGAATCTTTGAATTTTCGAAAAGAAGGATTAATCGATTTTTATCGCTACCACGTACATCAGCGTCAATTTCATTAACATCGATCTCGTTCTCAGCGGTTTTATTACCGGCGTTAATTATTTTCGCTTTACACATAGCGAGGCTAGTTTGTGTAATATTATGTCAAAACCTTAGTTTAAAATTTAACGAGCAATGGCGATATCATATTTTTAAATAATTATCAGCGAGGACATGGAAATTTATCTCTAGTCACTAACGCCTGCAGCGGACAAGATTTGAGATGTACGTTTAGTACAAATTTTTCTTATTCCTCGCATTGCTACCATATCGATCGTCCTTTTGCCAGAAAATCTCAAGATTACGAATTCTTTAGTTAGCGAACACTCGGCTCCAAAATCGAAGTAAAATGGAAACGACTCACCCGGATGGCTTGATCTACCAGTTGGTGCCTCCACTACGTAGAAGTCGATTCGACACTCGTTATTGAAATTATATTCAGGGCACTGCTTTGTAAAGGATTTCCCTCCATAATCAGATTGATAGCTGCGTGCCATGCAGCGGAGTCGAAGCCCACGGTTTCAAGGTTAAAATACGGTGGCGAAAAATCGTTAGGTTCCACACTCGATTTTTGCACTAGCGACGGAATTAACTCGCGCACGATGGTCGTAAGCTCTTACACTGTTGTAACCGGCACTGATCCCACTTCTGATGTCGGGTTTACATTAGAATTAGGGTTAGGGGCGTGAAAACGAATCTTCGTTTGGATTACACGTGTCGTTATGCAATAGAGAAGACATTGACTAGTGCAGATACGATTATCATAGAACTGGACAAGTAACCGTGGTAATTAGATATTCGAGAAACTAATGACAATGATCCTAGGTTCAATAACGAATCCGCGGTCGACGGGATGATAGATGAACGTGCTCGCAAAATCTAAGTCGGACGCGTAATATCCACTGATCGTAAGGAGTTACTTTATGCGTCGATGGGACCACAAGGAAGAATGCCTTTCCGTCCCGATGATGTCACAGAGGAAAACTATGATGGGGTGTGTCTAAGGACACGAGATCATCGGATTCGTCGAGGATAGCCTTCGTTCGGAAAGTAAGGGAAATTGACGTTGCTGCTAATTGGTCAATCTCCATATCGATGGTTAGAAAAGGGATGCTAGCCGTCCTCGAGGGAAAGTCGGTAGTGGGAGACGTCATTCGTTGAAAAAATAGGTCTCCCCTATCTTCCCATAGTTGGGACAAAGACTGTTTGTCTGTTTGAAGGACTTTAGTCAACTAAAACTTAAGATTTATAACGGGCCCTCAGGCTAGCTGAACATGTACTGCGGAGACGCATCGACATCTGGCAATCATCTTACTCGAAGAATAGGGTCTGCGTGTGGCGAGCTACGGGACAGAGACCGTAGGAATGTTTACTGTCGAGTGTTACAACTATTTCCTTTTTTAAGGAGAGCTATAGAATTGCTCCATGCCTTTGTTAGACAAAGCATTCATCCCGTGACCGCGGCTACGTTCGGCGACTGGCTGTCGCCTCGAGCCCAAGCTCATTATCATAAATCTCTGACAATTACAATCGGGTTGAATAACTACAATTGTTTAATTACAGCTATAGTAAACTTTAGATTACAATGTTGCGGGATTATCCAAAGGCTCCGGTGTTCTTTCATCTCCGACATATATGAATGTGTATGTATATACATAACCTACAAACATAAAATGCACGACACTACTCTATAAAAAAAAAGGAAAAGAAAGTGAAAATACAATACATGTGTTTCGACCACTGGCAGAGAGAAGCGAGCGCGAGGAAGCACGACAACGGGAGTCGTAAATTCCCGTTACGATTAGATAATCGACGCCACGAAATGATCGATCCCCTATTACGTTTAGGATAATAGAGGTGGTTTAATTGAATGTGACACCGATGTAACAAGTTATACGTCGCACTTTATTCCAACAACTTTGTAAAGAAGATAATTACGCTGATGCGTATGTATAAGTAAGTGACTGATCTACGGGTGTAAACCCGGTTGAAGGATGTTGACTGCTTGAAAGATGGAAAATCAGTGAAGTTCGGTGATGATGCTGTGGCGGAGGAAGGCTTAGAATGGGTGGACCTAAGGACATGAGATGAGCTGATTCGTTAAGGGCGAGTTTTCGTTAGGAGAGTGAGGGAAAGAGATTCCGTTGTTAATTGGGCAGTTGCAATGTTGGTGGGTGAAGGATGCGAACCGCCTTCGAGAGAAAGTTCCTAGTGTGATGCCTAATACGTGAGAAAGCCCAACTTTCCCGTGTCAACCCGTGGTGGACAATAAACTTTAGAAAACTATTCGGTAAAGAATATGTGTTCGGTCTGAAGGACCTCGACTGGGAAATTCCTGAGATTTATGGAGGGTACTTGTGACTATTGAGGGGACGCAGTAAGGATCCGAAGGCATCTGGTTGCCATCTTGCCCGTGGTGTGTGGCCTGGTCTAGGTAGAGTGTTGCTTGACGCAACAACATGAAATTACTTTATTAAGACCGAATAAATTCTATATGAAACTACATTATGAAATACAAATATAAAAATATATATATGTCGGGGTTTCGTTGAGGATAGGGTTGAGTGTGTTCGATGAATCTTTATTGAAATTATCCATTGTTGCGGTATAACAAAGACACAGGTTATTAACACAAGTACGGATACGCCGGTTTGACAATCAACCACTGCTATGAAGCGCTCGCGGCACTAGTGACGGTGATCTCGGGTTCGATAACGAATCCGCGGTCGACGGGACGATGGATGAACGTGCTCACAAAATCTAAGTCGGACGCGTAATAATCACTGATCGTAAGGTGTTACTCTATTCGTCGATGAGGTCGCGAGAGAGAATGCCTTTCCCGTCCCGAAGATGCCACAGAGGAAAACTATAATGGGGTGTGCCTAAGGACACGAGATCATCGGATTCGTCGAGAAAAGCCTTCGTTCAGAAGGTAAGGGAAATTGGCGTTGCTGCTAATTGGTCAATCTCCATATCGGTGGTTAGAAAAAGATGCTAGCCGACCTCGAGGGAAAGTTACTAGTGGGAGACGCCGGACGTTGGAAAATATGTCTCCTCTATCTTCCCGTAGTTGGGACAAAGATTGTTTGTCTGTCTGAAGGACTTTAGTCAGCTAAGTCTTAAGATCTATAGCGGGCCCTCAGGCTAGCCGAACATGTACTGCGGAGACGCATCGACATCTGGCAATCATCTTACTCGAAGAATAGGGTCTGCGTGTGGCGGGCCACGGGACAGAAACCGTTGGAATGTTTACTGTCACGTGTCGCCACGAATATTTCTTTTAAGGAGAGCTATAGAGTTACTCCATACCTTTGTTAGACAAAGCGTTCATCCCTTGACCGCGACTACGTTAGGCGACAGACTGTCGCCTCGAGCCAAAGCTCACCATCGCTAATCTCGAACAATTACAATCGGATTGAATAACTTCAGTTATTTAATTACAGCTATCGTAGACTCTAGATTACAATGCTGCGGGATTATTCAAAATTCCAGAGGCTCCGGTGTTCTTTCATCTCCGACATATATATGTCGGATTCACA
Organism: Bombus pratorum; assembly: GCA_930367275.1. NCBI lineage: Eukaryota > Metazoa > Arthropoda > Insecta > Hymenoptera > Apidae > Bombus > Bombus pratorum. Next base: position 249,792 of record OV883995.1, on the reverse strand, counting down.
TTAGACTTGAGGGCGTCTAACGCTTCTTCGTTTGAATTAGCCATTGTTTTATCAAACACAGATTGTATTTACACGTATGCACACGATTTTACAAAGGTATAATGAATATTGTGTTTAATGAATAATGAGCTTAACAAATAATAAGTTTAACGAATGATTAGATTAACGAATAATAAATTTAACGAATAATAAAACTAACGATTAATAAGTTTAACGAACAATAAATTTTAGGAATACTAAATTTAACGAAGAATGAATTTAATATACGCTAATAACAATGTTTTCTTTGGGTTCAAACGAATCCACGGCCAACGGGATAACTATTCACTGAGACGCTCTGTATATTACTCGATGTGTCACTTTCCAAGGCGATCACACGAATCCTAATCTGATGGAATTCTTTCTCGCTGTACGATTGCATTTTGTTAGTTACATGCTCGCTGGAAGCATCGAGAAGGTTCCAATCACCGTTGCTAGGCAATCTCTGCCAAAAGTTTATTATTTACTCGTTGGAAGCATCGAGAAAGTTCCAATCGCCGTTGCTAAGCAATTTCTGTCTGGAGTTTGATTCTTAATACAACGTGTGTCCCATAATATCGACACCTCCAAAATACAATCATATGTGACTAGACCCGTTCTTGAGGCCGTATGCCGCCACATACCACATATCTAGGGAAACCACACAACCGTTCTACACTTTCGTCAAGCTAGACGTTTATCCCGTGACCGTGGCTACGTTCGGCGACCAGTTGTCACCTCGAACCCAATTTCGCTATCGCAAATTTCGTACAATTATAATCAGATCGGATGATAAAAATTGCTTAATTACAGCTATGATAAAATCTAAACTATAACATTAGAGGACTTTTCCCAAAATTGCGAAGGGAAGGCTCCGGTCTTTCTTGCATCTCCGACATATATATGACGGGTTTACATTAGAATTACGGTTTGACAAGCAAGGAAATGAAAGAGAACTAAAATTAGTAGCGTTATAATTAGTATTCAAAGTGTTAGTTGCATTCTGTGTGTTACCAGTCAGACCGTAATGATACGGCAGATCATTTTCGATTTCGTACACTGATGAATCTCAGTTTGTTGGATCATATTACTACGTTGGGTGTATGACAGAAGCGCAAGACGTCACTGTGGGTATATTACAGATGCCCGAAACGTCACTGTGGGTATATTACAGATGCGCACGATACCATATTGGTCACAGTGGGTATATTACAGATGCGCACGATGTCACAATGGACATGTTACAGATGCGCACGATACCACACTGGACATATTACTACGACCACAACGTGGTGTTAATAATCCTCTGAGGTCAGTATACTCACATCGATATTATTACCATCGTTGTCATCACCGCAGACGTCCAACTCAGCAGGGACGCAACTTTTTGGCATTTTTCTCAGTCTGTCATGTCTGTCCTTATATGATCGTTTGCCGTCTAAGGTTTTTAAAGTATATCTATCTATCTAACTTCGTTTGGTTTCTTTCCTCGTTTTTGCGTAATACAAAATCACTGAGATTAAACCTAACTACGTTAGCTTTAGTTTTGTCAAATCCACCTTTATCGTACCTAGCACTAATTTCTATATTCTCCATTGCCTGCTGTCTTACATCAGAGATATCTACTTCTCTTTCTTCGAGATTATCGGGTATCGACGAATCGTAAGGTCTTTGCTGTTCTACCAATTAATAGTTCCGATGGACTCGATTTAGTCACGCGGTTGGTGGTGCAATCCGAAGCCAACTGCATTTTGCCAATCGTGTCTAGCCACGATCGCCCGGTCGTTTCTGTGATTGCGAACATAATTTTCAACGTACCCATAATACGCTCTACCTGTCTGTTGGCCCTACTCGCATCGGTTGAGATTAAGTGGAGTTTAGTGTTTACCTTGACAGAAATCTTGGAATTCGTAACCCGTAGGACACTTCTCTTGATCCGCTATCCGAGGATATCCGAGGATATCTAATGGAATTATTTTTGTTTGTCTGTTGGTTGATTCGGGTATAGTGGTTGCTCTGGCTGCTTCTTGAATAGTTTCTGTAAGTGTTGTTACTGCTTGATCGATGTGTTCAGGTGCTTTCAATGGGATGTTGCAGTTGATTTTGCTCTCGATTATTTCTTTAAATGTTTGCCATTTGGTGGTTTTATTGCATAGCGTCTTTGAATTGTTGTAAAGTATTGGTTTGTTTCTGTATGTAATTATTATGGGTGTATGATCGGAGGTGAGCTCGAGACTGGGTGCTATGTTTAGTTTATTTGCGTTTAGTCCCTTTGTAACTGCAAAATCGAATAGGTCTGGTATTTTGCTCAGGTCTGTCGGCCAGTATGTCGGTCTTCCCGTGGATAGTATATTGAGGTTGTTATTTCTAATGTAGTTTCCCAATGTTCTACCTCGTGGTGTAGCAATTCTTGATCCCCATAGTGTGTGCTTTGAGTTGTAGTCTCCAGCTGTGATATACTTATCACCTAAATGTTTAAAGTACTCTTCCCACTTTTGCGGTGTAATTTTGTGTCGCGGCGGTACATATACTGCTGACAACTGTAGGTGGTTGCTGCTAGTTTGTACAGTAACGGTGGTTGCTTGTATATGTTCCTTACTAACCTGGCTGTGCAAGTGGTGTTTAATGTCGTTTTTTATTATTACTGCGGTCCCTCCGTGTGCTTTTCCTGATGGATGCTTGGTGTCATATATGGTGTAGTACGGAATTTTTAGGTAACTTTTTATAGTGAAGTGTGTTTCTGATACGAGTAGTATGTCGATGTTGTTGTTGTACAGGAATGTTTTAGTTTCTAGAGCCCTATGTTGTAGGCCGTTAGAGTTCCAAGCTGCTATTTTAAGCGTGTGCGTTTTTATTTTTGCTTAGCATGTTTGTAAGCAGTTGTAGCATGGTAGTGATTTGTTGTGTTTGCTGTCTGAGGACTGCGTTTTGTTCGCTTATCATTTTTGTGAGTACTTCTGTATTTTTGATTGATTGTTTTAGTAATTCTTTGATTTCCGTAGCGTCTTCGGTGTTGTTGCTTTGTCTTTGAATGTTTATGGGCGTTACTTGTCTAGTGTTTTGTGTTGCTTGCGCGTAGCTTCGGTTTCCTTGGGGTTCTCTGTTTCTGCTTATATCTTTTATTTCCTTTTGTGCTTTCGCCGTTGCTTCGTTGTCTGTTATACTTTGCTGTAGTTGGTAGTTGTCGACTGTTCTATTGCGGAGTGGTGGAAACAGTTTACGTTGTAGTTGTTTCCTGATTTCGCATCCTTTATAGCTGGCTGGGTGGTTTCCGTTACAATTGTAACATCTAACTTCTTCTATTTTCCCTGTATATGGGCAGTGTATTGTTAAGTGGTTCTTTGCACATTTTACACATGCCGGGCTTCTATTGCAATAATTTTTTGTATGGCCGTATTGTTGGCACCGCATGCATTGTGGAATATTTTTTTTGTAGCGTGGTGGTTCCACTGTTACTATTGTGTTTAGTATTTTTCTGATTTCATAGATTTCTTTGTTATTGGTACTGGGTTCTAATTCTATTAAGAATAGTGGTAATGTCTGTTTTGTATCGTACCTTGTCATATTATTTATTGATCTTGTTTTGTGGCCGATTTTTTCTAGTTCGTCGCTTAGTTTTTCTGTGTTAATTTTTGGGTGTAGTCCTCTTATAACTATTTTGTAGCTCCTTTCCGTTTTGAGCTGGTACGTGTGGTATATGGCGTTTTTTCCCTTAGTTCTTTTATCACTTTCCTGTAGTTTTCTGGGGTGTTTGTTTGGATTTTTACTTGTTCTAATTTTGCTTGTTTTATTGTGTAGTTGTCCTTTCCAACTGTATTGTTTAGTTGATCAATGAGTGGATCTATTATTTGCGCCTCGACAAATATTGGTGGTGGTTTTGTGGTGTGTGTTGATTTAGTTTTGTGTTTGGTTGTTGGGTCGTCATCTACTTCTTCCGTCAGTGACCTGAAGGAGTTTGTTAGCTGTAATTCTTGCAGCCATCGCTGCTTTTCTGTGTCTGGTTTTCCAGTCATTTTTCTTTTTTTGTTATAACTCGCCACCTTCCAGCTTTCGTCCTGTTGGGTTATTTCTTTGTTGGTTTCCATATCAACTTCTATTGTAGCTGAGCAGTCCTGTTCTTCATTTGTTGGTTGGGTTGGTTTTGAAATGTTAATTGTTTTATTTATATAGCATGTTTCATCTTTGCTAATAATTTTTATAGGTGCGATGTGTTTTTGCATCTTAGTTTTTCTTGTAGTCTTCTTAATAGAAGACACGTGTTTCCACCATTTGGCTATGGGCGTAGCCGTTCGTAGTTTTCTCTTCCCCACTTGCCGCACTTTTCTGAAGCACTGTTTTACACGCCCACTTAGCTCGGATGCTCAGGCAAGACTGTTATGTCCACGTGAACTGTATGCCAGGGTATGCTGGTCTTAGGTATAAGATGTAATTCAGCTTGTATTTCACCTGAACTTGCCTTCGAAACTTGACAAACATGACAGTTCTCTACGAATTAACGAACATATTTTTGCCATTCCTTCGAACCAGTAATACCTGTACAGTTTCTCAAGCGTTTTATCCCAACCTAAGTGCACAATGGACTGGTGCACATGGTTAATAACGGACCACCTAAAACCTCTTAGGACAATGGGCAAACAGAGAGTTCTGCCCTTTTTCTGTATTTTACGATGAAGGGTACCGGACCGTAATTCATACGTATTCGCGATATCTTCCGTGAGCTCCTCGTCTTGCAATTTATTGATGATCTCAGAAATTTGGGGTCGCGACGTTGTCCCGCTAATAGCCAATCTTCGGGAATTTCGGTCGGATTGATTTTCTTCTCTACGACTTTGTTGATCGTACGGTGATCCAAGTCTACGGGGTTTCACGAGAAGAAATCTATGTGAGCCTCTCGTTTACCTTCTCGATACATAATGTCAAAAGTAAAAATTTGTAAGTAAGCCCACCACCTGTAAACCCTGTCATTTAAATTCACCCCACTACTAGATGCCTTCAAGGAATTACTATCAGTAGCAGCAAGAAATTCTCGTCCATGTAAAGTAGTGGCGAAAATGTTTAACAGCGTTTAACAACTGCTAATGTCTCTAGTTCATATGAATGATACCTAGATTCCGCAGGGCTAGTTCTTTTGCTGTAATATTCCACTACCCTGTTTTTACCTTCAACCTTATGCATTAAAGTAACCCCATATACATCCAAACTAGCGTCAGTATGTAATCGTATCGGATAATTAGGATCAAATATCGTTAACACCAAAGCATCAGTCAGGACGGAAATTATCTTTTGCCTCATCTTTTCGCGTTTATCTGCCCAAGCTAAGCTTTTGTTACTGGAAGTAAGTGTGCATAGAGGTTTCATTACCTGTGAAAATTTAGAGACGAATTTCCGGAAGTAAGAAACTAAATCTATGAACCGTCTATGCTGTGTGACGATCGTTGGTTCAGGTAAAGAACTCAAGGTTTGTAATTTACCTGGGTTGGGGCGAGCTTCTCCGTTATGAATTACATGTCCCAAATAAAGTACCGATGTGTTTAGGAAAGAGCATTTAGAAAAATTAGAAGAAAATCCGGCATTTACGAGGGTATTTAATACCGTGTGTAATCTTTCTAGAGCTTGATTTATGGAGTCGGCAATAATTAGAACATCGTTCAAGTAAACAACAACGTACGAATGGCACGTTGGCTGCCACGCGTGTTTTCAAAAGAATCTCAAAAATGATTTCTCGTTTCGTTTGTTCGCGACATTAAAATCACTAGCTGTTGTTGAATACAATGAAGGAAAGTGTGGTATAGATTATTCCGATCAAATGGTTTCATATGCCACCACAATTAGAAAAGGGATCAAATGCTACAAAAGACTTGGCATGCAACTCCTTCTGGGGATTTCTGTTCTAAACGCTTTGATGGTTTATAAAATTGCAGCAAGGAAGAACATAAATATTAGAATATTTAGACAAGTACTAGTTGCAAAATTATTAGGGTTTTCTGAAAATGCAAAAATTTTTCGAAGGAGTCACCATAATATCGCCGTTCGGGAAAATGATTCCGCAAGAAACATTAGACGCGCATGCAAACTATGTTACGCAAATAAAAGACGTCGAATGGACCTTATAAAGGCACAAAAGAATTTGAAGAAAATAAGAACTTATTGTCCAAATTGTCCATCGAGGGTAACCAATGCTGTATACTTCCTAGAATTAGGGTGAATAGGGATTTGGTGAAACCCGCTAGCCATGCCCACGCTAATAAAGTATCTCGCTTTTGCAATCTCGCGATTTGTTCCGCAATAAGGGGTAAAGGATATCGATCCGCGACCGTATTTTTATTTAGTTCTTGAAAATCTACACACAATCTATCTGAGCCGTTCTTTCTCTCCACAAGTAACATAGGGCTCGCGAACGGTGAATTACTAGGCCTTATGATATTTGGCTCTAATTTATTCGTTTATTCTCTCATGTACTATTCTGCGCTCTTCCTCGCGAAGTCTATTAGGTCTTCTTTGTACGGCGATGTTAGGATCAATTAATTGTATCTCTAACTGGCCTGCATTTACGCGAGTACGTAGGAAACCAGTAACGGATGAATCTTTGAATTTTCGAAAAGAAAGATTAATCGACTTTTATCACTATCACGTACATTATTGTCAACTTCATTAACATCGATCTCGTTTTTCGGCGGTATTGTTACAGGCATTAATTATTTTTGTTTTACACATAGCGAGGCTATTTTGTGTAATATTACGTCAAAACCTTGGCTTAAGATTTGCGATCATTCACGATATCATATTCTAAATAACTATCAGCGAGAACATGAAAAATTTATCTCTAATGTAAAACCACTAACACCTGCAACGGACAAGATTTGAGACGTACGTTTAGTACAAATATTTCTTATTCCTCGCATTACTACTACATCAATCGTTCTTTTGCCAGAAAATCACAAGATTACGGATTCTTTAATTAGTGAACACACGGCTCCAAAGTCGGGGTAAAATGGAAACGACTCACCCGGATGGCTTGATCTACCAGTTGGTGCCTCCACTACGTAGAAGTCGATTCGATACTTGTTATTGAAATTATATTCAGGGCACTGCTTTGTAAAGGATTGTCTTCCATAATCGGATTGATAGCTGCGTGCCATGCAGCGGAGTCTAAGCCCACGGTTTTAGGGTTAAAACACGGTGGCGAAAAATTGTTAGGTTCCACGCTCGATTTTTGCACTAGCGACGGAATTAACTCGCGTACGATGGTCGTAAGCTCTTGCACTGTGGTAACCGGCACTGATCCCACTTCTGATGTCGGGTTTACATTAGAATTAGGGTTAGGGGCGTGAAACGAATCTTTGTTTGGATTACACATTGTCGTTATGCAATAGACAAGACATTGTCTAGTGCAAATACGATTATTATAGAATTTGACAAGTAACCGTGGTAATTAGATACTCGAGAAACTAATGACAATGATCCTAGGTTCAATAACGAATCCGGGGTCAACGGGATGATAGATGTACATGCTCACAAAATCTAAGACGGACTCTTTGTTAAAACGTGGAATATCCACCGAGCGTACAGACAATAATCAACTCGCTAATACGACCTCACGAGAGAATGACTTTCCGTCGCGATGATGTTGCAGAGGAAAACTAAGATGGGGTGTGCCTAAGGACACGAGATCAATCTCCATATTGGTGGTTAGAAAAAGATGCTAGCCGCCCTCGAGGAGAAGTTGCTAGTAGGAGACGCCGTTCGTTGAAAAATAGGTCTCCCCTATCTTACCGTAGCTGGGACAAAGATTGTTTGTCTGTCTGAAGGACTTTTAGTCAACTAAATCTTAAGATTTATAACGGGCCCTCAGGCTAGCTGAACATGTATGCGGAGACGCATCGACATCTGGCAATCATCTTACTCGAAGAATAGGGTCTGCATGTGGCGAGCTATGTGACAGAGACCGTTGGGATGTTTACTGTCGAGTGTTACAACTATTTCCTTTTTAAGGGGGGCTATACAATTACTCCATGCCTTTGTTAGACAAAGCTTTCATCCCGTGACCGCGGCTACGTTCGGCGATTGGCTGTCGCCTCGAGCCCAAGCTCATTATCACAAATCTCGGATAAATACAATCGGATCGAATGACGACAATTGTTTTATTACGCCTATGATAGAATCTAGATTACGGTGTTAAGGGATTTTCCCGAAGTTCCAGAGGGAAGGCCCCGATGTCCTTTTATCTCCGACATATATGTTTGCAAGGGACACTATCTATAACAGATTTTCCGGTGTCAAGAAAGAAAGAAAAAAAGGAAGCTTCGAGCTCCACGGATGATCGAGAAACTTATGAAAACTATACGTTACTTGACTTTCCTCTAGCGGCATCTAAGCAACGTTATACCGTTTTCAACGTCGAGACGATAAAAGTCGTTGCTAAATCTGGTATTCCGATACCAGAGGAACAACGAAAATCAGTAGGTTTTGCGGTAATGCTTCCGCTCGGAGGACGTCTTGCGCGAAATCATTAAAACTTGTACGAGACGTTTTCTAGTCTAGGCAGCGTATTCATCTTTGAATAGTTTCAACCGTCTTTGACGCGCCCACCGCTAAAGGTAACGCGGTAAATCTGGAAGCTACGGAAACGGATCAAAGCTGGCGCTGATGATATCCGACGCGAGAGACCGAAACCGAGTTGGTAAGTGTACGAATATTCGACTGTAAATAGTGTAAATAGTGAAATCTACAGCGAAATGAACATAATCTTTTGGATGCGTTGCGATTCTTCGAATGATTTAATATGAGAAATAGTTTGTATATTTGAAGAAGACTATACTATACGTATTGCTCGATTATGAACGTTTCACACAGTTGCCTGCTGGTCAGCGAATCCGATATCACACATATCTGCCGTACGCGAGTCAAATGTATAACGCCGAAGGAATCATTGTCGTTTGAATTGAATCGACTCGCGTCGCCTCCGTCCGTCCCGAGCGCATTACTCCGATGCGAAATTCCTTGCTGGTAGAACTTGGCAAGTTCCCATGGGAGATACCACGCCTTCAAACTGTCAGGATGGGGAGGTTCGTCAAGAAACTGCTGGATACATTTCGTCCGTCCTGCGCGACGCCCTCGGAATGCCGTTCGTTGCTCCGTTCGAAGCTCGCATCGCCGCTTTTCATGCTCGCGGAGTTTAAAACCTGTCTTCCATAATGCACCGTTTCCATCTTCTACCGGCGTGTATTAATTATTCTTGACATCGACTCGATCCCGCTCTCTTTCCCTCCCTCCGATGCTTCGTTAAGCTTTCGCGCAAACGATCCTCCCGCGAACCCCTTCGTTCGTTCTTCCGATCGCTTCGATTCATCCAACACGCTCCAGCTGCGGCAACCCCGAAATTCTTAAACCAAGAGGTACCCTTCGCCTAACAACAGATCAACGACGACACCATCTCGGTTCTAGTAAGAGGACATAATTATACAGTAACGTGTACAAAAGCGCCAAAAGAAGAGATCATTAGATCCGTCGTAAACTCACTCTCTGCGGAACAAGCTAATGACATTCGACGAAATATAGTCGATAACTTGCGTCAGGACGAGAGCCATATGCTCAATTGAACGAAACAGGAACTACATTCCCTTCGACGGATGAACGAAAACGAAAACGTAATTGTGTTACCAGCTGACAGAGGCAATATTATATAATCGTTGCACCAGCCTCTTAAACGATGGCTCGTACAAAAGTCTAAAAAAGGACCTGTCACCGCAAAAACACATAATCTGATTAAGAATTGCTCTCTGCCGGAATGCGCCGAGAACAGGATTACACCCAGAAATCCCTTACATGCAAGAATGTACTTTCTTTCAAAAATACATTAGAATTATATTGATCTTAGATCCATCGTCAGTGCCATAATTTCTCACATCTAAAATATTCTCGCAAGATTCGATGTCATCGTGTCACTGTTCACAAGAGTGCTTATTCTCGATACCTTCGACATCGTGAAATCCCTTCCACACCTTCCATCCGACCTAGTGGACACTGCCTCACTAATCCATATTTCTCGGTAGACGATAAATTTTACGAAGAAACACCCATCATCGCCAATATTTTGATAGAACATTTTGAAACGCAGACCCTTAAAGAGACCTATAAGAGCCAAACAATATAGTACAAATATGCAGATGATAGTTTTGTTATCTGGCCAGATGGACGAGACGAACTATACCTATTCTTAAACTAACTAAATAACTAGCTAAACGCACAACATGCAAATATCAAATTCACTATGGAAGTCGAACAAAACGGAAAGCTACCTTTTCTCGATGTCCTCGTTTGCAAGAAACTCAACAACATACTAGGACACGAAGTCTATAGAAAACCGACCTGCATCAATCCTGAAAAAATCCTCAACGAACACAATATCAGAACCGTTTTCAAACCACACGGATCGGACCATTCCAGGAACTTACAAGATTCCTTGCTCCTGCGGGAAAGTATACATTGTACATAGGAAAACCCGGGAGAATAGACAGCCAAAGAACGAAGGAACAGCAGCCAAAAATTTTCTTGAAACTTTTCAGTTAAGCAACCCTAGCAGAATACCACATCGAAACAGGTCGTTCGATATATTTAGAGAAAGCAACTGTCATTGCAGAAACATCCGCATACTTGCACAGGAATCACCGCGAGGTAATCGAAATTTTGAAACGTTCGAACAATTTGTGCGCAAAGACAGCGAGTATAACATCGACTCGATTTCCCAGCCTACTCTTCTGGTTTTTAATTCAACTGGGCACTTATCCAGCCAGCTATAAAGGATGTAATACTAAGGCAACAAGTACAACAAACAACAGTCATGTTACAACTACTCACAAACTTGCTAAGTAAAAAATAAAAATGGACAAGCTTACAATAGCAGCCTGGAACTCAAACGGCCTACAATAATGGGCCCTAGAAACTAAAACATTACTGTATAACAACAATATAGACATATTACTTGTTTCAAAAACACACTTCACTCCAAAAAGCTACATGAAAATACCGTACTACAACATATATGATATCAAGCATCCATCAGGAAAAGCACACGGAGGGACCGCAGTAATAATAAGAAACGGCATTAAACACCACTTACACAGCCAAGTTAGTAAGGAATATATACAAGCAACCACCGTTACTGTACAAAATGTTGTCAGCAGTATATGTACCACCGCGACACAAAATTGCATCACAAATGTGGGAAGAGTACTTTCAACATTTAGGTGACAAGTATATCGCAGCGGGAGACCACAACTCAAAGCACACATTATGGGGATCAAGAATCACTACACATCGAGGTAGAACCTTGGAAAACAACATTAGAAACAATAACCTCAATATATTATCCACAGGAAGACCGACATACTGGCCGACAGACCTGAGCTAAATGCCAGACCTACTAGGTTTTGCAGTTACAAAGGGACTAAACGCAAATAAAATAAATATAGCACCCAGCCTCCAGCTTACCTCCGATCATACACCCATAGTAATTACATATAGGAACAAACCAATACTTTACAGCAATTTAGGGACGCTATGCAATAAAACCACCAAATGGCAAACATTTAAAGAAATAATCGAGAACAAAATCAACTGCAACATCCAATTGAAAACACCCGAACACATCGATCAAGCAGTAACAACATTTACAGAAACTATTCAAGAAACAGAACGGACAACCAGTATACCTGAATCAACCAACAGACAAACAAAAATAATTCCATTAGACATCCTCGAAAAAAATTAGAGAAAAAAGAAGAACGAAAGCAAAATGGCAAAAACATAGAACAACAGAAGAAAAACACCTAAACGAACTTGCAAAGGAAATAAAAAACAAGATAAAAGTACACAACAACAACGAGTTCACAAAGTTCATTGCGTCACTATCTGCACACGAGAACTACAACTACTATCTATGGAAAGTCACGAAAAAAAATAAAGAAGACAATAGGATTGGTCCCAGCAATCAGAAAAGCAGATAACACATGGGCAAGAAGCAACGAAGAGCAAGCTGAAGAATTATCCAACCACCTATGCAACACATTTACACCACATAATATCAACAACAGCAACCACAATAGTCATACGGACAAGGATGCGCTAACCACTAGTACATCAACTGACAAACACTATACCATACCTAAAATAACAGCACAAGAAGTTAGAAACATAATCGAGAAAACAAAAAATAATAAACCACCAGGAATCGACATAATCAATGGTAAAATCTTGAAAAACCTTCCGCCAAAAACGATAAGACAAATCACAATAATATTCAATGCAACACTAAGAATTCAATACTTTCCTAAACTATGGAGACTAGCACGGATCATAATGTTACCTAAACCGGGCAAAGACCCACATCAAGCTACACCATACAGACCAATATCACTACTTCCTGTGTTCTCTAAAATACTAGAGAAGATAATACAAGACCGCATAAAACCACTAATAGAGAAGGAAAAATTAATACCGGATCACCAATTCGGATTCAGAAATAAACACTCCACTATAGAACAAATGCACAGGCTCATTGACGAAATAATACTAGCATTAGAAGACAAACAATACTGTACAGCCCTCTTTATGGACAAAGAGAAAGCATTTGACAAAATAAACCCACAAAAGCCTTCTACAGACAATCAGGAAACAATTCCCGGAGCAAATATGCCAATTAATAAAATCTTACTTAAGCAGCAGAACCTTCGTAATAAAAATCAAGGGCACATACTCCGAAGTCAAACACATCAAGGCAGGGGTTTCGCAAGGAAGAGTCCTAGGATCAATATTACTCACACTAGACACGGCCAAGATACCAACAACCACCAATAGCAAAAAACTGACATTCGCGGACGACACATCTATACTAGTCAAGGCACACTAACCCTGTATCAGCAGTCACATTACTACAAGAACATATCACATAATAGAAAAGTGGCTACAAGTTAAACAAATTAAAGCAAACCCCAGTAAATGCAACAATATTACATTCACACTGCGAAAACAGATACCACCAAACGTCTTTCTTAACGGCACGCACATAATACAAACAAGGCAAGTCAAATACCTTGGACTCCACATAGATACACAACTCACATGGAAACAGCATATCAAATTAATCACAGACAACAAGGAGACAAATGCATTGGTTAACAAGTCGAAAATCCAAACTAAGCATAGAAAAGAAATTAAAAATGTACAAAACGATTAGAAAACCAATCTGGACGTACGGAATACCACTATGGGGAGCAGCAGCAATGAGCCATATAACCAAAATAGAGACAATACAAGCAAAATTTCTTAGAACAATAGTAAACGTCCCATGGTACGTTAGAAACGAGGATATTCGGAAAGACCTGGGAATACCAACGGTCAAGGAGGAGATTAGCAGATGTGCAAGAAGGCACAGAGAAAGAATAGCAACGCACCCGAACCGGCTGGCAGCGGAAACGATCAACACATCAAGCATAGAAAGAAGACTAAAAAGGAAACACCCAACAGATCTCATAAAGGATATAACCTAACAAACACGAAGATGGTACCCCGCTTTAGGTAGCCACCCACATGATAATCAAACAGATAAAAAACTCTACGAAATGTCCAAATTGTACAAGTTGTGAATGTAAATAACTAAATAAAAAAAAAAACTTTACGATCCATCTTAACATACTTCAAATTAAATTCGATAGGAGCTACGGTTTAAATTTCAAAATCCAGGTTATTGGCAGAATTTGTAAAATTGTATTTCTTCTGACATAAAGACGCTTCATGTTTCCATAAAGAGGATTTGTTTTAGCGCAGTCACTGCTGATTGATCATCGCGGTGAAAACAGGATGGAGCAGCATAATCCGACAAATACGTCGTTATTTTCTAGTTGATGGTTTAACAAAAACGTAGCTTCAATCTTCTAATTAACGTTGCTTGTACAAAACGTTTCGAATCAAAGTACTATATATAATGGTACCAGTACATCCTATTTCGTGTCCCGAGTATACAAAGACAAAATTTTAACTTCATGTCACGTCTTTTAATTAACGCGAGTCATACACAACGTTTCGAATGCGAGAGTGTCGCTTCGTACAGCAACAAAGGGTGTACGAATGTCGTAGTTTACACGGGGAAAGAGTTTACATTATTTTTTAGAAAATGTAATTTATTAAAGAATACCTACACTTTTAAAAACAGTACATATCGTACTACTAAAATCTACAAGTTTCCTGAGCAATCTATTAAATTTACCAGCTTTCTAATTTTTAGAAAATACAAACGTTAGCTTTTATAATTGCTCAACTGTTCGTTTCGTTGTACGACAGAACAGGTGAAAGCTCGTGAAAATAGTTCATTTTCCCGCTGTGGAACAACCAATTTATTCGATTACGCGTTGCAACTATTCTTTGATATAAACGTCAATTCTTAATTCTTTATAGAAATTCTAATACGACAATTTTCATTCGCGCTTTCATAGCGATACATATCTCTCTTGGTCTCATATTCCTCTCGATTATAGAATTGTGCGATCGGTACTGTGATGGAAATTGAAATATTAATTTACTGAATATTTAACGCAATAGTTTAATTGCACATTACAAAGCATTATCGTTCGCGTACAATTATCATTCAACATCATTAATCGATAGCTGGGTAAGTAATTATATCATCTCATAATGAAAATTGTAATTACGATCCATATTTAAATTAGTCATCTGTCAAATATGAGACTTATCATATAATCATTCCACGTGTGATAAACGAAATGATTTTTTTTTAATCTCAATATCAGATTCATTAATAGGTTTGTTCATTTTTTAACGAACGTTATAATTATTATATCGAGCGGACGTTTAAACGAATAATTATAGCGAATAAACATTGCAATAGAAGAAAAATGACCAATATCAGACCAATTAAGAAAAGAAATTGCAATATTTACTTATCCTCGCTTCATTTATTTTCTAACTTTTTCAAACATTTACACTGACCAAAAACAATTTATAAAATATGAAAATCAGCAAACGCGCACGCTGAACGAAAAACTCCCTTTAACAAAAAATTTTGCAATAATGAAATAGGCTAATGATCAACGTACTTGATAAAATATACACGCACGCACGCACGCACGTACACACACGCGCACACACAAAAACATATACGTATATGAAAGCACATAAATATAACGCGTTCAAAGAAAAGCAGACAAATTTATTACTCGATCTATCATAATTTTCATTAAGCTGTTTCAAGCGGCACTTAGTAAACGATACGATAACGCGATTAGATCTCTTTATCTTTTATGGGAACAAAACGATGTATATTAAATAAAGTTAGAGACAGTATGGAATATCTAGTTCACTCGTTTTCTGGCTGGTCGTCGAGCCTAGAATGCTTGACATATTCTGCTTCAACAAACTGAGACCATCGCAAACAATGAACAGGAAGAGCCTAAGGCTGACACCCAAACTTCACTCAATGCTCGATGTTGGAGTTGAACGCAGTTTGTACTAGGTCAGAAGCGTTATTCTGACTTGTAAAGTATATTTCAACAAATATCGATACATTACATGCGTGTCATGGAAAATGCGAATACATGACGTAAAGAACACTTTGAAATCATTTGCTTCGTATGTGTATGTGTGTACTTGGCGTGTTTATTGTACGTCTCAATCTAGGCGGATTCTTCAGTATAGTGCCGTGAAAATTGATTTTGAAACGACCTATAAATCGAAAAATGAAATATTCTCTACGCTTTTATTTTATGATTATCTTAATTTATCCAAAGAATCATGAACACATGCGAAAAGTCTGATCCGATATATCGCGGTCGCGCGCCTCATCAGCGGGCGAATCGTGCGAATGAACGTGTAGCTTATGTGCGTGGAGATGTGATTCGTAGCTGAAGCCTTCGTTACAAGTATCGCATTTGTAAGGGTACAATTTCCATGGTTCGTCCGGATAATGCTCCAACTTGTTGTGATGATAAAACTTGTACATTCCTTGAAAAGACTTACCACATATTGCGCATAAAAAATCATTGCCCTTGTAATAATACGCGTTATGCTCGACTAAACGTTCGTAGGATTCAAATGACAAATGGCATATATTACAGATTGGTTTATCTTCCGCAACGCAATTGGAATTCAGCACCAGCCTAGAATCTTGCCCAATATGCAAGTGTCGTTCGTGAATTTGAAGTTTCGATTTCTTAACAAATCCTTGCTTGCAGAACTTACAAAAGAATTTGTAGTTCACCGAACACGAAGGCGCATGAGTAGCAAGCATGTGAAACTGTAAGAATCTTTTAGTGGAAAACATCGTGTTACAAACGTTACACTTTTCTGTGGCTGTTTGGCGATAGGTGCGCTCGTGTATGCACAAATTTTTAAATGTTTGGAATTGTGTTCCACAAATAGTGCAAGGAAACTTTGTTCTGTTCATCTTGTCCGCTTGGTGACCCTTTACGCGTGCAATCCCATTAAGTAACCTTCTGTGTTTTGCAGCTGTATCGAATGACGAAGAGAAAGTATCATCCGTAATAAGCGTACTCGTAGTCAAGTAATTTTCCAAAGATCTTGTCGTCCCACCCGAAACATCCGACATTTGTTCCAAATCAGGCGACTGTACTATGCCGAGTTCCATGTCACTTGATTCTTTCAAGGACCGAGATAAATGGTTTACACGAGGTACACGTTGTTTATTTCTTAAGACTTTCATTCGACGACATACATTCTCGTGTTGTTTCAAACATGAGTATAGCCAAAATCGTTTGCGACAACCTTTGCATTTGTGTTGTTTCTTGAATGCATTGCAATTTATTTCAACATCAACCGGTGGAGCGTCCTTTTTTGATCTTATGGTCTTCAAACAATGCAAAATCATGTGCCGCTTCAACAATGCCGACGTGTCAAACTTCTCATAACACACGCAACATTCCCTTCGTTTAAACACAATATGCTGACGTAGATAGTGAGTTAGTAACTTATTCATGGACGTGTAACGCGCGTTGCATATGCTCGAAATGTAAATCGTATGGAACAATTTCATGTGCTCGCGCAGGTTCTCCTTCGAAAAAAACGATTTTTTACAAATATGACATTGAATTATTTTCTGCTGATAGACTTTAAAGTTCTTCTGAAATTCAACCGATTCTTGTTGAGGTACGATTAATGTATCAGCGAAAGATTTTACAAATTCATCGAATCGCTTTGACGCAATCGTGTCAGCTTTCAAAGGCAAGTTACATGTCGAGCTTGTTTCACGAAAACCTTCAAATTTCTCTTTCACATTTTTCGATACTGCTTGTTTGAAAGCGTCTTCGTTTTCGTCTTCGTCTTCGTTTGATACAAAACTAGTAGGCTCCAAAAATTTGTCACATTTCTCCAAGCGGACCACACATTCTTTACACTTAGCTTCAGGTGCAGATCTTCTACTTTGATTAAATATATAGGGGGACTTGTTTCTTTTAAAAGATTGTCTTGATCTTCCAAAGGTCTTAAACTCCAATAAGTCGTAAGAATCATATAAAGAAGAAGAACATCTCTTCGTTGGCCTAAAATTGTAAGACATATTGTGCGAGATATTAGAGCTTTCAGATTCAGCTTTTATTTCGTTCCTGAATAATGATATCATTGTTTTTAAATTCACATGAGTTTGAACAGATGATCTTTTCCTAACAGGAGATTCGATTCGCTTAACAGAAGTAGACATCTGAATAACTTCTGCAGCCGTTGATGTCTTGTTACTAAATGTCTCGAGCGTTGAAGTTGGAATAATAGTCGCAGTAACAGGAATATTCTCCGCATCGGTAAAATTTTCCGGGCTAACCCATTTGTCATTCGGTTTGTCTTTGTACGGCGATATGAAGTCTGTAAGGACAGTCTGCTTCGTCCTTTCCGAAGGTGTACCATGCGAATCGTTTAACCATTTCGGATGCGTAGACTCGATATTGTTGCTCGAACCCATGGTGGGTGTATTGTTTGAACCATTAGATAGTTTCAAAGATATATTTATCGAGCTATTTACGTTTTTTGGGCAGGGACTGTGTGAAGTATTTGATTCTGCCATGACAATACCATCCGAATGATTCGACTTTCCTAACGATTCAGGAGATGTTTTCGTGATTTTGCTTTCACCAGAAAATATTGCGTTCCCATGCGCATGGAATAAATGAGATTGAACATGTCTTTTATAGGAAAACATTCGGTTACAAAAATTACATCTATATCCAGACAATTTTTTCGTACAACATTGCTTCTTTAAATGACGTATTAACGAAATATGCATAGTGAAGATCGCAGTGCAATTATTACACTTAAATACATTACAGCCATATAATTTATTATGCAGTTCCAATAAATGTTTAGCTTGAAAAGTTAACAAACAAACGTTGCAACTTATTCTGTTGTTTGAAGGTACTTTACGTTTACTTTTTCGTTTATTAGAATCCGATTTGTTATTTTCTAAATACGTACTTTCTTGAGGAAATGCGGATTCTTCATTTTTACAATAAACGTCGTCCGAAGATTCACCTTTAAACGTCGCTGTTTCATTTTTATTCCCTGTATTCCTATCAACTGGCGACAAATCATCGCAGACCTCTGGATCGATTGGCTCTTCTTTTATTGTTATTGCATATTCAGAAGGCTGAAAAAAATATACAAACCTAATGTAACATCCTAAGAAACGAAAAATCTATGAAACAGTCCTAGTATAGTAATTGAAGTCAATCGTGCCATGAATATCATGGGTAGGATAGAAAGCTACGTATAGAGATACAGAACTAGATACTAGAAAGAACGGTTTATGACGCCATGTTTATGAGTTAGTCAGGTTCTACCATTAAAAACATGAAATACATAACTGCGCAAATTCAGAATACTACGTACATAACAAGAGAAGTGTAAATTTTGTGTAAATTTACGGCTCCATTAGTATTACTAAGAAACTTTTCCTCAACTCCTAACATTTACCATAGGACAGGGCCGATCGATATTTTCAAACTATTGTGTAGCGAAGTCGACTATATTCAACTCTCAATTATATTCAAATGTAAGAAAAATCAGATTCGCAAACAATACTTTTAGCATGGTTGTTTAACGTTATTTCATGAATGTATTCTTCCAGGTAACAAATTAGTATAAAGCAACGAGCGGTCCTTCTACATGTTTAGCAAATTATATATTATAAATGAGAAATAAAATGTAGGACAGAGCAACAAACACCATGCAAAACGCTGAAAATTCCATATCATTTGAAAATATAAAAAAACAACTCAAAATGTTTACAAAAATTACCATGAATTGTTTAAAATAGAAATATTTGTATCGAATTCGGTGGAAAATATTGTGGAATCAATTGCGATCAGTAACCGGTGTGAGAAACAGTTAATGGTAGTACTTGGTCAAACAGAAAGAAAACGTGACTGTCAACGGTGCTTACATACGCTGAAACACTGATGCGATGAACGCATCAACGTTTTCTGTTCTTTTATGATGTATATTGGCTTGCATCGATGCAGAAAGTAATATATTTTCTTAATTGGTAAGCAAAGCCAATGGATATATATTAAGTATATATTGATATACTGATGTCATTTCATGAGACTTTGGAGTCGATGCGTGGCGTCATTACAATACGTTTCAGCTTGTACAGGCTGCTCAACGATTTTTCTACGCTAAACTATACTAGAACTACTATCCCAATGCTGCTATTTAAAGTTATACAATACAAAACATGCCTCAGCTGAATCCAATGCCCGTACTCACATAAATACATCAGTGAAAAGGTAACGCACGTTGCCAATGATGAACGTTCCTGCTACATGTGTGATGTTCAATCTATTATACGGCAATATATTTTTGTTGAGATATGTATAATTTTCTGTGCTGGGCTGGATTTAAATGCGTAGTAGAGATACTTGTATGTGAATATCAGTGTGGAGGTATGTGTGTGCGCGGCGTCTCGAAAACAGATGAATGTAAACTAGTCAGTCGGTTAACAGTCGGTTATAGAAGAAAGTGCTGAGACGCGTGCAAGTGTGTATCGATGAATATATAAGAAATCGTCCATGAAATAAGTATATTACTATTTTAATGTTAATCCTCAGTATAAATTTAGTGTTCCTATAACATTATTTCGGCATCAAAGATCCACAATTCTCAACATGGTAGCAAAAATCGTGGATGTCGAGATTCCAGGTTATGGAACCACGTGTAACCGGAAGTGAATGTATAAAAGTCGATTAAAAAAAAAATAAAAGAAATTGGAAATAAGATCTGAGATAAAAGGGCTATTGGCAGAACAAATAAAAGGAATCTGGATAATAAAGAGAACTATTTTTGAAAAAGAAAAAAAGGGTGAAAATAAAAAAACGAATCAAGATGCCAAGGGACGATGAAATTAAGCTTCAAATATTCGATGGACGTGATTACAAAATGTGGAAGAAAAGAATATTAATGTATTTAAAGTGTAAAAATTGTTATGAACCGGCTACACGAGAGAAAATGGACACGGATGCGCAAGATAAGTGGGATGGAAAGAATCAATGGGCGATGAACTACATCTATAGTAGTATAACGAATGAGCAATTAGAATTTGTTGGTGATCAAGACACTGCTTTAAAAATAATGCAAAAGTTTGATGAGATGTATATGAAGGAATCAACAGCAGTGCAAATTTGTATAAGAAGTAGACTAGACATGACGAGGCTGAAAGACTTTGAAGAATCAAATTTATTTTTCACGGAATTTGAAAAAACGATAAATGAATTAAAGAGCGCTGGTGCAAACGTGAGTGAACGTGAAAAACTCGACTACATGCTGAAAGCACTACCAGAATCATTGAGCTATGTTGGTGACTTAATCGACTCAGTGAAAGAAAGTGATCGAACTTGTGAATTTTTAAAAAATAAAATTACAATGTGGGAAACGCGTAACAAGAGAGAAAGTGACAGGACAAGGTCAAATGTATTCAAAGCTGAAAAAAGGGTCATAAAGTGCCATGGCTGTGGAAAGTACGGTCACGTGGTAAGAAATTGTACAAACACGTGCAGAGGCGGAAACAATGGCGAAAATAACGGAGGAGCGCAATGGCAAGGAGGTGCGTATCAGCAGCAGCAGAATAGGGGTCGCGGCGGATGTCACGACCGACATAATTCAAATCCGATGGACTGACGATGGAGATAAAGATGTGGCGGCATTCGGCGACAATGTATATCGCTGAAGTGCCTAATAAACCATCAACATCCCAACGGTCCTCCACTGAAGGTTCTAGAAGAAAGAGCACGTGGCAACGGTCACGGACGCCTAGCAAATGTATGGACGGTGGGGATGTTGAGGGAGGATAAAAGAAAGTAATCGGATCTGATCGAAAGTCAAATTGGAAAGTCACGCCTAGAGTTCGGAAGTGGATTGTAAAGTGGATTGTTGTTAGAAAAAGAAAAAAGTTTCTTTTTTTTATTTTTCACCTCAAATTTCTTTTTTTATTTTATTATTTTACGTGACACGGGCGAGGATTTGGCCAACGAGGACGAAGCAGAAGCTGGCAACAACGCTACAACGGGGCAAGTCAACACGACGCAAATTATTCATACAACGAGGGCTACGACGACCAAGAAATTGTATCCTTCTTAACGAGAGTAGAGCGCGAAAATAGTAAGAATGAAATTACGGTAAAATACTAGCGATACGCGAAAAATAGATTGGATATTGGATAGTGGATGTTCAGATCACATTGTAAACGATGACTCTTATTTTATTGAGTACGAAAATTTAAGAAACCCGATAAATGTAAAGTTAGGAGACGGTAGAATTCTAAAAGGAACAAAAGACGGAAAAATTTTAACTTACTTTGAAGTAAACAAAAGGAGGATTAAAATTATAATGTCTAATGTATTTTATGTGAAAGAAATGGATAATAACTTGGTTAGCTATGCGAGAGTAACGGATGAAAATAAGATAGTCTCAGCAGGGAATACTTCAAAGATATATAACAAATACAGAAAGTTGATAGGGATCGCATTCAAAGATCATGGTTTATATAAAATAAGTAGTTACATTGAAAGGCAAGAATCTCATGCTAAAAATGTGGGAAAAATGACAAATAAGGAAAAATTTCACAGGATCTTAGGGCATGTAAACTTTAATTATTTAGATACAATGTGTAAGAAAAAATTAGTTGACGGAATGCCAGAAAATTTTGAGCAAGTACAATTAAAATGTGGCACACGTATCCAAAATAAAATGCACAATTTACTCTTCTAAAATAACTGTAGTAGAGCACGCGAGATTTTAGAATTAGTACATACCGATTTAAATGGACCTCACAAAAATACCGGGTTTGATGGATCTAAATATTTCTTAACATTTATAGACGACTACATTAAGTGCGCATTGATTTATACTTTGAAATCAAAAGATGAAGTTTGCAATTGTTTCCTTAATTATATAAACAAAGTTGAAAATCTTACTGGTGAGAAGATAAAGAGATTAAGATGCGATAATGGAAAAGAATATATGAACAAAAACATGTACAATCGAATTAGAAAAAAGGGAATTGTAGTAGAACCATGCCCACCTTATGTTCACGAGTTAAATGGAACAGCTGAGCGCTACAATAGAACAATCATGAATTATGAAAACATTGGATATAGGATCCCAGTTAATAATAAAATTATAATTGCAAGGCACGTAGAATTTATAGGTGAAGATGATAATTTAGTAGGATTTCAAGGAGAAGATGGATCAGACAATGAAACAGAAAAGGATTTTGACGAACATTCGGATTCAAACGAAATTCATGAAAATGAAATAAATGACGAAAAGATCGAGCAAGTTGCAATAAAAGAGGAGAGAAATGTAAGTAACGAATCAGAAAAAAACTTGAGGACATAGAAAATAATTTGAGAAGGTCAGGACGGGAAAGAAAGAAACCTCAAAGATATGGCCAAACGAGCTTATATTTCATTTATGTGAATGTAGTTAGCGCAGACAGTCCACAAACCTATGAAGAAGCTTTAAGTGGAGATGACAGCGGTTCGACAGAAATGAATAGTTTAATCAAAAATAAGACCTGGCAATTAGTAGAGAAACCAAAAGACAAAAAAGTATTAGACTTGAAATGGGTATATACGAATAAATCTGATAATCGTAAGAAAGCGCGACTAGTTGTTCGAGGCTTCCAACAAAAGGAAGTACTGGAAGATTATTCTCTCCAGTGGAAAAAATGCAAACGTTGAAGTTATTACTATCTTAATGTTGTCAATATGGTTTGACGATTATGCAAATGGATATAGAAACAACATTCCTAAACGGAACTATAAAATCGGAAGTATTTGTAAAACAACCTATAGGTTACGACGATAAAAACGGGAAAGTATGTATTTTATCAAAAGCGTTATATGGATTGCGTGAAAGTTCAAGAGCTTGGTATGAATGTTTCGACGAGTATATCAAAAAATTAGGATTTCAAAGAAGTAAGAGTGATTATTGTCTGTATATGAAGTATGAGAGCGATGATGTTATATATTTAATTCTATTCGTAGACGACTTACTAATATGTGGAAAAAACAAAAGAAAAATCGATGAAATTAAAAACAAATTGTCAATCAAATTTGCGATGAAGGACTTAGGTGAAGTAAAGACTTACTTAGGAATAAACATTGAATACGATAATAAGAAGTGTGAGATGAAATTAGATCAAAGTAGTTATATAGAGTCATTAGCGAAACAATATAATATAGGAAATAGTAAACTATATTTTACACCAATGGAACGAAACTTAAGTTTAGAATCCGCACAATCAGCCTCAAACGATATAAGATATAGAAATCTCATAGGAGCTTTATTATATATTAGTACTGGAGCAAAATTAGACGTTAGCTATAGTATAAACTATTTAAGTCGATTTCAAAACAGTTACAACGAGACCCACTATAAATATGCATTGAGAATTTTGAATGCTGAAGTTATTGATTGTTTTGTTGACGCTGATTGGGCTGGAGACAAAGTAGATAGAAAATCCACTACGGAATTTATCATAAGATTTTTCGAAAACGCAATTTACTGGAAATCGAGAAAGCAAAGTTGCGTGACAAAATCATCAACATCCACCGAGTATGTAGCTTTATCGGAAGCTGTGAGCGATATTGAATTTGTAAGAAAATTGTTGAAAGATTTCAAAATAATGATCGAGACACCAATAAAAATTTACGAATATAATTCTGGAGCGATTGCGATATCAAAATTTGGGAACTTGACAAAAAATTCTAAGTACATTGAAGTTCACTTCCATTTTGTGAATGAAAGTTACGAAAATAAAGAAATTGACATTATAAAAGTAGATTCAGAAAATAATGTAGCTGATATTTTAACGAAGGCACCAGGGAGAAACAAATTTGAAAATTTTAGATTACTTTTAAGAATGGTTTGATTTCTTATAAAAGGAAATGAATATGCAGCACAAAAAATTAAGGAGGTGTGTTGAGATATGTATAATTTTCTGTGCTGGATTGGATTAAATGCGTAGTAGAGATACTTGTATGTGAATATCAGTGTATGGAAGTATGTGTGCGCGCGGCGTCTCAAAGGCAAAGGAATGTAAACTGTTCAGTCGGTTAACAGTCGGGTATAGAAGAAAGTGCTGAGACGCGTGCAAGTGTGTATCGATGAATATATAAGAAATCGTCCATGAAATAAATATATTACTA
Source organism: Bombus pratorum (assembly GCA_930367275.1). NCBI lineage: Eukaryota > Metazoa > Arthropoda > Insecta > Hymenoptera > Apidae > Bombus > Bombus pratorum. The sequence continues at coordinate 225,052 of OV883995.1, read as the reverse complement.
TTTCAATGTTAATCCTCAGTATACGTTTAGTGTTCCTATAACATTATTTCGGCTTCAAAGATTCACAATTCTGAACAATTTTTTACAACATACGTTGTTTCAACGCTCGTATGTTTCGACGCAGACATATTTATATATGTATAAATATCAATTTTATATTCTACAAGCCTAGGAAAATTAATAACAAATAATAATAACACAAATGGTAAACATAATCAGTATACTAAATATTAACATATTAATGAAAATCATTTGTAATTCAATATTTCCATTTTTATAAAACAAAATATGTAAATGAAATTTAATTGTAAAATAATCATATTCGTATAAACTCATTGCTCTACAACGGAACAATTAAATATTATATTGATAACAATAATAAGCAAGATTGCATCGATACTAAACGCTAGATGCTAGAAATTCCTTCTAATTCAACAATTAAATTTCATTTTTATTGTAAATCACAAGTTTGCGTCACAACGGCCAAAGAAGCAAATCTTACTTTGTCATATTGAAATATTTAAAGAAAGTGGTACATAAACATTAGCTTAATATATTATATTAACCAAGATTTATAGAAACAAAATATATTATTCAATACGGTCAAAATTCTCGTATCGAATGATGTTTCAAAAGGTACTTACGTCCATTTTGTTGTCCAATTTTATATCCATGGAGATTGCATCAACGGGGCGTACGTAAACTAACACTCGAGCTTTTTGCTTTATGAAATTATTATTATTATCAGACAAACTGCTCGCCTGTGCACAAAGAAAATCTATGATTAGTGTGTAGTAGACTTTAATAATATCCTCAAAGAACAACTCGCGTTTTGCTTAAAATATGTCATAACTGCACGATAACAATAGCAATTTGTAAATACATATAGAAATTATATGAAATACAGTTATCAAATACTTTTAACAAAACTGTAATTATTTGATAAAAAGTCACGAAATCAATGAAAAGCAGAAGACAATGGAAGATATTTCAGGTTAACGTGTCATACATGATCTTAAAAGTTGTTTAACCTCACTTATTATTCACTTATTATTCACTTGCATCCAGAACATGTTTTCCTTTGTTAATAGTTCGCGTCAAGATAGAATGTAAATTTTTGTTATACACATATAAACATGCACAGAGAGAGAGAGAGATAAAATACCGTACAAACTCGGACACCACCATGAGCAGCACTGTGGGCATTAAAATGGCATCTCCCACTAGTAGCAAACATGCCGCTCAGTTCAGACAGATTCACGTGGCTACAGCGCATGCGTGTTACTGAGTAGATTTTCTGACTAACTTCACGTTATGTCCAATATAATTTTCTTGTTCACGTTTCTATAGCAGCGAAACACCCAACAGATCTCACAAAGGACACAACCTAACAAACACGATGATGGTACCCCAATGGGGGTAACCACCCACATGTTATATTACTATACCGCTATAACATTTTACCAAATGTCCTACTGGACAAATTGTAAAATCTAAATAAATAAATAATAATAAAAAACGTTTCTATATGTCGGGTTTACATTAGAATTATGGTTAGGGGCGTGAAACGAATCTTCGTTTGGATTACACGTGTCGTTATGCAATAGAGAAGACATTGACTAGTGCAGATACGATTATCATAGAACTGGACAAGTAACCGTGGTAATTAGATATTCGAGAAACTAATGACAATGATCCTAGGTTCAATAACGAATCCGCGGTCAACGGGATGATAGATGAACGTGCTCACAAAATCTAAGTCGGACGCGTAATATCCACTGATCGTAAGGAGTTACTTTATGTGTCGATGGGACCACAAGGAAGAATGAATTTCCGTCCCGATGATGCCACAGAGGAAAACTATAACGGGGTGTGTCTAAGGACACGAGATCATCCGATTCGTCGGGGACAGCCTTCGTTCGGAAAGTAAGGGAAATTGGCGTTGCTGCTAATTGGTCAATTTCCCTATCGATGGTTAGAAAAAGATGCTAGCCGCCCTCGAGGGAAAGTTGCTAGTGGGAGACGTCGTTCGTTGAAAGAAATAGATCTCCCCTATCTTCCCATAGTTGGGACAAAGACTGTTTATCTGTTTGAAGGACTTTAGTCAACTAAATCTTAAGATTTATAACGGGCCCTCAGGCTAGCTGAACATGTACTGCGGAGACGCATCGACATCTGGCAATCATCTTACTCGAAGAATAGGGTCTGCGTGTGGCGAGCTACGGGACAGAGACCGTAGGAATGTTTACTGTCGAGTGTTACAACTATTTCCTTTTTTAAGGAGAGCTATAGAATTGCTCCATGCCTTTGTTAGACAAAGCGTTCATCCCGTGACCGCGGCTACGTTCGGCGACTGGCTGTCGCCTCGAGCCCAAGCTCACTATCACAAATCTCGAGTAAATACAGTCGGATCGAATGACGACAATTGTTTAATTACGCCTATGATAGAATCTAGATTACGGTGTTGAGGGATTTTTCCGAAGTTCCAAAGGGAAGGCTCCGGTGTCCTTCCATCTCCGACATATATAAACTCACGTTATATATGTATGTATATCTGTACATCTAAGAAGCAACACTAACACACGTCAATGAATATCTGATTATTCCTGCATCATAAGTATTGTAAGCATCGCATTCGTATACACAGGCCTGTAAACTCCAGTAAAGGGGGTAATGCTCTTAATGTTCGCAAATGTGCTTTACAAATCGGCCGTTAGTCGTAGCGCTCGCATTGATTTATTAACACCTTTGTTTGCATTATCACTGAAGGTAAAGAATATAAACTAAACTGCTTTTCATAATTTTCATCAATATACTTAAAGTATACATATAGTATTTCACGTGATACAAAAGAATGTTGTTTAAATAAATGTAGTTTTACATAATACAATACAGTTTATTTATAAACACGATCGTGCTGCAGATACAAGAAGCGCTGCACGGCGAAGTTTAACAAATCGATTCAAGTCCCTTACTCGAGAAATATTTTTTGGCCCGTAGGAGTCTTACTCACTCTAATGGAATTCTTAAATTTGTGTATACGAACATGGCAAATATGTGCATACATACACATGCGTTCGCGCGCGCTCGCGCACACACACATACACATGTACTTGGTACACTCTACCTAGACCAGGTCACACACCGCGGGACAGACGGGAACCAGATGTCCGCTCATCCTTACTGCGTACCCTTAATAGCCTTAAGGACCCATCATAAATCTCAGTAATTTGCTAGTTAAGGTCCTTCAGACCGAACAAATATCTTTGTTTCTAAATCATTTTCTAAAGATTATTGTCTACTACGGCTTGAGACGGGAAAGTTAGTTTTTCTCACGTACGATGCTTCCCACTAGCAACTTTCTATCGAGGGCGGCTAAGACCCTTCCTAGTTCACTAACCTTCGTTTATCCAATCAGAAGCAATGTATACTGCCCTCACTTTCCTAACCAAAAATGTCATGAGCAAATCCGATGGTCCCGTGCGCAAGACACACCCATTGCTAGCTTTCCTCCGACACAGCATCGGCACTGTAACTTACTTATCTTGCAAACGTTAGAATAGTCAACAAGTCATTACCGGGTTACTTTCCTTAAATCAATCATTTACTTAACGTATACATACTCCACAGTGTACCTCATAAGTGTTGGAAATATAAAGTTTATAACCCTGTTAATCGCAGCGTTATGCTACCTTAACCACCCTATTATCTCAACGGAACTCAGGAGATCGATCTATTCGCGGCGTCGATTATTATAATCGTAACGGGAATTTACGACTCCCGTTGACGTGTTTACTCGCGATTGCGGCTCCCCACGATTGGTCGAAAATACACTGGTTGTTAAAATATTTGTCAAAATATTTGTTTTATACTCTAGCGTTAAGGATGAGAATCTTATTGCTCAAGAAATTAAAATATGGTTAAAGAAATGATTATTTGAATCCTATGGACCGCTAACTTTTGCGGTCGGTAAATTACCGACAACATATTTAATATCTATGTAATATCTATGTAATATCATCTGAGATACAATGACATAGACGGAACGAAGTACGGAATAAACATGTATACCAGTATACATAGACGAGACGTAGAATAAGCACGTTTGTCGCACGTCTGAAGGCATTGGGAACCTTTAGTATTTTAGTATTATTCCAAATATTACCGACTCAGCGTCTCGATAATATTTTCTCTTCCCTTCAGCACATTATCCAGTCCAGCACATTGTTAAATATATAAGTATCTCCTTTCCATATCACATCTTGGTTAACAAGCTTTTGTGGCAACCGCAGATCCGGAGATATTTACTTGTACTCCAATGATCTGAGGTCAATCGAGCTGAACACTTGATCGGCCAGGGGACGTTCCCAGAGTCTTGTCCTAATAGTAATAAAAATAGAGGGAAATATGGGACTCTCTAAGAGGTGGTGCTCTATCTTTAAAACCATCTCAATTACTGGCATGGATTTTTCTGGCAAAAATCATCCTGGTGTAGCGGCACACGAGTCAGGACAATTCAAATCCTGTTGTTGTTTTGCCTCGAAGTATCAAGACCGTTAGGTTACAGGTAATGTAAGAACAAATAAACTCCGGGAAAAACAATGTCGCCGCTACATACAACCGTCAAACGTAGACGAATTCAAATTTTCCGGTTCTCCCCCGACCAGTATAAATAAACGGACGCGATCGCGAGCGAGAGAGTTATTGAACAGCGTCGAAGAGCATCAACGTGTGTAAACGAGTACCGAAGTGATCTACAGAGTTTCTCCGAGTATTTATTGGGTATTTATTGTTATATTTGTACCAACGACTCGCAATTCGTCTGTAATTTATTTATTTATTTATTTATTCAAAAATATATTTGACGAACTGCGACAGCAATATTTCGTTATTTTTTTCTCGTTATTTTATTTCTCGTTATTTCGCTCAACGTAATAACGACTAATCCTCCACACTGGTAACCAAATGTAACCTAGCGAAGCTACAATAGGACGGATTGGAACACACAACAATACTCTATTGAAAGTGCAACAGGTTTTTTGTGCTAAGTAAAACCAAAACTGGTGTTTTCTCTATAATGTCTAGACTAACAATAGAGTGTTTTTTTTCGATTTTGAACTTGAACATCTGATGACGAAGATGAAAGCCTGCTGAACTATGCGTCTCATTTAAAAGATAGGCAGAGCCACATTACATATCTTCAACCGGTAGGGAATACCACGAATAATCTATACTGGATGGAGAAAAGACGGCTCTGAATCGACGTTTCATCAAATACTTAAAATAATAACTTAAAACAGCCTTGTTACATTTAGACTTCTTTAGAACATGGTAATGGCAGTAAAATCTGAGCTGATATAGGGTTTTCGTGACAGTCTAGCACGATTTACCTTGTACAACCACATAAATAAATTGGCGAAGGTGGGGATGTATAGTACTTAACTAGGCTTCTTCTGCTAGATGAGATAACAAGCAGCAGGCCTCGTGTCACGACGACCCACGACATTCCACGACATTCCACGACGGCCAACGACGTTCCACAACGTTCCACAAAGACCCACGACATTCCACGACATCCCACGACGGCCTACGACGTTCCACGACGTCCGACGGTGCCTCCGTAGGATGTTATTAGTCCAGTCTAGTTCATCAAACAGTTTTGGATGATCTAGACTAGACTAAACTATTAAAGTAGTTTTTAGCTTGATATATCTCGGAATTATTAATATATACTGTTTACCAATAGCAAGCTATTCCTAATATAAAAATTAACGTTACACTTCCAGAATAGTACTTCATGTATTATTATTTGGGAAGCGATAACAATTACCCGGTCCATTTCCCTTACTTTCTGAACGAAGGCTATCGTCGACGAATCCGATGATCTCGTGTCCTTAGACACTCCCCGTCATAGTTTTCCTCTGCAGCAGCATCGCGACGGAAAGTTATTCTCTCGTGAGGTCGTATTAGCGAGTTACTTAGTGTCTGTACGCTCGGTGGATATTCCACGTTTTAACAAAGAGTTCGACTTAGATTTTGTGAGCATGTACATCTATCATCCTGTTGACCGCGGATTCGTTACTGAACCTAGGATCATTGTCATTAGTTTCTCGAGTTCTAATTAACACGGTTACTTGTCCAATTCTATAATAATCGTATTTGCACTAGTACAATGTCTTCTCTATTGCATAACGACAATGTGTAATCCAAACGAAGATTCGTTTCACGCCCCTAACCCTAAGTCCAATGTAAATCCCGACATATTTATAGGAAAAGATGCAAGCTTGTAAAATATCCAAAGTATAGTAATCATTATAATATTTGGTGGATAAAACTATTTCTGATTGCAATTCTTCAATTTTAAAGAATCTGCGCAAATATTTACAGTATACATACAAGGTTTTGCCTTTTTAACTATAAAGCAGTTGAATACTAAAATCACATTCTTGAGTATAAACCATTCAATATCACTACATCGTTTCTGAACAACAAACACGAGTCTTCTATATTTAAAAAACTTCATATGTTGAATCTTGATATTATTGTAGCAATCTCTATGTAGTTAATGATCGAATATTAACTTTCAACGTCATTATTTTTTATGAAACAACTGTCAATATATCAACTATATGAATATTTAATAATACTTTTTAAAGTATTAATAAGGATCTAGACACAGATTTCTTCTTGGTAAAATTAATTGTCTAATTAGGAAGTTCTTCAAGAAGCGAAAATTTTTTGCTTTTAACGAGATTAATAAGATAGTAATTATATTAATATATAATTAATTCTAATTATACGGTAAATTAAAGGAATGATTAACTATCATCACAATTTACTCACTTGTAGTTTCAACTGTGCATGCAATTGCTTTTAACTTTGAAATGCTACATTCCCTACACAATAATTTCCGCCTAGCTATTGCTAACAAGTTGTAACTCTTTATTATTTATATTTTCTGGCAATTTTTTCGCGTGACGAGACTAAGGCTGCTAATAGTATGTTTGCGCTTATTTATTAAATTTTTAATTAATAATAATTATTACATTGCGTTTCACAAACTTTATGTAAACTTCATCTTTCTTTCTCTTTATAGTTAGAATGTCTCGTTTCCCAATATATAAGATAGGCAGCAGGGTACGAATTGATAAAAAAGTTTAATAACTCAAAGACTAAAAGAAATAACTTCGATATAATAATAGTTCGACAATGAATTTCTTTTTTATAGTTTTTTATTACCTGTTTTATTCTATAACTCTATAAGAAGAAAAATACTTATTTGTATTTGATATTACGATATGATTAAAGTGTGATACACAATACAACTGAATGCTGAGAAGAAGCTCCGAAGCTTCTATTAACAAAATTCTAGAGACGCAGTTTCTATCGAATTTCAGCCCGAAAGTGTAGACAATTGAAACTAATTAGTATCTTGCTGCCTACCCTGTATTGTGTATAGATATAGCATCGAAGAATTAAAAAGAAACGAGACTATTCAAATGATTTTAATCAATGTTTATTAACAGCCGCGATTAAGCACATTTACAGGCTAAGATACTTAGGCGAAGTTCATTTTTAAATGGTTCGTTCGTAAATGCTCCCGAAACAGAGAATTGCTTATAAGAAAGAAAAAAGTTTTACTCTACTACAAATATAATACAGCATTTTACAGAGATTTTACTGCGATATAACAACATACAATCAAAGCAAAAACTACTAGTTGTTACCAATCATCCAGCATACACGCCTGCTTCACACGAATAAAATGTTCCTCCATTTTTATGTCTTCGTATGCTTCCGCTTTCTCTTTTTCTTACTTCTATTGCAAACCATCTGAATGAAAGTATAACGTGGACAAAGTAACAGAACAATTCTCAGCTCGAAGCTGAGAAAGGACAGAGGTGAAGGTGGCCGTTGTGAGCACAGTTGGGGACAATTAGGGCAGTTTCACCGACGCAGGAAGTGACATCAGGTTGCCGTGTACCCTCGGAGCTATTGCTCGCGACACGTACAACCAGCGTCGACTCTCGACTATCTCACCCTTTGCCGCTCATCCCCTACTTCTCCCACTCCCGTTCAGAAACTATCAACCACCCTCACGGTGGAACAGGCGTTGGCCTACAAAATGCAGTAGCTTGTCGAAACCGGTTGCCAACAGTTTGCGACAGGTTTACGCGAGGAACCGTCCTAACTGGCCTAGACTATCGTATCAAGATACAAACCGTGTCACAGTCGAGGTGCTGTTAAAAGCGGAGGCGGATGTGGAGTTTGCGTGGACGGTAATATACGCGAAGGTGTACGGTCGCATAAAAGCGTACAGAGAGGCTATAGACCCGTTCTTTTCTGCTCTCTTATTTTTGTTTTTCTCGAGTTTCGCTTGCTTTTACAAAAATGGGAGTTCAACAATGATTAAAACAACGAAATGGGACATAAATGATTGGCAATTATGGTTCTTATTTTGTGATATTGCGTTAGCATCAAGAATCTGTAAAAACGTCATTGCGATCGATATAGGAATATTTGTAACAAATGCTGCTGACGTTACTAATACGAGTTATAACATTTCACATTTCTATTATGTATCGTTAATAAATATTGTAAATTCTTGACAATTCATTTACATTTTATTTTTAAGTTTCCGATCTTTTATTTTCCAGAATACATCACTTTTCCTTAACGCTATTTAGTATTTATATGGCACGAAAGAGATACAAGCTTGTGTTTCGCGCTAAACGCTTACGAAACTCGCGGAGTATGGCACAACTCGTACGGAAGGTCTTGATAAATTATGCTTTCCACATATTTCGCAACACTAGTACAACACTAATTACTTTCAGTTAACAGATGAAACGGGTTATAAACCGCGTAGAAACATATACAGCTATTCATACACTACGCAATTCCTCGATAAAGTTCACTGTTATACACAATAAATTGTGTAACATTAAATAATTAATAATGATAAATTATAATAAATATATATAATAACATTAAATTATACTGTATACATGTATATATTTTATTTTACCCACCAAGTGATACAATAATGAACAGAAACTAATTATTCTTGCGTAGTCTTTATATGCAATTTTTCTAAATGATGCAGAAATATTTCGATATTTCTTTCCATCACTCGACAAACTACATTCTCTATTCCCAACTGCTTTCGAGTATGCTCTATCCATCCTTATTTCTACAATTCCAGTAGTCACTGCCAACACGTGTTCATATTAGTACGACGCTGTACTTTCAGCCTGAACGATTCCCTTAAAAACGTCCGTGCCAGGAAAGGACAAGCCCAAGGACTTGTCCCGGACGAAGAGCAAACAGACCAGGAAAACATCTTTCTGCATCCTAAGCGAGTTCTGAATAGAGGCTTAGGAAATCTCTTTGAATCGTTGGCTGGATCGTGTTATTTTATATTTTCGAACAAATCCCTTCGACCATGGAACGTCTCAACAGTTTTCCACAGGAACGGGTTGCCGGAAATTTGAATAATCCTTGTATACGAGCATCGTGTGTCTCCCACGACTCTCACCCTCGTGGCTGACTGCAAATATTAGACGTAGCAGCTTTAAGATCAGCGGCCGACTGGTTGCCTCGAAATGGCTGGATTTCACTGGTCCCTGCTTGCCACTAGCGAATATGCGGAATGAACTCAAAAAAGTGAGGGAGATTCGCGTAGAAACTCGAAACTGCAATAACAGAACTTGAAACGTTCTTTCTACGATCGTCTCGGTGGCAATAGAAACAGCCACGGCGATGGCAATTAAGTCAGACCGAGGCGTAAACTAGCAGTTCTCTTGAATTACAATGGACAGAAATCGCCTCTGGAGGGAAATGAAAATTTCGAACGGGATAGAGATAAGAATGAACGAAAGCATGAATTGCTTTCCGGACAGAAGTGGCAGTTGCGGTGTTCTACGGCGCTTCGTGTCGCGGGTATCCTTCTAGACTTTGGAAATATTTTTATTCTTCGGTCACTATTATTTAACACGTTGACGCCGGTGTCACGTAAAATTTATGATAAAAAAGGAGTAACTGAGCAATACCTTAACTTGACGGTGCTTTTATAATTTTGTAGGCTTTTATTCACGAAAATTATTAAGTATAATATTACAATGAAATAGCGAAGTTAAAATAGTTGTTTAAATCACGGCCAAACTGTACACAAGACTAAAAAAAGACTCTTCTTGGTCGAATGCTTGTAGTTTTTGTATGTTGCGTTTGTAGGTGTTGAAGGGCAAGGGGCGGATCCTAATTGCCCTACATAATGGGAAAAGTGTAATGTTGGGCCATGTGCAATGGTCAGGTCAAAACCTAACAGTTCGCTGTCAGGTACTATGGAATGACGTGCCAACGCCCTGGCCGCGCTGAGTGCACTCGTTCCCGTCAACTCTTACAGCTCAACAAACCGGAAAACTACTATATAACAGCAGGCGACCTTAACGCAAAACATACAAGCTGGAAAAACGAAATAAACAATACGAGAGGTAACTTCATTAGGAAATGGCTAGACAGTAAAAGCATTCACTACAAAACAACCTTATACAGCTCCGAACTACCCTCCTACCCAAAAGGAGGCTCTTACCTGGATATATGCCTAGCAGATGCGCGACTAAAATTCCGAAACCTACGTCCAAATAACACCCTCAAAACCTTAGCCTATGACAGTGACCATAACGCCCTAGCATTTCACATAAGCAAGAACACATCCGATTTCCTAACACTCGAAACGCAGACCGAGACACCCAGGTACAACTACAAAAAGCAGACTGGAAAAAGTTCCAAAACATACTAGAACAGAACTACAACCTAAAAATCTACAACAATGAAAACCTAACAAACAGACAAATCGACTCATTCATAGACGAAATAGAAAAACACACACAAATCGCTCTCCAAAAATCCGTGCCAAACATAAAACAAAAAAATTCATGCGAACCCTATATCAACAATAAAATAAAAGACCTACACCGAGACAAAAGCTACATACTCTCCAAAATAAACAATATAAAATACAACTACTCTTACGACAAAAGAGAAGAACTAGAATTCCTAAAGTACCTACTATACAAAATAAAAGCGCAACTGAAACAAGAATTCGCAAACTCTATAAACCAGTACTGTACAAATAAAATAAAAAACATCTCCATAAACGACTCAGCCAACATGTTCCCACAAATGAATCAAATCTTCAGACCTAAAGGACAAATCCCCATCCCATCTCTCAAATTGCCCCCAGAAAACGCCCCCCTCATCCAAGAAGCAGGGATATCGTTACACAACTCCGTCAAAGACACCGAGGGTAACTTCATAATAACCAAAACAACAGAAAAACTAGATATAATCGGCACCCACTTTTCCAAAATACACACACAAAACGAACACATGGGCCGAGAACGACTAAACAGAACTATCATCGCCGAAACAAACAAACTCAAAAATGAAATAGAACAAGACATAACGCTAAACAAAACGGTCTGCATATTCTCAAATGAAAACACCGCAGACAATCCCAAACAACCAGATCCAGAAATAAACTACTTCACAAATTACAACCAACTAAACACAATCCTCTCCAAACTAAACAACAAAAAGTCCTCCGGCTTCGACGGCATCCCAAACATTTTACTCAAGCACCTACCGAACAAAATAAAATGGTACTACACAGTACTCTTCAACAATGCACTAAACAACACATGTTTCCCTCAAAAATCGAAAAAAGCCAAATTGATAGCTATTACAAAAAAAGACAAAGACGGCTCATCACCCGCAAACCTACGACCCATAAGTCTCCTCCCCAACATAAGCAAAGTATTTGAAATAATCATAAACAACCCCATAAACTCCTTCTGCACAAAAAATGACGTAATCCCAGAAAATCAATTTGGCTTCCGGCACAAACACTCCATAATTCACGCAATAAGCAAACTTACGTCGGACATCTGCTGGGCTCTAAACGCAAAACAACGAGTAGCCGCCTGTCTAATAGACCTCCAGAAAGCGTTCGACACAGTCTGGATCCCATGTCTCATATACAAATTAATAAAGAAAAATTTTCCAAAATACCTAATCAAAATAGTCTGGGTCATGATCACAAGCAGAACATTCATAATGACCGAAGGTTCACACACATCAAGCAAAGAATTCTCCATAAAAAACGGGCTGCAACAAGGCACAGTAAATTCCCCGTTACTCTTCAGTATTTACAACAGTGACTTACTAAATCTCTTTAATCTCAATGCATCCACCCATAAACGCTCCATAGCCTTCGCGGATGACCTAATCATCTACGTAACAGGCCGCGAAACCAAAGCAATAAAAACAGAACTACAAGAACTTTTTGAGAAAATAAACGACTACTACCACGCATGGAAACTAAAAATTAACACAAGCAAATGTGAAACCATACTGTTTACACCCGAATCAAGTAAAATCGGCCCAGCAGAAAGAGAACACCGCAAAAAATTCCAACTAAGAGAAAAAGAAAACAAAGGGACACTCATACCACACAAAAACTGCGTAAAATACCTAGGAGTCAACATAGACCACAAATTAAACTTCAAGCAGCACACCGAAATCCAACTTGCTAAAGCCAACAAAGCATTCTGGAAAATAAAAAAACTATTCTACTCCAAACATTTCGACAGCAAAGTTAAAATATTATGCTACCAAGCTCTAATCAGACCGATCATAACCTACGGCTGTCCAATCTGGTAGAACATATCAGCCTCCCAAATGGAAAAAATCCGCATATTCGAAAGAAAATGCATCAGAGCCTGCTGGAGTACCTACAGATCCGAACACAGCGGATACAAAAAATATGTAAAAAACAAAACAATATACGACAGAGCCAACATCCACCGAATAGACTGTCACATCCTAAAGCTAATAAGAAACTACGCGCAAGCGGCAAGGATAACAGAAAACAGCCTAATCTTCAGCTGCTTACTCCCAAACGACGCATACTTCAAAAGCACTCTGACAACAGGCTACATCCCCCCAGAAGCTTTCCTATACCAAGACGGAAAAAACTACCTCCAGGACCAAAATAACATCCCGATAATATACCACATAAAGAGAAAAATAGGGATTAAAACTATACTATATGAAGAAAACCTAAATGGACAGTCCACAGACACTAGATGGAGATACAACATGGCCCTCCCGCTGAAAGACATCGGTGACAAACACAGAAGAAACACAAAAAATACTGGTGGATACAGATTCCATAAAAAAAAGAGAAGAGAGAAAACCAGCAACCCAACAGAACCCAATTCTGACACCGTAAAACACAGATGTAATCTGTATATAATATAAACCTCGTAAATAAACACTATTCGACATCCCCCCCACCCACTCCCTCTCATCCCCCCCCCCCCCCAAATCAGACTACCGAAGCGTCGACACATAATACAGTAAGGCTACGTCGTGCCGTCGCGTATCGGTACCTTTGCCTAACAGGTCATTACTAAAATTCATTGTTTATTTTGAATAACAAAATTGTATCTAAAAATTGTATTCTTGGTAAATAAACGTATAAAAAAAAAGCACTCGTTCCCGTCAGATCACGAAAGTTAAGCAACGCCGGGCACGGATAGTGCTTGGATGGGTGATCGCCTGGGCACTCCGTGTGGCGTTGGCGAAGCGCGCTGCCCCCCCCCCGTAGTGTTCTGGCTTGGGCGCTGGCGGCTCACAGCGCCTCGGGGCCGCCAAGCAGTCAGGTAGGGGAACAGGCTGCCTGGCACGGCGGCTTCGGCGACGAGGCGCGGTGCGACGATGGTCACACACCACTCCACCAGCGGTTGTATTAGGCGTGCGGGGGAGGCCCCATTGCGACGCTCACAACGGTTCCCGGGCCTCTCTCGATCGCAGCCGGGACGGTTATCGTGGAGGTTTTAGTCGGTTGGAGTCCGACACTACCACGCCGCTTTCCCCAGAAGAAGCGGCCTGGCGTCCGTGCGGATTTCCTCCACGTAAGTATAAAAAAAAAAGTATGAAATGACGTGGATTTGAGTATGATCGTTGTCACATACCGCCCTCCTTAGATTGTTTTTGGTCCTTCAAAATTAACGTTTCTTCAAGATTGTTTTATGGATGCTAATTGGTTCAAAGTGTACTTTCTTTTTATTTGTCTTGATCCTTTATGGCCAGGTAGCTTGAAGTTGTCGGTCTGTCGGTCTTTTAATGATGTGTTGAATGGCCCCTTCTTTACCTGCTGCTTTGGTCTCCGTATTCTTGAAACTAGAATCTTCTTTTTTTCTTTCAATTATTTTATGGTATCCCATAGCGTTACCTGCTGCATCAGAACTTCATTTTGTATAATTTCATATGGTTTTCAGATGCTTTTTCCAAAGGCAATTCAGGATTTTTGGTTGGAACAATGGTACTAATACTGAGGATTACTTTCGGGTGGATTTCGTCCTGAGAAATAAGTTTTCAAACGATTACCATAGATTTTCTTAATAACACTATCAATCAGAATCTCGTAATATGGAGTTTTAACTTGGTGAATTCTATATGGTCCTAACCATTCAGTGTCCAACTTATCCTTCTTATGATCATTATGAATAAGGACATAATCGGGACATAAGAGGGATCTTTAAACACAGTTTGAATTCGAACTATCTTTCGTTTCTGATCTCGACGGTACCTCTTTTTACTTCTCTTCAAGGTATCTCTCGCGATTTCTAAATATTTATTTAATTGTTCCTGCCAAAGTGAAAACATGTCGTTATAGCTTAAACCCGTAGTCCTGGCTATCGAGGAGGGTAAGTTAGCTTTCCTTCCGAAAGTTAATTCAAATGGTGAGAAGCATGTGGCTTTGTGAATCGAAGTATTATATCCTAAACAAATAAAATTCAAAACTTCATCCCATTCTCTATTGTTATCGTGTAAACTAGTTCGTATCAAATCTTTCACTACGGCATGTGTTCTTTCTAAGGATCCGTTGGATCGGGGGTGGAAGGATGTGGTTTTCACGAAATTCTGTCCTTGATCCGTCAAAATTGTTTTTGGTGCTGAGAAAATATAAATGTAGTGTTCCAGAAGAGCGTTAATAATTGACTCTGTCTGTTGGGTCTTCAAAGGTACTAATATTAAATATTTCGTCAGTTCGTTGTGAATCGAAAGTATGAATTGATTTCCTCGTTTTGTTTTCGTCATCGGTCCAATGATGTCCATTGCTATTTTATCGTTTGTTTGCAAAGGTATGCCTGAAATGATTGGGACTTCCTTGGGTCGAATTAGCGTTAGCTTTTTCTTTTGATATGTGTATTTTCGACCAACCGCCGGGAGACGCAATCGCGAGCAAACACGTCAACGAGAGTCGTAAATTCCCGTTACGATTATAATAATCGACGCCGCGAATAGATCGATCTCCTGAGTTCCGTTGAGATAATAGAGGGTGATTGACGTGGTATAACGCTTCGATCAACAGGGTTATAAAATTTATATTTCCAACACTTAAGAGGTACACTGATGAGTATGTATAAGTTAAGTAAGTGATTCATTTAAGGAGAGTAACCCGGCGATGACATGTTGACTATTCTAATGTTGAAGAATAAATGAAGTTCGTTCTTATGTGATTACGGAGGAAATCTCGGGGTGGGTGTGTCTTTTGAACTAAGGAAGTGGATTCGTTGTTCACACTTTCGTTAGAACAGAGAGGGTAACGATCCGCGATGCCCATTGGTTATAGCCAATATTAATAAGTGAAGATTGGAGGAGGAAGCCTCCTGCCGACGTGGTTCGGGGGTGACCTTGTGCATGGGAAAAACCGGCTTTTCCGTTAGACACCCATCCGCTTTCTCCGTAATTTGTAAGAACGCGCAATAAACCTAAGGACTGTTTTAAATACCAGTTATAAACCGGAATTACTTGCAGGATTAAAGGTTCCTGCATGCTAATAAGATTTGGTTTATGGTGGCGTCAACGTGTTAAGTAAAAATGAATCGAATATAGGGTGTTATTATACGAATTTATACGATTCACGAAAACGTTTAGTGTTTAATAGATGCATATTGACCAACAAAAATTTTCGTACACTACGTACGAAGGTTGCTTTTGTTAACATAAAATGCTACGAAATTTAGTTGGGAAGTTAATGCATTCTGTTATATATGAAGACGATTGAGCGCTGTCTCATTGTTTCATTATTCTACTACGATATAGTAACTGTGAAATGTTATAATTGAGAAAGTTATTATACGATGTAATAATTGTAAGAACAATTGTACAGTATTGGATATTAACAGTAATTGTAGTCAACTGAAGAACAGCGTGGCGAGTGGAAAATACGTACTCGTTAACCTGCCTAAACTAAATTCGACGGTGGTAAGGTAGCTTTGGCGTAGATCACATTGGCGGTTAGGTAGCTTTGGGAAAACAAACCCCATTCGGAACCTCATGGGCATTTGTACCGCATGTAGTCAGTAAACACATCCGCGGTACAAGATGAAGTTTTACCACAGGGTTCCGATAAATATTATTCGTAATAAAACAATTACAGAGCACTGGTGTGTTTACTACTTTTGATTATTTGTTATTCTTTCTCTGAACAATATCGAGAGTGCGAAAATTAAATTTTCGCTGTCAATGAACCAAGAAGATGTGTAGTGGATTGTGTGAGGATCAATAATATATTTCAAATATATTTAGAATAAATTAAATAAGTAAAAGTTAAATAAATATAAATACCGTCGAGAGACGCTCGTACAAACCTATTCGCATAGAGTATGATCACTCGCGGATAACTCGATAACTCGTATACTCCGTTAATTGCAGATAATATCTCAGGCTATAACTCGAACTATAATTCGGATAATGACTCGGATAATAACTGATTCGTTCGCGATCGCGTCCGTTTATTTATACTGCTCGGGGGGGGGGGGCGGAAAATTTGAATTCGTCTTGGATCGACGGTTGCCCATAACGGTGACTTTGTTTTGTCCGGAGTTTATCTATCGTTATGTTTCGTGCGTCAAGGCGGTGTCCGAGTTCTGAGGCATAACAACATGAGTCGCTCTCGATCCGCATTGTCCTATGACTCATATGCCGCTACATCGCCCCCCTGCCAGTGATAACGTTATTATTAGGTCGTATTCGAAAAAAAATTATTTACACTATTTCTCTTGGTCGTCGCTATTTTAAAATTAAACACATACAATACATTCTGTCCCCGAAAGCTGCCTGAAACCAATCGGGAAACCGGACTCTTCGCCCAGACCGCGTAACGTACCTATTCCTGGTATTCTTCCGTCGTTCGACTGTTATTATTTGCACCGCAGGCGTTCGTTTGTCCTACCGGAATAAGTACGTTACGAGTTTCGGCGGTTTTTTCTCTAAGTCGTCAGGTACTATAAACGCGGGTTTCAATCGGTCTATGGAAACCGTTACGTCGCGATTATTTATTTTAATAATATAATTTTTTTCATCCCTTTTTACAACTTTAAATGGCCCGTCGTACTGCGGCTGTAAAGGGCCTCCTATCGCGTCATGGCGCAAGAAAACCTAAGGTGATGATTCTAGATCTTTAAAAACGAAAATTTTCTTTTCGCCATGACCCGTAACTGGGTATAGCCTGACTTCCTCCATCCGTTCTTTTAGCAGGTTCACAAATTCCGAATTGGCCCGCTGATTGGTTCCTAAAAAGAATTTCGCCGGCAATCGTATGCCGGTGCCGTAGATCATTTCGGCTGCCGTTACGTTAAGGTCCTCCTTTATCGCGGTTCTGATGCCTAGCAAAACGATCGGCAGAATTTCGACCCAGTTGCTCGTGTCATGACACTTGATCGCCGCTTTCAGTTGTCTATATAGGCGCTCTACCATCCCGTTAGACGCGGCATGATTGGCCGTCGTGTGTAAGTGCTTGGCGCCGAGCAACCAGCATAACTCCTCAAACAGTAGCGATTCAAATTGGCGTCCTTGGTCGGTCGTGATTTTTAAAGGTACGCCGAAACAAGATAGTCGCCACAAGGTCGAATCCCTCCGTCCTTTTTGGGTACGATGTGCAAGGGTGGTGGCCACGGGCTTCGCGATGGCTGCATCACGCCTTGCTCTATTATGACTTCGAATTCCGCTTTCGCCAGCTAGAGTTGATCGGGTAGCGAGGCGGCGTGGTTTGGCATGGACGGGGGTTCCAGGCGTCGTGCTGATATGGTGTTGCACACCATGCCATACAGGACTTCTCCGGAAAACAGGTGGTCTTGTTAGATCAGGGAATTCCGCCAGCAGTTTGTGATACGGCGAATCTCTGTCGATGGTTTTAATGGACGCTACGTCGGCCGTGGCGGCGAATTCCCTTGTCGACAGTTGCATAGTCGTGTCCAGGAGCCGTTTGTTTCGTAGGTCTACGAGCAAACCGTAATGGCTGAGGAAATCGACACCAATGATAGGCGTTTGCACATCGGCCATTACAAAACGCCACTTGAAAGCTCGACGTAATGATAGATCGAGGGACACGGTGATAGTCCCATACGTCGCAATCCGCGTTCCGTTAGCCGCGAACAGTTCATAGTCTCTTTTGTTCGCGGGTCCGCGTACCTTGTTGCGTGGATAAACACAGTGTCCACTAAAAGCGAAAAGTTCGTCCGTTTGTCCCTGACTAAGATGCGGCGGTTTCCGAAGCCGTCGACGTTCGCCGCGTTTACGGACGGCTGGTCCCGTTTCCCTGTTTCCAATTACACGGGGACCGACATTTTTACGCGCGATCCCAGAATGTTTGATGGTAATAGCACAGGCCAGAGTCGTACGTTCTTACTCGCGACCTCGATCTACTTCGACTTCTCGATCTCGATCGCCGACACGGACGATGATTGATACTCATCGCACTCACTTGAGCCTTCAGTTGGTTCATCTAATCTCTTAACGTGTTGAAAACAGCGAACCATGCTTCCTTCGATGCATCGTTTTGCGCTGGAGGGTCGGTAATTGTTGTTGTGCATGGAGTATAGTGTTGATCGTCTCTGAATTCTTCCGCAATCAGATCCGCTGATCGCGTTAATTTTTCTGGGTTGAAGTCGTCGACTGCGGCCAGAATGCGCCTCGGTGCGGGCGGGTAGTCGATTTCTCCACAGCGAGAGGATGAAATCATCCGGCGCGGAGAGGCTGGCGAGTTTTCTCTATCGCCCATCTCTTCGCTTTCCACCAACTTCTTTACTCTAGCGCTATCGGTGTCTGTTAAAATGCGAATGAGTTCGGCCTTTAATTTCGCGTACCGTCCGGTGGCTGGGAGATCCGTCAGGACGCCCTCAATTTGCTGCAGCAGCTGACCGTTGAGACATTTTATCTTGTCGGGCGTGATGTCCGCCGCGTCGAGTTGCGTCTCTAGTAAAGCGAACCAAACGGTTATGTTCGTGGGTTGCAGTGGAGGCATAGTGATCGCTACACTACCCATGGTTTTGATATCCTCGTTAGCGTTTGCCATGCTACGTTTCAACTCACGTCGCGTGTTACCAATTGTAGTAGATTGTGTATGGTAAGGATCAGTAATATAGAATAACGAGAAATGGCTGCTGCAACCTGTCAAATATATTTATAATAAATTAAATACATATGAATAAATATAAATACCGTCGAGAGACAAACGTATTCGCAAAGGTAGAGTATGATCGCTCGCGAATAACTCGATAACTCGTATACTCCGTTAATCGCAGATAATAACTCGGACAATAACTCGTGTGTTAATTCGAACGACGACTCGGATAATCACTCGGATAATAACTAACTCGCTCGCGATCGCGTCCGCTTATTTATACTGGTCGGGAGGAGTCGGAAAATTTGAATTCGTCTTCATTCGACGTTGCATGTAGCGGCGACATTACCTTGCCCGGAGTTTGTTTATCATTACGTTTTTGCGTCAAGGCTGATCAATGTCCTGAGGCAAAACAACAGCATGAGCCTTTGACTCCTGTGCCGCTACAAATATATACAATTTTTTAATTCTATGTATTTTAATAATAAAACGGCTGCTTAATCAAGAATGATTTCAAAATTACTTCGTTAAAACAGCAAAAAGGTATTACTACTTCTGATTTCCCTATTTAAAGAATTTCTACCTCTGCAAATTACATTAAATAACAAAACTTTTTACCTCCGTTCCATTTTCTTTATCTTATTACCATTCTATTGGTCTCTGCTGTACGGTAGCTGATTTCAAAAGAAAACCTCATCGGAGGGTTTCTAAATTATTGACAGTACTCTTTACCGTGGAGCTCGTAATGCAACCTCGAAGTGGGTTTCCACGGTGCGGCGTCAAGCTGAGTTGCAACCAGTTGTTTTACAAAAATTCCCCGGTTTTTACCGTCTGACGCTCTTCATCGTTTATTTTCAACGTCAGGGAAGCGTAATAAGTTTAGGAAGTCTCAGGATTCAGGCTGCTTTCGTTGAATCCAGTCGATCCAGACGTTGCGTCGCGTCCGTTACAGAATCGTACGTAATTATCATAAGATTGTCTGGTTTCGCTGTAAAAAAACCTGTGTTAATTGCACACTAGACATAAAAGTCGGTCAATACAACTTCGTGTTTTATATCAACTATTATTTTATAATTGTGAAGTTGTTTATTCATTTGTATAAAATTGCGATCTGAAATAATGCATCTATTTATGGATCAATTTTGTGAGAAATTTTTCATGTGAATGTATGTACGTACGTATTGAAGTATAAAAAAAAATATAAAAAATAAAAAATATCGATAAATATCGATCCTGTTTTTTGTCCACGAACATTAAATTAATTATTTTATTGTTAACAAAATTTAATTTTTAACTACAAAACTTAATAAATAATTTCACGGATTTCAATTAAATTTCTACGTATTCTATCATCATTATTTAATTGACTAATTTCTATCTTCTACTTGTTAAATAATACGTATCTCGAAATTTTACGATATATCGAAGATTGTGAGGTATGTGTTGAGATTTTTCACTCATTGACAGTTTTGTTGCCGGAGGATTTATCAGCCTGCCAGTGTTCCATGATCAGATCTTTCTAGAAAACTCTTATCGCTCTCCGCCGTCCGAGCCTGAGTGTCCCCAAGTCATCGGCGGCGCGGTGCGTGGAACGGCAGAGAGCGTTGATCCTCTTGATCTTCTTGTTGACAGTCGGCACCCCGAAATTAGAGCTGTAACATCCACGAATTAGAACCGCAACGGTCCTTCGGAGTATCGTCATTCAAAGCCGCTATCGAGGTAGGTCCTAAACCACGATGACACATTTATGGTTCCAGCTTGGAGACGGATTCGACACCGCGCGATGTGTCGATCTTGACATTGTGACATCAATCACATCTTAATCTACACCAGAGATAAGACATCGACCCCCGAGCTTCGGACTCTTTTGCACACGTCACCACCTTATCATCATAACCTCCACCGAGCCTACGACACGCCTTAATCCACATTAGAGATAAGACATTGACCCCCGACCTTTGGACTCTTTTGCACATCATCCCCAAACCAAAACTTATATAAGCCGAGACTTCTGCCAGCTCGGGCAGTTCTTGTTCGGCCTTTCTCTCTGACTCAGTATCATTCTACCTCTGTGAAACCATTGTATTTATAATAAAGTTCGATAAAAGGAAGTTAATAATTGGGTTACGACTCAACCTTCTTTTCTTTCATAATCTAAGTCTCAAGTTTACGTGACAACATCATCTCTAGAAGAGTCGACGCTAACATATTGTTATTTCCATTCTCTTTTATTTCTGTTCCTATTATTTATCACTCTCAGGTTTCCTCAAATAAACTAATAATTTTATAAACTCAAATACCATTTTAAAAACTATAATATGTCATTAACACAGGTATTAAAAATGGCAATATGCTGTAGCGCATAACATACTATGGAGCTATATAAAAAATTAATTTTATTGCCTTTATATCGCCCACTAGACATTTTTTATTTTTCCTCAAAATCCTATAGCGGCAGAGGAGTAAAGTTATCGATTATTCTTGCCCTTCCCTTTATGTATCGAACATAAAGAGATTTTTCTGCTCCAGTTGCTCCATGGAAACTATAAATTCGTTGGATTCAGGCACAATGAAATTAAAATTTACGAAGCTTCAAATGATCTCGGGAGTAGAGAATATGTGATATGATATAGTTTTCCGAATTCAAATAAAAACTTAATTTAAAAATAGAAGTATAATCTGGTCCATTACAACTACTACTTTGAATAAAAACAGCACAAAATATAAACATCCTGATCAAAGCAATAGTAATAAAGCCAAACACAAAGACTAGAATAAGAACATAATAAAATCCTTTTAAACGCTTTCGAAGAACAATGTCTTTCCATCCTGAATTCCATGAAATTTTTTTTTATTTATTAAAATTTACAATCAATTCTCGCATTGAGAATTTTCAGTAATTTTTTCTGGCGTGGCGCAGTGCCATGGCTAACTATTTATAATAAGTTAATACTTATTATAGATAAGTATAATTTGTAAGTAAGTATTATAAATAAGTAAATATTACTTAATTTAAATAACTAATTGATTCTAGCGTTTAGGTCTAGCGGGTAGAGTCTCTTCAGCCTGCGGATCTGGTCCGATGTATCAAGTAGTCCAGTGATTAGGGGGTTTCGGTGTTTGTTGACTCTTTTGCTATATCTGTCACTACATTTTGTTATTTCCTCTTTGACTGTGGGTATCTCGAGGTCGCGATGTATTGTTTCGTTGGTAACATACCAAGGTGCAATCTATTAAGGATCTTAGCGTTTTCGATTGGAAGCGTAGAAGTATTTCAATGTTGGAGTTACTTGCTGTTCCCCATAGTTGAATTCCGTAGGTCCAGACAGGTTTTATTACGGTCTTGTAGAGGGTAATTTTATTCTGTATGTTTAGTTTGGAGCGTCGGCCCGTGAGTCAATAGAATTTTTTTAGTTTGTCCTTTAGTTGCTTCGTTTTATCTGAGATGTGGTTTTTCCATGTTAGTCTCCTGTCCAGGGTCATGCCCAGGTATCTGACTGAGTCCTTGCTAAGAATTGTTGTATTGTTGATGGTGACCTGGGGGCAAGTTTGTTTTCGGAGCGTGAAGATTACATGTGAGGATTTTTTTTCATTAATTTTGAAGCCCCATTTATGAAACCACTTTTCCATAGAGTCGAGACATCGCTGGAGAGTGGATGAAGCAATTTCCGGGTCTGCGTGGGAAGCTAATAGCGCTGTGTCGTCAGCAAATGTTGCTATTGTTATCTCATTTGATATAGGTAAGTCGGCAGTGTAGATGGAGAACAGCAGGGGTCCGAGGACATTATCTTGGGGTATGCCAGATTCTATTGGGAATGTCGTGGAGGTGGCGTCTAAGCATTTAACCACGAATTGTCTATTGGTTAGGTAGGACTTTAGGGTGGAGTAGTAGGGGTGTGGTAGGATTTTTTTAAGTTTGTATAGTAGCCCTTCATGTCATACTTTGTCGAATGCCTGTTGAATGTTTAGGAATACTGCAGAGCAATATTTTTTCTTTTCAAGGGTTTGGCTGATCATGTAGGTTATGCGATGGATTGCTCTACGGTTGAATGTTGTTTCCGAAAGCCTAATTGATGATCTGGGAGTGTTTCCAAATCCTCTAGGAGTGGAAGGAGTCGACTCGTTAGCATCTTCTCGCATAGTTTAGACAGCGTAGGTAAAAGACTGATTGGGCGATAGGAGCTAGTTTCATATATCGGTTTTCCGGGTTTAGGGATGAGGGTAATCAGTGAGATTTTCCAGGCCTTAGGAAAGTATTCAAGGCGAAGAATAGAGTTAAAAATTGATGTGATGAGTGCAATCCCTTTTATGGGAAGTTCCTTGATTGCTTTATTGCCTATTAGGTCGTGCCCCGCTGCTTTCTTGCGATTTAGGCGGCTGGTTGATGCTATAATCTCTGCAGAAGTGAAGGGTTCGATAGGAGGAGACATTTGGAAGAGAGAGTGCAGGTATTCAGTAATGTCCGCGGCAGCTTTGGAGGAATGGGGTTTAAATACTTTAGACAAGTATTTAGCAAACAGGTTGACGTTTTCTATAGGGCTACGCGCCCATCTTCCTTGCGGACGGCAGATTGGAAGGATTATTTGCGGGGGGGCGCGTGAGTTTCCTGGAGGCCTTCCATAGTGAGTAGTTGGAGTCAGCTGTGAAGGACAAATTGGCGAGGTATTTATGAAAACAGTCATTTTTGTAATTTTTTATGATTTTGGTTAGCTTTCTAGTTGCGTTGTTTAGTCTGCGTTTGTCATCCGGTGTTCTATGTGTCTGCCATACTCTTCTTAGTCTACGTTTTTCTGCTATTTTTTTAAATATGTAATGGGGGATATTCACGTTTGCTGATAGACGTCTTAGTAGGTGTGGAGGAGCGGATAGCGTTTATTATGCTCATGTTTAAGTATTCCGTGACTGCTTCGATTTCGTCATTAGCTTTTAGTGAAGTTAAGACTGAAGTTGAGTGATTAAAGACTTCTCTAAAGAGTTGCCAGTTGGTGAGTTGTTTATGAATAAAGCCATTAGGTGTATTCTCGATAATTGTTGAACTGACTGTTGCTATCACGGGAGAATGATCAGAAGAGAGATCAGCCGAGGAGTTGATTTGGACGTATCTTGGCGAGATATTTTTAGTTATGAAGAAGTCAAGAAGGTCCGGTATTTTGTTAGTATCAGTGGGCCAATATGTGGGTTCGTATGTGGTGAGGTAGTTGAGATTGTTGGTTATTATGCTGTTTAAGAGATTTTTGCCTCTTACTGTGACCAGTCTGCTGCCCCATTGGGTATGTTTGGTGTTATAGTCGTTTCGTAGAAGTATTCCGTTTAACAGATACGTTTTGTTTAACGCCAGCAACCAGCTTTATTGTCCAATTTCGTTTAAGAAATCAAGATTTCTCGATTTCGATCAAGATTTGATATCTAAAACTGAATTTAACCCTTAACTGATATGATCCGTTAATGTTACTCTAATTCTATTATATAGTAACCTATCAGGGTACTTGAACATTTATTATAGAAAACTTTTACGAATATATTATGTGTGTTATACGAAACTTTTTGAAATATTGTTAATATCGCCATGAAGCACAATTATCATGGTGATATTGCTAAAGTTTGGAACTGATCTGAAAATGTATAAAGAAGTTACAAATTACCCAACAGTTAATAATTAGTCTATTTACCACTCGAATATGAGTATATTCTACAAGAACTAAAGAATGTAAAATTTTCGAATTTACACTCAAAGGATATCTTGCAATTTATAAGAACTAATTTCGAAAGTAATTTTTCGTAAATCCATAGAACTAAATTCAGCGTAACGCAGCGCAAGTAAGTGTCACGTAAACTTAAGGGTAGGTTGATGAAAATAAAATAGCTGAGTCATAACACAACTACTGTCTTTATTTTCTAGCACAGGTTTACACGGATCGGAGAGATGTTCACTGTTCGAGGGTTTTATCTATTTCTCCTCTAGGTGTTCTCGTCTCATTACGGAGGAAAGCTCGGTGTGGGTATGCCCTTTTTAATTAACAACGCGGATTCGCTGTTCGCACCTTCCGTTAGGAAAAGTGAGGGTAACGATCCACGATGCCAATTGGTTATAGGTCATGTTAATAAATGAAGATAGGAGGAGAAAGCTTCCTACCAACTGTGGCTAGTAGGTAATATTGTTTATGGGAAAAACCAGTTTTTTCGTTAGTCAGTATTGGGTTTTTCCCATTAGGTAACTACCTGCTTTCCCCGTAATTAGTAAGGACGTATAACAACCTAAGGGCTGTTTCAAGGACCATCCATAAATAGATAACACAAAAATAATAAACTAAAAGTTTAAGTTTATGGTGGGTCTCTGGGCTAATTGAGGGTACGCGCTGAAGACCTGCACACATCCGGCCTCTAATATGAATTGACGTTACATAAGCAAGGGAGTGAGTTTCTTATTGCGAACTTCGTGTAACTTCTCGGTTACTGGCGAGTTTACATTTATGTACTGCCACCTTTACCTCGATATCGTGGAAAAGAATCTTGAACTTCTGCATCGAACCGCTGTCGAATAACCTGAAACAAAATTGTGACGTGAATAACGTTATGTGCAAGGAGTTGAGCGTAGAAGGAGAAAATTTCTCTCTTTTTTCTATATGAGCCGCGAAAACGAAGCGACCAGCGTAATTTAATTTTACAAGCTGAGAGGTGTACACGTATAATATCCCTCTCAATATGTTCCCCCGAAGCAGATCTGATAAAAAGATCCTTTCAAATCTATTATTGTATTCGATAGAGAAAATTGGTTCCGATATCAAGCTGCTTTCACGAATGGATATTGCTACATTGCAAGGGTAATCAGGCGTGACAAATCTCAATCGCTGGATTATCATAAATGTTAAACGTAAACGTAATATTGATTGTGAATCTTCGATTAAGAAAGGAAGGATGTAAAACCTTCAGATTATTGAAGTTACCATAACTGATATTGTTTTTACCATATAATCGTATTATATGTTTGTTTGACTTGAAGACCACACGGGAAGAATATGATAAGTTCGTATCTGTTGATTTTCTTACTTTTCTCTCAGTTACTAAAGCACAATTCATTTTGTTCTATTGTTTTCCTTTAATAAATTTTGAATCATAAAGTCTTTCGAGAAAACAGAATCCTAAATTAACTTTTTTAAAAAGATCTTTAGGTTTTATATGAAACCTGTAATGATGTAGTCGGTGGCGTATCGACTTCAATCTCTATTCTCGTTCTTACTAATTTTTAACGTTAGTACATCCAAGGATGTTAATTATGCGAGTCGAATTATGTAAGAAAATAATATATGATGATTATAATTGAAATTTGTTTGATGGTATGTAATGTATTCTAACGTTTTCTTTATTGTACGAAGAAATAGGTAGTGTTACGTCGCCTAAAACATCTGCATTCCAGCCCTCGCGACCGGACAGACAGCGGCCTGCGTAACGTCATTTCGACCCTCAATAAACCTAAGGACCCACCATAGACTTTCTCTTTCATTGTCTTGCATCAACATGTGTCTTCAGTCAATTCGTTTGTCCTGAAGAATTTCTTAAGCCTAAAAATATTTTCGAAGCACATCTGGCTTTTAGAGAGGTTCTTGGGTTTATTAGGCGCACTTAAAAAATACGGAGAAAGCGAGTACGCACCTATTAGGAGAAATCGAATAGCTAGCTAACAAACAAGCTGGTTTTTCCCATGTACAAGGTCACCCACGAACCACGATGGTAGGAGGTTTCCTACTTATCCCTTAAAATATCAGCGTAGGTTATAACCAATCAACATCGCAGATCGTTACCCTCACTTTTCCAACGAAAAGTGTGAACAACGAATCCGCGTTCCTCAGGCAAAGGGGCACACCCACACCGAGCTTTCTTCCGTACTAACATTAGAGCGACAAATCAGTTATAGCACAACATCGTCACTGTAACTCTTCTCCTAAGACCTCGGGAAAGTCAACTACTGCTCCTGCGACATCAGGAGGTTCACTACAGTTACTAGTAACCCATCGAACGCCTAACGTTTACGTCTAAGCGCAGCATTCAAAGTCGGTTCTCGGTATCGTCGAAAATACCACATACTCTAGTAAATATCCTATCGTGCTGCGTCCACTAACATACGAAATTCAATTATAAGAGCCCTGCTCTAGTGTGCATATCTATATTACCTTCGTGCGACAAGTTGTTATCTATTTGTAACTTCTCGACAGTGTAATTTAAGTGTTGGAAATATATAATTTATAATTCTGTGAATCACAGTGTTATATAAACTGAATCGCCCCTATTATCTTAACGGAAATCAGGGGATCGATCATTTCGTGGTGTCGATTATCATAATCGTAACGGGAATTTACGACTCCCGTTGACGTCTCTCCTCGCGATTGCGTCTCCCCGCGATTGGTCGAAAATACAGGTAGTAAATTTTTAAATTTAAAATTAGTAATAGCCCGCTGGAACTACAATTTAGTCGTACACGCGCGCCGGAATAATTCTTAGAATCGATCGATAGCGAAATAACGAGTGGTTAGTAGCAATAGCGCTCGTAATACTATTGGGTTGATGGAGTGTGCGGCGTACTTTACTATCGGAACTGCTCGAAATAAAGCCATGCAGTCACTTAACCTCATTGATCGGTATGGATAGTTCTCTGCTTATAAGTAGAAAACATGACTCTGCCCACTTATTGCTAAAATTCAATCAAATAGAAGTCTTCTCTCAAATTCTTTCATAATAAAGCTGGTCGCATTTATTGGCCGTTCTTGCCTTTTAATATATCACAAAGGTTTCATGCATTAATTATTCTGTTGCCTCCTTCAGTAATAAATCCATAACTTCAATTAACATTTGAAACTAATAACGTCGTTATAGTCTATATTCCTTTCTCTCAATTTCTTGTGAGCCCACTTATTGTGAATTTTATTCACAATAGTCTTCTTCGCGACTTTCCAGGTACACATTCTTTTTGTAAATATGTTAAATTCGCTCAATATTCTTTATGTTATTGATAGACCGTATAATTGACTCTGAAGTATGTTTTTCTATTACACTTAAATCGACAGCTTTTATTTCATAAATATCAAGCAATAATTCAAAATCTCCCTTTAGAAATATTTCTATTGATTGATAGAAATCGGCGAGAAAGGTACATATGGTAACGAAAACCCTGAAACATATAGACAATTAAACGAATCGGAATTCGATTATAAATAAGAACGTTCGTAGAATATTTTGATGCTGGACTATGTATAATAGACAATTTATATAAAGTTATATTTTCATGAACTTATTTAAAGAAATTGAAACTGAATCCGCTAAATATTACGAGTTCTACTTGTCTATTGATAAATGTCCAACCAACATTTTCACCACGTTACGTCTCACTTTCATCATCTGAACATCCCACTAGTTTATTTCGACGCTTGAATACCAAAATCGCACTAGATAAACACACAATACGCACAAGACTATCGTTTAACTGACATTTAAGTAATATAACAAACACAATGTCCATGATTCTCGCTTTTTTAGCTTATCTTGGTATAATAAATACATAATTCGTTGACCGAATCTCGTTTCAGCACAGTGTCTGGTTCGCTTATTACACGCTATTGCTATGATACCGGGCGCAGAAAAATTTCACGACTAGCTGCATGCTTGGTGAATAAATCGGGAGATTGATCTTTGGAAATGCAACCGGTGGCAAAAGAGAATCGAGAAGAGAAGAGAAGAGAAGCGAAGAGAGAGTGGGTGGATAGGTGGCACCCACAAGAGAGGATGACGATTGTCAGAGAGACCGATGGGGACGAAAGGGTCGCGAGGCAATATTTTCACTTCGCCCTTGTTCTTTCCTTCTCCTTTTTCGTCTCTACGGCGTCGTTGCAGCCTTTTCTCCTCTATTCCTACGTTTCGTCCTGCTCGCTCCAATCGAAAACACTCCACGCAAAATGAAAATCTATTGATCGCGTTGCCCTGTAGGCGGATTTAATTTAATTTGCCACACTGTTGTCGTCCGGGACTGTCAAGGAGCCATGCAGAGGAACGAAGAGAGAAGAAAAGACGGAGAAGGGGTTTGAACTGTTGCTTATTCGACCAGCTTGAATACTTTTGAAAGCTGATGCGTAGAGTACGTCAGTGAACGAACGTGGTTACTATGAAATATTGCCTCAGCTGTGCTCTCTTGTCTTTCCCTATACATATACGTGTATTAAAGCTGTTACTATTATTCTTGAGTATAAAGAAAGTTAATTTATTCTCCAATATAATTTGCAACATAATTTTTGCCTCCGAAGTTTCCTTGGACAGGCTGTTTCCTCTTTCTTCGTTTGAAATGAAAGAAAACAAGTAACAAAAATACTAACATGTAACGAAACTATACAGAAATATTAATAATATTTCTAAAAATGGTGTTTCTGTTAAATGCGATAATTTCTCGGAAAAGTACACATATTTATATGTCAGAGATGAAAGAACACCGGAGCCTCTGGAATTTTGGATAATCCCGCAACATTGTATTCTAGACTCTACGATAGCTGTAATTAAATAACTGAAGTTATTCAATCCGATTGTAATTGTTCGAGATTAGCGATGGTGAGCTTTGGCTCGAGGCGACAGTCTGTCGCCTAACGTAGTCGCGGTCAACGGATGAACGCTTTATCTAACAAAGGTATGGAGTAACTCTATAGCTCTCCTTAAAAGAAATATTCGTGGCGACACGCGACAGTAAACATTCCAACGGTTTCTGTCCCGTGGCCTGCCACACGCAGACCCTATTCTTCGAGTAAGATGATTGCCAGATGTCGATGCGTCTCCGCAGTACATGTTCGGCTAGCCTGAGGGCCCGTTATAAATTTTAAGACTTAGCTGACTAAAGTCCTTCAGACAGACAAACAATCTTTGTCCCAGCTACGGGAAGATAGGGGAGACCTATCTTTCAACGTGCGGCGTCTCCCACTAGCAACTTTCCCTCGAGGGCGGCTAGCATCTTTTTCTAACCACCGATATGGAGATTGGCCAATTAGCAGCAACGCCAATTTCCCTTACCTTCTGAACGAAGGCTTTTCTCGACGAATCCGATAATCTCGTGTCCTTGGACACGCCCCATTATGGTTTTCCTCTGTGGCATCATCGGGACGGGAAAGGCATTCTCTCTCGTAACCTCATCGACTAAAGATTAACGTCTTTACTATCAGTAATTACTCAGACTTAGATTTCGTGAGAACGTTCATCCGTCATCCAGTTGACCGCGGATTCGTTATCGAACCCGAGACCACTGTCACTAGTGTCGCGAGCGCTTAATCGCCGTAGTTGATTGTCAAATCGGCGTATCCGTACTTGTGTTAATAAACCATGTCTTTGTTATACCGCAACAATGGATAATTTCAATGAAGATTCATCGAACACCCACAACCCTATCCTCAACGCCACCCCGACATCAGAAGTGGGATCAGGCCCATGTATAACCATGGAACAACTCATGAGTATCGTGGACCGGATAACTAAACCGAGGGAGCATGAGCGGAGTGTAAAACCCGGAAAAGTTTCGCTACCACGCTTTAACCCCGAAGTCGCAGACGCCGATCCAGCCGCGTGGTGCTCGGCTGTTAGTCGACTTATGAAGGACAACCCTCTACGAGACAGTGCGTTACACTCTGCCTTGAATGAAGCTTTAGAGGGTTCGGTGGCACATTGGCTGACGCAAACGATAATAGACGAAGAGATCACCTGGTCTACTGTTAAGGAACGATTCCTTGTGCATTTCGGCGGTCAAGAGACGACGTCCTCATCGTTAATAAAGATATCCAGGGAACCACCGGGGAAGAACGAACCCGCAGGGGTGTATTGCAATCGTGTCCGTTCCCTCCTGAAGACAAGATGGCAACATTCTACGAAGGAAGAAATTCTTAACGCCGTCGCTCTCTACTTATCAAGTTGGCACTACCAACGTTTTAATCGATTGGCTCTCACAAGCGATATCAAAACTGAGGATCAATTTCGGGGCGAAATGAGACCCTTCTGTTACGAGGAGGAGCCGACATCTTCGCCAAGAAATGCACTAGCGGAACCCGAGGCCAAGCGACGCAAGTTATCGGGCCACCAGGTGAGATGCCTTTACTGTGGTACCCACGGACACAAGATATCGGAGTGCCGCAAGAGAATGCGTATTGAACAGCAGAAGGATGCACGACGTCAAGAAAGAAGCCGACCAGCCACATCGTCCAAGACGGTTTGCTTCAAATGTCGTGCGGAGGGCCATATCGCACCTGATTGTCCGCTACTGCGGGACAGAAAACCCGGCTCCAAGAACGAACTTCGAGTCGACTCCTGCGTGGTGGATTCTCCAACTGGTAGATTAAGTCATCTGGGTGAGTTGTTCCCATTTTATTTCGATTCCGGAGACGAATGCTCATTAATTAAAGAATCTATAGCCTCGAAGTTTTCTGGCAAACGAACAACTCATGTGGTAGTAATGCGAGGCATCGGGAATACTTGCGTTAATAGTACATCTCAGATCTTGTCCACTTTAGGTATTAACGGTTTTACATTGGAGATAATTTTTCATGTTCTTGCTGATAACTACTTAAAATACGATATCATGATTGGTCGTGAAATTTTGAGCCAAGGTTTTGACGTGAATGTTACACGAAACAGTGTCGATATTCGCAAGACAAAAATGGTTAACGCCTGTAGCAAAGTCGCGGAAATTGCAGTCAACATTAACGAGGTCGATACTGATGTAGTTGGTAATGACAAAGATCGATTGATTTCTGTTCTCGAAACATTCAAAGAGTCATTTATTACGGGTTTCCCGCGGACTTGTGTAAATACGGGCCAATTAGAAATTCGTTTGATTGATCCCAACATCACCGTACAAAGAAGTCCTTATAGACTTAGCGAGGAGGAGCGGAGAATAGTCCGAGAGAGAATAGGCGAGCTGATTCAGGCAAAAATCATAAGGCCTAGTATTTCACCATTCGCAAGCCCTATGTTACTCGTGAAAAAGAAGGACGGCTCGGATAGATTATGTGTAGATTTTCGAGCGTTAAATAAGAACACGGTAGCGGATCGGTATCCCTTACCTCTTATTGCTGATCAGATCGCGAGATTACAGAGCGCGAGATATTTTATTAGCTTGGACATGGCCAGCGGGTTTCATCAGATCCCCATTCATCCTAATTCGATAGAGTATGCCGCGTTCGTAACTCCCGATGGTCAATACGAATACATAGCGATGCCGTTTGGATTGAAAAATGCACCCTCTGTTTTCCAGAGGGTCATTCTCAAGGCTTTTTAGGCGACCTTGCTTATTCGTATGTCGTTGTATATCTGGATGATGTTCTGGCTATTGCCGACTCCATAGACCAAGCTTTGGAAAGATTACACATTGTATTAAACACCCTCGTAAGCGTCGGATTTTCTTTCAATTTTTCTAAATGCTCCTTCTTGAAGACGTCAGTACTGTATTTGGGTTATGTGATTCATAACGGAGAAGTCCGTCCAAATCCGGGTAAAATACAAGCTTTGAATTCCCTACCCGCGCCGACGACCGTAACACAGCTTCGGCAATTCATTGGCCTGGCCTCCTATTTTCGAAAGTTCGTTCCTACATTCTCGCAAGTAATGAAAACTTTGTATGCACTCACTTCCGGTAGCAAAAACATAAATTGGACGGATAAACATGAAAGGATCAGGCAAAAAGTAATTTCTATTCTGACCAACGAGCCGGTGCTAATGATATTTGACATTATCCTATAGAACTACATACCGACGCTAGTTCAGAAGGATATGGGGCTATCTTGATACATAAGGTCGAAGATAAAAATAGAGTAGTTGAGTATTACAGCAAACGGACTAGCCCTACGGAATCTAGCTATCATTCCTATGAGCTAGAAACGTTGGCCGTTGTAAACGCCGTCAAGCATTTCCGTCACTATCTACACGGACGGGAATTTCTTGTTGTCACTGATTCCAATTCTCTGAAGGCATCTAGTAACAAGGTACATTTAAATGATAGGGTTTACAGGTGGTGGGCCTACCTACAAACTTTTACCTTTGACATTATGTATCGGGAAGGCAAACGAATGGCCCATGTAGACTTTTTCTCGCGAAACCCCGTAGATCTGGATTACCGTGCGAACAACAAAATTGTAAAGAAAGAAATCAATCTGACCGAGATCTCCGACGATTGGTTGCTGGCGGAACAACGTCGCGACCCACAAATTTCTGAGATCGTCAGAAAGTTACAAAACGAAGAGCTCGCGGAAGACATTGCGAATACATAGGAATTACGGTCCGGTACACTTCATCGTAAAATACAGAGGAAGGGCAGAACCCTCTGCTTGCCCATTGTCCCAAGAGGCTTTAGGTGGTCTGTCATTAACCATGTGCATCAGTCCATTATGCACTTAGGTGGGGATAAAACGCTTGAGAAACTATACGAGTATTACTGGTTTGAGGGAATGGCGAAATATGTTCGCAAATTCGTCGAAAACTGTCATGCTTGTCGAGTTTCGAAGGCTAGTTCAGGTAAAGTACAAGCTGAACTACATCCCATACCTAAGACCAGCATACCCTGGCATACGGTTCACATGGATATAACGGGCAAGTTAAGCGGTAAGAGTAGCTCGAAGGAGTGTATCATTGTTTTGATCGACGCTTTTACAAAATTTGTATACCTGCATCATACCTGTAGATTAGATTCCCTTAACACCATTGCAGCACTTAAGTCCGCTATATTTTTATTCGGCAATCCCTGCCGGGTAATAGCGGACCAAGGAAGGAAAATAAATAAATAAATAATAAAAGAACTGATTTTATCAGAATTCGGAAAATATATTGGAGAAAGAAATAAAATACACAAGTATGAGAAACTTTTAAGACTATTCGAGATTGTATCTAGAAATATCAATTTCATAAGGAAACGGATGACGATAAAAATTATGTGTATGAACGAATCTTTGACAGACAATGCATAGTTGTATAGGTCAGCGGCCTGGCACAGGGAAACGAAGGATTTCATGGCGAGATGTATTGTCCTCGTATTCATTTTTATTGCTCCAGTGATTCAAACTTTATCTCAGCGTGCCACTTGCTTACGTGTAGTGGACCTTTCAAATAAACGATACGATGCGCGGTAAGGTTTTCGATCCCGCGGTTTCCCTTTTTCTCCACATAAGCTGCTTTTCGGGACAGGGATAACATTTTTATCGATGGATAAAAAAGGGGCCGAGAACAGCCATCGACAATGGAGTATCGAACGGCCACCGGGAGGTATTAATGCCTTATAAATGTCAAAAATATACACGGTGGTTGGTAACTGGTAGTACAAGCGGAAAGGGGGTGATTCTACGCGAAAAAAGAGATCGAAAATATAGAATAAAAATTTTTCGTTTGAGGCCTTGTTTTCGAGAAAATCGACTTTGAATTTTCGCTCGGTATGCGTGCGGTACGTTATAACGGATCTCCATCTCCATATATAAACATATAATGTAATATATTTGTCGGGGTGGAGCCGAGGATAGGAATGTGAGTGTTTGATGAACCTTCGTCGGAATTAGCCATATTGCGGTATGACAAGACACAGTTTATTAACACAAGAGATACACAAGTTTGACAATCGACTACGGCGATTGAGCGCTCGCGACACTAGTGATAGTGATCTCGGGTTCAATAACGAATCAGCGGTTAACAGGATGAACGTTCTAAGTCCGAGTGATTACCGATCGTAAAAGAGTTACTCTTTGCTCCACGAAATCGCGATAGAGAATGAAATTCCCGTCCCAACGATACCACAGAGGAAAACTATAACGGGGTGTGTCTAAGGACACGAGATCATCCGATTCGTCGGGGATAGCCTTCGTTCGGAAAGTAAGGGAAATTGGCGTTGCTGTTTGAAGGACTTTAGTCAACTAAATCTTAAGATTTATAACGGGCCCTCAGGCTAGCTGAACATGTACTGCGGAGACGCATCGACATCTGGCAATCATCTTACTCGAAGAATAGGGTCTGCGTGTGGCGAGCTACGGGACAGAGACCGTAGGAATGTTTACTGTCGAGTGTTACAACTATTTCCTTTTTTAAGGAGAGCTATAGAATTGCTCCATGCCTTTGTTAGACAAAGCGTTCATCCCGTGACCGCGGCTACGTTCGGCGACTGGCTGTCGCCTCGAGCCCAAGCTCACTATCACAAATCTCGAGTAAATACAATCGGATCGAATGACGACAATTGTTTAATTACGCCTATGATAGAATCTAGATTACGGTGTTGAGGGATTTCTCCGAAGTTCCAAAGGGAAGGCTCCGATGTCCTTTCATCTCCGACATATATAATAAAAATATGGTAGATGCAAAATGTAGAATACATATACAACCCATGTAAAATATGACGTATTAAATATACATTTAAATTTAGAAGAATTGCATAAAACAATTTAATTTAAAGTCAGCTGGATGGTGCAAGCGTTATGATATCCAATCAAAAGGAACAATTACGGCAAATGTTAGGAAGTCACGACGGTGTAGTTTAAAAGCTGCCATTATGAAAAAGGCTCATCTGCAAAGTGTTGCGTGTGCCAGTGTAATGTGACAACGACGAACACACTATAGGAATATAATTGAGTAATTGTACTTTGAGAAGAAGAGATTTTTTAATAAATACCTGACTATGATTTAGATAAGTAATCACGTAGGGTTCCTATTATACAGGTGTCAGGAAATTTAAGGGATGACTGTATTTTCGACCAATCGCGGGGAGACGCAATCGCGAGGAGAGACGTCAACGGGAGTCGTAAATTCCCGTTACGATTATGATAATCGACACCACGAATTGATCGATCCCCTGATTTCCGTTAAGATAATAGGGGTGATTCAGTTTATATAACACTGTGATTCACAGAATTATAAATTATATATTTCCAACACTGAACTTACACTGTCGAGTAGTTACAAATAGATAACAACTTGTCGCGCGAAGATAATATAGATATGCGCACTAGAGCAGGGCTCTTAGAATTGAATTTCGTATGTTAGTGGACGCAGCACGATATGATACTTAATAGCGTATGTGAATGTTCGATGATACCGAGAACCGACTTTGAATGCTGCGCTTAGACGTAAACGTTAGGCGTTCGATGTGTTACAACTTTAGTAAACCTCCTGATGTCGCAGGAGCAGTAGTTGACTTTCCCGAGGTCTTAGGAGATGAGTTACAGTGACGATGTTGTGCTATAACTAACTTGTCGCTCTAATGTTAATACGGAAGAAAGCTCGGTGTGGGTGTGCCCCTTTGCCTGAGGAACGCGGATTCGTTGTTCACACTTTTCATTAGAAAAGTGAGGGTAACGATCTGCGATGTCGATTGGTTATAACCTACGCTGAGGTCTTAAGGGATGAGTAGGAGACCTCCTACCATCGTGGTTCGTGTACATGGGAAAAACCAGCTTGTTTGTTAGCTAGCTATTCGGTTTTTCCTTATAGGTGTGTATCCGCTTTCTCCGTATTTTTTAAGTGCGCCTAATAAACCCAAGGACCTCTCTAAAAGCCAGATGTGCTTCGAAAATATTGTCAGACTTGAGAAATTCTTCAGGACAAACGAATTGACTGAAGACACATGTCGATGCAAGACAATGAAAGAGAAAGTCTATGGTGGGTCCTTAGGTTTATTGAGGGTCGAGGTGACGTTACGCAGGCCGCTGGCTGTCCGGTCGCGACGGCTGGAATGCAGATGTTTTAGGCGGCGTAACAATGACTCTTGAAGCCGAAATAAGACAAAAATCAAGCATAATAAAATTGCGTCTTTGTCTTTCCTTTTTAGTTATATAGACAATTGAAAATCGGTCAAAATAATCCTGCACGAGGGAAAATCTTCTGACGCAAACGAAAGGAGGTTAGTCTAAGCAACGGGACGCACAGTGATCGTCAATTCAAACGATACATGGCCAGCAGTTTACCTCGCACAAGTCGCAGAGAAGACCAAGTCCGCGAGTTTACCAGGTGGATTTCTTTCTCTCGTTCCAAGTTAGACAAATGTGTCTGTGATACTGAATGCTGCCAGTAGGGCTACGAATTATTGTACGATGTCTGTTAATATCGATGTAGAGAAAGATTCGTGTAAGCGCTGCGTAGAAAATGAATGTTTTTGTTGATGTATACATTTTTTGTCTAGATCGTTAATCTGTAACTGCGTGTAATCGTTAACTGTGTGCTTGTGCCACCGGCTCATGTGTCCCCCCTTCCCTCGCCACTTTGGAAGTTGCTCGACGAAACTAAGGTACAAGGAGTCATTTAGTCGTCTCATTTCATACCGATAACATGGACCGCGTTGCGTCAGGTTTGTAACGTGTTATAACCTATTGGTGGCGTTGGTTCTTTATTATTGTCATTAGTATATTTTTCGCATTATTCATTACTATATTTTTTACTATCGTTTAACTTTGTAACTTATATTTTTTTTGATAGAGATGGCGCGTAAGTAAACTCAAGTACTTCAAAGCAAGATTTCGCATGCGTTTTTGTAGTATTATTTAGGTATATTTAGTTGTGAACTTTTGAATTCTTGGAAATATTTTCAACTATTTATAACACGCGACTATAATGTATTAGTGGAGTGTATATTTCATATTCTAGTAACGAAAATTCACAGTATAATTCTTGCAAATGATCGCATTACATTCACGGTATTCGTAAACATTTGATCGATATCGAGAAATATCTTATAATTTTAAACTAATAATTTTCATACGTATTCCAATTTCTCAATAATAATCTCTTAAGTGTGAAAAGAAAAGTAGCAGTATTTTCTAAATAAACGTTCGATAGAGAAAAGAAGAGAAACATCGAAACAATACTTCGCTTCTTTTCTACTCCCCATCCCACCTCACCCATAAACAACTCTATTTTTAGGGAATATTTGTGACCGCGTGCAATGCGATTTGTAGAGTCAGTGTTTGCTTCGCAAAAGTATTTTTCAATATTTTTAAATCACGGTCGTTTTGATTAAATTCAATTAAATAATCACACGCGAAAGTAATAAAATTTTATCAATCAATTTTGTACGCGACATTAGAATTCTTGTTCGCCGATTATAATTTTAGCGGTCGCGATAATGTTGTCTTATTTTATATTCTTTTGAACATTCTTTTTCGGTACTAGAATCAGTGCATTTCTCAAGAGGACAAAGTCTCTACAGGAGCTCAAGAATGTAAATAGTTTTACATATTGTATTTCAATTTGTTCTATTTGTTATATTTTGTTTGAATTATTGTTAATTATACAATGAAAATGATTGATAATTTAGAAAGCTGTAAATGTCTTTTTTAATTGAAATAAAGTCTTAATGTCTCAACATTTAAGTACAATAAAACTGTCTGATACGCATAAAAATTACTGAATTCTCCATGTTATGTTCTCAAACTTTTATGTTAGAGTTTCAATTTATATACTTATTAGAGTTTAGTCTTTATTATTGCTAAAATTCCATGTTTGTTATTGTGTATTAACGATATTAATGATATTTTTTGTTTTGTTATAGACATATCACAGCTTGAACTTCTTTGTCTTCTTTGGAAATGCTCCAACGGTCGCTCAAAAGCCAAGAATGTAAGTAACTTTACATATCTTACTTAAATTATGTGTATTCTGTATATTTTGCTTTGAATACTATTGATTAAGAAATACAATTTGATTGAAAATTTCATAGGTTAGGGTTTTCTAAGATAATTCTTCTATTAAAATAAAAAAAAAGTGTTAAAGTCTTAATACCAAATTATAAAACAAATGACTAATATATTTAAAAAATCGTTAGATTTTTTATTTCTAGATTTTAAACTTTTATATTAGAGTTTCAGTTTTTACATTTATGGATGTTTATTAGAATTTCAATCTTTATTATTACTAAAGTTACGAGTGTAATAAATTTCCATTTTTCTCAATCTCCAGCATTCCAAATAATCAGCGATCACTTATCGTGTTTTGTTTTGTAACAGATTTTTCACAACCTCCATTTCCACCATTGGATTTTCAACGGTTCCTGCCTGATACTAGTGTTTCTAATGATATTTGCTGAGATAGTGTAGTATCGATGGCAACGTTTTCCGTTTCTCCGCATGTAATGGTGAGTCGCATGCATTTTTGTCCCTCCGGTCGCTTAATCATGTTGTAGGATGAAAGGTCCGAATCGGCACGGGTGACTGACTGGTCGTATAATGTAGAATTTTTTGCGAGCATAGTGACCGCGGGTATTTTTTATACCCGTGAGTGGTAACATTTTTTTCATATCTTTTATTATTAATTCAGGATAGGTCTTCTTGCACATCGCGACTATAATAATTAGTTTTTTAATAATTAGTTTAAACATATAAATTTGAGAAGATATTCGTGGCACTTACAAATATGTATAATAGTATTCGGTATAAATATTTGCAAAAGGCAAATATCTAGACGGATATACCTGTATGACATAAATATACTTAATCTTAAGCAATGAATTTTAATATAAATAGGAGATATCGAAGCTATTTCATTTAAGCATTTTATAGCGGAGAAATCGGATGCCCTCCGATTTCGTTGCAATTAAAGATGCAATTTTCACTCATTGATAATGACGATTTATGCAATATACGATACATACATTTTGTGACAATATTAAGTCACATTCTCTTATTTGACTTCAGATATTATAAACATAAGTAGAATTTAAAATATGAATTAAAATTCATTTTTTTTCGTACAAGAATGTGTGCAATTTTATGTGCAAGAAAAAACTTCGCGGCAGGCAGATTTTTGAATCAAAGCAATAACTTTGAACACTGTTTCTGCATTTTCGGAAATGTGCTTTGACGAAGAGATTGCCTGAGATTATTTCTATCTTGGTAGTACATTTAGAGTCAATTATTCTTCCATTTCATCGAGTCTTAGTCTTTTTTCAATTAATGATACTTTTTTGATAATATTAAAATTTCAGTAATTTATTAAATTAATAAAGCAGAGTTATTATAATCCGAAACGAAGTTGCTATGTCGCCTAATACATCGTGCAGATGTCCCCCCCCTCCAGCCCTCGCGACCGGACAGCCAACAGTCTGCGTATCGTCATTCCGACCCTCAATAAATCTAAGGACCCACCATAACTTTTCACTTTTCATTGCATTGTATCAACATGTGTCTTCAGTCAATCCGTTTGTCCTGAAGGATTTCTTAGGCCTAGAAGTATTTTCGGCGCACATCTGGCTTTTAGAGAGGTCCTTGGGTTTATTAGGCGCCCTTAAAAACACGGAGAAAGCGGGTACGCACCTATTGGGAAAAACCGAATAGCTATCTAATAAAACAGGCTGGTTTTTCCCATGAACAAGGTCACCCACAAACCACGTTGGTAGGAGACTTCCTCCTCATACCTTCAAGCATCAACGTGGGTCATAACCAGTCGACATCGCGGATAGTTACCCTCACTTTTCCTAACGTAAAATGTGAACAACGAATCCGCGTTCTTCATTCAAAGGGGCACACCCACACCGAACTTTCTTCCGTATTAACATAAGAGCGACAAGTCAGTCTAACTCACATCATCTATCTAAGACGGTTCTCGGTATTACCGAACATTCACTTCCTCTATTAAGTATCCTCTAGTGCTACGTCCACTAACATACTAAATTCAACTACAAGAGCCTTGCTCTATTGTGCATATCTATCGTATGTTCGTGCGCGAAATCGTCATCTACGATTTGTACCTACTAAACAGTGTATCTCATAAGTGTTGGAAATAAAACCTTATAACCCTGTGAATTACAGTATTATATTAACTTAACCACCCCTATTATCTTAACGGAAATCAGGGGATCGTTCAACTCGTGGTGTCGATTATTCTAATGGTAACGGGAACTTACGACTCCCGTTGACGTATTTCCTCGCGATTGCGTCTCCCCGCGATTGGTCGAAAATACAGAAGTAATAAAATGTAAAATCAAAGAACGTTAGTCCATTAAATACAAATGAGACTGTGGTGGATGTGAAAAGAGAGTTTTGCGTTTCGTCCTGGGACTACCGGTGGACTCGTCAGTAAGGCTATGCCCGGTAGTCCCTGCCTTAGACGTAGAGGGCGTCTCGCTAGATGCGGTATTTGTATCATGTGCCCGAATATTCGACCGCTAGCGAGATCGACAGACTCGTTGTCGTCGTAGCTCTCTGGTGTTGGCGGTTGGTACCCGCGGACCGTCCAGGAGGTGTTGCGCCGCGTTGATGTCTCGACCTGTCGGCGTCTTATTGATACCGATCCGCCACAAGACAAACTAATCATGTTTTTAGATTAGGATTTTCAGATTTAACAATTTCCATACCCACTGTCAGGATCTTATTCACGTGACCAGGTGCTATTTGTATGGGAAAAAGACATTGGGCATGATGACTATAATTAATGCAAAAATTTCTCAGCGGTTGACGATGTGTTAGTGTATTGTGCACGGGGAGCACGAGGCGGCTACGGGTTCCCAGGGCGTAGGACCACGCCCTGAGGAACCCCGATGAATCTGATGTTCTCCTACAGCCGCATGGTGACTGGTCGGCGTTTGGCCTCCCACCAGTCTGCCGATCCGGTGCGGAGAACCTCGGAGAAGTTGGTGGGCCCGTACCTGCCAAGACCACTCACCTCACCTTCTCGTGGGGCTCCCCGTCACCCTGCACCAGCCTCGACCGGGGCAGGGTGCGAAAGAGTGAGTGGCACCAGGATGGGAACCCTTGTTGACGACCTCGGCGATTTTCTTAAAGCACAATGGACAGTAAAACGAAACAGAAAAACGTTTACGGTGCAGGGGAGGGATACCCCAGTACCGGCGCAGCCGCGGGTTGTAAAGCGGGCCCCGCTGCGTCGTCATCGAGTAACCGTGGCCGTCCGGGGGTGGGCCGCCAGGCCCCTGGACACGTTCATGCGTCTGGCGAAGAGGAGATACGAACTGGGGGGTCTCGGAAAGGGTCGGAGGAACCCGACGTTATGACCGTCGGCCCGGGATCTTCGCGGGATGAGATGCGGCGACACCGCAGGGGCGGCGGAGGGATGAGATCCGACGACGAGATGTCGTCGTGCTCTTCCTATTCGACCGTTACGGGCACGCTCGGCAAGCGGTCGTACCGCAGGATCGCCGAGTCAATGGAGGGCACCGCCTCCACCGCCTCCGCCGCCAATGATCGCGGCGGAGGCGCGGGACGTCGCACACGGCGGGGGGACGCGTCCGCGGGGGATCTGGACTCCGGGCTACTGCCGGCTCCAGGGAAAAGGAAGAAGAGGGGCGCGAGGCACGGGACGGATACCGACACCGACACCGATGCCGAGGCTGCCGCCGTGGCCGCCGCCGCCTCTACCATCCGCGGCGGTGCCGGCGGCTGCGACGACACACGGAGGGATGAAACGAAGATCGGACTAGTCGACGAAGAAGCGTCCGCGAAAGGCGCGGAACCGACCACCGATCGGGAACAGGAGGACGTCGCATACCTGCGAAGGAGGGTGCGCTTCCTGGAGAAAGAGGTCAGTCGTCTCCAAGAGACGGTGGAACGGCTGAACAAAGAACGCACGGAAAAGGCAGCCAAAGTTAATAACGACGGCGAAGGACAAGAGGTGGGGATCACCTCTAAGGGGGGGGGGACGAAAGAAAATGCTCCCTGGGCCCCAAAGGGAACGGTTATGGGTCCCCCTCCCCCACCGCCCCCACACCCCTGGTCAACGTCGCGCCGTTTCCGCTGTCCCAACGGGTCGGGAAGTATTACACACACAAAGGGAACGGATAGATTTAGTGGTCCAGGACCTCGAGATCCACTAGAGGATCTCAAGATCCTGTTCCTCCGCAAGTTGGAGGAATGCCGACGAGAAATAATGCCGAGGGGAGCAACCCCCCCCCGGCTACGGAGGCTGGCACCGCCGCAAGAATCGTACAAGCGCGATTGCGGTCGGCGAGAGACACCTCGCGGTCGACTGTGGAGTCGTCGACCGACGAGGCAGGGTTTACTACCGTCCTAGGAGGAGGAAGAAGGAGAGCGGGGCGAAAGAATAGGAAGTCCACGGCGCAACCTCCACCAACGGTCAATGCAGCGACCGAGGACGTAAGAATCAAGGGACGGGTATCGTCGTCTCTTCGGTCGTCGACATTGCAAACAAGGGCCTGGGCGTCCGAGACGGCGACCGGAAGCGGCGGAACGAGAGCAAGGACTTTCGCGGAGGTGGCCGCTCGGCCTCCAGTGCGCCCTCGCACGGGAAGGGAACCCACGCGAGGAACGGGCAGTGGCAATGGACTCGAAGCCGTCGGGGCGGGAAGGAGACGCAACGCTAGTGGGCGAGACGCACACGGCGAGAAAGCGCCGGGCCTTCCCCGACCCCCACGGTGTGCCGCGGTATCGCTCACTGTGAGGGACGGCACGGGCTTCACGTACAGGGAGGCCGCGCCGGCGCTGTGTACTTTTGGTCCGAGGGGATCGCTCGTCTCCGCGAGGCG
Source organism: Bombus pratorum (assembly GCA_930367275.1). Classification (NCBI taxonomy): domain Eukaryota; kingdom Metazoa; phylum Arthropoda; class Insecta; order Hymenoptera; family Apidae; genus Bombus; species Bombus pratorum. The sequence continues at coordinate 181,109 of OV883995.1, read as the reverse complement.
TGCATCCACGCTCGGCGCCAGTACACTAGATCCCGCCGTAGGCGGCGGGTGGACGAAGCCACGGTGGCTCGTCTGTACGAGGTCTACAGCGAAGCGCGGAGGCTCCTGCAGCGAGCCATCAAGGAGGCGAAGAGGCGGGCCTGGGACGAACTTCTGGCCAGCCTCGACTCGCATCCCTGGGGGCGCCCTTACAAGATGGTATTAAACAAACTCCGTCCATGGGCGCCTCCCTTAACGGAGAGCATGGACCCTCGGTTCCTGGAGGAGGTCGTCGGCACCCTGTTCCCGGGAGCAGCGAACGAGGGAAATGGCAGCTTCACCGAAGAGGAGGAGCAGGAGTCTCAACCACCGGAAGAAGAACCACGTGTCACCGCGGGAAGTTGGAGCCCGGAATCGAGGGTCACCGAGGAGGAACTGGCCGGGGCAGTCGGGAGGATCGGAGCGCGGAAAGCTCCGGGTCCCGATGGAGTCCCGGCCCGCCTGTGGAAGGACGTCGCCGGGGTCTTGGCCCCGAGACTAATGCATCTGTTCGACGGATGCCTGTCTCGGGGTGAATTCCCCGCTTCATGGAAGGAGGGGCGGATGGTCCTGCTGCCGAAGCCGGGGCGCTCCCCGGACTCGCCTTCCGCCTTCCGACCGGTGTGCCTTTTGGACGAGGCGGGCAAGTTGCTGGAGAGAGTGGTGGCTGCCCGTCTGGAGTCGCATTTGTCCCGGAGTGTGCCCGGACTGCACGACGGCCAGTTCGGTTTCCGGAGAGGGCGGTCTACGAGCGACGCCGTCGCCCGTGTCCGCTCCCTTGTCGAGGGGGCCGAGCAGCGTGGTCACGTGGCGCTGGCCGTGTCGCTGGACGTGGTCAACGCCTTCAACAGCATTCCCTGGGACAGGATATGCCGGGCCCTCGAATTTCATCGGGTACCCGCGTACCTGCGGGGTGTGGTCCGGGCGTTCCTCCGGCACCGAAGTATCGTCTACACCGCCCGGGGCGGAGGGGTGACCGAGAGGGCTGTACACCGCGGGGTCCCGCAAGGCTCGGTGTTGGGCCCTTTGTTGTGGAATATCGCGTACGACGCGGTGCTTCGGACGCCGATGCCTCCGAACTCGGCGCTGACGTGCTACGCCGATGACACATTGGTGCTGGTCTGGGGCACGGCATGGGGGAGAACCGTCCGCCTGGCGGAACTGGCGGTGGCCTGCGTGGTCGCCGAGATCAAGAGATTGGGACTGAGGGTGTCCCCTGAGAAGTCCGAGGCAATGTGGTTTTGCCACAAGGCCGATCACGGGACGCCTCCAGCGGGTTATCGCATGAGGTTGGAGGGGGCTGAGATTGGGGTCGGAACCAGCTTGAAGTATCTGGGCCTGACTCTCGACAGCCACTGGACCTTCGGCGCTCACTTCGAGCGCCTGGGGCCGTCTGTCGAGGCGACGGCGAACGCCTTAGGACGTTTGCTGCCTCGGCTGGGCGGGCCCGGCGTCGGGGTGCGCCGGCTGTACGCCGGCGTGGTGCGATCGAAGCTCCTCTACGGAGCTCCGATCTGGGTGGGGGACCTGATGGCCAATCGTCGCAGTCTCCTAGCGGTCAGGAGGCTGCAGAGGACGGTGGCAATCAGGGCAGTGAGGGGCTTCCGCACTATTTCGGCGGCAGCGGCGGCGGTGCTCGCCGGGTTTCTCCCGTTCAAATTGGAGGCCCTGAGGCGTCGCGAGATTTATCTCCACACTCGGGGTCTGTCGGACGAGGTGGGCCCGGTGGGCGCCGACGTCAGGGTTCGGGCTCGGAGGGCTTAGCTCGACAGATGGCGCGCCAGCCTCGACACGAAAGCGGGGGCGCCTGGGATAAGGGTCCTCGGGGCCGTCTTTCCAATCTGGGACGTTTGGTTGGATGGCGGTGGGCCTCCCCTAACCTACAGGGTGACGCAGGTGCTCACCGGACACGGTTGCTTCGGTGAATATCTGCACCGAATCGGGAAGGAGACGAACGCGCGCTGCCACCACTGCGATGCGAGTGTAGCGTAAAAATTAAGTTAAAACAAGAAACTTGTCAATTTCCGAATAGGAGATCGATTTCTTTTATTTTTCACTCGATTTGTACAGTATGATTTTTGGTTCGCGATGATACACTTTTGATACTTGGGCTAGTTGAGAATTGTTTCAGACTCACTGGATGATGATGAAGGGTGCATTTATATTGTTTTATTCGTCGGAGTGGGAGAAGGCTTTGCTTGTACTTGTCATATATTTCGGAGAACGGCTAGAGTGACCGAATGCCACCCAGGCGGCTGAGAACGGATGGTGACCGGACGGTCACACGTGATAAGGCGCTCGGAATTTTGGTTTATCATAAGGCTGCTCGAATTTCACCTGTGACATTCCCCCCTTCTTAGATCGAACTTGGTCCCTCAGGTTTTCTTCAGAAGACTTTTGTGGAATCGGACTTGACGTGGCTTGAAAATTACAGCTGGTTCCTCCTCATCCTCTAGGTCGTATGTGTTGGTTGGAATATAGATGTTGGGTGTCGTGGCCAGGGTGCTTGGTACCGGTGGGGTTGTCGCATTGTGGCTATTGATTATGGTTTCATTTCGGCAGCAAAATAAATTGATACATAATTTGTTCGGTATACAATTCCTGATGCATTTGAATACCCCTATTTTCTTTAATCCATATATACCTAGTAAGCCTAATGCTATGTACCCTAATATCTGGAGCGTGGTTAGTCCCCAGTACTGTATATTTTTGATTCTATGTTCGAAATTAAGAGTTTCTATCTCGTCGCCTATTTTATCGATCATGGTTTTATAGTCTTGTAAATTATCTATCATCATTGGTGCTCGCTCGAGTTTATCTAACAGATGAGTGAAACTATCGTTTGTTTTGAGCGCTAGGCTTTTTGTTGTGATTTCGTATTTGACTTCGTTTTTTGTTTCGCCTATACGCATGTGTTCATCTTTGTACAATATATCGCAAGAAGTTTTGGCTCTTATGATGGAAGGCTTGTCGAGTTTTTGTAAGGTATGTTTCGTTTGGCAAATTGTGTCTATTTCTATCGGATTTACCGGTATCGCAATGTAGCAGTTGCTAGTTTTGAGCGGTATAAAGCTAATGTCTTCAATCTTAAGTACAGTTATTTGGCAATGTTCAATGCGAGGTTTGAAGTTTATTATTTCGCTGCGACAATCGGTTCTCGAGTTTCTGTCATGGATTGGTAGTGTTTGTTTACATATAGTGGTTCCGGCTCGATTTTTACAAAATTTGTTGAAGTACTCAATATCAGCGTTTATAAATGAAAGACCTGAGGTTAAATACATTTGATGTTCGACTACTGGAGCCAAAAATACTCCATTTCTCTTACTCGGGATAGGATATGCTTGTAACATGTTCCATTCTGTGTTAGAGACTAGGGGTACTATGATTTTGAAAAATATTTTATCTATTCTGAAGAGTTTAAGATCACTGATGTCGAGTATGAATTGAAAATGTTCGGTTTTGGCAGAGATCGCGGTGTTGTACATCTGGCTACCTATTGCCTTGGCGTAATTTTTTATAAATTCATCAGAGTCGAGTATTTGTGGACTAATTATTCCCTGTTTGCCTAATATCATGACGTTAAGTATTTCATCTAATTGGAAGTGTAAAGTTTGCATCGCGGTGTCGAGTTTCATGATCATCTTAAGCATAAATCTATCGATATTTGCCTGCCGTTGTTGTTTTAATATATCGTTATGTGATTTCTCTAAGTGGTTTGGGTTTTCTGAGTTTCGAATTTTTCTAATAAGTACTGTTTGATTAGCTATTATGGTTGTTTCGACCGTTCGCGGAGAGACGCGATCGCGAGATAGCGCGTCAACGAGAGTTGTAAGATCTCGTTACGATTGAATAATCGACGCCACGAACTGATCGATCCCCTTATTTCTGTTGTGATAATAAGGGTAGTTCAATGAAATTCCACAGATTTACCACAAATAAAATAATATTTATTTCAACGATTTATCGACTAGAAAGATATAATTATAACAGACTGTAAACTGCGACGTATGAAAGGTATTGACGGCTCGAGTTCTCGAAAAGTTATGATCGCCCTTCGATCTTTTTCGTCTTTTCTGGAAGACGACCCCCCACTACGTTCGGATCACGCCACATTCTTTTACGCGAGGTAAAATAACGGCTACGAGTCGACGTTTCTGGAAGTCGCCCTGCTTAATGAACCATGCGCTTGCCATTACAATGTTTGTTTGCCGGGCAGACGCGCCGATCCGTCTGCGACATTGCAGTGCCACGATCGACGGTTAAGAATATGGCCTATGGTAAGCCGCATGGCGTAACAATGGTCTTGATTTTATTATTGTCATCGAATAGTTTGTCCATATTCTTGTTTATGAGCGTAAGATCGTCATCGTCGAGAGTTCCGAACAGACTTTTCGATACGGAACCTACGATGTTGAGTAAACCTCGTGTGTTTCGGGTATGTGTTAACGCTTTCAAGTGTTTTGCGAGTTGTTTTAGGTTATTGATACGAGTTTGTAATTCGTCTAACCCTTCAGCGTATTCTTTGCTGATTGCACGCGAGTCTATTGTAAACGTATATGATTCTATTGTGTTTATCTGCTCGTATATGTCGCTAGTGTCTAATCCTACTATAATATTGGCAGTATCGCTGTACAAATATCCTTTTCCTATGTTTTCTACGAATACAGAGTTTCCTTCTAATGGTGTAATATTTATTTGCGCGGATACTATTCCGGCAAAGAGGAGCGTCGACCTGGAAAGTAAGGTTTTAAACGATTACCGTGTATCTTTTTGTCTTGAATCAGATAGTATGGAGTACATACTTTATCAATCGTGTATGGTCCTAACCATTCCACATCAAGTTTATGCCTTTTATAATCGTTATGTATTAAAACGGAGTCTCCTTCTTTGAAAACTGATTGAGGTTTTATAATTTTACGTCTTTGGTCGCGCTGATATCGCTGTTTACTTTTGATCAATGTTTCGCGAGCGTGTCGGAGTCTAGAGTCCCATTCTTTTTTGCGGAACGTGACTTCGTCTGCGTATGTGCGTTGAGGATTCTTGGATATTGTGGAGGGAAGATTGGCTTGGTGTCCGAATGTTAGTTCGAATGGCGTGTAACCAGTGGAGTCGTGTATCATTGTGTTATATGCAAGGCATACAAAGTTAAGTTGATCGTCCCATTCTTCATCCGAATTTCGCTGTATCGATTTTAACATGTCCGTTACTACTGCGTGTGTTCGTTCTAAAGATCCGTTACTTTGTGGGTGGAAGGATGTCGTTTTGATATGTTTGATTTTGAACGCGTCTTCGTACTGTTGCATCAAACTAGATATAAAATTCTGTCCGCGGTCAGTTAATATCTTTTTTGGAGCAGAAAAGATGTAAATGTAATGATTCAAGAGTGCGTTCCAAATTGTTTCCGTTTGCTGAGTTTTTAGTGGCACGAGTATTAAGTATTTTGTCAGTTCGTCATGTATGGACAGAATGTACTGATTGCCTTTCTTCGTCTTTTTCAGTGGGCCTAATAAGTCCATAGCAATTTTATCGTTTGGTTCGAGGGGTGTGTCGGTGATACAAGGTTCTTCGCGCGGTCTGATACGTGTAGTTTTGGTTATTTGACAGGTGTGGCATGATTCTATATGTTGTTGTATGCGTTTCATCAAATCTGGTATTCTGTGCCGTTTATGAATGCGGTCGTATGTCTTTTGTATACCGGGGTGTCCTACTAAATCGTGATTTTCTTTTAATAATTCGTCTATTTCTTCGTCGCTATATGTTTGGATTGGTTCCCATGCAAAATTTAATTCTTTTACGGTGTCGTTCAGGAACAATAAACTTCGTTTGATCGCGTTCTTCTCGGTTTCTGTGAAACTGTCGTCGCCTATGCCTATCTTCTCGTTTGTATGAATAATTTCGTTTAATTTAGTTAACCATTCGATTCTGTCGTAATTTCCTAGCTCTGTTTTGGATAATTGATAGAAAGATTTATGGTTCGGAGTCATTTTGAGAACTTTGGGTAACGCGTCGGTAGATTTTTCCCAATCGTGATACTTTTTATCGAGTTCTATGTTCAAATTTTCGCGTTGTCTGGTCAGAACATGTATTCTAGATAGTGCGTCGGCTGCAGTATTATCTTTTCCTTTCGTATATTCTATGTCGTATTCATATTCTTCTAGTTTTAATCGCCATCTCATCAAGCGTGATGAGGGGTCTTTGCAGTTCTGTAGCCATTTTAGCGCTTGGTGATCGGTTCGGATGAGGAATTTCCGCCCTAACAGATATTGTCGGAGGCGTTTTACGGCCCATACTATTGCTAAAAGTTCTTTTTCTGTAGTGGAATAATTTCGTTCCGGTGGGTTTAGAGTTCGCGAGATATAACAACATGGATGTCCGTCCTGTGATAAGATCGCACCTATACCATCGTTACTGGCGTCAGTCGTTAATGTGAATTGTTTTGCAAAGTCTGAGAATTTTAGTACGGGTGATGAACAGAGTTGTCTTTTAATGTCTGGAATGCTTCCTGGGTTTTATCTGTCCAATGAAATGGTGTCTCCTTTTTTGTAAGTTCGGTCAATGGTTTCGCGATTTTGGAAAAGTTTCTGATGAACTTACGGTAATAACCTGCTAGTCCTAAGAAAGGTTTGATGTCTGTGGGATTACGTGGCTGTTTGAAATTGCTAACGGCTTCTAATTTTTTGGGATTTGGTTTTAAGCCTTCGGCGGTTACTATATGTCCGAGATATTCTAATTCTGGTTTGAGAAATTCGCATTTGTCCGGCTGTATTTTGAGCCCGAGTTCGCGTAAGCGTTGCAATACTATCGCGAGGTTGCTATTGTGCTCTTCAATCGCCTGTTCGAATATTATAATGTCGTCTAAATATACGAAGCAATGTTTATTTATGAGTCCTCTTAGCGCGGTATCCATCATACGTTGAAATGTTGCGGGTGCATTCTTTAAACCGAATGGCATTCTATTGTAATGATAGTGTCCTTGTGGTGTGGAGAATGCTGTGTATTTTTTAGAGTCTGTGTCCATTGGGATTTGGTGGAATCCGGAGGATAAATCGAGGGCTGAGAAGAATTTTGCGTTGCCTAGTTGGGATAGTATGTCGTCTATGTCAGGTAATGGATATGCGTCTTGGTCAGTTAGCTCGTTTATTTTTCTGAAGTCTATTACAATTCGCCATTTCTCTTTCCCTGAGGCGTCTGCCTTTTTTGGTACTACCCAGACTGGTGAATTGTAAGGAGAATCAGATGGTTCTATGATGTTCTTTTGTAGCATTTCGTCCATTTGTCGTTTGATTTCTTCTTTGTGGCATTCAGGCGGTCGGTAAGATTTTGTGTTAATGATTTTATTTTCTTTTAACGTTATCGTGTGTTTAGCAAGGTTAGTACATGGTAACAAGTCGGTCTCTAGATTGAATACGTCAAGGTAAAACAGCAATATTTTTTCGATTGGTTCGCGGAGAGTTTTTTCTATATGCGAAAGTCTGACTAAATCTTTAAATGTGGAGACTTGATCGTACGTGTTTGAATTTTCGATAAAATTGGTCATCTTGGCTGGGCACTCACCACCATTGATAAAGCATATCGTTGTCGGTTTTCCTTCCAGGTAGACTGTTTTTGACACTGCTTGTTTTGGAGGTACGTCGTTTTCCTGTTGCAATAAAAGAATATTATTGTCAAGCTTTAATTGTTGATTTGAAAGTTCAAATTTGAATTTAGATAGAGCTGGTAAACCGAGTATGTCGTCTTCTATAATTGGAAAGTTGTCTTCTACTATAAAGAATTCTAGAGTTTTGCCAAATAGTTTTACCAAGGCGTGTTCGTTAGTTTTAAATTTAGAGTGTCCCATCGAGAATTTTCGTTCTTTTGTTATTTTAGGTCGCAATACGCATCTTCGTTTAAGTATGTTAATTCCTGCTCCGCTGTCAACGAGGAATTTATGTCGCCGTCCGTCGGATCGTAAAAGTACTGTGGGGAGACTTCCTGTTGTGGCGTTAATTCGTAAGTCTGGTCTATTGGTTCCTCTGTTTCTTCCTTGTGTGTCTCGAGATTGTGGATCGCTGGTGGTCTCGGAAATTGGCTGGGCGTTTGAAAATTTCTGCATTGACTAGAGACATGTCCGATCTGATTGCATTTGAAGCATTTGAATTGAGTCCTTAGGGCAAGTGGCATTTGTTCACTTTGCCGGAAGCTTCTTGGCATTGGATTAGGTGTTGGAGTTGGTTTTTTAATGATTAGGTTGGGATTATTAGTTGTTAGTTGTCGCTGTTCAGGGAGTCGTAATCGTTCCATCGGTTTTGGTCGTCGATTTCGATCTTCCCTGAAGAATCGCTCTATGTCGGTGGCTCTTTTCTCGGCTTCAAGGATATTGTATGGTGGATTGGCGAGAAGTAATAGTCCTATTTCGGTTTTCAGACCTCGAATAAAATCGGTTACGGAGTCTCTTAAAATCCTGTCGTTCATAGCTCGTCTATTAAATTCGTCACAGTATTCGTTCGTTATACTATATTGTAGCTTATTGAGCGCTCTGCGGAATCTGATGATATAACTTTGCACACTTTCGTCGTGACGCTGTCTCGTTTCGCGTAGCTGGTCTTGTTGTTCCCTAACGGAGTCTTGGGTGGCTACGTTTCGTCGTAGGGCATCGTACAGGTGTCCGTATTCGTTGATTGGTATATTGCGAATGGCCATTGCGGCTCTACCCGTGATTTTCCCGATTTTTATCATTTTTAGTAATAGCGTGGGTTCGCTACACATGGCTCGTAATTCACGTACTTCGCGTATGAACTCTTCTACTCCGATATCGTCTTCGCCGTTTAATTGTGGAATGCATGCTATCGCGTCTTTGGCCCGTAAGCTCGGAGAGGTGAGTTGCGGTAGACGATCTTCGTAAGAGGGATGGTTGTCTCCTTCTGTTTGAATCGGATCGCACGGTGGGGAAATTCTATCTTTCGCGGCAACAGATTCGTCCATGGTGATAAGGGAGCCTAGTTCTGTAGTAGCGTCGCGTCCTATTTTTATTTTGGAGATATTTTTGGCTAATAGTTCTATCTCCGCTGTACGCTTCCTATTTTCACTGTCGGCTGTCCATTGTGTCTCTTCCATACGTCGCGTAAGAAGTTCGATTTGTTTTTGTATCATGTCGAGTCTGGCAAGAATCGAATTATCCGTAGCTCCGTTTGTAGGAACGGTTTCAATAGTTTCGACTTTGTCCTTTCGTGATGTAGACATGATTCTAATCGGGCTTATTGAACTATCGTAGCTATTTGAACTCGAAACGCTTGAGAAACTTGGTTTTCTCACACGGTAATGAAAAAATGAATCCAGATTTCTAGCTTACCGTGGTAGTTATGACCGTTGAGGAGTCTCTGGGATGTTTCCTCTCTGGTTGGTTTTTTTTTTTTTGTATTCCGAATCTTATTCGTAGGCTTGCTCTGCGCTGACCGTAGTCCTCTCGTCTAGTTTCACCGTAGTGGAACGTTGAAAGTTGCTGCAGGGCTTCGTAGTAGCAAAGATTCGCGGTGGTTCGCTGATCCTTCGATCTTCAATGATGCGCGTACGCCGAAATCGTGATTTCGTTTACACTGAAGCGAATGGATCCTGGCAGGATCGCCAAAAATGTAGCGTAAAAATTAAGTTTAAAACAAGAAACTTGTCAATTTCCGAATAGGAGATCGATTTCTTTTATTTTCCACTCAATTTGTACAGTATGATTTTGGTTCACGATAATACACTTTTGATACTTGGGCTAGTTGAGAATTGTTACAGACTGACTGGATGATGATGAAGGGTGTATTTATATTGTTTTATTCGTCGGAGTGGGAGAAGGCTTTGCTCGTACTTGTCATACATTTCGAAGAACGGCTAGAGTGACCGAATGCCACCCAGGCGGCTGAGAACGGATGGTGACCGGACGGTCACACGTGATAAGGCGCTCGGTATTTTGGTTTATCATAAGGCTGCTCGAATTTCACCGGTGACAACGGCTTCGCATCGTGGGAGAGACCTCTCACTGCCACGAGGAGTATCGCGAGATGTGGTGCTCGTTGCACAGGGAGATCAAGATTGCTAAGGCCCGGGCCTGGTTACACATCGTCGAAGCAGTCAAGTCCGATCCGTGTGGGAGCCCATATATAGCAGTTATAAGAAAGCTTCGCCCGAGCTTCCGCCCCCCCCCCCGCCGTAACGGTGGAAATGGAGTCAGCGCTACTGTTGGACGCTTACTAATACTGTTAAGACGCTTTTCCCCCCACATGACGATATTGCACCAGAAGAGGCACGAACAACATCTTGGATAGTGGAGTAGGAGGACCAATGGCAAGTCACGAAGAAAGAGCTGCAGGAGGTGACCAGAAAAATGGTCTTCCGCGACGTAGCGCCGGATCCGGACGGAGTCTCAGGCCGGGTCTGGGTGGAAATAATGAGGGTTATGGCTTCCAAATTTCGGCGCCTCTATACGAGGTGTCTGAAGGAAGGAATCTATTCACGGGCATAGCGGATGACTGGTCTTACTCCGTAAAGAGGGCCGACCGATAACCTCGCCATCCACGTACCGTCCGATATGTCTACTGGACGAGGTCGGCAAGCTCTTTAAGAGAGTGATTGCTAGCTGTCTGGAGGACCACATGTCGGGGCGGGTACCGGGTTGGCACGAAAGCCAGTAAGTATTTCGGAGGGGTTGACGCTGTCAAACGCCTGCGAGCCGTTTTAGAGGCCATGGTTACCCGGTACAATGTGGCGTTGGCGAGATCTTTGGATGGTGTCAATGCGTTCAACACCATGCCATGGGCCAGGATAGTGGAGGCTCTGGAGTTCTTCAAGGTGCCCTACTATTTTGCTCGTCTAACCGGGTCTACCTTAATGACAAGTGGATCGGGTATTACCGTGAAGGAAGCGTACGACAAGGCGCTGTGCTGTTCGCTACTTCCGGGCACAGCGATGGTGTGTTACGCGATGACACTCTGGTCGTGGCCGGAGGGCGCGGATGACACGAAACATTACGTGTCGGAGAAGTAACAGTGGTCTGCACGAAGAGGGTTATGCGCGGACTGGGCTTTAGGATCTTTCTGTAAAACTTGGAAGACATATGGTTTTAGGACAGGAACAGGACAGGGATTTCTCCACGCGGTCTGAGCATAAGCATGGCTGGGGAAGCCGTCTAGATGAGGTTCCGGAGGAAGTATCTGGATCTCATCATCGACAGCCAATAGATGTCTGGATAGCACTTCGATCTTCTAGTCCCCAAGGTGTCGGCAGCAGTTAACGCTTTGTGCGGTCTGCTGCCGAATATTGGCAGGGCTGGAGTCGCAGCACGCCGAATATACGAGGGTATCGCCAGGTCTCGAGTGCTATACAGGGCCCTGGTATGGGTTGGCGATCTGGTTGCGAGTCGTCGCAGTATCCTTCCGTTGAGAAAACTGCATAAGATGACTGCCATCAGAATTGTAAGGGGGTATACCGGACGATATCCTATGCGTTGGCGATTGTTCTGGAGGCATCTCATCCCTTAGAGTTCCAGGCATTGGCGCTTTGACGATAATGTAAACACCTAAAAGCACTGGACTCGGGGGGCGATGCGGCCGAATACGCGACTCGAGACGTTCGGGGGTGGCGGAAGACGAGGCGTGGGACCGGTGGCGGTTCCAGTTGTGCAAGGAGGACAGTGGACATCGAATAGTGAAAGCGGTCCTCTCAAGCTGGGAGGCTTGAAGAAGCCGCGATGGACTCCTACTCACATATAGGATGGCGCAGGTACTCACCAGTATAAACAGTGTAATCAACAGAAAGATATAATACCACAAGAAGTTAGAGAAATGAAGCATGCCAGAAGAAATTGGAACTGCAAAAATGCATAAGCACAAGATTGAAGAGTGCACTCATCGAAATAAATAGAGGACTCTCCACAGCACATAAGACCAGAGCAAGAAGCATACAACGCCGGCAAAGATAATAACGTAGCACCAAATGTTTGAAAAATTATTTTGTTAGCACATAATTAACACTCGCGAGAATTTTCAAGTAAATAAATATGTAAAGCATAATAGCCGACACGAGAAATGAAAGCAGACTGTCACCACGTTGGTGTGGCGGCACTCGACAGCAAATACCACCACTCCACACTAACTAGTGTTAGACGACGGCAGCGCAATAGTTAGTGCCTTAGGTTACGAACGTTCGGTGCCCGGATTCAAATCCCGGCGACCGGAGTCCGATTTTTCTTCCACGCATCTCTTCCACTCTAGCTGAACATGTACTGTGTATACCTCTATTAGGTAAAAACGTTCATCCTGTGGCCGCGACTAGGTTCGGTGACTGGTTGTCGCCTCGAGCCCAAGCTCATTATCACAAATCTCGAACAAATACAATCGGATTGTATGACGACAGTTGCTTAATTACGGCTATGGTAGGATCTAGATTAAAGTGTTAGGGGGTTTTCCCAAAATTCCAAAGGGATGGCTCCAGTGTCCTTTCATCTCCGACATATATAATAAGAATAAGATACAGAATGTAAAAGTGTAATATCGGAAAATTAAAAGGTATAAATTTTTCCCGATTACTTACAATTTATTAATAATGGATTGAATGTACAGGTATTGATTGGACAGAAAACGATGTTTGTTGAACGGAAAACTAAATGCAATGCTCGTATCTATATCAAATAACTTTACAGCTATTTGGTAACTCTCTCTCTCTCTCTCTCTCACTAGCAACTCTAACAACTTTACAACACTCACAACTCGATCAATTCTCTCAACTCTACTCTTCGACGTCTCAATCAACTCTGACTCTCGCAACACACACACTTTTCGGCTCGCATACTCTGACCTCTCGATCATCTCCCCCTTGAAACACGAAACCGTACCTTTGTTCTAACGTTGTTTATTGTTTTTCTCACATCACTGTAAGAACTAGGTGATTTTAGTCACGTAGGCGCTCTTAGATGTAAACGAACCACAGAAAAACGACGTACACGGTTTTTTCTAATTTCAACCGATCTCTATTCCAAGTTATTTTACGATATTACAGAAGGATACACAATCAGCAGACACTTTGGTGAAACACAAGTTGAAAGTGACCTATTAACACATGAAAGATAAAAGCAAACATTTATTACGTAAAATAAGGTGCAAAGAACTCAGACTATCGCCATGTTGGCTTTGGGACCCCTTCCAAACGAACTAACAGAACGCTGCTTAGTAGTACGCTGGCGTAGTATCATAGTAATATAATGTTATTGATTCTGATTTGCTGTAACTGAAATAAGTTCTAATTACCACCATTAGGTCCAGTGAATAACAAAATAGTAAATGAAGTAACATTAAAACATGATTGGCTGGAAATTAAGTATTCAATAAATATAGAAATAAGAGAATAGAATATATACATCAATATTATTAGTAAATAAGTAATATGTTAAAACTTAGGAATAGACATTGGAATGATAAGTTAGAAAGATGACATGGTATATAAAACCGGTAACTAATAAGTATAACTTGCAATAGAGATAAGGTTGATGGAACAATCTAAAGTTAACAATAGATAGATGAGCCACAGTAATAGAAGAAAATAATTGAGATTTGCAAATATAATATATAACTCGTAAAAGTTATAAATAATTAGAAGACGAGAAAATTACATTTCACTGGTGTGTAGCTATGTGTGTAGTAGATATTAATATTAAGAAGTAGGAGTAGTATATATCAATGTTATTAAAATATATAAGATTTCAAAACTTTAGGAATAGATATTGGAATTATAAACTACAAAAACGACATGGTTTATAAATCTTTAACCCTTTCGCTTCGGCAGTCCAGTCCGCCTAAGTGCTCTCCCTGTACGGAGGCGCGCGCCACAAATGCGCACAGTGGCGTGATTGCTGTATAAATGTCTTCCTAAGTCTTAAATAACAATTGTGCTGCATAAAACAACAATAAAACAATCTTTGCTCCAATATGATAGGTATAATTTACATCTTGAATATGGAAAGGCTTACAAAATTTCAGGTAATATATTACCTATTTACATATTTACAAGATGGCACTGGAATATGCCTGATATATCGCGTGGTCGCCGCCTATAAGCGGCACCCGTACCCAAGGTCATCTAGCAGACGCCGCCCATAAGCGGCACCCGAAGCGAAAGGATTAAAACTAACAGTATAAGCTGTTGTATATGTCGAGTTCTCATTAGGGTTAGGGGCGTGTAACGAATCTTCATTTGGATTACATATTGTTGTTATGCAATAGAGAAGATATTTGCTAATACAAATAGGATAGTTAAAGAATTTGACAAGTAACTGCGGTAACCAGAAACATGAAATATTAATGACTAAGTCGTACTCGACTTACTTGTCCACAGTATAAGTATTACTCAACTAACCCTTTGTTAAAACGTAGAGTATTCACTGATCGTAAAGACGCTGTATAACTCGCTTATGAGATCGTACGTGAATGACTTTTCGTCACGATTATACTGCAAAGGAAAACTATGATGGGGTGTGTCTAAGTCGTCGGATTTATTGAGGAAAGTCTTGGTTCGGAAAGTGAGGGAAATGGGCGTCGTTGTTAATTGAATAATTTTGTGTTGGTCCTTGGAAAAGGATGTTAACTGCCCTTGAGAGAAAGTTGCTAGCGGGAGACATTTTCCCGTAGTATGTGATAGACTTAGGGGCTGTTAAGAGAAAGACTATTTGTCCCTTTTGGAGGATCATAGCTAAACAAATCCTAAGATTTATAGCCGGTCCTTAGGCTAGCTGAAAATATTCTATGAGAATGTATCGACGTCTGGCAATCATCTTGTCCGAAGAGTTGGGTCTTTGTGTAACGAGCCACGGGACAGGAACCGTTGGAAAGTTTACTGTCGAGTGCCGCTACACTACGTTTAACAAAGAGTTACCCTTTGACAGTGGATTCGTTATTGAACCCAAGAACATTGTCAATTAACATCTCGAATGTCTAATCACCATGGCTATTTGTCAAACTCTGTAAAAATCATATTTATACCAGTAAATATAATCTCTGTTGTACAACAACGATGGCTAGTCCGAATGAAGATTCGTTACACGCCCCTAAACCTAACGATAACTCGACATATATATTATATAGTTAAATAGATATTGGATTAATAGCAATTAATAATAGATAGGGCTCAAACTAATAGAATGATTAAATTGAGATTTGTAAATTAATAAATAACTTGTAGTAATATACAGGGTGGTTGGTAACTGGTGGTACAAGCGGAAAGGGGGTGATTCTACGCGAAAAAAGAAGTTGAAAATATACAATAAAAATTTTTCGTTTGAGGCTTTGTTTTCGAGAAAATTGACTTTGAATTTTCGCTCGGTACGCGTGCGGTACGTTATAACGGATCTCCATCTCCATATATAAACATATAATGTAATATATTTGTCGGGGTGGAGCCGAGGATAGGAATGTGAGTGTTTGATGAACCTTCGTCGGAATTAGCCATATTGCGGTATGACAAGACACAGTTTATTAACACAAGAGATACACAAGTTTGACAATCGACTACGGCGATTGAGCGCTCGCGACACTAGTGATAGTGATCTCGGGTTCAATAACGAATCAGCGGTTAACAGGATGAACGTTCTAAGTCCGAGTGATTACCGATCGTAAAAGAGTTACTCTTTGCTCCACGAAATCGCGATAGAGAATGAAATTCCCGTCCCAACGATACCACAGAGGAAAACTATAACGGGGTGTGTCTAAGGACACGAGATCATCCGATTCGTCGGGGATAGCCTTCGTTCGGAAAGTAAGGGAAATTGGCGTTGCTGCTAATTGGTCAATTTCCATATCGATGGTTAGAAAAAGATGCTAGCCGCCCTCGAGGGAAAGTTGCTAGTGGGAGACGTCGTTCGTTGAAAGAAATAGATCTCCCCTATCTTCCCGTAGTTGGGACAAAGACTGTTTGTCTGTTTGAAGGACTTTAGTCAACTAAATCTTAAGATTTATAACGGGCCCTCAGGCTAGCTGGACATGTACTGCGGAGACGCATCGACATCTGGCAATCATCTTACTCGAAGAATGGGGTCTGCGTGTGGCGAGCCACGGGACAGAAACTGTTGGAATGTTTACTGTCGCGTGCCGCCACAAATATTTCTTTTAAGGAGAGCTATAGAATTACTTCATGCCTTTGCTAGACAAAGCGTTCATCCCTTGACCGCGTACACGTTGGCGACTGACTGTCGCCTCGAGCCCAAGCTCACTGTTACAAATCTGACAATTACAATCGGGTTGACTAACTACAATTGTTTGATTACAGCTATAGTAGACTTTAGATTACAATGTTGAGGGATTATCCAGGATTCCGGAGGCTCCGGTGTTCTTTGATCCCCGATATATTAAAAGAGGGAAATACAAAATGTAGTAGTATACACACCAGCAGACACCTTAATAGAACACCAAAGGTTAAACCGTTCTATTAACATATGATAAATATGATAAATATCTAGCTGCTAAAGGTATATTAGTAGGGAATATTAATAAAGATAACGACAAGTGGAATATGGATATAACAATGGGCATCGTTAATAAGAATAACTAGTAATAATGGTATGCGTTATGAAGGTGACACTGTATATTGATTATAAGTCCAATAAGCATAATGTTCAATAGACATTGTAATTGAACAATAGAAAATCAGTATATCGTATATGACTAAATTTAACTAAATGAGCTAATTGAGATTAAAAACCAAATGTAACATGTTTTAATTGAATCATTGTAATAACAGTGATATGGGTATGGCTGGGGTTAATTGAATATGAAATCATGCGAGTGATTTAATAGTTCAGCATAGTGATATGTGCACAAAACATAACTTATGGAATAATCACAAAAGGCGTAGTGGATAGTTAGCTGCTAACTTATTGCGATAATCTTCAAATTGGTTTAAAAAATATATATTGAACTGTCGAATAATGGAATTATACTGATTAATAATTATATGAATATTTAACGTTCAATATAGTAGATTTTATAACTTGTTTTGAAGGAATTTTGAAGAATAAAAAAACAGTTGGTGCCAAGACACTGGATGGAGTATAATAAGCAGAGCTGAACTGAAGCTAAAGTCCAACAAACAAATAAAACAAATATTGTAAAATAAATAGGGAACACTCACAAAAGATAGTAAACTGAGTAGGAATAATAAAAATACAAGGTAATAACTAACTTAGTCGTACTGTTTAATAACTTGAAAGGAAAACATTTAATATGTTAAGCGAAGAAATTAACCAAAATAGGTTAGTTTTCATATTTCAAGTTAATAGCATTAGCTAACACGCTGAATGTAAATTGTAGCACTATGGTAGGAAAATGTGAAGTGGAATCTAAAATTGAAGTACTTAATATAGGCGGAATAGATAAATGATAGATATTATTGAACAGATTGGTTTAATAATATATTTTGCTAGAGCCTATCCAGTTATAACACGTCACAAGGCGTATGATATTACAAAATGGCCAATTTTGGACAATTTACTATTGGCTAATTTAATGAGAACACCATTGGTCGATAGTTAGTAATGGAGGTTATAATGTGGTTTTCTTAGGATGGAAAGTTGTTTGATGCTTGATGTTTGATGCTGTAGGAAAATTGGTTAAACGAATCAGGATGATGGTCCATTAATTGATGTAACAGCTTCAAGAAAGATTACGGAAAGTAATAATATAGAAAACCATTCGCAGTTTGTGAATATCTCTGTGACATCAGAATGATTACGAATAAATAATAAATGATACCGTTTTCGGTAAATGATACTCAAATAACGCCATTGGGGATAATATTAAGAATGGGTGATGCGTATGACAAGCTTTTCCTGTGATCACAAGAGGCATACTAATTTATACATAGGATTAATGTTATTTTATTTTATATATTACTTTATATAAATCATTACACGGTTTATTTTATTTATTTGACTTGGTTATGTTTCTTCTATTCATTTACATCTTTGAGCTCATAGGGTAGATTAAATGTTTTAATGGATAATCCTGATATATTGCTATAGTAACAATAAATAATATTAATAAATCGCTATATTAGTACATAGTAAAGCGATTTCTGTTATTAACTGATGAGTAAACTATAACTGATAAGTAATATTAATAAGTAAATTTGAACTAATTAGTCCATTTGAGATATTCGGAAATATTTATGGATGCCGTCATATAGTTATTGTGCCCTTTCCAGTGAGTAACACAGAATAGGGAATAAAGATTAGAGGTGAATAATTAGCCCAACCAAAATGGAGGAACGAATAACTGTTACGTTTTTGTTTGATTTGTTTTCGTTGTGTTGCCATTAATTTTTGAATTTGGATTAAATGGTAGCGTTGTCTGATGTTTAATACGATTGGCAATTAAACTCCACGTTTCGGTTAACCTGCTACGCGCAGGAGTACTGGCACGGGAGAGGATTAAAGTTGGTGAAAATAAATATTCGCTTAATCCTATTATATTATTAGACAAATGTTTTCCACAACAAATGTTTATTCAAATTCTAATTTGGGTATTGACAGAATTGTCGTTGAGATTTCGAATACTCGAAGTTACAATCGTTCGCTATACGTTTACACTCTTATTAATTACAAGATTTTGATTTAATTGATTTCAATAATTTACAAATTGACAAATACAAACACGTCGATTAACAAAACTGACAAGAACTGGGAACTAATGAAACAAAGAACTAAAAGCTAAAGAACTAAAGGACTAAAGAACTTAAGAACTATGAGCAAAACTAAGAGCTAAAGGAACTAAGAGCTAAAGCTAAGGAACTAAAGAATTCAAAGGCAAAGGAACTGAGAAATTAAGAGCTAAAAGAATTGAGGGCTAATCGCTATGAACAAAGAAATTACTTGCCAAGAATTGAGGAACTGATCGCCAAGAACCAAGGAATTAATCACCAAGAACTGAGGAACTAATCACACAGAACTGAGGAGTTAACTACTCTGAACAAAGGAATTATCTACGTCTCTTCTATGTCGCTACGCTTATTTATAATTAGGTCTACAGTGGAGGAGTCGTCATGTGGCGGATTATTCCGTGGGGGTTGTGAGGCTCGAATTTGGTTTTTATACAAATTGTTAAATTTTATTCGAATGTCAAATTGAAACGTTTGTTCGAGCTATTGGTAGTTTTAGTCTACGTTACGGCGCGTGCGCAGCGCGGGACGTGACATAACATCCACATGATATTGGAGGAAGAAATTGTATAACATAAATTACAATATCATTTTAGGAGAACAATAGAAGGTAGAATGTATAAGGAATTAAAATTAACAACACACGTAGAAGCGTATTAACTCATAGAATTGAATACTAGGATATCATCGAGTTATGTAAGATAAATAAAAAATGGACTAAAATGGATATAGAAGGACGGAGCAGATATAAGGTTTTGCGGAGTAAACGGTTGCTCAGTTAACATCATGTAGGAGTAGACTTTTGAAGCCATATCGACACAGGCAAACTTTACAGACTTTAAATATCAACGACGACTTTGGCAAGGACTTTGGGTAAATGGAAGGACTTCGGAAAAGAAGGCGTGCATGGTAATGGTCGCGGACGCCTAACAAACGCGTGGATAGTGGGGATGTTGAGGGGTGACAAAAGAAACAGAAACAGATCCACTCGAAAGTCAAATTGTAAGAGCTTCAGTCTTGGAAAATCGGAGTTCAGAACCAAATCGTAATTAGTGTAAAACAAGTGTTCAAAAATAAATTCTCTTTTTATTTTTTTATATTTTATTTTTCTTTTCATCTGAGATTTCCTTTTATTACTTTAAGTGATACTCGCACCGACGGTTCTGACGCAACTGGGAGAGGAACGACGGGGGAAGGTCGATTCCAGGAGCCCTACCGCTCGGTAAAAGCGACGAGGGATCAATTACATGGAGAAAGTGACGCGGATATCGATAACTCTCATAGTAGAGGGGGACGCGTCAGAAAATATTACGATAAGGGCGGATTGGCCTAGAAAGTGAAAACAAACTGGAGGAAATTTCTGTAACACCTATTAGTAAGAAAGGCATTACGAGGGAGACGGGCCCATACAACCCAGGACGAAGACTGGCAAGAAGTCCACTTGGAAGAGAAAGAAAGGGACAGGAAAGCGAAATGAATATCGATTCTCAAGCAGAATTGACTGATCAAAGTAGTTACCTGACCCCAGACACTATGAAAAATAAAAGAGGAAAAAAGGAAATGATGAGAACAATACATATACTAGAAAGAAAAGCAGAGACAATAAGAAGCTCTTTACCTGGTGACCCGTGCCTCTGCACCTGTACCATAGCTGCTCCCGGTCTATCGTGGAGTCACAGGTCGCTCTCACGTGTCCCGCCTCTAAGCATCTATAGCATTGTAGGGGCCCCTTTAGGATTGCTTCGACCCTTGCCATTAATCAGCCCACGGCAACTCTTCCCGCTCGGTTTAGTTTCCGCGCTGCTACCGTCGAACACTTTATCCAGGCTGAACCAAGGCCATCTCTGGAGATCCTGATGTCTTCTACTCGAACTTCAAGTGCCCCGCATCCTCCGACCCCAGCCAGGGTGTCCTGAAGCCTTTCCTTGCCGACCGAGATGTCAATCCCAGTCATCCTCAGTTCCGCCGTCCTTGTTGGAGCCGCGATTTTCACCGTGGCCGGGTCCAGGGGTTGTGTCAGCCACGCTGCAAGCGCGGGTGCTTTGTCTCTCTCCTTATCCCCGGGAACTTCCAGACTGATGGCCCCAGTCATCGCCTACTTGACTCTCACTCGTTCAGTGCCGGTTCCGGCTCTGCCGTGTTTCTGGACTATGTCGCCAGTCCCGTAGGCGTTTTTATAAGGTCCTCATTAGCGAAGGCCTGAGCTCTTCAAATTTCCTCTCAAGAGCTGAGAGACGCTCCCCCCCCCCCAACATGCGTTTTAGGGTATCAAACGGCTAGTTCTAAAGTGGTGGCGTGACACCGTGCATTCTCCTGACGGAGGCACCCTCCCTTTCCGGATTGCTCTTTCCCGAGGACTTCGATCTCCTTCTTTAGTACCTCCACACGCATGTATGCCTTTCTGGCTGCTCCAGTGCCGTAGGCGGCCCCGTCCTCTTTGTCGGCTCCATCGTGCCCGCGGCTGTAATGCTTGCCGCCTCCGTTAGGTACTTAATGTACGCGGTGGAGGATATTTTCATCTCCAAAGCCAGTTCTATGTGGTTCCGGTATCCGATTCGGAGTTTGGCGCCATGACCGGACCCATGCCGGAACCCTCTGGTCTGCCGTCCTGTCTGCAATCCTCTCCGCATAACTCTGCTGTTAACAGATTACTATATATTTGTACAATCCAACAACTTCGGTGTAGTACAAAAGGAATGGTTGATATAAGCTGACTACGAATGAGTACGACCTGAGACTCTGTTCGTGTTGTCGCGTAGGTAGTGTATTTTGTCGACTGACTGTTTTCGACTTGTTGACTGGCTTGAGTTGATCCTTGATGGAGACACTTGACTAGCCGTTTTTCGAGACTCCTCTTCGCTCTTATATTTTTCCGAAGGAAAGTTTGGTGTTGGTGTGCCCCTTGAACGAAGAACGCGGATTCGTTATTCACCTTTCGTCTAGGAAGTGAGGGTAAACATCCGCGATGCCGATTGGTTATAACCCATGCTAATGAAGAAGGATATGAGGAAGTCTCCCACCACCGTGGGTCGGGGGTGATTTCATTCCTGGGGAAAACCCGTTGTTTTCGGTGGACATGTGTTCGGTTTTCTCATTCCGTGACTACCTGCTTTCTCCGTGATTTTTAAGAGCCTAATAAACTCAAGGGCTTTTCCGAACCCCGGACATACTTCTAGACAAATAGTTTGACTGGCAAACATGTGGAAACAATAAAGCTAAAAGTAGACGTTTTATGGTGGGCCCTTGAGATTATTGAGGGTCGGGAAGATTGTAGGTGGGCCGCTGGCCGCCAGGTAGCGTCGGCTGGGGTGCAGATGTTCCATGCGACGTAACATCCTCCCCCCGTTGAGAGGGCACCGATCAAATTCTATATGTGGGTTAGATGGGTGTGTTATCGACCTCCCTCGATGTCAGTGATTGTCCGGACTCATTCTTGACGTGTGTCCCCGATCTAGATAATCTTGAATTACCGCTCGATAATCGGCTTCAAAACGTCTGTCGCGTTGGAATCGGTGGTTGAGGGATGCGAGTCGTTTAATCGCTGGCGCTTTGGAGGATCCAAGCGACGGGAGCCGGTCGTTGAACGGTAGAGCGATGATGTATCGTCCTTCGCTGGTGCGTCGGGCGTGAGCTCTGAAATGATCTTCGCATCGTCGCTCTGCTTCTGAGATGTGTTTGACCGGGGGTCCTTCGTCGATTTCCCAGAACCGCGCAAGGTCTGCTTGCAGAGCCGTCGTGGATGCGTGAAAGGTGCTTGTCGCGGTTGAGGAAGTTGGACTCCCCCGACCACCCAGCCGAATCGTGTATTTTGCAAGCGCAGGTCCGGTTCATCCGGTCGCGTCAAATTGATTTGTCCGACACACATCGACGAAAGAGTTGCGCCCTTAATAAGAGCTTAATAAGACGTCGATCGGGGAAGGCACATGAAATCGGGAATCGGCTAGCTTGATACTCCTGGGTATATCAAGCGCCGTGCGATCGATGGGTTGGCTTGGGATCAGGTTCGTTATGGCTGGAATGACGAGGATCGTCAATGTGCGTTCGTACTTGCCGCCAATGGGGGTGTGGCGGATCGGTATCAACAGAACGCCAACAGGTCGAGGTATCAACGCGGCGCAACACCTCCCGGGCGATCCGCGGGTACCAACCGCCAACACCACAGAGCTACGACGACAACGAGTCTGTTTATCTCGCTAGCGGTCGAATATTCGGGCACATGATACAAATACCGCACCCAGCGAGACTCCCTCTACGTCTAAGACAGAGACTACCGGGCATAGCCTTACTGACAAGTCCACCGGTAGTCCCGGGACGAAACGCGAATTCTCTTTTCACCACCTGACAGCAACTACACAAGCCTCCGCTACAGTTTCATGAAAATTCTGATATTCGTTGCGTAACTAACACTGGAACACATTGTAGCGCTTTTGTGCGCCATAGGCCACAGATATCGAATGGCGGGGCTTTAATCACGCGGTATCTCGCGTCGCTTGTAACAGAGAACCTTTGAATAAAAAGGAAAACGCTCGAGATACCCGCGATTTCGCGGGACTAACTTTTGCAATTTAATATTTGTCTTCTACCGTTGCAAGTAGCTCGCCGCTTTTATAATCCCCCGTTAATTACCCCAGGCAAAATAAATCGTAGAAAAAGTTCCCCGTTTTTCTGTTTTTCTCGCTGGGATTAAATTAGCATAAAATCTGCCGCGAGAGAAGGCTGCGTTGTTTAATCAGCAAACAGGAAAAATATTTTTCATGCCGCGTTTAACAGACACTCGAATGAAATAAGTAACTTCTTCTTCTTCTTCTTCTTCTTCTTCGTCTTTCTTCTGTCCTTTTTTTTCTTCTTCAACGATCGGTCACGGTTATTTCTGAAATGCGAGAATCATTTATCGAGACGCCTTTTATAAGAGACGATAGTTATTTCTGTGAAAATTGTATATGAATAAATTGATATCGAACTTGCCGGGTATAAGAGTGGATAAAGTTCTCGGATATAAAAATGGTACTCTTGGTTACTGTATCAGCGAGAGAGAGAAAGAGAGAGAGAGAGAGAGTTATAGGAAGGTTTTTGAGAGTTTTAAATGTCAAAAGAATACGGCGTGGAGGAAATTGATAGATAGTTGAAAGTAAGATTATTGTACGTGTTAGAGAAAGTATACGTTCAATCATAGGAGTCTTTTAGGTGATCGTGTATGCGCATGTGGCAAGAGTTTTCTTTGACGTGAATTGTGATATAATAATCGAGTAGAATGATCAGGAACAGGACTATAAATTCCTTTTATTATATATCTCGTGGGTATAACTTAACGTTCTTCTAAAAGGTGGTGAGAATATAAAAGTGACAGAATCTCTATGATTTTATATAATAAAATTTTCTTAACGAGATTAATCGTATAGCTAGGAAATAAATAATTACAGAAACGTAGTTCAAATAGACATTTTATATTTTATATTTTTAACTTAAATTATATGCAGATTATTCGTATCAAATGTTCATTAAAATATTTATGCCACCTAGTACATCGAATTTATCTAAAATAAATTACTAACTAAAAATCGTATTGACGTGATATTTTTGGTCTTGGAATTCGGTATTGCTTCTTCAACATCTAAATTATGCGACAGCTTACAATCGAAAAGGGAGGGACTCGTGGTATATTAATGATATATGAAGTTTCGTTTATAGGCAATCTTGCGGCTTGTTTTTCATCCGTTGTAATGTTCGGTGATGAGATTATATTCGCATCGTGAATCCGATGGAGATAGCTATCTGCTCAATGGTTCTTCAGGCGAGAAATTAATTAGAAGGTCAAAATTAAATTTCGCCAATCGTTCTCGCGATTCTTTTTTTGCCACTAACTCTATTAGATCGTCGGTTGCTCGAACGTCGAAATTAAACGGCACGTTTGATTAATATTCCATCGACTTTAATAGGTTCATGACTGTCATGTGTTTTACGTTATTGTTGAAATATTGCTGAAAATAATGATGCTATGTAAATAACAATTTTCTAATTGCTTTTCTTTTATCAACTACGTAGCTTGTTGCGACTATAGCCTATGGACAACAACGTAAATGTATATTTTGAGTATAGGATACCGATATCTTATTAGACACTTTAGAATTCTAGAATCTTAAACTAGATATTTAAAAATGAACTAAACATTTCTTTAAATTTTTGACTTCTTCAACTATGAGCTATCGACCCAGTTTGGCTGGATATCGAAGATTATGGATTCTTGAACACTCTAGTAGTATTTAACATATCTACCAGTGAAGCATAGTTCGTTTAAAAGCTTCTTTTGAAGCGTATTCGGTCACCCAAAGCGCACACTAGCTGCATAACGCTCGCATAGAGTGTTCTCGCACGTTCGCGGGGAGACGCGATCTCGCAGAAGCGCGTCAACGGGAGTCGTAAATTCCCGTTACGATTGACTAATCGACGCCACGAATCGTTCGATCCCTTATTTCGGTTAGGATAATAAGGGTAGTTCAATTAAAGAAAGCACTGCTGCTAACAAGTTATTATATATTTGCAACTCCAACAATTTCGGTATGATACAAATGGACGTTTGTTAGAATATGACTACGCGTGAGAATCTAGTCGCGTTGTCGCGTATGATGACGGATTAGCTGCTTGATCGAGACTCCCTTAACTCTTATGTTTTTCCCGGAGGAAAGCTTGGTGTGGGTGTGCCCTTTGCACGAAAAACGCGGATTCGTTGTTCGCACTTTTCGTCAAGGAAGTGAGGGTAAACATCCGCGATGCTGATTGGTTATGACCCATGCTAAAGACGAAGGATATGCGGAAATCTCCCACCAACGTGGATCGGGGGGTGACTGCATTCCTGGAGAAAACTAGTCGTTTTTGGTGGACATGTGTTCGGTTTTCTATTTGGCGACTATCCGCTTTCTTCGTGATTTTTGAGAGCCTAATAAACTCAAGGACTTTTCCGAAACTCTGACATAAACCAAATATACTTCTCGACGCATAGTTCGACTGGCGAGCATACGGAAACAATGAAGCTAGAGTTGACGATTTATGGTGGGTCCTTGAGTTTATTGAGGGTCGGGAAGAACGTAGGTGGGCCGCTGACTGCTAGGTAGCGTCGGCTGGACTGCAGATGTTCCATGCGACGCTAGATAGAGTTGGGGCGGAATTGCGCTTCGTCCGCGTGCAATGTGAACCGACCGAAAAGCATTTTGCTCTTCTTATTCATCGATCGGCAATCGCCGAGCGTGAAGTTTTCGGATTTCGCCATCGATTATTGTTGAAGACCCGCGTCAAACTTTATAGTTTTATTCCGATGAAATCACTTTAATAAAGAAACTTAAAGAAGGAAGAATTCTGAACTCATATACATATCTTGTATATTTGGGGTTTATTTATACCTTTAAATAAATATATTCATAAGTAGATTATTATTTTATTATTTGGTATATTTATGATACGTATAAGAATTACTAGTGAACTCTGATTTTAAAAAATAATATAATATGAGCAGATGAGAAGGAAATAGATAGATAGTGTATCGAACACCGACGCGAGATCATTAATGACTTATGGTAATTTGTACGTTCGATTGTGCAATCCTGATAGAATGTAATCGTATTAATTATGCGATGTTGCGTAACAGCAATCGCCGTGCGTTATTGCATGGACCGTTTAGTCGGCTAGCTTTTATTACCGATATCGAACGCAGATATGTGAATCGTATTGCTTCGTTGATGATTGGGTATTTTTGTTGGTGCATCATTTGAATCAACGTGTTTTCCAGGTATAATTACTCGGATGATAAATGTGGTTTATACGTCGCTTAGCTTACTTTCTATTAATGCTGCTGAATCGTTCGCGAATTGAATGCAGACACGTCGTGTTCTAAACAGCTCCATTTTTCATACGGTTATTTCTTTCTGAACTTTACAAGTCGCGTTACCGACACTAGAATTACAATAATAAAATGTCTTGAAAGAAGTTTTGAATACCTCGGACCACAGTTCTTTAAATCTTCAAATTATGAACATTGTCTCTTCTGTTTCGTCGACTATTATTTTACAAACGAAGCGAGTCCAATATCTTCCATCAAAGTTCTCCTACAAAATTTTTACCAGTAGGTACCTCTTAAATTTTCAGAGAAAGAAGTACATACTTTGAGATCGGTAAAATTTTACAATTAAATAAAATTTAATTTTTCGTTCGTCGAATATTCCACGTTGCGAGTTATGCTGCATTCTTTCTTAAAACTTTCTTGAAATTTTTACAAAAGGGAAATATTGAAGTTAAAAGAATTGTATCTTTCCTTCATCGAATATTCAACACTCGTAATACCACGTTTTTCATTCTATTTGGCTGGCTACGTGATATTGGTGCGTCTTCCCTGAAGACGAGCACACGGATGTCTAATTTTACCTCTACTCGAGACATAGCAATAGCAAAAAGAACACGACCAAAGGTGTCAGTGTAATCGGCAATGCTCGAATTGAGTTCCCGACACCGTTCAATCATTCGTGCAGTAAACAGGTTCCATTGAAATCAAAAGCAAGCGTGCCATTTTTCGTCCACCGGCTGTGGAAAAATCAAGTCGTATTTGTGCAAGTCGGTGCGTGCTGCTACCTCTCGAAGAATCGCCCTTCCTGCAGGTGCTACTTCAAGGAGTAAGGACAAGGGACAAGGGAGGAAGCGTTCGACTAGCTTCGCGTAGAATCAATGAACTTTGTTCCTTCAGCGGAAAAAACCTGTTGAAATAGCTAGACTACAGGAAATGTAAATTTAAATTAGAAGTTTTTGTGAAAGGCAACGTTGGGAACTTGAAAAGTATACTTAAGTATAGGGCAAATATTAGTTAAATGTTCTTGGTATACAAGCATGTTCTTAGATATAACAAACTTTATTAAATTAACGTAGATATCGTAGATACGATATCGAATTAATAATAATACCTTTCCACTCCTTGCACGTTTAATTTACCTTCGATTCATTGTGATAACAAGGAAAGTTTTATTTTCGAAGAAAAATCCTGGCTTCATCTGCAAAGTAACATTGCGATAAAACTGCTTGTAACTTGCAGGGCGAAAATTTTGGTCGCCGAACTTCATTAAACGTTCTCTGGATCACTTTTTGAGCGCATCGACGAATACGTTCTCAAGAACAAGTAACTTCAAGTATCTCCAGAATTGCTCTATCTAAACCCCAAACCATTCGCTATTTCCAACTCTGCAGTAGCCACCATATGCAGACGTTTGAAGAGAAACTTTTGCCTCGTTCGTTTAAGATCATTCCGTAAGAAGAAATGCAGTTGTAACACGGACTCTTTGTACGTGTGGCGTATCGACTAAAGAGCAACCGGTCAGGCCAAACCGATCGGTCGATATCGCGTACCTCGAATGACTTGACGTTTAAGATGGAGGAGATGAAATAACTCGAGTGTTAGATTTAGACGACACTTTATTTGTACTAGTTGTAGCACTTAACCGACATAAGTGAGGACTACTGTCGTCCTCAGTCTGTAATATCAGATGGCTCAAGATGAACTAAACTCCCCCGTTCCTGTTCTGTCCTCCCTCCGTTGGATTTCTTCTCTCTACCATGCCCATCCGGCTGGACCTTTCCTGGGTTTTTTCCTTTTTGTTTTTTACGTGGAAAAATCCTCATGGACACTTGCAGTTGCAGGCAACAGCAGAGTAGTATCGGTCTCTTGCCGACTAAAACTCCACGGTGGTCTATCCTGACGCTTTGGTACAGGTGCACCCGGGGTCTCTTGCGAAGTTCTACCGGGGTGCCTTCTGTCGTCTATCTCCCTGTTGTTGTTGTTGAAGGGAGGCGTCCATGTCTTGGGTAGGCCGCTAGGGGGGGACCACACCCCCTAAGGCCACGTTTCCTGATCTGATACTCTTAGAGTGGAGGCGGCGGAGCCGCGGCCCTGTGACGTGTGGAGTCACTCTGTTGCGACGTTTTCGAAGGATCGCGTGATCTTTCCCGATTTCTTTCGGCCCACTCCTTCACCAGCAACACTTGCTCGCAGTAGGAGCGGACGGCGATGAACTCCTGGCGCCTTCTGAGCATGGCCTCAACGACCGCTTCGGGGGCTAATCCCTCGCCGATGTCGAGCCGTAGGACGTGCCGCGGTTCTGCCCACGCTGGACAAAACTCTAGCGTGTGCTGCGCCGTGTCCTCCTCTTCCTCGCAGTGGTGATAGATGGAGGTTACCTCTCGCCGAATCCTTAGCAAGAACTCGCCGAATACTCCGTGGCCAGTGAACACCTGCGTCATGCTAAAGGTCAGCGGGACCCCGACTCGATCTTTCCAATCTTCCCAGTTGGGAAGCACGGCGCGAACAGTCCGGTGTGGCCGCACAGCGTCTTCCTCGACCAGCTGAGAGCGCCACCACTCCCAGATCTCCAGCTTCGCCTCCTCCCGGACGTTTAGGGCCGACTGGCTGGCGGACGGTGGCGTCGTACGCCCGTCCTGGCTCAGGCCCCTCAGGTGTTCGTACACCCGTCGGAGCGCAAGGGCCTGCAACTCGAACGGAGGGGACGCCGCCAGCACAGTCGCCGACGCGTAGGATATGGCCCTATATCCCCTCACTCTGCAAATGGCGGTCGTCCTATGGAATCTCCACAACAAGACTAAGCTGCGACGACTCACCATCAGGTCTTCGTCCATACAGGAGCCCCCTAAAGGACTCGAGACCGAACCACTCCCTTGTAGAGTCGGCGAAATCCAACTCCTGCTCCGCCGATGTTCGGTGGTAAGCCGCGTAAGGCGTCGGCTGCGGCTGTCACATTTGGAACCAGGAGCTCGAAATGCGGCCCGCAGTCGATGGTGAGACCCAGGTGTTTCATCTGGCATCTCGCCAGAACTTCTTGTCCGTTGACGTACACAAACTGCCCAGGAGGAGGGGTTTCTCTACGGTGGTGATCGAAGAATCACAAAGACCTCGGACTTGTTTGGCGACACGCTCAAGCCGAACATCTGGATGGCGCGTACTGCGCATGCCACGGTGGCCTCGGCGAGGCTCAGAGCCTTGTTCCACCAACGGCCCCCAGCGAGGACCAAGGTACCGTCGCCGTAAGACATCATGCCTGTGCCCGGTGGCATAGGACATCGAAGGACCGAGTCGTAGGCTGTGATCCACAGGATGGGTCCCAGCACTGAACCCTATGGAACACCACGCTCGACCGGCCTCCTCTCTTCACCATTTTTGCCGGTGTACGCGAGCCATCTGTCACTCAGATACGTCCGAATGACACAAATGTGCTACGACGGCCCCTCAAAGTGTTCCAGGGCCTCCACTATCCTGTCCCAGGGTATGCCGTTGAAGGCGTCCGTTACGTCCAGGGAGATTGCCAACGCTACCCCTTCTCGGGAGACCATGGCCTCCGCCATGGACTCCCGCCCATCTACTGCTTTTGCGGTGCTTCCTTGACTCCTTTCCGCAGCTGACTCGCGGATAGGGTCGCCTCCTCTTGACTTTCGGGGGGACATAGCGAAAAATACACTCTCCGACCTGTGCGCAGTTCTCTACGAACCCCTCGTATTTCTCCTTGGAGACTCTCTGTCCTGCTCTGCTGCCTCCATCCTACTGTTTACCACCACCTCTCTAGACGCAGAATCACGTTCGGGGGCCTGGCGGTCCACCCCCGAACGGCCGTGGTCGTGAGATGACGACGCAATAGGGCCCACTTGACTACCCACGACTGCGCCGGTACTGGGGTCTCCCTCCCCTGCACCGTATACGTGCTTCTTCTTGTAGACTGAATCCATCATCAGTTTTAATTTGTTGTCGCCAAGTCGCCAACAAAAGTTTCCATCCTGGGGCTACTCACTCTTTCGCACCCTACCCCGGTTATGGCCAGTGCAGGGTGACGGGGAGCCCCACGAGAAGGTGAGGTGAGTGGTCTTGGCAGGTATGGGCCCACCTACTTCTCCGAAATTCTCCGCGCCGCATCAGCGCACTGGCGGGTGCCAAAGGCATCGACTAGCTGCTACCCGACTATAGGAGAATATCAGCTCCATCGGGGTTTCCCAGGGCGTGGTCCTACGCACTGAGAACCCATACCCGCCTCCTGCTCCTCATCAACCCCGATACCAAGCCAACACATCGATCGCTCGAGACTTGATATACCCAGAAATATCAAGCTAGCCGAACCACGATTTCATTTGCCAGCCCCGATCGATGTCTTATTAAGCTCGGGTGCAACACTTCCGTCGATGTAACGTCGGACAAATTAATGTGACGCAACCGGAGGGGAGTCCAACTTCCCAAATCGCGACAAACACATTCTACGCATCTACAACTGCTCTGCAAGCAGATTTCTCGCAGTTTTGGGAAATCGACTAAGGACCTCCGATTCAACACATCGTAGAACCAGATCGACGATGCGAAGAACATTTCAGAGCTCACGTTCAACGCTCCAATTCAAAGTCAAACATTTTTTTTTTTTATTCTGTTCTTCTCATCATGAGGATCAGAAATCTTAAAGGAACAAATTGTTAAAGTTCTGCTAGTTTTCCAACTCACCTTATTTGTAATGTGGTTACATATTGCAATCAAATGAAGAGAAAATAGCATCTATTGTTGAACGTCGATATACTAAATCCACCATTATGTATAGTTTCCAGCTGCGGCTGTAAAAATGTTTTTAAGGGGTCGGTTTAGGATTAGGTATTCTTGAAGCCAATGTACGACAAAAATCAAAAGCCCCGCGAGAAGGTGAAGTGGGTGGTCTTGACCGGTATGGGCCTACCAACTTCTCCGAAATTCTCCTCGCCGGACGGACAAATGCCCGAAAGCACCGGTCGGCAGCCACCCGACTATAGGAGAATATCAGATTCGATGGGGTTTCCTATGGCGTGGACTTACTCCGCGAGAATCCATACCCGTCTCGTGCTTTCTAAAGATAATGTACTAGCTTTTTCGTGCACAAGTTCTTATTGATCAATATGTGTTCACCAACGATTAAGTCGTACGGCAAGCTAGAGTCTGACGGCATTCGTACTAAACGTACATCTCAAATCTTGTCCGTTGCAAGTGTTAGTGATTAGAGATAAGTTTTTCATGTCCTCGCTGATAGTTACCTAAAATACGATATCGTGATTTATCGTTAAATTTTAAGCCAAGATTTCGACGTAATATTACACAAAATAGCCTCACTATGTGTAAAACAAAAATAATTAACGCCCGAAATAATACAGCTGAAAAACAAGATCGATGTTAATGAAGTTGACACTGATGTACGTGGTAGTGATAAAAGTCGATTAATTTTTCTTTTCGGAAATTCAAAGATTCCTTCGTTACGGGTTTCCTACGTACTCGCGTAAATACAGGCCAGCTAGAAATTCGATTAATTGGTCCCAACATCACCGTACAAAGAAGCCCTTATAGACTTAGCGAGGAAGAGCGTAGAATAATACGTGAGAGAATAAGCGAATTAATTAGAGCCAAAAAACCATAAGGCCTAGCAATTCACCGTTCGCGAGCCCTATGTGACTCGTGGAGAAAAAGAACAGCTCAGATAAACTGTGTGTAGATTTTCGAGCGCTAAATGAAAGAACGGTCGCAGATCGGTACCCCTTACCCCTTATTGTGATCAAATCGCGAGATTACAAAACGCGAGATACTTTACTAGCCTGGACATGGCCAGCGGGTTTCACCAAACTCCAATTCATCCTAATTCGACAGAGTATACAGCGTTTGTTACCACAAACGGACAATGCGAATACGTAACGATGCCGTTTGGATTGAAAAATGAATCCTCCGTTCTTCAGAGGGCCATTCTCAATGCCTTAGGCGACCTCGCGCATTCATACGTGGTTGTTTACTTCAATGACGTCCTAATTATTGCCGACTCGATAGATCAAGCGCTAAAAGGATTGCACCCCGCATTACATACCCTCGTAAAAGCCGGATTCTCCTTTAACTTTTCAAAATGTTCTTTTCTAAAGACATCGGTACTCTACATGGGATATGTAATTCACCACGCAGAGGTTCGTCCCAATCCGGGAAAAATACAAGCCTTGAGTTCTTTACTTGCGCCAACGACCGTCACACAGCTCAGGCAGTTCATAGGTTTAGCCTTTTATTTCCGAGAATTCGTCCCTAAATTTTCACAGGTAACGAAACCCTTGTATGCACTTACTTCCGGTAATAAAAACATAACTTGGACGGATAGGCATAGAAAAATAATGCAAGATGCGCCGATGTTAATGGTATTTGATCCGAACTGTCCGGTATAACTTCATACCGACGCTAGTTCGAATGGATATGAGGATATTTTAAAGCACAAGACTGAAGGTAAAAATAGAGTAATAGAATATTACAGTATAAGAGGTAGTCCTGCGGAATCTAGATATCATTCTTACGAACTAGAAACGTTAGCAGTTGTAAACGCCGTCAAGCATTTCCGTCATTATCTCCATGGACGAGAATTTCTTGTCGTCACCGATTGTAATCCTTTGAAGGCATCCAGTAGTAAGGCAAATTTAAATGACAGGGTTTACAGGTGGTGGGCTTACTTACAAACTTTTACGTTTGACATTCTGTATCGGGAAGGTAAACGAATGGCCCACGTAGATTTTCATATCTCACCATTCTCCATTCTCGCGACATTCCGTAGACTTGGATCACCGTACGATCAACGAAGCCATAGAGAAGAAAATCTATTTGACCGAAATCTCCGAATATTGGCTATTAGCGGAATAACGATGCGACCACCAAATTTCAAAGATCGTCAATAAATTACAGAACGAGGAGTTCACGGAAGATATCGCGAATACGTATGAATTACGGTCCGGTACCCTTCATCGTAAAATACAGAGAAAAGGCAGAACTCTCTGCTTGCACATTGTCTCAAGAGGTTTTAGGTGGTCCGTTATTAACCATGTGCATTAGTCAATTATGCACTTAGGTTGGGATAAAACGCCCGAGAAAACTGTGCGAGTATTACTGGTTCGAAGGAATGGCGAAATATATTCGTGAATTCGTACAGAACTGTCATGCTTGTCAAGTTTCGAAGGCAAATTCAGGTAAAATACAAGCTGAATTACATCCTATACCTAAGACCAACATACCTTGGCATACAGTTCACGTGGACATAACGGGCAAACTAAGCGGTAAAAGTGATTCGAAAGAATGCGTCATTGTTTTGGTCGACAGCTTTACTAAATTCGCATATCTGCATCATACTCATAAACTAGATCTCCCCAATACCGTTAAGCGCCTAAGCCCACTATAATTTTATTGAGCAGTCCTTGCGGGATAATAGCGGATCATGAGAGGTGTCCTACGGGTAAAGAATTCCAAGATCTCTGTCAAGGTAAACACTAAACTCCACTTAATTTCAACCGGTGCGAGTAGGGCCAACGGACAGGTAGAGCGTATTATGGGTACGTTAAAAATTATGTTCACAATCATAGAAACGACCGGGCGATCGTGGCTAGACGCGATTAGCAAAATACAGTTGGCTTCGAATTGCACCACCAACCGCGTGACTAAATCGAGTCCATTGTATCTATTAATCGGTAAAACAGCAAGACCCTACGGCTTGTCCCTGCCCGAAAATACCGAAATAAGAGAAGTAGATATCTCTAATGTAAGACAGCAGGCAATAGAGAATATAGATGCTAGTGCCGAATACGATAAAGATAGGTTCGACAAAAATAAAGCTAAAGTAGTTAGGTTTAACCTCGGTGATTTTGTATTACGCAAAATTGGAGAAAGAAACCAAAGTAAATTAGATTCGAAATTTAAGGGCCCATTTGTAATAGCAGAAATTTTGTAGGGACACAGATATATTCTAAAAAACGTTAGACGGCAAACGCTCTCATAAATACGGTCATGACAGGTCGAGGAAAATGCCAGATAGTCGCATTCCTGCAGATTTGGATGTTGGTAGTTGTTTCGACCGTTCGCGGAGAGACGCGATCGCGAGATAGCGCGTCAACGAGAGTTGTAAGATCTCGTTACGATTGAATAATCGACGCCACGAACTGATCGATCCCCTTATTTCTGTTGTGATAATAAGGGTAGTTCAATGAAATTCCACAGATTTACCACAAATAAAATAATATTTATTTCAACGATTTATCGACTAGAAAGATATAATTATAACAGACTGTAAACTGCGACGTATGAAAGGTATTGACGGCTCGAGTTCTCGACAAGTTATGATCGCCCTTCGATCTTTTTCGTCTTTTCTGGAAGACGACCCCCCACTACGTTCGGATCACGCCACATTCTTTTACGCGAGGTGAAATAACGGCTATGAGTCGACGTTTCTGGAAGTCGCCCTGCTTAATGAACCATGCGCTTGCCATTACAATGTTTGTTTGCCGGGTAGACGCGCCGATCCGTCTGCGACATTGCAGTGCCACGATCGACGGTAAAGAATATGGCCTATGGTAAGCCGCATGGCGTAACAGTAGTGGTGGCGAGGACAGTGACTCGAGCGATATGAGTACGCCGACCCCTTTGGGTCATTAGCCCTATGCCCATAACATTTAAATACAAATGCCATGAAGCTGAAGCGGTCGTGTATTCGCACGTAGTGCTAGTGGCAATGCCATGAAGCTGAAGCGGTCGTGCATTCGCACGTACTGCTAGTGGCAATGCCATGAAGCTGAAGCGGTCGTGTATTCGCACGTACTGCTAGTGGCAATGCCATGAAGCTGAAGCGGTCGTGTATTCGCACGTACTGCTAGTGGCAATGCTATGAAGCTGAAGCGGTCGTGTATTCACACGTACTGCTAGCGACAATGTCAGGGATTTAAATCGGCCATATAGTCGCACGTACTACCAGTGACAATGTAATAAAATTCTGTGCGGTCGTGCAATCTAGAAAACCGAGATTCATCGTGGCACAAAATCGCAAATAGTCCGTCATGCCATTACGATCCGACTGATAAACCACAGGATGCAGCTGGCACTTTGAATGCAAATTATAATGTTGCAAATTCTTGTTCTCTTTTATTTTTCTGTTGTCAAACCTCCGAACGAAATTTCGTTGTTGAAATGGACCCTTGACCTATTCGGAACATTTAGTTGAACGGTAAATAACATCAGTGACGTCGAGTCTAATGTTGGAAAAACGCAATATTTTCGTTACACACGAGGACGTGTGATTGTCAGGATGGCCGTGTCGGAGATGAAAGGACATCGGACATCGTTATGCAAGGACATTGCATAACGACACGTGTAATCCAAACGAAGATTCGTTTATATAATATATATATGTCGGAGATGAAAGAACACCGGAGCCTTTGGATAATCCCGCAACATTGTAATCTAAAGTTTACTATAGCTGTAATTAAACAATTGTAGTTATTCAACCCGATTGTAATTGTCAGAGATTTGTGACAGTGAGCTTGGGCTCGAGGCGACAGTCAGTCGCCAACGTGTTCGCGGTCAAGGGATGAACGCTTTGTCTAACAAAGGTATAGAGTAATTCTATAGCTCTCCTTAAAAGAAATATTTGTAGCGGCACGCAACAGTAAACATTCCAACGGTCTCTGTCCCGTGGCTCGCCACACGCAGATTCTATTCTTCGGGTATGATGGTTACCAGATGTCGACGCATCTCCACAGTACGTGATCAGCTAGCCCGAGGGCCGTTATAAACACTAAGATCTAGTTACCCAAAGTTAGTTTGTGGCTTTGTTTTCGAGAAAATCGACTTTGAATTTTTTCTCGGTGCGCGTGCACTATATCACGTCTCGTTATAACGGATCTCACTGTAGATCGTTGTCTCGATGGAAAAATTAAAAAAAAATGTTTTAAAAAAATTTTTATTCTATATTTTCGACTTCTTTTTTCGCGTAGAATCACCCCCTTTCCGCTTGTACCACCAGTTACCAACCACCCTGTATATCTCTGGAAGAGTAATATAATTTAACATGAATATATTAAAAAACTGAGTACATCAAAATATAATAGATACTTTACAAGGGAAGTAAAACATGAAATATTAATATAATTAATATAACAAATCATTTATATTTTCTAGAATATATTTTGTATGTCGCGTGCTATTATTTTGTTATCTCAAATTTATGTTCTATTTATATTTCTTTACATAATTTTCATAATACATTTATGAATTAGATGTACTTTCGTAACCAATGTTCTACTATCGATTTTTCACATGTTCAATGAGATATGTAGTATAGCAAGTGCATAAATATATATATCTTTTATGTATTTTCAAACACAAAGTAGAATATCGAGCATGTTATCATTTTCCTGTGGATTATAAAATGATCAACTGTGGTTGATAAATTAATAAATTGTTAAAATTTGTCGATTTGTACTACGATATGCGGAGTCCGAGTAGTAACGATAGTGAACACACAATTGAATAACCAAACGACAAACTCCTGAGCTTTATACTTACTTTTACGAGAGGCCAATCGTTACCCGTTCCATACGAGCCTCGACTGCCCTGGGTTATTTAAAATATAGATAAAGGAATGGGAAAGGAAACTGAAAGATATTTGTATATGGTGGATTTGAAGTACAATTTTATTCGCAAAATATAGCGAACCGAGAGAGAACCGTGGAAAGACTTGGTCATTTGTGCGCTTCATATGACGCTGGAGAGAAGAAAAGAAAAAAGAAACGAGAAAGAAGAGACCAAAAGAATGAAAAATAAAAACTCTCTTCACACACACACGCGCGCAATCTCGCACGCACGCATCGTATCATTTTACCGACCAGTAATGGTTGAAAATCCTACGTACTGTCACCTCTCACTCGGTCGCAGATACATCGTTGACCCCAGCTCTGTTTAAACTCTTGGATATCGCGCGGGAATTGCACGCCTTTTCTTATACCTACAGAAATGTTAACTCAAACTTGGCGAAAGTACTGATAATATTTATATTAATATATCTGGTTCACATTATGATTAGGGTTAGGGGCGTGTAACGAATCTTCATTTGAATCAAACATTGTTGTTATGCAATACAGAAGATATTTACTAGTCCTGTGGCGGCACTCAACAGCAAAATAACACCACTCGATATTAACTAGTGTCAGACGACGGCAGCGCAGTGGTTAGCGCCTTAGGTTACGAACGTTCGGAACCCGGGTTCGAATCCCAGCGATCAAAGTCTGATTCTTCATCCACGCATCTAAATTAGAAGAAAAACAGCAGTACCCCAGCAGCGACATCTATGGCCAGCAGCTCTAGAATTATCACGGATAATTCACCTCAGTACAAACATGATTATTTGTGCAAGTGAGGATATTGCAGAATTGATAGGTAACCGCGGTGATTAGACACTAATGACAATGGTCTTAGGTTCGATAACGAATCTGCGGTCAACGAGATAACAAATGTACTTTCTTCCAAAGTCTAAGTCGGACTCGATCTGCTTATCTACGGTACAAGTATTACTAAACTAGCTCTTTGTTAAAACGTAAAATATATGTCGGAGATGAAAGGAAAGCCGAAGCCTTTCCTTGGAAATTTTGGGAACATCCTCTAGTACCTTAGCCTAGATTTTATTGTTTAAGATTTGTAATAAGCGAGATTGGGTTCGAGGCGACAATCGGTCGCCGAACGTAGCCACGGTCACGGGATGGACGTTTTGTCTAACGGAGGTCTGGAGTGGTTGTATGTGTTTTCCGAGAAGTGTGGTTGTGGCGGCATGCGGCCTCGAGAGCGGGCCTAGCCACGTGTGATG
The DNA here is from genome assembly GCA_930367275.1 of Bombus pratorum. Lineage (NCBI taxonomy): Eukaryota > Metazoa > Arthropoda > Insecta > Hymenoptera > Apidae > Bombus > Bombus pratorum. The sequence goes on along the minus strand of OV883995.1, from coordinate 142,752 downwards.
TTGCCTCGGAGGTACCGATGCAATGGGACATACATTGTATCAATAATCAAAACTCCAGACAGAAACTGCCTAGCAACGGCGTTTGGAACTTTCTCGATGCTTCCAACGAGTGTGCCTAGCAACGGCGTTTGGAACCTTCTCGATGCTTCCAAACGGGTATAGAAAACAAAATGCAATCGTACAGCGAGAAAAATCTCCACGAGGCTGGCATTCTTGCGGTTGCCTTGGAGAGTGACACATCGAGCATTTTCGACGATCGCATTATTCATTAGGTTTAGTATTTGTTAGACTTATTATTAGTGGTACTTATTAGTTGTTAAGATTAGTGATAGACTTGTATATACGCGTGAATAAAATCTCGGCTTTGTGAAACGATGGCTAATCCACCTGAAGAGTTGTCACGCGCCCAAAGTTCGAATCCTGACCCGACATCAGAAGTGGGATCAGAACCGTTTAAAGTGATACAAGAGCAAATGGCCCTTATACGCGACTTAATTCAGACGCTAGCGCACAAACCGGGGGAGCAAAGACCGAGTACGGAATCTAAGGATACAAGGTTACCACGTTTTGACCCCGAAGGCGCGGGCGCCGATCCATCCGCGTGGTGCTCTCATGCTGATCTGATTTTGAAAGACCACCCGATGCAAGATAGTGCGTTACTTTCCGCTCTAAATCACGCCCTAAGGGGTTCTGCTGCGCATTGGCTTTCACAAATAGTGCGCGGTGGAAAGCTTACCTGGCCAACGTTTAAGGAACAATTTCTTTCGCGTTTTGGTGGCAAAGAGACAGCCGCTTCGGCGTTAATAAGGATATCCAGAGAACGACCGTCAGAGACTGAATCCTCAGGAGCGTACGGTAGTCGCCTCCGTTCCATGCTGCAGATGAAGTTGCAAGATCTAACGATGCCCGAAGTGATCAATGCCTTCGCCCTTTATATGCTAAGTTCACAAGATCGACGCTTTCGGCGACTAACGCTCGCGAGTAATATCAAGACGGAGGACCAATTTCATGATGAAATGAGGGTTCTTACTTACAACGATCAGCCGACATTTTCGCCAGGAAATTCACTAACGGAACCTGAGGCTAAACGAAGCAGGCTATCAGTTTCTCGGATTAAGTGCTACCGCTGTGGTGCCCACGGACATAGGAGAACGGAGTGTCGCCTGAAAACACAAACGGGGAAGGAGCAGGATATACGAAACCCAAAGGAGAAACGACCAGCCGCACCGTCGAAGGTGACCTGCTTCAAATGCCACGAGGAGGGACATATCGCGCCTAATTGTCCATCATCACGGAAAAGAAATTACGATTCCATTGACGAACGCCGGATCGACTCCTGTGTAGTGGAAGCTCCGGCTGGTAGATTAAGCCATCTGGGTGAGTCGTATCCATTTTACTTTGATTCTGGGGCCGAGTGTTCGTTAATTAAAGAGTCCTTAGCCTCGAAATTTTCGGGTAAAAGAATAACCGATGCAGTAGTGATGCGGGGAATCGGGAATACTTGTATTAAGAGTACACTTCAGATTTTGTCCACTGTTTGTATTAACGGTCTTACATTGGAGATAGTTTTTCATGTCCTTGCTGATGATTACTTAAAATACGATATCATGATTGGTCGCGAGATTTTAAGCCAAGGATTCGACGTAAATATCACGCAAAATAGTCTTGTTATTTGTAAAACAAAGGTCATTAACGCTTGTGGTAAAGTCGCGGAAGATGCGGTCAACATTAACGAGGTTGACACTGACGTGGTCGGTAACGATAAAGATCGATTAATCTCTGTTCTCGAAAAATTTAAAGAATCATTCATTACGGGTTTCCCGCGTACTCGCGTCAGTACGGGTCAGTTAGAAATACGGTTAATTGATCCCAACGTCACCGTGCAGAGAAGTCCTTACAGGCTTAGCGAGGAAGAGCGAAGAATAGTACGCGAGAGAATAGACGAATTAATTCGAGCACAAATTGTAAGACCTAGTAATTCGCCGTTCGCGAGCCCGATGATACTCGTGAAGAAGAAGGACGGCTCAGACAGATTGTGTGTAGACTTCCGAGCGCTGAATAAAAATACGGTCGCGGATCGGTATCCCTTACCCCTTATTGCTGATCAAATCGCGAGATTGCAAAGTGCGAGATACTTCATTAGCCTGGACATGGCTAGCGGATTTCACCAGATTCCCATTCATCCTAACTCGACGGAATATACTGCGTTCGTTACCCCCGACGGTCAATACGAGTACGTGACGATGCCATTTGGGCTGAAAAATGCACCAGCCGTTTTCCAGAGAGCCATTTTCAAAGCCTTAGGCGACCTCGCTTATTCGTATGTCGTTGTTTATCTGGACGACGTTCTAATAATTGCCGATTCGATAGATCAAGCTCTAGAAAGGTTGCACACTGTACTAAACACCCTCGTAAACGCCGGATTTTCTTTCAATTTCGCTAAATGTTCCTTTCTGAAGACGTCGGTACTTTATTTGGGATATGTAATTCGTAACGGAGAAGTTCGTCCAAACCCGGGAAAAATACAAGCTTTGAATTCTTTACCTGCACCGTCGACCGTCACACAGCTTAGGCAGTTCATAGGTTTGGCCTCTTACTTCCGGAAATTTATTCCTAAATTTTCGGAAGTGATGAAACCCTTGTATGCACTCACTTCTAGTAGCAAGCACATAACTTGGACAGACAGGCACGAAAAGATAAGACAAAAGGTAATTTCCGTTCTGACCGACGCGCCGGTGTTAATGATATTTGATCCCAGTCATCCCATAGAGCTACATACCGACGCTAGTTCGGAGGGGTATGGAGCTATTTTAATGCATAAGGTCGAGGGGAAAAACAGAGTCATCGAATATTATAGTAAAAGGACCAGTCCCGCGGAATCTAGGTATCATTCGTACGAACTGGAGACACTAGCAGTGGTAAGCGCCGTCAAGCATTTCCGACACTACTTACATGGACGGAAATTCTTAGTAGTTACCGACTGTAATTCTTTGAAAGCCTCCAGCAACAAAGTAAATTTAAACGACCGGGTTTATAGGTGGTGGGCTTATTTGCAAACATTCGATTTTGACATCATGTATCGAGAGGGTAAACGAATGGCCCACGTAGATTTCTTTTCGCGAAACCCCGTAGACTTGAATCGCCGTATGATCGACAAGGTCGCAGAGAAAGAGATTAATCTGGCCGAGATCTCTGAAGAATGGCTATTAGCGGAACAACGTCGCGATCCGCAAATCTCCGAAATCGTTAATAAACTACAGAACGAAGAGCTCGCGGAAGATATCGCGAATACGTACGAACTGCGATCCGGTACACTTTACCGTAAAATACAACGAAAGGGCAGAACCCTCTGCTTACCCATTGTTCCGAGAGGTTTTAGATGGTCCGTCATCAACCATGTGCATCAGTCAATTATGCACTTAGGATGGGATAAGACGCTCGAGAAGCTCTATGAGTATTACTGGTTCGAGGGAATGGCGAAGTATGTTCGCAAATTCGTCGAGAACTGCCATGCTTGTAGAGTTTCGAAGGCTAGTTCAGGTAAAATACAAGCTGAACTGCATCCTATACCTAAGACCGGCATACCGTGGCATACGGTGCATATGGACATAACGGGCAAGCTGAGTGGCAAGAATGACTCGAAAGAGTATGTCATCGTCTTGGTCGATGCTTTTACGAAATTCGTGCACTTACATCACACACGCAAATTGGATTCGCTTAGCGTTATCAAGGCACTTAAGTCCGCCATATTTTTGTTCGGTAGTCCCTGTCGGATAATAGCAGATCAGGGTAGATGTTTCACGGGCCGGGAATTTCAAGAATTCTGTGAGAGCAAACAAATCAAAGTTCATTTGATCGCGACCGGTGCCAGTAGGGCCAATGGGCAAGTAGAACGCGTTATGAGTACGTTGAAAAATATGTTTACAACGGTAGAAACGACCGGGCGTTCATGGCAAGACGCGATCGGGGAGATGCAATTGGCTTTGAATTGCACCATCAACCGCGTAACCAAATCGAGTCCTTTAGAGTTATTGATTGGTAGAGCAGCAAGACCGTATGACTTATTACTACCTGATAACATCGAGGAAAAAGAAATAGACATCTCCAGTGTAAGACAACAGGCAATAAAAGAGATGGAAGCTAGTGCTAGGTATGACAAAGAGAGATTTGATAAAACCAAAGCTAAAGTAGTTAGGTTTAATCTCGGTGATTTGGTACTGCGCCAAAATGAAGAAAGGAACCAGACAAAATTGGATCCAAAATTCAGGGGTCCGTTTGTGATATCGGAGGTCCTGGAAGGAGACCGATATACCTTGAAAACACTGGATGGGAAAAGGTCATACAAGTATAGTCATGACAGGTTAAGGAAAATGCCGGATAGTTGCATTCCTGATGAGTTGGATGTCTGTTGTGATGACGAGAACAGTGACCATGGCGATGTGAGTACCCCGATCTCAGAGGATCGTAGGATTATATGAGCCCAGGTGCGGCCATGGGGTGGAGTTCAGTGTGGTCTAGTACCGACAGCGACAATGTCACGAAGCTGGAGCCGGTCTAGTACCGACAATGTCACGAAGTTGGAGCTGGTCTAGTACCGACAGCGACAATGTCACGAGGCTGGAGCTGGTCTAGTACCGACAGCGACAATGTCACGAGGCTGGAGCTGGTCTAGTGTCGACAGCGATCGTGTTACGAAGCTGGTTATGTAACGAACTTTGAGTGAATGTGCGATTCGAAGGATGAGACCCATTTGGGTGTGAAATCGAGAATGGTCCGTCATGTCATTACGACCCGACTGAAAGCACACAGAATGCAACTGGCACTTTGAATGCTAATCACAATGATACTAATCTTGTTTCTTTTTGTTTTGTTACCGAAGGTACACCCGAGGACGTGTGATAGTCAGGATGGCCGTGTCGGAGATGAAAGGAAAGCCGAAGCCTTTCCTTGGAAATTTTGGGAACATCCTCTAGTACCTTAGCCTAGATTTTATTGTTTAAGATTTGTAATAAGCGAGATTGGGTTCGAGGCGACAATCGGTCGCCGAACGTAGCCACGGTCACGGGATGGACGTTTTGTCTAACGGAGGTCTGGAGTGGTTGTATGTGTTTTCCGAGAAGTGTGGTTGTGGCGGCATGCGGCCTCGAGAGCGGGCCTAGCCACGTGTGATGTTGCCTCGGAGGTACCGATGCAATGGGACATACATTGTATCAATAATCAAAACTCCAGACAGAAACTGCCTAGCAACGGCGTTTGGAACTTTCTCGATGCTTCCAACGAGTGTGCCTAGCAACGGCGTTTGGAACCTTCTCGATGCTTCCAAACGGGTATAGAAAACAAAATGCAATCGTACAGCGAGAAAAATCTCCACGAGGCTGGCATTCTTGCGGTTGCCTTGGAGAGTGACACATCGAGCATTTTCGACGATCGCATTATTCATTAGGTTTAGTATTTGTTAGACTTATTATTAGTGGTACTTATTAGTTGTTAAGATTAGTGATAGACTTGTATATACGCGTGAATAAAATCTCGGCTTTGTGAAACGATGGCTAATCCACCTGAAGAGTTGTCACGCGCCCAAAGTTCGAATCCTGACCCGACATATACATATAGCGTAAAGACGCTATGTAACTCACTAATGAGACCTGGCAAGAGGAAATGACTTTCCGTCACGATGATGCTGCAGAGGAAAACTATGATGGGTTGTGTCTAAGGACACGAGATCATCGGATTCGTGGAGAAAAGCCTTCGTCCGCAAAGTGAGGGAAATTGACGTTACTGTTAATTGGTCAATTTCCATGTTGGTGGTTAGAAAAGGATGCTAGCCGTCCTTGAGGGAATGTTGCTAGCGGGAAGCGTCGTTCGTGAAAAAAATAGATTTTCCCTATCTTCCCGTAGTTGGGACAAAGATTGTTTGTCTGTTTGAAGGACCTTAGTTAACTAAATCCTAATATTTATAGCGGGCCCTCAGGCTAGCTGAACATGTACTGTGGAGATGCGTCGACATATAGTAATCAACTTTCCCGAAGAATTGGGTCTGAGTGTGGCGAGCCACGGGACAGAAACCGTTGGAATGTGCACTGTCGAGTGCCGCCACAACTATTTCCTTTGAAGGAGAGCAATAGAATTACTCCATACCTCTGTTAGGTAAAAACGTTCATCCCGTGACCGCGGCTACGTTCAGCGACTAGTTGTCGCTTCGAACCCAAGCTCATTATCACAAATCTTGGACGATTATAATCGGGTTAAATTACAAAGACTAAAGTATTGGGGTTTTCCCAAGAATTCCAAAAGGAAGGCCCCAGTGTCCTTTCATCTCCGACATTTATTTCGTATTTGTTCTTGGGGTTAGACCTCTAATTACCATTTTCCAGATTTTATTATTTTCTGTTATAAAGATTTCTGGAGTCTTTGTTTGTACTTTTACTTGCTTCAATTTTAGTTGCTTTATATTGAAGTTTTCGTTTCCGACAGTGTTCTTTAATAGTTCAATAAGGGGATCTATTATTTGATCATCAATGTAGATCGGTGGTGATTTAACGATATCAGATGTGACTTTTTCTTTTGGATCCGTATCTACATATTCCATCAGTGAGCTGAAAGTATTTCGGAGTGTGATGTATTCTAGCCACTGTTACTTTCTGTATCTAAAATTTTCATAGCGCTTGTGTCTGGTATTATTTTACCAGCTTTTTGTGAGCTGCTACTACCTTCCAGTTTCCATCTTGATAGGATAGTTCGTCGTTATAGCTGTTCTCTTTTTGCTTTTGCGATGTTTCCATTTTCTTTTACAGCTGAGCTTTCCCGTTCTTTGTTAAGTAGTTGTTTTTGGTTTAGCGTATTTGTAGCCTTGTTTATGTAGTATATTTAATAATCTTTGTTGGTTATTTTGATTGGCGGTATTTGTTGTTACATTTTAGAGTTTTAACCATTTGGCAGCGTTCGTTGTCGTTTTGTCTACCTAAATTCACTGCTTGTCGCACTTACACTGAAGCACAGCTTCTCAGTCTGTTTAGCTCGGTTGCTCGGATAGGACTGCCACGGCAGAAGCGATGTAAAATAGTAGCAAACAATAAAGACCGAAATGGTACTTCGGTGTCAGAGTGCAGTATTATTTTCGGATAAACGTTATTGTAAAAAATGTCCATTCAGTGTTAAGTCGGCAACAAATTCTAACGAAGGAGGTTTTCAAAAAATATTTTCTTCAATAAAAATGGAGGTCGCCTTGTTTTTTATTTTAAAATAACACTATGTATATGTCGGAGATGTAGGGATAATGGGCCTTTCTTTTGGAATTTAGCTGTTCATTATAGTAATATAACAGTGGGCTTAGGGTCGAGGTGACACAACTGGTCACCGAACGTAGCCACGGTCACGGGATGAACGTTTTACTTAACGGTAGAAGTATCAATGTTGAGGGACACACGTTGTATTAACAAACAAATCCCGAAGCGGGAGCAATGACGGCTCTATGCGAGTCTGCCTAGTAACGGCGCCTGGAATTTTGTTGATAACCCTGATCGATACGCAATTGACAAGTGTGGTTGTGTCAGTCTTTTATTCTTATGATCACCTTGGAGAGATTATACACAACGTCAGTCTGTCAGTCAAAAGGATACAGTACGTCACAGCAAACGTCATCTGGAGAATCAAAACAAATCCAACTGTACAAAGATATCCCGTTGACCGTGGATTCGTTTGAACCTAAGAACATGGTCTCGTTTAATTGTAAAATCCTATTAAATCAACTCTTGTACAAAACACTGTAAATATAAACCTCTTGAACAACTACAATGGCTAACTCTAATGAAGAAACACAACACGCCCCAGGAACCAGCGCCAACCCGACAAATCCGACATATATTTGACTTTATAGTCGTGTAACTGATGGCAAGGCGAATTCATTACAATGACCTTAACATGGTCTTGAATATATGAACGTCGAGAAAATAAAGTTCGTCGTTTCGCAAGATATGTTAATATTTTTTGTAAGTCACTGAATAACCACAACAATCCGGGTACCAAGTAATCATAAATAAATACATATTTCATACTGCCAAAATTGCTGTTCGCTTGCCGAATAATTTCCTCGAGATATCCGGGGAAAGCTTCTGGGGAAAGCAGCGTGGTAGTGTCGGACTCCAACCGACTAAAACCTCGACGATGACCGCCCCTCATGTGATCAAGAGAGGCCCGGGAGCCGCTACGAGCAACACACCTGGCCTCCTCGCGCACATCAATACTTCCGCTGATGGCGCGGAGTGCGGCCATGTCACATCGCGCCCCGTCCCCAGAGCCGCCGTGCAAGGTTGTCCGGATCTCCAACCGAACTGCTTGGCGGCCCCAAGGCGCTGGGCTTGTCAGGCGCTGCAGCCCTAGCGTGTCTTGCCGAGACGCGTCCACGGCCTCTGCCCCGCCCAGAGCAGCCGGTCCTCTCGGGGTGGGAGTCCCGCTCCCTCACTCGCTCCGCTGCCTCCTTTCGAAGCATAACCTGCTCGCAGAAGGAGGTCACGGCCCTCCTACCTCTCTCGCTCACCAGCAGTGCCTCAAGAATCGCTGGCGGCGAGAGGACCTATCCTATTTCCACGATGAGGGAGTGGCGCGGCAGTCGGTGCACATACCTCGGCACCCGTGCCCTGTGAGTACCTGCGTCACCCTGTAGGTCATGGGAGACCCGCCACCGTCCAACCAAATGACCCAGTTTGGCAGGACGGCCTCGAGGACCCTTAGCCCCGGCGCGCCCGCTCTTGTGTCGAGGCTGGCGCGCCATCTATCGAGAAGGGCCCGCTGAGCCTGAACCCTAACATCGGCGTCCACCGGGTCCGACAGACCCCGAGAGCGGAGATAAATCTCGCGGCACCTCAGAGCCTGCAACTCGAACGAGGGAAGCCCCGCGAGCACCGCCGCCGCCGCCGCCGAAATGGTGCGGAAACCCCTCAATATCTTGATGGCTGCCGTCCTGTGCAACCTCCTGAACGACAGGAGACTGCGACTGCCAGCCATCAGGTCCTCCGTCCAGATCGGAGCTCCGTGAAGGAGCTTACCGTCCTAACCGACAGTGCCAAGTGGTCAAATTGAGCGCCGAAGGTCCAGTGGCTGTCGAGGATTAGACCCATATACTGGCTCCGAACTCGATCTCAGCCCCCTCCAACCTCAGGCGATAAGTAACTATGACTCTCTTAAACAATACAACGCTGGACTTAGCCTCGTATGCCGGAAAGCTACGCGCAACTAGTCTATGCGTACGCTGGGAAAGCAATACGCCGCTGGTCTTAGATGTATGTTGATAACTACTAAAAGGTGAACAACTGCCTCGTCATTTGGTTAGTGACGTCATAATGAAAGTAATACGCCGCTGGACTTAGCGCGTATGCTGGAAAGTTGTTCGCCGCTAGGCCTACGCGTGTGCTTGAAGAGTAATGTGTTGCTGGGCTAGCTGCGTGTTGTGATCTCTTTAGACCGCTAGGCGGCATGCCACCAATAAACGGCTTGCCGCTGGCAATGTAAGTGTCATAGTTACTCGGGGGCAGGTGAGACCTTGGTCTCGTCTGTGCTGACGGACCCGCGCGTCACAGACGAACGGTCGTCTTTCGCGCCGCCGACAGCCACGTCAATTCGCGATGAAGAGGTGATCCGAGAGTGTTTGCTCTGGGGACAGATCCCTCCTCGCAACACGCCCGGAAGCGGCAGGGTTTGCCCACGTGAGGCCCACTATGGACTCGCCCCGCCACGCCACGCACGTGCTGGACGACCCCCGGTTCATAAGTCGGAGGTCGAGTGCGGCCGCCCAGTCCTGTACGTCGCGCCCCCTTCCGCTGGTCCTGCGGGAGCCCCACGCCGTTGAGTGGGCGTTGAAGTCCCCGAGGATCAACGAAGGGCAGCCGCCCAAACGCCACGCACAGGCCGCGAGTTCGTCGAGGAAGGAGGCTTATTCCGTCCGGCTAATGTTGGACGACACATAGACGGCAACCACGGCCAGGTCGCCCCATTTGGCGGCTACAAAGCCCCGTCCATGCTCAATCACCGAGCAGAGGGAGGGACTTCCCGCGATCCCGGTCCAAAATGTGGCGACCGAACCAAACAGGTCCCCAGCGCCCCGTGACGCATCAGGAATGCTGTACGGCTCGACTACCACCGCCAGGCCGATCTCATGCTCCACCGGGGTCTGAACATTAAGTCCTGAGACCGGCGGGGGCGATTGAGGTTACACTGGAGGAGCCTCTGCCATCCGTTTCTTCTTCCTCCACCTACGTCGAGGAAGGCTCCCTCTCCATGACCTCCTCCAGGCCGTTCCTTTCACGGCCGACACGGTCGACCTTCTCCTCCTCTTCTCTGGCCTCCATGCGGCCGGCTGACGGCGTCGTTTCCTTCCACGTCGCCGCGTCCCCGCCGTCGCAAGAAACGGTCCTTGTCTTCTATGCGACCCTCTTCTTACGGGCTGGCGGTTTACATGCCGGTGACACCATTCGGTGCGACGCGGGCAATCCCAAGTCCGCGCACACCGGACATTTCGGTACCCGAGCCGAGCAGTCCCTGGCACAATGTCCTTCCGCACCTCACCGGTAGCAACGATCCGACCGGTGGAACGTTGATGTGCGCAGGTGCGCCGACTCCAGGCACTTGAAGCACTGGGAGAGGGGAAACCCTCGCCGCTGACCAACCTATATTGAGCTCACCTCCTGATGGGGCGTCTCCTCTTCCGCTAATTTTCCTTGCCGCTGTCAGCGGGCAGCGTAGCCACATCGACCCGAGGCTCCGAGGAGCGGCGAGTATGACACCCACGTTGACCTCGTCAACGCGGCAGCTCCCCGCTTCGGAAACGTCGGCCATCACCTCCTTCGGGGTAACCGATTCTTCCATCCCGGTCACTCTCAGCTCCGCTGTCCTCTGCGTCATAGTCACCTTGACGGGGAAGTCCTTGAACGTAGCCGCTAACCGCTCGGTCAGTCGCGTTGCTTCGTTCCTTATGTCACGGCCTGAGATTTCGAATAATAATGCCCCCGTGACTGCCTTCCTCGGTCTTATCACCGTGATGTCAAGTTCGGAGAGCTTAATCTCTCTCTTGACAACCGACATCATATTCCTGTAAGTGAAGACGTTCCTCACTGTGAGCGATGCCGCGGCACACCGCGGGGGGCGGGGAAGGCCAGGTATATTCTATCCGCGCGCGTCCCTCCCACTAGCGTTACGACCATTCCATCTCTCATTAACTCCCGCTCTGCCGCCGCTACCCGTTTTCCCTTCGCTCCGGCGCGCCGGAAGAAGAGCGGCCACCTCGGCGAAAGTCCTCGTCCTTGATCCATTGCTGCCGGCCGCCATCCCGGGCGCCGAAACCCCCGTTCGCAACGATGACGACGGTGTCACAGGGTAAATTTGACTCCGATAAGATAGTTAATCCTAACTGCCTTATCATGAGTCACAGCCAGGGTAACATCCAGTCACTCCAAACATACAACCAAAGTCCAGAGTCTTTCTCCCACTCCAACAACTAAACTCATATAAATACTCTTCCCGAAATCACCCGAGCAGTCTGCAGTGGACAATACTCAAAACCTACCCGAAACCTTATCGTTGTGAACCTCGAAAAGTTTATTGTATAAGTGTGTGAAAATGAAGAACTCGATCTCCTGTTTCGAGATCGACACTTTGTAATAATTTGATAAATTATTACGCTACAACGGCAACGACGACGATACCCGTTTCTCGGCTTTCGCGCCCTCGGTCGGCGCATGGATCGTTGGAAGAAGTTGCGCCACTAGCCTTCTGTTCTTTCGCCTCGCTCTCCCTCTTCCTCCTCCTAGGACGGTGGTGAATCCTACCTTGTCGGCCGACGACATGTGACTCGCCAGCGAGTGCGCAGCCCCTGAGAGTTTGGAAGTTGAGAGGTAAGGGAAAGACCTTGGTAAGATGACCCCTTCCGGCCTCGCGGCCGGGACCGAATCATGTCCGGTTTCGAGCCAGAACCTTAACTCAGATCCAGAGGGTTATTAGCCCGCAACGACCCCTTGTTGGATCTCCGTCGTGTCTGGATGTTTACTCCACGTTGCCTCCCTGTTCTCTCCCTCGGGAAAGGTCGGTGTCTAGCCCACGTGGCCATCCTTATACAGTCGGCATCCTCTTCCGGAACCACCGGTCGCTGCTCGAGGAAGGGATTGTGGTAAAGGGACGGGATAGGGGAAGGGTGTTTGCGATAGCCATTCCTGTGTTAACTACTGGCAAGCCAGTGTTTACCAGGCCCCACCGACTTGGAGGAGGAGTTCACACTTGGTACCGGTGGGCGTGAAGAGTGCTGTGCCACACAAGCACCTTCGGGACCTAACCGAAGTCCAACCTTTTTTTGCGTGAGGAGGAGAAAATGCGATTACGTGGCCCGCGTCTCTGGGTTATGTGGGACTCGGCAAGATGGTAGCGCCATATCTACTAAAAATCCCTCCTCTTTTTCTTTACTGTGCCAGGTCCTAAGACAAAGTGTTCGGCTCGTGATGTTGGAGGATGAGGACGTGCTTCGGGTCGCTCCCGTAAAATCAAGTGGAAATTAAATTTTTTGGTGACTATCTATTTTATTATGTGTGCGCATTTAAATATGATTAGAGATTCTGACATTAAAAATGACGGAGACGGTGTGATGGGAAAATTTTGACTGTAGAAAACACTGAAAGTCGTTATAATAACCGTGGTCGTACGGTAGTTAAATATTAACAATGAGTAATATTGGACTAATATACGTGACAATAATGAAAGTGGGCCGTTGTAGTATATCAGGACGATTGGAGTATGTTAATATAACGATATAAAATACGTAAAAGACACAGTTATATATTAAGGCATTTGAGATTAGAACTGTCCCTATGAAATAAGCGCGTTACTTAGTGGCCCAGAAGTTCTAACATGAGAAGGAAGATATTAAACGATGTATAGATTTTTAAGGAACCGTTTAAATCGATGTATGATTAGTTAATTTATTGGATTTGAAAGAGTCCTGGCGGCGAGGTAGTTGTAACGATGTGCTTATGGGCGTTGAGTCTGCAGGAGATATTTATAAATTAAATATGGGCCAAGTCAGTCTGTTGCGTGAATTTTAGTTATATGCATTATTTATGGACAAACTTGGCTACTAAAAATGATTGTATAGTATAATACGTAATATTTGGGAAATAATAAATATCTACATGGAGGTGTGATAAGTTATGTATGTGTTATAAGGGTAAAATAAAATGTTGGACATATAACTAGCTTGAGTTACTTAGCTGTTTATAGTTAAGCTTATGTGAATTATATTAAATTCGTGGCAATTACGAAATAATGATTTGACCAGCGATATTATCAGAGTAAGTTTGTTGTATAGGAGATTGACGTAATGGGTTTACAATATTGTATTTGCTGCGTATGAGATTCTTTGATTATTTAATTTAGTTAAGGAATCGTTTTATGAGAGGTATTAAATCCGTTACTCCTGGAACTTGGTCTACCCTAAAGTAGAAAGGTTGGGTTGTGGTTAATAGGTTGAATTAACGGTGTGTCCGTGACACGTTGAGTGGCAGGAGAAGTCTCATTATAAATATTTGGATTGGACAGTAGTATGTGTTTTTATTCCCTTATTTATAAAGATGGATGTTTAGAATGGGTGCAATTAATCATGGTGCATTCTGGCGTGATAGGTCGTTCGAAATTTTATAGCCATTAGTATTAAGGTAGATAAGTTACTAGTATTAAGGAATTATGTTAATGTAATATAATGCGTATATAATAAGGAATAAGATATAGTATTAAGCATTATTGTAATATGGTATGTAATAAGTTTATTACTCTTATAAATGTATGTATGTAGTAATGTATGTAAGTATGTATATGTCGGGTCAGGATTCGAACTTTGGGCGCGTGACAACTCTTCAGGTGGATTAGCCATCGTTTCACAAAGCCGAGATTTTATTCACGCGTATATACAAGTCTATCACTAAGCTTAACAAATAATAAGTACCACTAATAATATGTCTAACAAATACTAAACCTAATGAATAATGCGATCTACGAATAATAAATTAAATAACACTAGTTGCAAAGTTTTAGGTTCAAACGAATCCACGGTCACCGGGATAACTCTTTACTCAGCGAAACTAATGTTAGGTGCAAATGCGATTGTCGAAAATGCTCGATGTGTCACTCTCCAAGGCAACCGCAAGAATGCCAGCCTCGTGGAGATTTTTCTCGCTGTACGATTGCATTTTGTTTTCTATACCCGTTTGGAAGCATCGAGAAGGTTCCAAACGCCGTTGCTAGGCACACTCGTTGGAAGCATCGAGAAAGTTCCAAACGCCGTTGCTAGGCAGTTTCTGTCTGGAGTTTTGATTATTGATACAATGTATGTCCCATTGCATCGGTACCTCCGAGGCAACATCACACGTGGCTAGGCCCGCTCTCGAGGCCGCATGCCGCCACAACCACATTTCTCGGAAAACACATACAACCACTCCAGACCTCCGTTAGACAAAACGTCCATCCCGTGACCGTGGCTACGTTCGGCGACCGATTGTCGCCTCGAACCCAATCTCGCTTATTACTAATCTTAAACGATTACAACTATAATAAAATCTAGGCTAAGGTACTAGAGGATGTTCCCAAAATTTCCAAGGAAAGGCCTCGGCTTTCCATTCATCTCCGACATATATATGTATGTAGTAATAAATTTGTGACCTACAAGGCGCAGGGGAATTTTGAGTTGAGTTGTTTGGACAGTGGGCTGATCGACATTATTTTGGTGAACCCTCCTAAAAACAAATATCGTCCATTGGTTACGTTGGATAACCAAAGGTGATAGATAATTATAATTATTAATAGGAGCCTAATTCGGTGGGTTAGTGCAAGGGAGGAGGTATATAGCAATAGAAAGAAACAATGAGTTTATATGGAATGTCTGTAAGAATATTAGGATGATTTTATAAGGCATGACTCGAAGTTTTATATTAATTATATAGGTAGATGAATAATATAATGAGTAGTATAACGATCTTATAGTATGAGTTTATAGATGGTTCTATTTTAATGAGATATGTGGACAAATTAATTTATATTATTAATTTAATTAAGTTATGAGATAGGTGGAATATAATGGGAGTTGTTTATAATCAGCATGGGATGAGGATAAGTATGGGAGTGTGGTACACTATGGTGCATCATAGACCACCGGAATGTCATCAAGACGAGATTTCGTGACAAATAGGAGACATGTTGAAGAAAAATATTATAGAAGAATCCGAATCCTCTTATAACTCTCCGGTATGGGTAGTTCCGAAAAAATTAGACGCCTCAGGAAAACAGAAATGGAGGATAGTTATTGATTTTAGGTAAATAAATGAACTCACAGAACAAGACGCTTACCCTTTACCTGATATAGACGACATCTTAACACAACTAAAAAACGCAAAATTCTTTTCGGCACTTGACTTATCCTCAGGATTCCACCAAATTCCAATGAACGAGAAATCTAAGAAATATCTCGCATTTTCGACACCGCAAGGGCACTTTCAATTGAATCGAATGTCATTCGGACTTAAAAACACACCCGCTACCTTTCAAAGATTAATGGACAGAGCCTTAACTGGGCTTGTAGGAAAATGTTGCTTTGTTTATTTGGACGACATAGTGATATTCGGAAAAAAGATTCAAGAACGTAACGAAAACCTCGCGATAGTATTTCAGAGACTCAGAGAATTAGGACTTAAATTGCAACCGGACAAATGTCAATACGTAAAACCCAAACTAGAATACTTAGGCCATGTAGTTTCAGCCGAAGGAGTTAAACCAAACCCCAAGAAATTAGACGCTGTAAAAAACTTTCGATTACCCCGCAATGCCACGGACGTGAAATCATTCTTAGGTTTAGCAGGTTATTACCGCAAATTCATTCGCAACTTTTCTAAAATCGCGAAAAGCCTTGCAGACTTAACAAAAAAAGACACACCATTCCATTGGACTGACAAACACCAGACTAGCTTTGATACTTTAAAAGACAAACATTGTAATTTCCCAACATTAGCTTACCCAGATTCTAACAAAACCTTTACCTTAACTACCGATGCAAGTAACGAAGGACTAAGAGCAATACTGAGTTCTACTAGAGTTCACGCGGTAACTCGCGACGAAGTAGTTAACCTCGACCTAGTATTGATCACACTAACTCATTCAACGCATGGAAAGGCAACAACGAGAATCCGAAACTCTTAGAAATTAAACCGAATGACCAAACATTTTACTAATTATCTCGAAACGATTTAGGAGAATACGACGAGACACTTTGGATTAGAAGACTTTACAAAATTCTTGAAGTTACAACAAAAAATCGGCGTAGGAAATAATGATTTCACTGAATTAGAGAAAACGCAGATTAAGCTCATGCTAATATATTTTAACGACACATGCAAGAAAATTACTTATGCGCCTAATCCCATCTTAAAACTAGACGAAAACGAAATACTACAAGCAATAAAGGAAAACCATAGCGACACCGTAGGACATTTAGGGATACAGAAAACGTATCTACGGATCAAGGATAAATTCAAAATCTCCGGACTTTTAGAAAGAGTAGAAGACTTCGCGAAAACATGCGACACATGTCAAAAGGAGAAACTAACACGTATCAGACCCAAAGAATCGCCACAAATCTCAGACACGTCACTTAATCCTAACGACAAAATCGCTATAGACATCATAGGACCGATGACGAAAACCAAACGCGGAAACCAATACATACTTTCAATTCACGATGAACTTACGAAATATCTGATACTAGTTCCCCTTAAAACGCAACGAACTGAATCCATAATTAACGCGCTCATTGAACACTATATTTACATATTTTCGGCATTGAAGACGATCCTAACAGACCAGGGACAAAATTTTGTTAGCGATTTAATGACGAAATTTGAAGAAGCCTTTAAAATCAAACACATCAAAACAATTTCATTTCACCCACAGAGTAATGGATCCCTCGAAAGAACGCATGCCTCAGTTAAAGACTTAATTCGTACTGCATTGCACGACAATGACAAAGAATGGGACGAAGTACTTAATTTCATTTGTTTAGGATAGAACACCGCTAAACATGAAGGAACAGGATTCTCTCCCTTTGTATTAACCTTTGGGCGAAAAGCTAACTTACCTTCCGCAATATCTAAATTCTCCACACTTGCCTATAGTATGTACTCACTTTGGCAAAAGTAGTTGAATAATAATAATTGGGAAAGTTGAATAATAATAATAATAATAATTGGGAAACAGCTCGCAAAACGCTCATTCATAGCAAGCAACGATACAAGCGAGACCAAGAGAGAAAGATTGTTAAAACTCAGACCGTGTTTAGGAAAGGAGACTTTGTTTTAATTCACAACGGCCATAAAAGAGATAAGTTGGATATTGAATGGTTAGGACCCTACAGAATCCACTATGTGAAAACTCCTTATTACTTTATTTCTATTGACAATGTTAAGAAAAAGATAGATGCTAACCGATTGAAAACGTACTTTTTCAGGATAATGCTGACCCTAGCACTAGTAATAATACTCTTAGTTAGTTGCCTTAAATTCACGGGATAGGAATTACGCTTTGTAAACAAACCCAACCAATTCACGATCGAAAACTACAACATGATTGCTCCTCTAAAATTATTAGCTTTTCGAACACTATCAAATATTGTAAAATTGCTATATTTAAGATTAACGAAATAACTTTTGTACCATTACATGCAGAAAATCGATTCATAGCGATCCCAATTCTTTGTAGCAAATACACTTCCTCGTAAATTCTTAAAAAACCCTCGTTAGCGTGATCAGACAAGACATGTGATCTATTGCATGGAAATAACCATATGAACATCGGACGAAAAAAAGCGTGTAAACATATCCTTTGATTTACATTTAAAAGTGATTCCATTCTACTACGATCTTAGAGGACCAAGATTAATTTAACCAGGGAGGTATGTCAAGACCGGCACACTTCAAACCCGATGGACTGATGATGGAGATAAGGATGTGGCGGCACTCGGCGACAATGTATATCGCCGAAGTGCTTAATGAGCAAATTGTAAGAGCTTCAGTCTTGGAAAATCACGGCTGGAGTTCAGAACCAAATCGTAATTAGTGTAAACCACGTATTCAAAAATAAATTCTCTTTTTATTTTTTTATATTTTATTTTTCTTTTTATCTGAGATTTCCTTTTTTTATTTTATGTGACACGAGTTTGGTTCCCGGGTGCGCCATCTTGTAGGTGGCGTACTGATAAAACTATGAACTAGTGACATATGAGAGTGGCGACTCGAAGTGGAGAAGTAAACTGCCAGTGAATGTATTGAACATAGAGCCGAACTCAGTTGTAAATCTGGTAAATTTTAGAAAATGCGAACTTAAAAAAAAAATTTTTAGAGAATAAAGTTGCTAAATGCTATGAAACGTAAGAACGAATTTATTTGGTGTGCACACACAACGATAAAAATAATGAACAATAAAATAAATGTTGCTATTTCTATACTCAGAGGTAGGATCACAATAGTTATTATTTTATTGAATGGATAAATCTATCACACTGTTCTGAGCCAAAAAGACCTTTATTGCACGCTCTTACAAAAACTGGGGGTAAAAACAAAAAGGCATCTTAAGCCCATCGATTAAATCTATCGATTGTAACTAGGACTATCTTCTGTTACTATTTTTTATAACTAACGCATTTGCATATGGATGGCGAGCACAAACTCACGTTGTCATTTTCAACACCCCCTCTCAACGGAATTCGAATGCTCGTCAAACCAATGGTCTCTAGGTGAACACTATGACTTGGCTTGGTCAAGCTTTTCTTTAGTAAATCGGCTGGCATCACATTTGTGGGCATATAGCGAATTCCAATGATTCCTTTTTGGAAAATCTCACAACTATAATGATAGCAAATATCTATATGTTTCGTGTGACCGTGGAACACTGGATTTTGATTTCACTTTGCACTCTGGTTGTTACAATATATTTCGGTTGCTCTTTCTTCAGCGATCATATCAAACTTGCTTAGAAATCGTCGCAAGTATACGGCTTCTCGAGTGGCTTCTGTTAGCGTCATGCATTCTGCTTCGGTGCTGGAAAATGCCACACCTTTTTGCTTTCTAGATTTCCATGATATAGCACCATTCGATAGTTTGAATATGAAGCCAGTTCTGGATTTTCTATCATCAATATCACCCCCCCCCCCCTAGTCGGAGTCGACATATCCTGTTAGATCATCACCAATATCCCTGAAACACAGACAAATGTTAGACGTTACCTTAAGGTAACGTAAGACCCTTTTGGCGGGTAACCAATGACTTTTCTTTGGGTTGCAATTAAAACAACTTAGTGCGCTCATAGCATACATTATGTCGGGTCTACTAGCTATGGCGGCATACATTAATGATCCAATCAATGACGTTCAATGACGATTAATAGATGTTCGAATCAATTTTAGGTGAATCGTCATTTTTGCTTAAATTTATTTTTGCTTCCAATAGGGTAATTGCGATTTTAACATCTTCAAGACCAAATTTCCTCACAATATCTGTAATATATTTCTCTTGACTTATTGTTACCTCTTTGGTCTCTTCATTTTGATAAAACTGCAGGCCCAAACTAAAATTCAATTTTCCAAGATCTCTTATTTCGAACTTTTTCATTAAATTTTCTTTTAAGTAAGTAAACAACTTATAGCTATTAGTGGCTATTATTAGGTCATCCGCATAGACTGCCAGTATGAGGATTTTATCTCCATCTCTTATTGAATAAACACAAGGAACTTCTTCAACTTGATTAAGGGTAAGTTCTTTCAAGCAGCCATTTAATTTATCAAACCATTTTTTACCGGATTGGTTCAATCCATATAAAGATTTCTTTAGATGGTATACATAATCTTCCTTGCGCGGTACTTCAAAATATTTGTCTTAATGCATGTAAATATCTTCATTCAGATCACCATAAGTATATGCCATAGTTATATCAAATTGATTTAAATCCAATTTTAATTTAGCAGCTAAGACCATTATAACTCTAATGGAAGTTAATCGTGCCACAGGAGCGAAGGTTTCATTGTATTCAATACCTGGTTTTTGAGCAAAACCTCTCGCTACTAATCTAGCTTTTCTGCGTTCAACTTTTCCATTTTCATTGTATTTGGTCTTTAAACCTCATTTTGATCCAATTGGAGATCTATTCACTGGACATATTACTAATTCCCAAACGTTATTTTTGATCAAGGCGTCATGTTACGTCGCGTGAAATGGTTCGTGCCACGTCCTTCATTGTCTGACCGTCAAGGCCTAATCACCTTTCGACAGAACCTGAATAAACCTAAGGCCCCACCATAAACCGAATCTCATTAGCTTGCAGGAACTTTTAATCCTGCAAGTATTTTCGTTTTATAACTGGTATTTAAAACAGTCCTTAGGTCTATTGCACGTTCTTACAAATTACGGAGAAAGCAGGTAGTTACCTAACGGAAAAGCAGGTTTTTCCTATGCACAAAGTCACCCCCGAGCCACGTTGGTAGGAGGCTTCCTCTTCCAATCTTCACTTATTAATATTGGTTATAACCAATGGGCATCACGGATCGTTACCCTCACTGTTCTAACGAAAGTGTGAACAACGAATCCACGTCCTTAGTTCAAAAGACACACCCACTCCGAGCGTTCCTCTGTAATCACACAAGAACGAACGTCACTGATTCCCTAGACTACAGAGCAGTCACTACATCTCTATACTTCTTCTACGACATCAGGAGGGTCAACTTTACGTCTCCTCTATTGCTACTTCAACTATAACAAGAAACTCAACTGTAAGGGCCTTGCTCTTTTCCCAAAGAATATTGTGCATGTATATCGCATCTTGATACGCCAAATCATCGTCTACGACTTATATCATACGAAACGGTGTAACTCTTGAGTGTATTAAGTGTTGGAAATATAAATTTTATAACCCTGTTAATCGTAGGTTATTATAATAGTAACGGGGATTTACGACTCCCGTTGACGTGTTTCCTCGCGATTGCGTCTCCCCGTGATTGGTCGAAAATACACGTCATGTTCCTCTTTCATGGCTTCTTTCCATTTTTCTGCATGAGGTCCAGATAATAATTCATCTATTGACTCAGTCGAATCATCATTGACTAATTGTACCGTTTCTTGATCAATTGGGACAGTCTTATAAATTTTCCTTGGTCTACCGACATTTCCTGTTTGCATTATGTGGGGCCTTCCTCCCCCCTCCCCTCTTGACCACAAATCTATCTTGAACATAATTTTCATTTTGATTCATGCTTTCACCATCATCATGTTCTTCCTCACGAATCTCTTCTGTGATTTCTTCGTCAAGTTCTTGACTTATCAGTTCATATTTAAATTGTTCAAGTTTATTTTTAAATTCATCATTGTGGTACTCAATATTTTTAAGAAAGAAACATCTCTACTTATTATGATCTTGCTTCAAATTTACTTTTATCGGGCCGTTTATTTAATGCATAGGCTTCGGTATCAAAAATTTTAAGGTGATTCACATTTGGATTCCTTTTGTGCCAAATTTCATATGGTGTTTTACCATGAACTGTTGGGCAGCTATTCCTAATGTATGATGCCGTATTTATAGCTTCTGCCCAAAATTGGATAGGTAACTTTGACTGGATCAACATACATCGTGCCATCTCCACGAGTGTTCTATTCGTTCGCTCAGCTACTCCATTTTGCTGAGGTGTATGGGGAGTTGTAAATTCCCTGCGAATGCCACAATTTTGCAATTCATTTGTGAAATCCTTTCCTAAATATTCCAAACCATTATCAGTTCTGAGGGTTTTTATCTTGTCACCCGTTTGCCTTTCAACTAAAGCTCTAAATCTCCAAAATGAACTTTTAACTTCATCTTTTGTCTTAATAATATACACATATACAAACCTTGACGTGTCATCAATAAAGGTGGCAAAATACTCTGCTCCACCCAAAGATGTTTGTCTTATAGGGCCACATACATCAGAACGTATCAGTTCTAATTTTTCCAACATTTTTAATTCAGATCTCTTTGGCATTGGGGTTGCTGCCTGTTTGTCTTTCAAACATATTTCACAAGTATTCATTTTACTCAATCTTATGTTAGGTAGACCATTTACCATATTTTTATTTATTAATCTCCGAAGATCAGATACATTTAAGTGTCCATATCGATAGCGCCAATCCATAAGCGTATTTCTGTTTTCATATACCATACCAATATATTCGGATTTTGTATCTACAATATATAAATCCCTTTTACGAATAGCAGTAATAACGACTTCATCCTTCTTTCCAAATATTGTAGCCCTTCTATTTGTAAATACAATCCTTTTTCCATCTGCTGTAACTTTTGATACTGAGATAAAATTTGCTTTTAATTCTGGCACGTATAATGCGTTTTTCAATCTAAATTTCTCAAGTTTGTTTTTTATATAACTAAATAATATTGCAGTATCTTTACCTTTGACTTCAGCTAATTTGTCATTCGCTAATTTTACTTTTTGATTTCTGACTGGCTCTATGGATTCAAAACAGTTTATGTCACAGCACATATGTGACGTAGCACCGCTGTCAATGCACCATTCCATCGGTGGTTCCATGTTTATATTCAATGAAATATCAGTAATAATACTATTATCCTGATTATCTTCATCCTGAATATTGGAAGCACGCAAGCATTGTTCAATTTTGGATATTTCAGTAACTTGTACTAGTTGAGCTTTATGATCATCGTTTTTCTTCTTCAAACATTGACTTACCTTATGATCAAGTTTGTGACAATAAAAACATTCAATGTGTTTCACTTTATTAGCTTTAACAAATCCATTTTTATTTGAAGAATTTCTATTTTTATCATACCTTTTGTGTTTATTTGAATCTTCCACTTGCAGAGCTTCTTGGTAATCTTTCATAGCATTTGAATTATGACGAGAATCAGCTTCTTCTAATAATTGTATCTTAAGCGCATCTGGAGTAGGTAATTGGTCCCGTGATTCGATTGCACATCTAAAATTTTCGTATGTATTCGGGTCGCTATATAATAATAGGATTGACAATAAATTATCAGCGATTGGAATATCCATTTCTTTTAATTTATCCACGTGACTGAAAAAATTATTTAAGTGATTTGACATATTTTCACTACCGGACATTTTCGTGAATAATAATTGCTTTAGGAGCGTAGCTTTTCTTGCGGGTCCTATGGATTCGTAAACCTCCTTTAATTTATTCCATACTTCATGTGAAGTTTTGCAATGCTTCACATGACACAGGTCACTCGAACTTATGGTAAGAACAATATCGGCTCTGACTTTACCATCCCTTTTATTCCATAAAGAGGCTTCATCCGCTGCTTCAGGTTTAATTATTGAACCATTTGCTTATTTCCGCAAGTCATCTTTAATGAGTATTACCTCCATTTGCAATTTCCATGTGTCGTAATTTTCTTTGTTTAGTTTTTCAATACTTAAACTCACCCCGCTCGACATTTTTTTCTTTTTTTATCTTTTGACAACTGTATTATCACGTAAGCAATTAGTGTATACTCGATAAAGCGTCCTTATGATGTTCAACACTGAATCACTGGGTGATTGATCACGCACCCATTTTTTTTGTTTTAAGGTTATCTTCTGCGCTCATCAATATTATTACTATTAATAATATTTTCAGTAAAGTAATAACTCATTATTGCCCCTGGGCTGATAACCTGTTGTTATTTCTATACTCAGAGGTAGGATCACAATAGTTATTATTTTATTGAATGGATAAATCTATCACACCGTTCTGAGCCAAAAAAACCTTTATTGCACGCTCTTACAAAAACGAGGGATAAAAATAAAAAGGCATCTTGAACCTATCGATTAAATCTATCGATTGTAACTAGGACTATCTTCTAGTTACTATTTCTTATAACTAACGCATTTGCATATGGATGGCGAGAACGAACTCACGTTGTCATTTTCAACAATAAATAACAAAATAATATATTAGACAATATAATAATATATAATGCTTAAAAAAATTGTATAATACAGAGTGCTCAGCGATAATCAATAATTTAAGACATTTGAAATTTGATTATAGTCCATAAGGTAAAACTAATAGGGATTATATGTATGATGAAGTAAATCAACTTTATGTATAGCCACATATTAGGGTTTTGATTTATTATGACGACGTTGCCTTGCATTGGGACTATGATTGTCTTGCGTTTTGGGTGGCGTTATGGTTAGATATACGACGACTGGCTATGACCTCGGACAATTCTGTACCTTTAATAAATATGGATAAGCATATTATGGGAAAATAAGTTACGGCGCAGGGGGGTTCGGAGACCCCAGGCCCCGTCACTGATTCGAGTGACGTTCCAGGCTCTACCTGACGGTTATCTAGCAACTGGGCAAACGACGAGAGGAGGGTGGTTTCCGCGGCGCCCTCTCGATCGGGAAATACGACCGGGGACCATAGTAATGGTGCAGGGGAGTGAGGAATTGGAGCAGGAAACCAGAGGAGCAGCAGAAAGGGTCCAAGTCGAAGTAGGGAAAGTGAGTACTACTGGAATACAGTAGTAAGAGAAAAATTGTATCGCCACCAGAGGACAGAAAGGGGGACGACATAAAAAGGGCAAAGAGAGGTGATACTTCGTACGCGGAGATATGCAGCGAGAGGAGAAGGAACGAAGCCGATGTCACGACAGGCTCATTTCAAAACTGGAGACAAAGATGTGGCGGCACTCGGCAAAAATGTATATCGCCGAAGCGAATGCCTAATGAACCATCAATATCCCAACTGGGCTTTCGCCGAATGTTCGAGAAGAAGACATGTGTGGCAACAGTCGCGGACGCCTAACAAACTCGAAGACAGTGGGGATATTGAGGGGTGACAAAAGAAAAATAACCGATTCCGATCGGAAGTCGAGTTGCAAGAATCAATTTTGAGAAGTCACGCTTAGAGCTCTGAAGCAAATTGTAAACAAAGTGTTAGAAAAAAATTAAGCTTCTAGCTTTATTTATCATCTTAAATTTGTTTTTTTTTGTTTTTTGTTATTTTACATGACACCGATCTCGTGATTAGAGAAACATGCGATTCTGGTGGGGAATTGACTGACTAGATGAGCAGGAGATATAAAGGGAGGCTCAAAGATAGGAGCAACAAATCTAGACCAACGATTAATAGACGACAGGGGGAATGGAAGCCGAGGATATGTAACAGACCTGAGGCTCTCTTGGTGATAGTCCGGAAATATAGGGAGCTTACGGGGGCCAAGGGGGCATTGAGTGAAAGCAAGGGAGTCAGGCGTACAGGGGCGGCGACATACTCGTAGAATTGAAAGCGGGGATCGAAGGGAGCGATGTTGCCCTTAAGATCAAAGAAGCCATCGGGGATAGGGTCTGTGTTATCACCCTCCTGAGTAGGGTATCTGTGGAGGTCAAGGACATCGACCCGCTAGAAACTAAAGAGGTTCTCATGCAGGACATAGCAAGAGGGCTGGGAGTAAACGATACCAGCGTGGTGAAGGTAAAGTCGTTAAAAACAGCACCCTGAGGTACACAGATTGCGATTGCTGTTATACTGGCTACGTATATCGCGAGCAAGAAAGGGAGAGTAAAAATGGGAACAGGCCTTACCGTTGCCACTATGCGGGTTTTGCCTAAAATAATCAGATGTTATAGGTGCCATGAGATGCGACACATGACGAATAGATGTTCGTACATTCCTGGCAAGGAGCGCTGCCGTAAATATGGCGAGATAGGGCACACAATATCAAACTGTGGAAAGGACCCGAAGTGCACACTGTGCAGTATGGGGTCCGAGTTTCGGACTAATCATGTCATGGCGTTTCTAGCGTGCGCTACGCTCAGCAGGATAATACGGAAAGAGGTAACTAGAGGGATACCACCCTGAAGGTGGTTCAGATAAATTTAAATAGGAGTAGGCTTGCCCAGGACCTGATGCAGCAGCTGGCCTGGGAACGGCGCGTCGATGTAGTCATCATATCTGAACCGAATAGACAGCTCCCCTTTTAGTACAACGATACGAAGGGGGATGCATTTATCTGGGCAACCAGATTTAATGGTCTCCACCCCAGCGAAGATACGCTGATCGAAGAGGAGGGGTATGTTGGGTTCAAGATAGGGGGAAGTGTACTGCGTGAACCGTTACTGCTCGCCCAATATTAGTATAATCAACTATGATCAGTACATTGAGAGGCTCGACATATCCATCGGGACAGCTGCGAGGAAGTGCAGTGAAGTGAACATGGTTGGTGATTTCAATGTGAAATCCATGGCATGGGGTGGCCCTAAGACTGACAGAAGGGGAAAGACGCCGACGGAGAATCTGGGC
The DNA here is from genome assembly GCA_930367275.1 of Bombus pratorum. Classification (NCBI taxonomy): domain Eukaryota; kingdom Metazoa; phylum Arthropoda; class Insecta; order Hymenoptera; family Apidae; genus Bombus; species Bombus pratorum. The sequence continues at coordinate 116,368 of OV883995.1, read as the reverse complement.
AGGAAAGACCCTGCTCCTATTGGGATCCTGGATGGCTTTACATTTCAGAGAGGCTCGAAGAGGAGTTTCCTGGATATAATAAACGCGAGCAGTAAGCTCCTTGCGAAGCATAAGCGTTCTGGGGTCCTTGGAGAATGCAGTGCTTCGGATCACAGATACGTTTTGCACGAGTTCAGAGGAGGCGCCAATTATAGAAGGAAGAAATGTTTTAAATATTCGATGAAGGACGTTATACCCGAGAAGTTTTTAAGTAGTTTCGACAACAAAAAAAAAATTATTCAAGGATCAGCCCAGGGAGACGATAAAGCAAGAGGATTACCTACAGCCGATCATTGAAGAATCCTGTGAGGCTTCACTCAATAAAGTATTTCCCCCTAAGGGGAGTAGAAACCCAAATTATTGGTGGAACGACGAGATAGCGTGGCTTCGGGGGGGGGGGGGGGCCTTAGGAAGAGGAGATTAACACAGAGATCGAGGCAACACAATAAGGAGCGTGCCGTTCATCTTGATGCCGATTACAGGAAGAATAGGAAAGAGCTCAGGTCAACTATCTATTCGAGCAAGAGGCTGGCCTCGAAGGAGTTCACAGCCACCGTCGACCGTGATCCATGGGGCCTTCCGTATAAAAGAGCCATTGCCAGGCTCAGCAGGCTGAGAATACTATCGCTAAACTCTTCCTAATCGAGGACACGGGCGTTGCTAACGAGGGCGTAATGGCGGAAAATGGCGGGAGTTGGTGTGGCCCAAATGGACGAGCTCAGAGTTGGCCGGCTGAATGGGAACAAGGCCGTTGGGATCGACGAGGTGCCGGGAACGGTCATTAAGTGGATTTTCGAGCATCGGGCGCACAATCTGCTCGATACTGTGAACTCTATTTACGTGGTGAAAAGAGTTCCAGCGAATTGGAAAGTGGCCCGCTTGATCTTGCTCGATAAACCAGGTAAGGATCCCATGTTGGTCTTGTCGTATTGACCAAGAAGTATCTTACCGGCGATGAACAAAGTGTGGGAATACACATTCAAGTCGGCCATCGAGAATAAACTGAGAATGGACCCGTTCCACCGAAATCAACTTAGGTTTCGAAAGGGAAAAGTACCATCGATGCCATCACGTAGGTCTGCAAGTTCGCTGATTCTTGCAGAATGAAGGGCATGGTCTGCGTCATGATCTGCATCGATGTTAAAAACGCGTTCAATTCCCTGCGGTGGGAGGTAATCCTGAAAGAGGCGAAGCGAAGAAGAAGGAAAGTGTGTAGGTCAACTTGAATCTCCACATGAAGACGATCCTAAAATGGTGTGAAAAGTCGGATCTCCAGATAGCAATGAATAAAACTGAGATCATTTTATTGAATGAGTGTTCCAAAGAATTTTAACATAACTTTGACAGGAGAGGTGCTTAACACACGCGAAAGTGTTAAATACATAGGCGTGGTGTTGGACTCCGAGAGGAAATACAGTGACCTCATCGAAGCAGTTTGTACTAGAGCGGACGCGTTTGTAGGCACCATCAGAGGGCTTCTGCAGAATGTGAACGGCCCCTCTGACGCCTGTAGGAAGTCGTACAATCGGGTATGGGAGTCGGCCGTGCTATACACTTTCCTGGTCTGGGTGGATGCGCTTAGCAGGATTAAGACTGTAGGCAAACTCTGCCAGACACAGAGGAGTGCCCTGATAAGTTCCTCAACGGCCTACAGGACGGTTTCGCATGCGACGATGTGTGTTGGCGAGGACTATGGCCATTCATATCTGGGCGCGGTGGGGAGGAAATGTCTACTGGGTTAGGAAAAAACTATCCCGGCCTGACCTCAGCGACTCAGAAGCACTCCTAAATCAGCTCCATTTTTACGAAGAGGAAGCGGTGGGCGAGTGGAGAATAGAGTGGACCAGGTCCAACACGAACAATTGGACAAGAAGGTTGGTCGAAGATGCAACCGTTTTTAGGAAGAGGAAGAGAGCTATGGACCACTACACCATGCAGCTGTTGTCTAGGCATGGTATCTTCAACACGCATAGGGTCAGAATAAACAAGGAGACTGTCGAAAAATGCTGGGATTGCGACGCGTGCCCAGATGATGCGGAGCACGTCTTACTGAGATGTCCAAGATGGGTAAACCAGCGTACTAATCTGGAAAATATCGTTGGCGACACGCTCACAGTGAGTAACATGACCGCATTGGTGTCGGCCGACGACCATACTTGGAGGTTGTTCCGGAACTTCTACGGGACTCACTATCCGGACTCACCAACTTCACCTTTACTATCGGACTGCGTTCTAGTCTTCGCCGCGGTTTGAAGGCGTACTCCTCCTTAGTGCTCTCCTTCATTCCGATTAGACTATACGGAGCCTCCTCTAATCTTCTCTTCGTATCAGTCTCCAGAAGCGCTTGGTCCCCGGTCGCTTTTACTGCACGAGATGTGGCCCTGGGACCGACCGTCCTCTCTTCGTTCCTCGATCAGCCTCTGGATGACCGTGGGGGCGAGCCTGATGAAGCACCACCTGCAACACCGACGAGTTCTGGGGACACTGATATCCCCTGAACCGTAACTTTATTTCTACGTGTTGACCTGTCCACAATGTTATATTTAACTTAGAATAGGCCGTGGATATAACCGAGTCCATCATATATCCGTTATTCCTTTCTCCTGTCCAAATTCATAGCTGAAATCGTCATCAATAAATAAATCCGGCTGAGTTTCGTCATATACGTTGTTTATACGTATCCCTAGCATATCCCTCTACATAAAAGAAAAGCCTAACCAACAACTTTTAATTTTTAAAAAATTAAGAATTATATCTTAAGCCGATCTATTCCCAATTCTTATAGAAAAACGAATATGAGCTATCGTTTTACTGTCAAATGGTTTCGATAGATATTTTGGAATGAAACAGTAAACGATCATTGATGTCCGACGTATATTAAATAATACGTATTGATGTAACATAAAAGAGTAGTTGCAATATCTGATTAATCCAATAAGTTAATAAAATCAACAGAAAATGATCTGTCAATAACGAGGAATTCATCATGATCACAGATGTTGCTTGTATACACAATCCTATGGATGCCGGATATATCCGGCACTGGTACGCACAAGTCATCGTGTGAATGCCAGATATATCCGGCGATCGAAGCGAAAGGGTTAATTTGTGTGCTATTTCGCACCCTTTGGCTCCCGCTTTTAGTTCAATGAGGATGTCCCAATTCTTTGTTCTCCTCACTACCGTGCTCTCCTTTAACACTTCCTTCGGCGCCATTATTTCCTTGTAAACCTGCAGCCATCCCTTTCCTTCCCTGACTTTCACCAAAATGGCCTCCGGCCTACTTCGCATTTTTCTGTTTATTTCCCTTCATCCTTCGTTGATCGGTGCTTTTCTTTCCTCGTTGTTTATCATCTTCCTTTCCTTCCTTCTTTCTTTTGTTCTCATTTTTACTCTCCATTCCTCCCTCGAGTCGCTGATTCCCTTGGATTTTCCTTATTCGTTTCACCCTCTTTGCATGCCTCTGCATATGTTGTTTTTCTCGTATTCATTCCTTTTTACGGTCGGTCTTCCTTTCTTCCAACGGCAATATTCCTTTTCCTTTGTTTTTATATTCTTCGACCACCTTATTCCCTTTATCGTTGCTTCCTTTCCTTGTACTCTCTGTCAGCGCTGTTGTTTGTGTCCCTATAGACTTGTTCGTTCTAATTGCCATCCTCTCCTCTCTTCTGACTCTTTGACCTTTCCTCTTTATCTGCACCTCCAGTCTCTTCCAGAGGCCATCCGCCTGACTGTCGATTATTTCGGTGCTTTTTTTATCTGACGGTCTCTTTATGATATTAAGTGAAGTCTCCCCACGACTCCTTTAATATCCCGGAAGACATCTCTTATTGTTTTAATCATTTCTTCCCATTCACCGATCTTTATTATTATATTATCTTCCTCCTCTTCCATACTCTCCTTTGTATTCGTTGTATTTTTCTGCTTCTCCGTCGCCGTTCTTATTAATGGCTCTTTTTGCTTTTTGTTTCCACTCGCCATTGGGGTACTGTAGCAACTGCTGATGTAGTGTTCTGATAGCGCTTCTACCTCTGGTACGCTATATTCTTCTTCTTTGCCCTTTTCGATAGGGCTTCTCGCTAAGTTTCTCCTTGGAACAAACGGTTCTTCTTCTGCTCTGTTCCCTTTTTTTTAAGAAGAGTACAATATTTCTTCCTTTTTTTCTTGTTATATCCGCAGTTCTCCTCGATAATTTCTTTGCTTTACTTATACTTTCCGTAGTATTTTCGGATTCACTTCTGTCAATTACCTCACGCATGTCGTTTTTAAATTCTATGGCTTACAAATATTTTTTTCTTGGGAAGGAGCTATGCGTCTCCTTGCCCCTTGTTTTTTATATTTTTCCATTTTTGAACTGTTTCCTCCTCGCTTTCCTCTATTAATTGGTCCCCGGACATATTTTCCGACCGAAGTGGCCCTGGGACCGACCCTCCTCTCGTCGTTCTTCCAATCGTTAGATGACCGTCGGGTCGAGCCTGGTAAGTCACACGACTCACCGATGGGGCCTGGGGCTCCGGAATCCCCTGGTCCGTAATTTTCTCACTTTTGTAACCTATATTCATATTAATTATTGATAGAGTTGATCCATTGTCCTTGCTCTGATCCACATAAGTCGCTCTACCATTTCCACAAGCCATAACGTCACCCGGGTCGTCATAAGTTCGACGTTCCACCTCCATTCAGCCAGTCCTTGCCATATTCGTTGATCTCGTTTATATGTACCTATGTTTCTCCTATCCCAAGGGATTCCTTCTTTCCTCACCCTATTATTCGCTATTTTTGACTTCATGCGCTGTATGTGTAGCGGCACTCGACTGCAAACTTCTCAACAGTTTCTGTCCCGTAGCTCGCTACACAAAGACTCTATCCTTCGGGCAAGATGACTGTCAGATGTAGAAACATCCTCACGGCATGTTTTTAACTAGCCTAAGGACCCGCTATAAATCTTAGGATTTCTCTAGCTACAGTTCTTCAAACGAACAAATTGTCTTTGTCTTAGCATTCCCTAAATTTATTACCTACTACGGAAAGATACGGGAAATCTGCTTATTCTCACGCATGATGCTTCCCGCTAGCAACTTTCTCTCGAGGGCGATTACCATCCTTCTTCAACTACCAACCTAGAAATCAACCAATTAACAGCAACGTCCTTTACCCTCACTTTCCTAACGAAGGTTTTCCTCGACCAATCCGATGATTTAGACACACCCCAGCATAGTTTTCTTCTGCTCATCATCGCGACGGAAAGTTAATCGTTAGTCGTTACGCGGCAGTTGATAGTGGATAGTCGATAGTTGGTAGTTGATAGTTGACTACAGTTCCTCAACGCATCTAGAGCAATAATCTTCCGAACAGGCTGCGCGCACTCTGCTGAATCGCTATCCTAACGCATCGTCTAGAAGTCGAACTTGTAACCGCGAAGCGCCAACCGTTAATTGTAACCGCGGGCTCTACGCAAAGTGTACATCGAGAGTATTTGTTAATAAATATATTATAAACTATACTTGTGTGTTTCTTCAGCACCTATCGCGACCTAACCACCTCATATGCACTATATATTTTTTAATGTCTCATTTTAATCTCCCTTGTATTTAGCGTTAATGTGTCTTTCTTATGCGTGTGTGTTCTTTATGATCATATTACTTCCTTTCTATTAATATTACTATTTCTCGTTATTTCTGTTTCCAGATCGTTATCGCTTTCAATTTTCCAGTTCGCTTATCACTTCATTTATCACTTCATTTATGATGAGTTTAGTTCAGTTTAGTTCGAATCGGCTCTACGCTATTTCTCTCTATAATACTAACATCCTTTATTATCCATGATCATATAGTTTATTGTTTAATTTTCCCCAATTAACTGCATGACCTCATATGCCCTTAATGTAAAATTTTCGTTCTTCGTCTCGAGTTATGTATTATACCTGCATATGCGTATTTACCCTCGTGCTTTAGAAACATTACAAATTTCGGTGATTTGCTTCTGCTACTTTATCATGTCTATCCTACTTAGTACGCCGCAATATCCATAAATAAAATAAGTTTAAAACTACGTAATGTATTAAGTAAAATGACAATTACATAAATATATACAGCAATACCATAAAACTACAATATCTACGGTTACTGGAGTTATCATTGATTACCCACCACACCTTTGTCATCTTCTCCATATTCAGGGTATTTTCAAAATAAAATAAGATAAAGGAAAATAAAAATAAAACAAAACAAAATAAAATAAAGTAGAATAAAATAAAATATAATATAATATATGTCGGGGATCAAAGAACACCGGAGCCTCCGGAATCCTGGATAATCCCGCAACATTGTAATTTAAAGTCTACTATAGCTGTAATGAAACAATTGTAGTTAGTCAACCCGATTGTAATTGTCAGATTTGTGACAGTGAGCTTGGGCTCGAGGCGACAGTCAGTCGCCAACGTGTTCGCGGTCAAGGGATGAACGCTTTGTCTAGCAAAGGCATGAAGTAATTCTATAGCTCTCCTTAAAAGAAATATTTGTGGCGGCACGCGACAGTAAACATTCCAACAGTTTCTGTCCCGTGGCTCGTTACACGCAGACCCCATTCTTCGAGTAAGATGATTGCCAGATGTCGATGCGTCTCCGCAGTACATGTCCAGCTAGCCTGAGGGCCCGTTATAAATCTTAAGATTTAGTTGACTAAAGTCCTTCAAACAGACAAACAGTCTTTGTCCCAACTACGGGAAGATAGAGGAGATCTATTTCTTTCAACGAACGACGTCTCCCACTAGCAACTTTCCCTCGAGCGCGGCTAGCATCTTTTTCTAACCATCGATATGGAGATTGACCAATTAGCAGCAACGCCAATTTACCTTACTTTCCGAACGAAGGCTGTCCCCGATGAATCGGATGATCTCGTGTCCTTAGACACACCCCGTTATAGTTTTCCTCTGTGGTATCGTTGGGACGGGAATTTCATTCTCTATCGCGATTTCCTGGAGCAAAGAGTAACTCTTTTACGATCGGTAATCACTCGGACTTAGAACGTTCATCCATCGTCCCGTTGACCGCTGATTCGTTATCGAACCCGAGATCACTATCACTAGTGTCGCGAGCACTTAATCACCGTGGTCAATTGTCCAATCTATGTATCCATACTTGCGTTAATAAACCGTGTCTTTGCTCTACCGCAACAATGGCTACTTTTAATGAAGATTCATCGAACACCCCCAACCCTGTCCACAACGACACCCCGACATATATGTGTCGGAGATGAAAGGAAAGCCAAAGCCTTTCCTTGGAAATTTTGGGAATATCCTCTAGTACCTTAGCCTAGATTTTATTATAGTTGTAATTGTTTAAGACTTGTAATAAGCGAGATTGGGTTCGAGGTGACAATCGGTCGCCGAACGTAGCCACGGTCACGGGATGGACGTTTTGTCTAACGGAGGTCTGGAGTGGTTGTATGTGTTTTCCGAGAAATGTGGTTGTGGCGGCATGCGGCCTCGAGAGCGGGCCTAGCCACGTGTGATGTTGCCTCGGAGATGCCGATGCAATGGGACATACATTGTATCAATAATCAAAACTCCAGGTAGAAACTGCCTAGCAACGGCGTTTGGAACCTTCTCGATGCTTCCAAACGGGTATAGAAAACAAAATGCAATCGTACAGCGAGAAAAATTTCCACGAGGCTGGCATTCTTGCGTTTGCCTTGGAGAGTGACACATCGAGCATTTTCGACAATCGCATTTGCGCCTAATATTAGTTTCGCTGAGTAAGGAGTTATCCCGGTGACCGTGGATTCGTTTGAACCTAAAACATTGCTAATAGTGCTATTTAATTTATTATTCGTAGATCGTATTATTCATTAGGTTTAGTATCTGTTAGACTTATTATTAGTTGTACTTATTATTTGTTAAGCTTAGTGATAGACTTGCATATACGTGTGAATAAAATCTCGGCTTTGTGAAACGATGGCTAATCCACATGAAGAGTTGTCACGCGCCCAAAATTCGAATCATGATCCGACATATGTAATGTAATGTTTTTGGAAATCAGGCGATCGGTTCGTGAAAACACAAGAATCGACTTTCTAAGTCTTCTTCCGTATCTCCTCAGAACTCTCTGCTTCTAATCCCTCTTCTCTTTCTCCTTCTAGCTCTTAACTTGCTTTTTTTCTTTTTTTCTTTTTTCAATCTTCGCTTCTCTAAGTCCTGTTTTATTCTCTATCCTAAGTCTCCGTCCTTCTCTATTTATATCGTTCGACCGACTTCCAGTAAACACAGGGAAAGTTCCACCCTCGGTTACACCATCGGTTGGTATTCTAAATTCTATAGAATTTACATCGGCCATAGACGATCTCATATGTTTGGCGCCGGCATTCTTCTCCACCACTTTTCTGGCCAGCTGTTTACCGGAAGCTGTTCCTTTCCCTGTGACCGGCGTACTGTGGTCGCTTTCTCTGATTCCAAAGGAACCCTCGGATTCCTCAACCACTTCTACTTCCGCTCTGCCACTAGTCGTAGGGCTTCTCTGGAGTCTCCTACTCGGTTTGAAGGGGCAGAAATCTTTTCCTTCCTCACCCTCATTTTCCCTCGGAATAACCGAGATTGTCACATTATCGCTTAGTTTGATATCTGAAATCATCCTCGGTTTCTCTAATCCCACTACCATCTTCTTTCCCTTGACTTTCTCTTTCTCCCCAGTAGCTCTTACCGTACGAAGGGGTGCCTGGGGATCTACCTCCCCCGCCGTTCTTCCAGTAGCCGGATAACCGTCCGATAACCTCCGAAACCCCCTGCACCGTGAGTTCATTTTCTTTAGCCAACTGATCCATAATGAATTTTTAAAGGTAAGTCGTGGACATCGCCAAAGTCGTCATCAACCCAGATCAGAAAACCGTCCAAATGTATCCAATCATAACCTGAAAACTCGCCAAGTCGTCAACGAAAGCCATCCAATAATAAATATTAATAAATATAAATAAATAAATAAATAAATAAATAAATAAATAAATAAATTACATATAGTTAATGTGCAAACTTAATAATGTTATATAAAATACCTAAAATCTACATTAAATCACTCTAAGCGCCTATCGTCCTAATTAAGACCTGATGATGCGTACGTAAATCGCTACATATATAATAATAAATAATAATAATAACAAATAAATAAATAATAAATAAAAACAGCCAATAATAATAAATATATGTCGGAGTGTGATTGGAGCTTTGGGCGTTTAATGAACCTTTACTTACTTTACAGTCGCGAATGTCGCTAATACGTATCGGTACGAATGTGGACACTACAAGAGGATATGAGTAATAGCGACGATAATATGACAGAGCTGATGGTGACAATGAATCCAGGTTCGATAACGAATCAGCGGTCAACAGGATAATAGATGAACGTTCTAAGTCCGAGTAATTACCGATCGTAAAGACGTTACTCTTTGGTCAACGAAATCGCGAGAGAGAATGACTTTCCTGTCCCGACGATGCCACAGAGGATAACTATAACGGGGTGTGTCTAAGGACACGAGATCATCGGATTCGTCGGGGGTAGCCTTCGTTCGGAAAGTAAGGGAAATTGACGTTGCTGCTAATTGGTCAATCTCCATATCGATGGTTAGAAAAAGATGCTAGCCGCCCACGAGGGAAAGTTGGTAGTGGGAGATGTCATTCGTTGAAAAGATAGATCTCCCCTATCTTCCCGTAGTTGGGACAAAGACTGTTTGTCGGTTTGAAGGACTTTAGTCAACTAAATCTTAAGATTTATAACGGGTCCTCAGGCTAGCTGAACATGTACTGCGGAGACGCATCGACATCTGGCAATCATCTTACTCGAAGAATAGAATCTGCGTGTGGCGAGCCACGGGACAGAGACCGTTGGAATGTTTACTGTTGCGTGCCGCTACAAATATTTCTTTTAAAGGCGAGCTATAGAATTACACCATACCTTTGTTAGACAAAGCGTTCATCCCTTGACCGCGAACACGTTGGCGACTGACTGTCGCCTCGAGCCCAAGCTCACTGTCACAAGTCTGATAATTACAATCGGGTTGAACAACTACAATTGTTTAATTACAGCTATAGTAAACTTTATATTACAATGTTGCGGGATTATCCAAAGGCTCCGGTGTTCTTTCATCTCCGCCATATATAAATAAATAAACAATAATAAATAATAAATAATCCGAACGAACTCACAAACGAACTCACGAACTCACGAACGAACTCACGAACTCACGAAAGAACTCACGAACTCACGAAGGAACTCACGAACGAACGAACGAAGGAACTCACGAACGAACGAACGAACGAACTCACGAACGAACGAACGAACTCACGAACGAACGAACGAACGAACGAACGAACGAACTCACGAACGAACGAGCGAACTCACGAACGAACTCACGAACTCACGAACGAACTCACGAACGAACTCACGAACTCACGAACTCACGAACTAATTCACGAACTCACGAACGAACTCACGAAGGAACTCACGAACTCACGAACGAACTCACGAACTCACGAACGAACTCACGAACGAACTCACGAACTCACGAACGAACTCACGAACGAACTCACGAACGAACTCAGGAACTCACGAACGAACTCACGAACTCACGAACGAACTCACGAACTCACGAAGGAACTCACGAACGAACGAACGAAGGAACTCACGAACGAACGAACGAACGAACTCACGAACGAACGAACGAACTCACGAACGAACGAACGAACGAACGAACGAACGAACTCACGAACGAACGAGCGAACTCACGAACGAACTCACGAACTCACGAACGAACTCACGAACGAACTCACGAACTCACGAACTCACGAACTAATTCACGAACTCACGAACGAACTCACGAAGGAACTCACGAACTCACGAACGAACTCACGAACTCACGAACGAACTCACGAACGAACTCACGAACTCACGAACGAACTCACGAACGAACTCACGAACGAACTCAGGAAATCACGAACGAACTCACGAACTCACGAACGAACTCACGAACTCACGAACGAACTCACGAACGAACTCACGAACTCACGAACTCACGAACGAACTCACGAACGAACTCACGAACTCACGAACGAACTCACGAACTCACGATCTCACGAACGAACACACGAACTCACGAACGAACTCACGAACGAACTCACGAACTCACCAACGAACTCACGAACTCACGAACGAACTCACGAACGAACGAACTCACGAACGAACGCACGAACTCACGAACGAACGAACGAACGAACGAACGAACGAACTCACGAACGAACGAGCGAACTCACGAACGAACTCACAAACTCACGAACGAACTCACGAACGAACTCACGACCTCACGAACTCACGAACTAATTCACGAACTCACGAACGAACTCACGAAGGAACTCACGAACTCACGAACGAACTCACGAACTCACGAACGAACTCACGAACGAACTCACGAACTCACGAACGAACTCACGAACGAACTCACGAACGAACTCAGGAACTCACGAACGAACTCACGAACTCACGAACGAACTCACGAACTCACGAACGAACTCACGAACGAACTCACGAACTCACGAACTCACGAACGAACTCACGATCGAACTCACGAACTCACGAACGAACTCACGAACTCACGCACGAACTCACGAACGAACTCACGAACACACAAAAGAACTCACGAACTCACGAACGAACTCACGAACTCACGAACGAACTAACGAACTCACGAACGAACTCACGAACTCACGAACGAACTCACGAACGAACTCACGAACTCACGAAAGAACTCACGAACGAACTCACGAACTCACGAACGAACTCACGAACGAACTCACGAACGAACTCACGAACGAACGAACGAACGAACTCACGAACGAACGAACTCTCGAACTCACGAACTCACGAACTCACGAACGAACGAACGAACTCACGAACGAACTCACGAACGAACTCACGAAATCACGAACGAACTCACGATCTCACGAACGAACACACGAACTGACGAACGAACTCGCGAACTCACGAACGAACTCACGAAGTCACGAACTCACGAACGAACTCACGAACGAACTCACGAACGAACTCACGAACGAACTCACGAACGAACTCACGAACGAACTCACGAACGAACTCACGAACTCACGAACGAACTCACGAACTCACGAACGAACGAACTCACGAACGAACGAAAGACCGAACTCACGAACTCACGAACAAACTCACGAACGAACGAACGAACGAAATCACGAACGAACTCACGAACGATCTCACGAACTCACGAACGCACTCACGAACTCACGAACGAACTCACGATCTCACGAACGAACACACGAACTCGCGATCTCACGAACTCACGAACGAACTCACGAACTCACGAACGATCTCACGAACTCACGAACGAACTCACGAACTCACGAACGAACACACGAACTCACGAACGAACTCACGAACGAACTCACGAACGAACTCACGAACGAACGAACGAACTCACGAACGAACTCACGATCTCACGAACGAACACACGAACTCACGATCTCACGAACGAACACACGAACTCACGAACTCACCAACGAACTCACGAACTCACGAACGAACTCACGAACGAACGAACTCACGAACGAACTCACGAACGAACTCACAAACTCATGAACAAACTCACGAACGAACACACGAACTCACGAACGAACTCACGAACGAACTCACGAACTCACGAACGAACGAACGAACGAACGAACGAACGAACGAAAGACCGAACTCACGAACTCACGAACGAACGAACGAACGAACGAACTCACGAACGAACGAACGAACTCACGAACGAGCTCACGAACTCACGAACGAACACACGAACTCACGAACGAACTCACAAACGAACTCGCGATCTCACGAACTCACGAACGAACTCACGAACGAACTCACGAACGAACTCACGAACTCACGAACGAACTCACGAACTCACGAACGAACACACGAACTCACGAACGAACTCACGAACGAACTCACGAACGAACGAACGAACGAACGAACGAACTCACGAACGAACTCACGATCTCACGAACGAACACACGAACTCACGATCTCACGAACGAACACACGAACTCACGAACTCACCAACGAACTCACGAACTCACGAACGAACTCACGAACGAACGAACTCACGAACGAACTCACGAACGAACTCACAAACTCATGAACAAACTCACGAACGAACACACGAACTCACGAACGAACTCACGAACGAACTCACGAACTCACGAACGAACGAACGAACGAACGAACGAACGAACGAAAGACCGAACTCACGAACTCACGAACGAACGAACGAACGAACGAACTCACGAACGAACGAACGAACTCACGAACGAGCTCACGAACTCACGAACGAACACACGAACTCACGAACGAACTCACAAACGAACTCACGAACTCACGAACGAACTCACGAACTCACGAACGAACTCACGAACTCACGAACGACCTCACGAACGAACTCACGAACTCACGAACGAACTCACGAACTCACGAACGAACTCACGAACTCACGAACGAACTCACGAACGAACTCACGAACTTACGAACGAACTCACGATCTCACGAACGAACACACGAACTCACGAACGAACTCACGAACTCACGAACGAACTCACGAACGAACTCACGAACTCACGAACTCACGAACGAACTCACGAACGAACTCACGAACGAACTCACGAACGAACGAAAGAGCGATCTCACGAACTCACGAACGAACTCACGAACGAACGAACGAACGAACTCACGAACGAACGAACGAACGAACTCACGAACGAACTCACGAACTCACGAACTCACGAACTCACGAACGAACTCACGAACGAACTCACGAACTCACGAACGAACTCACGATCTCACGAACGAACGAACGGACGAACGAACGAACGAACGAACGAACTCACGAACGAACGAACGAACGAACTCACGAACGAACGAACGAACGAACTCACGAACGAACGAACGAACGAACGAACGAACGAACGAACGAACTCACGAACTCACGAACTCACGCACGATCTCACGAACGAACTCACGAACTCACGAACGAATTCACGAACTCGCGAACTCACCAACGAACTCACGAACTCACGCACGAACTCACGAACGAACTCACGAACGAACTCACGAACTCACGAACGAACTCACGAACTCACGAACGAACACACGAACTCACGAACGAACTCACGAACGAACTCACGAACTCACGAACGAACTCACGAACGAACGAACTCACGAACGAACGAACGAACGAACGAACGAACGAAAGAACGAACGAACGAACGAACTCACGAACGAACGAACGAACGAACTCACGAACGAACGAACGAACGAATTCACGAACGAAATCACGAACGATCTCACGAACTCACGAACGAAATCACGAACTCACGAACGAACTCACGAACGAACGAACGAACGAATTCACGAACGAACGAACGAACGAACTCACGCACTCACGAACGAAATCACGAACTCACGAACGAACGAACGAACTCACGAACTCACGAACGAACGAACGAACGAACGAACGAACGAACGAAAGAACGAACGAACGGACGAACGAACTCACGAACGAACGAACGAACGAACTCACGAACGAACGAACGAACGAATTCACGAACGAACGAACGAACGAACTCACGCACTCACGAACGAAATCACGAACTCACGAACGAACGAACGAACTCACGAACGAACTCACGAACGAACTCATGAACGAACTCACGAACTCACGAACGAACTCACGAACTCACGAACGAACTCACGAACGAACGAACGAACGAACTCACAAACGAACGAACGAACGAACTCACGAACGAACGAACGAACGAACTCACGAACGAACGAACGAACGAACGAACGAACGAACGAACGAACGAACGAACGAACGAACGAACGAACGAACGAACGAACTCACGAACTCACGCACGAACTCACGAACGAACGAACTCACGAACGAACGAACGAACGAACGAACGAACGAAAGAACGAACGAACGAACGAACTCACGAACGAACGAACGAACGAACTCACGAACGAACGAACGAACGAATTCACGAACGAAATCACGAACGATCTCACGAACTCACGAACGAAATCACGAACTCACGAACGAACGAACGAACTCACGAACGAACTCACGAACGAACGAACGAACGAACTCACGAACTCACGAACGAACTCACGAACTCACGAACGAACTCACGAACACACGAACGAACACACGAACTCACGAACACACGAACGGACGAACTCACGAACGAACGAACGAACGACCTCACGAACGATCGAACGAACGAACTCACGAACGAACGAACGAACGAACGAACGAACGAACTCACGAACTCACGCACGAACTCACGAACGAACTCACGCACGAACTCACGAACGAACTCACGAACTCACGAACGAACTCGCGAACTCACCAACGAACTCACGAACTCACGCACGAACTCACGAACGAACTCACGAACTCACGAACGAACTCACGAACGAACGAACGAACGAACGAACGAACGAAAGAACGAACGAACGGACGAACGAACTCACGAACGAACGAACGAACGAACTCACGAACGAACGAACGAACGAATTCACGAACGAACGAACGAACGAACTCACGAACTCACGAACGAAATCACGAACTCACGAACTCACGAACGAACTCACGAACGAACTCACGAACGAACTCATGAACGAACTCACGAACTCACGAACGAACTCACGAACTCACGAACGAACTCACGAACGAACGAACGAACGAACGAACGAACGAAAGAACGAACGAACGAACGAACGAACTCACGAACGAACGAACGAACGAACTCACGAACGAACGAACGAACGAATTCACGAACGAACGAACGAACGAACTCACGAACTCACGAACGAACGAACGAACTCACGAAAGAACTCACGAACGAACTCACGAACTCACGAACGAACGAACGAACTCACGAACGAACTCACGATCTCACGAACGAACACACGAACTCACGAACGAACTCACGAACGAACTCACGAACGAACTCACGAACGAACGGAAGAGCGATCTCACGAACTCACGAACGAACTCACGAACGAACGAACGAACGAACTCACGAACGAACGAACGAACGAACTCACGAACGAACTCACGATCTCACGAACGAACACACGAACTCACGATCTCACGAACGAACACACGAACTCACGAACTCACGAACGAACGAACGAACGAACTCACGAACGAACGAAAGACCGAACTCACGAACTCACGAACGAACTCACGAACTCACGAACGAACACACGAACTCACGAACGAACTCACGAACGAACTCACGAACTCACGAACTCACGCACGATCTCACGAACGAACTCACGAACTCACGAACGAACTCACAAATTCACGAACGAACTCGCGAACTCACCAACGAACTCACGAACTCACGCACGAACTCACGAACGAACTCACGAACGAACTCACGAACTCACGAACGAACTCACGAACTCACGAACGAACTCACGAACTCACGAACGAACTCACGAACGAACTCACGAACTCACGAACGAACTCACGAACTCACGAACGAACACACGAACTCACGAACGAACTCACGAACGAACTCACGAACTCACGAACGAACTCACGAACTCACGAACGAACACACGAACTCACGAACAAACGAACGGACGAACTCACGAACGAACGAACGAACGAACTCACGAACGAACGAACGAACGAACGAACTCACGAACTCACGCACGAACTCACGAACGAACTCACGAACTCACGAACTCACGAACGAACTCATGAACTCACGAACGAACTCGCGAACTCACCAACGAACTCACGAACTCACGCACGAACTCACGAACGAACTCACGAACTCACGAACGAACTCACGAACGAACGAACGAACGAACGAACGAACGAAAGAACGAACGAACGGACGAACGAACTCACGAACGAACGAACGAACGAACTCACGAACGAACGAACGAACGAATTCACGAACGAACGAACGAACGAACTCACGAACTCACGAACGAAATCACGAACTCACGAACGAACGAACGAACTCACGAACGAACTCACGAACGAAATCACGAACGAACGAACGAACTCACGAACGAACTCACGAACGAAATCACGAACTCACGAACGAACGAACGAACTCACGAAAGAACTCACGAACGAACTCACGAACTCACGAACGAACGAACGAACGAACGAACTCACGAACGAACTCACGATCTCACGAACGAACACACGAACTCACGAACGAACTCACGAACGAACTCACGAACGAACTCACGAACGAACGAAAGAGCGATCTCACGAACTCACGAACGAACTCACGGACGAACGAACGAACGAACTCACGAACGAACGAACGAACGAACTCACGAACGAACTCACGAACTCACGAACTCACGAACTCACGAACGAACTCACGAACGAACTCACGAACTCACGAACGAACTCACGATCTCACGAACGAACACACGAACTCTCGATCTCACGAACGAACACACGAACTCACGAACGAACTCATGAACGAACTCACGAACTCACGAACGAACTCACGAACTCACGAACGAACTCACGAACTCACGAACGAACTCACGAACGAACTCATGAACGAACGAACGAACTCACGAACGAACTCACGATCTCACGAACGAACACACGAACTCACGATCTCACGAACGAACACACGAACTCACGAACGAACTCACGAACGAACTCACGAACTCACCAACGAACTCACGAACTCACGAACGAACTCACGAACGAACGAACGAACGAACGAACTCACGAACGAACTCACGAACTCACGAACGAACTCACGAACTCATGAACGAACTCACGAACGAACACACGAACTCACGAACGAACTCACGAACGAACTCACGAACGAACGAAAGACCGAACTCACGAACTCACGAACTCACGAACGAACGAACGAACTCACGAACGAACTCACGAACGAACTCACGAACGAACTAACGAACGAACTCACGAACGAACTCACGAACTCACGAACGAGCTCACGAACTCACGAACGAACACACGAACTCACGAAGGAACTCACAAACGAACTCACGAACTCACGAACGAACTCACGAACTCACGAACGAACTCACGAACTCACGAACGAACTCACGAACGAACTCACGAACTCACGAACGAACTCACGAACTCACGAACGAACTCACTAACGAACTCACGAACTTACGAACGAACTCACGATCTCACGAACGAACACACGAACTCACGAACGAACTCACGAACTCACGAACGAACTCACGAACGAACTCACGAACTCACGAACTCACGAACGAACTCACGAACAAACTCACGAACGAACTCACGAACGAACTCACGAACGAACGAAAGAGCGATCTCACGAACTCACGAACGAACTCACGAACGAACGAACGAACGAACGAACGAACTCACGAACGAACTCACGAACTCACGAACGAACTCACGAACTCACGAACGAACTCACGAACTCACGATCTCACGAACGAACACACGAACTCACGATCTCACGAACGAACACACGAACTCACGAACGAACTCATGAACGAACTCACGAACTCACGAACGAACTCACGAACTCACGAACGAACTCACGAACGAACGAACGAACGAACGAAAGAACGAACGAACGAACGAACGAACTCACGAACGAACGAACGAACGAACTCACGAACGAACGAACGAACGAATTCACGAACTCACGAACGAACTCACGAACTCACGAACGAACTCACGAACTCACGAACTCACTAACGAACTCACGAACGAACTCACGAACTCACGAACGAACTCACGAACTCACGAACGAACGAACGAACGAACTCACGAACGAACTCACGAACGAACTCACGAACTCACGAACGAACGAACGAACTCACGAACAAACGAACGGACGAACGAACGAACGAACGAACGAACTCACGAACGAACGAACGAACGAACTCACGAACGAACGAACGAACGAACGAACGAACGAACGAACGAACTCACGAACGAACGAACGAACGAACTCACGAACGAACGAACGAACGAATTCACGAACGAACGAACGAACGAACTCACGAACTCACGAACGAAATCACGAACTCACGAACGAACGAACGAACTCACGAAAGAACTCACGAACGAACTCACGAACTCACGAACGAACTCACGATCTCACGAACGAACACACGAACTCACGAACGAACTCACGAACCAACTCACGAACTCACGAACTCACTAACGAACTCACGAACGAACTCACGAACTCACGAACGAACTCACGAACTCACGAACGAACGAACGAACGAACTCACGAACGAACGAAAGACCGAACTCACGAACTCACGAACGAACTCACGAACGAACGAACGAACGAACTCACGAACGAACTCACGAACGAACTCACGAACTCACGAACGAACTCACGATCTCACGAAAGAACTCACGAACTCACGAACTCACGAACGAAGGAACGAACGAACTCACGAACGAACTCACGAACGAACGAACCAACCAACTCACGAACAAACGAACGGACGAACTCACGAACGAACGAACGAACGAACTCACGAACGAACGAACGAACGAACGAACGAACGAACGAACGAACGAACGAACGAACGAACGAACGAACGAAGTCATGAACGAACGAACGAACGAACGAACGAACTCACGAACGAACGAACGAACTCACGAACTCACGAACTCACGAACGAACTCACGAACTCACGAACGAACTCACGAACGAACTCACGAACTCACGAACGAACGAACGAACTCACGAACAAACGAACGGACGAACGAACGAACGAACGAACGAACTCACGAACGAACGAACGAACGAACTCACGAACGAACGAACGAACGAACGAACGAACGAACGAACTCACGAACGAACGAACGAACGAACTCACGAACGAACGAACGAACGAATTCACGAACGAACGAACGAACGAACTCACGAACTCACGAACGAAATCACGAACTCACGAACGAACGAACGAACTCACGAAAGAACTCACGAACGAACTCACGAACTCACGAACGAACGAACGAACTCACGAACGAACTCACGAACGAACGAAAGAGCGATCTCACGAACTCACGAACGAACTCACGAACGAACGAACGAACGAACTCACGAACGAACGAACTCACGAACTCACGAACGAACTCACGAACTCACGAACTCACGAACTCACGAACGAACTCACGAACGAACTCACGAACTCACGAACGAACTCACGATCTCACGAACGAACACACGAACTGACGATCTCACGAACGAACACACGAACTCACGAACGAACTCATGAACGAACTCACGAACTCACGAACGAACTCACGAACTCACGAACGAACTCACGAACTCACGAACGAACTCACGAACGAACTCACGAACGAACGAACGAACTCACGAACGAACTCACGATCTCACGAGCGAACACACGAACTCACGATCTCACGAACGAACACACGAACTCACGAACGAACTCACGAACGAACTCACGAACTCACCAACGAACTCACGAACTCACGAACGAACTCACGAACGAACGAACGAACGAACGAACTCACGAACGAACTCACGAACTCACGAACGAACTCACGAACTCATGAACGAACTCACGAACGAACACACGAACTCACGAACGAACTCACGAACGAACGAACGAACGAACTCACGAACTCACGAACTCAGGCACGATCTCACGAACGAACTCACGAACGAATTCACAAACTCACGAACGAACTCGCGAACTCACCAACGAACTCACGAACTCACGCACGATCTCACGAACGAACTCACGAACTCAGGCACGATCTCACGAACGAACTCACGAACTCACGAACGAATTCACAAACTCACGAACGAACTCGCGAACTCACCAACGAACTCACGAACTCACGCACGAACTCACGAACTCACGAACGAACGAACTCACGAACTCACGAACGAACTCACGAACGAACGAACTCACGAACGAACGAACGAACGAACGAACGAACGAACGAACGAACGAACGAACGAACTCACGAACGAACGAACGAACGAACTCACGAACGAACGAACGAACGAATTCACGAACGAAATCACGAACGAACTCACGAACTCACGAACGAACTCACGAACTCACGAACGAACGAACGAACGAACGAACGAACGAACGAACGAACGAACGAACGAACTCACGAACTCACGAACGAACTCACGAACTCACGAACGAACACACGAACTCACGAACAAACGAACGGACGAACTCACGAACGAACGAACGAACGAACTCACGAACGAACGAACGAACGAACTCACGAACGAACGAACGAACGAACGAACGAACGAACTCACGAACTCACGCACGAACTCACGAACGAACTCACGAACTCACGAACGAACTCACGAACTCACGAACGAACTCGCGAACTCACCAACGAACTCACGAACTCACGCACGAACTCACGAACGAACTCACGAACTCACGAACGAACTCACGAACGAACGAACGAACTCACGAACGAACGAACGAACGAATTCACGAACGAACGAACGAACGAACTCACGAACTCACGAACGAAATCACGAACTCACGAACTCACGAACGAACTCACGAACGAACTCACGAACGAACTCATGAACGAACTCACGAACTCACGAACGAACTCACGAACTCACGAACGAACTCACGAACGAACGAACGAACGAACGAACGAACGAACGAACGAAAGAACGAACGAACGAACGAACGAACTCACGAACGAACGAACGAACGAACTCACGAACGAACGAACGAACTCACGAACGAACTCACGATCTCACGAACGAACACACGAACTCACGAACGAACTCACGAACGAACTCACGAACGAACTCACGAACGAACTCACGAACGAACGAAAGAGCGATCTCACGAACTCACGAACGAACTCACGAACGAACGAACGAACGAACTCACGAACGAACGAACGAACGAACTCACGAACGAACTCACGAACTCACGAACTCACGAACTCACGAACGAACTCACGAACGAACTCACGAACTCACGAACGAACTCACGATCTCACGAACGAACACACGAACTCACGATCTCACGAACGAACACACGAACTCACGAACGAACTCATGAACGAACTCACGAACTCACGAACGAACTCACGAACTCACGAACGAACTCACGAACTCACGAACGAACGAACGAACGAATTCACGAACTCACGAACGAACTCACGAACTCACGAACGAACTCACGAACTCACGAACTCACTAACGAACTCACGAACGAACTCACGAACTCACGAACGAACTCACGAACTCACGAACGAACGAACGAACGAACTCACGAACGAACTCACGAACGAACTCACGAACTCACGAACGAACGAACGAACTCACGAACAAACGAACGGACGAACGAACGAACGAACGAACGAACTCACGAACGAACGAACGAACGAACTCACGAACGAACGAACGAACGAACGAACGAACGAACGAACGAACTCACGAACGAACGAACGAACGAACTCACGAACGAACGAACGAACGAATTCACGAACGAACGAACGAACGAACTCACGAACTCACGAACGAAATCACGAACTCACGAACGAACGAACGAACTCACGAAAGAACTCACGAACGAACTCACGAACTCACGAACGAACGAACGAACTCACGAACGAACTCACGATCTCACGAACGAACACACGAACTCACGAACGAACTCACGAACGAACTCACGAACTCACGAACTCACTAACGAACTCACGAACGAACTCACGAACTCACGAACGAACTCACGAACTCACGAACGAACGAACGAACGAACTCACGAACGAACGAAAGACCGAACTCACGAACTCACGAACGAACTCACGAACGAACGAACGAACGAACTCACGAACGAACTCACGAACGAACTCACGAACTCACGAACGAACTCACGATCTCACGAAAGAACTCACGAACTCACGAACTCACGAACGAACGAACGAACGAACTCACGAACGAACTCACGAACGAACGAACCAACCAACTCACGAACAAACGAACGGACGAACTCACGAACGAACGAACGAACGAACTCACGAACGAACGAACGAACGAACGAACGAACGAACGAACGAAGTCATGAACGAACGAACGAACGAACGAACGAACTCACGAACGAACGAACGAACTCACGAACTCACGAACTCACGAACGAACTCACGAACTCACGAACGAACTCACGAACGAACTCACGAACGAACTCACGAACTCACGAACGAACGAACGAACTCACGAACAAACGAACGGACGAACGAACGAACGAACGAACGAACTCACGAACGAACGAACGAACGAACTCACGAACGAACGAACGAACGAACGAACGAACGAACGAACTCACGAACGAACGAACGAACGAACTCACGAACGAACGAACGAACGAATTCACGAACGAACGAACGAACGAACTCACGAACTCACGAACGAAATCACGAACTCACGAACGAACGAACGAACTCACGAACGAACTCACGAACGAACTCACGAACTCACGAACGAACGAACGAACTCACGAACGAACTCACGAACGAACGAAAGAGCGATCTCACGAACTCACGAACGAACTCACGAACGAACGAACGAACGAACTCACGAACGAACGAACTCACGAACTCACGAACGAACTCACGAACTCACGAACTCACGAACTCACGAACGAACTCACGAACGAACTCACGAACTCACGAACGAACTCACGATCTCACGAACGAACACACGAACTCACGATCTCACGAACGAACACACGAACTCACGAACGAACTCATGAACGAACTCACGAACTCACGAACGAACTCACGAACTCACGAACGAACTCACGAACTCACGAACGAACTCACGAACGAACTCACGAACGAACGAACGAACTCACGAACGAACTCACGATCTCACGAGCGAACACACGAACTCACGATCTCACGAACGAACACACGAACTCACGAACGAACTCACGAACGAACTCACGAACTCACCAACGAACTCACGAACTCACGAACGAACTCACGAACGAACTCACGAACGAACGAACTCACGAACGAACTCACGAACTCACGAACGAACTCACGAACTCATGAACGAACTCACGAACGAACACACGAACTCACGAACGAACTCACGAACGAACGAACGAACGAACTCACGAACTCACGAACTCAGGCACGATCTCACGAACGAACTCACGAACGAATTCACAAACTCACGAACGAACTCGCGAACTCACCAACGAACTCACGAACTCACGCACGATCTCACGAACGAACTCACGAACTCAGGCACGATCTCACGAACGAACTCACGAACTCACGAACGAATTCACAAACTCACGAACGAACTCGCGAACTCACCAACGAACTCACGAACTCACGCACGAACTCACGAACTCACGAACGAACGAACTCACGAACTCACGAACGAACTCACGAACGAACGAACTCACGAACGAACGAACGAACGAACGAACGAACGAACGAACGAACGAACGAACGAACTCACGAACGAACGAACGAACGAACTCACGAACGAACGAACGAACGAATTCACGAACGAAATCACGAACGAACTCACGAACTCACGAACGAACTCACGAACTCACGAACGAACGAACGAACGAACGAACGAACGAACGAACGAACGAACGAACGAACTCACGAACTCACGAACGAACTCACGAACTCACGAACGAACACACGAACTCACGAACAAACGAACGGACGAACTCACGAACGAACGAACGAACGAACTCACGAACGAACGAACGAACGAACTCACGAACGAACGAACGAACGAACGAACGAACGAACTCACGAACTCACGCACGAACTCACGAACGAACTCACGAACTCACGAACGAACTCACGAACTCACGAACGAACTCGCGAACTCACCAACGAACTCACGAACTCACGCACGAACTCACGAACGAACTCACGAACTCACGAACGAACTCACGAACGAACGAACGAACTCACGAACGAACGAACGAACGAATTCACGAACGAACGAACGAACGAACTCACGAACTCACGAACTCACGAACGAAATCACGAACTCACGAACTCACGAACGAACTCACGAACGAACTCACGAACGAACTCATGAACGAACTCACGAACTCACGAACGAACTCACGAACTCACGAACGAACTCACGAACGAACGAACGAACGAACGAACGAACGAACGAACGAAAGAACGAACGAACGAACGAACGAACTCACGAACGAACGAACGAACGAACTCACGAACGAACGAACGAACTCACGAACGAACTCACGATCTCACGAACGAACACACGAACTCACGAACGAACTCACGAACGAACTCACGAACGAACTCACGAACGAACTCACGAACGAACGAAAGAGCGATCTCACGAACTCACGAACGAACTCACGAACGAACGAACGAACGAACTCACGAACGAACGAACGAACGAACTCACGAACGAACTCACGAACTCACGAACTCACGAACTCACGAACGAACTCACGAACGAACTCACGAACTCACGAACGAACTCACGATCTCACGAACGAACACACGAACTCACGATCTCACGAACGAACACACGAACTCACGAACGAACTCATGAACGAACTCACGAACTCACGAACGAACTCACGAACTCACGAACGAACTCACGAACTCACGAACGAACTCACGAACGAACTCACGAACGAACGAACGAACTCACGAACGAACTCACGATCTCACGAACGAACACACGAACTCACGATCTCACGAACGAACACACGAACTCACGAACGAACTCACGAACGAACTCACGAACTCACCAACGAACTCACGAACTCACGAACGAACTCACGAACGAACGAACGAACGAACGAACTCACGAACGAACTCACGAACTCACGAACGAACTCACGAACTCATGAACGAACTCACGAACGAACACACGAACTCACGAACGAACTCACGAACGAACTCACGAACTCACGAACGAACGAACGAACGAACTCACGAACTCACGAACTCACGAACTCAGGCACGATCTCACGAACGAACTCACGAACTCACGAACGAATTCACAAACTCACGAACGAACTCGCGAACTCACCAACGAACTCACGAACTCACGCACGAACTCACGAACGAACTCACGAACGAACTCACGAACGAACTCACGAACTCACGAACGAACACACGAACTCACGAACGAACTCACGAACGAACTCACGAACTTACGAACGAACTCACGATCTCACGAACGAACACACGAACTCACGAACGAACTCACGAACTCACGAACGAACTCACGAACGAACTCACGAACGAACGAACGAACGAACTCACGAACTCACGAACGAACTCACGAACTCACGAACGAACTCACGAACTCACGAACGAACACACGAACTCACGAACAAACGAACGGACGAACTCACGAACGAACGAACGAACGAACTCACGAACGAACGAACGAACGAACTCACGAACGAACGAACGAACGAACGAACGAACTCACGAACGAACGAACGAACGAACGAACTCACGAACTCACGAACGAATTCACGAACTCACGAACGAACTCACGAACTCACGAACTCACGAACTCACGAACTCACGAACGAACTCACGAACGAACTGACGAACTCACGAACGAACTCACGAACGAACACACGATCTCACGAACGAAGTCACGAACTCACGAACTCACGAACTCACGAACGAAGTCACGAACTCACGCACGAACTCACGAACGAACTCGCGAACTCACGAACGAACTCACGAACGAACGAACGAACTCACGAACACACGAACGAACTCGCGAACTCACAAACGAACTCACGAACTCACGAACGAACTCACGAACTCACGAACGAACTCACGAACGAACTCACGAACTCACGAACGTACTCACGAACTCACGAACGAACTCACGAACGAACGAACGAAC
Organism: Bombus pratorum; assembly: GCA_930367275.1. NCBI lineage: Eukaryota > Metazoa > Arthropoda > Insecta > Hymenoptera > Apidae > Bombus > Bombus pratorum. Next base: position 89,313 of record OV883995.1, on the reverse strand, counting down.
GAACGAACGAACGAAAGAACGAACGAACGAACTCACGAACTCACGAACGAACGAACGAACGAATTCACGAACGAACGAACTAACGAACGAACGAACGAACTCACGAACTCACGAACGAAATCACGAACGAACGAACGAACGAACGAACTCACGAACGAACGAACGAACGAACGAACGAACTCACGAACTCACGAACGAACTCACGAACTCACGAACGAACTCACGAACTCACGAACTCACGAACGAACTCGCGAACTCACGAACTCACGCACGAACTCACGAACGAACTCACGAACTCACGAACGAACTCACGAACTCACGAACGAACTCACGAACGAACGAACGAACGAACGAACGAAAGAACGAACGAACGGACGAACGAACTCACGAACGAACGAACGAACGAACTCACGAACGAACGAACGAACGAATTCACGAACGAACGAACGAACGAACTCACGAACTCACGAACGAAATCACGAACTCACGAACGAACGAACGAACTCACGAACGAACTCACGAACGAACTCATGAACGAACTCACGAACTCACGAACGAACTCACGAACTCACGAACGAACTCACGAACGAACTCACGAACTCACGAACGAACACACGAACTCACGAACGAACTCACGAACGAACTCACGAACTCACGAACGAACGAACTCACGAACGAACGAAAGACCGAACTCACGAACTCACGAACGAACTCACAAACGAACGAACGAACGAACTCACGAACGAACGAACGAACGAACTCACGAACGAACTCACGAACGATCTCACGAACTCACGAACGCACTCACGAACTCACGAACGAACTCACGATCTCACGAACGAACACACGAACTCGCGATCTCACGAACTCACGAACGAACTCACGAACGAACTCACGAACTCGCGAACGATCTCACGAACTCACGAACGAACTCACGAACGAACACACGAACTCACGAACGAACTCACGAACGAACTCACGAACGAACTCACGAAAGAACTCACGAACTCACGAACGAACTCACGAACTCACAAACGAACTCACGAACGAACGAACGAACGAACGAACGAAAGAACGAACGAACGGACGAACGAACTCACGAACGAACGAACGAACTCACGAACGAACGAACGAACGAATTCACGAACGAACGAACTCACGAACTCACGAACTCACGAACGAAATCACGAACTCACGAACGAACGAACGAACTCACGAACGAACTCACGAACGAACTCATGAACGAACTCACGAACTCACGAACGAACTCACGAACTCACGAACGAACTCACGAACGAACGAACGAACGAACGAACGAACGAAAGAACGAACGAACGAACGAACGAACTCACGAACGAACGAACGAACGAACTCACGAACGAACGAACGAACGAATTCACGAACGAACGAACGAACGAACTCACGAACTCACGAACGAAATCACGAACTCACGAACGAACGAACGAACTCACGAAAGAACTCACGAACGAACTCACGAACTCACGAACGAACTCACGAACGAACTCACGAACGAACTCACGAACGAACTCACGAACGAACGAACGAACGAACTCACGAACGAACGAACTCTCGAACTCACGAACTCACGAACTCACGAACGAACGAACGAACGAACGAACGAACGAACTCACGAACGAACTCACGAAATCACGAACGAACTCACGATCTCACGAACGAACACACGAACTGACGAACGAACTCGCGAACTCACGAACGAACTCACGAAGTCACGAACTCACGAACGAACTCACGAACGAACTCACGAACGAACTCACGAACGAACTCACGAACGAACTCACGAACGAACTCACGAACGAACTCACGAACGAACTCACGAACTCACGAACGAACACACGAACTCACGAACGAACTCACGAACTCGCGAACGATCTCACGAACTCACGAACGAACTCACGAACGAACACACGAACTCACGAACGAACTCACGAACGAACTCACGAACGAACTCACGAACTCACGAACGAACTCACGAACTCACGAACGAACACACGAACTCACGAACGAACTCACGAACGAACTCACGAACGAACGAACGAACTCACGAACGAACTCACGATCTCACGAACGAACACACGAACTCACGATCTCACGAACGAACACACGAACTCACGAACGAACTCATGAACGAACTCACGAACTCACGAACGAACTCACGAACGAACGAACGAACGAACGAACTCACGAACTCAAGAACGAACTCACGAACGAACTCACGAACTCACGAACGAACGAACGAACGAACTCACGAACGAACGAAAGACCGAACTCACGAACTCACGAACTCACGAACTCTCGAACGAACTCACGAACGAACGAACGAACGAACTCACGAACGAACTCACGAACGAACTCACGAACTCACGAACGAAATCACGAACACACGAACGAACTCACGAACTCACGAACGAACTCACGAACTCACGAACTCACGAACGAACTAACGAACTCACGAACGAACTCACGAACTCACGAACGAACTCACGAACGAACTCACGAACGAACTCACGAACGAACTCACGAACTCACGCACGAACTCACGAACGAAATCACGAACACACGAACGAACTCACGAACTCACGAACGAACTCACGAACTCACGAACTCACGAACGAACTAACGAACTCACGAACGAACTCACGAACTCACGAACGAACTCACGAACGAACTCACGAACGAACTCACGAACTCACGAACGAACTCACGAACAAACTCAAGAACGAACTCACGAACGAACTCACGAACGAACTCACGAACTCACGAACGAACTCAAGAACTCACGAACGAACACACGAACTCACGAACGAACGCACGAACGAACTCACGAACTCACGAACGAACTCACGAACTCACGAACAAACTCACGAACGAACTCACGAACTCACGAACGAACTCACGAACGAACGAACTCTCGAACTCACGAACGAACGAACTCACGAACGAACGAAAGAACGAACTCACGAACGAACGAACGAACGAACTCACGAACGAACTCACGAACTCACGAACGAACTCACGATCTCACGAACGAACACACGAACTCACGAACGAACTCACGAACTCACGAACGAACTCACGAACGAACTCACGAACTCACGAACTCACGAACGAACTCACGAACGAACTCACGAACGAACTCACGAACGAACTCACGAACTCACGAACGAACTCACGAACTCACGAACGAACACACGAACTCACGAACGAACTCACGAACGAACTCACGATCGAACGAAAGACCGATCTCACGAACTCACGAACGAACTCACGAACGAACGAACGAACGAACTCACGAACGAACGAACGAACGAACTCACGAACGAACTCACGAACTCACGAACTAACGAACTCACGAACGAACTCACGAACGAACTCACGAACTCACGAACGAACTCACGATCTCACGAACGAACACACGAACTCACGATCTAACGAACGAACACACGAACTCACGAACGAACTCACAAACTCACGAACGAACTCGCGAACTCACCAACGAACTCACGAACTCACGCACGAACTCACGAACGAACTCACGAACGAACTCACGAACTCACGATCGAACTCACGAACTCACGAAGGAACACACGAACTCACGAACGAACTCACGAACGAACTCACGAACTCACGAGCGAACGAACTCACGAACTCACGAACGAACTCACGAACGAACGAACGAACGAACGAACGAACGAAAGACCGAACGAACGAACGAACGAACTCACGAACGAACGAACGAACGAACGAACGAACGAACGAACGAACGAATTCACGAACGAAATCACGAACGAACTCACGAACTCACGAACGAAATCACGAACTCACGAACGAACGAACGAACTCACGAACTCACGAACGAACTCACGAACGAACGAACGAACGAACTCACGAACGAACGAACGAACGAACGAACGAACGAACTCACGAACTCACGCACGAACTCACGAACGAACTCACGAACTCACGAACGAACTCACGAACTCACGAACGAACTCGCGAACTCACCAACGAACTCACGAACTCACGCACGAACTCACGAACGAACTCACGAACTCACGAACGAACTCACGAACTCGCGAACAAACTCACGAACGAACGAACGAACGAACGAACGAACGAAAGAACGAACGAACGGACGAACGAACTCACGAACGAACTCACGAACGAACGAACGAACGAATTCACGAACTAACGAACGAACGAACTCACGAACTCACGAACGAAATCACGAACTCACGAACGAACTCACGATCGAACTCATGAACGAACTCACGAACTCACGAACGAACGCACGAACTCACGAACGAAGTCACGAACTCACGAACTCACGAACGAACGAACGAAAGAACGAACGAACGAACGAACGAACTCACGAACGAACGAACGAACGAACTCACGAACGAACGAACGAACGAACTCACGAACGAACGAACGAACGAACTCACGAACTCACGAACGAAATCACGAACTCACGAACGAACGAACGAACTCACGAACGAACTCACGAACGAACGAACGAACGAACTCACGAACTCACGAACGAACTCACGATCTCACGAACGAACTCACGAACTCACGAACGAACTCACGAACTCACGAACTCACGAACGAACGAACTCACGAACGAACTCACGAACGAACGAACGAAAGAACGAACGAACGGACGAACGAACTCACGAACGAACGAACGAACGAACTCACGAACGAACGAACGAACGAATTCACGAATGAACGAACGAACAAACTCACGAACTCACGAACGAAATCACGAACTCACGAACGAACGAACGAACTCACGAACGAACTCACGAACGAACTCACGAACGAACTCACGAACTCACCAACGAACTCACGAACTCACGAACGAACTCACGAACGAACGAACGAACGAACGAACGAACGAAAGAACGAACGAACGAACGAACGAACCCACGAACGAACGAACGAACGAACTCACGAACGAACGAACGAACGAATTCACGAACGAACGAACGAACGAACTCACGAACTCACGAACGAACGAACGAACTCACGAACGAACGAACGAACTCACGAACGAACGAACGAACTCACGAACGAACGAACGAACTCACGAACGAACTCACGAACGAACGAACGAACGAACTCACGAACTCACGAACGAACTCACGATCTCACGAACGAACTCACGAACTCACGAACGAACACACGAACTCACGAACGAACTCACGAACTCTCGAACTCACGAACTCACGAACGAAATCACGAACGAACTCACTAACTCACGAACGAACTCACGAACTCACGAACGAACTGACGAACTCACGAACGAACTCACGAACGAACACACGAACTCACGAACGAACTCACGAACTCACGAACGAACGTACGAACGAACTCACGAACGAACGAAGGACCGAACTCACGAACTCACGAACGATCTCACGAACTCACGAACGAACTCACGAACTCACGAACGAACTCACGAACGAACTCACGAACGAACTCACGAACGAACTCACGAACGAACTCACGAACGAACTCACGAACTCACGAACGAACTCACGAACTCACGAACGAACTCACGAACTCACAAACGAACTCACGAAATCACGAACGAACTCACGAACTCACGAACGAACTCACGAACTCACGAACGAACGAACTCACGAACGAACGAACGAAAGAACTCACGAACGAACGAACGAACGAACTCACGAACGAACTCACGAACTCACGAACGAACTCACGATCTCACGAACGAACACACGAACTCACGAACGAACTCACGAACTCACGAACGAACTCACGAACGAACTCACGAACTCACGAACTCACGAACGAACTCACGAACGAACTCACGAACGAACTCACGAACGAACTCACGAACTCACGAACGAACTCACGAACTCACGAACGAGCACACGAACTCACGAACGAACTCACGAACGAACTCACGATCGAACGAAAGACCGATCTCACGAACTCACGAACGAACTCACGAACGAACTCACGAACGAACGAACGAACGAACTCACGAACGAACTCACGAACTCACGAACTAACGAACTCACGAACGAACTCACGAACGAACTCACGAACTCACGAACGAACTCACGATCTCACGAACGAACACACGAACTCACGATCTCACGAACGAACACACGAACTCACGAACGAACTCACAAACTCACGAACGAACTCGCGAACTCACCAACGAACTCACGAACTCACGCACGAACTCACGAACGAACTCACGAACGAACTCACGAACTCACGAACGAACTCACGAACTCACGAAGGAACACACGAACTCACGAACGAACTCACGAACGAACTCACGAACTCACGAGCGAACTGACGAACTCACGAACGAACTCACGAACGAACACACGAACTCACGAACGAACTCACGAACTCACGAACGAACGTACGAACGAACTCACGAACGAACGAAGGACCGAACTCACGAACTCACGAACGATCTCACGAACTCACGAACGAACTCACGAACTCACGAACGAACTCACGAACGAACTCACGAACGAACTCACGAACGAACTCACGAACGAACTCACGAACACACGAACGAACTCACGAACTCACGAACGAACTCACGAACTCACAAACGAACTCACGAAATCACGAACGAACTCACGATCTCACGAACGAACACACGAACTCACGAACGAACTCACGAACTCACGAACGAACTCACGAACGAACTCACGAACTCACGAACTCACGAACGAACTCACGAACGAACTCACGAACGAACTCACGAACGAACTCACGAACGAACTCACGAACTCACGAACGAACTCACGAACTCACGAACGAACACACGAACTCACGAACGAACTCACGAACGAACTCACGATCGAACGAAAGACCGATCTCACGAACTCACGAACGAACTCACGAACGAACTCACGAACGAACGAACGAACGAACTCACGAACGAACTCACGAACTCACGAACTAACGAACTCACGAACGAACTCACGAACGAACTCACGAACTCACGAACGAACTCACGATCTCACGAACGAACACACGAACTCACGATCTCACGAACGAACACACGAACTCACGAACGAACTCACAAACTCACGAACGAACTCGCGAACTCACCAACGAACTCACGAACTCACGCACGAACTCACGAACGAACTCACGAACGAACTCACGAACTCACGAACGAACTCACGAACTCACGAACGAACACACGAACTCACGAACGAACTCACGAACGAACTCACGAACTCACGAGCGAACTGACGAACTCACGAACGAACTCACGAACGAACACACGAACTCACGAACGAACTCACGAACTCACGAACGAACGAACGAACGAACTCACGAACGAACGAAGGACCGAACTCACGAACTCACGAACGATCTCACGAACTCACGAACGAACTCACGAACTCACGAACGAACTCACGAACGAACTCACGAACGAACTCACGAACGAACTCACGAACGAACTCACGAACACACGAACGAACTCACGAACTCACGAACGAACTCACGAACTCACAAACGAACTCACGAAATCACGAACGAACTCACGAACTCACGAACGAACTCACGAACTCACGAACGAACTCACGAACTCACGAACGAACTGACGAACTCACGAACGAACTCACGAACGAACTCACGAACGAACTCGCGAACTCACGAACGAACTCACGAACTCACGAACGAAGTCACGAACTCACGAGCTCACGAACGAAGTCACCAACTCACGCACGAACTCACGAACGAACTCACGAACTCACGAACGAACTCACGAACTCACGAACGATCTCACGAACTCACGAACTCGCGAACGAACTCGCGAACTCACGAACGAACTCACGAACGAACTCACGAACGAACGAACGAACGAATTCACGAACGAAATCACGAACGAACTCACGAACTCACGAACGAAATCACGAACTCACGAACGAACGAACGAACTCACGAACGAACGAACGAACTCACGAACTCACGAACGAACTCACGAACTCACGCACGAACTCACGAACGAACTCACGAACTCACGAACGAACTCACGAACGAACGAACGAACGAACGAACGAACGAAGGAACACACGAACTCACGAACGAACTCACGAACGAACTCACGAACTCACGAGCGAACGAACTCACGAACTCACGAACGAACTCACGAACGAACTCACGAACTCACGAACGAACGAACGAACGAACGAAAGAACGAACGAAAGAACGAACGAACTCACGAACTCACGAAAGAAGTCACGAACTCACGAACGAACTCACGAACTCACGAACGAAGTCACGAACTCACGAACTCACGAACGAAGTCACGAACACACGAACTCACGAACGAAGTCACGAACTCACGAACTCACGAACGAAGTCACGAACTTACGAACTCACGAACGAAGTCACGAACTCACGCACATACTCACGAACGAACTCACGAACTCACGAACGAACTCACGAACTCACGAACGATCTCACGAACTCACGAACTCGCGAACGAACTCGCGAACTCACGAACGAACTCACGAACTCACGAACGATCTCACGAACTCACGAACGAACTCACGAACTCACGAACGAACTCACGAACTCACGAACGAACTCGCGAACTCACGAACGAACTCACGAACGAACTCAAGAACGAACTCACGAACTCACGAACGAACTCACGATCTCACGAACGAACTCACGAACTCACGAACTCACGAACGAACTGACGAACTCACGAACGAACTCACGCACGAACTCACGAACTCACGAACTCACGAACGAACTCACGAACTCACGAACTCACGAACGAAGTCACGAACTCACGAACTCACGAACGAAGTCTCGAACTCACGAACTCACGAACGAAGTCACGAACTCACGAACTTACGAACGAAGTCTCGAACTCACGCACGAACTCACGAACGAACTCACGAACGAACTCACGAACTCACGAACGAACTCACGAACTCACGAACTCACGAACGAACTCACGAACTCACGAACGAACTCACGAACGAACGAACGAACTAACGAACGAACGAACGAACTAACGAACGAACGAACGAACTCACGAACGAACTCACGAACGAACTCACGAACTCACGAACGAACTCACGAACGAACTCACGGACGAACTCACGAACTCACGAACGAACTCACGAACTCACGAACGAACTCACGAACTCACGAACGAACTCACGAACTCACGAACGAACTCAAGAACGAACTCACGAACGAACTCACGAACGAACTCACGAAAGAACTCACGAAAGAACTCACGAACGAACGCACGAACTCACGAACGAACTCACGAACTCACGAACGAACTCACGAACTCAAGAACTCACGAACGTACGAACGAACGAACGAACGAACGAACTCACGAACTCACGAACTCACGCACGAACTCACGAACGAACTCACGAACTCACGAACGAACTCACCAACTCACGAACGAACTCACGAATTCACGAACGAACTCACGAACGAACTCACGAACTCACGAACGAACTCACGAACTCACGAACGAACTCACGAACGAACTCACGAACTCACGAACGAACTCACGAACGAACTCATGGACGAACTCACGAACTCACGAACGAACTCACGAACTCACGAACGAACTCACGAACGAACTCACGAACTCACGAACGAACTCACGAACTCACGAACTCACGAACGAAGTCACGAAGTCACGCACGAACTCACGAACGAACTCACGAACTCACGAACGAACTCACGAACTCACGAACTCACGAACGAACTAAGGAACGAACTCACGAACGAAGTCACGAACTCACGAACGAACTCACGAACGAACTCACGAACTCACGAACGAACTCACGAACGAACGAACGAACTAACGAACGAACGAACGAACGAACTCACGAACGAACTCACGAACGAACTCACGAACTCACGAACGAACTCACGAACTCACGAACTCACGAACGAACTCACGAACTCACGAACTCACGAACGAAGTCACGAACTCACGAACTCACGAACGAAGTCTCGAACTCACGAACTCACGAACGAAGTCACGAACTCACGAACTTACGAACGAAGTCTCGAACTCACGCACGAACTCACGAACGAACTCACGAACGAACTCACGAACTCACGAACGAACTCACGAACTCACGAACTCACGAACGAACTCGCGAACTCACGAACGAACTCACGAACGAACGAACGAACTAACGAACGAACGAACGAACTAACGAACGAACGAACGAACTCACGAACGAACTCACGAACGAACTCACGAACTCACGAACGAACTCACGAACGAACTCACGGACGAACTCACGAACTCACGAACGAACTCACGAACGAACTCACGAACTCACGAACGAACTCACGAACGAACTCACGAACTCACGAACGAACTCACGAACGAACTCACGGACGAACTCACGAACTCACGAACGAACTCACGAACTCACGAACGAACTCACGAACGAACTCACGAACTCACGAACGAACTCACGAACTCACGAACTCACGAACGAAGTCACGAAGTCACGCACGAACTCACGAACGAACTCACGAACTTACGAACTCACGAACGAACTAAGGAACGAACTCACGAACGAACTCACGAACTCACGAACGAACTCACGAACGAACTCACGAACTCACGAACGAACTCACGAACGAACGAACGAACTAACGAACGAACGAACGAACTAACGAACGAACGAACGAACTCACGAACGAACTCACGAACGAACTCACGAACTCACGAACGAACTCACGAACTCACGAACTCACGAACGAACTCACGAACTCACGAACTCACGAACGAAGTCACGAACTCACGAACTCACGAACGAAGTCTCGAACTCACGAACTCACGAACGAAGTCACGAACTCACGAACTTACGAACGAAGTCTCGAACTCACGCACGAACTCACGAACGAACTCACGAACGAACTCACGAACTCACGAACGAACTCACGAACTCACGAACTCACGAACGAACTCGCGAACTCACGAACGAACTCACGAACGAACGAACGAACTAACGAACGAACGAACGAACTAACGAACGAACGAACGAACTAACGAACGAACGAACGAACTCACGAACGAACTCACGAACGAACTCACGAACTCACGAACGAACTCACGAACGAACTCACGGACGAACTCACGAACTCACGAACGAACTCACGAACTCACGAACGAACTCACGAACTCACGAACGAACTCAAGAACGAACTCACGAACGAACTCACGAACGAACTCACGAAAGAACTCACGAAAGAACTCACGAACGAACGCACGAACTCACGAACGAACTCACGAACTCACGAACGAACTCACGAACTCAAGAACTCACGAACGTACGAACGAACGAACGAACGAACGAACTCACGAACTCACGAACTCACGCACGAACTCACGAACGAACTCACGAACTCACGAACGAACTCACCAACTCACGAACGAACTCACGAATTCACGAACGAACTCACGAACGAACTCACGAACTCACGAACGAACTCACGAACTCACGAACGAACTCACGAACGAACTCACGAACTCACGAACGAACTCACGAACGAACTCACGGACGAACTCACGAACTCACGAACGAACTCACGAACTCACGAACGAACTCACGAACGAACTCACGAACTCACGAACGAACTCACGAACTCACGAACTCACGAACGAAGTCACGAAGTCACGCACGAACTCACGAACGAACTCACGAACTCACGAACGAACTCACGAACTCACGAACGAACTCACGAACGAACTCACGAACGAACTCACGAACTCACGAACGAACTCACGAACGAACTCACGAACTCACGAACGAACTCACGAACTCACGAACGAACTCACGAACGAAGTCACGAACTCACGAACTCACGAACGAAGTCACGAACTCACGCACGAACTCACGAACGAACTCACGAACTCACGAACGAACTCACGAACTCACGAACGAACTCACGAACGAACTCACGAACTCACGAACGAACTCACGAACGAACTCACGAACTCTCGAACTCACGAACTCACGAACTCACGAACTCACGAACTCACGAACGAACTCGCGAAATCACGAACGAACTCACGAACGAACGAACGAACTCACGAACTCACGAACGAAGTCACGAACTCACGAACTCACGAACGAAGTTACGAACTCACGCACGAACTCACGAACGAACTCACGAACTCACGAACTCACGAACGAAGTCACGAACTCACGAACTCACGAACGGAGTCACAAACGAACGAACGAACTCACGAACGAACGAACGAACTCACGAACGAACGAACGAACTCACACACGAACGAACGAACTCACGAACGAACTCACGAACTCACGAACGAACTCGCGAACTCACGAACGAACTCGCGAACTCACGAACGAACTCACGAACGAACGAACGAACGAACGAACTCACGAACGAAGTCACGAACTCACGAAAGAACTCACGAACTCACGAACTCACGAACGAACTCACGAACGAACTCACGAACGAACTCACGATCTCACGAACGAACTCACGAACGAACTCACGAACGAACTCACGAACTCACGAACGAACTCACGAACGAACTCACGAACTCACGACCGAACTCACGAACTCACAAACGAACTCACGAACTCACGAACGAACTCACGAACGAACTCACGAACTCACGAACTCACGAACGAACTAACGAACGAACTCACGAACGAACTCACGAACTCACGAACGAACTCACGAACTCACCAACGAACTCACGAACTCACGAACGAACTCACGAACGAACGAACGAACGAACGAACTCACGAACGAACTCACGAACTCACGAACGAACTCACGAACTCATGAACGAACTCACGAACGAACACACGAACTCACGAACGAACTCACGAACGAACTCACGAACTCACGAACGAACGAACGAACGAACGAACGAACGAACGAAAGACCGAACTCACGAACTCACGAACGAACGAACGAACTCACGAACGAACGAACGAACGATCTCACGAACGAACTAACGAACGAACTCACGAACGAACTCACGAACTCACGAACGAGCTCACGAACTCACGAACGAACACACGAACTCACGAACGAACTCACGAACGAACGAACGAACGAACTCACGAACTCACGAACGAACTCACGAACTCACGAACAAACTCACGAACTCACGAACGAACTCACGAACTCACGAACGAACTCACGAACTCACGAACTCACGAACTCACGAACTCACGAACGAACTCACGAACGAACTCACGAACTCACGAACGAACTCACGAACTCACGAACGAACTGACGAACTCACGAACGAACTCACGAACGAACACACGAACTCACGAACGAACTCACGAACGAACTCACGAACTCACGAACGAACGAACTAACGAACTCACGAACGAACGAAGGACCGAACTCACGAACTCACGAACGAACTCACGAACGAACGAACGAACGAACTCACGAACGAACGAACGAACGAACTCACGAACGAACGAACGAACGAACTCACGAACGAACTCACGAACGAACGAACGAACGAACTCACGAACTCACGAACGAACTCACGAACTCACGAACGAACTCACGAACGAACTCACGAACGAACTCACGAACGAACTCACGAACTCACAAACGAACTCACGAACTCACGAACGAACTCACGAACTCACGAACGAACTCACGAACGAACTCACGAACTCACCAACGAACTCACGAACTCACCAACGAACTCACGAACGAACTCACGAACTCACGAACGAAGTCACGAACTCACGAACGAACTCACGAACTCACGAACGAACTCACGAACGAACTCACGGACGAACTCACGAACTCACGAACGAACTCACGAACTCACGAACGAACTCACGAACTCACGAACGAACTCACGAACGAACTCACGAACGAACTCACGAACTCACGAACGAAGTCACGAAGTCACGCACGAACTCACGAACGAACTCACGAACGAACTCACGAACTCACGCACGAACTCACGAACGAACTCACGAACTCACGAACGAACTAACGAACGAACTCACGAACGAACTCACGAACTCACGAACGAACTCACGAACGAAGTCACGAACTCACGAACTCACGAACGAAGTCACGAAGTCACGCACGAACTCACGAGCGAACTCACGAACTCACGAACGAACTCACGAACTCACGAACGAACGAACGAACGAACGAACGAACGAACGAACGAACTCACGAACGAACGAACGAACGAACTCACGAACGAACGAACGAACTCACGAACGAACGAACGAACGAACTCACGAACGAACTCACGAACTCACGAACGATCTCACGAACTCACGAACTCACGAACGAACTCGCGAACTCACGAACGAACTCACGAACTCACGAACGAACTCACGAACTCACGAACGAACTCACGAACGAACTCACGAACTCACGAACTCACGAACGAACTCGCGAAATCACGAACGAACTCACGAACGAACGAACGAACTCACGAACGAACTCACGAACTCACGAACTCACGAACGAACTCACGAACGAACTCACGAACTCACGAACGAACGAACGAACGAACGAACGAACTCACGAACGAACGAACGAAAGAACTCACGAACGAACACACGAACGAACTCACGAACTCACGAACGAACGAACTCACTAACGAACGAAGTCATGAACGAACGAACGAACTCACGAACGAACGAACGAACGAACGAACTCACGAACGAACTCACGAACGAACTCACGAACTCACGAACTCACGAACGTACTCACGAACTCACGAACGAACTCACGAACGAACGAACGAACGAACGAACGAACGAACGAACGAACGAACGAAAGAACTCACGAACGAACTCGCGAACTCACGAACGAACTCACGAACGAACTCACGAACTCACGAACGAACTCACGAACGAACGAACGAACGAACGAACGAACTCACGAACGTACGAACAAACGAACTCACGAACGAACGAACGAACTAAGGAACGAACGAACTCACGAACGAACTCACGAACTCGCGAACGAACTCACGAACGAACTCACGAACGAACTCACGAACGAACTCACGAACTCACGAACGATCTCACGAACTCACGAACTCACGAACGAACTCGCGAACTCACGAACGAACTCACGAACTCACGAACGAACTCACGAACTCACGAACGAACGAACGCACTCACGAACGAACTCACGAACGAACGAACGAACGAACTCACGAACTCACGAACTCGCGAACGAACTCACGAACGAACTCACGAACTCACGAACGAACTCACGAACTCACGAACTCACGAACGAACTCACGAACGAACTCACGAACTCACGAACGAACTCACGAACGAACTCACGAACTCACGAACGAACTCACGAACTCACGAACGAACTGACGAACTCACGAACGTACTCACGAACGAACGAACTCACGAACGAACGAAGGACCGAACTCACGAACTCACGAACGAACTCACGAACGAACGAACGAACGAACTCACGATCGAACGAACGAACGAACTCACGAACTCACGAACGAACGAACGAACGAACTCACGAACTCACGAACGAACTCACGAACTCACGAACGAACTCACGAACGAACGAACGAACGAACGAACTCACGAACTCACGAACTCACGAACGAACTCACGAACGAACTCACGAACGAACTCACGAACGAACTCACGAACTCACAAACGAACTCACGAACTCACGAACGAACTCACGAACTCACGAACGAACACTCGAACGAACTCACGAACTCACCAACGAACTCACGAACGAACTCACGAACGAACTCACGAACTCACGAACTCACGAACGAAGTCACGAACTCACGAACGAAGTCACGAACTCACGAACTCACGAACTCACGAACGAACTCACGAACACACGAACGAACTCACGAACGAACTCACGAACGAACTCACGAACTCACGAACGAAGTCACAAACTCACGAACTCACGAACGAAGTCACGAAGTCACGCACGAACTCACGAACGAACTCACGAACGAACTCACGAACTCACGCACGAACTCACGAACGAACTCACGAACTCACAAACGAACTCACGAACTCACGAACGAACTCACGAACTCACGAACTCACGAACTCACGAACGAATGAACTCACGAACTCACGAACTCACGAACGAACGAACGAACTCACGAACTCACGAACGAACTCACGAACGAACGAACGAACGAACGAACGAACTCACGAACGAACGAACGAACGAATTCACGAACGAACGAACGAACGAACTCACGAACTCACGAACGAAATCACGAACGAACGAACGAACGAACGCACTCACGAACGAACTCACGAACGAACGAACGAACGAACGAACGAACTCACGAACTCACGAACGAACTCACGAACGAACGAACTCACGAACGAACGAAGGACCGAACTCACGAACTCACGAACGAACTCACGAACGAACGAACGAACGAACTCACGATCGAACGGACGAACGAACTCACGAACGAACGAACGAACGAACTCACGAACGAACTCACGAACGAACGAACAAACGAACTCACGAACTCACGAACGAACGAACGAACGAACGAAAGAACGAACGAACGAACGAACGAACTCACGAACGAACGAACGAACGAATTCACGAACGAACGAACGAACGAACTCACGAACTCACGAACGAAATCACGAACGAACGAACGAACGAACGCACTCACGAACGAACTCACGAACGAACGAACGAACGAACTCACGAACTCACGAACTCGCGAACGAACTCACGAACGAACTCACGAACTCACGAACGAACTCACGAACTCACGAACGAACGAACTCACGAACTCACGAACTCACGAACGAACTCACGAACGAACCTACGAACGAACTCACGAACGAACTCTCTATCTCACGAACGAACTCACGAACTCACGAACGAACGAACGAACGAACTCACGAACTCACGAACGAACTCACGAACTCACGAACGAACGAACGAACGAACTCACGAACTCACGAACGAACTCACGTACGAACTCACGAACTCACGAACGAACTCACGAACTCACGAACGAACTCACGAACTCACGAACGAACTCGCGAACTCACGAACGAACTCACGAACGAACTCACGAACTCACGAACTCACGAACTCACGAACTCACGAACGAACTCGCGAAATCACGAACGAACACACGAACGAACGAACGAACTCACGAACGAACTCACGAACTCACGAACTCACGAACGAAGTCACGAACTCACGAACTCACGAACGGAGTCACGAACGAACGAACGAACTCACGAACTCACGAACGAACTCACGAACGAACGAACGAACGAACGAACGAACTCACGAAATCACTAACGAACTCACGAACGAACGAAGTCATGAACGAACGAACGAACGAACTCACGAACGAACTCACGAACGAACGAACTCACGAACGAACGAACGAACGAACGAACGAACTCACGAACGAACGAACGAACTCACGAACGAACTCACGAACTCACGAAAGAACTCACGAACGAACTCACGAACGAACTCACGAACGAACACACGAACGAACTCACGAACTCACGAACGAACGAACTCACGAACGAACGAACTCACGAACGAACGAAGTCATGAACGAACGAACGAACTCACGAACGAACGAACTCACGAACGAACGAACGAACTCACGAGCGAACTCACGAACGAACTCACGAACGAACGAACGAACGAATTCACGAACGAACGAACTCACGAACTCACGAACTCACGAACGAAATCACGAACGTACGAACGAACGAACGCACTCACGAACGAACTCACGAACGAACGAACGAACGAACGAACGAACTCACGAACTCACGAACTCACGAACGAACTCACGAACTCACGAACTCACGAACGAACTCACGAACGAACTCACGAACTCACGAACGAACTCACGAACTCACGAACGAACTCACGAACTCACGAACGAACTCAGGAACGAACGAACACACGAACGAACGAAGGACCGAACTCACGAACTCACGAACGAACTCACGAACGAACGAACGAACGAACTCACGAACGAACGAACTCACGAACGAACGGACGAACGAACTCACGAACGAACGAACGAACGAACTCACGAACGAACTCACGAACGAACGAACGAACGAACTCACGAACTCACGAACGAACGAACGAACGAACGAAAGAACGAACGAACGAACGAACGAACTCACGAACGAACTCACGAACTCACGAGCGAACTCACGAACTCACGAACGAACTCACGAACTCACGAACTCACGAACTCACGAACGAACTCACGAACGAACTCACGAACTCACGAACGAACTCACGAACTCACGAACGAACTGACGAACTCACGAACGAACTCACGAACGAACGAACTCACGAACGAACGAAGGACCGAACTCACGAACTCTCGAACGAACTCACGAACAAACGAACGAACGAACTCACGAACGAACGGACGAACGAACTCACGAACGAACGAACGAACGAACTCACGAACGAACTCACGAACGAACGAACAAACGAACTCACGAACGAACGAACGAACGAACGAAAGAACGAACGAACGAACGAAAGAACGAACGAACGAACGAAAGAACGAACGAACGAACGAACGAACTCACGAACGAACGAACGAACGAATTCACGAACGAACGAACGAACGAACTCACGAACTCACGAACGAAATCACGAACGAACGAACGAACGAACGCACTCACGAACGAACTCACGAACGAACGAACGAACGAACTCACGAACTCACGAACTCGCGAACGAACTCACGAACGAACTCACGAACTCACGAACGAACGAACGAACGAACTCACGAACTCACGAACGAACGAACGAACTCACGAACGAACTCACGAACGAACTCACGAACGAACTCACTATCTCACGAACGAACTCACGAACTCACGAACGAACGAACGAACGAACTCACGAACTCACGAACGAACTCACGAACTCACGAACGAACTCGCGAACTCACGAACGAACTCACGAACGAACGAACGAACTCACGAACGAACGAACGAACTCACGAACGAACGAACGAACGAACTCACGAACTCACGAACTCACGAACTCACGAACGAACTCACGAACGAACGAACGAACGAACGAACGAACGAACTCACGAACGAACTCACGAACTCACGAACTCACGAACGAACTCACGAACTCACGAACGAACTCACGAACTCACGAACGAAAGAACGAACGAACGAACGAACTCACGAACGAACTCACGAACTCACGAACGAACTCACGAACTCACGAACGAACTCACGAACTCACGAACGAACTCGCGAACTCACGAACGAACTCACGAACGAACGAACGAACTCACGAACGAACTCACGAACTCACGAACTCACGAACTCACGAACGAACTCACGAACTCACGAACGAACGAACGAACGAACGAACGAACTCACGAAAGAACTCACGAACTCACGAACTCACGAACGAACTCACGAACGAACGAACGAACTCACGAACGAACACACGAACGAACGAACTCACGAAGGCACGAACGAACTCACGAACTCACGAACGAATTCACGAACTCACGAACTCACGAACTCACGAACTCACGAACTCACGAACGAACTCGCGAAATCACGAACGAACTCACGAACGAACGAACGAACTCACGAACGAACTCACGAACTCACGAACTCACGAACAAAGTCACGAACTCACGAACTCACGAACGGAGTCACGAACGAACGAACGAACTCACGAACGAACTCACGAACGAACGGACGAACGAACTCACGAACGAACGAACGAACGAACTCACGAACGAACTCACGAACGAACGAACGAACGAACTCACGAACTCACGAACGAACGAACGAACGAACGAAAGAACGAACGAACGAACGAACGAACTCACGAACGAACTCACGAACTCACGAACGAACTCACGAACTCACGAACGAACTCACGAACTCACGAACTCACGAACTCACGAACGAACTCACGAACGAACTCACGAACTCACGAACGAACTCACGAACTCACGAACGAACTCACGAACTCACGAACGAACTCACGCACGAACGAACTCACGAACGAACGAAGGACCGAACTCACGAACTCTCGAACGAACTCACGAACGAACGAACGAACGAACTCACGAACGAACGGACGAACGAACTCACGAACGAACGAACGAACGAACTCACGAACGAACTCACGAACGAACGAACAAACGAACTCACGAACTCACGAACGAACGAACGAACGAACGAAAGAACGAGCGAACGAACGAAAGAACGAACGAACGAACGAACGAACTCACGAACGAACGAACGAACGAATTCACGAACGAACGAACGAACGAACTCACGAACTCACGAACGAAATCACGAACGAACGAACGAACGAACGCACTCACGAACGAACTCACGAACGAACGAACGAACGAACTCACGAACTCACGAACTCACGAACGAACTCACGAACGAACTCACGAACTCACGAACGAACTCACGAACTCACGAACGAACGAACGAACGAACTCACGAACTCACGAACGAACTCACGAACGAACTCACGAACGAACTCACGAACGAACTCACTATCTCACGAACGAACTCACGAACTCACGAACGAACGAACTCACGAACTCACGAACTCACGAACGAACTCACGAACTCACGAACGAACTCGCGAACTCACGAACGAACTCACGAACGAACGAACGAACTCACGAACGAACGAACGAACTCACGAACGAACTCACGAACTCACGAACGAACTCACGAACTCACGAACGAACTGACGAACTCACGAACGAACTCACGCACGAACGAACTCACGAACGAACGAAGGACCGAACTCACGAACTCTCGAACGAACTCACGAACGAACGAACGAACGAACTCACGAACGAACGGACGAACGAACTCACGAACGAACGAACGAACGAACTCACGAACGAACTCACGAACGAACGAACAAACGAACTCACGAACTCACGAACGAACGAACGAACGAACGAAAGAACGAGCGAACGAACGAAAGAACGAACGAACGAACGAACGAACTCACGAACGAACGAACGAACGAATTCACGAACGAACGAACGAACGAACTCACGAACTCACGAACGAAATCACGAACGAACGAACGAACGAACGAACGAACGAACGAAAGAACGAACGAACGAACGAAAGAACGAACGAACGAACGAAAGAACGAACGAACGAACGAACGAACTCACGAACGAACGAACGAACGAATTCACGAACGAACGAACGAACGAACTCACGAACTCACGAACGAAATCACGCACGAACGAACGAACGAACGCACTCACGAACGAACTCACGAACGAACGAACGAACGAACTCACGAACTCACGAACTCGCGAACGAACTCACGAACGAACTCACGAACTCACGAACGAACGAACGAACGAACTCACGAACTCACGAACGAACGAACGAACTCACGAACGAACTCACGAACGAACTCACGAACGAACTCACTATCTCACGAACGAACTCACGAACTCACGAACGAACGAACGAACGAACTCACGAACTCACGAACGAACTCACGAACTCACGAACGAACTCGCGAACTCACGAACGAACTCACGAACGAACGAACGAACTCACGAACGAACGAACGAACTCACGAACGAACGAACGAACGAACTCACGAACTCACGAACTCACGAACTCACGAACGAACTCACGAACGAACGAACGAACGAACGAACGAACGAACTCACGAACGAACTCACGAACTCACGAACTCACGAACGAACTCACGAACTCACGAACGAACTCACGAACTCACGAACGAACGAACGAACGAACGAACGAACTCACGAACGAACTCACGAACTCACGAACGAACTCACGAACTCACGAACGAACTCACGAACTCACGGACGAACTCGCGAACTCACGAACGAACTCACGAACGAACGAACGAACTCACGAACGAACTCACGAACTCACGAACTCACGAACTCACGAACGAACTCACGAACTCACGAACGAACGAACGAACGAACGAACGAACTCACGAAAGAACTCACGAACTCACGAACTCACGAACGAACTCACGAACGAACGAACGAACTCACGAACGAACACACGAACGAACGAACTCACGAAGGCACGAACGAACTCACGAACTCACGAACGAATTCACGAACTCACGAACTCACGAACTCACGAACGAACTCGCGAAATCACGAACGAACTCACGAACGAACGAACGAACTCACGAACGAACTCACGAACTCACGAACTCACGAACAAAGTCACGAACTCACGAACTCACGAACGGAGTCACGAACGAACGAACGAACTCACGAACGAACTCACGAACGAACGGACGAACGAACTCACGAACGAACGAACGAACGAACTCACGAACGAACTCACGAACGAACGAACGAACGAACTCACGAACTCACGAACGAACGAACGAACGAACGAAAGAACGAACGAACGAACGAACGAACTCACGAACGAACTCACGAACTCACGAACGAACTCACGAACTCACGAACGAACTCACGAACTCACGAACTCACGAACTCACGAACGAACTCACGAACGAACTCACGAACTCACGAACGAACTCACGAACTCACGAACGAACTCACGAACTCACGAACGAACTCACGCACGAACGAACTCACGAACGAACGAAGGACCGAACTCACGAACTCTCGAACGAACTCACGAACGAACGAACGAACGAACTCACGAACGAACGGACGAACGAACTCACGAACGAACGAACGAACGAACTCACGAACGAACTCACGAACGAACGAACAAACGAACTCACGAACTCACGAACGAACGAACGAACGAACGAAAGAACGAGCGAACGAACGAAAGAACGAACGAACGAACGAACGAACTCACGAACGAACGAACGAACGAATTCACGAACGAACGAACGAACGAACTCACGAACTCACGAACGAAATCACGAACGAACGAACGAACGAACGCACTCACGAACGAACTCACGAACGAACGAACGAACGAACTCACGAACTCACGAACTCACGAACGAACTCACGAACGAACTCACGAACTCACGAACGAACTCACGAACTCACGAACGAACGAACGAACGAACTCACGAACTCACGAACGAACTCACGAACGAACTCACGAACGAACTCACGAACGAACTCACTATCTCACGAACGAACTCACGAACTCACGAACGAACGAACTCACGAACTCACGAACTCACGAACGAACTCACGAACTCACGAACGAACTCGCGAACTCACGAACGAACTCACGAACGAACGAACGAACTCACGAACGAACGAACGAACTCACGAACGAACTCACGAACGAACTCAGGAACTCACGAACTCACGAACTCACGAACGAACTCACGAACTCACGAACGAACGAACGAACGAACGAACGAACTCACGAACGAACTCACGAACTCACGAACTCACGAACGAACTCACGAACGAACTCACGAACTCACGAACGAACGAACGAACTCACGAACGAACGAACGAACGAACGAACGAACGAACGAACGAACGAACGAACTCACGAACGAACGAACGAACTCACGAACTCACGAACGAACTCACGAACGAACGAACGAACAAACGAACGAACTCACGAAAGAACTCACGAACTCACGAACGAACGAACGAACTCACGAACGAACGAACGAACTCACGAACGAAATCACGAACGAACGAACGAACGAACGCACTCACGAACGAACTCACGAACGAACGAACGAACGAACTCACGAACTCACGAACTCGCGAACGAACTCACGAACGAACTCACGAACTCACGAACGAACTCACGAACTCACGAACGAACGAACGAACGAACTCACGAACTCACGAACGAACTCACGAACGAACTCACGAACGAACTCACGAACGAACTCACTATCTCACGAACGAACTCACGAACGAACGAACGAACGAACGAACGAACGAACGAACGAACGAACGAACTCACGAACGAACTCACGAACTCACGAACGAACTCACGAACTCACGAACGAACTCACGAACGAACTCACGAACTCACGAACGAACTCGCGAACTCACGAACGAACTCACGAACGAACGAACGAACTCACGAACGAACTCACGAACTCACGAACTCACGAACTCACGAACGAACTCACGAACTCACGAACGAACGAACGAACGAACGAACGAACTCACGAAAGAACTCACGAACTCACGAACGAACGAACGAACTCACGAACGAACGAACGAACTCACGAACGAACGAACGAACGAACGAACTCACGAAGGCACGAACGAACTCACGAACTCACGAACGAACTCACGAACGAACTCACGAACTCACGAACTCACGAACTCACGAACTCACGAACGAACTCGCGAAATCACGAACGAACTCACGAACGAACGAACGAACTCACGAACGAACTCACGAACTCACGAACTCACGATCAAAGTCACGAACTCACGAACTCACGAACGGAGTCACGAACGAACGAACGAACTCACGAACGAACTCACGAACGAACGGACGAACGAACTCACGAACGAACGAACGAACGAACTCACGAACGAACTCACGAACGAACGAACGAACGAACTCACGAACTCACGAACGAACGAACGAACGAACGAAAGAACGAACGAAAGAACGAACGAACTCACGAACGAACTCACGAACTCACGAGCGAACTCACGAACTCACGAACGAACTCACGAACTCACGAACGAACGCACGAACGAACTCACGAACTCACGAACGAACTCACGAACTCACGAACGAACTCACGAACGAACGAACTCACGAACGAACGAAGGACCGAACTCACGAACTCTCGAACGAACTCACGAACGAACGAACGAACGAACTCACGAACGAACGGACGAACGAACTCACGAACGAACGAACGAACGAACTCACGAACGAACTCACGAACGAACGAACAAACGAACTCACGAACTCACGAACGAACGAACGAACGAACGAAAGAACGAACGAACGAACGAAAGAACGAACGAACGAACGAACGAACTCACGAACGAACGAACGAACGAATTCACGAACGAACGAACGAACGAACTCACGAACGAACGAATTCACGAACGAACGAACGAACGAACTCACGAACTCACGAACGAAATCACGAACGAACGAACGAACGAACGCACTCACGAACGAACTCACGAACGAACGAACGAACGAACTCACGAACTCACGAACTCGCGAACGAACTCACGAACGAACTCACGAACTCACGAACGAACTCACGAACTCACGAACTCACGAACTCACGAACTCACGAACGAACTCGCGAAATCACGAACGAACTCACGAACGAACGAACGAACTCACGAACGAACTCACGAACTCACGAACTCACGAACAAAGTCACGAAATCACGAACTCACGAACGGAGTCACGAACGAACGAACGAACTCACGAACGAACGAACGAACTCACGAACGAACGAACTCACGAACGAACGAACTCACGAACGAACGAACGAACGAACTCACGAACTCACGAAATCACTAACGAACTCACGAACGAACGAAGTCATGAACGAACGAACGAACGAACTCACGAACGAACGAACGAACTCACGAACGAACGAACGAACGAACGAACGAACGAACGAACTCACGAACGAACGAACGAACTCACGAACTCACGAACGAACTCACGAACTCACGAACGAACTCACGAACGAACTCACGAACTCACGAAAGAACTCACGAACGAACTCACGAACGAACTCACGAACGAACACACGAACGAACTCACGAACTCACGAACGAACGAACTCACGAACGAACGAACTCACGAACGAACGAAGTCATGAACGAACGAACGAACTCACGAACGAACGAACTCACGAACTCACGAACGAACGAACGAACTCACGAACGAACTCACGAACGAACTCACGAACTCACGAACGAACTCACGAACGAACTCACGAACTCACGAACGAACTCACGAACTCACGAACGAACTCACGAACTCACGAACGAACTCACGAACGAACTCACGAACGAACTCACGAACGAACTCACGAACTCACGAACGAACTCACGAACTCACGAACGAACTCACGAACGAACTCACGAACTCACGAACGAAGTCACGAAGTCACGCACGAACTCACGAACGAACTCACGAACGAACTCACGAACTCACGCACGAACTCACGAACGAACTCACGAACTCAAGAACGAACTCACGAACGAACTCACGAACGAACTCACGAACGAACTCACGAACTCACGAACGAACGAACGAACGAACGAACGAACTCACGAAAGAACTCACGAACTCACGAACGAACGAACGAACTCACGAACGAACGAACGAACTCACGAACGAACGAACGAACGAACGAACTCACGAACGCACGAACGAACTCACGAACTCACGAACGAACTCACGAACGAACTCACGAACTCACGAACTCACGAACTCACGAACTCACGAACGAACTCGCGAAATCACGAACGAACTCACGAACGAACGAACGAACTCACGAACGAACTCACGAACTCACGAACTCACGAACAAAGTCACGAAATCACGAACTCACGAACGGAGTCACGAACGAACGAACGAACTCACGAACGAACGAACGAACTCACGAACGAACGAACTCACGAACGAACGAACGAACGAACTCACGAACTCACGAAATCACTAACGAACTCACGAACGAACGAAGTCATGAACGAACGAACGAACGAACTCACGAACGAACGAACGAACTCACGAACGAACTCACGAACGAACGAACGAACTCACGAACGAACGAACGAACTCACGAACTCACGAACGAACTCACGAACGAACGAACGAACTCACGAACGAACTCACGAACTCACGAAAGAACTCACGAACGAACTCACGAACGAACTCACGAACGAACACACGAACGAACTCACGAACTCACGAACGAACGAACTCACGAACGAACGAACTCACGAACGAACGAAGTCATGAACGAACGAACGAACTCACGAACGAACGAACTCACGAACTCACGAACGAACGAACGAACTCACGAACGAACTCACGAACGAACTCACGAACTCACGAACGAACTCACGAACGAACTCACGAACTCACGAACGAACTCACGAACTCACGAACGAACTCACGAACTCACGAACGAACTCACGAACGAACTCACGAACGAACTCACGGACGAACTCACGAACTCACGAACGAACTCACGAACTCACGAACGAACTCACGAACGAACTCACGAACTCACGAACGAAGTCACGAAGTCACGCACGAACTCACGAACGAACTCACGAACGAACTCACGAACTCACGCACGAACACACGAACGAACTCACGAACTCACGAACGAACTCACGAACTCACGACCGAACTGACGAACTCACGAACTCACGAACTCACGAACTCACGAACGAACTCGCGAAATCACGAACGAACTCACGAACGAACGAACGAACTCACGAACGAACTCACGAACGAACTCACGAACTCACGAACGTACTCACGAACTCACGAACGAACTCACGAACGAACGAACGAACGAACGAACGAACGAACGAACGAACGAACGAACGAACGAACGAACGAAAGAACGAACGAACGAACTCACGAACGAACGAACGAACGAACGAATTCACGAACGAACGAACGAACGAACTCACGAACTCACGAACGAAATCACGAACTCACGATCGAACTCACGAACTCACGAACTCACGAACTCACGAACGAACTCACGAACTCACGACCGAACTGACGAACTCACGAACGAACTCACGAACGAACACACGAACTCACGAACGAACTCACGAACTCACGAACGAACGAACTAACGAACTCACGAACGAACGAAGGACCGAACTCACGAACTCACGAACGAACTCACGAACGAACGAACGAACGAACTCACGAACGAACGAACGAACGAACTCACGAACGAACGAACGAACGAACTCACGAACGAACTCACGAAGTCACGCACGAACTCACGAACGAACTCACGAACGAACTCACGAACTCACGCACGAACTCACGAACGAACTCACGAACTCACGAACTCACGAACGAACTCACGAACTCACGAACGAACTCACGAACTCACGAACGAACTCACGAACGAACTCACGAACTCACGAACGTACTCACGAACGAACGAACGAACTCACGAACGAACTCACGAACGAACGAACGAACGAACTCACGAACTCACGAACGAACTCACGAATTCACGAACGAACTCACGAACTCACGAACGAACTCACGAACTCACGAACGAACTCACGAACTCACGAACTCACGAACGAACTCACGAACGAACTCACGAACTCACGAACGAACTGACGAACTCACGAACGAACTCGCGAACGAACACACGAACTCACGAACGAACTCACGAACGAACGAACTAACGAACTCACGAACGAACGAAGGACCGAACTCACGGACTCACGAACGAACTCACGAACGAACGAACGAACGAACTCACGAACGAACGAACGAACGAACTCACGAACGAACTCACGAACGAACGAAAGAACGAACTCACGAACGAACTCACGAACTCACGAACGAACGAACGAACTCAAGAACGAACTCACGAACGAACTCACGAACGAACTCACGAAGTCACGCACGAACTCACGAACGAACTCACGAACGAACTCACGAACTCACGCACGAACTCACGAACGAACTCACGAACTCACGAACTCACGAACGAACTCACGAACTCACGAACGAACTCACGAACGAACTCACGAACTCACGAACGTACTCACGAACGAACGAACTCACGAACTCACGAACTCACGAACGAACGAACGAACTCACGAACGAACTCACGAACGAACTCACGAACTCACGAACGAACGAACGAACTCACGAACGAACTCACGAACGAACTCACGAACGAACTCACGAAGTCACAAACGAACTCACGAACTCACGAACGAACTCACGAACTCACGAACGAACTCACGAACGAACTCACGAACTCACCAACGAACTAACGAACTCACCAACGAACTCACCAACGAACTCACGAACGAACTCACGAACTCACGAACTCACGAACGAAGTCACGAACTCACGAACTCACGAACTCACGAACGAACTCACGAACTCACGAACGAACTCACGAACGAACTCACGAACGAACTCACGAACGAACTCACGGACGAACTCACGAACGAACTCACGAACTCACGAACTCACGAACGAACTCACGAACGAACTCACGAACGAACTCACCAACTCACGAACGAACTCACGAACGAACTCACGAACGAACTCACGAACTCACGAACGAAGTCACGAACTCACGAACTCACGAACGAAGTCACGAAGTCACGCACGAACTCACGAACGAACTCACGAACGAACTCACGAACTCACGCACGAACTCACGAACGAACTCACGAACTCACAAACGAACTCACGAACGAACTCACGAACTCACGAACGTACTCACGAAATCACGAACGAACTCACGAACGAACTCACGAACTCACGCACGAACTCACGAACGAACTCACGAACTCACGAACGAACTCACGAACGAACTCACGAACTCACGAACGTACTCACGAACTCACGAACGAACGAACGAACGAACGAACGAACGAACTCACGAACGAACGAACGAACGAATTCACGAACGAACGAACGAACGAACTCACGAACTCACGAACGAAATCACGAACTCACGATCGAACTCACGAACTCACGAACTCACGAACTCACGAACGAACTCACGAACTCACGACCGAACTGACGAACTCACGAACGAACTCACGAACGAACACACGAACTCACGAACGAACTCACGAACTCACGAACGAACGAACTAACGAACTCACGAACGAACGAAGGACCGAACTCACGAACTCACGAACGAACTCACGAACGAACGAACGAACGAACTCACGAACGAACGAACGAACGAACTCACGAACGAACGAACGAACGAACTCACGAACGAACTCACGAAGTCACGCACGAACTCACGAACGAACTCACGAACGAACTCACGAACTCACGCACGAACTCACGAACGAACTCACGAACTCACGAACTCACGAACGAACTCACGAACTCGCGAACGAACTCACGAACGAACTCACGAACTCACGAACGTACTCACGAACGAACGAACGAACTCACGAACGAACTCACGAACGAACTCACGAACTCACGCACGAACTCACGAACGAACTCACGAACTCACAAACGAACTCACGAACGAACTCACGAACTCACGAACGTACTCACGAAATCACGAACGAACTCACGAACGAACTCACGAACTCACGCACGAACTCACGAACGAACTCACGAACTCACGAACGAACTCACGAACGAACTCACGAACTCACGAACGTACTCACGAACTCACGAACGAACGAACGAACGAACGAACGAACGAACGAACGAACGAACGAACGAACGAAAGAACGAACGAACGAACTCACGAACTCACGAACGAACGAACGAACGAATTCACGAACGAACGAACGAACGAACTCACGAACTCACGAACGAAATCACGAACTCACGATCGAACTCACGAACTCACGAACTCACGAACTCACGAACGAACTCACGAACTCACGACCGAACTGACGAACTCACGAACGAACTCACGAACGAACACACGAACTCACGAACGAACTCACGAACTCACGAACGAACGAACTAACGAACTCACGAACGAACGAAGGACCGAACTCACGAACTCACGAACGAACTCACGAACGAACGAACGAACGAACTCACGAACGAACGAACGAACGAACTCACGAACGAACGAACGAACGAACTCACGAACGAACTCACGAACTCACGCACGAACTCACGAACGAACTCACGAACGAACTCACGAACTCACGCACGAACTCACGAACGAACTCACGAACTCACGAACTCACGAACGAACTCACGAACTCACGAACGAACTCACGAACGAACTCACGAACTCACGAACGAACTCACGAACGAACGAACGAACTCACGAACGAACTCACGAACGAACGAACGAACGAACTCACGAACTCACGAACGAACTCACGAATTCACGAACGAACTCACGAACTCACGAACGAACTCACGAACTCACGAACGAACTCACGAACTCACGAACTCACGAACTCACGAACGAACTCACGAACGAACTCACGAACTCACGAACGAACTGACGAACTCACGAACGAACTCGCGAACGAACACACGAACTCACGAACGAACTCACGAACGAACGAACTAACGAACTCACGAACGAACGAAGGACCGAACTCACGGACTCACGAACGAACTCACGAACGAACGAACGAACGAACTCACGAACGAACGAACGAACGAACTCACGAACGAACTCACGAACGAACGAACGAACGAACTCACGAACGAACTCACGAACTCACGAACGAACGAACGAACTCACGAACGAACTCACGAACGAACTCACGAACGAACTCACGAAGTCACGCACGAACTCACGAACGAACTCACGAACGAACTCACGAACTCACGCACGAACTCACGAACGAACTCACGAACTCACGAACGAACTCACGAACTCACGAACTCACGAACGAACTCACGAACTCACGAACGAACTCACGAACGAACTCACGAACTCACGAACGTACTCACGAACGAACGAACGAACTCACGAACGAACTCACGAACGAACGAACGAACGAACTCACGAACTCACGAACGAACGAACGAACTCACGAACGAACTCACGAACGAACTCACGAACTCACGAACGAACGAACGAACTCACGAACGAACTCACGAACGAACTCACGAACGAACTCACGAAGTCACAAACGAACTCACGAACTCACGAACGAACTCACGAACTCACGAACGAACTCACGAACGAACTCACGAACTCACCAACGAACTAACGAACTCACCAACGAACTCACGAACGAACTCACGAACTCACGAACGAACTCACGAACGAACTCACGAACGAACTCACGAACGAACTCACGGACGAACTCACGAACTCACGAACGAACTCACGAACTCACGAACTCACGAACGAACTCACGAACGAACTCACGAACGAACTCACCAACTCACGAACGAACTCACGAACGAACTCACGAACGAACTCACGAACTCACGAACGAAGTCACGAACTCACGAACTCACGAACGAAGTCACGAAGTCACGCACGAACTCACGAACGAACTCACGAACGAACTCACGAACTCACGCACGAACTCACGAACGAACTCACGAACTCACAAACGAACTCACGAACGAACTCACGAACTCACGAACGTACTCACGAAATCACGAACGAACTCACGAACGAACTCACGAACTCACGCACGAACTCACGAACGAACTCACGAACGAACTCACGAACTCACGAACTCACGAACGAACTCACGAACTCACGAACGAACTCACGAACGAACTCACGAACTCACGAACGTACTCACGAACGAACGAACGAACTCACGAACGAACTCACGAACTCACGAACGAACTCACGAACTCACGAACGAACGAACGAACTCACGAACGAACTCACGAACGAACTCACGAACGAACTCACGAACTCACGAACGAACTCACGAACTCACGAACGAACTCACGAACTCACGAACGAACTCACGAACGAACTCACGAACTCACCAACGAACTAACGAACTCACCAACGAACTCACGAACGAACTCACGAACGAACTCACGAACTCACGAACTCACGAACGAAGTCACGAACTCACGAACTCACGAACTCACGAACGAACTCACGAACTCACGAACGAACTCACGAACGAACTCACGAACGAACTCACGGACGAACTCACGAACTCACGAACGAACTCACGAACTCACGAACTCACGAACGAACTCACGAACGAACTCACGAACGAACTCACCAACTCACGAACGAACTCACGAACGAACTCACGAACGAACTCACGAACTCACGAACGAAGTCACGAACTCACGAACTCACGAACGAAGTCACGAAGTCACGCACGAACTCACGAACGAACTCACGAACGAACTCACGAACTCACGCACGAACTCACGAACGAACTCACGAACTCACAAACGAACTCACGAACTCACGAACGTACTCACGAACGAACGAACGAACTCACGAACGAACTCACGAACTCACGAACGAACTCACGAACTCACGAACGAACGAACGAACTCACGAACGAACTCACGAACGAACTCACGAACGAACTCACGAAGTCACAAACGAACTCACGAACTCACGAACGAACTCACGAACTCACGAACGAACTCACGAACGAACTCACGAACTCACCAACGAACTAACGAACTCACCAACGAACTCACGAACGAACTCACGAACGAACTCACGAACTCACGAACTCACGAACGAAGTCACGAACTCACGAACTCACGAACTCACGAACGAACTCACGAACTCACGAACGAACTCACGAACGAACTCACGAACGAACTCACGGACGAACTCACGAACTCACGAACGAACTCACGAACTCACGAACTCACGAACGATCTCACGAACGAACTCACGAACGAACTCACCAACTCACGAACGAACTCACGAACGAACTCACGAACGAACTCACGAACTCACGAACGAAGTCACGAACTCACGAACTCACGAACGAAGTCACGAAGTCACGCACGAACTCACGAACGAACTCACGAACGAACTCACGAACTCACGCACGAACTCACGAACGAACTCACGAACTCACAAACGAACTCACGAACGAACTCACGAACTCACGAACGAACGAACTCACGAACGAACGAACTCACGAACTCACGAACTCACGAAATCACTAACGAACTCACGAACGAACGAAGTCATGAACGAACGAACGAACTCACGAACGAACGAACTCACGAACTCACGAACGAACGAACGAACTCACGAACGAACTCACGAACGAACTCACGAACTCACGAACGAACTCACGAACGAACTCACGAACTCACGAACGAACTCACCAACTCACGAACGAACTCACGAACTCACGAACGAACTCACGAACGAACTCACGAACGAACTCACGGACGAACTCACGAACTCACGAACGAACTCACGAACTCACGAACGAACTCACGAACGAACTCACGAACTCACGAACGAAGTCACGAAGTCACGCACGAACTCACGAACGAACTCACGAACGAACTCACGAACTCACGCACGAACTCACGAACGAACTCACGAACTCACGAACGAACTCACGAACTCACGAACGAACTCACGAACGAACTCACGAACTCACGAACGTACTCACGAACTCACGAACGAACTCACGGACGAACGAACGAACGAACGAACGAACGAACGAACGAACGAACGAACGAACGAACGAAAGAACGAACGAACGAACTCACGAACGAACGAACGAACGAATTCACGAACGAACGAACGAACGAACTCACGAACTCACGAACGAAATCACGAACTCACGATCGAACTCACGAACTGACGAACTCACGAACTCACGAACGAACTCACGAACTCACGACCGAACTGACGAACTCACGAACGAACTCACGAACGAACACACGAACTCACGAACGAACTCACGAACGAACTCACGAACTCACGAACGAACGAACTAACGAACTCACGAACGAACGAAGGACCGAACTCACGAACTCACGAACGAACTCACGGACGAACGAACGAACGAACTCACGAACGAACGAACGAACGAACTCACGAACGAACGAACGAACGAACTCACGAACGAACTCACGAAGTCACGCACGAACTCACGAACGAACTCACGAACGAACTCACGAACTCACGCACGAACTCACGAACGAACTCACGAACTCACGAACTCACGAACGAACTCACGAACTCACGAACGAACTCACGAACGAACTCACGAACTCACGAACGTACTCACGAACGAACGAACGAACTCACGAACGAACTCACGAACGAACGAACGAACGAACTCACGAACGAACGAACGAACGAACTCACGAACGAACTCACGAACGAACGAACGAACGAACTCACGAACGAACTCACGAACTCACGAACGAACGAACGAACTCACGAACGAACTCACGAACGAACTCACGAACGAACTCACGAAGTCACGCACGAACTCACGAACGAACTCACGAACGAACTCACGAACTCACGCACGAACTCACGAACGAACTCACGAACTCACGAACGAACTCACGAACTCACGAACTCACGAACGAACTCACGAACTCACGAACGAACTCACGAACGAACTCACGAACTCACGAACGTACTCACGAACGAACGAACGAACGAACTCACGAACTCACGAACGAACGAACGAACGAACTCACGAACTCACGAACGAACTCACGAACTCACGAACGAACTCACGAACGGACTCACGAACTCACGAACGAACGAACGAACTCACGAACGAACTCACGAACGAACTCACGAACGAACTCACGAAGTCACAAACGAACTCACGAACTCACGAACGAACTCACGAACTCACGAACGAACTCACGAACGAACTCACGAACTCACCAACGAACTAACGAACTCACCAACGAACTCACGAACGAACTCACGAACGAACTCACGAACTCACGAACTCACGAACTCACGAACGAACTCACGAACTCACGAACGAACTCACGAACGAACTCACGAACGAACTCACGGACGAACTCACGAACTCACGAACGAACTCACGAACTCACGAACTCACGAACGAACTCACGAACGAACTCACGAACGAACTCACCAACTCACGAACGAACTCACGAACGAACTCACGAACGAACTCACGAACTCACGAACGAAGTCACGAACTCACGAACTCACGAACGAAGTCACGAAGTCACGCACGAACTCACGAACGAACTCACGAACGAACTCACGAACTCACGCACGAACTCACGAACGAACTCACGAACTCACAAACGAACTCACGAACTCACGAACGAACGAACGAACTCACGAACGAACTCACGAACGAACTCACGAACGAACTCACGAACTCACGCACGAACTCACGAACGAACTCACGAACTCACGAACTCACGAACGAACTCACGAACTCACGAACGAACTCACGAACGAACTCACGAACTCACGAACGTACTCACGAACGAACGAACGAACTCACGAACGAACTCACGAACGAACGAACGAACGAACTCACGAACTCACGAACGAACTCACGAACTCACGAACGAACTCACGAACGAACTCACGAACTCACGAACGAACGAACGAACTCACGAACAAACTCACGAACGAACTCACGAACGAACTCACGAAGTCACAAACGAACTCACGAACTCACGAACGAACTCACGAACTCACGAACGAACTCACGAACGAACTCACGAACTCACCAACGAACTAACGAACTCACCAACGAACTCACGAACGAACTCACGAACGAACTCACGAACTCACGAACTCACGAACGAAGTCACGAACTCACGAACTCACGAACTCACGAACGAACTCACGAACTCACGAACGAACTCACGAACGAACTCACGAACGAACTCACGGACGAACTCACGAACTCACCAGCGAACTCACGAACTCACGAACTCACGAACGAACTCACGAACGAACTCACGAACGAACTCACCAACTCACGAACGAACTCACGAACTCACGCACGAACTCACGAACGAACTCACGAACTCACGAACGAACTCACGAACGAACTCACGAACTCACGAACGTACTCACGAACTCACGAACGAACGAACGAACGAACGAACGAACGAAAGAACGAACGAACGAACGAACGAACTCACGAACGAACGAACGAACGAATTCACGAAGGAACGAACGAACGAACTCACGAACTCACGAACGAAATCACGAACGAACGAACGAACGAACGCACTCACGAATGAACTCACGAACGAACGAACGAACGAACTCACGAACTCACGAACTCACGAACGAACTCACGAACGAACTCACGAACTCACGAACGAACGAACGAACGAACTCACGAACTCACGAACGAACTCACGAACTCACGAACAAACTCACGAACGAACTCACGAACTCACGAACGAACTCACGAACGAACTGACGAACTCACGAACGAACTCACGAACTCACGAACGAACTCACGAACTCACGAACGAACTCACGAACTCACGAACGAACTCACGAACGAACTCACGAACGAACTCACGAACGAACTCACGAACTCAAGAACGAACTCACGAACTCACAAACGAACTCACGAACTCACGACCGAACTCACGATCTCACGAACGAACTCACGAACTCGCGAACTCACGAACGAACTCACGAACGAACTCACGAACTCACGAACTCACGAACTCACGAACGAACGAACGAACGAACGAACGAACTCACGAACGAACGAACAAACGAACTCACGAACGAACGAAAGAACTAACGAACGAACGAACTCACGAACGAACTCACGAACTCGCGAACGAACTCACGAACGAACGAACGAACGAACTCACGAACGAACTCACGAACTCACGAACGAACGAACGAACGAACTCACGAACTCACGAACGAACTCACGAAAGAAACTCACGAACTCACGAAATCACGAACGAACTCGCGATCTCACGAACGAACTGCCGAACGAACAAACGAACTCACGAACGAACGAACGAACTAACGAACGAACGAACTCACGAACGAACTCACGAACGAACGAACGAACTCACGAACGAACTCACGAACTCACGAACGAACGAACGAACGAACGAACTCACGAACGAACGAACGAAAGAACTCACGAACGAACACACGAACGAACTCACGAACTCACGAACGAACGAACTCACGAACGAACGAACTCACGAACGAACGAACTCACGAACGAACGAAGTCATGAAAGAACGAACGAACTCACGAACGAACGAACGAACGAACTCACGAACGAACGAACGAACTCACGAACGAACGAACGAACTCACGAACGAACGAACGAACT
This sequence comes from Bombus pratorum, assembly GCA_930367275.1. Taxonomy (NCBI): domain Eukaryota; kingdom Metazoa; phylum Arthropoda; class Insecta; order Hymenoptera; family Apidae; genus Bombus; species Bombus pratorum. Next base: position 51,275 of record OV883995.1, on the reverse strand, counting down.
CACGAACGAACGAACGAACTCACGAACGATCGAATGAACGAGCTCACGAACAAACGAACGGACGAACTCACGAACGAACTCACGAACTCACGCACGAACTCACGAACGAACTCACGAACTCACGAACGAACACACGAACGAACTCACGAACTCACGAACGTACTCACGAACTCACGAACGAACTCACGAACGAACGAACGAACGAATTCACGAAGGAACGAACGAACGAACTCACGAACTCACGAACGAAATCACGAACGAACGAACGAACGAACGCACTCACGAATGAACTCACGAACGAACGAACTCACGAACTCACGAACTCACGAACTCACGAACGAACTCACGAACGAACTCACGAACTCACGAACGAACGAACGAACGAACTCACGAACTCACGAACGAACTCACGAACTCACGAACAAACTCACGAACGAACTCACGAACTCACGAACGAACTCACGAACGAACTCACGAACTCACGAACTCACGAACTCACGAACGAACTCACGAACGAACTCACGAACTCACGAACGAACTCACGAACTCACGAACGAACTCACGAACTCACGAACGAACTGACGAACTCACGAACGAACTCACGAACTCACGAACGAACTCACGAACTCACGAACGAACTCACGAACGAACTCACGAACGAACTCACGAACGAACTCACGAACGAACTCACGAACGAACTCACGAACGAACTCACGAACTCAAGAACGAACTCACGAACTCACAAACGAACTCACGAACTCACGACCGAACTCACGAACTCACGAACGAACTCACGAACTCGCGAACTCACGAACGAACTCACGAACGAACTCACGAACTCACGAACTCACGCACGAACGAACGAACGAACGAACTCACGAACTCACGAACGAACTCACGAACGAACTCACGAACTCACGAACGAACTCACGAACTCACGAACGAACTGACGAACTCACGAACGAACTCACGAACTCACGAACGAACTCACGAACTCACGAACGAACTCACGAACGAACTCACGAACGAACTCACGAACGAACTCACGAACTCAAGAACGAACTCACGAACTCACAAACGAACTCACGAACTCACGACCGAACTCACGAACTCACGAACGAACTCACGAACTCGCGAACTCACGAACGAACTCACGAACGAACTCACGAACTCACGAACTCACGAACTCACGAACGAACGAACGAACGAACGAACGAACTCACGAACGAACGAACAAACGAACTCACGAACGAACGAAAGAACTAACGAACGAACGAACTCACGAACGAACTCACGAACTCGCGAACGAACTCACGAACGAACGAACGAACGAACTCACGAACGAACTCACGAACTCACGAACGAACGAACGAACGAACTCACGAACTCACGAACGAACTCACGAAAGAAACTCACGAACTCACGAAATCACGAACGAACTCGCGATCTCACGAACGAACTGACGAACGAACGAACTAACGAACTCACGAACTCACGAACGAACTCACGAACGAACGAACGAACTCACGAACTCACGAACGAACGAACGAACTAACGAACGAACGAACTCACGAACGAACTCACGAACTCACGAACGAACTCACGAACGAACGAACGAACGAACTCACGAACTCACGAACGAACTCACGAACGAACGAACGAACGAACGAACTCACGAACGAACGAACGAAAGAACTCACGAACGAACACACGAACGAACTCACGAACTCACGAACGAACGAACTCACGAACGAACGAACGAACGAACGAACGAAGTCATGAAAGAACGAACGAACTCACGAACAAACGAACGGACGAACTCACGAACGAACTCACGAACTCACGAACGAACTCACGAACGAACTCACGAACGAACTCACGAACTCACGAACGAACGAACGAACTCACGACCGAACTCACGAACTCACGAAAGAAACTCACGAACTCACGAACTCACGAACGAACTCGCGATCTCACGAACGAACTCACGAACGAACAACCGAACTCACGAACGAACGAACGAACTAACGAACGAACGAACTTACGAACGAACTCACGAACTCACGAACGAACTCACGAACGAACGAACGAACTCACGACCGAACTCACGAACTCACGAAAGAAACTCACGAACTCACGAACTCACGAACGAACTCGCGATCTCACGAACGAACTCACGAACGAACAAACGAACTCACGAACGAACGAACGAAATAACGAACGAACGAACTTACGAACGAACTCACGAACTCACGAACGAACTCACGAACGAACGAACGAACGAACGAACGAACTCACGAACGAACTCACGAACTCACGAACGAACGAACGAACGAACTCACTAACGAACTCACGAACTCACTAACGAACGAACGAACTCACGACCGAACTCACGAACTCACGAAAGAAACTCACGAACTCACGAAAGAAACTCACGAACTCACGAACTCACGAACGAACTCGCGATCTCACGAACGAACTCACGAACGAACAAACGAACTCACGAACGAACGAACGAACTAACGAACGAACGAACTTACGAACGAACTCACGAACTCACGAACGAACTCACGAACGAACGAACGAACGAACGAACGAACTCACGAACGAACGAACGAACGAACGAACTCACGAACGAACGAACGAAAGAACTCACGAACGAACACACGAACGAACTCACGAACTCACGAACGAACGAACGAACGAACTCACGAACGAACGAACTCACGAACGAACGAAGTCATGAACGAACGAACGAACTCACGAACGAACGAACGAACGAACTCACGAACGAACGAACGAACTCACGAACGAACGAACGAACTCACGAACGAACGAACGAACTCACGAACGAACGAACGAACTCACGAACGATCGAATGAAAGAGCTCACGTACAAACGAACGGACGAACTCACGAACGAACTCACGAACTCACGAACGAACTCACGAACGAACTCACGAACTCACGAACGAACTCACGAACGAAGTCACGAACTCACGAACGAACGAACGAACGAACGAACTCACGAACGAACGAACGAACGAACGAACGAACTCACGAACGAACGAACTCACGAACGAACGAACGAACGAACTCACGAACTCACGAACTAACTCACGAACCCACGAACGAACTCACGAACTCACGAACGAATTCACGAACTCACGAACGAACTCACGAACTCACGAACTCACGAACTCACGAACGAACTCACGAACGAACTGACGAACTCACGAACGAACTCACGAACGAACACACGATCTCACGAACGAAGTCACGAACTCACGAACTCACGAACTCACGAACGAAGTCACGAACTCACGAACTCACGAACGAAGTCACGAACTCACGCACGAACTCACGAACGAACTCGCGAACTCACGAACGAACTCACGAACTCACGAACGAACTCACGAACTCACGAACAAACTCACGAACGAACTCACGAACTCACGAACGAACTCACGAACGAACTCACGAACTCACGAACTCACGAACTCACGAACGAACTCACGAACGAACTCACGAACTCACGAACGAACTCACGAACTCACGAACGAACTGACGAACTCACGAACGAACTCACGATCTCACGAACGAACTCACGAACACACTCACGAACGAACTCACGAACGAACTCACGAACTCAAGAACGAACTCACGAACTCACAAACGAACTCACGAACTCACGACCGAACTCACGATCTCACGAACGAACTCACGAACTCGCGAACTCACGAACGAACTCACGAACGAACTCACGAACTCACGAACTCACGAACGAACGAACGAACTCACGAACGAACGAACGAACGAACGAACGAACTCACGAACGAACGAACTCACGAACGAACGAACGAACGAACTCACGAACTCACGAACTAACTCACGAACCCACGAACGAACTCACGAACTCACGAACGAACTCACGAACTCACGAACGAACTCACGAACTCACGAACTCACGAACTCACGAACGAACTCACGAACGAACTGACGAACTCACGAACGAACTCACGAACGAACACACGATCTCACGAACGAAGTCACGAACTCACGAACTCACGAACTCACGAACGAAGTCACGAACTCACGAACTCACGAACGAAGTCACGAACTCACGCACGAACTCACGAACGAACTCGCGAACTCACGAACGAACTCACGAACTCACGAACGAACTCACGAACTCACGAACAAACTCACGAACGAACTCACGAACTCACGAACGAACTCACGAACGAACTCACGAACTCACGAACTCACGAACTCACGAACGAACTCACGAACAAACTCACGAACTCACGAACGAACTCACGAACTCACGAACGAACTGACGAACTCACGAACGAACTCACGATCTCACGAACGAACTCACGAACACACTCACGAACGAACTCACGAACGAACTCACGAACTCAAGAACGAACTCACGAACTCACAAACGAACTCACGAACTCACGACCGAACTCACGATCTCACGAACGAACTCACGAACTCGCGAACTCACGAACGAACTCACGAACGAACTCACGAACTCACGAACTCACGAACGAACGAACGGACGAACGAACGAACGAACGAACTCACGAACGAACGAACAAACGAACTCACGAACGAACGAAAGAACTAACGAACGAACGAACTCACGAACGAACTCACGAACTCGCGAACGAACTCACGAACGAACGAACGAACGAACTCACGAACGAACTCACGAACTCACGAACGAACGAACGAACGAACTCACGAACTCACGAACGAACTCACGAAAGAAACTCACGAACTCACGAAATCAAGAACGAACTCGCGATCTCACGAACGAACTGACGAACGAACAAACGAACTCACGAACGAACGAACGAACTAACGAACGAACGAACTCACGAACGAACTCACGAACTCACGAACGAACTCACGAACGAACGAACGAACGAACTCACGAACGAACTCACGAACTCACGAACGAACGAACGAACGAACGAACTCACGAACGAACGAACGAAAGAACTCACGAACGAACACACGAACGAACTCACGAACTCACGAACGAACGAACTCACGAACGAACGAACTCACGAACGAACGAAGTCATGAACGAACGAACGAACTCACGAACGAACGAACGAACGAACTCACGAACGAACGAACGAACTCACGAACGAACGAACGAACTCACGAACGAACGAACGAACTCACGAACGATCGAATGAACGAGCTCACGAACAAACGAACGGACGAACTCACGAACGAACTCACGAACTCACGCACGAACTCACGAACGAACTCACGAACTCACGAACGAACACACGAACGAACTCACGAACTCACGAACGTACTCACGAACTCACGAACGAACTCACGAACGAACGAACGAACGAACGAACGAAAGAACGAACGAACGAACGAACGAACTCACGAACGAACGAACGAACGAATTCACGAAGGAACGAATGAACGAACTCACGAACTCACGAACGAAATCACGAACGAACCAACGAACGAACGCACTCACGAATGAACTCACGAACGAACGAACGAACGAACTCACGAACTCACGAACTCACGAACGAACTCACGAACGAACTCACGAACTCACGAACGAACGAACGAACGAACTCACGAACTCACGAACGAACTCACGAACTCACGAACAAACTCACGAACGAACTCACGAACTCACGAACGAACTCACGAACGAACTCACGAACTCACGAACTCACGAACTCACGAACGAACTCACGAACGAACTCACGAACTCACGAACGAACTCACGAACTCACGAACGAACTGACGAACTCACGAACGAACTCACGAACTCACGAACGAACTCACGAACTCACGAACGAACTCACGAACGAACTCACGAACGAACTCACGAACGAACTCACGAACTCAAGAACGAACTCACGAACTCACAAACGAACTCACGAACTCACGATAGAACTCACGAACTCACGAACGAACTCACGAACTCGCGAACTCACGAACGAACTCACGAACGAACTCACGAACTCACGAACTCACGAACTCACGAACGAACTCGCGAACTCACGAACGAACTCACGAACGAACGAACAAACGAACTCACGAACGAACGAAAGAACTAACGAACGAACGAACTCACGAACGAACTCACGAACTCGCGAACGAACTCACGAACGAACGAACGAACGAACTCACGAACGAACTCACGAACTCACGAACGAACGAACGAACGAACTCACGAACTCACGAACGAACTCACGAAAGAAACTCACGAACTCACGAAATCACGAACGAACTCGCGATCTCACGAACGAACTGACGAACGAACAAACGAACTCACGAACGAACGAACGAACTAACGAACGAACGAACTCACGAACGAACTCACGAACTCACGAACGAACTCACGAACGAACGAACGAACGAACTCACGAACTCACGAACGAACTCACAAACGAACGAACGAACGAACGAACTCACGAACGAACGAACGAAAGAACTCACGAACGAACACACGATCGAACTCACGAACTCACGAACGAACGAACTCACGAACGAACGAACTCACGAACGAACGAAGTCATGAAAGAACGAACGAACTCACGAACGAACGAACGAACGAACTCACGAACGAACGAACGAACTCACGAACGAACGAACGAACTCACGAACGAACGAACGAACTCACGAACGATCGAATGAACGAGCTCACGAACAAACGAACGGACGAACTCACGAACGAACTCACGAACTCACGAACGAACTCACGAACGAACTCACGAACGAACTCACGAACTCACGAACGAACGAACGAACTCACGACCGAACTCACGACCTCACGAAAGAAACTCACGAACTCACGAACTCACGAACGAACTCGCGATCTCACGAACGAACTCACGAACGAACAACCGAACTCACGAACGAACGAACGAACTAACGAACGAACGAACTTACGAACGAACTCACGAACTCACGAACGAACTCACGAACGAACGAACGAACGAACGAACGAACTCACGAACTCACGAACGAAGTCACGAACTCACGCACGAACTCACGAACGAACTCGCGAACTCACGAACGAACTCACGAACGAACGAACGAACTCACGAACTCACGAACGAACTCGCGAACTCACAAACGAACTCACGAACTCACGAACGAACTCACGAACTCACGAACGAACGAACGAACTCACGACCGAACTCACGAACTCACGAAAGAAACTCACGAACTCACGAACTCACGAACGAACTCGCGATCTCACGAACGAACTCACGAACGAACAAACGAACTCACGAACGAACGAACGAACTAACGAACGAACGAACTTACGAACGAACTCACGAACTCACGAACGAACTCACGAACGAACGAACGAACGAACGAACGAACTCACGAACGAACTCACGAACGAACGAACGAGTGAACGAACGAACGAACTCACGAACGAACGAACGAAAGAACTCACGAACGAACACACGAACGAACTCACGAACTCACGAACGAACGAACGAACGAACTCACGAACGAACGAACTCACGAACGAACGAAGTCATGAACGAACGAACGAACTCACGAACGAACGAACGAACGAACTCACGAACGAACGAACGAACTCACGAACGATCGAATGAAAGAGCTCACGTACAAACGAACGGACGAACTCACGAACGAACTCACGAACTCACGAACGAACTCACGAACGAACTCACGAACTCACGAACGAACTCACGAACGAAGTCACGAACTCACGAACGAACGAACGAACGAACGAACTCACGAACGAACTCACGAACGAACGAACGAACTCACGAACGAACGAACTCACGAACGAACGAACGAACGAACTCACGAACTCACGAACTAACTCACGAACACACGAACGAACTCACGAACTCACGAACGAATTCACGAACTCACGAACGAACTCACGAACTCACGAACTCACGAACTCACGAACTCACGAACTCACGAACGAAATCACGAACGAACTGACGAACTCACGAACGAACTCACGAACGAACACACGATCTCACGAACGAAGTCACGAACTCACGAACTCACGAACTCACGAACGAAGTCACGAACTCACGAACTCACGAACGAAGTCACGAACTCACGCACGAACTCACGAACGAACTCACGAACTCACGAACGAACTCACGAACTCACGAACGAACTCACGAACTCACGAACAAACTCACGAACGAACTCACGAACTCACGAACGAACTCACGAACGAACTCACGAACTCACGAACTCACGAACTCACGAACGAACTCACGAACGAACTCACGAACTCACGAACGAACTCACGAACTCACGAACGAACTGACGAACTCACGAACGAACTCACGATCTCACGAACGAACTCACGAACACACTCACGAACGAACTCACGAACGAACTCACGAACTCAAGAACGAACTCACGAACTCACAAACGAACTCACGAACTCACGACCGAACTCACGATCTCACGAACGAACTCACGAACTCGCGAACTCACGAACGAACTCACGAACGAACTCACGAACTCACGAACTCACGAACGAACGAACGGACGAACGAACGAACGAACGAACTCACGAACGAACGAACAAACGAACTCACGAACGAACGAAAGAACTAACGAACGAACGAACTCACGAACGAACTCACGAACTCGCGAACGAACTCACGAACGAACGAACGAACGAACTCACGAACGAACTCACGAACTCACGAACGAACGAACGAACGAACTCACGAACTCACGAACGAACTCACGAAAGAAACTCACGAACTCACGAAATCACGAACGAACTCGCGATCTCACGAACGAACTGACGAACGAACAAACGAACTCACGAACGAACGAACGAACTAACGAACGAACGAACTCACGAACGAACTCACGAACTCACGAACGAACTCACGAACGAACGAACGAACGAACTCACGAACGAACTCACGAACTCACGAACGAACGAACGAACGAACGAACTCACGAACGAACGAACGAAAGAACTCACGAACGAACACACGAACGAACTCACGAACTCACGAACGAACGAACTCACGAACGAACGAACTCACGAACGAACGAAGTCATGAACGAACGAACGAACTCACGAACGAACGAACGAACGAACTCACGAACGAACGAACGAACTCACGAACGAACGAACGAACTCACGAACGAACGAACGAACTCACGAACGATCGAATGAACGAGCTCACGAACAAACGAACGGACGAACTCACGAACGAACTCACGAACTCACGCACGAACTCACGAACGAACTCACGAACTCACGAACGAACACACGAACGAACTCACGAACTCACGAACGTACTCACGAACTCACGAACGAACGAACGAAAGAACGAACGAACGAACGAACGAACTCACGAACGAACGAACGAACGAATTCACGAAGGAACGAACGAACGAACTCACGAACTCACGAACGAAATCACGAACGAACCAACGAACGAACGCACTCACGAATGAACTCACGAACGAACGAACGAACGAACTCACGAACTCACGAACTCACGAACGAACTCACGAACGAACTCACGAACTCACGAACGAACGAACGAACGAACTCACGAACTCACGAACGAACTCACGAACTCACGAACGAACTCACGAACTCACGAACGAACTGACGAACTCACGATCGAACTCACGAACGAACACACGAACTCACGAACGAACTCACAAACGAACTCACGAACGAACGAACGAACGAACTCACGAACGAACGAACTCACGAACGAACGCAGGACCGAACTCACGAACTCACGAACGAACTCACGAACGAACGAACGAACGAACGAACGAACGAACTCACGAACGAACGAACGAACGAACGAACTCACGAACGAACGAACTCACGAACTCACGAACTCACGAACGAAGTCACGAACTCACGCACGATCTCACGAACGAACTCGCGAACTCACGAACGAACTCACGAACGAACGAACGAACGAACGAACTCACGAACGAACTCACGAACTCACGAACTCACGAACGAACTGACGAACTCACGAACGAACTCACGAACGAACTCACGAACGAACTCGCGAACTCACGAACGAACTCACGAACTCACGAACGAAGTCACGAACTCACGAACTCACGAACGAAGTCACGAACTCACGAACGAACTCACGAACTCATGAACGAACTCACGAACTCACGAACGAACTCACGAACTCACGAACGAACTCACGAACGAACTCACGAACTCACGAACGTACTCACGAACGAACGAACGAACGAACGAACTCACGAACGAACGAAGGACCGAACTCACGAACTCACGAACGAACTCACGAACGAACGAACGAACGAACGAACGAACGAACGAACGAACGAACGAACGAACGAACGAACTCACGAACGAACGAACGAACGAACGAACGAACGAAAGAACGAACGAACGAACTAACGAACTCACGAACGAACGAACGAACGAATTCACGAACGAACGAACTAACGAACGAACGAACGAACTCACGAACTCACGAACGAAATCACGAACGAACGAACGAACGAACGAACTCACGAACGAACGAACGAACGAACGAACGAACGAACGAACGAACGAACGAACGAACGAACGAACTCACGAACTCACGAACTCACGAACTCACGAACGAACTCGCGAACTCACGAACGAACTCACGAACTCACGAACGAACTCACGAACTCACGAACGAACTCACGAACTCACGAACGAACTGACGAACTCACGATCGAACTCACGAACGAACACACGAACTCACGAACGAACTCACAAACGAACTCACGAACGAACGAACGAACGAACTCACGAACGAACGAACTCACGAACGAACGCAGGACCGAACTCACGAACTCACGAACGAACTCACGAACGAACGAACGAACGAACGAACGAACGAACTCACGAACGAACGAACGAATGAACGAACTCACGAACGAACGAACTCACGAACTCACGAACTCACGAACGAAGTCACGAACTCACGCACGATCTCACGAACGAACTCGCGAACTCACGAACGAACTCACGAACGAACGAACGAACGAACGAACTCACGAACGAACTCACGAACTCACGAACTCACGAACGAACTGACGAACTCACGAACGAACTCACGAACGAACTCACGAACGAACTCACGAACTCACGAACGAACTCACGAACTCACGAACGAAGTCACGAACTCACGAACTCACGAACGAAGTCACGAACTCACGAACGAACTCACGAACTCATGAACGAACTCACGAACTCACGAACGAACTCACGAACTCACGAACGAACTCACGAACGAACTCACGAACTCACGAACGTACTCACGAACGAACGAACGAACGAACGAACGAACGAACTCACGAACGAACGAAGGACCGAACTCACGAACTCACGAACGAACTCACGAACGAACGAACGAACGAACGAACGAACGAACGAACGAACGAACGAACGAACGAACGAACGAACTCACGAACGAACGAACTCACGAACTCACGAACTCACGAACGAAGTCACGAACTCACGCACGATCTCACGAACGAACTCGCGAACTCACGAACGAACTCACGAACGAACGAACGAACGAACGAACTCACGAACGAACTCACGAACTCACGAACTCACGAACGAACTGACGAACTCACGAACGAACTCACGAACGAACTCACGAACGAACTCGCGAACTCACGAACGAACTCACGAACTCACGAACGAAGTCACGAACTCACGAACTCACGAACGAAGTCACGAACTCACGAACGAACTCACGAACTCATGAACGAACTCACGAACTCACGAACGAACTCACGAACTCACGAACGAACTCACGAACGAACTCACGAACTCACGAACGTACTCACGAACTCACGAACGAACTCACGAACGAACTCACGAACGAACGAACGAACGAAAGAACGAACGAACTCAAGAACGAACTCACGAACTCACAAACGAACTCACGAACTCACGAACTAACTCACGAACTCACGAACGAACTCACGAACTCACCAACGAACTCACGAACTCACCAACGAACTCACGAACTCACCAACGAACTCACGAACTCACCAACGAACTCACGAACGAACTCACGAAGGAACTCACGAACGAACTCACGAACGAACTCACGAACTCACGAACTCACGAACGAATTCACGAACTCACGAACGAAGTCACTAACTCACGAACGAAGTCACGAACTCACGAACTCACGAACTCACGAACGAAGTCACGAACTCACGCACGAACTCACGAACGAACTTGCGAACTCACGAACGAACTCACGAACGAACGAACGAACTCACGAACGAACTCACGAACTCACGAACTCACGAACGAACTGACGAACTCACGGACGAACTCACGAACGAACTCACGAACGAACTCGCGAACTCACGAACGAACTCACGAACTCACGAACGAAGTCACGAACTCACGAACTCACGAACGAAGTCACGAACTCACGAACTCACGAACGAAGTCATGAACTCACGCACGAACTCACGAACGAAATCACGAACTCACGAACGAACTCACGAACTCACGAACGAACGAACGAACGAACTCACGAACGAACGAACGAACGAACTCACGAACGAACGAACGAACTCACGAACGAACTAACGAACGAACTCACGAACGAACGAACGAACGAACTCACGAACGAACGAACGAACGAACGAACGAACTCACGAACTCACGAACGAACTCACGAACTCACGAACGAACTCACGAACTCACGAACGAACTCACGAACTCACGAACTCACGAACGAACTCACGAACGAACTCACGAACGAACGCACGAACGAACTCACGAACTCAAGAACGAACTCACGAACTCACAAACGAACTCAAGAACTCACGAACGAACTCACGAACTCACGAACGAACTCACGAACTCACGAACGAACTCACGAACTCACCAACGAACTCACGAACTCACCAACGAACTCACGAACTCAACAACGAACTCACGAACGAACTCACCAACGAACTCACGAACGAACTCACGAACTCACGAACGAACTCACGAACTCACGAACGAAGTCACGAACTCACGAACGAAGTCACGAACTCACGAACTCACGAACTCACGAACGAAGTCACGAACTCACGCACGAACTCACGAACGAACTCGCGAACACACGAACGAACTCACGAACGAACGAACGAACTCACGAACGAACTCACGAACTCACGAACTCACGAACGAACTGACGAACTCACGAACGAACTCACGAACGAACTCACGAACGAACTCGCGAACTCACGAACGAACTCACGAACTCACGAACGAAGTCACGAACTCACGAACACACGAACGAAGTCACGAACTCACGAACTCACGAACTCACGAACGAAGTCACGAACTCACGCACGAACTCACGAACGAAATCACGAACTCACGAACGAACTCACGAACTCACGAACGAACTCACGAACTCACGAACGAACTCGCGAACTCACGAACGAGCTCACGAACTCACGAACGAAATCACGAACTCACGAACGAACTCACGAACTCACGAACGAACTCACGAACTCACGAACTCACGAACGAACTCGCGAACTCAAGAACGAACTCACGAAAGAACGAACGAACTAACGAACGAACGAACGAACGAACGAACGAACTCACGAACTCACGAACGAACTCACGAACTCACGAACGAGCTCACGAACTCACGAACGAACTCACGAACGAACTCACGAACGAACTGACGAACGAACTCACGAAAGAACTCACGAAAGAACTCACGAACGAACGCACGAACTCACGAACGAACTCACGAACTCACGAACGAACTCACGAACTCAAGAACTCACGAACGTGCGAACGAACGAACGAACGAACTCACGAACAAACGAACGGACGAACTCACGAACGAACGAACGAACGAACTCACGAACGAACGAACTCACGAACTCACGAATGAACTCACCAACTCACGAACTCACGAACGAACTCACGAACGAACTCACGAACGAACTGACGAACGAACTCACGAAAGAACTCACGAAAGAACTCACGAACGAACGCGCGAACTCACGAACGAACTCACGAACTCACGAACGAACTCGCGAACTCACGAACGAACTCACGAACGAACTCACGAACTCACGAACGAACTCACGAACGAACTCACGAACTCACGAACGTACTCACGAACTCACGAACGAACTCACGAACGAACGAACGAACGAACGAACGAACGAAAGAACGAACGAACGAACGAGCGAACTCACGAACGAACGAACGAACGAATTCACGAACGAACGAACGAACGAACTCACGAACTCACGAACGAAATCACGAACGAACGAACGAACGAACGAACTCACGAACGAACTCACGAACGAACGAACGAACGAACTCACGAACGAACGAACGAACGAACGAACGAACGAACGAACGAACGAACGAACTCACGAACGAACGAACGAACTCACGAACGAACGAACGAACTGACGAACGAACGAACGAACGAACGAACTCACGAACGAACGAACGAACGAGCTCACGAACTCACGAACGAACTCACGAACTCACGAACGAACTCGCGAACTCACGAACGAACTCACGAACTCACGAACGAACTCACGAACGAACTCACGAACGAACTCACGAACTCACGAACGAACTCACGAACTCACGATCGAACTCACGAACTCACGAACGAACTCACGAACGAACTCACGAACGAACTCACGAACGCACGAACGAACTCACGAACTCACGAACGAACTCACGAACTCACGAACGAACTCACGAACGAACTCACGAACGAACTCACGAACGAACTCACGAACTCACGAACGAACTCACGAACGAACTGACGAACTCACGAACTGACGAACTCACGAACTGACGAACTCACGAACGAACTCACGAACTCACGAACGAACTCGCGAACTCACGAACGAACTCACGAACTCACGAACGAACTCACAAACGCACGAACTCACGAACTCACGAACGAACTCACGAACTCACGAACGAACTCACGAACTCACGAACGAACTCACGAACGAACTCACGAACGAACTCACGAACGAACTCACGAACACACGAACGAACTCACGAACTCACGAACTCACGAACGAAGTCACGAACTCACGAACTCACGAATGAAGTCACGAACTCACGCACGAACTCACGAACGAACTCACGAACTCACGAACGAACTCACGAACGAACTCACGAACGAACTCACGAACGCACGAACGAACTCACGAACTCACGAACGAACTCACGAACTCACGAACGAACTCACGAACGAACTCACGAACGAACTCACGAACGAACTCACGAACTCACGAACGAACTCACGAACGAACTGACGAACTCACGAACTGACGAACTCACGAACTGACGAACTCACGAACGAACTCACGAACTCACGAACGAACTCGCGAACTCACGAACGAACTCACGAACTCACGAACGAACTCACAAACGCACGAACTCACGAACTCACGAACGAACTCACGAACTCACGAACGAACTCACGAACTCACGAACGAACTCACGAACGAACTCACGAACGAACTCACGAACACACGAACGAACTCACGAACTCACGAACTCACGAACGAAGTCACGAACTCACGAACTCACGAATGAAGTCACGAACTCACGCACGAACTCACGAACGAACTCACGAACTCACGAACGAACCCACGAACTCACGAACGAACTCACGAACTCACGAACTCACGAACGAAGTCACGAACTCACGAACTCACGAACGAAGTCACGAACTCACGCACGAACTCACGAACGAACTCACGAACTCACGAACGAACTCACGAACTCACGAACTCACGAACGAACGAACGAACTCACGAACGAACGAACGAACTGACGAACGAACGAACGAACGAACGAACTCACGAACTCACGAACGAACGAGCTCACGAACTCACGAACGAACTCACGAACTCACGAACGAACTCGCGAACTCACGAACGAACTCACGAACTCACGAACGAACTCACGAACGAACTCACGAACGAACTCACGAACTCACGAACGAACTCACGAACTCACGAACTCACGAACGAACTCACGAACGAACACACGAACGAACTCACGAACGAACTCACGAACGAACTCACGAACTCACGAACGAACTCACGAACTCACGAACTCACGAACGAAGTCACGAACTCACGAACTCACGAACGAAGTCACGAACTCACGCACGAACTCACGAACGAACTCACGAACGAACTGACGAACTCACGAACGAACTCTCGAACTCACGAACGAACTCACGAACTCACGAACTCACGAACGAAGTCACGAACTCACGAACTCACGAACGAAGTCACGAACTCACGAACTCACGAACGAAGTCACGAACTCACGCACGAACTCACGAACGAACTCACGAACTCACGAACGAACCCTCGAACTCACGAACTCACGAACGAACTCACGAACGAACTCACGAACGGACTCACTAACGAACTCACGAACGCACTCACGAACGCACGAACTCACGAACTGACGAACGAACTCACGAACTCACGAACGAACTCACGAACGAACTCACGAACGAACTCACGAACTCACGAACGAACTCACGAACGAACTCACGAACGAACTGACGAACTCACGAACGAACTCTCGAACTCACGAACGAACTCACGAACTCACGAACGAACTCACGAACTCACGAACTCACGAACGAACTCACGAACTCACGAACGAACTCACGAACGAACGCACAGACGCACGAACTCACGAACTCACGAACGAACTCACGAACGAACTCACGAAATCACGAACGAACTCACGAACGAACTCACGAACTCACGAACGAACTCACGAACGAACTCACGAACTCACGAACGTACTCACGAACTCACGAACGAACTCACGAACGAACGAACGAACGAACGAACGAACGAACGAACGAACGAACGAACGAGCGAACTCACGAACGAACGAACGAACGAATTCACGAACGAACGAACGAACGAACTCACGAACTCACGAACGAAATCACGAACGAACGAACGAACGAACGAACTCACGAACGAACTCACGAACGAACGAACGAACGAACTCACGAACGAACGAACGAACGAACGAACGAACGAACGAACGAACTCACGAACGAACGAACGAACTCACGAACGAACGAACGAACTGACGAACGAACGAACGAACGAACGAACTCACGAACGAACGAACGAACGAGCTCACGAACTCACGAACGAACTCACGAACTCACGAACGAACTCGCGAACTCACGAACGAACTCACGAACTCACGAACGAACTCACGAACGAACTCACGAACGAACTCACGAACTCACGAACGAACTCACGAACTCACGAACGAACTCACGAACTCACGAACGAACTCACGAACTCACGAACGAACTCACGAACGAACTCACGAACGAACTCACGAACTCACGAACGAACTCACGAACTCACGAACGAACTCACGAACTCACGAACGAACTCACGAACGAACTCACGAACGAACTCACGAACTCACGAACGAACTCACGAACGAACTGACGAACTCACGAACGAACTCACGAACTCACGAACGAACTCGCGAACTCACGAACGAACTCACGAACTCACGAACGAACGAACGAACGAACGAACGAACGAAAGAACGAACGAACGAACGAGCGAACTCACGAACGAACGAACGAACGAATTCACGAACGAACGAACGAACGAACTCACGAACTCACGAACGAAATCACGAACGAACGAACGAACGAACGAACTCACGAACGAACTCACGAACGAACGAACGAACGAACTCACGAACGAACGAACTCACGAACGAACGAACGAACGAACGAACGAACGAACGCACGAACGAACGAACGAACTCACGAACGAACGAACGAACGAACGAACGAACGAACGAACGAACGAACTCACGAACGAACGAACGAACGAGCTCACGAACTCACGAACGAACTCACGAACTCACGAACGAACTCGCGAACTCACGAACTCACGAACGAACTCACGAACGAACTCACGAACGAACTCACGAACTCACGAACGAACTCACGAACTCACGAACGAACTCACGAACGAACTCACGAACTCACGAACGAACTCACGAAATCACGAACGAACTCACGAACTCACGAACGAACTCACGAACGAACTCACGAACGAACTCACGAACGAACTCACGAACTCACGAACGAACTCACGAACGAACTGACGAACTCACGAACGAACTCACGAACTCACGAACGAACTCGCGAACTCACGAACGAACTCACGAACTCACGAACGAACTCACGAACGAACGAACGAACGAACTCACGAACTCACGAACGAACTCACGAACGAACTCACGAACGAACTGACGAACTCACGAACGAACTCTCGAACTCACGAACGAACTCACGAACTCACGAACGAACTCACGAACTCACGAACTCACGAACGAACTCACGAACGAACTCACGAACGAACTCACAAACGCACGAACTCACGAACTCACGAACGAACTCACGAACGAACTCACGAACGAACTGACGAACTCACGAACGAACTCTCGAACTCACGAACGAACTCACGAACTCACGAACGAACTCACGAACTCACGAACTCACGAACGAACTCACGAACTCACGAACGAACTCACGAACGAACGCACAGACGCACGAACTCACGAACTCACGAACGAACTCACGAACGAACTCACGAAATCACGAACGAACTCACGAACGAACTCACGAACTCACGAACGAACTCACGAACGAACTCACGAACTCACGAACGTACTCACGAACTCACGAACGAACTCACGAACGAACGAACGAACGAACGAACGAACGAACGAACGAACGAACGAACGAGCGAACTCACGAACGAACGAACGAACGAATTCACGAACGAACGAACGAACGAACTCACGAACTCACGAACGAAATCACGAACGAACGAACGAACGAACGAACTCACGAACGAACTCACGAACGAACGAACGAACGAACTCACGAACGAACGAACGAACGAACGAACGAACGAACGAACGAACTCACGAACGAACGAACGAACTCACGAACGAACGAACGAACTGACGAACGAACGAACGAACGAACGAACTCACGAACGAACGAACGAACGAGCTCACGAACTCACGAACGAACTCACGAACTCACGAACGAACTCGCGAACTCACGAACGAACTCACGAACTCACGAACGAACTCACGAACGAACTCACGAACGAACTCACGAACTCACGAACGAACTCACGAACTCACGAACGAACTCACGAACTCACGAACGAACTCACGAACGAACTCACGAACGAACTCACGAACTCACGAACGAACTCACGAACTCACGAACGAACTCACGAACTCACGAACGAACTCACGAACGAACTCACGAACGAACTCACGAACGAACTCACGAACTCACGAACGAACTCACGAACGAACTCACGAACTCACGAACGAACTCACGAACTCACGAACGAACTCGCGAACTCACGAACGAACTCACGAACTCACGAACGAACGAACGAACGAACGAACGAACGAAAGAACGAACGAACGAACGAGCGAACTCACGAACGAACGAACGAACGAATTCACGAACGAACGAACGAACGAACTCACGAACTCACGAACGAAATCACGAACGAACGAACGAACGAACGAACTCACGAACGAACTCACGAACGAACGAACGAACGAACTCACGAACGAACGAACTCACGAACGAACGAACGAACGAACGAACGAACGAACTCACGAACGAACGAACGAACTCACGAACGAACGAACGAACTGACGAACGAACGAACGAACGAACGAACTCACGAACGAACGAACGAACGAGCTCACGAACTCACGAACGAACTCACGAACTCACGAACGAACTCACGAACTCACGAACTCACGAACGAACTCACGAACGAACTCACGAACGAACTCACGAACTCACGAACGAACTCACGAACTCACGAACGAACTCACGAACGAACTCACGAACTCACGAACGAACTCACGAAATCACGAACGAACTCACGAACTCACGAACGAACTCACGAACGAACTCACGAACGAACTCACGAACGAACTCACGAACTCACGAACGAACTCACGAACGAACTGACGAACTCACGAACGAACTCACGAACTCACGAACGAACTCGCGAACTCACGAACGAACTCACGAACTCACGAACGAACTCACGAACGAACGAACGAACGAACTCACGAACTCACGAACGAACTCACGAACGAACTCACGAACGAACTGACGAACTCACGAACGAACTCTCGAACTCACGAACGAACTCACGAACTCACGAACGAACTCACGAACTCACGAACTCACGAACGAACTCACGAACTCACGAACGAACTCACGAACGAACTCACAAACGCACGAACTCACGAACTCACGAACGAACTCACGAACGAACTCACGAACGAACTCACGAACGCACGAACGAACTCACGAACTCACGAACGAACTCACGAACTCACGAACGAACTCACGAACGAACTCACGAACGAACTCACGAACGAACTCACGAACTCACGAACGAACTCACGAACGAACTGACGAACTCACGAACTGACGAACTCACGAACGAACTCACGAACTCACGAACGAACTCGCGAACTCACGAACGAACTCACGAACTCACGAACGAACTCACGAACGAACGAACGAACGAACTCACGAACTCACGAACGAACTCACGAACGAACTCACGAACGAACTGACGAACTCACGAACGAACTCTCGAACTCACGAACGAACTCACGAACTCACGAACGAACTCACGAACTCACGAACTCACGAACGAACTCACGAACTCACGAACGAACTCACGAACGAACTCACAAACGCACGAACTCACGAACTCACGAACGAACTCACGAACTCACGAACGAACTCACGAACTCACGAACGAACTCACGAACTCACGAACGAACTCACGAACTCACGAACTCACGAACGAAGTCACGAACTCACGAACTCACGAACGAAGTCACGAACTCACGCACGAACTCACGAACGAACTCACGAACTCACGAACGAACTCACGAACTCACGAACTCACGAACGAACGAACGAACTCACGAACGAACGAACGAACTGACGAACGAACGAACGAACGAACGAACTCACGAACTCACGAACGAACGAACTCACGAACTCACGAACGAACTCACGAACTCACGAACGAACTCACGAACTCACGAACGAACTCACGAACTCACGAACGAACTCACGAACGAACTCACGAACGAACTCACGAACTCACGAACGAACTCACGAACTCACGAACTCACGAACGAACTCACGAACGAACACACGAACGAACTCACGAACGAACTCAGGAACGAACTCACGAACTCACGAACGAACTCACGAACTCACGAACTCACGAACGAAGTCACGAACTCACGAACTCACGAACGAAGTCACGAACTCACGCACGAACTCACGAACGAACTCACGAACGAACTGACGAACTCACGAACGAACTCTCGAACTCACGAACGAACTCACGAACTCACGAACTCACGAACGAAGTCACGAACTCACGAACTCACGAACTCACTCAGGAACGAACTCACGAACTCACGAACGAACTCACGAACGAACTCACGAACGAACTCACGAACTCACGAACGAACTCACGAAATCACGAACGAACTCACGAACTCACGAACGAACTCACGAACGAACTCACGAACGAACTCACGAACGAACTCACGAACTCACGAACGAACTCACGAACGAACTGACGAACTCACGAACGAACTCACGAACTCACGAACGAACTCGCGAACTCACGAACGAACTCACGAACTCACGAACGAACTCACGAACGAACGAACGAACGAACTCACGAACTCACGAACGAACTCACGAACGAACTCACGAACGAACTGACGAACTCACGAACGAACTCTCGAACTCACGAACGAACTCACGAACTCACGAACGAACTCACGAACTCACGAACTCACGAACGAACTCACGAACTCACGAACGAACTCACGAACGAACTCACGAACTCACGAACGAACTCACGAACTCACGAACGAACTCACGAACGAACTCACGAACGAACTCACGAACTCACGAACGAACTCACGAACTCACGAACTCACGAACGAAGTCACGAACTCACGAACTCACGAACGAAGTCACGAACTCACGCACGAACTCACGAACGAACTCACGAACTCACGAACGAACCCACGAACTCACGAACGAACTCACGAACTCTCGAACTCACGAACGAAGTCACGAACTCACGAACTCACGAACGAAGTCACGAACTCACGAACTCACGAACGAAGTCACGAACTCACGCAAGAACTCACGAACGAACTCACGAACTCACGAACGAACTCACGAACTCACGAACTCACGAACGAACGAACGAACTCACGAACGAACGAACGAACTGACGAACGAACGAACGAACTCACGAACTCACGAACGAACGAGCTCACGAACTCACGAACGAACTCACGAACTCACGAACGAACTCGCGAACTCACGAACGAACTCACGAACTCACGAACGAACTCACGAACGAACTCACGAACGAACTCACGAACTCACGAACGAACTCACGAACTCACGAACTCACGAACGAACTCACGAACGAACACACGAACGAACTCACGAACGAACTCACGAACGAACTCACGAACGAACTCACGAACTCACGAACGAACTCACGAACGAACTGACGAACTCACGAACGAACTCACGAACTCACGAACGAACTCGCGAACTCACGAACGAACTCACGAACTCACGAACGAACTCACGAACGAACGAACGAACGAACTCACGAACTCACGAACGAACTCACGAACGAACTCACGAACGAACTGACGAAATCACGAACGAACTCTCGAACTCACGAACGAACTCACGAACTCACGAACGAACTCACGAACTCACGAACTCACGAACGAACTCACGAACTCACGAACGAACTCACGAACGAACTCACGAACTCACGAACGAACTCACGAACTCACGAACGAACTCACGAACGAACTCACGAACGAACTCACGAACTCACGAACGAACTCACGAACTCACGAACTCACGAACGAAGTCACGAACTCACGAACTCACGAACGAAGTCACGAACTCACGCACGAACTCACGAACGAACTCACGAACTCACGAACGAACCCACGAACTCACGAACGAACTCACGAACTCTCGAACTCACGAACGAAGTCACGAACTCACGAACTCACGAACGAAGTCACGAACTCACGAACTCACGAACGAAGTCACGAACTCACGCACGAACTCACGAACGAACTCACGAACTCACGAACGAACTCACGAACTCACGAACTCACGAACGAACGAACGAACTCACGAACGAACGAACGAACTGACGAACGAACGAACGAACGAACGAACTCACGAACTCACGAACGAACGAGCTCACGAACTCACGAACGAACTCACGAACTCACGAACGAACTCGCGAACTCACGAACGAACTCACGAACTCACGAACGAACTCACGAACGAACTCACGAACGAACTCACGAACTCACGAACGAACTCACGAACTCACGAACTCACGAACGAACTCACGAACGAACACACGAACGAACTCACGAACGAACTCAGGAACGAACTCACGAACTCACGAACGAACTCACGAACTCACGAACTCACGAACTCACGAACGAAGTCACGAACTCACGAACTCACGAACGAAGTCACGAACTCACGCACGAACTCACGAACGAACTCACGAACGAACTGACGAACTCACGAACGAACTCACGAACTCACGAACGAACTTGCGAACTCACGAACGAACTCACGAACTCACGAACGAACTCACGAACGAACTCACGAACGAACTCACGAACGAACTCACGAACGAACTGACGAACTCACGAACGAACTCTCGAACTCACGAACGAACTCACGAACTCACGAACTCACGAACGAAGTCACGAACTCACCAACTCACGAACGAAGTCACGAACTCACGAACTCACGAACGAAGTCACGAACTCACGCACGAACTCACGAACGAACTCACGAACTCACGAACGAACCCTCGAACTCACGAACTCACGAACGATCTCACGAACGAACTCACGAACGGACTCACTAACGAACTCACGAACGAACTCACGAACGCACGAACTCACGAACTGACGAACGAACTCACGAACTCACGAACGAACTCACGAACGAACTCACGAACGAACTCACGAACTCACGAACGAACTCACGAACGAACTCACGAACGAACTGACGAACTCACGAACGAACTCTCGAACTCACGAACGAACTCACGAACTCACGAACGAACTCACGAACTCACGAACTCACGAACGAACTCACGAACTCACGAACGAACGCACAGACGCACGAACTCACGAACTCACGAACGAACTCACGAACTCACGAACGAACTCACGAAATCACGAACGAACTCACGAACGAACTCACGAACGAACTCACGAACTCACGAACGAACTCACGAACGAACTCACGAACGCAAGAACTCACGAACTCACGAACGAACTCACGAACTCACGAACGAACTCACGAGCTCACGAACGAACTCACGAACTCACGAACGAACTCACGAACGAACTCACGAACTCACGAACGAACTCACGATCTCACGAACGAACTCACGAACGAACTCACGAACGAACTCACGAACTCACGAATGAACTCACGAACTCACGAACTCACGAACGAAGTCACGAACTCACGAACTCACGAACGAACTCACGAACTCACGAACTCACGAACGAAGTCACGAACTCACGCACGAACTCACGAACGAACTCACGAACTCACGAACGAACCCACGAACTCACGAACGAACTCACGAACTCACGAACTCACGAACGAAGTCACGAACTCACGAACTCACGAACGAAGTCACGAACGAACACGCGAACTCACGAACGAACTCACGAACTCACGAACGAACTCACGAACTCACGAACTCACGAACGAACTCGCGAACTCACGAACGAACTCACGAACGAACTCACGAACGAACTCACGAACGAATGAACGAACGAACTCACGAACGAACGAACGAACGAACTCACGAACGAACGAACGAACGAACTCACGAACGAACGAACGAACTCACGAACGAACGAACGAACTGACGAACGAACGAACGAACGAACGAACTCACGAACGAACGAACGAACGAGCTCACGAACTCACGAACGAACTCACGAACTCACGAACGAACTCGCGAACTCACGAACGAACTCACGAACTCACGAACAAAGTCACGAACGAACTCACGAACTCACGAACTCACGCACGAACTCACGAACCAACTCACGAACTCACGAACGAACTCGCGAACTCACCAACGAACTCACGAACTCACGCACGAACTCACGAACGAACTCACGAACGAACTCACGAACTCACAAACTCACGAACGAACTCACGAACGAGCACACGAACGAACTCACGAACGAACTCAGGAACGAACTCACGAACTCACGAACGAACTCACGAACTCACGAACGAACTCACGAACTCACGAACTCACGAACGAAGTCACGAACTCACGAACTCACGAACGAAGTCACGAACTCACGCACGAACTCACGAACTCACGAACGAACTCACGAACGAACTCACGAACGCACGAACTCACGAACTCACGAACGAACTCACGAACTCACGAACGAACTCACGAGCTCACGAACGAACTCACGAACGAACTCACGAACTCACGAACGAACTCACGAACGAACTCACGAACTCACGAACGAACTCACGAACTCACGAACGAACTCACGAACGAACTCACGAACGAACTCACGAACTCACGAACGAACTCACGAACTCACGAACGAACTCACGAACTCACGAACTCACGAACTCACGAACGAACTCACGAACGAACTCACGAACTCACGAACGAACTCACGAACTCACGAACGAACTCACGAACGAACTCACGAACGAACTCACGAACGAACTCACGAACTCACGAACGAACTCACGAACTCACGAACTCACGAACGAAGTCACGAACTCACGAACTCACGAACGAAGTCACGAACTCACGAACTCACGAACGAAGTCACGAACTCACGCACGAACTCACGAACGAACTCACGAACTCACGAACGAACCCACGAACTCACGAACTCACGAACGAACTCACGAACGAACTCACGAACTCACGAACTCACGAACGAACTCACGAACGAACTCACGAACGCACGAACTCACGAACGCACGAACCAACGAACTCACGAACGAACGAACTCACGAACGAACTCACGAACGAACTCACGAACTCACGAACGAACTCACGAACGAACGAACTCACGAACGAACTCACGAACGAACTCACGAACGAACTCACGCACTCACGAACGAACTCACGAACGAACTCACGAACTCACGAACGAACTCACGAACTCACGAACGAACTCACGAACGAACTCACGAACGAGCGAACTCACGAACGAACTCACGAACGAACTCACGAACTCACGAACGAACTCACGAACTCACGAACGAAGTCACGGACTCACGAACGAACTCACGAACTCACGAACGAACTCACGAACGAACTCACGAACGAACGAACGAACGAACGAACTCACGAACGAACGAACGAACGAGCTCACGAACAAACGAACGGACGAACTCACGAACGAACTCACGAACGAACTCACGAACTCACGAACTCACGAACGAACTCACGAACTCACGAACGAACTCACGAACGAACTCACGAAAGCACGAACTCACGAACTCACGAACGAACTCACGAACGAACTCACGAACGAGCTCACGAACGAACGAACGAAAGAGCTCACGAACAAACGAACGGACGAACTCAAGAACGAACTCACGAACGAACTCACGAACTCACGAACGAACTCACGAACTCACGAACGAAGTCACGAACTCACGAACTCACGAACGAAGTCACGAAGTCACGCACGAGCTCACGAACGAACTCACGAACTCACGAACGAACTCACGAACTCACGAACGAACTCACAAACTCACGAACTAACGAACGAACTCGCGAACTCACGAACGAACTCACGAACGAACTCACGAACGAACGAACGAACGAACGAACACGCGAACTCACGAACGAACTCACGAACTCACGAACGAACTCACGAACGAACGAACTCACGAACGAACGAACGAACTCACGAACGAACGAACGAACTCACGAACGAACGAACGAACTCACGAACGAACGAACGAACGAACGAACTCACGAACGAACACACGAACTCACGAACTCACGAACGAACTCGCGAACTCACGAACGAACGAACGAACGAACGAACGAACGAACTCACGAACTGACGAACGAACTCACGAACTCACGAACGAACTCCCGAACGAACTCACGAACGAACTCACGAACTCACGAACGAACTCACGAACTCACGAACGATCTCACGAACTCACGAACTCACGAACGAACGAACTCACGAACGAACGAACGAACGAACGAACAAACTCACGAACGAACGAACGAACTCACGAACGAACGAACGAACTGACGAACGAACTCACGAACTCACGAACGAAGTCACGAACTCACGAACTCACGAACGAAGTCACGAAGTCACGCACGAGCTCACGAACGAACTCACGAACTCACGAACGAACTCACGAACTCACGAACGAACTCACAAACTCACGAACTAACGAACGAACTCGCGAACTCACGAACGAACTCACGAACGAACTCACGAACGAACGAACGAACGAACGAACACGCGAACTCACGAACGAACTCACGAACTCACGAACGAACTCACGAACGAACGAACGAACGAACTCACGAACGAACGAACGAACTCACGAACGAACGAACGAACTCACGAACGAACGAACGAACGAACGAACTCACGAACGAACGAACGAACGAGCTCACGAACAAACGAACGGACGAACTCACGAACGAACTCACGAACGAATTCACGAACTCACGAACGCACTCACGAACTCACGAACGAACTCATGAACTCACGAACGAACTCACGAACGAACTCACAAACGCACGAACTCACGAACTCACGAACGAACTCGCGAACGAACTCACGAACGAACTCAAGAACGAACTCACGAACTCACGAACGAACTCACGAACGAACTCACGAACGCACGAACTCACGAACTCACGAACGAACTCACGAACTCACGAACGAACTCACGAACTCACGAACGAACTCACGAACGAACTCACGAACTCACGAACTTACTCACGAACGAACTCACGAACTCACGAACGAACTCACGAACGAACTCACGAACTCACGAACGAACTCACGAACGATCTCACGAACTCACGAACGAACTCACGAACTCACGAACTCACGAACGAAGTCACGAACTCACGAACTCACGAACGAAGTCACGAACTCACGCACGAACTCACGAACGAACTCACGAACTCACGAACGAACTCACGAACTCACGAACTCACGAACGAACTCGCGAACTCACGAACGAACTCACGAACGAACTCACGAACGAACGAACGAACGAACTCACGAACGAACGAACGAACGAACGAACAAACTCACGAACGAACGAACGAACTCACGAACGAACGAACGAACTGACGAACGAACGAACGAACGAACGAACGAACGAACGAACGAACGAACGAGCTCACGAACTCACGAACGAACTCACGAACTCACGAACGAACGAACGAACGAACTCACGAACGAACGAACTCGCGAACGAACTCACGAACGAACTCACGAACGAACGAACGAACGAACTCACGAACTCACGAACGAACTCACGAACTCACGAACGAACTCACGAACTCACGAACGAACTCACGAGCTCACGAACGAACTCACGAACGAACTCACGAACGAACTCACGAACTCATGAACGAACTCACGAACTCACGAACGAACTCACGAACGAACTCACGAACGAACGAACGAACGAACGAACGAACTCACGAACGAACGAACGAACGAACGAACGAACGAACGAACGAACGAGCTCACGAACAAACGAACGAACTCACGAACGAACTGACGAACGAACTCACGAAAGAACTCACGAAAGAACTCAAGAAAGAACTCACGAACGAAAGCACGAACTCACGAACTAACTCACGAACTCACGAACGAAGTCACGAACTCACGAACTCACGAACGAAGTCACGAACTCACGCACGAACTCACGAACGAACTCACGAACTCACGAACGAACTCACGAACTCACGAACTCACGAACGAACTCGCGAACTGACGAACGAACTCGCGAACTCACGAACGAACTCACGAACGAACTCACGAACGAACGAACGAACGAACTCACGAACGAACGAACGAACGAACGAACAAACTCACGAACGAACGAACGAACTCACGAACGAACGAACGAACTGACGAACGAACGAACGAACGAACGAACTCACGAACGAACGAACGAACGAGCTCACGAACTCACGAACGAACTCACGAACTCACGAACGAACTCGCGAAATCACGAACGAAGTCACGAACTCACGAACTCACGAACGAAGTCACGAAGTCACGCACGATCTCACGAACGAACTCACGAACGAACTCACGAACGAACGAACGAACTCACGAACGAACGAACGAACGAACTGACGAACGAACTCACGAACGAACTCACGAACGAACGAACGAACGAATTCACGAACGAACGAGCGAACGAACTCACGAATGAACGAACGAACGAACGAACAAACTCACGAACGAACGAACGAACTCACGAACGAACGAACGAACTGACGAACGAACGAACGAACGAACGAACTCACGAACGAACGAACGAACGAGCTCACGAACTCACGAACGAACTCACGAACTCACGAACGAACTCGCGAACTCACGAACGAACTCACGAACTCACGAACGAACTCACGAACGAACTCACGAACGAACTCACGAACTCACGAACGAACTCACGAACTCACGAACGAACTCACGAACTCACGAACGAACTCACGAACGAACTCACGAACGAACTCACGAACTCACGAACGAACTCACGAACTCACGAACGAACTCACGAACTCACGAACGAACTCACGAACTCACGAACGAACTCACGAACGAACTCACGAACGAACTCACGAACGAACTCACGAACTCACGAACGAACTCACGAACGAACTGACGAACTCACGAACGAACTCACGAACTCACGAACGAACTCGCGAACTCACGAACGAACTCACGAACTCACGAACGAACTCACGAACGAACGAACGAACGAACACGCGAACTCACGAACGAACTCACGAACTCACGAACGAACTCACGAACGAACGAATGAACGAACTCACGAACGAACTCACGAACGAACGAACGAACTCACGAACGAACGAACGAACTCACGAACGAACGAACGAACGAACGAACGAACGAGCTCACGAACAAACGAACGGACGAACTCACGAACGAACTCACGAACGAACTCACGAACTCACGAACGCACTCACGAACTCACGAACGAACTCACGAACTCACGAACAAACTCACGAACGAACTCACAAACGCACGAACTCACGAACTCACGAACGAACTCGCGAACGAACTCACGAACGAACTCACGAACGAACTCACGAACTCACGAACTTACTCACGAACGAACTCACGAACTCACGAACGAACTCACGAACTCACGAACGAACTCACGAACGAACTCACGAACTCACGAACGAACTCACGAACTCACGAACTCACGAACGAAGTCACGAACTCACGAACTCACGAACGAAGTCACGAACTCACGCACGAACGAACTCACGAACGAACGAACGAACGAACTCACGAACGAACGAACGAACGAACGAACAAACTCACGAACGAACGAACGAACTCACGAACGAATGAACGAACTGACGAACGAACGAACGAACGAACGAACTCACGAACGAACGAACGAACGAGCTCACGAACTCACGAACGAACTCACGAACTCACGAACGAACGAACGAACGAACTCACGAACGAACGAACTCACGAACGAACGAACTCACGAACGAACTCACGAACGAACTCACGAACGAACTCACGAACGAACGAACGAACGAACTCACGAACTCACGAACGAACTCACGAACTCACGAACGAACTCACGAACTCACGAACGAACTCACGAACGAACTCACGAACGAACGAACGAACGAACGAACGAACTCACGAACGAACGAACGAACGAACGAACGAACGAACGAACGAACGAACGAGCTCACGAACGAACTCACGAACTCACGAACGAACCCACGAACTCACGAACGAACTCACGAACTCACGAACTCACGAACGAAGTCACGAACTCACGAACTCACGAACGAACTCACGAACGAACTCACGAACGAACTCACGAACGCACGAACTCACGAACTCACGAACGAACTCACGAACTCACGAACGAACTCAAGAACTCACGAACGAACTCACGAACGAACTCACGAACTCACGAACTTACTCACGAACGAACTCACGAACTCACGAACGAACTCACGAACTCACGAACGAACTCACGAACGAACTCACGAACTCACGAACGAACTCACGAACTCACGAACTCACGAACGAAGTCACGAACTCACGAACTCACGAACGAAGTCACGAACTCACGCACGAACGAACTCACGAACGAACGAACGAACGAACTCACGAACGAACGAACGAACGAACGAACAAACTCACGAACGAACGAACGAACTCACGAACGAATGAACGAACTGACGAACGAACGAACGAACGAACGAACTCACGAACGAACGAACGAACGAGCTCACGAACTCACGAACGAACTCACGAACTCACGAACGAACGAACGAACGAACTCACGAACGAACGAACTCACGAACGAACGAACTCGCGAACGAACTCACGAACGAACTCACGAACGAACTCACGAACGAACGAACGAACGAACTCACGAACTCACGAACGAACTCACGAACTCACGAACGAACTCACGAACTCACGAACGAACTCACGAGCTCACGAACGAACTCACGAACGAACTCACGAACGAACTCACGAACTCACGAACGAACTCACGAACTCACGAACGAACTCACGAATGAACTCACGAACGAACGAACGAACGAACGAACGAACGAACTCACGAACGAACGAACGAACGAACGAACGAACGAACGAACGAACGAACGAACGAGCTCACGAACGAACTCACGAACTCACGAACGAACCCACGAACTCACGAACGAACTCACGAACTCACGAACTCACGAACGAAGTCACGAACTCACGAACTCACGAACGAACTCACGAACGAACTCACGAACGAACTCACGAACGAACTCACGAACGAACGAACGAACGAACGAACAAACTCACGAACGAACGAACGAACTGACGAACGAACGAACGAACGAACGAACGAACGAACGAACGAACTCACGAACGAACGAACGAACGAGCTCACGAACTCACGAACGAACTCACGAACTCACGAACGAACGAACGAACGAACTCACGAACGAACGAACTCGCGAACGAACTCACGAACGAACTCACGAACGAACTCACGAACGAACGAACGAACGAACTCACGAACTCACGAACGAACTCACGAACTCACGAACGAACTCACGAGCTCACGAACGAACTCACGAACGAACTCACGAACGAACTCACGAACTCACGAACGAACTCACGAACTCACGAACGAACTCACGAACGAACTCACGAACGAACTCACGAACGAACGAACGAACGAACGAACGAACTCACGAACGAACGAACGAACGAACGAACGAACGAACGAACGAACGAGCTCACGAACAAACGAACGAACTCACGAACGAACTGACGAACGAACTCACGAAAGAACTCACGAAAGAACTCAAGAAAAAACTCACGAACGAAAGCACGAACTCACGAACTAACTCACGAACTCACGAACGAAGTCACGAACTCACGAACTCAATAACGAAGTCACGAACTCACGCACGAACTCACGAACGAACTCACGAACTCACGAACGAACTCACGAACTCACGAACTCACGAACGAACTCGCGAACTGACGAACGAACTCACGAACGAACTCACGAACGAACGAACGAACGAATTCACGAACGAACGAACGAACGAACTCACGAACGAACGAACGAACGAACGAACAAACTCACGAACGAACGAACGAATTCACGAACGAACGAACGAACTGACGAACGAACGAACGAACGAACGAACTCACGAACGAACGAACGAACGAGCTCACGAACTCACGAACGAACTCACGAACTCACGAACGAACTCGCGAACTCACGAACGAACTCACGAACTCACGAACGAACTCACGAACGAACTCACGAACGAACTCACGAACTCACGAACGAACTCACGAACTCACGAACGAACTCACGAACGAACTCACGAACTCACGAACGAACTCACGAACTCACGAACGAACTCACGAACTCACGAACGAACTCACGAACGAACTCACGAACGAACTCACGAACGAACTCACGAACTCACGAACGAACTCACGAACGAACTGACGAACTCACGAACGAACTCACGAACTCACGAACGAACTCGCGAACTCACGAACGAACTCACGAACTCACGAACGAACTCACGAACTCACGAACGAACTCACGAACGAACTCACGAACGAACGAACGAACGAACGAACGAACGAACGAACGAACGAACGAACTCACGAACTCACGATCGAACTCACGAACTCACGAACGAACTCACGAACTCACGAACGAACTCACGAACGAACTCACGAACGAACTCACGAACTCACGAACGAACTCACGAACTCACGAACGAACTCACGAACTCACGAACGAACTCACGAACGAACTCACGAACGAACTCACGAACTCACGAACGAACTCACGAACTCACGAACGAGCTCACGAACTCACGAACGAACTCACGAACGAACTCACGAACGCACGAACTCACGAACTCACGAACGAACTCACGAACTCACGAACGAACGCACGAGCTCACGAACGAACTCACGAACGAACTCACGAACGAACTCACGAACTCACGAACGAACTCACGAACTCACGAACGAACTCACGAACGAACTCACGAACGAACGAACGAACGAACGAACGAACTCACGAACGAACGAACGAACGAACGAACGAACGAACGAACGAACGAACGAACGAACGAACGAACGAACGAACGAGCTCACGAACAAACGAACGAACTCACGAACGAACTGACGAACGAACTCACGAAAGAACTCACGAAAGAACTCACGAAAGAACTCACGAACGAAAGCACGAACTCACGAA
Source organism: Bombus pratorum (assembly GCA_930367275.1). NCBI lineage: Eukaryota > Metazoa > Arthropoda > Insecta > Hymenoptera > Apidae > Bombus > Bombus pratorum. The sequence goes on along the minus strand of OV883995.1, from coordinate 16,927 downwards.
CGAACTCACGAACTCACGAACGAACTCACGAACTCACGAACGAACTCACGAACGAACTCACAAACTCACGAACTAACGAACGAACTCGCGAACTCACGAACGAACTCACGAACGAACTCACGAACGAACGAACGAACGAACGAACTCACGAACGAAGTTACGAACTCAAGAACTCACGAACGAAGTCACGAACTCACGCACGAACTCACGAACAAACTCACGAACTCACGAACGAACCCACGAACTCACGAACGAACTCACGAACTCACGAACTCACGAACGAAGTCACGAACTCACGAACTCACGAACGAAGTCACGAACTCACGCACGAACTCACGAACGAACTCACGACCTCACGGACAAACTCACGAACTCACGAACTCACGAACGAACTCGCGAACTCACGACCGAACTCACGAACGAACTCACGAACGAACGAACGAACGAACTCACGAACGACCGAACGAACGAACTCACGAACGAAGGAACGAACGAACGAACAAACTCACGAACGAACGAACGAACTCACGAACGAACGAACGAACTGACGAACGAACGAACGAACGAACGAACTCACGAACGAACGAACGAACGAGCTCACGAACTCACGAACGAACTCACGAACTCACGAACGAACGAACGAACGAACTCACGAACGAACGAACTCGCGAACGAACTCACGAACGAACTCACGAACGAACTCACGAACGAACTCACGAACGAACTCACGAACTCACGAACGAACTCACGAACTCACGAACGAACTCACGAACGAACTCACGAACGAACGAACGAACGAACGAACGAACGAACGAACGAACGAACTCACGAACGAACGAACGAACGAACGAACGAACGAACGAACGAACGAACGAACGAACGAACGAACGAACGAACGAACGAACGAACGAGCTCACGAACAAACGAACGAACTCACGAACGAACTGACGAACGAACTCACGAAAGAACTCACGAAAGAACTCACGAAAGAACTCACGAACGAAAGCACGAACTCACGAACTAACTCACGAACTCACGAACGAAGTCACGAACTCACGAACTCACGAACGAAGTCACGAACTCACGCACGAACTCACGAACGAACTCACGAACTCACGAACGAACTCACGAACTCACGAACTCACGAACGAACTCGCGAACTGACGAACGAACTCACGAACGAACTCACGAACGAACGAACGAACGAATTCACGAACGAACGAACGAACGAACTCACGAACGAACGAACGAACGAACGAACAAACTCACGAACGAACGAACGAACTCACGAACGAACGAACAAACTGACGAACGAACGAACGAACGAACGAACTCACGAACGAACGAACGAACGAGCTCACGAACTCACGAACGAACTCACGAACTCACGAACGAACTCGCGAACTCACGAACGAACTCACGAACTCACGAACGAACTCACGAACGAACTCACGAACGAACTCACGAACTCACGAACGAACTCACGAACTCACGAACGAACTCACGAACTCACGAACGAACTCACGAACGAACTCACGAACGAACTCACGAACTCACGAACGAACTCACGAACTCACGAACGAACTCACGAACTCACGAACGAACTCACGAACGAACTCACGAACGAACTCACGAACTCACGAACGAACTCACGAACGAACTGACGAACTCACGAAGGAACTCACGAACTCACGAACGAACTCGCGAACTCACGAACGAACTCACGAACTCACGAACGAACTCACGAACGAACGAACGAACGAACACGCGAACTCACGAACGAACTCACGAACTCACGAACGAACTCACGAACGAACGAACGAACGAACTCACGAACGAACTCACGAACGAACGAACGAACTCACGAACGAACGAACGAACTCACGAACGAACGAACGAACTCACGAACGAACGAACGAACGAACGAACTCACGAACGAACGAACGAACGAGCTCACGAACAAACGAACGGACGAACTCACGAACGAACTCACGAACGAACTCACGAACTCACGAACGCACTCACGAACTCACGAACGAACTCACGAACTCACGAACGAACTCACGAACGAACTCACAAACGCACGAACTCACGAACTCACGAACGAACTCACGAACGAACTCACGAACGAACTCACGAACTCACGAACGAACTCACGAACTCACGAACGAACTCACGAACTCACGAACGAACTCACGAACTCACGAACGAACTCACGAACGAACGAACGAACGAACTCACGAACGAACTCACGAACGAACGAACGAACTCACGAACGAACGAACGAACGAACGAACTCACGAACGAACGAACGAGCTCACGAACAAACGAACGGACGAACTCACGAACGAACTCACGAATTCACGAACGCACTCACGAACTCACGAACGAACTCACGAACTCACGAACGAACTCACAAACGAACTCACAAACGCACGAACTCACGAACTCACGAACGAACTCGCGAACGAACTCACGAACGAACTCACGAACGAACTCACGAACTCACGAACGAACTCACGAACTCACGAACGAACTCACGAACTCACGAACTCACGAACGAAGTCACGAACTCACGAACTCACGAACGAAGTCACGAACTCACGCACGAACTCACGAACGAACTCACGAACTCACGAACGAACCCACGAACTCACGAACGAACTCACGAACTCACGAACTCACGAACGAAGTCACGAACTCACGAACTCACGAACGAAGTCACGAACTCACGCACGAACTCACGAACGAACTCACGAACTCACGCACGAACTCACGAACTCACGAACTCACGAACGAACTCGCGAACTCACGAACGAACTCACGAACGAACTCACGAACGAACGAACGAACGAACTCACGAACGAACGAACGAACGAACTCACGAACGAACGAACGAACGAACGAACAAACTCACGAACGAACGAACGAACTCACGAACGAACGAACGAACTGACGAACGAACGAACGAACGAACGAACTCACGAACGAACGAACGAACTCACGAACGAACTCACGAACGAACGACCGAACGAACGAACTCACGAACTCACGAACGAACTCACGAACTCACGAACGAACTCACGAACGAACGAACGAACGAACGAACGAACTCACGAACGAACGAACGAACGAACGAACGAACGAACGAACGAACGAACGAACGAACGAACGAGCTCACGAACAAACGAACGAACTCACGAACGAACTGACGAACGAACTCACGAAAGAACTCACGAAAGAACTCACGAAAGAACTCACGAACGAAAGCACGAACTCACGAACTAACTCACGAACTCACGAACGAAGTCACGAACTCACGAACTCACGAACGAAGTCGCGAACTCACGCACGAACTCACGAACGAACTCACGAACTCACGAACGAACTCACGAACGAACTCACGAACGAACTCACGAACGAACTCACGAACTCACGAACGAACTCACGAACGAACTGACGAACTCACGAACGAACTCACGAACTCACGAACGAACTCGCGAACTCACGAACGAACTCACGAACTCACGAACGAACTCACGAACGAACGAACGAACGAACACGCGAACTCACGAACGAACTCACGAACTCACGAACGAACTCACGAACGAACTGACGAACTCACGAAGGAACTCACGAACTCACGAACGAACTCGCGAACTCACGAACGAACTCACGAACTCACGAACGAACTCACGAACGAACGAACGAACTCACGAACTCACGAACGAACTCACGAACTCACGAACGAACTCACGAACGAACGAACGAACGAACTCACGAACGAACGAACGAACGAACGAACGAACTCACGAACGAACGAACGAACTCACGAACGAACGAACGAACGAACGAACTCACGAACGAACGAACGAACGAGCTCACGAACAAACGAACGGACGAACTCACGAACGAACTCACGAACGAACTCACGAACTCACGAACGCACTCACGAACTCACGAACGAACTCACGAACTCACGAACGAACTCACGAACGAACTCACAAACGCACGAACTCACGAACTCACGAACGAACTCACGAACGAACTCACGAACGAACTCACGAACTCACGAACGAACTCACGAACTCACGAACGAACTCACGAACTCACGAACGAACTCACGAACGAACGAACGAACGAACTCACGAACGAACTCACGAACGAACGAACGAACTCACGAACGAACGAACGAACGAACGAACTCACGAACGAACGAACGAGCTCACGAACAAACGAACGGACGAACTCACGAACGAACTCACGAATTCACGAACGCACTCACGAACTCACGAACGAACTCACGAACTCACGAACGAACTCACGAACGAACGAACGAACTCACGAACGAACGAACGAACGAACGAACTCACGAACGAACGAACGAGCTCACGAACAAACGAACGGACGAACTCACGAACGAACTCACGAATTCACGAACGCACTCACGAACTCACGAACGAACTCACGAACTCACGAACGAACTCACGAACGAACTCACAAACGCACGAACTCACGAACTCACGAACGAACTCGCGAACGAACTCACGAACGAACTCACGAACGAACTCACGAACTCACGAACGAACTCACGAACTCACGAACTCACGAACGAAGTCACGAACTCACGAACTCACGAACGAAGTCACGAACTCACGCACGAACTCACGAACGAACTCACGAACTCACGAACGAACCCACGAACTCACGAACGAACTCACGAACTCACGAACTCACGAACGAAGTCACGAACTCACGAACTCACGAACGAAGTCACGAACTCACGCACGAACTCACGAACGAACTCACGAACTCACGCACGAACTCACGAACTCACGAACTCACGAACGAACTCGCGAACTCACGAACGAACTCACGAACGAACTCACGAACGAACGAACGAACGAACTCACGAACGAACGAACGAACGAACGAACAAACTCACGAACGAACGAACGAACTCACGAACGAACGAACGAACTGACGAACGAACGAACGAACGAACGAACTCACGAACGAACGAACGAACTCACGAACGAACTCACGAACGAACGAACGAACGAACGAACTCACGAACTCACGAACGAACTCACGAACTCACGAACGAACTCACGAACGAACTCACGAACGAACGAACGAACGAACGAACGAACGAACGAACGAACTCACGAACGAACGAACGAACGAACGAACGAACGAACGAACGAACGAACGAGCTCACGAACAAACGAACGAACTCACGAACGAACTGACGAACGAACTCACGAAAGAACTCACGAAAGAACTCACGAAAGAACTCACGAACGAAAGCACGAACTCACGAACTAACTCACGAACTCACGAACGAAGTCACGAACTCACGAACTCACGAACGAAGTCGCGAACTCACGCACGAACTCACGAACGAACTCACGAACTCACGAACGAACTCACGAACGAACTCACGAACGAACTCACGAACGAACTCACGAACTCACGAACGAACTCACGAACGAACTGACGAACTCACGAACGAACTCACGAACTCACGAACGAACTCGCTAACTCACGAACGAACTCACGAACTCACGAACGAACTCACGAACGAACGAACGAACGAACACGCGAACTCACGAACGAACTCACGAACTCACGAACGAACGAACGAACGAACGAACTCACGAACGAACGAACGAACGAGCTCACGAACAAACGAACGGACGAACTCACGAACGAACTCACGAACGAACTCACGAACTCACGAACGCACTCACGAACTCACGAACGAACTCACGAACTCACGAACGAACTCACGAACGAACTCACAAACGCACGAACTCACGAACTCACGAACGAACTCGCGAACGAACTCACGAACGAACTCACGAACGAACTCACGAACTCACGAACGAACTCACGAACGAACTCACGAACGCACGAACTCACGAACTCACGAACGAACTCACGAACTCACGAACGAACTCACGAACTCACGAACGAACTCACGAACGAACTCACGAACTCACGAACTTACTCACGAACGAACTCACGAACTCACGAACGAACTCACGAACGAACTCACGAACTCACGAACGAACTCACGAACTCACGAACTCACGAACGAAGTCACGAACTCACGAACTCACGAACGAAGTCACGACCTCACGCACGAACTCACGAACGAACTCACGAACTCACGAACGAACCCACGAACTCACGAACGAACTCACGAACTCACGAACTCACGAACGAAGTCACGAACTCACGAACTCACGAACGAAGTCACGAACTCACGCACGAACTCACGAACGAACTCACGAACTCACGAACTCACGAACGAACTCGCGAACTCACGAACGAACTCACGAACGAACTCACGAACGAACGAACGAATGAACTCACGAACGAACGAACGAACGAACTCACGAACGAACGAACGAACGAACGAACAAACTCACGAACGAACGAAGGAACTCACGAACGAACGAACGAACTGACGAACGAACGAACGAACGAACGAACTCACGAACGAACGAACGAACGAGCTCACGAACTCACGAACGAACTCACGAACGAACGAACGAACGAACGAACGAACGAACTCGCGAACGAACTCACGAACGAACTCACGAACGAACGAACGAACGAACGAACGAACTCGCGAACGAACGAACGAACGAACGAACGAACGAACGAACGAACGAACGAACGAACGAACGAACGAACGAACGAACGAACGAACGAACGAACGAACGAACGAACGAACGAACGAACGAACGAACGAACGAACGAACGAACGAACGAACGAACGAACGAACGAACGAACGAACGAACGAACGAACGAACGAACGAACGAACGAACGAACGAACGAACGAACGAACGAACGAACGAACGAACGAACGAACGAACGAACGAACGAACGAACGAACGAACGAACGAACGAACGA